>CM016616.1:145101965-146426866 GCA_005393395.2 Gossypium australe | reverse complement strand
CCATGTGTTGCAAAGCTGGAAAAAAAATAAAAGTGAGATTTTAGTTGATAAGGAAATAAAAAATATAAAAAGTAAAATAAAAACAGAATTATGATTGCAAAATAAAATTAAGAAAATTAAATTAAATCGGTGCATCAAATGTATTAATGCTTAGCCTCAGCCTCGATACACTCTGAAATCGAATTGATCCTTGAACCTTTCCAAACGATAAGCTGGTTATAATGATCAATGACACCCCAACAGCCAACTTTTCCTTGTGTAGTCGGTGTCCAGTACTGTAACACCCCTAACCTGAATCCGTCGCCGGACTAAGGTTAAGAGACCCCGGACATATCAAAACATAACACAAACTTTCACTAACACCAAACATTCACAAGCATTCCATAACGAAATATATACATAGAGTTCCTTTAGGAGTCAACGAGACCTTAAACATGCATAGGAAAAGGGTTGGGACTAAACCGAGCACATACAACTTTTTTTTTCGAAACTTAAACATTTTCAAAGTTACAGGGTCACACGCCTGTGTGGGTAGGCTATGTGCCTCATACGGCATTAGACACACCCCGTGTGTCTGAGCCGTGGCGAAACAGGGCATACATATTGACTTGTCCACACGGCCACAAGACACGCCCGTGTGTCCAGCCCGTGTGGCTTCTTGACTTGTTTCGAATTGCAACCTTGAGAGACACGATTGAGACACACGCCCGTGTGCTCAATTGTGTGGGCAAGTATAGGCCATTTGCAAGGCCAGTTTGCCACATCAAATCATGATTATTTAACTCTTTCACAATACAGAACATATTTAATAATTTAACTAATCAATGTCATTTATCAATTCACATTCTAACTAAACTAACATACCACAAAGCCATGTTTTCCGTATCATAAATTCCATATTCGAACTAACTAATATATAATATATATATATATATATATATCAAATCATATTACATATGTTTTATAAGTCCAAGAGCCAAACCATATAACCTTATGACCAAAATAACATCTATACATGAGACATTATCAACATTACCACATAATAAAATATGGTGTTGTACTTTACTAGTACATGCGCAAGTTACACATATTATTAACCATTTTATCAAAATAAAAGTTGACCCTTTTGAACACAAATGACAATTCAAGCATACCTATTTTGCATGCAAATTATCATGTTTAAACCTCATATGTCCAACCATTCAAATAAACACTTATTCGGTCATCATTTAATCTTAATAATCATAACATTTTCATCACTTGCATTTTAAGCTAAACATGCTATCTCATAATCTAATATCAAAACGACTATGTCACTTTTAGCTATTCAAATATCCATCAAACATACTCAAAATATAATCATCATTTTCCATCATGAACCATAACTAAAAACCCAACCATTCAAGCATAATAAATGTGTATACTTTTGTAACAGCCCCATTTTGAGCCTAGTCGGAATAGTGGTTTCGGGACCACAAATCCGATGAAAAAAAAATTTAAAAAAATTAGTATTCTTATATTTTTATGATCTACAACTTTATGAAATGATTTCGTAAAAATTTCGTTCGAAAATTTTGGTGTTTGAGCACTCAATTTAGTCAAAAGGACTAAATTGTAAAAAGTGCAAAACTTGAGTTCTAGAAGCTAGAGGTATCTAATTGCTATGAAATTTTAAATTGGAGGTCCTTAAAAGGTAACTAGACCATTGGTTAACTTGCTGGAAAAAAAATGGACATCAAATAGGTGAAATAGAATATTTTTAAGTTAAGGGCATTTTGGTCATTTAGTGATTAAAATGAGTTAAAAACAAAATTAAAAGCCAATTTTTGCTCATCTTCTTCAACTAGGCCGAATTTTTCAAGGAAACACCATAGCTAGGGTTTATTCAACTTCTCAAGCTCATAGTAAGTGCATCCAAGCCCCGTTTTTAATGTTCTTTACGTTTTTGGAGTCCCGGTAACTTGATTTAGCTTATTCTATTAATAATTTATGCTAGGGTTCATATTTGGAAAAATACCCATAGGTGAAATGTGTTTATTTTGATGTTTTATGATAGAATATGAAGTCTGAAAGTATGTTAAACAACTTTTGCTAAGTGATTTTAAGTGAAAACGAGTAAAACGGCTTAATCGGTAAAAATACCTAATGTTCATAAGTACAAGTTAGAGTGAGAATTTGATGTTGCCATAGAAGGGAAAAATGATCAGCATGCCATAAAACATAAGAATAAGGGATAAAGTTTAATTTCGAGCTTTGGGGCAAATGTGTAAATATGTAAAAGTTTAGGGGCAAAATTGTAATTTTGCTAAAGTTAAGAATTAAGGACTGTTTTGATGAATGTGAGTATTAAATAAGCTAAATTTGCTATTATAGATCAAGAAGAACGAAATCCAGAGTTAGATCGAGGAAAGAAAAAGATAGAGGATTAAAACGATATAGTTGATCGTATTTTGTTTCGAGGTAAGTTTGCAGTAAATAAATGCAATATTCTATTACTTTACATTTAATATTGTTAAATTCCAGCATTTACATATTTATTCTGTAAATTTATTATTTAAAGACTCAAGTATGAATTGACGGAAAAACTATCTCAGAAAGTTCCGGTTGAACCTTAGGAATGTGTAGGATACAAATGTCATGACATTAGGGTTTAAGGAAATCATGTAAGACCATGTCAAGACATGGCATTGATATGTTACTATAAGGCAAAGGTCCCATGTAAGACCATGCCAAGGCATGGCATTGGTGAGTTCATAAGGCAAGGATACCACGTAAGACCATGTCAAGACATGGCAATGGTTAAGTTTATAAGGAAAGGTACCCGAGTATCCTTAGTATTCCAAGTGGTTCAACGGGAAAATTCAAGGAGTATTCCAAAGTAAAGATAAGACAAGTTCAAGCTAAAAAGGTAAGGTAAGATAAATTCATGTTAAAAGGTAAGGCAAGTATACAAGTTTTAAGTATATTGAGTTAAAAGCTTAAGTGATCTTGATAAGAAAAACATAAGATAATTCATTAAGAATATTGTTATCTATTTACATGTAAACTTACTAAGCTTTATGCTTACACCTATTCTTTATTTTTTTAGTATTACAAGCCAACTTGGGGATCGAAAGGACGTCGGAGATCGTTACACACTATCAAAGGATTATATTGGTATTTTGTGACTTGAACGTTTTAAGTTATGGCATGTATAGGGACTTAGCCATTTTATGTGTGTGACCTTATGATATGGCTTATTATGGACTTGTAAATGTTTGGTAATGATTAGCCATTAAAATGGTTAATTAAGAACATGTTTTGGATGTTATGAAATGCCTAGTTGATAGTTATTTTAAATAAATTATGTAATTATATGCAGGGGAATAGTTGGATAGCAGCAGTGACGTGATTTTGAAAAATCACCAAAAATAGTAGAAATTGAATTAGGTTGTGAATAAGATATATAATTAAATCTTATTGAGTCTATTTTTATATGAAAGAAACGGTGTAGGAAAGAGAGTTGTATAATATGAGATAATTGATTTTTAGTGAAGAGAGGTCAAAACTGTCAAACTGTGTAACAGGGGAGACTTTAACTAATAAACTGTACTAATTGGCCACACCAAAAATTCTGGAAAAATTATAGTAAGAAGATATATGAGTCTAGTTTCAGGGAAAATTTACGGATCTAGATTTCGAGTTTCGTAACTCGAGTTATAATTGATTTAGTGAACATGACGCAGACGGGCAGTTTCAATTTTTATGCCCCGAACTAGTAAGTTAAGTTTAGTAATGCCTCGTGCTTGACTCCGGCAATGGTCTCGGGTAAGGGGTGTTACATTTATTGGTATCAGAGCAAGGTTTAGCCGATTCTCGGAATATTTAGTATGAGTAAGAGTCTATCTATACATGCCATACTTATATTTTGATAGTGTGACGACTCTTGACAATTAAAATTTTTTTTTTATAGTTATGGATCCTGAACGAGCTGGTGCAGATGATGTAGAGAGTAGTGCACCCACTCCCGCTGAAGGGACGGTGCTACAAGATAGTCGTGAAAGGCCCATTACAGTTAGTCAGGGAGGAGGGGCTCGAGAAGCCTTCTTCCAAGCTTTGAATGAATGGTTTGCTGAGTTCGTTCGTACGAACCCGGCCGTTAGACCTCCACCCCCTCATGATCCACAGACCACCCATGTAGCTTCCCCAGTCACAGATACAGTCAGAAGAGAGAAGCCACCCGTTGACAAGATCAGAAAACAAGGGGCTGAAGAGTTTCGGGCTACCAAAGATGACGATGCAGAAAAAGCTGAATTTTGGCTCGAAAATACTATTAGAGTTTTTGACGAGTTATCCTGCACATCGGAAGAGTGTACTAAATGTGTAGTGTCACTTCTTAGAGATTCAGCCTACCAGTGGTGGAAGACACTTGTATCAGTAGTACCGAAAGAAAGAGTTACTTGGGATTTCTTTCAGGAGGAGTTCCGTAAGAAGTATATCAGTCAGAGGTTTATTGACCAGAAAAGAAAAGAGTTTCTTGAGTTAAAACAAGGTAAGATGACTGTGACCGACTATGAACGTGAATTTGTTCGACTCAGCAATTATGCTCGAGAGTGTGTGTCTACAGAGGCTATCATGTGCAAAAGATTTGAAGATGGGCTCAATGATGATATCCGACTGTCAGTTGGTGTTCTAGAGATAAAAGAGTTTGTTGCTTTAGTTGAACGAGCCTGTAAGGCAGAAGAGTTATTAAAAAGAAAGGGTAAATCTGAAATTGAGATGCAAGACTCGAAGAAAAGACAGATGAGCAAGTCATTTCAGTCTACATCCAAGAGGCCTAGAGAGTTTTCTACGAGATCTAATTTTTCAGCTGGGTATTCTAGCCGGAACAGAGGTGGAAGATTTATGGATTCAAAAGCTCAAACCACTTCGATTGCGAGTGTTGGCAGTATTCAACCTGATAGACTCGAGTGTCCTCAATGTGGTCGACGTCATCCAGGTCAATGTCGAGCAACTGAGATTGGTTGTTTCCGATGTGGTGCACTGAATCATTTCATTCGGGAGTGTCCCGAAATGGTTAAAAGAGAAGTAATACCGAGTGCAAGATCAGGTAATGCCCCCGTTAGAGGCAGATATCAGAGAAACCCGGGAGTAGGGGCAGGTAGAGCTGCATTTAGAGATACAGCAACGAGATCAGATGTTAAAGCGCCTGCAAGGACTTATGCTCTCCGTAATCGTGAAGAGGCATCCTTCCCCAATGTAATTACGGGTACATTTTCTCTTCATGATGTTAATGTTATTGCTTTGATTGATCCGGGTTCAACACATTCCTATGTTTGCATGAAATTAATGCCTAGTATGAACATGCCTATAGAGTTTACGAAATTTGTGATTAAAGTATCGAATCCATTTGGTCAGCATGTGTTAGTAAACAAAGTATGTAAAAAATGCCCTTTGATGATTAGAGGTTACTGTTTTCCGGCTGATCTCATGCTATTGCCATTTGATGAGTTTGATGTGATTCTTGGTATGGATTGGTTAACTGCACATGATGCGATAGTGAATTGTGGAAAGAAATTCATTGAGTTGAAATGTGAAAATGGTGAAATCCTTCGAGTTAATTCAGATGAGTCAGATAGTGCAATTACCATGATTTTAGTTATGTCCGCTCAAAAATGTTTGAGGAAAGGATGTGAAGCTTATCTTGCTTTTGTGTTGAATACTAAAGATCCGGTGTTGAAAATTGAATCAGTGCCTGTGGTAAATGAGTTTTCTGATGTGTTCCCGGAAGAACTACCAGGTTTGCCTCCTATCAGAGAAGTTGAGTTTGGTATTGAATTGATTCCAGGTACCACACCTATTTCTATTGCTCCTTATAGAATGG
Organism: Gossypium australe; assembly: GCA_005393395.2. Lineage (NCBI taxonomy): Eukaryota > Viridiplantae > Streptophyta > Magnoliopsida > Malvales > Malvaceae > Gossypium > Gossypium australe. Next base: position 146,421,003 of record CM016616.1, on the reverse strand, counting down.
CTTCAATAGAATTAAAAGAATTGAAAGCTCAGCTACAGGAATTAACTGATAAAGGCTTTGTAAGACCTAGTTATTCACCATGGGGTGCACCAGTATTATTTGTAAAAAAGAAGGACGGTTCAATGAGATTGTGCATAGACTATCGGCAGCTTAACAAGGTTACCATAAAGAACAAATATCCATTGCCTAGAATAAATGACTTGTTTGATCAATTGAAAGGAGTCACTGTGTTTTCTAAGATAGATTTGAGATCCAGATACTATCAGTTGCGAGTTAAAGAGTCAGATGTTCCAAAAACTGCTTTTCGAACTAGGTATGGTCACTATGAGTTTCTTGTGATGCCATTTGGCTTAACTAATGCTCCTGCCATTTTCATGGATTTAATGAACCGAATTTTCAGACCTTACTTGGACAAGTTTGTAGTTGTGTTCATTGATGACATCTTGATTTATTCTCATGATGAGACTGAGCATGCAGAGCATTTGAGAACAGTTTTACAGATTTTGAGAGATAATCAGCTTTATGCCAAATTTAGCAAAAGTGAGTTCTGGTTACGGGAAGTTTGTTTTCTTGGACATGTTGTCTCAGGTGAAGTTATTAAAGTTGATCCGAATAAGATTTCAGCCATTGTTGATTGGAAGCCTCCCAGGAATGTATCAGAGGTCAGAAGTTTTCTTGGTCCTGCCGGTTATTATAGACGATTTGTAGAGGGATTTTCCATGATAGCTACTCCATTAACAAGATTGCTACAAAAAGATGTCAAGTTTGAATGGACTGAGAAGTGTCAGCAGAGTTTCGAGAAGTTAAAGGCATTGTTGACTAAAGCTCCTGTCTTAGTACAACCAGAACCAGGTAAAGAGTTTGTGATTTACAGTGATGCATCCTTACATGGACTAGGCTGTGTACTTATGCAAGAAGGAAGGGTAATTGCTTATGCCTCTAGACAGTTAAAACCACATGAGAAAAATTATCCAACACATGATTTAGAGTTAGCTGCTATTGTATTTGCCTTAAAAATTTGGAGACATCACTTGTATGGTGAGAAATGCCGAATATTCACTGATCATAAAAGTTTGAAATACTTGATGACTCAGAAAGATCTAAACTTGAGGCAAAGAAGATGGCTAGAGTTGATTAAAGATTATGAGCTAGTGATCGATTATCACCCAGGTAAGGCAAACGTTGTTGCTGATGCTTTGAGTAGAAAATCGTTATTTGCATTGAGAGCTTTGCATACTAGTTTGGCCTTATCAGATGATGGTTCTATTTTAGCTGAGTTGAGAGCTAAACCGACGTTTCTTAAAGAAATTTGTGAAGCTCAGAAGGATGACAGTGAGTTGCAAGCCAAAAGAGTTCAGTGCGAGTCAGGTGTAGAGTCTGATTTTCAGATCGGTTCTGACGGTTGTTTGATGTTCAGAGATAGAGTATGTGTACCAAAGAATGATGAGCTTATTCGAAATATCTTACAGGAAGCACATAGCAGTTCTTTGTCTATTCACCCAGGTAGTACAAAGATGTATAATGATTTGAAGAAAATGTATTGGTGGAGAGGAATGAAAAGAGATATTTCAAAATTTGTTTCTAGATGCTTGATCTGTCAACAGGTAAAAGCTGAACATCAGGTACCTTCAGGTTTATTGCAGCCTGTATTAGTTCCCGAGTGGAAATGGGACCGAGTTACTATGGATTTTGTACGGGATTGCCTTTGACACTGAGAAAGAAAGATGTAGTATGGGTTGTGATTGATAAGCTAACGAAGTCAGCTCATTTTATTCCAGTTCGTATGGATTATTCACTTGACAAGTTGGCTGAGTTGTATATTCAGAGATAGTTAGACTACATGGAGTACCATTATCGATTATCTCAGATAGAGATTCGAGATTTACTTCACGGTTTTGGAAGAAATTACAGGAAGCTTTAGGTACAAAGTTGAGTTTTAGTACAGCTTTCCATCCTCAGACTGATGGTCAATCAGAAAGAGTTATTCAGGTACTTGAAGATATGCTTAGATGTTGCGTATTGGAATTTCAAGGTAGTTGGGAGAAATATTTGCCGTTAATAGAGTTTGCCTACAATAATAGTTATCAATCGAGTCTGAAGATGGCACCTTATGAAGCTTTGTATGGACGTAAATGTCGCACACCTTTGTATTGGACAGAGCTTAAGGAAATTAGATTTACGGGGTTGATCTAGTCAAAGAAACAGAAGAGAAAGTAAAATCATCAGAGATTGCTTGAAAGCAGCTTCAGATAGACAGAAATCCTATGCAGATTTGAAAAGAAAAGAAATTGAATTTCAAGTTGGTGACAGGGTATTCTTGAAAGTATCCCCTTGGAAGAAAGTTCTCAGATTTGGCAAGAAAGGCAAATTAAGTCCTCGTTTCATTGGGCCGTATGAGGTTATCGAAAGGATTGGACCAGTGGCATATCGGCTAGCTTTACCAACAGAGTTAGAAAGAATTCATAATGTGTTTCATGTGTCAATGTTGCGACGCTATCGTTCTGATCCTTCACATGTGATTTCTCCGACAGAGATTGAGATTCAATTGGATATGACATATGATGAGGAACCGATTAAGATTTTGGCTCGAGAGGTTAAACAGTTAAGAAATAAAAGTATAGCTTTAGTGAAAGTGTTCTGGCAAAGACATGGAGTAGAAGAGGCTACGTGGGAACCAGAGGAAGCCATGAGAAAACAGTACCCAAATCTCTTTTCTGGTAAGATTTTCGGGGACGAAAATCCCTAAAGGGGGGGAGAGTTGTAACAGCCCATTTTGAGCCTAGTCGGAATAGTGGTTTCGGGACCACAAATCCGATGAAAAAAAAATTTAAAAAAATTAGTATTCTTATATTTTTATGATCTACAACTTTATGAAATGATTTCGTAAAAATTTCGTTCGAAAATTTTGGTGTTTGAGCACTCAATTTAGTCAAAAGGACTAAATTGTAAAAAGTGCAAAACTTGAGTTCTAGAAGCTAGAGGTATCTAATTGCTATGAAATTTTAAATTGGAGGTCCTTAAAAGGTAACTAGACCATTGGTTAACTTGCTGGAAAAAAAATGGACATCAAATAGGTGAAATAGAATATTTTTAAGTTAAGGGCATTTTGGTCATTTAGTGATTAAAATGAGTTAAAAACAAAATTAAAAGCCAATTTTTGCTCATCTTCTTCAACTAGGCCGAATTTTTCAAGGAAACACCATAGCTAGGGTTTATTCAACTTCTCAAGCTCATAGTAAGTGCATCCAAGCCCCGTTTTTAATGTTCTTTATGTTTTTGGAGTCCCGGTAACTTGATTTAGCTTATTCTATTAATAATTTATGCTAGGGTTCATATTTGGAAAAATACCCATAGGTGAAATGTGTTTATTTTGATGTTTTATGATAGAATATGAAGTCTGAAAGTATGTTAAACAACTTTTGCTAAGTGATTTTAAGTGAAAACGAGTAAAACGACTTAATCGGTAAAAATACCTAATGTTCATAAGTACAAGTTAGAGTGAGAATTTGATGTTGCCATAGAAGGGAAAAATGATCAGCATGCCATAAAACATAAGAATAAGGGATAAATTTTAATTTCCGAGCTTTGGGGCAAATGTGTAAATATGTAAAAGTTTAGGGGCAAAATTGTAATTTTGCTAAAGTTAAGAATTAAGGACTGTTTTGATGAATGTGAGTATTAAATAAGCTAAATTTGCTATTATAGATCAAGAAGAATGAAATCTAGAGTTAGATCGAGGAAAGAAAAAGATAGAGGATTAAAACGATATAGTTGATCGTATTTTGTTTCGAGGTAAGTTTGCAGTAAATAAATGCAATGTTCTATTACTTTACATTTAATATTGTTAAATTCCAGCATTTACATATTTATTCTGTAAATTTATTATTTAAAGACTCAAGTATGAATTGACGGAAAAACTATCTCAGAAAGTTCCGGTTGAACCTTAGGAATGTGTAGGATACAAATGTCATGACATTAGGGTTTAAAGAAATCATGTAAGACCATGTCAAGACATGGCATTGATATGTTACTATAAGGCAAAGGTCCCATGTAAGACCATGCCAAGGCATGGCATTGGTGAGTTCATAAGGCAAGGATACCACGTAAGACCATGTCAAGACATGGCAATGGTTAAGTTTCATAAGGAAAGGTACCCGAGTATCCTTAGTATTCCAAGTGGTTCAACGGGAAAATTCAAGGAGTATTCCAAAGTAAAGGTAAGACAAGTTCAAGCTAAAAAGGTAAGGTAAGATAAATTCATGTTAAAAGGTAAGGCAAGTATACAAGTTTTAAGTATATTGAGTTAAAAGCTTAAGTGATCTTGATAAGAAAAACATAAGATAATTCATTAAGAATATTGTTATCTATTTACATGTAAACTTACTAAGCTTTATGCTTACACCTATTCTTTATTTTTTTAGTATTACAAGCCAACTTGGGGATCGAAAGGACGTCGGAGATCGTTACACACTATCAAAGGATTATATTGGTATTTTGTGACTTGAACGTTTTAAGTTATGGCATGTATAGGGACTTAGCCATTTTATGTGTGTGACCTTATGATATGGCTTATTATGGACTTGTAAATGTTTGGTAATGATTAGCCATTAAAATGGTTAATTAAGAACATGTTTTGGATGTTATGAAATGCCTAGTTGATAGTTATTTTAAATAAATTATGTAATTATATGCAGGGGAATAGTTGGATAGCAGCAGTGACGTGATTTTGAAAAATCACCAAAAATAGTAGAAATTGAATTAGGTTGTGCATGAGATATATAATTAAATCTCATTGAGTCTATTTTTATATGAAAGAAACGGTGTAGGAAAAAGAGTTGTATAATATGAGATAATTGATTTTTAGTGAAGAGAGGTCAAAACTGTCAAACTGTGTAACAGGGGAGACTTTAACTAATAAACTGTACTAATTGGCCACACCAAAAATTCTGGAAAAATTATAGTAAGAAGATATATGAGTCTAGTTTCAGGGAAAATTTACGGATCTAGATTTTGAGTTTCGTAACTCGAGTTATAATTGATTTAGTGAACATGACGCAGACGGACAGTTTCAATTTTTATGCCCCGAACTAGTAAGTTAAGTTTAGTAATGCCTCGTGCTCGACTCCGGCAATGGTCTCGGGTAAGGGGTGTTACAACTTTGCCATTTCAAACCGAATCAACATAACCAATACTCAATCAAATATATATATTCATCACTTTACCTTAATACCAAGCCAAATTATACCACTTTTCATACTTCCAAAATGAGCTAACTATAAAGCCGATTATATATCATACTTACCATATCTCATTACCAAACCATATAACCAACATTACAAACATATTTACCATGAAACATACTTCCAAATTAAACTTAAGACATGACCAGATACACAACCATTAACATCATAATCAAGCCATTTTCGCATGGCTATATACATATACAAATTTCAAAACCAAATGTCGTAACCATTTTTTGAAAAAAACGGGAATCGACTTTAAAAATAGGGAAAACGAGAGTCGCCACCGATCTTTATTAGGTGAGATCGGGTCACCTTTGTTTTAATAAAACATTTTGGTTTATTAAAACAACAATTTTGGTCTACGAAATCTGAGAGAACGAGTTCGGGAGTCGGTTACGTACAAGAAAGGGTTAGCACCCTTGTAACGCCCAAAGTTGGTACCAAATTGATTGATGTTGTCCTAATGTTGAAAACTTGAAAATATTTAGGGTAAAAATTGGAAGGAATAGAATTCGTTCATTCGGAATTAAATCTTAAGATTATCTTGCTTCAAAAGAATAAAAGTATCATACCCAACACGTTTGGATATAACACCCTATTATTTCGACACCGAGATCATCTTCGACAAGAAAAGGATATTTGAATATTTAGTCGAACGAAAAGATCGACACCCAACACGTTAGGATGTAATTTTTCGCCTTCTAAACACGCAAATATTACCTCTTTTGTATGAATTAAAAAGTCAAGTTGCAATTTAAAACCGTTGATCCACACACGAAATGACGAAAGCACGAAACCAACAATGCTGGTAATAAAAGATACAAAAATATAAAAGTGTAAAAAGGTAAAAGACGGCTTTGAAATAATAATAAAAAAAGGGGTTGAAGGTATTAGTAAAGATCGAGATAATAAAAAGTATATACAATATGATAGTATAAATATATAATAATAATAATAGTAATGATAAATATAATAATAATAAAAATAACAATAAGTATATACAAGTAATAGTAATAATAATAATATAGAAAGAAAAATAGCACAATGATAATAACATAATAATAAAATAAATAACAATGATACAAAATATGTACAATATAAAATAATTATGATAATAATAATAATAGTAATAATGCAATGATAATGATAAAATAATGATGATGTACAATACACAATATAAATATAGTGCTAATAATAATAATGGTAATAATAATAATACGAAGTATATACATATATAATAATATAATAATAATAATAATAATAATAATAATAGTAATAATAATAATAATAATAATAATATATAGCAGTAAAAAAAAATAACGATGATGGTACAAAATATGCATAATGATAATGTAAATATAGCCATAATAATAATGATAATAAAAATGCTAGTTCTAATTATAATCACCATAATGATAATAATACTAATAATAAAGAATAAAGTAAATAATAATGATAATTACAAAATACTAAAAAGGGATCGAATTGAATTTAAAAATGGGATTTGGGGGTTAATTCAAAATAAAATGAAAGGAAAAGGGCTTATTTGCGACGCGCGCGAAACCTGGAGGGTCCAAAATAGCAATAAACCCTTTTATTGAAACGGTGCGTTGGAAGGAGGACCTAGTTTAAAACCGTGGAAAATCATCGGGTCAAAATTGAAAAGGAAAAACTTTAATTGCGAATACATGAAAAAGAGGAGGGGCAAAACGCGCAATTAGCCCCTCCAAACGAAAACGCGCGGATCCTAGGCTGGAGCGGGTCGAATCGGGTCGGGTCAGAATGAAACGACGTCGTTTTGGGGCTTATGGGCGCCGACCAAAATGACGTCGTTTTGTATCACCTATATAAGCCCCCTTTTCCTTTTTTTTTTTCATTTCTGCTATCTTTTTCTTCAAAAAAGGATTTTCTCTCAACTCTCTCTCGGCCTGGGCGATTTCTGGCGAGGGGAGCCACCGTGGATGCCACCGTCGGTCACCGTCGCGTGCGGTGGCCGGAATTCACAAAAAAGGTAGCTTTTCCTCTCCTTTTTTATTATTTTTTTATATGTATATTTTTTATATACCTATATTTATGAAATAATGGATTCGAGAAAGAAAAAAGAAATACCTTCGAATGTATAAACCTGGCTTTGCGTTTTTGTTTTCTGATTTCTAATACTCTTTTTTTTGTGTTTTTGAATCTATTTTTTTATTGATTGCGGAAAAAAAAAAAGAAGAAGCCCGTGTTACAGTGTGATAATCGGCTTTTTATAGCCAAATAACAGTGAATACAATAAATAAATAAATAAAATCTGTTTGCTCGTGGTCTTTGCTATTCCTTTGTCCCTTTTTTGCAGGTCGTGGGGAGCAGAGATAGTGGAGGAGTGGCTAGTGGAGACCGGCGCTGGTGGAGCGATAGTGGAGGCCAGTGGGGAGGGTTGTGGCGCAAGGGTGGCGCGCGTGCCTCCACGCGCGCGGCGCTAGGGTTAGGGGGAGGCTAGGGTTTCTGGGAAAGGTTTAGGATATGGGCTAGAACTTTGGGTTAGGTTTTTTTAGAAATTGGGCTTGTAAAGTGGGTTTAGTGTAATCTGTTTAGTTTTTGTTGTAAATGGGCCGGACACTTTAATGGACTGTTGGATTTATTTTATTGGGCCTGGCATTTGGTCTTTTGTGGATGGACATTATTGTTTTGTTTTATTTTTATTATTTGGAATGTCTACTTTTATTGGGTTTATTTATTGGTTCTGCAATTGGGTTTGGGTTCGATTTTTTAATTGAGGACCCGAGCAAAATTTGGTTATTACACCAAATATATCAAAACTAGCCTATACATGCCACATAACCCAATCTCAAAGCATTTATTTACCGAAACGAATACTGGATAGTGTGATGAGATCTCCCACGACTTCCAACTAGAGCAAGTTTCCGAAACTCTATAAACATAGGAAAAACACGCAGAGTAAGCTTTGAAAGCTTAGTAAGCTCGTATTTTAATAAACTTAACATAGCAAATAATTTCATTACAATGCCATAAGCATGATATGCTATCACACACAACTTTTCTAAAATTTATAACAAGTTCTCATTTCGAATTATCATCATTCAATATTATACTACATAACTAGCTAACTATAGCTTTCACAAGCTTATTCAATTCAATTCTCAAATATCATTTAATTCACATTTTCATATAGCCAAATGAGCACATTATGGAAAATAACACATTCAATCATATATCTTTCTCATATAAATCACATATAATCATTTATACTCAAATTCACCTTTCATTCATATATTATCTGACAATTTCACATATGCAACTTTATAAATCACATCTTATACATTTGTTCATATTTCCTTTGCACATATTCACATTTCATTTCTATATACATCACATAACATTCTTTGCACATATACTTACCTTTCATTTCCAAACATTGTATACATTTCAACGTACCTGAATCGGAATGTCATTCACTTAATCACTTATTTCTCGGAATGCCCGTTGAACCGTTCGGAATCAATAAAGATACTCAGATAGCTTGAAAAGCTCGTACAATGCCAACGTCCCAGACGTGGTCTTACATGTAATCAAATATCAATGCCGCTGTCCCAGACAGGGTCTTACACGAAATCATATACGATGCCGATGTCCCAGACATGGTCTTACACATAAATCTCAAATCGGTGCCAACGTCCCAGACGTGGTCTTACATGATAACACATATCGGAATCCTATGTCATGACATATGTATCCTAACTATTCCTATGGTTTGTACAGGGCTTTTAGATGTCATCACATTGTCGATGCTTTCTCGTATTCATATATTCTGCTTCTCGAACAATTCAATATCATAATAAGATATATATATAAGTTATTCAAAATACATATATATTTATATTACCATTCGGCATTGAATTCAATCACACAAATAATATGCATTTATAACATGATTTTGTAACGTCTATTAAAATACGAACTTACCTCGTTCGCAGTAACGACAAATTAAGTCGACTAATCCGATACTTTGATTTTCTCTCGATCTAGATCCGAATTCCGCTTTTACCAATCCGAATTAATATCAAAATTAACTTACTTATTCAACATTTCATTCAATTTCATCCAAGAACACGTAATTTGGGCATTTTGCATTTTAGCCCCTAACATCTCACATTTTCACAATTTAGTCCCTATTTCAAAATAACACAAAATACACAAAATCTCATCAAACCCATGTTAGGCCGAATTTACCTTAAGCCCCTAGCAGGCCATTAATTTCATTTACTTCATATTTTGACCCCTCAATTTATAAATTTCTCAATTTAGTCCTCAATACACATTTTTATCAAAAAATCACTTAATTGAACATAATAATCTATTAACAAAAATATATATTTCATCATCAAACCACAAAAACATCAAGCTATCATCAATGGCAAATCTCAAATTCTTCATTAAATCTGAAAATTAAGGCATGGGTCTACTAGTATTCGAAGCAATGATTTCAAAAACGTAAAAATTATCAAAAATCGAACAATAAACATACCCGAATTAAGCTTCCTATGTGCCGAAACTCAAAGCTTTAAATGTTTTCTTTCTTTCTTCCATTCGACCAAAATAAAATGATAATGCATGCCTTTTTAATGTTTTGTTTTATTTATTAATAATTTAACACATAAATTACTATTTTATCATTATAAAACAATATAAAAACTATATATTAAAAGCCTTATGCCGTCCACTCAATTTATAATGGCCAAATTTCATTTTAAGGACTTCACAATTAATAGACCATAACAATTTATGCTTTAACAATTAGATTACTACTTTTGCATTTTACGCAATTAAGTCCTTTTATAAAATCGAGCACACAAACGATAAAATTTTCACATGAAACTTTTACACATCTTAATTCACATACTGTAAACACCAAAAATAATATTAAAATATTTTACTGACTCGGATTTGTGGTCTCGAAACCACTGTTCCAACTAGGATCTAAACCGGGCTGTTACAAGTACGACCTACAAACGAAACCTTACCAGTTATCTAAACACGTAACATGCGTCCACAATTTAAGATCTTAATAGTCTTGCGATTTAGAAAAGGCCACCTCGAATTAACGACCTCAACTACGTGGGTCGTTTAAATTTGACCACTATCTCTCTTGACAGAATTCAACTAACTTTTTCCAATTGAACACGCTAATTTGCTCATGGGAATTTGAACTCGGTAGGCGATCGTCTTGTTTTCCCAACTATACGCCAAATATCTCCAACCCAACGTGCACTTTTTGAATTGAAATTGAATTAACTTTAATGGACAATTGTGACTATCCCATATTCTGGAGAGATAACGAATACCGTGTTGAAAGGTTTTAGTGCAGGTTCATATCTTACGATTTTTGATCGAAAAGATAACCGGACTAAGGCTAAATGAGGTTGACACCTTTATTGGCGGATCTCCAATGTTAACACCAACATCCCACTAGTAAGAGAAAGGACTTCAAAAACGAGGAGGAAAGAGAAAGAAATGAAAACAACAACAACAAACAATAGATATAAAGCAACCTGATAGAGAAGAGAATGGGGGAAACCCCTTTAAGGGTCCGACCTCTATGGGAGAGCTTACCTTACATTTAAGGGTCCAACTTGATTCAACTCCACCTTTAATCAGGATTCAATATGACTACTTAATACCGAGTGTTCTGAGATAAGAAGAATGTAGAAATGAAAAGTTGTTAGATTATATATAAAATTAGGGTTAATATACCATTTTTGGTTTATATTTGGCTTCAATGTTCAATGTGGTACCCAAACTAAACAACGTCATGTGGACCAATAAATATTTGGCATGTGTGCTCTAGTAAAAAAAAATATACTTAATTAGGACAAAAGAAAAATTCAAGTACTAAATTGCACATTGAAGTTAAACTCAAGTATTTGTATAAGACAAAAAAACCTGAAACATCAATTTTTAAAAAAAAAAACTCATAACCAAATTGAGAGAAAAAAAAAACTTGTTATAATAAACTTCGATAATGACGGTAGAACGATCGCAAAGTAATAAGAAAATAAAAATAAGAACATACAGATTTTACGTGAAAACTCTATTTGGGAAAAAACTACGGGCAGAGGAAAGAAATTCACTAATGTTGAAAAAGAAATAATACAAGAGGAGTTTCGACTACATCTATTTAAGAGTTGAAAAATCCTGTTCTAATCAAAATCAAACAGTAAAAGTATAGTTCTATACTGACTCAATTTGTGCGGTATGGTCCTTACCGCGGGGTGAAGTTCAGTTTGGTGCTTAACGGGGATCTGTGGCGAGCTTTAGCCTACAATCCTCGACCTCTCACCCCCACAGATCCCCTTATTAAACTATTATATTTATTTCTTTAATAAATAACAGATTTGAGTCACACAAATTCTAATAAAACTCAAATACCAAAAGCCAATAATAATAATAACTTAATGAATGAATTAAACTGACCTTTCATATCTGAAGTTCTCATTGGTGATTTCCAAAGATGGCAAATGGCAATCACCCAAGTAAGGAAAAGGCAATGAAATGCGTTAAGAAATGGGGGATGTCTGTGCTTTTACTGCCTTTGCAGGCAGAATGAAAGAAACAAACTAGGCCCCATCACTAATAATAAATTGCACCAACTTGCAATTTCATCAATTACTTCTTTCCATTGACTTCTCCTCTTCTCTCATCCTAAGGATTATGAGATCTATTCATTGCTATTTTTACTTTCATTAAATCATATCGTTCCATTTTTTTATTAACAAATTAAATCATTATATTAAATAATTTTAATGTAAAAACTAATCCAACATTTTAATTTACAAACAAAATATAATTCGATTCTTTTCATATTAGTTCGACATTTAAAGTTGGATTTGAATGGACGGTGTAGTGTAATGCGGTGCGTTTAGCTTACTTCTTGTCTCACGTTATACTATTTATCTCATCATCACCACTATTTTTACATTAACCGCAAATAAATGCATTACCCGTCTAAACCTACCCTTAGTTTGCTATGCATTGTTTTAGATGAATTATACATTATAGTTGACCAAATATATATTTATAATTCACCGTTTTCGTATTAGTAAAATTTAAAAAATTTATTTAATGAAATTTATGTAAGTAATTAAAAAACAATAGCACTTGTTAATTTTTTTCATTAAATTTTTTTGCACTTGCTAGTGTTTTTTTCTACTTTCTCTCTACTTCCTTCCCTTCGTTTATAAGAAAATGTTTTTTTATTCAACAAAATTCAGATATTAATTAAAAAAAACCTCCATTTTCCCATAAAATGCTCACTTCGTTTTTTTTTTTTAAAAAAAGTACCTAATATATTACTTTAAAAAATTATTTCTCGAAATTATTTTTTTTTTCACCGAGTGTCAATTTCTAGTCATATATTCAAATCCAGTCTTGGACAGATAGATGCATATGCCATACATATAGATTCCTTCAAAAACGTGTAAAACTCAACACTGTCTTGCACTTTCTCTCTCCCTTTTCTCACTGTGCATATGAAAAAGAAGAAGATTCTTTGAGATCTAATAGTGCCTACCTCTCACTTTGCTTTGGTTTTGGTTCTTCATTTAAAGATAGCCCACAGCTATCTTTTTTCTTTTATCTCTCAATTACACTTTGCCCCAGTTCGGTTATTTTCATTCAAACCCAGTAAGCTCTTCTTCGTTTTAAGCTTGTTTCTTGTGAATACATTTCTGGGTTTTTATTAAAATTGTGTTTCTTTTCATATTTTTGGGATCTGAATTGTGGGTTTTGCTTGTTTTTGTGGTGGTTTTAATGGGTCGGTTTCAGTTTCTTATCTTTAGTTCAAGAATGTTAATGATATTGATTCCTTTGGAATCCAAGTTTGATTCTTGATGGTTGAATTTGTTCAGTTTTTATGCTCTCTTTATTTTTTTTTGGACTCAGATCTGTTTAGTTCATTAAAGTTACTACGTAGCTGTCATTAAAGAGCATTAGTTACATGCTTTTTAGTGTTTTTTTCATATCCTTTTCATTTCATGGTTGTCAATCAACTGGTTACAACTGTAGGCAGATAACATGATGGTATTTAATCATTTTCTTTTCTTTACCTTTTTTTTTTTTTATGTAATGTAAGTTTATCATAAGTTTGGACTATTAACATGGATCTGACTTGTTACACAAGTTTAAAGCTTGGTTTTGAACTTTATTGTTGAAATTAAGTAACTTCGGTGGTTGATTCAAGAGCATTATTAATCACCTTATGGTTTCTTGCAGGTTTGATGAGTTTTCCAAAGTGTTTGATTTTGACAAGTTTTTGAAGTGAGTTGTGTTATTCATTCAATTGAATTGAGCCCCCTGATGGTAGCGACAAAACAAATTTATTTTGAATACAAAATTTGATGTTAGATTGAGTAGGATAAGGAGATTTGTGCCTGTGACAATTCAGTGCTCAAGTGAAAACAGTTTGTGAAGAAATCATCGTACTAAAAGAAGGATGAGGGGAAGATCTGATGGAGGCCAAAAGAAGAGATTAATCACCTCTCTTTGTGCTGTGGCAATCTTTCTTGGTTTTCTCTATGTATATTATGGATCTATTTTTGGGTCTTCAAGCAATGGTGCTTCAGCTCTAGAATATGGCAGCAAATCTCTGAGAAAAATTGGATCATCTTATTTGGGTGGAGATGATGAATCTTCAACCAAATCTGGACTGGAGGATGGAGATGTTGTTGTTCCAAAAACGTTCCCTGTAAGTTGTTTTTTTCTGAATCATTTTGATATGTAATTCCACTGTGATTCTTCCATTGATTAGTTGCTATGGCCTTTAACTTCTCTGTTTATGACTTTGAAGGTTTGTGACGATCGACATTCGGAATTGATTCCTTGCTTAGACAGAAACATCATATACCAAATGAGATTAAAGCTTGACTTGTCGGTAATGGAGCACTACGAACGTCATTGCCCCCCTCCTGAAAGGAGATACAATTGCTTGATCCCTCCTCCTCCAGGATACAAGGTACTGATGAAGCGAATGTGTTTTTATAACGAATTTGTCATGTATGTATTATAGTGATGATCATAGTCATATTTGTCATATTTTGAAATTGTTTTAACTCGTGAAATTACAGGTCCCAATTAAGTGGCCTCAAAGCAGAGATGAAGTGTGGAAGGCAAATATTCCCCATACTCACCTTGCACATGAGAAGTCTGACCAGAATTGGATGGTGGTAAAAGGTGAAAAGATAGTATTTCCGGGGGGAGGCACCCATTTTCACTATGGAGCTGACAAGTATATTGCTTCGATTGCAAATGTAAGTTCACCAATGCGTACTGATTTTGGCTCGAAAAAAATATTTTAAAACATGATCAATAATCTTGAATGCCTACTAAAGGATGGTTGTACTCGGTATATTTGTGTCTGTTTTGAGTTTTCCGTATCATATTTTGGTTCCTAACTTTACTTATCAGCTTCATATATAATTCTCCTTATTTAAACTTCTCAAAGCTATGGTAGAAGCAATGACATTAATTTCTACGATTTTGTTTTGGCAGATGCTCAACTTTTCGCACAACAACTTAAATAATGAAGGAAGAGTCCGTACAGTTCTTGATGTTGGTTGTGGTGTTGCAAGTTTTGGAGCGTATCTTCTTTCTTCTGACATTATAGCAATGTCATTAGCACCCAATGATGTTCACCAAAACCAAATCCAATTTGCCCTGGAAAGAGGAATTCCTGCATATCTTGGTGTTCTAGGGACAAAAAGGCTCCCTTACCCGAGCAGATCATTTGAACTTGCTCACTGTTCTCGTTGTAGGATTGATTGGCTTCAAAGGGATGGGATTCTTCTTCTCGAGCTAGACCGGTTACTTAGACCTGGAGGCTATTTTGCCTACTCGTCTCCAGAGGCTTATGCACAAGATGAAGAGGATCTCCGGATATGGAAAGAGATGAGTGCCCTTGTGGAACGTATGTGTTGGAGAATAGCTGCAAAGAGGAACCAAACTGTCATTTGGCAAAAGCCTTTGACAAATGATTGTTATATTGAACGAGCACCTGGTACAAATCCACCGCTTTGTCGGTCTGATGATGATCCAGATGCAGTTTGGGGTGTGCCAATGGAAGCTTGTATCACTCCTTATTCTGACCGTGAGTATATTTATCTGTCAGTGTTGTTAATATTAGTCTTCCCCCCCCCCCCTTTTAGTTGATATTTTCTTTTTGAGTATGCTAATATTTAGATACAAATTTTCATATAACGTGTCTTGAATTTAGTTTTTCATTGATTTGGAAGTTGACTTCGATTTCTGAATTCATAAATTGGCTGGCTGATGGTTTTTATATATTTATTCTTCCACAGATTATGTTGCTTACATATTTTAACAAAATATGAAATGGCTTGCTATGTTTTTCCAACTCTCCATTTTGCTTGAAGTACCCTAGTTTGACACTTGTCTCCAACACATATCCGATCTTGGGTTTGAGGATATGACCTTCCAAGTCCCCTCCAAATACATAGAAAAGAAATTGAAAAAAAACTGAACATACCCGTTCCTGACACATACTCATATCTGATGCTTACACTAAGTCCAAGTAACATTGATGGCCTGTTTTTCAACTTCATATCAAATTCTGATGAGGTGAAATCTTGACGTATTCTTTTATGTAGTTGAGTTCCTTAACAGTAAGCTCGATTTGCTTTTAGCTTAAGGATAAAGAGAGAAATATGAACCGGAATCTTACCAAATAAAAGTAACTGCTTGATAATTTTGGAATTAGTGGCCTTGTGCTTAGGTTATGTGGTATCAAGTGCATTCATTCTGCTCAATTATTCTTTTTGAATATTTGCGAGTTATACGATATAATTGTTGCTCAATTACATGTAATTCCTGATTATAAATTATGGTAAATTTTGCGACGGAAAATTATAGGGATTCTTCGAGTTTATAGCTTTAAAAGATTGGTTTAAACTTTATCTTAACTAAAACTTCTCTTTGTTTCTAGCAGATGATCAGAAAGCCAAGGGAAGTGGTTTGGCTCCTTGGCCAGCGAGATTGACATCTCCTCCTCCAAGGCTTGCTGATTTTGGTTATTCAAATGAAATGTTTGAAAAAGACACGGTAATGGAGGCAGCATTGTTTCATCTATGCCTTTACTTATGATTAGTGTGTTGTTCTTATATTGTGACTTATGTGGCCATGACATAGGGTATAGATGCTAATATAGCTTTTGCAATTTCATAGGAAACTTGGCGCCAGCAGGTAGAGAATTATTGGAATCTCTTGAGTGCAAAGATTGAGGCCAACACTTTGAGAAATTTGATGGACATGAAAGCAAACATGGGATCTTTTGCGGCTGCTCTAAAAGAGAGGAATGTTTGGGTGATGAATGTCATCCCTGAGGATGGACCAAACACACTTAAGTTGATATATGACAGAGGCCTCATTGGCACTACTCATAACTGGTATGCGCAAATTTACTTGAAAATCTACATAACCAAGTATGAAATATTAATATATTTCTCCTTTCTGATAAAACACCGAATTTTGTCTATCTGCAAACGGACTACTAGGTGTAGTGAAATGGAATCTTTAACAAAACAAAGCTACAGCTTGCCCCCCCCCCCCCCCCCAAAAAAAAAACCATGTATATATATATTCAGTTAAATGGATTCTCTGACAAAACACAGCTATCTGCAAAAGGACTGCTACATGCTCCGTGTCCTACTCATGTCTGGAGATGATTAAGGATATGACTTTCCAAAGATTTTTCACATACGTGAAGAAACGTGGAAAATCTGTTTAAACATATTTGTATCCAACACTCGCACTGGAGTCCAAGTATCATAGTTAGGAGAAAGTACAATGATGTATTTTCATTTTCGTCTTATAAAGATCTTTTTCCTTCTGGCTGGTGAAATAGTGGAATGCGTGTTGAGGGATAGCAAAATTTGTATTGATTGAATTTGATCTTTTTGGCAGGTGTGAAGCCTTTTCCACATACCCTCGAACCTATGATTTACTCCATGCTTGGACTGTCTTTTCTGATATTGAGAAGAAGGGCTGCAGTGCTGAAGATTTGTTACTCGAGATGGATCGCATTCTCCGTCCCAGGGGTTTCATAATCATTCGGGACAAACAACCAGTTATAGATTTCGTAAGGAAGTATTTATCAGCTTTGCACTGGGAAGCAGTAGCAACTGCTGATTCAAGTTTGGATTCAGAACACGAAGGAGACAACGTCGTGTTTATTGTCCGAAAGAAATTGTGGCTCACAAGTGAAAGCATCCTGAATTCTGAATAGAATATTTCCGGATTACAATTCCCACGTACTCTCATTATATCTTCTTCAGCAGCTCCAAGGTATTAAGAAGCTCTCCTATTACTAATCCGGCAAACAATTTCATTTTGTAGTATTAAGCAATGGTTCAAATTGTTTTTTCTTTTTTACCCTTTTTTCCTTGTATTGAATTACTTTGACAAGCCATGAAATGATCATCATCTATATAGGCTATTCTTCAAACAGATCTCACTTTGATGCCGTCCAAAGCTTTGCTTCGGCTGATCATGGTTACCAATTACTATGTTACTCCGACTCTTCGTTTTACTTGAACGACATGCGTATCCCGACATAAGTATAAGAATATAGTGGAAGAACTTGATGCTCGAGTTTGAGTGAACATAGCCCATGTCTTTTTTTTTTTCCTTGAAAAATATTCTTCTTATCCTTTGTACTTTTGTTTTGCATGCCTTGTCGTTTGCTCTTAGTGGTTAGGCTACTTTTGAAAAAGCTGTGGCTTTCATTGGCAGATTTATCCCTAATTTTATGTTTGGTTTTGCCCCATGGTAGTTGTAATTTACAAAGTTGGGGTTGACCATCAAGGGAAGAATAAATGATTTTATGGCATTTTTGGGAATAGATTTGACCAATTTCTTAGTTTAGAGTTCCATAAACTCTAAACCCTAAATGTTCAGAACATGAATGTCAATGTTTTCATGCATTCACAATTTGACTTTACAAATCAAACTATGCTTCAAAATTTTAAGAGGACATGTATGTTGTAACATGTTCTAACTTGTATTTGTTTGGATAGTTAAAAGTAAGGAAAAGGCATTGTAGAAAGAAAAAGAAATGATCCATTATAACATTCTTTCTTCAATTATATTTATTTTTTATAAAACAATTTATGTCCAATATTACAAGGATAAATAAGATATTTCACTTTTTTTTTTTTACTTCTCTTTGTTCTTTTTTTTCAAATCATGCTAGTCACCTTATTATTAAGGTTTTGTCTCTCTCTTTGTAATTTATTAAAAAAAATATAAAAATTATTTTTTAAAATAATACTATTTTAATGAGTACAAAAATAAATTAATACTTAATTGATTCGTGATACTTACAATATTGATATAAAACTATGTATATAAAATGTGAAAATGTAGTATTGTCTTTATTTTAAATAGAAGAGTTGAATTTACCCATGTTTTTATTATTTGGATTTTTTGTTTTCCGAAAATTATTTGAATGTGATTATTGTAACTAAAACATTCCGATAATGGATATGAACACATAAATTATAATCTTCCAAACCAACCTAACACATTATTGGTTTTGTCTAATTATAACTGTATAAGAAAAAACCAAGACATTGGGAGCCCATGAAAGGACTGTAACCACAAATTGTTGTTCCTACGGTTCTACTACGTGTTTACTTGGTCACCGAGGGACCAATGCCCAACCGCCAACTCAACTGTTTTTCCTTTCTTATTCTCCATCTATATATACATATATATACATACATACATGTACACATGAATTGTGAGGAACCCAAAAGTTCTGTCCTTTTGTTCTTCGTTGCGTGTCCCTCTTTCTTTTCTTGGTTGCAAGCAACTGAATATCTACAATGCAAGCAATATTCAAACTCCTAACTACTTTACAACTATCTTATATTTTTTTTATATTTGTATTTGAATATGTATCAAATATGAAAAAAAAAAAATTGGGTTCACACTTGAAAATAATTTCATTTTTAACTACAGTTAGAAGAGAAACGGATATAAATATTAAATGTAAAGTAACACAAGGAGTAAAGTAATGAAAGAATTAATACACGATATTTGTTAACACAATTCATACATAAAGGTCCTACGCCTACAGAGCTTGGCCCGGTGAATAGTTTTATTCAACAATTATCAATATCACCTATTGGCTTAAGCCTACTATACCATTGCATAAAAAAGTAATAGTGGCCCTAACACCGACTCCAATAATCACAAACTATTCACTCAAATACCTTACAATACAATCAATAAACCTCTCCAAATAATTATTAAAAGAGTGTCACAAAATAACCATAAGAACACAACAAAGCTCTCGTAAAGACACCCAAAAACTGCTCTCAAAGTGATGCCCAACTTATTTATAGGCTAATATAAGAGTCCATCCAACAAAGTTTTGATAAGCTTTAAACTCTTATTTAAAAGCTGAAACTATCCCGTCAATTATCCCCTTAATATTTATCATTGTTTTGTCAAATATGTCACTCTTTGGTAGGCAAAAGAAAAGGCCAAACACCCAGGCCGAAACATCTCACAGTCCAAGCAAAAAATTATTTCTTAGGGTCCGTTTGTTTACATGTAAAAGGTTTTACAGAAAATGTTTTCTGTATTTTCCTGTGTTTGTTTCACATAAAATAGTTTGGTCAACGGAAAATTACTTACAGATCAAAGTAAAATAAGCCATTTTTCCTGTAAAATGACTTACCATTTTGAAAAGCGTGTCATTTTTCGGAAGAGAGCTCATCTATAGATAATTTTATTTTTATATAAAAAATTAACTTAAATCAAGCTTAATATTATTATATTGATAATAAATTATATTTTTATTTTTAAAAATATTTAAAATATTATATTTTTCAATATTATTAAACATACATATTTAATTATTTATATTTAGTCATATAATAAATTATTAATAAAATAAATATAATTTATTATTTTAATAAATTATTTAATATTTCAATTTTATTTTAAAAATAATAATTTAAATAATATTATTCACATATTATTGAAAATATTCAATATTAATATTTTAATAATAAATATTTATTACAAATAAATATATTAATAATAAATGTTTTGTAGTATAAAGGTTAAAATATGTCATAAGTTTATGTACACTTCACAGATTTGTAATTTAGTTTATTTTTAAGAATTTAGTCCCTTTACTTTTCAAATTTAAAAATCAAGTCCAATTGTTGACATTGTTAATTTTTTTTGTCAATTTTGTTGATGTCACTTTTTTAAATAAAAAATACCCACTTAGTAGTCATGTAATTAAAAAATGACGTTGTAATGAATCTGAATTTAATATAATATTTTTAATATATGCAAAAATAATGTAAAATATAAAATTATAGATAAAAATAAATTCAATTAAACAATGAAAAAAATAAGAAGATCTCAAATGTATTTTTGTTTAATTGAAAACATCTTTTATGAAATATTTTTAACAAATCTACTAAACAACAGAAAATATTTTACACAGATTCCTCCAAACACCAGAAAATATTAGCTTTTCCAGAGAAGTAAATCACTTTTAAAAATCATTTTCCAGAAGTCATTTTCAGTGAAACAAATGGAGTTTTCTAATAGAACATGAAACGAGCATGTCAAAAACCCCATAAAAATATAAAAAGGGTAAATTATGCTCAAGGTCACTAAACTATTAGCAAGTTTATGTTTTAGTCATTCAACTTCAAAAAGTTACAAAATGGTCATTGGACTATTTGAAACTTTTCATTTAAGTCACTAAGATATTAAAATAGCTATTGTATGGACTTTTTTATTTGCACAGTCCACACTAATAAAAAGCTCTCCTTCCCATTTTCTTCTATAGCTCAATTTTGTTTTTCATGAAACAACTTTGAACGTTATGAATCTGTGAACCAAAATCCAAACAACTTTCTTTTTTAATCTCTGACACTGATCGTCAGACCACCTTGGATTTAAGGTATATTATTCTACTCGTTGATGGTTATTGATCCACTGTACTAACCGTCAAATCGTTGCTTAAAGCTTGCTAGCCAGACTTTAAAAAAAAAAAAAAACTTAACAACCTAATGGCTTAAATAAAACTTTCAAATAATTTAGTGATCATTTTGTAACATTTTGAAGTTGAGTAACCAAAACGTAAACTTATTAATAGTTTAGTAACATTGAGTACAGTTTGCTCCTATAAATATAACTAATGAACTGCTAGTTTAAGTGGAAAATTACTTAAAATGTAAGGTTTCAAGTTTTTTGTAGATTTATTCAAGGGTCAACCTATTTGTCCAAACTTAATGGTTAGATTAAAATTTTTAGAGTGTTTGAACAAGAATGTTAAGATTGAAAAGTGGGTTTGATAAAAAAAAAAAACGTTTAAAATACGGGTTAGATTTGAGCTCTAATAATTAAGGCTCAAACTCAACTTATCTAGACCTAATTTTAAGTTTATATTATATATATTATGTAATTTATATTATATAAAAAATTAATATATTATAGTATAAAAAGAATAATAAAATATTTAAAGTTGTTTTTTAAAAAAATTAATAAAAAATATAAAATATATAATTACTAAATATGATAAATATATTATATTTAAAAATATAATATTCACAAACCTAAATGAATTTGAATTAATTATTTATAAATATAAGCGGATTATGATAAAATTTGATACCCATATTTTATGTCAATATGTAATTAATATTATAAATCTATCTAAGCTCATTTCAGACCTATAAACACTTCTAATATATTAACATAATGATATGTAAAAGCCCTTTTTTATGGTTATCTAAACCGGACTAGACATATCATCACATAAATATTCTTCATGCACTGAAAGTCAAAAAAGGTTTTTAGATTAGTATATAATGTTCAATAAAACATGTAGTGGTGTCTCCTTGTGTTCCCACTTTCACAAATTAATAATTATTTAATTATTAAACTTTTAATTGTAATTAAATTAATTTATTTTCATTTGATTGGCATTTTTCTCAAATAAAATATTGATTTTATGCTAATAGTTTCTTTATTTATAAATTAAAGAATAAAAGATTAATAGGCATCGAAACCACCAAATATAAATTCCTACGACAAATATAACAATAAATTGAAATATAGAGTAGTAGAGTCGAATCCACATGGACTAGTTATCTAGTTTTGCCTTTTCTTGTGACCAAATTCGTTATCGCCGCTACAGTCGTGCCCACAACTTGTGTGTAATAGTGATGAAAAAAATAAAAAATGGGGGGTTTAAATTGATTAAGATAATAAAATAAGGAAATATGAAGTGTAATAAAATAAAATAAAATAAAAATAGATTCAAAAATGTAAAAATAAATTTAAGAAAATAAAATAAATGGATAAATAAAATATTTTTTAAGTTTAGCTTTAGCATCGGTGTACTCCAATCTTGAATCGATCCTTGAAATAGATTTTTCCTTTCAATCGATAAGCTGGTTATATAGCAATGGAGGATCCCTCAAACCGCCAACTCTTTATCTCATAGTCGATCCCGGTATCACCTGCAAATCCGTAATTTAAGACTTCGACAACCTTGCGATCTTCGAATTAACGACATCAACCATGTGGGTCGTTTAAATCCGATCACTATCTCCATTGACGGAATTCAACTAGCTTTTTCCAATTGAACACGCCAATTTGTTCGTGGGATTTTGAATCCAGCACTGCCGACTCAACTTTCCAACTGTACGCCAAACGATTCCAACCCAACGCGCGCTTTTTGAATTGAAATCGAATTAACTTTGAGGGACGGATTTGTACTATCCCATATATCAGAGAGATAGCGAATACCAAATTGCATTGCAAAGTCTTTAGTGTGGGTTTATATCTCACGATTACTTTGTCGAAGTGATAACTGGGCTAAGGCTAAAAAGTATTTAGTTAATCATGAAAAAAATCATGCTTTGAAAGTGATTTTGTGGAATTGTGAAAGGTGGAAAGGGAAAGGGCCTTGGAAGGAAATTAAACCAAAAAGCTAAAAGTTAAAGAAAAAAAAATGAAACAACAATGGTGATGCAGGAAGGGAGAAAAGAAAAAAAATAAAGAATTTATTAAATGGCAAATGCAAAGTGTGTTCAATTGGTTGTAGCTACTAGGTATTATCACTAAATAATTCTAGATATTATCACTAAATAATTCAAAATTTAAAAATCAAATTTAAACTAATTACAGAGTTGTAACAATATCAAAAATCCTTCAATCTTTATCCAGCTACTTTTAAAAAAAAAATTCTTCAACCCTTCAATCTTTATCTAATCATCTTTGAATCTTCAATCTTTCAATCAAGCCCTCCTCTTTACTTTTTGTTCCAATTTAGCCCTTTTTTTTTGTAAGAATTTGAATTCAGTACACCAACTTCATTCTTGATAAGAAAAATCCAAATTTAATAGCATTTTATTTGATAATTAGCCAAAAATAAATATATTAAAAAAACGAATTTATCTTGCTATCAGAGATCATTTCTGTCGAAACCAGTTTTTGAAAGGTCGACTTTTTATTTTAAAACGAAAATGGGAGTCACCACCAATCCTTTTTATTAGGTGTGATCGGGTCACCTCGTAATTTGATCGTTTTAATAATATGTTCAATTTATTAAAACAATATTTTTTTCGGTCTACAAAAAATCAGGAAACGAGTTCGGGAATCAGTTACGTACGAGGAAGGATTAGTACCCTTGTAACGCCCAAAATTGTTACCTAATTGATTAATTCATGTCTTAGTGTCGAAAGTTGAAAACTTGGAAATAGTTTAAAATACGACCTCTCTTTGGACTAATGTATATTTTGCTTAAAATTTGCTTGAATAAATCGAAATAAACGTTAAAGACCCTCTCGTCTCGAGATATCAAAATGTCACATCCCGTAAGTTAGAACACGACACCTTGAACCTTTGAGAATCAGCTTGCCTCTATTTTTTATTTGAAATCTTATGTATTTTAATTTTGAAAGGATATTCGGTTATTCGAGTTCAACGAGAAAATCGAAACCCCGTAAGTTAGGGTACGATTTCTCGAATACCCCAAATACGGAACATTGCCTATTTTTGAAAATTTGTTTTGAATGGTAATAGGTGTAATATTAAAACAATAGGTATTTATCTCTTGTTGGGGTATAATATAAAAACGACTAATTACATTTAAACATAACGCGTGATGTAGTGGTTTTAAAAAGGTTATACGGATAGAATATTTGAATGACATATAATAAATGAATAAAGAAATGCTATGATAATTTCAATGTAACTATAACAATAGTAAGAATATTAATTCATGGCATAAAATAAATAAAGTGATAAAAATAAATAAAAATAATAAAAAATAAAAATGCTAGATGCCTTATGACGATTATAAACGTAAATAATGCGAGAACGATAAAAGAAATGACAAAGTAGTAAAAACGAGGTAAAAAGGTAATATTATAAAAATAACGATAATAAATGAATAAAATGTGTAAATAAAAATGTAACAATCTTTTTAAAGATATATAAAAAAAACAAGCAAGTAAACAAATAAATGGATAAATAAATAAATAAAAGCAATAAGAATGATAAGATAAATATAATATGGGTAACAAATGCATAAATAAATAAAACATAAACAGTATAATCTTTAAATGTGTAAAAAGGATATATATAAAAAAAATAAATAGATAAATAAATAAATAAAATAAAATATATAAAGTCTATAAAGGGTTGAAAATAAATAACTAAGGGTAAATCGCAATTTAGACAAAATTAGGGGATAGATTGTAAAAAAAAAAAAAAGGCAGGTTGAAGGGCTAAAATAAAAAGTGCGCAAAGGTGCAGGGACTAGACGAGAAATTATTCCCGATCCTCAGAATGCGTTGTTTCATGTGGACCGCAATGAAAGAAAAGTAAAATTACATGGAAAGATTTTAAAAAAAGAAAAACTAAATTGCAACGAGCCATAAGAGCGAAAGGGCCTAATGCGCAAATAAACCATTTGATAAAAAACGCGCGGACCTTTTGACTGATTGGGTCGGGTTGTCGGACTCCGCTTCAAAACGACGTTGTTTAGACGTCTAAAATCCGGCCCAAAAGTTTTGCGATTCCTATTTAAGTCAAATTTTTTTTAAAAAAAACCTCATTTCAGCCCTTATTTTTTAAAAAAATCTAAAACTTTTCTTTTTTTTTCTCTCCAAAACCCTCTTCCCCTCTTAGTTATTGGCGCCGTCGTGGCCACCGGTCATCGGCGACGGTGGCCGGAACTGGACAAAACGGGCCTTTCAGCCTCTTTTTGACCGAATCTGAATGCCTAGCCTTCCGTTCGCAAAAAAAGAGCAGAATAAAAAGGGGACTTTCAGGCTTTTCACTTAGCCGACGTGCCTTTCGCAACTGTCGGAGTTTGGGCCAAACCCTAAGGGGTTTTGGAGCCCTCAATGTCTGTGAAGCCTTAGCGACGAAGGAAGGCGAATCAACTCAGGTAAATTTATTATTTGTTTATTATATTTTCGAAAATAAAAGAAGAAAATAAATAACAAGATCACCTTTTGATTTTTGAACATGATTTCTATTCCAAAAATCCATTTTTTTTGTATCTTTCTCTATGTGTAATACAATCTGATTTTTGTGGCTTTATAGTCGATTACAAAAAAATTTGCTACTGTTTGCTTTTTGTTTCTACTACTGTTTCTGTTCTCTTTCTTTGTCCTTTTTTTGCAGGTGTGGCGCTCGGTCAACGGAGGAGCAGGTGGCTTCTTTGCTAAACCGCGGCAGAAAGGACGTCAGGCCTCGGGATGATACGCGCTGACATGGTATGATAGCAGCGGCGCCAGAAACCCTAGGGTTTCTGGCTTTCTGAAAATTTTCAAGTTGTTGGGCCTGTCGGGCCGTGTAATTTTGTTGGGCTAGTCTTTTGTACTTTGGGCTTGTTTTATTTTGTCTTTTGGGCTTGTAATTTTTGGACATATTTATTTATTTTTGGTTTTATTTATTTGATTTAGTGGGCTGGGCAAATTGGGCTTACTACAATTTCGATATAAGTAAAATATTAATGATTGATTCGATTACTAATAAAAGATAAATGCATAATAATTTAATTAAATAAATTAATCAGATGAGGGTTTCTTTATATTCTTTCGAAACCTAAATATCAAGATTGCAACTTTTTTTTTTTTTTACATTGTGATAGTTTTCACAAACATAAAAATTAGAGTTGTTCATGGGTCGGGGCGAGTTAAGTAAAAAAATTAGGCCCATTTTTTAGGTTCGGACTCAACCCGACCCAAAAAATGGGTCTAAAATTTTACCCAAATCTAGTTTAGATAAAAATATTAAAATTCGAGCTCGACTCGTATTAGATTTTTTTATATAAAAATAAATTTAAAAAATATAATACATCAAATACACTAAAAACATTAAAATAAATGTTTCTCAAAAAATGGAAAAAAATTAAAAATATATACTTAAATAACAATAAGATAAGAGCAACTTAACAAGTAAATACCTCTAAAATAGTAACAAAATTAATTATAAAACAAGAGTTATATAATATCCAAACAATAACAATAAAATAGTAGCAATATAATAGAGAAATGATAGCAAAACAATGAAAAAACCTTTTTTTTTTTGTAAATTTAGGCTGGGCATGAGCCACAAAAACTTACCTGAGGCTTAGACAGTTTAGAAATTATTTTTTGTCCAAACTCATTTTTCGAGCCTATATTTTTACCTAAATTATCTTATTTTTTGAGTGGGCCTTCAGGTTAGGTCGAGTTGCCCAACCCATGAACAAGTCTAAAAAACTCTTTTTTTTTTCGTCTTTATTTTACTTTATTTTACTATTTATTTATTTTTTGAATTGGTATCAATCCATATCATGGCTTAAAAAGTAAATGGTCCCCAAATTATTATGCCCTATTTCTAAGGGAAATCCACAACATTCTCATTATTGAATCAAGTTGGCATTGCCCTCATTTCTTTTTCCCAAATCTTATTCTTTTGTTTGGAATTACATTTATAACCTTTCATTTATTTTGCATGTAGAAACTTTTATTTGCAAAAAAAAGAAAAAAAAATATATATATATATATATATATATTTATTGAAGGGTTATTTATTTAAATTGAATTAAATTTGGGTTGGATGAACTTTTCTAATTAATTTTTAAAATTTTAGTTATAATAAATGATCTATTAATATCACTTTAACTAGCACATCTTCAACCACCCTTTAGAGTAATTCAGAGTTCTATCAACCATTTGCAATGTGACTGAGATTAGCATAATATTCCCAAACTTAGCTTCCGAGCTATAGGGAGCAGCATCAATTTGTAGAGTGCCTTATCGAAAGTGTGAGAATCAATGACATTGCTCTCTTCACTAAGTGTTATATTCTCATAATCACTTTGTCATCTTTTCTTCCACAAAATATCTTTCATAAATTTTATTTAGTTAAGCATTTGTTTAAGGGTTTAAAAAATGAATGTTAATGGAAAGCTCCTTAAATACATCAAGAAATTTCTGAAACTGCTTGTCTAACGTATTCTGGTGCAACCTTCGTGGGATTTGTGGTGGAGATTATTTTGGCTTAACTATCTCCTTTGATGGCTTCCTTGCTTCTGTCTCATGATGAACATGTTTTTTAGAGCTTTCTTAAAGCTCATTAGAACTCTTGTCGATTCGTGGGATAGGCAAATGATTTTTTGCATTTACCTCAATTGATGGAGAGGCACTCGATAACTCCCTACCATTTCTAAAAATTTACAATGCTCTCTAGGATTAATCACATTAAGAAGGCTAATTGTTTGACGATAATGCTCTTTGTGGCCTATTATGAATGGCCTAAGCTATTTGACCCACTTGAGTTTCCAATACCTTTATCCTAACATCGATTGCTTGTATAAATTGTTGTGGATTGCTGCGAATGTTGCCTTTAATACTGGCTTTGAGGGAAAACCGGAGGTTCAGCTAGTCTATCTTGATAAAAATTGCCTTGATTATTACCCCAAGCAAAGTTGGGATGGTTCCTTCATCTTGGAATATAAGTGTTGACGAATTGGTTATGTTGTGCACTGCCAAGAATGGTGATTATCCCCACATTGGTCACAGATAGCATAGATTGGTTGCTTCATGTTAACCTTAATTTTCTCGTTTACATCTCATCCAAAACTAGTTCAGCAAGAAGAGCAATCATTGCATCAACCTCAACTACTTTAACCAATTTCTTTGGGTTTACAACAGTTCTGCTCGAAATCCGCTATGGATTATTTTCTACCATGTCTTCAATTATCTTGACAATTTTTTGAGGTGACTTACTCAATAATGCCCTATTAGTTATTACATCTAGATTACCTTTAATGAATTATCTTAACTCTTTGTATAAAGTCTGAATCAACAACCAATTTGACACTTGATGGTGAGGATGTTGGACAATATACTACTGCAAAATAAATTTGTTAGCATTAAGTGAAAACATAAATTAAGAATTAAGAAATCAAAATTTATTACGTCGTGAAAGAACCATTGCCTAGAATTAAGAAATCAAAATTTACACTAGCATAAGGTAGGTGGAGCACGCTTGATATTCCCCTTCTCAAGGAAATCACACTAGAATTGATTCCCAATAAAGTTTGGAGGGGTCAAATGAGGAAGGTGTTTTGCTTTCTGTGTGTCAAATGAGGAAAATTAGCTCTCACTTTATACTAGTAATAGAAGGGTAAAATAGTAAATATGTAGGGGTAAAAGAGTAAAAAATGTAGGGTTAGTTACAAAAGTGGTCCATCATTTCTGCGCAACAGTAAAAAAATATATACTGTTTAGATTTTCGTAACAGTCAAAAATCAGAAAAAGTCAAACTATTTTAAAGAAATTATTTTCTGGAAAATATTATAAGAATTCTATCAAAAAAGAAATACACGTGGTACGTGTCAAAGACACGTGTTAACACGGTCACGAAAAATAGTAAATATGTAAGGGCAAAAGAGTAAAAAATTGTAGGGTTAGTTACAAAACTAACTCACTATTTCCACGCAACAGTCAAAAAATATATACTATTCAGATTTTTGCAACAGTCAAAAACTATAAAAAGTCAAATTGTTTGAAAGAAATTACTTTCTAGAAAATAATATAAAAATTTTATCCAAAAAAATACTAGTAGTATATGTTAACATAAACATGAATCGAGTGAGAAAAGACAACATGCATGTATTAGGCCTATAGCCCAATTACATAATAAAAGTAAGAAGTAAGGCTGTATATAAACCTTTTTAATAGTCTATACTTAACCAAATGTGGGATATATTTATTTACCATCAATTCTTTGCATTATCAATAGAAGATACTTTTTTTCCATGTCCTTGAAAAGTTTTCATGCCTCATGTAAAGTTTCCTTTCTATATGATTAGAAACTAGTGATTTCATTTCGCAATTTAGCTATAGGAAAGAACTTAGTTAAGAATTTTTCCAAAAACAACCTTAATTTAATAGCTTCTACTGAAACACCATTAGATTTGAATGTATTGCACAATTTGATGAACTTTCGTAGATGTTGGTTGGGATCTTCATAAGAAAAAAAAAAATTAGTTTCGACCATCTGAATAACTGTTGATTTGATTTCAAATTTATTCGCTTCCACAAATTGAAAAGTGAATACTAGTTCAAAGCCCTTCGAAATAATGTATGACATATTCTCTAATAGACTTAGGAAGTAAGAACAACAGGAGTAGGAGGAGGAGCTCGTAAATTAATTTGTGCATTATCAGTATTATTCGCATTGGAGCCATCCATGGTTGACTCTTCAGACTCAACTTTAAAATTAATGTTCAATTAATCGAACCTTCGTAGATTCTTCTCAATCTCTAAATCAAATGGCAATAATTGAATCTAAATTTAACAAAATATTTTTAACAATATTAACAATTAATCCTAATTTAAATCTAAAAATTAAAAAAAATTCTAAAAATAAAAATACAAAAACTAAATTCTAAATTAATCAACTTTCAATATATTTTAATCTAATTTAAAACATGGTCGGAATACTTTTCCCTTGATACGTTCCCTGCCTGCGACAACTGGTAAGGACATAAAGCAAGGGACACGTGTCAATAACGCGGCTTTGTCTAAGGCGGACATCAAGGCTTTGATATTGAATATTTGTGTTTTTCTTTCTTTAATTAAAGTTGTTGTTATTATTATTATTATTATTATTATTATTATTATTATTAATATTATTATTATTTGTCCAATTAATTAATATTGATAGTTCCCTAATCTAATTATTTTTAAGTGGTCCAGCCCATATCTCTATAATATATATTCTCCCATGACATATTTTAATGAGACTAAATATTTATTAGATGCTTTATTTATTAAATAATTTTTTAATATATACATTATCCTTTTAACCATGCTTTTAAAATTTAAAATAATTTTTTCCTTCCAAAAAATTTAATTTACTAGAAAATAAATATGATAACTATTTGCTATTTTAGAGGTAAGAGAAAGAAAATACATAAATTCAAGTCATATGAATTAAGAATTGAAAGTAAATCAGATTTTCGTTTCGAGTTTCATTCTGGTAATTATGAAGTGTCATGTATGGATTTTTTTTTGTCATGCCATTGTTGTGGGTTTTTTTCCGATTATTTCCATCTCTTTATAATTCTACCTATTGGGATTTTCTCTAGTTATTGTAGTTGATTAGACAAATATTGATACTTGTACTTACAATTTATATTTGTGTTGTGCTTGTAATTATACTATTTTAAAATACTTGAAAATAATAAGAATTTAATTTTTCACTAAATTAACCTTGGTTGACTTTGTTTTCAAAATATTACCGTGATGGAAATATAAAATTATCAAATTATGAAGAGATTAAAATTTAAAAAAAATAAATTTCTGGGTCGAAAATATAATATTTCCATTCACCCAAAAGGACTAAAAATTAACCATTTACAAGCTTACGGTGATTCCACAATAAATAAATCAAACAGATAAAATGCGGACAAAGAAAACTGATATGGTATTAATTAATAAACAACTTATAATTTTCAGGGGCAAAATGAAATATTATTAATTATTAAATGACTTTTAATTTTGATATAAAAAAGTTAAATAGAAAAATTAACATATAGATAGATAAATAAAAGCAGCTAAAAAGCAAAGGCAAAGTCAAAGAAGCAAAGCTTCCCACCTTTCAAAAGGACCTAAAATCCAACCAATGGGATTTCAATTTCGTCAATCTTCACTTAATTTTCTCTTCTTTCGGTTTTCTCTTTAGCTTTAGGTTTTTCACTACTCTTCTGCTTTTTATATCTGCTCTGCAACAATCAAGCTCTCTTAAAATTCAATCAGGTAGTACAAATTGTTTTAGTTTTTAAGATTGAGTTGAGATTTCGATTTGACTTTTTTGTTTGTTTACTGAGAAAACGTTGGAAAATTGAAGTGTTTTTTTTTGTTTGCCTAGAAAGTGATTTTAGGCTGTTAGATTCACTTCGTCTCGCAATTCTTTTTGAGTGTCCTAAAAATTTGTAGCAGAATGTCTAAGTATTATGAACTCTTTATTGTTTATTCCAGAATATATGAGTTGAATTGGTTTTGAATTTTATTGATTGAATTAAAGTGCTTTCAATTAGGTGGTTATTCGGTGAGGATTACAGCATCATCTCATTTCTTTGTTCTGAACTGTGTTGGGGATTATTAATACTATTATTTTGTTCTAAGCTAATGTACTCTTTTTTTTGCTTTTGTTCTTGAATTTGCAGAATCTGTTTGTTGGATATTTTGGTACACAATGATGTGATAAAATCATTAAGTTTTTGTGTGTGAGAAACCTGCGTGACCGTACTGCACATTTTTAGTAGTGTGGATTTATAAGGATCATATTTATCGAGTAAACCGATGGAAACTACGAGGAGATGGTTCAACAAGTTCAAATCGAAAGACAAGGTAAGGTCTTCAAAGAATAAAGAAGCTGTAGGTAATGCAAAGGAGGGGTCTAAACCACCAACAAGTGAAGAGGCACCATCAGATGTCACCAAACAACGGGTAGCAGCTGCGAAGCAGTATATTGAAGACCATTATAAGAAGCAGATGAAAAGCCTGCAGGAAAGAAAGGAGCGGTATTGGATATTTCCCTGTCTAATAGTTACTATCATGGTCACATAACTATGATATAGCATGCAGTGTAACTGTGTGCTATACTACAGACTGATGAATGACTGAATTATCATGTGTCGAGTTATTTTGTAGCAGGTTTCAGTTACAAAAATTTATTCAAAAAAGATTAGTGCTGTCATTTCACTCCATATCATCTGCACAATGTAACTTGATAAAGCGTACTTTGTGATTTTAGGAACGCAAGAAAAGTAATGGTAGTTTTGTTTTAAAGAATAGGGATGACGTTTCGGGTAATTATGATTTTATGCAGGCGTGATATTCTAGAAAAGAAGTTGGCTGATGCTGAAGTCTCTGAAGAAGAACAGAACAACTTACTTAAGTTTTTTGAAAAGAAGGAGAGGGAATACATGCGTATGCAAAGGCATAAGATGGGGGCTGATGATTTTGAGCCATTGACCATGATTGGCAAGGGTGCATTTGGAGAGGTAATTAGATTTGTCAAATTGTACATCATAACATAGGTGTTTCTTTTGCTTTTATTTCTGGTCTTGCTTTAATCTACCTGTCAAAATTAAATGAGCTATGAAGACCTCTAGATCATTATGCTAAAATCTTATATTTAAAATTTCTCCCTACCATCAGAACTTTTTTAACTGAGACAATGCATCTAGGAAACTTCTAGGAAAGCCTTCTACTTATATCTGATTTAGTCGCTTGATTTGCTTGTTACTGATGCTCCTGAACCTAAGTTTTACCTCTCTCCTATGTTTCACCCTTTTGTGTAGTTATCTTCAATCTCAAACATCTTGTTCTCTTTTTGCCAGAATTACTTTTAACGTAACTTTTTCTCATTACAGGTTAGAATCTGTAGGGAGAAGGCAACTGGTCATGTTTATGCTATGAAGAAGCTCAAGAAGTCAGAGATGCTTCGCAGAGGCCAGGTATATGATTTTAAGCCAGCTATGTAGTTTCCTTGATGGGTTTTGCTCCATGATGATAATTTGTTAGTTTGCATTTCTAATGTTCAGGTTGAACATGTGAAAGCTGAGAGAAATCTACTTGCGGAGGTTGACAGTAATTGCATTGTTAAACTATATTGCTCCTTCCAAGATGAAGAATATCTATATCTCATTATGGAATATTTACCTGGGGGAGATATGATGACTTTATTGATGCGGAAGGATATACTAACTGAAGACGAGGCCAGGTTTTATGTTGGAGAAACTGTCCTGGCGATTGAATCAATCCACAAACATAATTATATTCATAGGTGATTCGGCATGATGCTAATCCTTCATACACTGTTATATTGGTCTTCTTGAGTTTGCATTAAGTGGTGAACCCATTCTATGTCACATGTTGCAGAGACATCAAGCCTGACAACCTACTACTCGATAGAAATGGTCATATGAAATTATCAGATTTTGGATTATGTAAGCCATTAGATTGTAGTAATCTGCAGGAAAAGGATTTTTCCATGGCAAAAAATCTCAGTGGGGCTCTTCAAAGTGATGGACGACCTGCAGCACCAAAACGCACACAACAAGAGCAGTTGCAGCATTGGCAAAGAAACAGAAGGATGCTTGTAAGTGCTTGACTACCACATAACTAATGCAACTTAGTATTTTTTTTCTACCGGTCGTAATATTGGTTGGGTTTACAAAGCAAGAAAGTTCCCAACTTGTTTCTCCTTTATTTTCCATAGTTCAGGCTTGCTTTTATTTTTCAGAGTTTGCAAGGCTTAGAGTTTATTGCTCATTGTTACTTTTATTGAAATCGCAAATGAATGTTGCTTGAACATTTAAATGTTGTGATACTTCAGGCTTATTCTACAGTTGGTACACCTGACTATATTGCTCCAGAGGTTTTGCTGAAGAAAGGATATGGAATGGAATGCGATTGGTTTGTATATGAAACATGATATTTTATTTGTATTTATTATTGTCAGATATGGTTACAATGGTATTTTTTGGATACTTGTCTAGGTGGTCTCTTGGTGCTATCATGTATGAAATGCTTGTTGGATATCCACCCTTTTATTCGGATGAGCCAATGTCAACCTGTCGGAAGGTATGTTTTTACATTAAGTTATTGTGCTGTCATTCTTTTGTGCTATTATTTATACTTCTGTCTATCTTTGAATCTGAACATTGTTTGTAATTAAGTTCCGTATAGCAACTAGTTATTTTACTTCGTACTTTCTTTGTTACTGATTACTGGTGTTGTCCTTTTCTCTACATTTTCCAGATAGTGCATTGGAGAACACACTTAAAATTTCCAGAAGAAGCAAAACTATCACCAGAAGCAAAAGATCTTATCAGTAAACTTCTATGTAATGTTGAGCAGAGGCTTGGCACAAAAGGTGCCCATGAAATTAAGGTGTTGTGCGGTGTGTTCTGTTCTAGATTCTTTGATTTTTGTTTTAAAAATAGAATGCAAATTGCTAAATTAACTGGCTCTATCTGTTTTCTTCCAGATTCACCCATGGTTTAAAGGTATTGAATGGGACAAGTTATACCAAATGAAAGCTGCGTTTATTCCCGAAGTCAATGATGAGTTAGATACACAAAATTTTGAGAAGTTTGAAGAGGTAGATTAATGGTACAATTCGTACAAATATGCAAAATGGCCTGTTTAGACATTGCCTTACTACTGTCCTTTTTTTGATACACCAGGCTGACAACCAAATTCCATCTGCAACAAAATCAGGTCCATGGAGAAAGGTCAGGAAACATTTTCAATAAAATGTCCTGAACTGAGAACTCAGTGATCATTTCTTAACCAAGTTTGCTAGAAGTTTTTAAAATTAAATGGCATCATTATTTTGGTGTCTGGTCAGGGATTTCTGCTGGTTCTTTTGTTGCACCTATACTAATGTTCAATCAAATGTATTCTTTGAAAATCTGCATTTTCCTTTTACATCAGAACCTTAATGTGAAAACTTGTCTTGGGGAACACAGCATTTTCGGCACTGTTGGCTTTAATATATATGTTATACTTCATTATGTTAAATTGTTGAAATCAACTTTCTAAAAAAAACATGCGTAATAATGACTGTCTTTAACTTATAATAGCATGGTTAAGAAGGGATAGTGGATCATATATAATGTTTCTATTGCTCACGAGCCAAAATTATTTAATGATTTTCCGTTGATGCAGATGCTTCCGTCCAAGGATATACACTTTGTGGGTTACACATACAAGAACTATGAAATTGTAAATGATAATCAGTTACCTGGCATCGGTATTTTGCATACTCCTATTTATACTTTTTTTCTTTTGCTGCTTCAGTTTTCCGTGCTCCTTATCTTTCACATCTTCCTCTTCTGGTTGTTATGAACTGAAGATTTATCTCCTGCAAATTTCGAACCTAGCAAGATCTTTGTATTTGACTGGTTCTTGTCTCTTCCATCGTGCAGCTGAATTGAAAAAGAAAAGTTCAAAACCCAAGCGACCTTCCATCAAATCCCTTTTCGGTAAGATGCTATCACTGTTATTATGCTTTTGGTGGTTGCGCTCCGGTTATTGGGTTACGTTTGGCACATCACACGCACCGAATGTCATCAATCAGGTGTTAATCTCGATCTATGTTTTGCAGAGGATGAATCGGCAGCAGCTGCCAGTCAACCTGTCCAAGGGAGCTTTATAAACCTCTTGCCTCCACAAATAGAAGAAGCCCCAGAGGACCATTCGAGAAAATGAATGCTTCCATATCCTCGTGATAACCGGGTGTTCCCCGGTGCTTAGCGTTTGCCTTTTGCCACATTAACATTTCAAAGTTTTAGGGGCAAAGGCCCCCAAAACAAAGTGGTTTGAGATATGGGATTTGGCTCTTCCTGAGCCAGTTAGGAGATTGTTCTTTTCTGTAAAAATAATATCTGAAAGTAAATATTTTTTTCATATTTGTTGTGTAATTTTTTTCCCTCTCCAAATTATTATGTCAATTGACATAGCTGAAAGAAGTTACTATATAAGACCCCATTGTTGTTTTTCATTTTGCATGTAATTATTAGTTACTTGTTCTCAGGTATACTAGTACCGTAACCGTTTGCATTAGTATTGCACTATTTAAAGGTAATAATGGTGTTGAATTTTTGGCGTTTAATCCGGATTTTAGTTTTGATTTTATGAAAGTTAATTATTTATATTATTAGGTTTGAATTTTTTATAATTTTGTTAATAGAATAAATTTAATGATATGTTATTTATTTTAATTTTGTGTTTAATTTATTGTTAAATATAGTCTGATGGCGGTTTTTAGGATTCCATAATGTATATTTTTTGCCAAATATTGGAAAAAAAAACACACATCACTGCACTAAAAGAAATGTCAAATTTAGATATCATACTATAAATAAACTCAACTTGATTTAATTTTAAAAATTAATCTCAAACTTGGTTCAAGAGATCGATCCGAAGAAGTAAATTAAGATGACAAAAGATTATGTGAATTTGTACCAAATCATCAAAATTATACAACTAGTTTTATTTTTAAAAACAACCTGAAAAGAGGTAAAAATTTTATTGTTAGATGTCCACTCGAGTGCTATTTACCATGCATCATATATTAATGCTTTACAACGCCCATGCTTCTGTAAATTTTAATATATTTCAATCCTTTTCGTTAAGAATAAATTACGCTACAAAACATTTTATTATGTTTAAATTTTGTCACCTAGTCATAAAAAGTTATAATAAAATAATCACACTATCAACTACGTCATCTTTTTTTATCTAAAGATGTCATGTCAATTCTAAAATTAATATAATATTAAATTTAACTCTTAACATTTATATATTAATTGATCATGATTTAAAAAATTTAACCAACATTTTACATTCTCAATTTATATAATATATATATATATATATATCATAACCTTTTTTCCTTTCTTTCCCTAACTGTTTTTTCTTTTCTCTTGTTCTCTCCTTTCTTATCCTCCATTACTTTCCCAAATCCATCCTCTATGGGGAAGGAGTTTAGAACAAAAAGGAAAATAGAAGATTTTAGAACTGCCACTTCATCACAAAGTCAATGACAATTAACAAAATTAGACAAAAAAAACAATTTCAATTTGGATAACTATTTTGGTATTTTTTTAATTAGATGACCAAAAATAAAACTTAAAGCATAATTGTAGCTTACCCAAAAATTAATAAAATTTAAGTCATGAATAAGTATCTTTTGGCTTTGCATCATTGATTCATGTGAATAAAAGGCATCACTTCAGCCATGTAATTATTATATGCTTCTCATCCCCTTTCATGGAGTTATTCTAATAATATTGTTATTTAAAAAGATAAATCATGAACAATACAAAGCAATATCTAGCACCAAACACAAAACAAGTATCGGATATGAATTTAAATCCGACACATTATGTTATGTAGCATATATATGATAAAGTTATGTCAACTATTGATGCCCTACACGCTTCCTTTTACTCATTAATGGCTACCAAAATGATGATAAAAGGACACTAAATAAACCCTTTTCTCACTTTAAACTGAAGTAGACAAGTAATAATAATAACAAAAAGGGAAAAAGGAGAGCACAATGATTAACAACATAGCCCATGTTAAATTTTTAATCATAGCAACATCCATTTTTCTTAACAGTAAATTACAAACTTAGCTCAGCCAGTACTTAATACTTATGTTGCGAAAAATGGTCCTTGGTTCGAACCAAAGCCTCGAAGGACTCGAAGAGAACAATACTTACAATGTAGATGACACATAAAAGCCATAGTGTCTTTGCTATAATATACTTTTCAGGCATTTCTTCTTGTTTGCTTCTAATGAAATAAAAGAAACATCAAGTGTTTATTACAGCTAGAATAATAGTTGAAACTTGATATCATTTCTCTCTTTTTTCTTCAATGACAATCTAGAGGGGCATGATACTAGTGAGAATACCGGAAAGGGTGCACGAAAATAAAAGAAACATCAAGTGTTTATTACAGCTAGAATAATAGTTGAAACTTGGAAAATATATGAACAATTTTCCCTAAGGTGAGCATGATATCATTTCTCTCTTTTTTCTTCAATGACAATCTAGAGGGGCATGATACTAGTGAGAATACCGGAAAGGGTGCACGAGGAAGGAGATTGTTGCGGTTCTTGATGGAACCAAATTGTGGGCACTGATACACGAGAGTAAACTGTTTGTAGATACCGAAATAGTGCGGAGATCTCCTTCAAGACAAGCAAATCCTTACTAGATGCGTAGTGCTGTTTATTTCCTTTTCCCACTCCCGATTGTCAAGAACTTCAAAGCTCCTAAGGGCATCGTTGCGGCTACTTCTTGTGGCTGCAGTACGAGTAAAAGTTGATGATTTGGATTCAAACCCAGGTTGAACTCTCTGAGTTGTTGACAGGCGACCACTGCTTGAGACCAATCTGCTAGACCGGTTGTCACTAGGCTCACCGGAGGAGTTAGGTCGGCTGCCAGATACAACAGGCCTCTTTGAAGTACTACCATTTCTCGAGGAAGAGTAAGCCCTATCAGAACCAGGATGCTGAAGGAGAGAAGGTTAGAAGAAAATCATAACTTCCGTGGCACATATGCTTAAAGACATTTAAAAGTGTCATTTTCCAAGAAAGAAAATGGTATGCTGGCATTCATAGGAAAACAATAGTTGAAATAAACAGAAAGATATGCAGAAGCAGGATTGCTCACCATGTCTTTGGATGATAGCACATTGTCGGGAGATCTGTGTCTAGACTGATCACCATGCCCTGATCCATTCCGTCTTGCAAATGCCTCAACAGCACCAGAGAACCTTTCTCGAATCTCTTGACCAACTACAGCAAATCAAGGTCAGAACATGTCAAATTAGGGTGCCTTTTAAATAAAATATTTATGTCGAAAAACTTATTCACCAGTAAAATTTTCTTATAATCTCAAACCAGGTTGTGAAAAGGAACAGACCTGAAGGCCTTCCAGTTCTTTCAGCAGATACTCCTTGGGGATTTAAACCCGGCTTTGGGCTTGGCTGTTAAAGAATAATACAAAACATAGTATAAGAATCTTAATTTAAGAAACAAGTTTAGTTCCATGAAAATCAATGCCAGCATATTAAAGATCACTGACCCGTACTCTTGAGCTAGAGGCAGCCTGTGGATATCTAAGCATGGTCCAATCAAATACGTAGTCAAACTGATAACCTGCATCAATTTGTTGTTAAAATCAATAATTGTGGGAGTTCAAAAAGCATATATAATGGTAAGATATCTCTAGCAAATTTAAGATGATGAACTAATCCGAAGACTGATTCAATGCTCAAAACAAAAGTGAGGATTAGACTAGCAAGTCAACCTTCTCGAATGAAAAGGTCCCGGAATAGCCTCTTCAGGTATGAATAATCTGGTTTGTCTTCAAACCGTAGTGATCGGCAATAATGGAAGTACGATGTGAACTCAGAAGGATATGATTTGCAAAGGACCTGAAAATGGCATATTACTTGTCAGGCACACAATCCATCTTCAACTTATTCATATAAAAGAATTCACTGGTGATTAAAGCAAGCAAATAATACTACCTCTATGGGGGTAAGCATCTTCTTTTCACTAATTTTGTCATACTTCTGCTTTTTATTACCAGCTTTCAAACCCTGCCATGGAAGGCTGAGACACAACAACAAACTAAGTTAACAATGTGACTCAATATATAAAAGAATTGTGAAGTATACAACCAGTTATGTGTTCAACCAACCTTCCCCTAAGGAAATACATAAGCACATAACCAAGAGATTCGAGATCATCCCTCCTGCTTTGCTCTGCGAGTTATGTAGAGCACGGTGAATCATACATAAAGCCAAAACAGTCCAAAGTGACAGGTCTTTGCTGAAAGCAAAACCCATATCGATATAAATGCAGTAAGTTCACTCACCGACTCCAAGGTGAGTGTTAACACTTGCATATCGAGCTGTTCCTGTAAGATTCTTGTTTTCCCTATTAGAAAAAATGGATAACTTAAAAAGAGAGCCCATGTCCAGTAAGAAGGTTCATAAAGAAGACAAAAATAGTACAAGATGAAGTTAGTATGGCAACATATAAGCTATGCGCTTATGGGAAGAATTGACAATTGATGCTAAAGCTAAATGCAAAATTAAATATCAAAATTTTCTCAAAGTAGTTAATTATGAAGCCAATTTGTTTATAAGGCACTCCAAGTCAAAGGATTGAAAATGGATGCCTTAGGCATGCTGATGCGCGACAAACATGAACAATGAAAATTTTAACCATCTTCTGTTTGCTAAGATAAATAGCCTTTCTGTGATAACTTGTGGGCTTTAAATCTATTATGATGAATTAAGTCAAGCTTAGAGTTCATTAAGTTGGGTAAGTTGATGAACAATCTCAAAGACAAAACATTAAATCCAACAAGAAAAAACATCATAAGTATTACCTGTATGGTATGTGCTTGTGCGTTTGAAGATCCCTATACTTTTTTGCAAGGCCATAATCAATTACATATACCTATGGTGAAAAGTGGGAAACAACAGAATTAAGCAACATATACTAGGACATCTTTTTGACTCCGACAGTCCTTTTATCTCAAACATAATTTTCAGTTACAGGAAAACAATAGCTATTTGGAGGAAAAATGATATTTCAAATAGAATTTAATACTGTGAAAATCTTATAAGCATGATCTTGAGCCTTATCATCTCTTTACAAATCCATGAAATGCAAGTGCCTCTAGATATAGGAAATAAACAGAAAAACGTGCCTGATTTGCTTTGCGCCCTAAACCCATCAAAAAGTTATCAGGCTTTATGTCACGGTGAAGAAAACCACGAGAGTGCATATACTCAACTCTATTTATCTGAATTACCAACAAGCAAAGAACAAGTATTAGTAAGGCAGCCAATTGACAAGGTTAAAAGTTCCCTGAAAAAAGCAGCATACTTACTAACTGATCTGCCAGCATCAAAACCGTTTTTAAAGAAAACTTCTGGTTGCAATAGTTGAACAAATCTTCAAGGCTTGGTCCAAGAAGATCAATAACCATAATACTGTATTCACCCTCAACTCCAAACCATTTTAAATGAGGAATACCAGCTGCACATAAGAGAAACTACTTACTGACTCCAACTTACAATAATATACAGATAAACATGTAAGAGAGAGTAAACACAACAAAACTGAAAACTCACT
This sequence comes from Gossypium australe, assembly GCA_005393395.2. Classification (NCBI taxonomy): domain Eukaryota; kingdom Viridiplantae; phylum Streptophyta; class Magnoliopsida; order Malvales; family Malvaceae; genus Gossypium; species Gossypium australe. Next base: position 146,379,455 of record CM016616.1, on the reverse strand, counting down.
CCCTCCTTGAAGAAGCATGTACAGCTTTGACTCATAGTGAAGTTGAGGATGTTTGGTCTTGACAGGTTCCTGGGCAAACAAGGAGAGTACACAGTGATAATTGGTTCAAAACTTCAAGCAGTGACAATACTATAAAGTTCAATTAGAATAACAAATGGAAAAAGAAATGATAGAAACATTACTACAATGTAAGAACTCAAGTTCTAGAGAAATTTCTTAAGCACCATCCCTGTATTAGCAGCAAACGTCACTCTCCAATTCTAAGACTACTCGAAATAAATCACAGTCAAACAAATTCTTACCTTGACTCCATTTTCACATTACAAAAGTAAACATATAAAGAAACTCTCCATTAATGCTTTGTAGCCAAGTCAACTTGAACTTATTGCATACATCTAAACTCCAACTCAGTGAACTACTTAATAAAAGCAGAAAGTTCACTATTTGGTTTTCTTAGATTTCAATGGCATAAAAGAACTGCTTGGATTTGAACAACCACAGGTGCCACCTGATGGTCCTGATCTCCTTTGATAAGGTAGCTCTACAAACATTAAAATCTAGCGTCTCTATCATGGCATATGAATATAAATATACTAATGAAATTGTTTTACGCTCCCTAATCTAAAGCACCAAGCAAAGGCTTAATCTAAAGTACTAGTAATCCAAATGAAACACAAAGAAATTCCAAGCAAAGGCATAATCTAAAGTACTAGTAATCCAAATGAAACACAAAGAAATACATCACAGAATAATGGCAAACAAAAGCACAATAGTCTCGGCTTAATTGATCATATTACATGTCTAGTGATTAACCAATACAATCTTTTAAAAAACTCCACCAAATCAAATGTGTGGGAAATGCAGTAAAACTTCAAAACGTTACCAGCTTAACAGCCACTTCCTCTCCACTTTGAACATTAACACCTGCAAAACAAAAAACACCAAAATCAATGAAACAATTAAAAAGAAGGAAAAAAGAAATAAACAAAAGAAATATGATTACAATAATACCTAAATAAAGTTCACCAAATGATCCATTACCGATCTTTCGACCAAGCTTGAATTTTCCACCAATAATGTGTTCCATGATCTAATCTTAATAAACTTTGCACACTCAACTATATATCACAATAAAGGGAAAGAAAAACACCCTTGCCTCTTATTTCACTAAACTAATATTGACAAATTGACTCAATACCCTTCTCTTTAAACTAGTTCTCAGATCGATCAAAATTATTAACTATCAACTCCAGAGATCAAAACCCAGTTTCTAAAATCCTTATAAAAGCTCCCTTAAAAGAACAAAAAGGCATTAACCTCTTTAGTGACTAAAGGGATAATAAACAAAAGGGGCAAACTTGACTGAGAAACTACGGAATACCCTTTAATCAGTGAACCAAGGCAAACGTTTTGGGACCATCAAGCTGCATTTTCAAGGTGGGAAAAAGAAAAGAGAAAATATTAAGGAGATAAAAGTTCAGTAGTATAGAAGGGGGAAAAAAGGCTATATTTTGATTGCCCCGGTAAAGGGGAATATGGGAAAAAGAATCCAAAAGGAACGAATTTATGGGCAAAGAATTTAAGGGCGATGATCTATTGGATCTGGGTTATAAGACAAGGATTTAATTTTCTCGGGAAATTTCTTTTGGACGAAGAAAAAGGAAATACTTTTTGTTTTTTTTTTTTTTTTTTTTTTTTTTTGAGAAAGAAAGAGAAATAAAAATGTTTTGGATGATTGGAGAGAAAGTTCAATGATAAAATTGATATTATATTAGTAGGTGGATTTTAGTATTTTAAAACAAAATTACTATTTTTTTATTATATATTAAATATTTGATTAAGATTATTAAAATATTACACTAAATATAATAATAAAGTAAATTATATTAATTATGATCCAAAAATATATATGAGAACCTAACTAATTAGGTATCAACAAGATATTATATTTTTACGAGAAAAATTCGAATTCTAACATTTAATGACAAAATCGTTGAAAGAGTTAATCACAAATTTTAAAATAATTAATCTTCATTGATCGGAAAAACAAACATGTAAGATACATTGATTTCATAAAAGAAAAATTTTAAGACTATTATAGTACTAGTAAAAGGAAAGAATTAATATATTAAGCACGTAAATTCGAGTCACATCATACTTTATATATATATATATATACATATATATTATATGGGTTATCTTTCTTCTCTTGATTATGTTTCTATAACATTACATGTGTGTATTATTTAGATATATTTTGCTTTCTAATTCATTGTGCTTTGTAACGAAATTATTATAATTTTATTTATTCGACATGTATCGTTGATTATTGTACTAATAAATGTATTTATAAAGTTTTTAACATAAAACAAGTTTATTTTAAATTTTAATTTGGATCTATAATTATATTTGTAAACTCTTTAATGTATAAACATTTGAATTTTCAAAATAAAAAATTAATGTTTGTTGGGTTGATTTTATACTAGTAGAGGAGTAGTTGTTTTGAGTAGGTGATAACTTTGCAGGCAATAATTATGATAAATTATTTGTTTTTTAAATTTGAAAACAAAATTGATTAGGTTTTGCTAAGATAATATCTAGCCTGTTTTTTTAAATAAAAATACATTTTTAATTTATAAATTTATTTGTTGATGGTAATTTCCCAACAAAAAGAAAGGTATAGGAGATATGGTTGAGAAAGTATATTTTTTATTTCAAGTTTTAATAATATTCGTAATTTGTAATTATAAATAATACACGATAACGAAACTTAAAATAAAATCCGAATTATAAATCTACATTTGATTTATATTTATATAACGTGAGCTTCGAGATTGAGATTACAAATGTCTCGTACCTTAATATTAGGATATGTTTCATAAAATATTGAACTTTTTCATTTTATTAGAAATGAAAATTTTTAATTTTTAATATTTTAATAATGTTTAATAAATATTTAAGTTTTTATTTAATAAAAATTTTCAATAAAAAATGTTGAATAAGATAAGTAGGTAACTACTTATAACTAAAGTATTGAGTTTTTTATTTTATTAAAATATTTAAAATAAATTATCTTTTTTCTAAATGTGATATTCAAAGTTACCATATGTATATTTTATCCAAAATTATCTAAAATATAAAATATTATTTAATTAAAATTTAAAAAATTAAAATTAGTTATTTTTTATCAAATAACATTATATTAGTACTTAATTTTTCGACACATAAAATTTCAGTTTATCAAACACACTCCAAGTGTCATTAGCATAGAGAAAGTATAATTTATCTATACTATTATTTACACCCTTTATTGGGTTAGTGTTATGAGTCAATCAAACATCAACTCAATTCGAAAAATTACAAAAATATCCTTTTATAATTAAAATAAATTATATTATCTAATGATACTTTAGTCTTTTTAATTTTTAGAAAAACCAATAAAAAAGTTTACATGTTATGAGATTTGAACTCAAGTCAATTGCATGTTATTTTTAAACACACCATTATATTTAAAATATATGGTTTCCATATGAATACGCGTGTGATAGAATTTTTAGTATTAATAATGTTGTTGATTGAGTTGGTGTATAATTTTTTTTTCATTTTGATGTCGTACTTATTCTAGATGTTATTATTAATTAGTTTCAAATCAAACATTTCATTATTTATTATATGTTATTTTTAAACACACTTGCATATTCTAATTACGTGGTTTCCACGTATGTGATAGAATTTACTTAAAATTTTTATACCGATTACGGAGTAAAAACAATAAAAGTATATTTTAATTATAGGAATGTGAAAATTGTATATAATATTATTTCCTAAATTTTATGCATGAACATTAAAATAATTATAATAATTAAGAAGCAAATATCATTGTTTTTAGAATTGGATTGGTCGATGGGGTTAGTTATGTTCGAAAAACTCAATTTAAAAAATAGTTCTCAATAATAATAGAAATTTAAAATTTTAGAAAATCAAGTCAATTGGTAATATTTATAGAAATAATTTTTTTCTTGAGACGTACATGTGCTTAGAGCAAAAAGAATTTAAATCATTTCTAACTTTTAACCAATCTTCTTTGTTATCCTTGTACCCCGAATTGCGTCGAATGTGGGCTTGAGCAACACGAACCAAACATAGAACAATAAACAATTTAATTACTTTAAGTAGGAAATTAATTCTCTCAAATAGAAGTCAGTAGAAATTGTAATTCTCGGAAAATATAATTTATTCTTTGAAAAAAAATTTCACTATCTCTAGCAGAATAACAATATATGAAACTCGTGTGTTAATATCTCTACTAGTGTCATCTATTTATAGGAAGAGACAGAAAAATCCTAACTAAATAAGACTTAAACAAATAATATTTATTTAATAGAAAAGCACTTTCTTAATCTAACTAGAAGAGGGAGCACACCTTAGATAAAAAAACATTAGAGTTGTTGCCCCTCAAACATTAGTCTCTTATGTTTTGGATCCAATTAATGTGTTTTCTAAACTTTTGAGTCAGCGCTTTATAATTTAATTCAATCTAATATTTCTTTTCCATTTCTTAAAATAATATTATTTATTTAATTAATTTAAATAAATTAATTTCTCAATTAAATAATTTTCTCAACCCATTTCTAATTATGATAAAGTCATGATAATTTTACCATAAAAGAATCCATGAGAAAATATATTTAATTTCTATTTTCAATGGATTCATAATGACTAATTAATTTAATTTCATTTTCAAACTTCAATTATTTAATTATAATTAATTAGCTAATATTTAAAATTTTTTAAATTTAATTTTTAAGTCATTTTTTTACTCAGTGAAAAAACACATTCATTTGTAAATGCGCCACATTTCTCTAACTTCGTCATTTTCATTCATTTCTGTTCATTTGATTCTACATGCAATTAATTTTTTATTTCAACGAGTTAGCGGAATGATGGATTGGACATATATAATTAGGGCTCAAATAATTTATAATTTAAGTTTCAACTTTTCGCTTATTAATTATAAGCTTATTTAATCACATAGTCATTCCATTAGAGTATCGTGACAGAGCTCGCTTAATTACATATCATCACGAAAGCTACTCAATAAGTGCTCGTCCAATAACCTTTTCATAAATGTGTTACTTACCCTCATAGGATATTTTTAATCTTTTTAGAATAAATTCGTTCTCCTAATATAATCATATTTTATTTTATAGTAATCATTACATCTTCCTCATGAAAAGTCAATTACTATAAAATAGTTGTAACACCCCAAACCCGGCCCATACACCACGGCCGAATTTAGAATGCCACTGCGGAAAACGTTTGAAAAGATTTTGACTTAAAAGTAAAAACATAAAAATTTGTTGTCTTTAATAAAACATTGTGTATTTAAAATTCTAAGTAAAAATTGTGTTATTACAAATCTTTCGGATTTAAAACTTTAATGTATGTTTTTAAGATAATGATTATTTTTAAAAATATAAATAAAACATTTCCAAGTACTAATTTTTATCGTCAATCCAACTTAAACATATAAAAATTTCCAAGTACTCTAAGTGGCCCTTATTACAATAAATGATTATTCAAAAATACTGAAAATATAAAGTGCATGAATTAAATAAAACATCTTCTGCATGGCCACCTTTGTACTCGCTCCAACCCGGTCCAAGATTCACGTATCACCTGCGATGTTTGGTAAAAATTTGGGTGAGTCAAACAGACTCGGTGTGTAATTAGTCTACAGATTTCCACCCACGTGGGCTTAGCCCACAACCACACTAAACCACATATCAGATAATAAGGCAATTAATCCACATGATTTCACTTATTGGGCTTGGCCCATATCCACAACACATGACATATAATAATGCAATTTATCCACATGATTCCACATATTGGGCTTGGCCCATTACCACACCAATCCACATACCACACAGGTTTATGCAAAATGCACCCAACCCAGCCTAGGGTCCATCCTCTACACACCCCCGTATCCAGCCACCACACACCAGGGGATTACTAAATCACCCTCCAACCTCTACACACCAATTTGGCAATTAATGCCATCCACATGAACTAAATCACAAATAATCCACAACGCGACCTCAGTCAGCGCCAATCCACGATGTAGCTCGTAGCTCACATCAGAACCACGATGAGGCACATAGCCATCACCAACCACGATATGGCACATAGCCGATATCAACCATGATGAGGCACAGAGTCACTCATCAATCCACGTGAGGCTCGTAGCCATCACTAAACCACTTACATAAAGTACACCCTGTCCTTCTTTCATATTCATTTCCCACCCCATGCACATGCAACGTACAATAGTGCCATGATAAATGATGCATGTCCATGTTATTCAGGCATTCAATCACATTTTTCATAGGCATATTCACAGTCTCATCAATAATTAACACTGACCTGGTTATCATTATACCCCTTAAGGGTATCCATTTCATAACTGCCACTGCACTTATTAGCACATACATAACACATGTAAATATAACATATACCCGGAAAACGGTGGGTTAATCACACACCTGATAACTTGAAGTACTACGCTCTCAATCCCGATGCTATCACTAATCGAAACTACAGCTATCTGCCTACGCTCCTGCTCTGACACTGGCCCACACCCCGGTGGCCAATCCCGCACTGCAGAGACTGATCTCTTCTTAAACTTAGGGATAGGGACTACCCCTTTCCCTTCTTGACTGGTATTCGCCTCCATCAACAATACTTAATCAGAATCAAACGGTTAATCATCAATATACGTGATCTTAATCGAATAAACCACAACTTAACATTCTTACCAAATGAATCAAAATCCCGAAAAGCTTCTGCTTACCCTGTCGATTTGCCCCTAAAAGCCATAATCAGAATCGGCTAACATCCAAAACCAATATGGCCTATGGCCGAATATTAGCAACCACCTACCTCGCTCGTCTAAATCCCGAAACCTTGTTTGTCCTGAAGTTGTCGAAATCCCTGCTTAACCACTGTTAGAATCAGCTCAATACAAGAACACTATGAAGATAGCCCTTGGCCGAAAACCATATATCACTTACCTTGGTGAATCGAATCCCGAAAGAATCCTTAGCGTTCCCTTCCTTCGGCTACACACAAAAGAACACATCACTATGGCCATAAAGAACATTCGGCCAACCTTAGACCAAGGCCTAATCACTTGATTCCGGCACACTAATGAAGAAAAGATAAAACCAATTACTAAGAGGAGTACTTACCACCAACGTTGCTTGAAGAGACTAAAAGAGAAAAGTTTTGGGCCTCTAAAACTTGCGAAAAAGAAGGGAGAATGAGAGACTGAAAGATTCGGCAATGGTGATCAATGGGGGAGAGGTTTCGGTTTTAAAGATGTGTGACAAAGAAAAGGAGATAAGGGACTTATAAGGTTCGGCTATGACTCTAGTTGCAAATAGGGTATGCGGCCATATAAGAAAAGATGTAGGATTAAGGTTGGAAGAAAGAAAAAGAAAAGAAGAAGAAGAGAAAGTGGGAAGAAATTCGGCAAGGCAACAAAGAGAGAAAAAGGAAGAAAGTGGGTGCTCATTAAAAGGAAATTCGGCACTTACTCCCCCCTAAATGACCGAATATACCAACCCCAAAGAGCCCCACATTCGGCCACTACATCCTTCCCTATCAAATCCCAAATTTCTCTCCTATTTTATCTCTTATCTACCCATTTAAAATAAATAAAATAAATCCACAATTATCCAACTCTTCTAGCCGAATTTTAAAATAAAACCAAGCCTCATCCTCATCCATTTGGAAGTCCAATTGCCGTCCAACTCCTCTCCTCCTTGACGCAAAAATAAAAGCTCCCACTACTTCCCACGCTGCTCGAACCTCCTCCCTCCTAAAGCCCCATTTGACGCAAACTCCACAGCACCCTAGGTGGCATCCCTTGCCACTTTTCCAAAGCTATCTTTGTGTCCAAATTCCCTCACAATTTCCTTAAGGCCTCCTTAGCCTAGCTCCCCCTTTTTAGACTTAAACTCTACTATTTTTCTAAGGCACTCTCCTACATCCTAGGGTTCCTACAACCCCTAAAACACATCCAAACACACACGAAGCCCACTATCACATGAATTATGCATTAAACGCATAACCCCTAAATCCCGGATGTTACAATAGTAATCAAGTCGTTTATCACAAAGACAAACAACCCGTAACCACGTTTACTTTTCATCTATCATGTAATGTCAATTAGAGGATATCATTTACTCTGTAGTTGAACTATGAATTCAACTATTGTGAATGATGCTACATGTTGCAGAAGTCATATACCCAACGTACCAACTTTCGGTTCATTATCTATTTAAACTCAGATTTTTACTTGAATCAAAGTATATGAGCGACGCATATATAGTTCATCATCCATTCAAGATTAAGGTATGTTGCATTATGAATATCGCAAGTGAATAAATCCATAAATAGATCTAGAATCTATTCTACTTAGGTCCTGTTTGATGTATTGTCAGCCCAATCAACCACATCTATATCTCTACATTATAGGAATCATTCGTTTCGATACTCAAGACAAAGCATAGGCGACATATTAGTCTTTCAATCAGTTTGTTCATTTTTATTAGACTAAGGATATGTTTAGGTTCATATACTAAAATAAGTAGTATTTCCGTATTACGATCTGACCACGTAATACTATTTAGTATTAGTTAAATTTTAGATAATTGAAGAGCCAATTTTTACTTCCATTTTGTTTCTGTGTGCAAAAACATTAAGGACAATATACAAAGGGTATTAATGTAATTAATATATATTTTATTAAATCAATTTATTCAAAAAATTTAAATATACTTAATCGAAAATACTACACTAAGGTCATTAGATCCCAACAGGTTGTACCATGAATTGGTCGAGGTTTGATCCAAAAGAAGAGTTTGAATTGGTTAACTCATGAACCGATATGAAATATTGAACCAAACTAAAAAATTGATTGAGTTGATAGTTGAATTGATTTTTTTTTCCTTTCTTATATTTTTTAAATAATTAATCAATTAATCTCAATAATTTGATCGAACGAAAAACTAGTGATCTCACCAATTAATACAATTTTGAAAACCTCCGCAAATATCAAAATCTAAAAAGGGATATTCGTGAAAATGCAAACAACTTTATTTTTTTCTAAATGCATACAAGCCTGTATATATACATCTATAACATATATAGAAATAGCATACATTGAGGGCATATGTAGATGTTTGACACTTAGCTTTTTTCTTCCTTTTATGATTTGGCCTTCCATGTTTGACATTTAGTTCTTGGGATAATATCATATTTAGTCCTTGTATGTTATTATATCCTTTAATATGGTACATAAAATTTGAAAATATCTATTTTGGTACTCAAAATTTTACTTTGTTTATCAATGTGGTACTTTATCAGGACAGGTGGCCCAATTGTAGGGTGTCATGTGTGACTTTTTGTTAGATTATTTTTATTTCGAATAATAAAATAGACCTCAAATTAAATAATCCAAAAATTATTTTAACAAAATTAAAAAAAAAACAAATAGAGGATGAGAAAACAAATAGATTCCTAAAGGATAGTACAATTTAATGGAATTTACGTCAATTTTCAATTGATAAAAAAATTAAGTTCTACAAATTTTACTGCTACTTCAGTTGTTGTTTAAAAAAATTGTTGTTTCCTCAATCTCTAATGTAATCCCCATTAGTAAAATTTTCCCAAATCAAACACCAAAGAATCGAAGATGTGCTCTGTAACACCCTAGACCCAGCCTAGAAGTTAGGCCCGAACCTGGCATGTCACATTGAAGTGTTTTAGTGAAAACCTTGTTGTAATAGCCCAAATTTCAACGATGTCGGAAATAGTGGTTTGAGACCACCAAATCCGACAAATGAACTCGTAGCTTATATTATTTAATATTTACGAGCCAAATGTAGCTTTTAAAAGTTTTTTTTTGAAATAGTAAATTGTGTTTTATAAAGATTTTTTTTTTGAATCAAGTAATCAGATTGGGCTTTTATAATTACTAATGAATAGTACAAAAGAGTTAAAATTGGCCCAGAAGTTCTTGGTCCGAAAATTGACTAAACAAGGAAAAATCTAGAATGCTATAATTTGAAAAACCTACCGTCCTATTTGCCCAATCAGACGTCCTATCGCCTGTCAGCCCTATCATTTCTGTCATTTATTCATTTATGGCGAACATTAATTCCAAAGTGAGTTTTAATGCTTCGATGACTGTTTACTTTACCATTTGAAAAACTCTCATCTGTTTCCTTCTCTCTTCATCTTCTCAATCTGGCTCCCTCACGCTTTCATTTCTCGCATGTTCTGCTGCATAGTCTGGAACATCGTTTATCAGGTAAATCCCTTCCTTTCTTCTCAAGGTTTTCATAGCTAATATGTGTGCTAGATTATTTGCTGATTTAAGAATGTATTCAAACTTCAATCTTCTACCTCTGAGTTTCATTCTGTGAATATCGTGGATGAATGGGCCTATTTGCTATTTGTCTTGATTTGTATTTTTGTATTTTTTTTATTACTGACAATGAATCTCCTTCTATGACAGTGTCTTCTTTGTCCATGTCGAGTGCTATCTGGGTTGCTCGTCGGCATGCAATTGCTTCAGCAGCAAAAGCGGGCGCTACCCCTTTATGGATTGCTGTGCTTGAAATAAAAACTTACCCACTACTATCTCTGACTACAACTCCAGATGCCGAATATTTGCTCCTCTCGTCAAAGGCCCCATCGAAGTTTATTTTGACTCCCTGACCAGGTGGGTGACTTCAATCGTTTTTTGCATTAGAGGTTTTTTGAATTTCTTTTCTAACTCCATCGAGTTCTTTTAGATAGCTAAGAATAAATCTTGCAATATGTTGACCTGATTTACTCGTTTTTTCATGAATACGGGAGTTTCTGTCCCCCCAAATGGCCCAAAGTGCAACGCAAAAAGTTCTACCTTGCTCCAGAGATAGAGATGACAAGACCATGGTAAGCCATTCACCATGTCAAGACCATGGTAAGCCATTCACCAAACTCTAAACATATGAATGTTGTCAGATCAAGATCAGATAATGCTCTCCATGTTTCCATTGTTACAGGGCATTCTCGAAATAGGTGGTTCATCGTCTCGTCTCCACCACCACACCGAGGGCACAAGCTACTGGTTGCAAGTTTCGGATAGTCATATTCACCCTATTGGTTAAGTAGTTCCAGGAAATTTTCCAAATGAAAATTTTTACTTTTGTGGGTATTTCAATCCGCCATAATTTCCTGTAAAAATCCCTATAGATGTTTTGTAAAGCATAAATTGTAGGATCAAGGTTTTGTAATAGTTTATAGGAACTTCTTACTGAGAATTCGCCTGACGATTCCCCATTCCGAGCCAGAAAATCTTTGTGAGGTTCCAGTGATAGGGGAATTTGGAGGATCAAGTCTGCTACATCTTCTGGGAAGGTATTGACAATCAATTCTCTGTTCCATTCTCTTTCATTACTGTAGATTAAGTCTACTACTTTATCATATTGCAAATTATCGACTCTGGACCTTAATCTAACATTAACATAATTCAGGATCCATGCATCTTCAGTAATTGAAATCTTCATACCCGTTCCTATTTTCCAAATCAGCCCATTTTCCAGTGTGTCCTTAGTTGCCCAAATACTTCGCCACACATAAGAACATGAGTTCCCTAAACGCGAATTAAGAAAGTTACCTTCTGGAAAATACTTCACTTTAAAGACTTGTGCTACTAATGAATCTAGATAATTAATCAATCTCCACCCTTGTTTTACTAAGAGAGAGATGTTGAACTAAGCCATGTTTCTGAAACCCAGACCCCCTTCTTCTTTGCTCCTGCATAATGACTTCCACTAGCACCAATGAATCCCACGTTTACCAGCACATTTCTGCCACCAAAACCTAGCAAATTTGCTTTCTATCATCTCACATAAGACTTTAGGAAACAGAAAGACCGACATGGCATAAGTAGGTATTGCCTGTAAAATTGATTTTATGAAGATTTCTTTTCCTCCTTGTGATAGTAACATGGAACTCCATCCTTCAATCCGCAAAACAATTCTGTCCAACATGTTCTGAAAAGCTTCTTTTTTCCGTCTTCCCACCATATTTGGAAGGCCCAAATATTTCTCCGGACTTGAGGAATTTCTTACACCTAACATTGTTGATACTGTAGTTTTTGACTCCTCATCTGTATTCGAACTATAGAAAATTGTGGATTTGCCAAAGTTAACACATTGTCCTGAACACCTTTCATATTTCTGTAGTATATCTTTCAAAATCCTAGCTCCATTCTATGTTGCTTCGCCAAACATCATACAATCATCTGTAAATAATAGATGGGATATCTCTGGCCCTTTCCTGCTTACCCTCGCTCCTTTAACCAAGCCATTCTTCTTTGCTGATCTCATCAAGGCTGAGAGACCTTCACTACAAATAAGAAATAGAAATGGACTTAATGGATCACCCTGTCTGAGACCCCTAGAAGGTTGGAAAGTTCTCCCCTTGCTTCCTTTGATGATAACCGCGTAAAAGAATGTAGTTATGAACTTCATTATCAATCCCACCCAGCTCTTTGCAAATCCATATTGATCATCACATCCTTGATAAAATCACATTCCACCCTGTCATATGCTTTGCTCATATCCAACTTTACCGCCATATACCCTTTTTTCCCTATACGTTTGTGCCGAAACGTATGTAAAATCTCATAAGCTAAAAGCACATTATCTGAAATCAGTCGACCTGGTACAAAAGCACTCTAAGCCTTATCAATACAATGACCCATAACATCTTGCAATCTGTTAGCTATTGTTTTTGCCACTAGTTTGTACAAAAATGTGCAAAGACTAATGGGCCTGAAGTTAACTAGAGTTGTGGGTTTTTGGACTTTAGGAATAAGTACAATAGCTGAGAAAAATCAGGAAATGGGTGAAATAAGGACAAAATTGGAAAATTGCCAAAATTAGCTAAATAAAAAGGGGACCAAATTGAAATATCTAGAATTCTCTTTATTTCTCTTCATTTTCTTCAGCTGAAAAACAGCCATGTGAGAGAGTTCAAGCTGGTTTTCATACTCAAGCTTCATGTAAGTTTAATTCTTGCTTTCTCCTTGAAATTTCTATGTTTTTGTACTTTTACAATTGGGTCCAACTTATTAATTCATTAGTTTTTGATTCTATGGCAAATTTTTAAAGTTGATGTAGGTTAGTGCTGGAAGAATATGATGAATAAATATTTAATTGAAGCTTTAATTTTATTATATGATGATTTTATCAAGTAAAATTGATGGAAATTGGTTTTAGGACCTAATTGTGAAAGAGTTGAAATTAAGGCCTAGTGTTAAAATTCTGATTTTCAAAGGTTGTGAAGTAGTTTAAAATGATAGAGAAAAGTATTAAATGAGAAAATTAGCTCAATTGAAGGGTTAATTGAGTAAGGACTGAATTGTATGAATTGTGAAATTTGGGACAAAATAGAAATCAACATGTTACACTAAAGCAGTTTTGGACAGCAGCAGTTGTCTAAATTTGAAAAATCACCAAAAATGGTAGAAATTGAATTAGAAGTTGAGTGAGTTATAGAATTAAAGCTTGTTGATTCTATTTTCATATAACAGAAATAGAGCAAGCAAATGAAGTCTACATATTGAGATATTTAAATTTTTGTAAGACTGGTTTAGAATAACTTTGTGATCCCTTGTTCTTACTTTATAAATTCACTAAAAATTGTACAAAAATAATTATGAGTTATAATTTATACGTTTGTATTCCTTAGTGAGCCTATTTTCATTAGAAATAATTAGAAACACTATATGAAAATCGTACTATGAGATAACTTATTTTTAGTGAAGAGAGGTCAGAGCCATCAGACTGTGTAATAGGGGAGAACTTAACTAATAAACTGTACTAATTGGTCATACCAAAAATTCTGGAAAAATTATAGTGAGAAGATATATGAGTCTAGTTTCAAAGAAAATTAACGGATCTTAATTTGGAGTTCTTTAGCTCAAGATAAAAATAATTTAGTGACTATAATACAGATGGACAGCTTGAATATTCACATAAGTAAATAGTGAAAATTATAGATATTGTTACTTACAAGTGTGTTGTTTATACTAAGGATGTAGATGGAGAGGAGGAGGAGGAAAAATAATATATGAACGACTTGTGTATAAATTGATCACATGCTCGATTATAATTGATAAATGTTGAATTAGAAATGGTATAATGTTTTATTTGGAATATTTATTATGAGATTATGATTATTGTTATAATACAAAAATTGAACTTGTGAGTTTATACGGCTAAATTTTAGTGATCATTTGTTAATTTTATGAACTTCATGATGTGTTATTTCATATGTAATGATGATAAAATCGTGAATAATGTAAAAGCATGAAAATTGAATAAATGATCAAATTGAACACTTCAGTTCAGTAACAAGATGAATTGACGGAAAGGACCATGGATTAACCATGGCAACACGTGATAAGTGATAGCTTCGGCTACACTTATCTGATCAAGGACAAGTGAAAGTGATAAGTGATGGCTTCGGCTCAAGGACAAGTGAAAGTGAAAAGTGGTAGCTCTGGCTACCTGTTCAGTGAATAGTGGTAGCTTTGGCTACAAGTGACAAGTGATTTCCGTGTAAAACCATATCTGGGATATGGCATCGGTGTGATACGTGTTTAATATGTAAGACCATAGCTGGGCTATGGCATTCTAGTGAAAAGTGATGAATTGACGGATAAGACCATGGGTGATCCATGGCAAAGTGTGAAAATTAGGTATGGTATCATCCATACTGAGTTGTGAAACGTAGGTATGGCATCATCCATACTGAGTTGTGAAACGTAGGTATGGTATCATCCATACTGAGTTGTGAAATGTAGGTATGGTATTAACCATACTGAGTTAAGAAACACAGGTATGGCATTTCCTATATCGAGTTGTGAAATATAGGTATGGTATTTCAACGAGGAAAACTATACTGAGTTGTGAAATGTGGCACTGAGCAACACCGTGTAGCTTGTCATGATCGACAGCTTGTGTGAGCAGACCAATTCTATAAGACGTTCACTAATCTGACAAAGTTTGGTAAGTGTTACATGGAATTATGTGATATACAAAAATACGAGTTGATGAGACATGAACATAGAACTTGGTTGATGAATGAGTTCATTTGTGATTATATATTTGTACACCCTTGAGTATATTATCCGTATGAATTGGTATTCTAAATGAGTTAATGAGAAAAGTTCTAATTTGAAATAATCTGAAATTTGAAATGAAATATTATGAAACCGTACTTGAAATACATTGGTATATCTTGTATATGTTATTTGAGTTCATAATGTGAAAAGTAAATGCATGTGGAAATTTAAGATGATGATATCGGTATATGGAATCTATTGGTGGAGACGTACATCCAAATTTATATGATAAATTTTAGTGAACATTGAAATTGGACTCAATAAGTGATTTGTCAATTTAAATTGTGATTGGCAGGAAGAGTTAGTGAGTTGTGTGTCTGTAACACCCCAAACCCGGCCCAAACACTATAACCGGATCTGGTATGTCACTAAGAAAAAATTCTATCAAAACATGTCGTATTTTCAGAAAAGCCCAAATATGTTTTATATAGAATATGCTTAAGTAAAGTAAAATCCAAACTTAAATACATGCCTTAGTTTAATTAAAATAAAAACTTAAATGACTTAAAGTAATAGAAGCCCGTAATAAAACATAATAGCCCATGGCCTTATTACAACGAGATTTGAAGTCCATTAATTAAAAATATAAAATAAAACTTGAGTCTCTTTTTGCCAAATCTACATATTCTTCTGCATGGCCACCTTGCGTTCCTCTCCAGCCCGGTCCGAATCACTAGGTATCACCTGAAATGTTAATTAAAAGGGTGAGTCGCGAGACTCAGTGTGCAACCCTCATGCACCACTAGAGTTTGGGCCTTAAGCCCATTAAACAAAATAAACAGTGTAATAATCATAATAAAAATTAATAGCAAATAATATGCAAGGCCCAACCCGTTTGCCTAGGTTTCCATCCGCTACACAACCCCGTACCAACCGTTCACACCATTGGGGATTTCTACAATCGACCCACACCGCTACACACCATGATGGCAGTCATGCTGCTCATCCACATATGATGGCCGAAGCCCTTATAACATATAATGGCCAAAGCCCGTATAATATTTAATGGCCGAAGCCCGTATAACAGTTCACGGCATTAGCCGCTACACATATAACGTATAACTTCCTCCTTTCGTCAACCCAACCCATGCAATCACATACAAGCATTTTACTTATAACATTTAAACAGATTATTTACTAACCTGGGGATCCGCTTTTACCCTCCTTGGGCTTTCATCAATAAACGGAGATTTCGGCATTTATCAAAACATATAAAACACATGAACATACAATAATAGGCAGATCTAGATGGTGGGGAGGTATTACACACCTGGTTACCGCAAAAATCTACTATCCTTAGCGTAGAGCCTTATTTATCGAATCCCGAAAATCCCTAGGAAACGTCACCTCCCTACCTTCGGCTTTACCACAAAACAGCACTACAGATCTCAGAATTCGGCTTCTAAGATTAAAGAGTGAAGTCGACAGGCCCTTGGAACAAAGGATTCAGTTTAAATCTTGGCAAAAAAAAAATTGGGAAATCGCAAAGAAACAAAATCCCGAAACTCACCAGATTAAAGAGGAGTATTCGACTATGGTGCACTTTCGGGAAAACGAAATCACCCTTGTAGATTCGGCTTATGTGAGATGAGAGTATGAATCAAAAGGAATTCGGCTTTTAGAAAAAGAAAAAGAGAAACTGTAGGAAAGGCTTGGAAATTTCGGCAGAGAATGAGAGAAGAATAGGGTTTCAAAATACCGAAATTGAAGAATACTACTCCCTATTTATAGAGAAATTTCGGCATATCATCCACACACAGAGTTGGAATTTCAGCCAACTCTTCCCTTCTCCTGATAGCCTTTATCTCACCTGATAACCCAATCCTTATCTCCTCAAAAAAATAGCCCTCATCTTTCTCTTCATTATCTTCCTATTTATCAAGAAAATAAAAGAATTAAAATCCCTATTTTGTAGCTAGTGTGCCATCCACTCCTAAGGCTCCTAGGTGCCGAATTTTTGACCCAAAGTTTGGGCTCTAAGTAGCCCTCACTTGGCCCAAACTCCTCCCCCCTTATGACGCCACCTTATGCCCACTTAAAGCTCCTCAAATCTTTGGGCCACAAGCCCAGCTTGTCACTTAATTAACTATCTACTTAAATTATAAGCTAACACCATGTATTAGCCACCTAACCCAAATTTTTAAAGCCCAATATATCACTTTAAAATACCCAGAGCACTAATTTAAACCCTAATCCACATATTTAATCAAAAAGTCAGCCTGATCCTTAGAATCTCAATTTAACATATTAAACTATCACCTTAATGCGCAGGCCCACGTTTAGGATGTTACAGTGTCTATGAATTGTTACACGTATTTGTCTGAAATACGAGGAAATGGTGGTACTTGATACATGGAAATATGAGATTGTGATATATAAAAACATGGAATATGTTTGATAAATGTGTTTATTAATAATTATAGAACTGTACACCTCAAGTGTACTATTTATGTAAAGATAATGATTTCAAATTATCTGTAAGTGTTCTATACTCTTTGGTAATACCTGGTAACCCTGTTTCGGCGATGGATACGGGTTGGGGGTGTTACACTTGTTTTCATTAAAAACCCTTCTAGAGAAAAGTTAAGTAAAATCTATTTTGCTTTCAAAACGAGGTGTAGCCAAGAACCATTTCCTTGTTACTATGTAAAAACAAATTTCATTTGACAGCGGAAACTCTTTCTTAAAACATAATTATTTTCAAAAAACTTGGAATTCGCTTAAAAGAAATAAATCCAGGTTCCGTTTCAAAATTACAATGCATAGTGGAAGTAATGGAATAATTACAATCCGAAATAAAGTAACTTAAAATCTAGAATTTAGATATTAAGAAAAGCAAGTCTAATCGTCTTGCTAGTTGGTCACCTCTGAGTCCCTCCATCCGTCGAACCGCCTACTGAGGATCACCTGAGAAAAATAAAAGAGAGTGTGAGTTTTTGAAAACTCAGTGTGTACGACTATCGGCAAACAAATAACATACATATCATATTATGAACATAACAATATCATACATGCAATTCTGTGCAAACCCTCCCCAAATAATCCATCCGGTACACATCATCTTCGTCCCGCCGAAACACATCTGTGGGGATTTCTAAATCGACCCACCCATCCGATACACATCAAGGGTAGCCCGGTTGCGGTACACCAAACGTTGCAGCAAAGCTGCTAATTATATAATGGGCTTAAAAAGCCATTGGTGGATCCACAGTTGTCAAGCAACCATGCGATCCTTATATACTTCCTCCGTTCCATAATTCCCACCCGTATGCATCCTAAATAGAATATCATATGAATGCAGCAAATGTACATGTAACATCCATAAATCTTACAATCAACACATAGGGGTATTTTAATCATTTCACAAATAAAGGGAATTTCAATAATTTTGCAATTCAGGGGTATTTCTGTAATCCTACCCTATAGGAGTATTTCAGTAATTCTTAACAGTATGGGTCTTAATTACGAACCTTGGCCCGTAAACAAGTCCTCGCGGCTAAGTGAACAGACACTACGCACCAGGTAGGATTCCAGAGAAGAGGAGGTGGGTCATTAAGACCGCTTAAGTACCAAGCTCTCCCTAGATCCAATCCTAGACATGCATATGCCCGTTGCCACACCTAAACCTTATGACTTGTTCGCAGTCGCACTTAATAAATTATTAAAGTTTTATGTAATATTAAACAATTTACCAAGTACTAAGCCTAAGACCCCTTACAAAGCCCAAACAAATTCACATACGTTCATATGGCCCACCAGGCCCAATCTCATTCGTATGGCCCATTAGGCCGAAATCACATTCATATGGCCCATCTGGCTCAATTACATTCATATGGTCCATCTAGCCCAAATCAATTCCAAGCTATATAACCAGCATGACTAGCTCATCACTTATTACCAAATCATCAAATTCGCCTATTTTGAGCCTACGGCCCATCAGGCCCATTTTGCCCATTCTGGCCCGATTGGCCAAAACACGGCCCAAGTCCATGAGATCGCTCATGGGGCCTTTGATAACGTATTGATTTTCCCTTACGAGTGTTCGCGCACTCGCAAGACTACCGTAGCCAAAAATTTTGGCTTTTCGACATTTCGACTTTTCGGCATTTCGGGATTTACCAATCTAATGTGTGTGTAATGTATGTACACACCTGATAACAAAACACTGCGATCTCCTTAGCCACAATCCTACAAACGATGTCACTCAAATTAATCACATATATTTATCGAATACTTTACCAAAAGCCGAAGTCTCACATTAACCTTACCTGAAACACCAAGCCTTATTAGCCCTTCTTTGATCACTAATCACATGTATCTCTTAAATCTGCATCATTCTCAATCATTAAAAACAGAATAATAGGTGACTTGTATCCAACACAAGTCCCCCTTTCCCTATCAGTGACCATTCGGCCAACACCTAAACCATAAGTGAAGAATACTTACCCAAAAAGCAATCAGCCCAAGAGGTATTCGGCTTTTGAGATTAGTATAATGAAAGGGGTTATTCGACACAAATAAGAAGAAGAAAAGAATAAGGAATCGGCTAAAACCAAAGGTGAATCAAAAGAGAATTTGAGAAGAAAAAATATGAAAGGTCGGCAAGCAAGTAAGGAATTCGGCTTCTGAGTACTTAAAGAGAAAAAGTGTTTCAGCAACTCAAAAATGAGGAATTCGGCTAAAGGGGAAAAAAAAACAATTTTGGCATTAGCCTAGAACCCCAAAATCGGTACCTATTTATAGCCTATAGCCGAATTTCCTATCCCCGAATTCCCAATTCGGCTCAACCTCTTCCATATATCTCATCTCCTAATTTTTCTCCACGATAACTCCCCAATCTTTTTCCTAAATTTTCTCTTCTGATCACTCTCCTTAGAGTCCATCATCACACCACTTCCAACCTTCTAGAAGGCCAAAATTAAATTCCAAAAAAAAATGCTAAGCTAGGATTTGAACCTAGGATCTCCTTGCTAGCCCATAATGCCACCTTCCTATACCTTAAGTGACATCACTTAGCCACTCCACCACAAGGCTCTTTGATGCCATTTTTCCCTATTTTTATTTAAAAGCTCAACTTCTCATTGCCCTGGTTCCTTTAATAATTAATTAAAAATTCTTTCTCCTCAAAGTTCGAACCCAGAACTTCTCCAACACTCCTAGACACTCCAAGTTTATTAAACCCTTAAAGCCAACATGCCAATTGTCACTTTCTCGCTCACTTAAAAATTTTCTGAGACCCAAAACCCAAAGCCCAATTCTTCTAGGCCCAAAAATTTGGGGCGTTACATGCTCAAAAAGATCTCAACCTTGAAATTAGATTTCATCTTTAATTAAATGTTGTTATTTGCTGGATTATCAGAAAAAATATTTATTTTTAAATTATATATTTGCATCTCATCAATCTTAAATAAATAGTAAATTTAAATTTTATAATTAACAAAAGAATTGAGTAGTTAAATTGTGTGATAATTATTTTAAAATAAATTTAATATTGTTATATAAAATTTATAATAAAAAAAATTGGGAAAACCCCGGCATAGCGGAGTGAGAATAATAGTATATAATTAAAAGGTGGTGCATGTAGAAAATTTCATAGATTTAATCAAATTCTCATAGTTGGATGCACATTTGCATGTAAAAAAATATGCAATGTAGCTTTCATTAGTTCATAAAACAAAGAAATGTTTGGTAATTGATTTGACCTAAATTTTTTTTGTTTATTAAAAGTTTTGTGGTCCATATTGAGGTGGTTTGTAAAGGTCAACATTAAATCTATTCGATTTAATTAAGTTTAAAGTTTTAATTATTTATAAATGAATTATTTATTTTATAATATATATAATTATGATTTAGAGAAATTTTAAATTAACAAAAATATCATTTATTTTCCATTATATCACTATATTTACATTTTAAAATAATTAATATTTAACTTAAAATTATTAATTAAAAATTTTTATGTAAACAAAATTTTACTATTAAATAGAACTCTAAAACATAAACTATATAAAAAAAAGTTGTGATAATTATAATTATAAATTGATTTACATTTATTAATTAAAAATATGTGTCTTATTTTTTTAAATATTTTTTGTATTTTATTATGAAAAAATATTTGGTACACTGCCAATAGAATTTTTAAATTGTCTTATCCAATTTTCATCTAATATGTGTGCTATACAGGATCGACATTTGAGGAAGCTGATTGGAACGGGTGATAGACAGGATAGACTTTATTACTTTCGGCGCATGTCAGTGTTTAAGCGGCTTCGGTTGTGGGTTCATCTTTGGTGGAGTTATGACATAAGAGTTTGGGACATCATTTCGAAAAAGTAGTCAGATTATTATTATTTTTTTGTTAGTAGGTGTAGAGAACATTTAAATAAAGTATGTGAAGCGTGTCATCGTGCTAAGCAGCTTAGAGAATTTTTTCTTTTAAGTAATAATAAAGCATCGTGAATTTTTGAATTAATACATTGTGATTTATGGGGTCCTTATAATCCCTCGTCTTTCTATGAAGCAAGATATTTTTTTGACATTAGTTGATGATTTTTCATGTAATGTACTAATATATTTATTGGTTGATAAAACAGAGGTATTTCGATTTTTTATGTCCTTTATTGCCATGATTAAGCTCCAATTTTCCAAGAAAATCAAGATAGTACGAAGTGATAATGGTATTGAGTTTAATTGAATGAAGGACTATTTTTTGGCTAATGACATCTTATTCCAAACCTCTTGTGTTGGCACTCTTCAATAAAATGGACGAGTAGAGAGAAAACATCAACATATTTTAAATGTTGCTCGAGTTTTGCGTTTTCAAGGGAATTTATCATTATGTTTTGGGGAGAGTGTGTTTTAGTTGTGGCACATCTGATTAATAGAACTCCCTCTATTGTACTTTATAAAACTCCTTGTGACATTTTATTTGGTTCTCCACCCTCATAATCAACGAGCAAAAGGTGACAAATTTGCGAGTCAAAGTCAAAAATTGTATTTGTTGGGTATCCTTTTGGAAAAAAAGGTTAGATGTTATATGATTTGGAGTGAAAGGTTTTTTTGGCATCTAGGGATGTTCGATTTTATGAAAATATTTTCCCATACTTGGATGTTGACACTGCTAATGTCGAACCTATACATAACTTGGATGAAAATATTTTTGTTTTGTGGATGAGGGTGAGGTGCGAGAGGGAACGGAAGAGGTTAGTGGCGAGCCTCGTCCCTCTTCGTCACCACAAACACAATCGTCTCTTGTCTCAATAAAGATGTGCCGATAAATATGGCTGCCTAGCTAAGTAATGGTTCGTAATATTCAACTTCTAGTTCGAATGCTTCTCTTGATTCCTCTATGGGTCGAGGTATGAGAACAAAAATCCCCTCATCCAAATTAAAGGATTTTAAATTAAAGGATTTTGTGACACATACTATGATTAAAAAATTTCCATCTCTCGTATCATCGCTTCCTATCCTTCTTCAGGTACGCATTTTCGTATAGAACATTATGTTAATTGTGATAAATTTACCGCAAAACATAGAAATTTTCTTGCGACAGTAATTGCAAGGGTGGAGCCATAGTCTTTTAAGGAGGCTGTGAAAGATATGGGGTGGCGTAGTGCTATGCAAAGGGAGGTTCAAGCTTTGGAGGCTAATGACAAATGGACTATGGAGTCTCTTCCTCCTAGAAAGGAAGCTCTGAGTAGCAAATGGGTGTATAAGATAAAATACAACTTTGACGATACCTTTGAGATATTGAAGGCTCGTTTAGTTGTCTTCGACAATCATTAGATTGAAGGAATCGATTATAATGAAACTTTGCTCCGGTGGAAAAAATGGTGACTGTTCGAACCTTCTTGGCCATTGTTGCATTAAAGAATTGTGAGCTTCATCAAATGGATGTTCACAATGCCTTTTTACATGGGGATCTTGATGATGAGGTATATACGAAACTTCCACCTGGTTTTGACACTTTGGATCCGGGCACAGCGTGTAAGCTTCGAAAATCTTTGTATGGTTTAAAGCAAACACCTTGCTGTTGGTTTGCCAAGCTCGTTACGACTCTAAAGGTATGGCTTCCTCCAATCTTACTTTGATTATTCCCTTTTTACATATACTAGGGGTATTGTATAGATTAATATGCTTGTGTATGTTGATTTGATCATTTGTGGTAACAATTTGACTGCATTAAAGTTTTTTTAAGGCCTATCTCAGTAATTGTTTTCATATGAAAGGTCTCGAAGTACTGAATTATTTTTTGGGTATTGAGGTTGCTTATAGTGCTCAAGCTTTGTTCTTGTGTCAACATAAGTATACACTTGATATTATTTTTGAGACAAGATTATTGGGATCCAAACTAGTTGGCTCTCTGATTGAATAAAACCTCAAACTTGCACATGCTACAGAAGAATTGATTGCAGATCCTGAATCCTATCGACATTGATGGATCGCCTTATATATTTGGTTGTTACGCATCCAGATTTAGCATACCTTGTGCATGCTTTATCTCAATTTATGCAACATCCTAAGTAGGAACATTGGGATGTGACAATTCGAATAGTTCGTTATTTAAAAGGTGTTCCAGGCCAAGGTATCTTCCTCTATACAGATAGTGAGTTGTCTTTAAAAGGCTGGTGTGACTTAGATTGGGTCGCGTGTCCCATCACTCGATGATCTCTAACTGGATGACTCATGTTTCTTGGAAAATCGCCTATCTTCTGGAAAACTAAAAAGCAACACACTGTCTCTCGATCCTTAACTGAAGTAGGGTATCGTTCTATGGCCTCTATTACTTGTGAATTGAAATGGTTAAAGGCTTTGCTACTTAGCTCCGGTATGCATCACCCTAAAGCTATTCCTTTGTTTTGTGATAGTTAGTCTTTTCTGGATATTGCTCGTAATCCCATTAATCATTAATATACAAAGCATAGTGATGTGGATTGTCATTTTACTAGGAATGCAATTTAGGAGGGTCTTATTTCTCCCTCATATGTCTCTACTACATATTAGCTAGCAGGTATATTTACAAAGGCTTTTAGAAAGAAACAATTTGATTATTGTCTTAGCAGGTTGGTCATTTACAATTTGCATGCTCCAACTTGAGGAGGGTATTACGAGAAGATTAGTATGCAATATTATGAGATAATTTATTTAAATGAGTAGTTTTCTATATTATAGGATGATGTAAATGGCGAATAAGAGTAATTTTCCTATTTAAATTCTAAGTGCGATATGACATGTATATATATTCTCTTATGTTAATTAATGATATTTTGTGATTTTCCCTTACTGTTGTCAATTTTAAATCATGTGATAATTATTTTAAAGAATTATCTCAACTATGCTTATTATTTTTCATTGTATTTTTCTTTATTTTATCAAGAGTTATAGTGAATTCATAGAATAAATGTGCTTGTTTCATGGAAAATAATTTGGTTATTGAAAAACGATTTAGAGATTCACGGAAAAGAAGTCATTTTTCATGTAAATTGATTTACCTTTTTGCAAAATATAAGTCATTTTTAGAAAAAAAAAAACTTTTATGAGTAATTTTATTTTTATATAAAAATTAATTTAAATCAAGCCTAATATTATTATATTAATAATAATTTTTAATTTTAATTTTTTAAAATTTTAAAATATTAAAATCAAATATTATAATATTCAGAATTACTAAACATATATATTTAATAATGTAATCTTGAATCAACATGATTAATAAGTAAATGGAAAATTTTAATTAACCCATGTGTTACGAATTTGTTATGGATTTAATTGATTTACTTTAATTAAGTTAATTTTTTTTTTGAATTGATCAATTTTAGTCTTCATATTTCTTTAATTATGAAATTTCAACCTTTTCCTAGACTAAAGCAGTTAAATTTGTTTGGTTAATTATCACCATTAGTCTTATTCATTCTTAGTCCTGTATTTTTTGAATTTTAAAATTTTATTATTAACACAAAATGTTGACCTTTTTTTAAAGCAATATATGAAACAAAAAATTGACATTGCATTACACTTGTGATAATATATCTATTGCATAAGATGTTGGGAATAGTAAAATTTAGTGAATTTAGCATATGCCATTTGATCACGACATAAATTTTAATATTCGAAAAAGGCAGGGATTAAAAATGATAAAATTAAAATACAAAAATTAAATCCACTACTTACATATAATAATTAATAATAGAATTTGACCTAAGCAAAAGCATTGAAAATGTATAAATGCAAAGATCATCTTAAGAACCAACAAACGTTGGGTGTAGTGATGAAATAAATTACACTCTAAAAAAAATAAATTAAGTTCGAACTTTAAAAATAATATTGTTGAGAGGAATAACTCTAAATATAGACTACAAAACGGATATGAAAAATACCTAAAAAAATATATAAAACAAAATATAATATTGAGAAGGAAAGGTGAGGAAGATATAAAAACTAAAAGTTAAAATTGCAAAGCTATCCTTATTGTTGGAATTGAGTTGAATTTGAATAAATTTTAAATAACATCAGTTGATTTTAATTATTTATTGCATAAGTAAAACATTAAAATATATTTATTACAATATTTCTCTAAATATTAAAAACAAATTTCAAACTTGGTTTTATCCAAATCAACTTCAGCAACTAAAATAGAATTATTTAAATTCAGCTCATAAATACTCTTTGATGTTTTTGAAATTTGGATTGGATGATATCTAGTGGCGGATTCTAAATTTTTTTTTAGATGTCAGAATTAAATTGTATATTTTTATGATAGTAAAAATATAATTTCATCATTGTAATAGTTTATATCTTTATTATTTTTAAATATTAAATCAAATTTTTAATAATTTTTAAAAGACTGAAATGTAATTTTATTATTACTAATTTAAAATTTTATAAATTATAAAAAGTCTAAATTAAAATTATACTATTTTAAGAGGAGCCATGACCCCCTAAATCTCCACTACACTTCGCTACTAATGATATTAATAACTTATAATTTTGCCAAAACTTCATATAAATAAAAAAAGCCAAAACAAAAAAATCCCAGTGAAGCAAAGAAACAAGAAAATAAAAATTATTTTAACTGTCAATTGGACCACTTTATTTATTTATTTATTTATTTATGGAATCACTCAGGTTTAGTTGTCAACTTGTAAATTTTTAAATGTATTAAGGAATTACTCAAGTTTAGTTGTCAGCTTGTAAATATCTTTTGATATATTAAGATCAGATTAAAAGATAATTTTGTCTCTATATTATAAGTGGGTATTAAATTTTAACTATATTCATTTTAATTACTATTTGAATTTGTATATTTGGATTAACACATGCTTATTCAAAATTTACTAATTAAACTTTGATATTTAATTATTAGAGCTAATAAAATATTAAATTAATATATAATAAAATTGTATTTTAACCTCCGACAAATGATAAAATTTTAGTTTAGTCATTTAAATTATTATAAAGATATAAGCTATTACAACGGTGAAATTGTATTTTAACTCTCGCAAAAATATACACTTAATTTCGTCTACAAATTTTTTTCTGACTTCGTCTTTATTTGATTCCAAGTTTAAGGCACATACTATAATAAATGTGTGAGTTTTCTATCTAGATTTATTATGTTTTAAATACTAAATTAGATTATTAGTGATACATATTGCTTATTATGGATTTAAAAATTAAAAATAAATAGAGCACATAATAATCTCTTAATTAGTTTATAAAATTTTTAAAAATACACATTACCAATGCAATGAAAGAAAATTAAATTAATTCTTTCACATTTTTCTTCTTATGAAAAATTAAATGTTCATAATTTTTATTATACAATTATTGATTGAACAATTGGAATTTTCAAATTCATACTTTTAAACTCTGGATTTAATTTCCAATTTCAATGGCCAACTTCGAGAACTATTTCTATTTCTATGTACCTTGAAGGAAATATTTAATAAAGAGAGTAAATCTAAAAGATTTTTTTTAAAGGTTTTTTCATTTTCTTTAGCCAATGTTTTATCAATCAAAGGGTCATAAAATATTATATTTAGAAGAAAACTAATGAAAAAAATAAACAGAAATAAAGTTTTAAGATAAGCTCAATAGTATCAAGAATTGGCTCAAAAACGACTTGTTAGTTGAGAGAATTTTTTTTCTTTTTTTGGGTTTTACAAATTTATAGATATGTAATGCCTCTGTTTTAAAAGCCAAAAGTTTTGATTAGAAAGTTTGAGGATCAAATTGATAGATTTGTAAATGTGAATGGTTAAATTTATTAAATTATTTAGAATTAAAATCAAATTGATAGAATATGTAAGTATTAAGGACTAAATGTGTTATTATACCAATTAGAAAAGGCTTTCCCTTAACGACAGGTGACCAAAATAATAACAAATTCAAATGTTAATGCCTAAATTAAAAAAATTTAAAATTGAATAACCAAAATAGAAAGGCTTGGATGACAATTTGTATAATTTACCTTTTCTTTTATCATACTTCATTAATTAGTTATTATCAATTATTAAAATTAGAATTTTATCTTCAAATTATCAAAATCAAAGTTGGAAGCTTCAATCAAAGTAAACATTTAGTGCCCAAACATGGCAAAATTTAATATTAAGTTAAAATTTAGCTTCAATTTTGTCTATGAGTACAAAACTATAAAGAAAATTATTTAAGAAATAATATTACCAAATAGTAAAAAAAATAATTTTATAAGCGAAATTAAAAAAAAAAAATTGTTTAGTACATAAGTGAAAATTTTTTAATCCTAAGAGTATGATTGAAATTCTGCCACAAGTCTTAATTATTTACTTTTAAATTTCTTAAATATAATTTAAAGACATATGGCACATTCTCAATCTTGTAGAATTGCAAAATTTTCATAATTATCCTAAAAGAATATCATGTGTCTTATTTATTTATTTTTAATTTGTTAAAATATCAATTAATTATACTTAAAAAATAAATAAATAGATAATAAAAAATAAAGAAAATTAAAAAAGATAAAAGAGGTCTTTAACAAAATGATACTTAAACTAGGAAGCAATTAATTTTTTTTGGGATCGGGATTAAATTATATATTTTTATGATAGTAAAACTGTAATTTCACTATTTTAATAGCCTATATCTTTATAAAATTTAAAGGATTAAATCAAAATTTTATCATTTTTTGAGGTCAAAGTACAATTTTATCATTTCTAAATTAAAATTTTATAAATTATAAAGGATCTAAATATAAAATTTTTATTTTAGGGGCCGAGGCTCTACGAACTCCCTGAATTCGCCTCTAACTTAAACAAAGGTAACTTTCTGCTTAATTACGAGAAAATTTGTTGTGAAGGATTAATTTAGTACACGTGAAGAGCTTGCCAAAAAGAAAACTAAAATTTTAATGATTGCAATTGCAAGCACAATCTAATGAAAACTACTAATCACGTTTTGCATCATTATAATTTGGAATTTAAAATTTTCAAAGTCTTAAAAAATTATCAAAGTTTCTACGTAAATTTAATAAAATAAAATAAAAATTGAGATAATATGATTAATTTTTATCTAAACGTTGGATTAGTCGTTCGGCTTGACTGAAGTTTTAAAAAATTTAAGTTAATTATTTTTTTCAAATAAATTTATTGAATAATATATTAATTTATTTACCTTTAATTATAAAATATAAAAATAATAATATAGGGCTGTTTAATTTTAGAATTATTTTGATTAATAAAATGTGCATTAGTCAAAGAGAGATTTCCAAATTATGAAGTGTAGTGTGATGACCCGCGATGAAGGAATTAGTTACTATTATTAGAGGTGGGTATCTAATTTCGATAAAAAAGTTATTTAGGATTAATTTGTAAAAATTTGGTATTAAATTTTCAACTGATATCAATTTCAAGTTTGATTATTAGATTATTTTTAAAAAAAGTTTGATTATATTTTATATGTCGTAACAGTGACTCACATTCTAAATTAGTTTTAACACATTAAAATGTTTTAATTGAGTGTTTAAAATATCAATATCTTATCAATTAGATCCTTTCGATAATTTAACAGTTAGATTATTCGATGTTATAACATTGAGTTAGCACTTAATGCCTAATTTAACATTAGGTTGATGAAAAGACTTAATTGATATAATAGTATCGATACTTCAAGTACTCAATTAATATATTTTAAAATTTAAGAAATAATTCACAATATAAATTATGGAAGTCTATGTTTTATATATTATAAAAAATCAGGGTTTACCGTTGACAAAAAAACAAAAAGGGTAGCTGTGTAAATTCATGATATAAATAATTTCAACAACTAACTCCTTTACGTTTCAGCATTCCCTATGCTTGCCGTCAACTTTACTTCAAATTCCCAATTATACCCTCTTTCTTTTTCCTTTTTTTCATTTTTACCTCCTCCCAACAGAACAATTTTCCGACCAAAGTGTAAATCAAACAGGAAAATGTTTTGTAATTTCTTTCCTCTCAGTTTCCCACTCAACGAAAGTAGCAGTCTTTGGATCCTCCATTTTTCTCTCTCTAAAAAGATGCCCTTTTTTTTCACTCTCTCACTAAAAACCTTTATATATTCTTTTATGAGAACTTCCCCATTTCTTTATGCCTTTCTGATTCTCTGCAAACCCCCCCCTTTTTTTTTTTCTGGCGGTTCACTGAACTGAGCTATCTTTAGAACCCAAATGTCATAATCTTTTTTTTTTTCTGTGAAATTTCATGAAAATTGTTGCTTATTATTATTATTATTATTTTTCATAACGATGCCATTTCACTGTTGAAGATTTGCCTTTTTTTTTTCTTTGAAAGAGGTTAACAATGAAGTCTTCAACTCAGCTTGACTCAGCTGTGTTCCAACTCACACCAACTCGAACCAGGTAATATTTGTTTTCTTTGATTTGTAGCTAATACTTAGCTTGATATATGTATTAAGCTTGCTTCTACAACGTTTTAGGATTTGTAAGTCTATAGTATCGTCTTAAGTTTCGAAGTAGCATTAGAGTTTGTTTATTTACTTGGTATGTGAGCATTGATATATGTTTAAAAGACTTGTCACGGAATCATTACTCTCTTTCTGGTGTGCAATACACTCATGGATCTTTGTTATTTGGTTCATATTCAATGTGAGATTAATGCACGCAGTCCGGTTTCATATGATGTTCGGTATATAGTCAGGGTTGGTCCACTCTGAGCACCACAGCCATTGCGGCACTAGTGGGGCATTGGATAATGGGTAGTTAATAGTTACGAGTAGACTCTGATATCACTTGTGACGGAATCATTACTCTCGTACCGAATTTGGTATTGTTTGTGTATAATATTTGTAGATATGAATTTTATTAGATTCTGCATTGCTTTCATCAGGTTTGAATTGGTGATATCTGCAAATGGGAAGTCAGAGAAAATGGCTTCAGGTTTGCTTAATCCATTCCTTGCCCATTTGAAGATTGCACAAGATCAGATTTCCAAAGGGGGTTATTCGATTATCCTTCAACCGGAACCCGGTATCAATGCCACTTGGTTCACAAAAGGAACCATGGAAAGGTATGCAAAGATTGGCCTTGGAGCTATTGTTTTGATGGTTGAGTCCGTCATGTATGTCGAGTTTGTTGTCGAAAAATGGCTCTAGGATGAATCTTTTGTTTCCCTTTGAAGTTGGCACGAGATACTATTTGTTTTTCGTTTTTGAAGGTTTGTTCGATTTGTGAGTACTCCGGAGATCTTGGAACGAGTGTACACTGTTGAATTAGAAATTTTGCAGATTGAAGAGGCGATTGCAATTCAAAGCAACAACAATATAGGATTACGTGCTGCTGTAAGTGAAATGTTTGTGAGTTCTATTACATGTATACTGTAGAGATTAACTCTGTTTTTTTCGTTCTTATGATAGGCTGAAGAACATCACTTAAAATCTTCAGAAAGCATAGAAGGTACTGCTAGTAACTTATTGCCTACGATGTTCGCTTCTAACTCCATCCGGATTAGTGCCATTTTACATGTAATTAGGAATGGAGTTGTTTATTTATTTTTTGTTCTCGTATTAACACCTGATGTCTTTGAACAGGCAAAAGGGCTACACTGGATTCCAATGAGGAGAAAGCCATCATTCTTTACGCAGTGAGGATCCGCTAAATGATTCTTAGCATTTCTTATGATTTATGGGAACTTGTTTAACTCTTTTTCTCGTTTTGGCAGCCTGGAGCACGGCCACCCTTAGCGAATGGGTCTGCTGTACAGGAAGAAAATCCGAAGTATGTTTTACTATTGCTTGCATATTATCTATAGTTTTTGGTGGTCACTTCGAATTTCACATAGTTTGCATATTATCTATATTATCCTCAGTCTGCTTTACCTTCCAACTATACAAGGTTTACATACTTGAACTTGGCTCACTCGGCAATTTTTAGCTACCTATATGAAAGATTGACTGAATAGTGTATGAATTAGATCCAAGTATTCTTGAAGGTTAGAGTCAAGTCCAAGTAGGTGATGAGAATTTCGAGGAAGGACTAAAACATTATGGTTTCTAGGGGACTTCAATGTTTTGCATAACATTTTGTTGATTTTTCTTAATATTCATAATAGGGGATAAAAATTTATAGTTAATTAGCTAAATGCGGACATTTCATAATTTTCCGAGTAAAAGATATTTTTTTCTTTTTCTGAAAAAAGAAAAGACAGAAGACAAAAAGAATAAGACAAGTCGTATGTAGCATCATGTTAATTCTCAGCTGAACATAGTGTTGAATAACATAATTTAATTTGTTGGAATAATCTAACACGTTATTTTTTCCTGATATTTTACTAGAGTTCAACTTCTGAAAGTCCTCGAGACGAGGAAGACAGCACTGCAGAAAGAGCAAGGTATGGCTTTTGCACGTGCTGCAGCTGCTGGTTTTAGCATTGATGACATGGCACCTTTGATGTCATTTTCTGAACGTTTCGGAGCCTCTCGTTTGAGGTATGCGAGCTTTTCAAACAGGGCACTTAGTCGTATTCAAAGCATATATATATTATGCATGATCACATACTCGAACATGATTGAAAGCTTTTACAGAGGTCAAAATTACTCATGGAAGAATAATTGACAAACTGGTGAATGATTTCTCCACCACTTCATTTTTTTTCATTTCAGGGATGCTTGTGTAGAGTTTACTGAATTATGGAAAAGAAAGCATGAAACAGGCCAGTGGCTTGAAATCGAAGCAATGTCTAGTCGAGCTGATTTCTCTGCTATGAAAGAGATCAAGCAAGCATGGCCCGTGATTTCAGAAAACAACGGAAAAGCCGGTCTTGAGTCAAGTACAGGTATGTTTTTTTAGAATTTTCTTCTAGATAAAATGTTAGTTCACCTTTTCTTTTACATGACACGACATGTGTTCTGCTATTCTCTGAGTAATGGGAAGTTTACTTTAGTATTATTGCTCTTTTCATATAATTTGAAAATAAAGATTTCTCCGTACAATGATTTGTTGATATATGTATCAACATGTTCTGTGCATGTGTGATTATGTGCATTAATCTTTCGTCTATCTGGCCTTGCTTCTGGTGCGTGCGATAGTCCTAATTTTCAATGTTGGAAACACGGTCTTGTTTAATTTTAAGGGAAAACACTACTGTTTGTTTTCGGGTTTTTTAATATATTTTGGATGGGTTATTTAATCAGAGGTAAGTTATCTGATTTTCTGCCCACTCTATATGCTGGGACTTAAAATTTTCGTATTATGAACTGAAATAAGTAAAATTCCGACATTGCCAGATGAGAAGCCTCCCATGGATCGACAGACCCCGGGCCGGCAAGAATATTCCCAGGCCCAATTTCCGCGTCCCCTGTTTCCTTCCTGGCCTATCCATTCTCCAACAGGTGGTATGCCAACCTTTCAAGGATATGCTATGCATGGCATGTCCTACTATCCACACTATCCCGGAAGTAGTCCATTCTTTCAACAACCTTATCCATCAATGGAGGATCTGAGCCACAATGTTGGTCAAAGAATACAGAGACAGCATTCTATGGATAGCCAGAATGGATCAGAAGCTTGGAAGCTGGAGAGAGCAAAACCTCAAGATGATGTGGAGTCGGAAAATGAAACTTCAGTTAGTCCAAAATCAAGAAA
Source organism: Gossypium australe (assembly GCA_005393395.2). Lineage (NCBI taxonomy): Eukaryota > Viridiplantae > Streptophyta > Magnoliopsida > Malvales > Malvaceae > Gossypium > Gossypium australe. The sequence goes on along the minus strand of CM016616.1, from coordinate 146,346,093 downwards.
AAAGCATAGCAGTTCAGGTAAAAGACAATCTGGAATGGTGGTCATTCGGAACATCAATTATATCGCTTCGAAGAAGCAAAACTCGTCAGATAGTGACTCACATTCCGGCCCTGAAATGGACGAGGAAGGTGGAAATTCAGTGCAGAAGAACTCTCTAAGATCATCAAAGGGGAAAAGAAGTCAAGCAAAGCCTGTTGATACAGAAGAAACGGTTTCCGGGAAGGAGACAGACGGTGGACACTGGCAAGCATTTCAAAATTATTTGCTTAAAGGTGCTGAAGAGGAAGAACGTAGAGCGAACCAATGCATTTTTTCGGCAGAAAAGGAGGTTCAAGGAAAGAGAATACCGAATAGAGTGAGTGAAGACCCTGTAGTTTTCGGTGGACAAGAAATGGGTCAATACGAAGAAAGGACCATGACCGACATGCATAAAACTAGTGCAAGTAGCGGTCGCATGCTTAAAGCGTCATCAAATGATCAGTCTTTGACTTCGATAAAAGGTGGTCGCTCAGCCGATGATAGGAATTCCGTTGATGGTTCACATTATACAGAAATAGAGGGTAGGAGGGTGAATAGGAGGTCCACAAATGACGAGTTTATAGTAAATCGACAACAAAATACAAATTCTCCATCAGATCGATTGGCTGTTAACTGGTTTGAACGGTCATCGAACAATATTAATGATGATTCCTACATAGTTCCTTTCAGGTCAACTTCAGTCCCTCGAATCGGAACTGATGATCGCAATGCCATTAGTATGGATTCCGAGTTCTCGTTGTCACTTCGGAAATCAGGAACTGCATCTAACAGGGTTGGAAGCCAAGTCAACTACAAAACAGATGATTTGACTTTGATGCCTGAGCGGGGAATGGAAATTGGGTCGATTGGTTATGATCCTGCCTTAGATTATAAAATCCAGGTTGATGCTGAATATGCTATTTCCCTAGATAAGAAAAAGAAAGAGGGCATGAAAGGGTCTAAGACTTCGGAAATCCGGAAATCGAAACTTGTTGCAGATCCTTCTGATAAAAAGAAGACTGTAGGACCGATAAGGAAGGGAAAGCCTTCGAAAATGAGTCCTTTAGACGAAGCGAAAGCCCGGGCTGAGAGGCTAAGAACATATAAAGCTGATCTTCAGAAAATGAAGAAGGAAAAAGTATGCTAATCTCAACAATCTTTAGAGCTAACTTGGACGGTTTATCAAATAAATTATTTAATTTATTTTCTAATACTTTCTTTTTCAGGAAGAGGCAGAGATTAAACGACTCGAAGCATTGAAGATGGAAAGACAAAAGAGAATTGCAGCTAGAAGTAGTTCCAATGCAGCTCAGCCGTCTACGGCCATGCAAAACAAGAAACAGTTGCCATTGAAAATTTCCCCCAGCTCTCATAAGGGATCGAAGTTCACTGATGCTGAGCCGGGATTGTCGTCGCCACTACAAAGATCCATCCGGATTACTCCTGTGGTATCGCCTGCTTCTCTTAAAACCCCCAAACCGAGCAAATTGAACAACGGAACCAACTCCGGTGGAAATAGATTAAGCAGGTCGGTTCCATCATTGCCTGTACAGAAGAAAGACATCGGCAGTGTAACACCTGATGCAAAGGTATCCATGGCAAGGATTAGGAGATTATCAGAGCCGAAAGTAAGTAGCAGCGCACGTGTTTCTTCGGTGAAGTCACGGAACTCAGAACCATCACCCAAAAGAAAAGCATTTCGAGGGCCTGAAAGCAGAAAAATATCAGCAATTGTGAACCATGATAAGAGTAAGATCGTATCCCTCCCGGAGCTCAAAATTAAAACAACTAAAGCCCCCAATATTACCCACAGCAATTCCGGAGGAAAGGGAATGACTCAGAAGGTGAATAGAAGTGTATCTTCTACCACCAATGTTACTGAACTGTGTAAGAACCTGGACAAGGTTTCGTTCAACATTGATGGGGATGACAGTACGATAATTGAAAAAACCATTGTGATGCTTGAACAAGAGAAGCCCTCTGTTCCCACAGTGAACTCATCGGAAGGTACTGCAGCAATACAGAAGGGAGATGACGTAGGGAGGAAAACCAAGGAGGTGTCAGATTATCCCTCCACTCGTGCACCAGTTTCTTCACTGAATACCGGGTCACTTGATCATGAACACGGGACACAACAAAGATCACGAGGTTATGAGGTATGGTTTGCTGAACTTGACTGTAAAGGGTTGATTAGCCTATAGCAGTTCTCTTATTCATCTTAACCGGAAATGTACAATTTTTCAGGTGCAAAAGGTTAATGTGAGTAACACCGAAAAGGAACCATCGAAGTTCACAAGTTCTAGTGTTACCGAAAAACCTTATCAAGCCCCTTTAGCTCGGGTCTCTTCTTCAGAAGATCCATACAGTGAATTTTCAGATCATGCAATAGCACCTCCAACTAGATTGCAAGCTGCAGCGAAAGAGTCCGAGAGTGCTAGAGCTCGTGTAGCTGATTCAAAGAACTTGAAACTAGAAAAGATTCCTGAAGTGCCGGATAAGCATCAAGTAAAGGAGTCACCCAAAGGGATTCGGCGGCTGTTAAAGTTCGGAAGAAAGAATCATAGCTCAGCTACAAGTGAACATCGCATTGAATCAGATAGTGTCGGTGTTAATGATTCTCCAGCTGATGAGTTTGTCACAAACCGCGCCTCTACTAGTGAAGGTAATTGCCTTATAGTTCATCTCCAGCTGATAGTTGTTGTTCTTTTGTAGTTTTGGTAGTTTTCCAACCATATTTGATCCAAAACCATCTAATTTTCTCGTTGTTGTCAGTTCATACGTTGAAGAACCTAATCTCTCAGAATGAAAATCCGACAGCTAGCCATACACCGAAAAAGTGTAAGTAGTTGCTTCACATTGAACCATACTCATTCTTTGGTTTCTTTTCTTAAGCTTTGCAGACTTTTTAAGTATCTCTGATACATATTTGAACATATCCATGGTGGACAAATACCAATATTGGATTATCATCCTCGTGTCCGAGTAACAGAGTTTTACATCATTAAAGTTTGATAATCTAACATGAAGGACTATATAATCATGCAGCTGCTCGCTCATTTTCCCTATTGTCACCATTCAAAAGCAAGACCAGTGAGAAGAAGTTGACCGCTTGATGATGAAAGGTGAACCAAAGTGTCTCAATTGTCTCGTTTATTTCGATTTCCAAAGGAAGTTCCTTAAGTAGACACAATGTTAAACCGAACTGGTTCTTGGCAAGTGACATCCCAGAGCATGATTTTATGTACTTTCTCTGTTGTAGCCATGGATTTCTGCCATTGTTTTACTGTAAATGAGAGAATGCCTTTGATTTTATCCCATTACATCACAAGTCACAACCAAACCAAACATGAAACTATCAAAACCCGAAAAAATATAAACCCAACCCGAAGCTGTCCAAATCCACCCAATTGCCACAAGAATGGCAGTTCGCCAAATTAATTCCATTTTAACAGCAATTGAGTTGTACATCGTCCCCTTACTTTTGTACCTACTTTTGTAATAAAAAAGTTGCCTTTTATGTATCATTGGTGTAGAACAATTGAATGCAGTCTGTTATATGTTTATAGTTCAATTCATCATCTGTTCTTATTTTATAAAATAAATTTTTAAAAAATACTGTATTATTAATTAATATCAGGCAATACCTAGCCCAAATTCTTAAAGATTTTGCTGCCATCAAATGAACAGCCAAGACATAGACACCAGAAGTTTGAAAGGAAAAGAATACTGCAACATGCAACCGCATTGAGCAAGCAATATATAGCAATAAACTCACTACAAAATCTGTCATACAGCAAATAAGGTGTCCTCAAAAGATCTTAATCCTTTGTTTAATAGAAACGAAAATCAATCCCAAAAAGAACTCGCGGAACATTGATGAAAAAACTAGCAAAAAATCCCATAATTCAGAATTACTTCAAGATGCATTCTCCTTTTTAAGCTTTGCAAGCTCTTGCCTGACGACTCCAGCCTTCTGCTCAGGTCAAAGTTCCGAAAAAGCGTATTTAGATGATAAAAGAAATTACGTGTAAAACAGGTAAATGTATTAGTGGTGCAACAAACCAACCTTGATCTTAGCTAACATAAGCTTGAACCTATCGAAGTCGGTGAGAGCTGCCCTTCTCTTTTGGACAATCAGCTTTCTACCCCATGAGCTATTCTCCCACTTGTTCTTAACATCTAAGACAATCGCATAAAACTGATTAGAAAGAGAACATTATTTTGAGAAATAACAGTATGACAAATGTGAGTAAAAATTAACATCCTTACCAGCCTTCTCCATGGCTTCAATCAATGTTTTCTTCTTTGGAACTCGGGGAATGTCAATTGTGATATCTGTCAAAGTAAGCCTCTTGAAGTTCATTTGGCCTCTGACCATATCTGGGGCGTCAACAAGAGCCTGGCATACCAATATACAATAAAAAATTCACTTTCGTTTTTTATGCAATCATTACCTATCTTACTTTAACTAGACTCATGATTCTATCCTTATGTATGGTCACTAAAACTAGAATGAACCACAATTAGCAAATTGCACATTAACAAACATGCTCACCTAATCCATTTAAGATTAGACGGATGTTCCCCGGACTCTTTTTTTCTCCTGAAATACCCTTCTACGACCCATATCCGACCCATTAAAGTAGATGTGAATATGCAGTCCTCACACTCCCAATAAGCTTACATAATGTTGAACACATACGGATATCCGACATTCACTCTTGAGTCCGAGCAACATAAGGTTAGAATAGTGATTCTAATAAGCTTCATCACTACAACACCATGACTAAACCTCATGCAGATTCATTTCAATAACATGTTTCAAACTAGATTCCACTCAAACAAGAAATATACAGAAAACCCAGTTTTAATCACTCTCTTTAGAATCAAAACAACTAAATTCCACTATAAATTAACAAAATTCATCCATGCACCAAATTTAAACCCAATTAAAAAACCCTAATATAAAAAACTTCAAAACCATGCCACATTGAATTTTATCCTTTTCCCCCTTAAATCATACCACTTCACACTAAACCCATCATACATTTCATAATTATAAATCCACCATACGCCTAAAACGATAATAAAAGAAATTAAAATGATGTTATATTAAATATTAAAAAAAGAGACATACTCTGTTCTGGTCAACAACATCAACGATGACAACCAACTTGCCGTAGTCTTTGCCGTAGTTAACGAGAGCCACCCTCCCGATCTCAACATACCTCTTGAACGGCTAAAAAATAATAAGAAAATTAAAAAAATCCATATATACATGAATAAAAATCATGAACCATATCCTCCATTAAAGTTTTTCTTAAAAAAAACTCACCATTTTTTGCTGTGAGTGTGTGAGAGTGTAGGAAACTAGAGAGGCGAAAAGGAAATAAAAAAGGAGGTGCGGACTGCGAACTACGGATTTTAGTTTATGGTGGATTTTATAGGGTGTTCATAACCGTTGGATCTAGGTTTTTCATTTTTGGGTGATGATGATGAGATTTGGGCTAATCAAATTTCGGATCTCTTTTGTATAGGCTATTTGCTTGAATTTGGGCCTTCTTTTTCTCTCTTCTTATTGGGCCAATGAATATCTTTCCTCATGGGCTAGAGTTTGACTCTACTACTTAAATGATTTGTTTTACAGTTTAAAAATATAAAAAAAAACAATAATTCTATATTAATATTTATAATTAATTAGAATTTGGGTTAGACTAAGCTAGCTCAAAATAAATATCATTGCTTGAATCGGTTACAAAATGAGTTGAGTAATTAAATTAAATAGGAATATTATTTGAATTAGATCGGATCGAAAATTGGTTTGATATATTATTATGGACTTAGTAATTAAATCGGTTTTTGAGTAAATTATTCAAAACCAATAAGTAATTGAAAATTGAAACAGAAAAATTGACGATTAAATCAATTGAACTAATCTTTTTAATATTATTTTAATTTTTATACTTTTTAACTATATATTTAATTATTATTATGCTAATAGTCAAGCTAATCAAATCGATTAAATTAAGAATCATAATTTAATCGATAAGTGATTCGATTATTTGAACATTACTGGAAAGTCCACTCAAAGATATTTCATATTCGGGTGCCCGACCCAAATACTTGTTCATGGACCATCCGGATCTTAGCTTTAGTGACCTAAGTGAAACTTCCAATAAGATAAAGACACGTGTACGCGCTGAAACGTGAAGACGTGCAACCGACCAACAAACAGCTGTTTCAGCTTCAGTGTCACTTCAATTCAGTTTCTCTCGCGTCATCAATATTTCAACCGAATCCAATTCTCAAAGAAAAAAAATCGCCAGGTTCCGTTTTTAATCTTTTATCTGTATTGAATTAGATTCATATACCCACATTTTCAATCGTTTATTTATTGTTTAATTCCTCACAATTCTCCATTTTCCTCAGTTTTAAGTGCAGTAGAGCTCCATGTATTGATCTCTCCGTCTCTTTTTATATCTATTGTTTTTGATAGATCTGATCAAAATTCACACTTTTTGATATGATCAATTATGTTTTTTTGTATGATTTTTGAATTGGGGTTTTGGGTTTTGAGTAAAAAGGTTAAAACTCTAGTGATTTGGAGATATATAAAAGTGGCTGGCTTTTTTTTTGTTGGATAATATTAATGTAGTGAAATTGAATCCTGGTGATTTTAATTTTGATTTTTGCAGTTAAGAGAGAAAAAAAAGTTGAAATCTTTTTTGAGCAATGGAAGGATCAATTTTTACTCCATCATTGGAAGGAATGAAGCATATCAAATCTCCAGAAGGGGAAATGCTTACCAAGCCTTTTTTGGATGTCTGCAAGTTGATTTTGCCAGTCCTAGGTTTGTTTGTTTTTATTATACCTTCGGTTATCTTCATGGATTTATGATTATGGGTTAATTTACTTATGTTAAGCTTGTTAGATTAGTTAACTTTTAACATCTAATTTGAGTTGAATCTTCATGGAAATCGTTCTTCAAGTTTGTTATTATACCAGTTGACTTTATCGCTAAGTTTTTGAGATTTGCAAAGGATAATAAGATTGAAATCATTAGGGTTGTATGCATGATTTGATATCCAAATACTCTTTGATTATAAATCATTTGGTAATAGCCAAATGCTTGATGGTTTAGCTGTCAATGTTTTGGTAGGATTGTCTAAGCTTGCATTCAAACTGGATCCGAGCAGTGTGTGCATGTGTGTGATAGATAGTGAAAGGCTGACATCTTCGGATGCTGAAGGCCTATAATATGCAGGCTATTACTGGCTTTCTTTCTTTATGGATACAATGTTGATACTTGATTTAGAGCAAAAGATTAAAAGCTCTTGCTGTTGCTGTTGCTTTTACAGATAAGTTCGGATCTGCTATGAGCATTGTGAAGAGTGATGTTGGTGGTAACATATCGGTAAGATGTTTATTCTCGAGTATGCTATTGATGATATTTGCTTACTTTTCCTTGTCCTAGCATGTCTTTTGTTAATTTCATGCAACAACATTGTATGGAATTTCGAGATGGTTGAAGGCATTTTAACGCCATGCACATCTGTTTAACGAAACAAATTTTATTTTCTAAAATTATTGTCTTTTGTTGATTCTGTTTCCAGAGGTTGGAAAAGAAATACGAAACTGATCCCGCTAAATACAATCACTTGTACAGTATGGTGAAAGAAGAGGTTGATTGTAAAACAGCAACAGGTTCATCTAGTTGTACCAATGGTCTTCTCTGGTTGACACGGTACGTAATCTCGCCAATAAACAATAGCAGAAATCAATCTTCCATATGTTTCATTTCCTTGTATTTGGCAATTTGTAATTTTACTATTTTGATGATTTTCAGAGCAATGGATTTCCTCGTAGAATTGTTCCGCAACTTGCTTGCACATCCAGATTGGACTATGACCGAATCTTGTACAGACTCCTATGGCAAAACCCTGAAAAAGTTCCATGGCTGGATTGCTAGTTCCGCTTTCACCGTAAATAGTTTTGTTCCCATTTGATTAAGTTTCTTTTGATCGCTATATCTCTTTCCTGATAATAACCTATGATATGCAGACATTCGATTATAATCAATACTTAATGTTCTTATTAGGTTTTGATGAATGAATTACTGGGACTTTCTGGATATCTGAGTATTGATTTACTTGTCCTACATCACTTATTGAATTGTTAGAATACAGGTTGCATTGAAGTTGGCTCCAGATAGGAAGAAGTTCATGGAAGTGATAGCTGGCACTGGAGATGTTAATGCTGACATGGAGAAATTTTGTTCGACTTTCCCCCCATTTCTTGAGGAGAATCACAAATATCTGGTAAGATTGTAAGCTCAATCAATCAACCGTAATAACCAAGAGGGAGTGAATTGGCTTTTAAAAAAATTGTGGAACCTACGACAAGAAAATAAAACAATGAACACAAATGATTTAGAGTGGTTCAGCCCCAATTGTCTACTCCACTTATTTAGCTTTCCACCCTTAAAGGATTTTTCCAAATTCACTAATTTGATCAAGGTTTAACCTTATAATTCTACTAAGATTTCTATCTCAAAAGAGTAAACAAATAAGCAAACAGTGAAAAATCCTTACAAGATTAGAATGTTTGTAAGTTAATCACACCCAATGAAAAACACTTGAACTTAGAATCAATGAATGCTCACAGTGTTTTCAAGAAAAGATGAAGAATTTAAGCACAAAAGGTTGGTAAAAGAATTTTTTGATCTTTCTTGTTAACTTTTGATCTCTATCTATTGTAGAAGCTTTGGAAACTGGTATTTATAGTTCTTAATTGATTTTCCTAATTGATTTCTAACTGTTGTGGTTGTTGAAAAATTGTAGAGTCCTTAGATGTGTAAAAACCAGAGCATTAATGATTCCTGCAACAAAATTTATCGATATTTTGGGGAGGGTATCAACACAAGGGCAGTTTTTTCTTTGATTTCCTAAAACGTCGAACCTTAAAACGGTATTGATACTTTTGATTTTTGTTCAATTTTTCAAAACATCAAAGCTCAAATTGGTATTAATACCAGGTCATGGGTATCGATACTTTGAAGAATACCGAAGGTATTGATACTTTTGATTTTTGCTTTATTTTTTTTGAGCTTTCACTTATTTGAAAAAATTGTTTATTACTTTGAACAAGTTCCAAAATTTTTTTCTAAGTGTTTTGAAAGATATATATTTAAAATTTTATCAAATACAAAAGCATTATCACCGCTTTGAAATAGAAGTATGCAAGATAATGGACCATTAATCAAAGTTCATAATGTCAATTTAATAAAATGAAAAGTTTTCTTCAGTTTTCTTCTACCATGGTTCTTTTTCATGTCAAATGTATTGTATATTTTAGAATTGTCTATCATAACGATTGCGCAGTCTGCAAATCAACTAACCAGATATATTCTATTTCTGCAGGCCAAGTTTGGCTTGGATGATATGAAGGCATGATGGAATAAGTTTAATGAGTAGAGGAGAGACTACCTACCTATATTTACTCCCGTGTTCGAACTTCCAGTATCTTGCTTCCGGCTTAAACCTTCGTATTTACTTGAAATAATTAATGACTTTTAAACACATACGCTTGAATGCTTAGTTTTTAGTAATTTTTGGTTAAATGTATTGACCCTTGAATGATATTATTGAAATTATGTTCAGTTCTTCTCCCTGGTTAATTTTATCTTCTCACCCATATTCTTAGAAAATTTTAGGAAGCTATGGGAAATAATTGGATAAAAAGAGAAATCAACTTCAATTAAGTCCAATGAATGAATCTTCTTGACAGTTTCAAGTTATAAGAAACTTAAGGAAGCTAAAAGAAAAAAGACACTGGAAATTGAGTTTAAATCCATAACCAGAAGAGACACACTTAATGATATTACACATTGATATTATACACAATGGAAGAGTATATGTATACTCATGCTGCACTTGAGATTTCAACTGAACAAAAAACAGGCAAATATCGATCCTACCGTCTTCGAGCAGTGATAAAGGGAGTGGAACTGAGATGAGGTGATAGCTTAGGTGATAAATCATCACCTTGGTTTGACAAGCGAGTGCTTGTGGTGAGTGGAAGCTTGTTTTCCAGAGGAGTCAATGGTAGTGGAGTCAATTGTAGTGGACTCAAGGGGAGATGATTAGTTATCTGCAGACCCTTAGCTGGCCTTAAGCAAGCGAGATGCCCATTGTTGCATATTGGCAGTTTACTTGCCTTAACAATGGCTTCATTCTCTTTTGGCACAGGCGCCCCGGTCGGATCCTGCACATGCCAAAGTATGAGTACTTTTAAAGACCAGAGACGGTATATTATAAGAGACGGTATATTATGAATTGAGTTCTAAGAATAACTTACCCCAAGCACTAGAAAAGTGAATGCTTGATTATCTGCACCGAGATAGATATCGATCAACTTCCGGAGATCCGCAAGTGTTGCATCCTTTATAACCTTCAATGTTGTGATAAACTTTCCAGGATTTTCCTTAGATGCTTCCCATTTCACATAAACATCAATCTGACCATCAGTGCAATCAGTAGAGGGGTTTTGGTTCTCCTTTAAGGATGCTGCCATTAAAGAACCTGAGTTTTCCTTGGTTTTAACAACAGAATCATTATCTGAAGTTACCATAACCGAGGACCAATGAGGATCAACGGTTTCAGTTATGGCTGCTTTTGCAGGTGTTGGAGTTCTGATTTGTTGAGAAAGCTCTCTTTGGTTCCCACAAAGTGTAAAGATGTTTTGGATTCTTAGAAGTCTCGAAGAGTCTGTTTCAGAATCCGACCGTTCAGGTGTCGATTTGAAATCTTTCTCGTTCGAGCATACCCTTTTTTCCTCTATTATCACCTTCTCCACTTCATTCTCCTCTTCTGTCTCTTCTTCTTCATATACAGTGGTTAGGCCTAGTTTTGCACCAAATTGTGGGGCAAAGCCATCGTGTTTTGCAGACCAAGGATCCGCTTGATTCACAGCTTTGTCCATTTGTTTCACATCATGAACAAATGGTTCAGGATCAGTCATGTCCAGCTCCATCGACATAACCATCCCTGGAACCTCATCACCACAAATCCCAACTAGCCTTTTAGCAAAACTGCTTCCATCCAACTCATTGGTTGATTCATTCTCCTCAACATTACCATCCCTCGAACTGCATAACTCGAATTCGATCTCTTGCAACCGCTTTCTTAGCATCTCGACTTCTTCTTGCTGTTGCAGGATTCTTTCCTCCATTCTTCTCCTTTCCATTTCAACAAACTCCTCAGCCATTCGCCTACATTCATCCAGTTTCTTCTCCAACTCAAGTTTTAACATCTGTGTTCGTTCATTTACCTTCGAGTTGATTTCATCTTCAGTCACACCAGAACCCGAACCCTTCACTTCCAGAAGGGATCGAAGCGCTGCAACTTCTTCCTCTTTCTTCACAAGCGCTTTATGTGCCTCATTTCTCTCTCTTTCTCTCTGCTTGTTCTCCATCTGTAGTTTATTTATGAACTGGTCCATTGCTGCAAGCCTGGATCCTAAATTAACAGCTGATGCAGAATCATCATTTTTGTCCTTCAATGGTGTATGAGGCCCCCTTACAATACACTTTGCTTTTGCTCCATATTCAAGGGTGCAAATTGTCTTATGCATCTCTTTAGGATCTGGACTAGCACAAAGTATCATTAAAATCTTTGACTGATCATCCTCAAATGAATCCTGGGGAAACAAAAAAAAAAGAAAAAGAAACATTATGAACCTATGCTACTTGGACTCAGGAATGTGCTGGAAATGGGTTTTGGACACTAGTACTTTACCTGGAGCAACATTGTCAACTTACTATCTCTGAAAGGCACATGAGAATCTCCATTTGCAATGGATTCAACAACTCTTTTAAGTGCTATGTTTCCCTGGTTTATCTTTCCAGTCTGCATTTTTGCCTCAAATCCAACTTGACCAGCTTGATCAATATTTTCAGAACCTGCCATGTCCACAAGCATAAGCCTTCCTCCAACAGTTGGAACATCAAGAATTATCTGTGAAGATTTTAAACAAATGTTATTAAAAAAAGGATCATCTGCAAGACCACCTTATAATTCTTTTTAAAAAATAGTGAAATTGATACCATGCAGTGACTTCTAGAACTTCTATCATTACAGAGTGTACTTTTAACAATTCTTCTCTTCTCTACTTTCTGAATCTCTTTCGAAATCTTTCCAGCTTCACTTCCTGAGAGGAAAGTAGCATTCTTTGCTTTCTTTCCCATTACTTCCAGTTTCACCTGTGGTATACAATTCACACCATTAATAACACTAACAAGCTAGGAAGCCCGGACAAGAACACGCAATACGGAAATTTCTAAAAAAAAGAAAAATTAGGACACAGATAGGCTGAGACCATTCATGACATGAATTAAGTTTAGTTTATAGCATCTCAATGTCACTTTCATTGAACCAGATAATGAAGCTGTTTTGAATAATCAACTTAAATCTTATATGAACCCTGCAAAATGTGAACTAAAAGACCAACAATGAACAACAAATTTAAACACAAAAAACTTACCTTAGATCCATTGCCTTTAGGCCATCCAATTCCAAAACCACCTCCACCATTACTAGACAAAAGATCATAAATTTCCTCATTATAAATCTCCAAAACAGTAACTTGAACAAAAGTTCCTCCACTTTCATCTTCCACAACATCTCCCAATATATCTTTCAAAGACCTATAAACTATCCCAGGCTGCTTCAAACACCCAAACATCGTATGACTCTTCCCGGCACCGGTAGGTCCATACATCATAATCGTACACTTAGCTCCCATTTTAACCCCATTGATCCTCGACTGGACAAACTTTTTATAAAAAGTATCAAGATCCTCTTCTTCTGAGGAAGAAATCCCATCCAGGGTAAAATCCCGATACCCAATATCAGCCCTCACACGGAGAGTCTTGTTATCGGGATTTATATGGAGATAGGAGATGGGGTTTTTGTCTTTTTGCTCGCCGGGGTAGTTCCTTATCCTGCCGATCACTTCCACCGGGTGTTCCCCCGGTGGGTGTTGTTCAATTGCTGGGTTGTTTCTTGTTGAAGTGAAGTTGAGACGGTGTTTGGATTGAGGTGTTCTCATCTGGGTTTGGTTTAGTTTCGAAGAAGAAGATGGCGTTGGAGCCATTGTTTTTTACTGTGTTTTAGTTCTTCAAGATGATGATGATGATACGGAAGAGAGAAACGAAAATGGAGATTTTTTTTTTTTTTTTGAGTTGCTCAAGATTATGATTGTTCTTGAAAGAAGGAAAAAGGATAATGAAAGTAGAAAAGGGAAGGGTTTCGAGTGGCAGTTTCGAAATTAAAAGTACGAAAATAGCCGTTACAGTCAACGGCTATTTTTCTTTCAATAGGTGGTGGAGTTCAAAATGCCCGACCGTTTGGTACTTGATGATAGAGTGGGGTTATTTGCTGGGCCGGGTTTCAGGTTCGGATCTGGTTGGATCCATCTAAATGTCTCATTTTATTGTTTTCATAAATAATTTTATATTGTTTGTACATTTTATAATTATGTTTAATTTTTTTCTTTAAAATACTTTAATTTAAATTCGGATAAAACCAAACCCGCTTGAAATAAAAAAATTATTACCTTAACCAGCCCAAAACAAGTTGAGTCAATTTGGTCAAGTGGAAAACTTTACTCGTGAATAGATCTACTTGTTTTTCTTTTTCTCTTTTAAGGATATTTTTATATGAATAATCATTTTGTAAATTGGTAATTAAATTTAAATAAAAACTGCCATTTATTCTCTCTATTTGTCTGTTTTTAATTTTTTTTAAATTTTTTTAGATTGAATTATATTAAATAAACCCCAAAACAAAAGAGAATCGGCCGAAAACTAGCCTTAATCCAAAAGAAAGGAAAGTAAAAAAAAAAAAACCAACAAAAAGACTCTGTCCAATTCGAAAATGGATTGTTCTCCGAAGCTCAAAATCAGTCATCTCCAGAATCACCATCCATTGTTCTCCTCAATTTTTACAAACTTTAAAACACTTTTCAATTAAATTTTTAATTTTTAGATATAGCTTAACAATGCATAATTAAATTTTTTAATCCAACTTATAAAATTAATAAAATTTCACTATATGTGTAACACCCCAAACCCGGCCCATTCACTACGACCGAATTTGAAATGCCACTGCGAAAAACGTTTGAAAAATATTTTATTGACTTGAAGGAAAAACATATAAATTTATTGTCTTTAGAAAAACATTGTGTATTTAAAAGCCCATTAAAATTAAGTTGTTATAAAATATTTCGAATTAAAAACTTTAATATAAAATTCTTATGGTATGAGGTGTTAAAATTAAAACATAAAAACATTCCCAAATAATAATGTAAATGTCAATCCACCTTAACATAAATAAAATTCCCAAATACTTTAAATGGGCCTTATTACAATAAATGATTTAAACAAAAGTACTTAATAATAAACTGAATAAAATAGATGAAATGTCTTCTGCATGGGCCACCTCGTATCCACTCCAACTCGGTCCAAACTTATGCTTCACCTGCAATGTTGGTAAATATTGGTGAGTCAAACAGACTCAGTGCATAGCTATTTCACATGTCTCCACATATGGGCTTGACTCATATCCACACAGTCCATACATATAAAATTATGCAATTATGAAGCCCATCCCAACCTAATGTCCATCCATCACACCTACCTTGGCAGACCCGCTGCCCAAGGCCGTGGCTAATCCACTGATCAACCAAGTGATCCCACATATCTTACCTTGGCAAACCTGCTGCTCAAGGTCGTGGCAAAGCCACCGATCACATAAGTGATCCCACATATCAATCAGTCTACGGTGATGCACACAGCTATCAACCGTCGAGATGGGCACCTAGCCAACACCTCCCTTGATGAAGCACATAGCTACCATCAAGCGCTAATGTAGCACAAGGCTATCATTAGACCACGTACATAATGTACACCCTTTCCTTCTTTGTTCATCCCAAATCCCATGCATAGATATGTCATGCCACAATATCATTAAAATAAGCATACATCACGTGCTATCACAATTTCATACGTATACCATAGGAAACTTATTGTCATAAAGTACTGACCTGTTTAATCGCTTACCCACCATGGGTATCCACCCTTTTAGCCATTAATTCGGCTACCATGCACATCATATACATATAATAACACATTTAAACATTCAAGAGACAGTGCGATAACTATGCACCTTTTTGGCACAGTCTACTCAATCCCGAATACTTGCCCTACTTCTGTCGACTTGCCCCCTAAATAGCCATAATAAAAATCGGTCACATTTAAACCCAAGATATAGCCTTTGACCGAAAGTCCTAGATCACTTACCTTGCTAACTAGATCCCGAAATGTCGACTTGTTCCTGAAGTTGTCGAAATCCCCATCTAGCAAATGTTAGAATCGGCTAACTTAATAACCAATAAAGCTTATGGCCGAATAGTACATATAGGCTTACCTTGCTGAATCGAATCCAAGAGACTCCCTTAAGGCTCCTTCACGTTGCTACATAAAAGAAATACTTATTATGGCAATAAGAACATTCGGCCATCCCTTAGAAACCAAGGCCATCCCTTGATTCGGCACCTTTTAAGAAAAGAATCCAAAACCGACTTCTAAAGAAGAAATACTTACCACCCAAGACACTTTCGGCTTCTCAAACTAGCGACAGGTGTAGGAGAATAATACCACTTGAAGATTCGGCTAACAATAAAAAGGAAGAAGCTTGAGACAAAGAAGTAGATTCGGCCAAGAAGCAAATAGGTTCAAAGTGATCAAAATTTCGTCTTTAATGCTCTCCACAAGGTTCGGCTAAGCTTTTAAAAAGGGTAACTGCATATTCGGCTATCAAGAGGAGTAGGTATGGAGTTGAAGAAAGGAAGAATGGGAGAAACTTAGGGGCATTCGGCTATGACGTCTAGAGGAAGAAAGATTGGTAATAGGAAGAAAAGAATACCCAAAACAATGATCCCTCCTATTTATACCCCTATATTCTCTCCATACCTCTTTCAAAATAAAATTAAATAAACTAAAGCCACCATTATCTTCTATCTATACCAAATAAAATAAACCCCCACTTATTCAAAATAAATTAAATAACCCACATTCATCCACTATCTCAATATTTAAAACAAATAAAACAAAATCCCCAATTATCTACCCACTTAAAATAAATAAAATAAATCCCCACTTATTCAAAATAAATTAAATAACCCCCATTCATCCACTATCTCAATATTTAAAACAAATAAAACAAAATCCCCAATTATCTACCCACTTAAAATAAATAAAATAAATCCCCACTTATTCAAAATAAATTAAATAACCCTCATTCATCCACTATCTCAATATTTAAAATAAATAAAACAAAATCCCCAATTATCTACCGACTTAAAATAAATAAAATAAATCCCCACTTATTCAAAATAAATTAAATAACCCACATCCATCCACTATCTTAATATTTAAAACAAATAAAACAAAATCTCCAATTATCTACCCACTTAAAATAAATAAAATAATCCACACTTATTCAAAATAAATTAAATAACCCACATCCATCCACTATCTTAATATTTAAAACAAATAAAACAAAATCCTCAATTATCTACCCACTTAAAATAAATAAAATAATCCACACTTATTCAAAATAAATTAAATAACTCACATCCATCCACTATCTTAATATTTAAAACAAATAAAACAAAATCCTCAATTATCTACCCACTTAAAATAAATAAAAATAAAAACACACTTATGCTGCCATCAAGACTCGAACTCCAGACCTGCACCAAGCTTATGGCGTCATTTCCAGGCCCTTAAATAGCGCCTTGCAGCCACTTTACCAAGGCCTATTTCTTGTCCAAAAGCGCCTAAAATTTTCCTTTAAGGCCTCCTTCACCTAGCTTCTCCTTTAGACTTAAAATTCTAATATTTTTCCAAAACTTCCTCCTACATCGTTGGATTCTCAAAACCCTTAAAACACTCCCAACTACATACTAAGCCTTCTCTTACATGGATTATGTACTAACCGCATAACCCTTAATCTAGGATGTTACAATATGTGCATCTATGTTGTATTTGTAATTGTACTGATATTTCTACTTTGAGTCTTATAGGTTTTATTTTGATATCACCTTAAGAGAGACGTTCTTTCATCGTAAAACGTATATGACTCTCGATGAAAATGGGGATAAAACCCTAACACAAGGCAACGTTTTTTATTATTGAGGACTTATCAATTACCTAGAACAACATTTTTTGTTCGAAAAATTAACCCCTCAATAGTAATACTTTTATTATTTAATTTAAATTTGAATCAAGTGATGTTATCTAACTACATTTAATTATTGTTGGGCGAACTGCAATATTCTTATAATTTGGGTATATTTATATAAAATTTATTTTTTTGTGAACTAATAAACAAGTAGGCAACGTGGACTTTGACTATAGTTTTCACCATTTTTGTAAATGCCCATACATTATGATATTATTAAAAATGGGATGATTATTATTAATTATATTGACAGTGAAATTAAAAAAAATTTATATACGGGAAGTTGTCATTTGTCCCTTTTTAATTAGCTTTTTATTTGTTAATAATTTTTTTTAGCTTGTGGAAGTCTTTTTTAGAAATTGCATTGCGAGTGTGCAAAACAATTTTGTATAAAAAAAATTATTACTATTTTTTTTACTTTTAAAATTAAAAAAATAAAATAAAATTGCAACTTAAAATCAGCTTCAACACTTTATTTATTCAATTTTTAAATTTAGAAATATAATTGATTTTTAAAAAAACATGATTTTAAAAATATATAAAACACAAAACTATAATATCCATAAAAAAACCTTTACCATACCTCAAAAGTTGGTACAAGCGCCAAACGGGGAAAATGCACCAAAATGTATGAAAACACAACTTTCCCTTATGCACCAATAATGCACACAAGTGCCAAATATTCCTATCACAAGCAATCTCATGATATAGCAATTATACCCAAACCATTCCCAACATTACTAAATAAGGCATTTGCTATTAAAAGTTAAAACGTGTCCTAAAAATATTAAAAATCACAAATTATCATTATATGTCTTAATAACCACTCCCACATTCTTCGCATCAGTCATTTAAATGGTGTAATACGCTTTCCAAAAAAATCCACCACAACCTAAAGTTTAAGCAGGATTACAACATAGGCATAGATCAATCATAAACCAATCTATAACCATAAGCATGGCATCATTAGTAAATCCTAAGGTAGATTACTTAATCCAATCTATATTACGAAATTGAATTAAGCTAGCACAAAATTAAAATTTATTATGCTTCCAAAACCTTTTATTTTCTCTTGACCTTACTTGATTTTGTCACCTCTTTTGATACAAACCATAATTAAAACAATAAAATAAAAATTCGAGAAACATTATCAAATATCAAATTCACCAAAACTATTATTGGAATGCAATTCGATACTGTGAAACATTTTCTTGAATTATTTGTCAACTCAAGAGAACTCCAAACTGATCAATCTGAAACCAAACTTTAACATTACAACTAAGTTTAGGAACTCACAAACACATGAAACCCATCAACAATACTAGCTCCTAAGTTCTCTTTCTAAAACTCTCCAAGCACTCAATCGTGCTATCTTTCAAGAACTCATTCAAGACTAATATCAACCCTAAAGTTTAGTTATTCCATTTGATTCTAAGCTCAAAAACATTAAGAAACATCAAAATTTAAACTTTCTCACTCTACTATTAAAAATGTTCAAATATGAAAGAAAAATCAAAATTAATATTCAATGTTTCGAGATAATATATTACGGTTAAAAATCATCTTACCTTATTAGAAAATTAAACTACATTCAAGAAATTAAAAACTCGAACTCTTCCTTCTTTTCCAACACTAATGTGAGCTAAGAAAGATAAAAAAAAATTGTTAAAATTTATTCTTTAAACCTTGTTTTTGTGTTAAGATTTAATGAAATATAACTTACCCATCTAAAATAATTGAGAGAATGTTTGATGAGAAAATTGAGAAAAAAAATTCGTGTTTCTGAAAAAAGCAAACCATGCAAATGGGAGAGGAGGAACCTTTCCCTCCAACTAATTAAATTTCAAATTGGGAACATTGCTAAAATGGGCTTAGGGAAATAACACCTCAAGGACCTCCCTTTTTCTAATTTTTTTATTTTTCACACTTTGACCTAAATTTTTTTACTATCCTTA
This sequence comes from Gossypium australe, assembly GCA_005393395.2. NCBI lineage: Eukaryota > Viridiplantae > Streptophyta > Magnoliopsida > Malvales > Malvaceae > Gossypium > Gossypium australe. Next base: position 146,326,817 of record CM016616.1, on the reverse strand, counting down.
CAATCTAGTCCATAGGTCTTAAATCCAAATTTCTCATTTCTAAGTAATTAACCCATCTAATTAATGAATATTAACCCTTTAATGATCCTCTAATCCACTATCGTATCCATCCTCATAAGCCTCTTAATTTCAGAATTTAAGAAATTTAACTCAAAACTAAACTTCCAAAATTCGAAAAATTATATGAAATATATATTTATCAATTCAACCATAGGTATATTATGTATATTCAAAGTTGCATTACTCTTGGGTTCAATCTTTGGACTTATGTTTTATTTTAAGTTGTGTTTTTTTAATTAATTTTTTTATATAAAACATTAAAAATAAAAATATCATTATAATAATATTTGCTACCTTATTAAAAATGATTTTTAAGTCATTATTGAATAAGTTGGTGTATGTTTAACTTGTGACGTCGATTCAATTAAGAATTTTATGTTAGATTTGTAAAATAAATCTAAAATAAAACTTAATAAACCAGGATCTATCATGTCAAATCATCAAGAATAAATGAAGAATAAAACTAGATGCGGAAGCGTACCTGAATCCATAAATTCCTTGTAGTTTTACCGGATTTTGGGGATTTGATCTTCCAAATTAGCACACAAGAAATTTAGAGAATATTTGCTCTCTCTCTTTTCTAATGATGGGTTATTAGAAAAAATATCTTGTGTATAATTTGGGGAGCATAACCCTAATATTTATAACATTGGCATATTAGTTCTAATCAAATTCTAATTAGTCCATCATTAATTAGAATTTGATTAGAAGAGTATCTACACATATTTGACCCATACTTTATTTAATAATTAAAAGCCCAATAAAATTCTAACCAAATTAGATCACTTTTAATTTGGGCTAACCTATCATGATAGTAAATAATAACATGTAATTATCCTTATTATATTTGTGATGTCCAAATTTTCCAACAATCTCCCACTTGGACCACATATATATATACTAATTACTTTATAATTACATGTCATTATATAACCTTATGAGCTCAAAATTTTACTATCATATCCAAAAGGTATTCCGAACAATCTCGTCCATTAATTATGTTAACATAGAACCAAGGCGAATTTCGTTACATATGTCGTAACTAAATCCATCCATGATCACGTATATTAACACAACCAAATGACATAGATCAAGTATGGATGTATAGCATGGAAATTACATGCAATATGATCTAAACATGTCTATTTCCAACTGGTCCTCTTTAGTGAGATCAAACCTTACCACAACCAGAGTGTGAATAAACCAAATAAACTTTATTTCTGCAGAAAATAAACTTAATATCTTTAAACTGAAATAACTGAAAATATGTCTATAACATAAAAGCATTTAAAAATACAAACTCCCACTAAAACCAAATATCCTTTAAATGACATTACACCCATATGAGCAGTGTGCTCTTATAAAACTTTAGGTGTAATTCCTTAGTAAGCGGATCCGCAATCATGGAGTTTGTCCTAATATTCTTTATAAACACCTAACCACTATGAACTTTTACTTTAACAATCAGGAACTTAAAGTCTATGAGTTTTTACTTTGATGTGCTCCTGTTGCTATTGGAATAAAAGATTGCAAATGTTTTCACAATTTGCACCTTAGTGAAAAAAATCTTATATCCATATTCCATCAAAATCGGAGTCTATATACCTAATGATTTCTAACTGATTAGACCTCCAATATGTGAGCATATAATCTTTTGTTCTCTGAAAATACCTTATAGCCCTTTTGGATGTTATCCAATGGTCCAAATCAGGGTTGCTTAAAATATCTGTCTAACATCCCAATAGTGTATACAATATTCCAATATATACAAACCTGAACATACATTAGACTTTCTACTACTAAAATGTAAAAAATCTAATGCATTTTTGTAATTTCAAAATCATTCTTAGGGTATTGATTGAGGCATGTATAGGCTAGACTATGTTTTTAATCAATGGATTTTGTTCTTGTATATATATAGCCATGCGAAAATGGCTAAATTGTGGTATTTTGGTCTTTAATGTATTCAGCCATGGCGTTAGTTCACCATAAAAGTGTACTTCATAGTGTAATTATGCTTGTGCTAGTAGTATGGTTGATTTATGTTATTCATGTCATGCATTTGATCAAGTAATTAGCTCATCTTAGAAATAGATCTTATAGTATATTATATGTGTAGGATATTTATATGACTTGACCTAAATGTTGAGGTAGTTGACGAATGTGGTTCTATTGTGCATGTCTTAATAAATCAAGGATGGAAATTTCATTATTTGTTAGTTGGTCTTATTTATGCGGGTTGAAACAATAAAGGTTGAAATTGGGAAGTGGACAATTGCATATTTGAATGTGTTTGGGTTATGGATTGATGAAGATTTATTATTGAAGTGATTAAATGAAACATGAATTGAGTGGAGATTATTATAATGTAATTTTCATATTCGGTCAAAAGATGAACTCATAGGTTAGGTAATTGGAAATGGCATATTCGGTTATGTTCTTACAAATGTATTGAGGCATAATTTGTTGGGATGAATTTATTTGGTTTATTTGAATACGGATGAACAAGGTACTATGCAACCACATATATGTATGTTTAGATTTTGTGATTGTTATCTAGTTTTAGGAAGTCATTATAAACATATGCATATTCGGTTAATATGGCTTAAATGACCAAATGAATAATATCCTTTGATATTTGTTGAAATTGTTTATTTGTGAATTTGGCTATAGGGGTTTAAGATATGTATGATATTGTTTGAGCATACTTTAAAAACGAAATTGTTCATAATGCTTTTGGTTGTGACTATGTGAGCAGTAAATGTTTGTGGTGACTTGTGCTATGTCCGGTAATGCCTTGCAACCCCAATCCGGCGACGGATACGGGTTAAGGGTGTTACAATACCTCTCTACTTACCATTTGCATCCCTCTTGGTTTTAAATATCCATTTACAACCAATTGATTTTGCATCTTCAGGTAATGGGACAAGTTCCCAAACTTTATTGTCTCGCATAGACTTATACTCATATTTCATGGCATCAATCCACTTTTGAGAATTATAACTTTTCATGGCCTGATGAAAGTTGATTAGATCATCTTCCATCATTCCATTATCATCCTCATGTTCTTGGAGGAATACAACATAATCATCTGAAATAGCCTTTCTCCTTTCTCTTGTGGACCTCCTTAATGGCACTTGTTCTTGAGATTGTTGAGTTTGTTCTTCTGGAACAATTATCTCATTTTGAATGGGGAGTTGTTCAACATTATCTTATAGAGGTTCTGGATTCACTTCTTGATCAATGATAGGTATAAGAACCTGAACATCGTCAAATGTGATAGTAGAAACTGAGTTAGAATCCAATTCCTCCTCAAAAGCAATGTTTCTAACCTTATTTCTCCCCCCAAACTCAACATCCTCAAAAATGTTGCAGTTCCCGTCTCAAAAATATTCCTTATTATGGGATTATAAAACTTATAGCCCTTAGATCACTCAGAATTTCCTTAACCCTTAACTTTATAGACATCAAAGAAGTCAGAAGTGATGTCATTTCAACCTTATCGTTTTTAGCAAAACGTTTTTTAATTTCGTCAAGAAAACTTTGGCCTGAGTAATCTTTTCAGATTCTATGCCCCTAAAGGCTTCTGAAATGATGTGCCTCATGATCATTAAACTCTTGCAATTTGAACGATCCCACCTCTCAAAATCCCTTTTAATATAGGCGGTGCTTTCCGCAGTGAGAGGTGCGAGTTGTTCTTCCCTTAGTGCAAAGTCTATGTTCATAAAGCGAAGCACTATAGGTAAGTGCCTTTTCCATTCATTGAAATTACTCCCATTAAGCATAGGTATAGGATTTATATTAGCAGATATTGTGGCAATAGAAGATGAATTATCTGAATATAGAACAAAAATAAATAAAAATTGTAACATCCCGAAATTGGGCCTAGTAGGAATGGGCCCAATGGGCCTTGGGCGTAGGAGTGTTTAAAATTTATGGGAATTTGAGAATGGCATTATTTCAAGTGGGACTTATTAGTAAGGTGATTTTGGAATGTTACGGAGTTCTTTAAAGTTTCGAGTTCAAGTTGGGCCTTAGTGAAAGTTTGTGTTTAAGCCAATTAAAGAGAGATAGTAAGAGGCATCAAAGTTTATGAAAATAAGTGAGTAAATTGTTAACATAAATGAACTATTGGTAAAGAGGTTATGGCATCAAGTGGAGAGCATGGAGGGAATGGGTTCAAATCCCATCTTTTGCAAATTTTGGATTTATTTTTGTGTGCTCTTCCAAGTGTCAACCATGACATTATTAAAGGAAAGAAATAAAAGAAAAATAAAATGATGACTAAAAAGATAAGGTAAGGAGGAAAACAAGGAAAAAGAAAGGAAAAAGAAATAAAAGAAAAAGAATAATAAAGAAGTGGGAAAATAATAATGATGGAATTTGAAATAATGGAGTAGGTGAAACCAAAATATAATGATGGGATTTGAAAGGTGATAGAGTAGGTGAGGAAAAAAATGCATGGAGGGTGTAATAGCCCGATTTAGGGGATAGTCGAAACAGTGATCTCGGAATCACTAAACCGAGGATAGAGAAAATTATTTTCATGTTATTCTATGTGTTATAACATGTTTATAAAGATACATGAAAATTTTGGTGTCTCAATTTTAGCGATTGAGGGCTTAATTTCGAAAAAAGACTAAATCGCATAAAGTGCTAAAGTTTAATTTTAATTGCTAAAGGTGCCAAATAGCTATGGATTATAAATTGGAGGTCCTTAGAGTACAATTTGGCCTTGTCTAAATGAGTAGGGCAAGAGCATTTATTTTGGTCAAAAGTTGGTGATGTTAGGTGTTTTAAATGAATAGAATAAGAGGAATAAAGATGTTATCATCTTTTCACTATTCCTACATCTTCATCCACCGAAAATTGAAGAGAAACAAGGGTTGGAGAGCTCAAAAATTTCAGCAAACAAATCCTCTAGCAAGTAAGTGATTTTGGTGATCTTTCTTGATAAAAATTGTACTTTTGGAATCCCCAAAGCTTAAGCTAGCTAATGAGGGGACTAATTTGTAACATGGTTGAGAGTCTAGGGACTTGCCATGAGAGATTTTATGCTTGTTGCAAGGTCTAGAAGTACTTTATCAAAGGTTCAATCGAATACCTAGCCCTTGTAATAGGTGACTCAGATTTTTGGTGTCGCAGAGAGTATCGCGTTACGGATTCCGAATAAGGTGTGTAATCTCATATCCTTCCATATACATATCTGAAATGGTGTGTAATCTCACAATTCTCTGAAAGTTTGTATGAAATATGCTGTTAATCGGTCGAAATACCGAAGAAAACTAAAAACCGGCATCCGTGATCACTCAGGCGTGCGTATGATCGTAGTGGTAATCGTATTTTGTAATAAAACAGTTTCGGTTAGAAGCAGTGACGTGTTTTTGAAAAATCACTAAAAATAGGAGAAAAGGAATTAGAAAGTGAATAAGATACCAAATTAAAGCTTACTGTGTATATTTTCATATGGAAGAAACGGAGAAGGAAAATGAATTTTATATTCTGAGATATCTTAATTTTAGTGAGACTGGTTCTGATTAACTTTGGGGTTCACTGATCTGTTTTGGAAAAATCATATAAAATTGTACAAAGTTAGAAACAAGTGGGATTAATATATGAAAACCGTACAGCGAGATATGTGGAATTAAGGTAAGAGAGGTCAGAATTGTTGGACAGTGAAACAAGGGAAGATTTAAGGAATAAACTGTACTAAATGGCTAGGCCAAAAATTCTGGAAAATTTACAGTAAGAAGATATATGAGTCTAGTTCCAAGAAAAATTTACGGATCTAAATTTCAAGTTTTCTAACTCGAGTTATAGCCAATTTAGTCAGTATGATGCAGATGGACAGTCTTAAAATTTTATGCCCAAATTAGTAGTTAGTCCAGAATTGCGAAATTGCCCCGTTTGGGCCTAAAATGGATTTTTGACCCAATAGTTCCGAAGAGACCCAAATAGAATTTTGTGCCACTCGAGGCGATAGTAGGCCTTCGGAAACACCGTTGAATATGAAATTACTGAATTACCCTTGGAGGGTAAATTATCGAATTTACCTTTGGAAGGTAAATTACCGAATTACCCTTGGTGAGTAAAATTTTTGAATTACCCTTAGAGAGTAAATTACCGAATTACCCTTGGAGGGTAAATTACTGAATTACCCTTGGAGAGTAAATTACCGAATTTACCATTGGAAGGTAAATTACCGAATTACCTTTGGAGGGTAAATTACCGAATTTACCATTGGAAGGTAAATTACCGAATTACCCTTGGTAGGTAAAACTTCTGAATTACCCTTAGAGAGTAAATTACCGAATTACCCTTGGTGGGTAAAATTTCTGAATTACCCTTAGAGAGTAAATTACCGAATTACCCTTAGTGGGTACGATTACCGATTTATGAAAATGCCCCTAATGGGCTAAATTACGAAATGTCCCTATGGACCGAATTACAAAAATACCCTTTATGGGCCAAATGTGATATTTGATAAATGGGCAGTTTGATATTTGTGATATGGGCCAGAGTGTGTAATTTCACACTTATCTCATGGGTTAGATATTATACCGTAAGCATTAGAATAAATCGTAAAATTTGTAAAATCGAAAAATGCGGTATAATAACACTTTTTGTGTAAATGCATGAAACCGGTATTAAGGTTGTGGGAATTACGGATTTTCCCTTAATGGGTTATTTTGTTAAAAAGTGATATTTTGAGCCATATGAGTTATTTTGATAAATTGGCCAAGTGTGAAATTTAAAAAAAAAAGGCCTTATGTGATTAATGGGCCAAAATTTGCTAGATTGATTAATGGGCCAAAATTTGCTAGATCGATTAATGGGCCAAAATTTGCTAGATCGATTAATGGGCCAAATTGTTAAGATTGATTAATGGGCCAAATTGCTAGATTACTTAATGGGCCAACTTGTATTATGGGCCTTATGATGAAATTATTCTATGAATATTGTTATGCTTTGTATATGCATACATGATTGCATGGGTTGGGATAAAATTGAAGAGAAGTGCTAGTGGCTCTGCCACAATCTAGTTCGGTGACTGTGTCACAATCTAGTTCGGTGACTCTATCACAATCCAGTTTGGTGGCTCTGCCACAATCTAGTTCAGCGACTCTGTCACAATCTAGTTCGGTGGCTCTGCCACAAACATTTTAAATGGCTTTATGCCTGCGATTGGTGTGTTGGCAGGGTGGGTTGACTTGATCCCCACAAGTGTGCTGGTTGGTACGGGTGGTGTGTAGCGGATGGAAATTAGGTTTGGTTTGGGATTTGCATATCATATGCATATTATATACATGTTATTATGTTATAATTGTAAATGGGCTTAGGCCCAAAATATTGCTATGTGTGTTCCGACCCAGTGGATGATGGTAAGGGGATTACACACTGAGTTCTTGTAACTCACCCCCCTTTCTATTAACCTTTTCAGGTAATGCTCAGTGACGTGGACTTGGGCCTTAGATGACTCGATGGAGACCATACTTCAGAAATGGTTTATTTGGACTTCAGACTTCTTTCTTATTTATTTTATTACTCTACTATTTTGGGTTAAATGTTGTAATCAGGCCTCGGATTTTCTTTGAAAATGCTTCTGCAACTCTATTCCCAAACGTCCCATTTTCGTAAATTGTTTATTTCAAATATATTTACACAACCAAAAAGGTTTTTAAAGATAATTACATTTTCAAGTAAATAACAATTGCTTAAGTGTTTTGGGTTTTAACAAAGAGGCTGTAATTCTCAAACAAGTTTTTAACAATCTCAAAGATTGTTTGAAAAAAAAAAATTCCATGTGACACACCAAATTCAGGCTTAACTTCTAGGCCGGGTTTGGGGTGTTACAATAATAAGCTCACATCAATATTCATAAGTAAACAATAAATTCAGGATAATGGCTAATCTCATCTCAAGATACCAAACACAACATTAATATCAAGTCTTTGGACAGTAATATTAATAGTAAGCGGTACTCTTGTTGTAGCAATCAAACATTGACAATAAATTATGTCAAACAATTAATTAATCTTTGGACTAACTTATTGCTCACATAAAATACCTTATAATTGTCACACATTTATCACCACAGATGTTGAAATTTTGCCAAATATTAACTTACCTTTGGGTCAATTAATAAACGCATGAATCACAAAAACATATAATCATCTTAATATTTCAAATAAACTAATCTACACAAAAGAGGTCACTTTGGCGACATTTTATTTCAACTAATTTGTTTAAAATATTAGACATTCTTAATAAAAAGCCAAAATATGAATTTATTTGTTTCAAAATATCTCTTTTAATTTCATCTTTCAATCAAATTAAAAGATAATAGTATATATATGTATATATATATATTTATCCCAAAACAACATACAATGATGTTGGCAAATGTAATAATAGTTGAATAAATCATAAACCATAAATAACCTCACATAAAACTTCAAATTTAAACCAAAATAATTTGAATAAAGGTAAACCTTATCTCAAGATATCAAACACTCCATTAATATTTTATCTTTGGACAAAATATTAACTTGTAAGTGATATGTTGATGTAATAATCAAACATTGACAATAATAACATGTCGAACCATAAATCTTCTTTTGGGCCAATTTATTGCTCACATGTAAAACCGAATAATTGTCACATGTTTATTACCATAATTGCACATGTAATATTATTAACCTTCATTTGGGCGATCAATATTAACATAACTTAAGTTACATGCACACAACCTTTTATATTTTAAAACAAAATAATTTATACAAAAAAAATCACTTTGGTAACTTATTGCTTCAATTAAGTTGTTTTAAAATATATATATATATATATATATATATATATATATATATATATAACATACCAACATTCAAATTTAAAATTCTCCAATAGTCAAATGTCAAAACTATTTTTTATTGCTTTATAGACTCCGAAATAACTCGAAATAAGGTTGTCTTAATAATGCAATAAAAAAACTATTAAACTTTGACTCTTTTTTTTGTTGTTCCAAAACCATATATATTAAAACCAAATAGGAACAATATAGTGGTTTAAAGCCAAATAATTAACAAACACATGTTTTTATAATTTTGGCATGGATAAAAATCCAAAGCAATTCACGCATATACATGTATTCATAATCAAATAGAAAATTTACCCTGAATTTACCATATAAATCTAAAGTTGTATTTATGATTAAACAAATATTCACATGAATACTTAAAAATATTTTTAAGCCAATACATCTCAAAAACCAAAATCATAATAGTTGGCATATCTCACAATTCATACAATAAATCATCATAATTTAACCAAATATTTGGAACCATAAGATACAAAAACTTAAGATTATAGAACCAAACTTAAAACCAAATTATTTAAACACATATTATGATTAACATCAATTTGCATCAAAATCTAATTTCATCATAATTAAACCATAAAAAATATAACCCTGATCGACTTACCTTACATATCCCAAGTAAATCCAAATTCAAAATATATGATTAAACCGAATAGTATGAGAAGAATAAGCATATAAACTCAATAATTAATTATATATTCTATCAACTATATATTGAATTCAAGAATCAATGATTATAAAATTGAATTCAACTGTATAATTGTTGAACCGGATATGAATTAAAAAACGATTATAATGAAACCCTAAAATTGAATCGATAAAAAAATTTGAAACTAACAAATATTACCATCAATCTTAAGGATTCGACATATATAATGAATTCATTAATAAACAATCTGTATATAAGAGACACTTTACCTGAAGCAATTTTTTTTTACCAACCATATATCATCATGTAAAATCCTGAACATAATTACTAAAGTGTCTCCAAAACAATATATATATATATATATATATATATATAACCGTAAAACTGTAAAACAAGCGATTAGCGATTAACAATCCATCAATTGATATAATCAAATATATATCATAAAAAATTTCTAATGAACCCAAACCTACGCAGCTTTTTAAATATTTATTAAAATTGTATAAACAACATAAAATCCTCATTTTTTTTAATTCTCAATTAAAACTGTAAATCTTTACAGTTATACGAAAATTAAAACCTTAAAACTTTATTTAAAACTTTAAAATTTTATTTAAAGAATCAAAACCCAAAAATTTATGAAGAATATCAAAGATTCAACATAATATATAATTAAAATATCAAATCCATAAAATTAAAAAAGAAAGATGAATCAATCCAAAAATAATAAAGAATCAATTTATTCTCAATGATTCAACATGACAAGGCTCGAATGCCACTTGTTAGATTTGTAAAATAAATCTAAAATAAAACTTAATAAACCAGGATTTATCATGTCAAATCATCAAGAATAAATGAAGAATAAAACTAGACACGGAAGCGTACCTGAATCCATGAATTCCTTGTAGTTTTACTGGATTTTGGGGATTTGATCTTCCAAATTAGCGCACAAGAAATTTATAGAATATTTGCTCTCTCTCTTTCCTAATGATGGGATATTAGAAAAGATATCTTGTGTAAAATTTGGGGATCATAACCCTAATATTTATAACATTGGCATATTAGTTCTAATCAAATTTTAATTAGCCCATCATTAATTAGAATTTGATCTAATTAAAATTTGATTAGAAGAGTATCTACACATATTTGACCCATACTTTATTTAATAATTAAAAGCCCAATAAAATTCTAACTAAATTAGATCAGTTTTAATTTAGGCTAACGATAGTAAATAATAATATGTAGTAATTATCCTTATTATATATGTGATGTCCAAATTTTCTAACATTTTAAGATATAAATAAAAATTATATATATTAAATTATGATTCATCTACAATGGGGTGAAAAATATATTTATTAAAAAATTATATTTAATTCAAAATAAAATTTTAATTAAAATAATAAAATTTAAAATTTAAAACCACCATAGTCCACTAAGGTCAAGTCCCAAACAAATTACTCTTATAGTAATTTACTTTGTAAAAAAATGTCATTTTTTACTCATTGTCGAATTGACTTTGTTTTAAATATAGAACATATATAGTTTAGCTCTATAGAGGTAAAATATGAAAAAGCCCTCAAGCTATTATATTACGTTGAAATAAGCCCTTATACTTATTTTGTAGTAAAATAAACACTTTATCTATGAAATTTTCCCATAACCCTTGATTTTAATTAAAGTATTTTGATCTTTTTCTTTTATTTTTACACATGTCTTAAATTTAATAATTACAAAATTTTAATATAAATCTCTTACCACTTAAATGTATGAAATTAAAACTATTTTAATCTACCATTTTTTTAGATAAAAAAAGTCAACTAAAATAAATTATTTATGAGATTAAAAGACTGAAATGCACTATTTTAATTTTATTAGCATCCACTGGTTAAAACTTAAAACTTTTAGGCTTAGGCCTCCTTTGGTTTAACGTTGAAGGTCAGTGAGGTGCAGTTGGGGTAAATAACTGCTACCCACCTCACTGCTGTGCTGTTTGGTTCAGCATCAAAGTTCAGTGCAAATACATCTCCACCACACTGGTATGTTGAAAATCAACTGGCTATTTCAGCAGCAATTAAAATTCAGTGAGTAGTTGGTGTTTTTAACAGACAAAAATACCCATTGAAAGTTAAACTAATTTCTTTCCCAACCTTATTTGTTTTCAGATTTGGGAACAAAACAGCCGTTTCTCCCCTCTTTTTTGCTTTGTTCTTCGTTGTAGATGTTTACTGGATATCCTTTGCTTATGTTAAAGTCTGCTTTTTGAAGGTATTTTTACCAAATTCCTTTCATTTTCTTATATATTCCGTCATCTTGTTGGTACTGCAGTAGTAAATCGATCTGTTCTTTATGGTATCTTTTGAGCATCCATCTTCAAAATTTCCTCTTAAACCATTTTTCTTTGTTCTTTAGGCTGTTTCAAGTTCGAGGGAAGGTGTATGAATTGCTTATAAATTGTATTCCACTTGAGATTATCCTGAAGGTAAACACGGCCGAATTTCGTGTTGCAGTCTGATATCTTCTTGAATTAAAGTTTGCTTGCTTGCTGTCCCAGAGGCTTCTTCATGAGCTATTGAAGAAATTGGATGCAGAGCTAAAACACGAGGTGTGCCATTGGGATGATTATTATGTAAGTTCAATAGTCTATCTTATACCAGGTAGTATGTGTTAACTTTATCTGAACTACATTAGATATTGGTTTTTTTGTGGTTATGGCTGATTCTTGTGTGCTTCATCGAAATAGTCAATTAGCATATTGACCTTGATTCAGTGCTCAGTTTTTTGGCCTTAAATTGAAGCCAATCTTCTCTTAAACCCGTTGTTTCCATTTATTTTACAAACCCCTGGATAAAAAGATGAAGGAAAAAGAACGTCATAGATGGCTTAAAATCAGACTATCATTTAATTTCATTTAAAAACTATCAAAATCTTTGAGCTAGAAAGTTTGGTGTAAAATGATTTATGAATGAAAAGCAATTCAATTTTTCTGAGGTATGTTGATTTTAGGTGTTTGTTTACAGACCCTGGTTTTGATATATGGGGCATCAGTTAATCTAAGTGTAAAGAAAATGGATCAACACAGGAAGTTTAAGACTTGTACTGGAGTTCTATTAGAGGTCTTGTAGATTTGTTAATTTTAGATGATAAGAGCTGGACGCAGCTTGTAGAAGTTGCAGTTGAGAATGTTGATTATTTTCTGGCTGATATTCTATCATTTTTACGATGAGAAGTCTATTCCTGTCAGTATCATACATTTCATGCTTCAATCTAGCAGTAAACCATATATGCAAGCTAGTGATCAAGCCCATGTCAGTACTGTAGACACCTCTATTTGGAGGTTGCTAGAACTACATTGACAAATTGTTGATTGTCATCTGCTATAACTGCAAGAATTGAAAGGTTTGTTTCTTCCACTGCATTTAATATTGGTTAAATTTGTCAAGTTTTCATTTGAAGCTTGTATTTCTTTGTCACTATATCTTGCTACTTTCTCTTTTGTTACTTAGGTATAAAATTTCGGAGGAGCTTGGAGATGGTACCTGTGGTAGTGTGTTCAAAGCCTTCAATATAGAAACATTTGAGATTGTAAGGAACTTGCTCTAGTAGTTGCTTTTTTTATCTTTCTATTTTCATAACTACATGATTTATTTTATTTATCATTAAGATATGTTCTTCTCATTTGTTCCTCATGTATGGTAGAAGTTAATTCAATGATTAATATTATATACTTTGCTGCAGTTAAAAAATTCCTTTGACGTGCGAGAAATTCAACTTAAGTCTTGTACCTCACCTATTTAAGTTAATTTAATGATTAATGTTGTATGCTTAGCTTCACTTAGAAGTTTTCTTTTAACATGAGGAAAGTCAGCACAAGTTGCTTCTAGTTGTGAGTGCGACAAGCCAGATATTTGTACATTGGTCTTATGTGATGATTGAAATGACCTCAATGCCTTGGAGATAGCAAATGATGAATATAGGATCAATTTTGAAGTCACTTTCTGAACCATTAAGTGAATTCTTTGTTTTTAATTGGTCAATCTTTCATGTACCTGCTGCTAATTTCTGGAGGTTACTTTAAAGCTTATATCTGATTTCCTGTATAGCTTAGGGTGTCTGAACCACAGTTGATGGTCCTTCTGTCTATTCACCTGATTGTGTATATCTACCACCCTCACCCCCTTGTAGTAGGGGTTGGCAAACATTTTGAGCTGCCTATTATTAGAAAAGTTAAACTAAGGTTTCAGGATATTTGGAGTGTCGAAAAAAAAATGGCCAATATTAAGAGATATTCCAAGCTATTCATTCGACAAGCAAGTTTTAATAGTTATTGCAATAATGGTTTTGCATAATTACATTCGAAGACATGCTTGGTCAAATGATGAGGATTTTCGACAATTTGAGAATATAACCGACATGCCAATCTCTTCAGGCCATTTTGATAGAGGTGAATCGAGTTCTTCTAACAGTGAAAGTGATCTTGAAATTGCAATGTTAAGGGAAACCATTGCAAATAGTTCAATGAATCAATATTTGTGAAAACAATTTTGTATCATAACCTAATTTCTAGTAATAATGAAACTTGTTATGTCTTATGTTACTATATTTTTTTTTATTAAAAATCATTCGTTTAGATATATCAAAATTTGATCCAAGTATAATGTTACTATTTGCAAAAATAATATTTATCATTCTTATAAAAGAATATTTAACTATAAAAAATTAAAAATAATAATCATTTTAACTAATAAATAATTTAAATTGATTATATAATTCATTAAAATATTATAATAAAATATTGGAAGATACATTTTAATATTTTATTAAATGAATTTATAAATTCACATATTTTAATAATTTCATATAAGTAAAATAATTGAAAAACTTCTATTATATATCAATTCTAATATAATGTACTTAATAGTCATTTTATATTCTCACCTCACCGCTACAGCTGCGTTTGAATTCAAACACACACTCCACCGCTGTTTCTAATCTCATTGCTACAGTGTCCAATCTCACCGCTACAGTAACTAATCTCACCGCCACCGCTATTTTTAAGTTACTGTAGTGGTGAGATTGGACACTGTAGCAGTGAGATTAGAAACAACGGTGGAGTGTGTGTTTGGATTCAAACGCAGCTGTAGCGGTGAGGTGAGAATATAAAATGACTATTAAGTATATTATATTAGAATTGATATATAATAGAAGTTTTTCAATTATTTTACTTAAATGAAATTATTAAAATATGTGAATTTATAAATTCATTTAATAAAATATTAAAATGTATCTTCCAATATTTTATTATAAATATTTTAATGAATTATATAATCAATTTAAATTATTTATTAGATAAAATGATTATTATTTTTAATTTTTTATAGTTAAATATTCTTTTATAATAATGATAAATATTATTTTCGCAAATAGTAACATTATACTTGGATCAAATTTTAAAGTATCTAAACGTGCAATGTCGAGCCTTGAGCTGGTCATCAATGCTAAAGGGAAGAGCTGCAAATCACAACTGTTGGGATTTTGACAGCAGAGGAAGAAAACGGAAGCAAGTAACCCGGATGATGTAAAGATTAACTTCATTACTTGAATAAGCACTATGCCATATACATTAGTCCAGATTATATGTGTTGGTTTTTTTAGCAAAAGACTAAGAAGAAAAAGAAAAACGAATACAAAGAAGTTTGAACAAGAAGAGAACTGAATTTCATCTCCAAAAATCAGATCTTTTTGAATAAACAAAATGCTGCTGCTTCTCTGGTTCAGCTTGGATGCTGGTCTGCATGCTGGTTTACTGTTGGTTTCCTGTTGCAGAAAATAAATAAAAACTGAGTACATACATTTCATTTAGATATTGCATACTCCAATCTTTTTGAATAACATTGATTTATTAATTCATGAGATCTAACTAGTATTTTATGATATACATGTAAAATAAGCAAAAATTTTCATGTCATAAGTATATAAAATATTGTTTTGAGAATTGATGCAAAGTGTCTACTTTAAACTAGTATTTTCGCACGATTGACTGCTTGGTGCTTCCCCTATGCAAACTGATTCATCAGCCAATTTTACATGAAGTGCATCCTTATCAGATGGAAAGTTTAAGCAGCTTTTTATGAGCATGGTAAGTTTATATAACATGACTGCAACAAACCATAGCTAATGGTATCTTCCACATACAATGTCGAAGGCACAAGTTCAGAAATCAGAACATTTAACAGC
Organism: Gossypium australe; assembly: GCA_005393395.2. Taxonomy (NCBI): domain Eukaryota; kingdom Viridiplantae; phylum Streptophyta; class Magnoliopsida; order Malvales; family Malvaceae; genus Gossypium; species Gossypium australe. The sequence continues at coordinate 146,310,993 of CM016616.1, read as the reverse complement.
CTTGAAATTTAGTTCACCCCTCCCTCTTCCCTTTTGAAAATATCAAAAATTGCTTTATAAAGATTGCAAGTGCAATAAGGATCGAACATACCCGGTAAAAGATGTATAAGGACGCTTATAATTTTGTCCATGGAACTAAAAACCAAGCAACAACGCCAAACAATGAGTGCCCATGCTAGCGGTCCCTAAAGTAGCATCCGAAAAGAACAAACAAGTTAAAACAATTCATTCACCAATCGAGATATGTTAGAATTAAGTGACCCAAATTCTTATTTAAATAAAATACAATGGTAAAATAAAATAAAAGAAGAATCCTTATAGAATTACACTTCTTTTATTTTATTTTGAATAAGGTTTTTTAAACCTTATTAAACTCCATCTATTTGATATTGATTAGAATAAGGAGTTTCAATCTTATTACACTCCTATTAGAATATGGCTTTATAAGCCTATAAATAGACGTGGTCTATTCCTCTTGTAATTGATTCGAATTCGACATAGTAAATTTTCTTCTCCTCTGCCCGTGGTTTTTCCCGAAAGGGTTTCCACGTAAAATCTGTGTGTTCTTTATTTCTATTTTTTTTTCTTTTGCGATATATTGTCATTACTGACGTTATATTTTTTACAAATTGGTATCAGAGCTTTCGGGTTTTTTTTCATCTCGATCACGGTAATGGCGTCTTTAAAGTATGAAATTCCGCTGTTGGATCGCAACACTAAATTTGCGTTGTGGCAGATAAAGATGCAGGCAGTTCTTGCACAGATGGATTTAGAGGAAGCCCTGCTAGGGGTAGAAAAGATGCCTTTGACATTAACGGAGGAAGATAAGAAGCGCAAGGATCGAAAGGCGTTAACACAGTTACATCTGCATTTATCTAACGAAATTTTGCAGGATGTGATGAAGGAGAAGACTGCAGCAGCATTATGGAAGAGGCTAGAACAAATATGTATGTCGAAAACTCTAACCAGCAAGTTGCATATGAAGCAACGACTTTATGCTCATCGTTTGGAGGAAGGTGCGTCTGTGCACGAACACTTAACAGTGTTTAAAGAAATTCTCTCAAACTTGGAGGCCATGGAGGTTCAGTATGATAAGGAAGATCTAGGGTTGATTCTACTTTGTTCTTTGCCCCCGTCTTATTCAACCTTTAGAGACACGATTTTATATAGCCGCGAGTCTCTCACAGTTGATGAGGTTTATGATTCTTTGACCTCGTATGATAAGATGAAGCATCTTGTGGTTAAACCTGACTCCCAGGGAGAGGGTCTTATTGTTCGTGGGCGACAAGATCGGAATGCTGATGATGATCGTGGAAGGACACAGGATCGGAATCCTCGCGGTAAATCTAAGGGTAGATCAAAGTCTTCAAACAGAGGTAAAACTTGTAACTTCTGCAAGAAGAAAGGGCACATTAAATCTGAGTGCTATAAGCTATAGAACAAGATTAAAAGGGAGGCTGCAAATCAAAAGGGAAAACAACCAGAAAATTCTGGTGAAACTGATATTGTAGAAGACTACAGTGATGGTGAACTTCTAGTCGCTTCTGTCAACAATTCTAAAGAGAGCGAGGAGTGGATACTTGATTCAGGCTGCACCTTCCACATGAGTCCCAATCAGGATTGGTTTACAAATTACGAAACGGTGTCTGAAGGTGTTATTTTGATGGGAAATAATGCTTCGTGTAAAATCGCAGGTGTTGGAACAATTAAAGTTAAGATGTTTGATGGAGTTGTCAGAACACTTAGTGACGTACGACATGTTCCAGAATTGAAGAGAAATTTAATTTCGTTGAGTACTCTTGATTCAAAAGGGTACAAATACACAGCTGAAAGTGGGATGTTGAAGATTTCCAAAGGTTCCCTCATTATGATGAAAGGGCAGAGAAAGAATGCCAAGTTATATGTTTTGCAGGGTTCTACTGTTATTGGTGATGCAGCTATCGCTTCCTCTTCTTTGTCAGATGATGATATTACTAAACTTTGGCATATGCGCCTAGGGCATATGAGTGAGAATGGCATGGCAGAATTGAGCAAAAGAGGACTTCTTGATGGGCAAGGAATTTGCAAACTGAAGTTCAGTGAGCACTGTGTTTTTGGAAAGCAAAAGAGAGTTCGATTCACCAGAGGAATCCATAACACGAAGGGAACATTGGAGTATATTCATTCTGATCTGTGGGGGCCATCAAGAGTGCCTTCGAGAGGTGGAGCTAATTATATCTAACTTTTATTGATGATTTTTCTAGAAAAGTTTGGGCATTCTTCTTGAAGCAGAAAAGCGACGTGCTTTCCGCATTTATGTCTTGGAAAGCTATGATTAAAAAACAGACAGGAAAACAAATAAAATACCTCCACACAGACAATGGCTTAGAGTTTTGTTCTGATGAGTTTAATAAACTGTGCAAGTCAGAAGGGATCGTGAGACACTTGACAGTTCGTCATACTCCACAACAAAACGGTGTTGCAGAACGAATGAACAGAACGATCATGGAGAAGGTTCAATGCATGTTGTCAAATGCCAACTTACCAAAGTCGTTTTGGGCCGAAGCAGCCTCTACTGCATGTTTTTTGATCAACCGATCTCCATCCATTGCCATTGAGAAAAAGACTTCACAAGAGGTATGGTATGGTAATCCTGCTAATTATTCTGATTTAAAGATCTTTGGGTGTCCTGCGTATGCTCATGTTAATAATGGAAAATTGGAACCAAGATCCATTAAATGTGTTTTTCTTGGTTATAAAGCTGGCGTAAAAGGGTATAAGTTATGGTGTCCTGAAAATAGAAAAGTTGTGATTAGTAGAGATGTTATTTTTGATGAAACTGCTATGCTACCTAACTTATCTCTTAAAGAGTCTTCCAATAAAGAAAATCAAAAGCAGGTGGAGCATCAGATTAATACAGAGACAACTCCTCAAGCCAGTACAAAAATTGAGAATAGAGTTGCTTCTTCACCACAATACTCTATTGCCAAAAACAAAACTAGAAGAGAAATTAAACCTCCAAAGAAGTATGCCGAGGCTGATCTAGTTGCTTATGCTTTAAATGTGGCTGAAGATATAGATGCAAACCAAGAGCCGTTTAATTATTCTGAGGCGGTTAGCTGTGAAGACTCAGAAAAGTGGATGTGTGCTATGCAAGATGAGATGGAATCACTCCACAAAAATAGAACATGGGATCTTGTGAAACTTCCTAAAGGTAAAAAGGTTGTTCGCTGTAAATGGGTGTTTAAAAAGAAAGAAGGGACTCTAAGAGTTGAAGAATCCAGATATAAAGCAAGGCTTGTTGCAAAGGGTTACAGTCAAATTCCAGGAGTGGACTTCACAGATGTGTTCTCCCCAGTTGTGAAGCATAGTTCGATTCGAGCTTTGCTTGGTATTGTGGCCATGCAAGATTTGGAGCTTGAGCAGTTAGATGTAAAAACTGCATTTTTGCATGGAGAGCTTGAGGAAGATATTTACATGCAACAACCAGAGGGTTTTACAGTCTCAGAAAAAGAGGACTATGTTTGCTTGCTGAAAAAGTCTCTTTACGGTTTGAAACAGTCACCAAGACAGCGGTACAAGAGGTTTGATTCCTTTATGACTTATCATGATTTTAAAAGAAGTAGTTTAGACAGCTGTGTTTACTTTAAGAAAAATAGTGATGGTTCTTTTGTGTATCTACTTCTTTATGTTGATGACATGTTGATAGCAGCAAAAGATAAAGGAGAGATAAGAAAGGTCAAAGCCCAACTAAGTGAAGAATTTGAGATGAAAGATTTAGGACCAGCAAAGAAGATACTTGGTATGGATATTCTCAGAGATAGAAAAGCAAGTAAATTGTACCTAAGTCAGAAGGGGTACATTGAGAAAGTTCTTTGCAGGTTCAATATGCAGAGTGCTAAGCCTGTTAGTACTCCTTTAGCAGCCCATTTTAGACTTTCATCGGCTTTGTCTCCAAAATCAGATGATGAGATTGAGTACATGTCACATGTTCCATACTCTAGTGCAGTGGGATCTCTCATGTATGCTATGGTTTGTTCACGTCCAGATTTATCATATGCAGTCAGTGCAGTTAGCAGATACATGGCAAATCCCGGTAAAGAACATTGGAAAGCAGTTCAGTGGATTTTAAGATACTTACGAGGTACTACTGATGTTTGCTTACAGTTTGGAAGAACTAGAGATGGAGTCATTGGGTATGTTGATGCTGATTTTGCTGGAGACCTTGATAGAAGAAGATCTCTCACTGGTTATGTCTTTACAATCGAAGGTTATGCAATCAGTTGGAAAGCTACTTTGCAAACTACAGTCGCTTTGTCTACCACTGAAGCTGAGTACATGGCGATTACTGAGGCTTGTAAAGAAGCTATTTGGTTGAAGGGACTCTTTAGTAAGCTCAATGAAGACATTCAAATCAGCACAGTATTTTGTGACAGTCAGAGTGCCATCTTCCTTACAAAAGATCAAATGTTTCATGAGAGAACAAAACACATTGATGTTCGGTATCATTTGTTCGTGATATTATTGCTCGTGGTGATATTGTTGTGAGCAAAATTAGTACTCATGAAAATCCTGCAGATATGATGACTAAGTCACTTCCTATAACCAAGTTTAAGCATTGCTTAGACTTGGTTGGTGTTCATTGTTGAAGTTAAACCTTTAAGGGGTTTTATGGAAGAGGTGGAGAACTTGTTCGTTGAGAGTTCGCGATGAAGAACTTATTTATTGAGAATTCGTGTCAAGGTGGAGATTGTTAGAATTAAGTGACCCAAATTCTTATTTAAATAAAATACAATGGTAAAATAAAATAAAAGAAGAATCCTTATAGAATTACACTTCTTTTATTTTATTTTGAATAAGGTTTTTTAAACCTTATTAAACTCCATCTATTTGATGTTGATTAGAATAAGGAGTTTCAATCTTATTACACTCCTATTAGAATATGGCTTTATAAGCCTATAAATAGACATGGTCTATTCCTCTTGTAATTGATTCGAATTCGACATAGTAAATTTTCTTCTCCTCTGCCCGTGGTTTTTCCCGAAAGGGTTTCCACGTAAAATCTGTGTGTTCTTTATTTCTATTTTTTTTTCTTTTGCGATATATTGTCATTACTGACGTTATATTTTTTACAAGATATATGTAAGAAACAGAGTACCCTGAATCTTTACCTCAGCAAATGAGAAACAAATCATGAAAAGCTTTTCATTCTTCGGATACAGAAGAAGGTCAACCAATAAGATTGTGTTGGCATAATAGCAAATATCCTAACATACACAGAAATGAATCTTTTTTCGATCAGTTTTCCATGCTATCTTCCTATAAATTACTAGAAAAAATGAGATCAAACCAAAACGGCATAGAACTTACCAGAAGATAATAATGCCATTTCTTAAAACGGTAGTATATCCATCTAAGAGGAACAAAGGTGACATAGAACACACAATATACATAAGGAATATCTTGTGGTCCTGAATCAAAAAATCAAAATCAAAGACAGAACAGAACAAAGAACAAAAAGTAATTAATGGATTCAAGAGCCAATACTTTCAGTAATCAATTTTCAAGAATTCAAGGCCGAGTTAACTCACTTGCTCCCAATAGAAAGCAAAACCCTCCAAACCCAAGAACCCCCAAGAGATGAGTCACCTAAGAATCAAAAACCCATGAACAAAACAAGAAAAAACCTGAAAATTTATAACTTCAGATCCATGTTCTTAAATTATAAACATGAAACCCACACTTTAAATACCTACAATAAACATGAATGTAAAGTAAAAAACAAAAAAAAAAACATAAAACCCACAGTTTAAATACCTTATCTATGATTCATCAGCCAATTTTACACGAAGTGCATCCAAATTTCCAAAAATAGAAGAAGTAGGAGGAAAGTACCTGGATGGAGAAGAAGGAAGATGAAGAACGGCGCAATTAAGCTACAAATTTCATGGAGATGTTCAAAAATTGGTATTTTTGTCTGCTAAAAATACCTACTGCCCCAATTGCCTTTAACTACTGCTCTCATCTCCAGCCTCGTTTCAGCACAGTAGTGAGGTTGAAACCAATTTTCACTGCACTGGAATGCTGAACCAAACAGCAGTACAGTGAGATTGGTAGCCCAACTGCACCTCACTGGCGTTAAACGGTGAACCAAATGAAGCCTTAATAACGTCCAAAAAGAAAAACATCGACTAGAAAAAAAAATTAGCTACCAAAATTAAAACTGTTTTTTTTTAAATTTTAAAAATAGCATTAATTCCATTCATTTAAGTGATGATAATTTGACCATACCATCTCCTCTTTCTATAGAAAAAAATTGTTAAATTTTTTCAAATTATAATTTTGCTTTGTGGATGTGAATATCGGTGTAGTCCTTCAGATTAATTGTTGGTTGCAATTTCTCCAACATTTTTTAAATTTTGTTTTGTTTTTAATTTCAATCCACATTATTATAATTTTGTCTACAGTTTCGTGATTTTATTCTATTCACAGTTTTGTAATTTTATTTTGGCCACACTTATTTAAGTGGTTTTACTTTTAATTTTTAGTTATGTTTTGACGTATATGTGAGATTTGTCAGTGCCACCAAATCTATTAGGAACTATTTTCAAAGGTTTTATTATGGTAGGTCATAATGATGATGATAAATTCAAAATGATGAGGAGAAGGATAGACCATTTGGGACTTAGCCTTTTGTACATCAATGATGCAGTGAGTCTATTGGGACTTTTAATAATATTTTTTTGGTTAATCGGTGTTCATTGTCAGGTTAGTTTGATGATAGCTAAGTTAGGACACAAAGTTCAATGATTTTATCAAGTTGATATATCTCTGGTTTGTTTTTGAATTAGTCCAATGTTATAATTAGTGTCAATTTGCCCCTTTTTTTAGACTACTTTGCAGACATGACAATATTTGTACATTAATTTATTATAATTTATTTATCATTTATACTATGTGACACGTATTTATATTATTATTATTCATGATTCCTATTAATAATAATATTTTCTTAAAACAAAATATGATAAATTGTAAGCATTAGAATTGATCACTATTGACACCCATGAACCCAAACTTACCATACACCATACACAACATTCTAGTTGATGATTAGTTTTAAAATTTGGTAGATTAAAAGAATTTTAATTCTATACATTTGAGTGCTTGGTGAAAAAAATTAGATTAAAACTTTGTAACTAATGAAAAAAATTACTTCACTTAAAAATGGGAAGGGCTTTAGTGGATAAACAATATATATTAGGGTTTATTTAATTATAAAATAAGTATAATATTTGCTTAATTTAAAACTTAAAATATATTTAATATATCTATAGATGCCTAATATATAAATACTATAGAAATCAAAGAAAAAAAGCATTTATAGAGATATTAAATATATTTTAAAATTAAAATTAAATAAATTTTCAGAAATAATGATAAATATCAAAATTACACATAAATTGTAGTGCCATTTTATATTTATATGTTGCATATACAAATAATTATATTAACTTAATGTAAAAATAAATTGATGTATTTATTTAAATGTATATAGTTGAATCAAAATCAAAGTTGTAAGTATGCATTGAACTACAATTAAAGATTCAAGTGTATAATTGTACAAAATTAAAATTAATGTATCAAATTGCACAATAAAGTAAAGTTTATGTCCAATTATGAGTTTTATCTCCTAGAAAAAGAAAGAAAGAAATTAAAAATGAGAATAATCCCAAAAATTCAAAATAACATTCATTTCCCGCCCAAAAATTCAAACTTTAAGTTCTGAAAAGATCATTTCTCAGTTCTAAATTTCTAAAGTATCCGTTTCAATTTACTGTTAATTTATTTAATCCTCAAAAGCAAAAGAGAAAAATGTCATCGTCGTCGGCTCGCCGGCAAAGAGACTTAATCGCCGGCAAACAGAGACCTGCAAAAAACCTGAACCCAATCTCCGACTCCACTCCGACCCTCAAAAAAACATCTTCCGGGAAAGAAAACCCACGACCCAGCAGTCTTTCTCGGGCTTCCGTGGTGACCCAGAAGCCCACAATCCGGCCTGTCCCACGAGTCGAGAAGGCGGCGGCGGTTGGTGGCTCCGACAGTGAAGGCCGGGTGCGGTGGTCCACTTCATCGGCGCCAAGAGGTAGGAGTCAGAGCCCATCCGAATTTGTTAGGGTTTTTTCTGATTTGAAAAAAGATAGGGTTTCAATCGATAGGGAAAAGAAGGGTTTTAGGGATTCAACAGGTAGAGGTAGCAAAGAAAATGGTGGGTTTAGGGAGAGTTTGGTGATGAAAGTGAAGGAAAATGAGGGGACAGTAAAAGGGGTTAGGGTTTCAGATGGGAATTGTAAAAAAGATGCTAAATTTAGCTCTGATTTGGGAAAACCAAATGGGGATAACATCCAAAATGAGGGTTTTGGGGCTTTTAATGAAAAGGGTATTTCAGATTTTGATTCAGAACTTGGAGCTTGTATTAGGGTTGATGAGAAATGTGACGCAAAGTTTCTAAAAGAGAAGTCTTTAAGTGATGGAAAGAGCTTGGTGATTTCAAAAGAGAAGGACTTGAGTGTGCAAGAGAGTGAAGGGAGTGGGGCTGCCATTAAATATCCAAGCAAACTTCATGAAAAGCTTGCTTTTCTAGAAGGGAAGGTGAAGAGGATTGCTTCAGATATTAAGAGGACTAAAGAGATGCTTGATATGAACAATCCTGATGCCTCAAAGGTGATCCTTTCAGATATTCAGGACAAGATTTCTGGTATCGAGAAGGCTATGGGTAATGTTGTGAGTGATTCAAATGGAAAATCGAGCAGTTTGAAAGGTTCTGGAGATGAAGAAGTGAGTACTAAAGAAGCTGATGGCAGTCAGAGTAAGCGGGTGGTGGGTAATGTTAAGATTTCTGTTAAAGATTTGAATAGTGAAGAGTTGGAAGCTAGATTGTTTCCTCATCACAAATTGCTTAGAAACCGCACATCATTGAAGGAACCATCTGGGAGCTCTCAAAGTCACGAACCCTCTGATGCCGTAGAATCTGGTTGCGAAATAAGGGATGAAAAGAAGTTATTGAGTTCCATTGAGGATAATCCAATAGCTTTGGAGTTCTTGGCTTCACTTGATAAGCAAAGTCAAATCACCACAAGGAGTGAGCTGGCTACTATGGAGAGTTCTGATACTCAAGATATGGATGGTGGTGGTGGTTCAGGTGCACAAGGGCCTTTGAAAAACTTATTTGTGAAGCATGGTGTCGAGTTCAATCTTGAATCAGATGAGATACTTGAGGACTTTGATGACCAGGAGAACAGGCCAACTGCTGTTATTGATGAGGAGTCTGAAGATGCTAGCATTTATCCGCTCAGTGAAATTGGCCCTAAGATGTCTACTGGAGGATGGTTTGTGTCAGAAGGAGAGGCAGCTCTTCTTGCTCATGATGATGGATCATGTTCCTTTTATGACATTACTAATTGTGAGGTATTCTTCCTTGTACCTGTCTGAAGTTGATTTTTATGTTCCATATTAGTATTCTGTATTCAACTATCAAATTGTCTGATGTTCTCTGTCGTTTCATGATAGTGATCTGAGCATAATATCGTATTTTGTATCTCTGCTTGATGATTTGTGTTCCTTCTGATTATTTGAATGTCTCTATTGCTATCTTCATTCTGTTAAATTCAATGGACTTAACCTTGGAATCTCATTTCAATTTCATTGGTAAATCAAATTCTTTTGCATCTTTATACTAATTGAGCATGTTGATAAAAAAAACGGAGTCATAGACACAACTGAATGTACAATTTCTTAAAATGATGGTCACTTGTTTTTTCAGGAGAAGGCTGTCTACAAGCCTCCAGTAGGTATCTCACCTAATATATGGAGGGATTGTTGGATTATTCGTGCTCCCAGTGCAGATGGTTGTTCTGGGAGATATGTTGTGGCTGCATCCGCTGGCAATTCCTTAGAATCAGGATTCTGCTCATGGGATTTCTATAGCAAAGAGGTGCGAGCTTTCCACACCGAGCACAGGGAAACGGCTTCAAGAACGGTACTTGGTCCCTTACCAAACAATGCTTTGTATAGAAGAAATGCTTTGTGTAATAGTTTGTCACCTGAAACTCAGCAGTGGTGGTATAAACCATTGGGCCCTCTTATGGTCGCTACCGCCAGCACTCAGAAGGTTGTCAAAGTATATGACATCCGTGATGGTGAAGAAATTATGAAGTGGGAGGTCCAGAAGCCTGTATTGACAATGGATTATTCAAGTCCACTGCAGTGGAGAAACCGAGGGAAGGTAGTGGTAGCCGAAGCAGAAATGATATCTGTCTGGGATGTGAACTCTTTACATCCTCAGACAGTACTATCGCTCTCTTCATCTGGTCGAAAAATCTGTGCTCTTCATGTAAATAACACTGATGCTGAGATAGGTGGAGGGGTTAGGCAAAGGTTAGAATTTTATCCCATGTTGTTGTTTATCATGTCATATTATTTCTACAACGGTTGTTTTCTAGTTTCCCAGCATGATATTTTGTGTATGGATCCTAATGTTTGCAAAATTTGGATTGCAGGGTAAGTTCATCAGAGGCTGAAGGAAATGATGGTGTTTTCTGCACTGCGGATTCTATTAATATCTTGGATTTTCGCCATCCATCTGGTATAGGTGCGAAAATAGCAAAAGTTGGTGTTAATGTGCATTCTGTTTTCTCCCGAGGGGATATGGTCTTTCTTGGATGCACAAATGTAAAGCCATCAGGGAAAAAACAGCCTTGTTCTCAAGTGCAACAATTCTCGTTGCGCAAACAAAGGCTCTTCACTACTTATTCTTTGCCTGAATCTAATGCTCATTCCCATTATTCAGCCATAACACAGGTTTGGGGAAATTCAAACCTTGTCATGGGTGTTTGTGGGCTGGGGCTTTTTGTATTTGATGCCTTGAAGGATGACGGGCTTCAGCCTTTCATATATGATCAAGGAAGTGCTCAAAATGTACGAGAGATTGTTGGACCAGATGACATGTATTCCCCTTCTTTTGACTACTTGGCATCTCGTGTTCTCTTGATATCCAGAGATCGCCCAGCACTATGGAGGCACTTGTCATAGGTATGTATGATATATGTTGAAAAAATGTCTAAATTCTAGCAGTTTATGTTTGGCTTCTCATGGCATGCTATGTAGAACATATAATGCTTATGTTATTTATTGATTGCATAGATGTGTGATAAGAACACCAGTTGAGTGCAGCATCATGCTGACTCTCTATGTTCTAGTGTTGTTTAGGAAGAGTGAAGAATATTTTATGGTTTTGGTTTTTTCCAATGTTGATAACATGATAGCATCCGTTATACAATTATGGTAAACATAACGCACAAAAACATGTTTTATGTTAGAAAAAATAGCTTATGACATTCTTGTTAGCAAAATCCCATTAAATGGGATTCTCTAAATCATTGGACAGTCATGCATGTAGGATATGATCGAGTTGAGTCAAGCTTAAGCGGTAAGAAACTTGAGAGCTCAACTCAAAATTTGAGGCTTGAGACTCAAAGCCAGACTTGAGCTTAATGGAGATTCTTTTTGAAAGCTTGAGCTTGTTTTGAGATAAAAACCGATTTACCTGAGTTAATTCTATTAGATTCAATTAGGCTTGTTCACCTAGTAACAAATAAGCTCAAGTTGTAAGCTTGATTTCAAGTTTGATTATTTGCATTTGAGCTTGACCTCTAATTTCCATACTAATTAAAAGCTTGGTTAGCTTAGAAAAGCTACTTGAGTCAAGCATTAGGATACTCAAATTCAGCTTCTCTGTAGCTTGAGTTGCTCCAGCTTGATTCGAAAATGATTGAGCTGAATTCAAGTTGTTCTGAGTTGAAGCTAAATAGCTTCAGAGCATAGTTGTCGAGTTTACACCCCTATGTATATCCGAAGTATATGAAGGTATAAAAGTAATGCAAAGAGTAAGTTCTGCCACAAAAATTTCTACCTTTTCTACAATACAATTCACCTAACTCGTGGGAAACAAATTGAAGAAAAATCGTAGACTTCAATTGAATTATAATAATCTCAGTGGCAAAGAAATCACATAAACTTTAAAAAAAAAAACTAAAAAATCATTTGCAGGATATTGAATAGAGAGAGTAAAGCGTATTGGCTAATACATTGATTCAGATATCAGCAAATCACCAGTTAGAATTGCAGTTGGCCTGTTTGGCTTCTATGTTATCTCTGATCATGAAATTTTCATGGATTTCAATCAGAATCAATCTCATGGAATGGCAATGGGACAGTCTTTACTGCTCGGAAGTTGCCGACATTGTTTAGATGTTCATTCTCCAACCTGTTACAGTTAACAGTTTCTCATGTTGTGTCAGACCTTTTGATCTCAGAATCATCATGTTTCATATTGGTTTTTTGACTGGGAAAAAAATGAGAAATTAGAAATACCTGTAAAAATTCCAATGTCCTCGTCGAATGACCTCTAGGGAAGCCAAGAAGAAGTCCAGCAAATGTGTCTGAACTTGATTGATTCGAAATTGTGTGATGCTTTCTATCCAAGCAACTCTTAGTACTACATTCAGGGCCTACAATTACACAAATGTCTCATTACAGATCCTTCTATGGGAAAAAAAAAAAACTAGTTTTTGTGTGTGTATGTATATAGTTGATGGAAGGATTGTTAGACTGCTCAATAGTTAATGTGACATCGTTTTTTGAAATATAGAACTGTGAGAACGACTTTTATACCTTCGAAACGGACAATATAAATGAACAAGACAATGATATTCAAAAAAGTGTGACAAAGATAAGAGTAATATAACTCACAATGGAAATGTAGTAAAAGCTCTTGTTCTTTAGCATCAGATCATCTCTAAGCCAAGGGTTTTTGGAATTAGGGTTAAGAAGTCCCCAATCTTTAACAAAATCCCAATATAATTGGTAAACAGTGGCCACTATTGAAGTCACCAGAACTACACCAAACCAAAGGCCGTTGCTCTGCGTCGCATACGTTAGCCGAGCACCGGCAGCCACCATTGCTGAAACATACTTCCCCATGTTAGCCAAATGGTTCGGATCCGATTCTTCAAACCATCTTCTTGCACACTTGAAATCAAGCCAAAAACAAAGGAACACAAATACACATTAGTTAAAATGTAAATGATATGAATTCTTAAATTATAAAATGTTATATAAATACATAATCATAATTCGAGAAAATTTACAAACATGGCATGAATATACGAATTTTACCTGCATGGCACGCCAGTAATAAGGCGAAAACGAGATAACATAAGCGAACTGTCGGTAAAGGCTTCCGTTTTTGCAGTTATATTGGTGAGTTTTGAAGCTTCCAGCAAGAAAATAGCAAGCTGTTGATTCCAAGTGTCTTAGCAATGGAATCTGTAATAAAAAGAAAAAACATGGTTGATGAACAAATGCTTGAATTTAGAAAAAGAAAATAGACAACAATGGTTGATAAAATGAAGATTATCGAGTTTAGCTTGAGTGTGTCTTTGAGTATCTTAATACTTAATTCAAGTAGCTCACAAGTTTTTATTTTTTAAACTTTTAGTTATCATTGAAAAATTCAAATTCACATTTGAACCCGAGCAACTCGTTATTGATTAATCAAGTTTGATATTGATCATATGAATCGAAATTATCTTTTTGAGGTAAATAAGCTAAACAAAATAGATCCATTTATTCTGAATCAAATTCGAGCTTTTATAAATAAAACTCAAAAAATTTTTTGAGTAAAAAAATAAAACTCAATTGAACTCAAGACAACTACCTGACTAGTAAGTTGGTCAGCCATGAAAAAATCTACCATCAAAACCTGCAAACAACAACAAAAATGGTTCAAACTTCATACTATCTAGAGCTGTTCCAGAGCTGGATAATTCAACCGCCCAAATTAATTAAGTTTAGAAAAAAAAAATTATATCCTAAATTGGACTTGAATTTTTTCGGAATCCAACTGTTACCCGATCCATTAACAGATTATAAGTATGGAAGTAAAGATACCTTGTACAGTGGAGAGCAAATTATGTTGCGCATTATTCGAAGGAAGCAATAACGAGTTGGTCGGTAAAAGATGTCAAACGGGCAGATCAGCAAACCTATAAAAATCTGAGATTGAAAAACCAAACACAAAATAGGGGATTTAAATATCAATCAGGGGAGAAGTCTGAAAATTATTTTGGGAATTAAATTATATATTTTATAATAGTAAAAATGTAATTTCACCATTTAATAGTAATAGTCTGTATCTTTATAATTTTTAGAGGATTAAATTAAATTTTTATCATTTTTGGGAGGATCAAAGTACAATTTTATTATTATTAATTTAAAATTTTATAAATTATAAAATGGCCTAAATGAAAAATTTTCTATTTTAGTGGCCCAACCCTTGCCTACCCTTCCAGTTTCGCCACCGATATCAAGAGAAGTAAAACAAGTTCAAATAAATGATTTAGATATCTCAATTCATTGTTTACAAAAATAAAACAGATTCGGATACTAAAACTTGATGGTAACCCATTGAACATGAGTATAGTCAATTTTTTCATATATATGAGGGTTATACTCATGTTTAGAGGTGATCATGTGCTAGGTTGGGTTTGAGCCGGGCCTCAATAGTATTTTAGGCATATTTTCTAGGCCTAGGCTTGATTCGGTTCGAAAAATGGGCCTAAAATTTTGCTTAATCCTGACTCGGATAAAAATGATAAAACTCGAGCCCACCCACTCGTATTAATTTTTTTATATTATTATTTTTATATAAAAACAAATTTAAAAAATATAATACATCAAATATACTAAAAATAGTAAAATAAATGTTTCCCAACAAATTAAAAATAAATTTTAAAAAAATATTTATACTTAAATAATACTAGATGTAATTTAGCAAACATATATCTCTAAAATAGTAACAAAATTAACATTAAAATAAGAGTTATATAATATCTAAATAATGACAACAATAAAATAGCAATATAATAGCAAAACGACGCCAAATCAACAACAATTCTTTTTTTTTTTTACAAATTTGGGCCCGGCCTAGGTAAAAAAAGCTTACCCAAAGCTTGACCTATTTAAAAAATAGGCCTCATTTTTTGCTCAAGCTTATTTTTCGAACTTATGTTTTTTCCCAAACCCTCTCACTTTTTAGGTGGGTGAGTTCTACTATGTACAAAATCTACCTCGGGCACAAATCATTTGAAAAAAGAAAATAAAAGAGTGGGAGCAAGAGAACAGGGAATTAATTGAACTAACCAGGAGCAGAAATCCAGGAATGGTGTCAACATGAGAAGGAGAAATGGCAGCAGCAGTGAGGAGGAGATGAATGAGCAAAGCCCCAACAATACAAGTCATCAAAGTGGTACAAATTAAAAAGGCATCCCTATATTTAAGGGCTGTGTTTGGTGCAAACTCAAATATGAAATTGTAGTTTATTCTTGTGTTCTTCCACATCATCATATTGCACCCATACAAGAACATATGCAAGCTTAACAATGCAAATACACTGCACCAAAAGACAAAAAACATCAAATTTCCATTTAGTACACTATCAAACTTGATATTTTTCTCAGGTTTACAAACCTGAAAACAGGGTAGACAGTTTCCATGTAAGCAGTGCCAGTGGTAGCTGAGAATATACCACACAAGTGTGCCAATATTATGTATATACCAAATAGTGATACAAAACAACCTGTAAACAATCCTGCAAAACCACCAAAAGTGAAGGTTGAATCCGAATTTTAGCCTTATACTCGTATTTGAATATATGTCGAATATGGATATTTCGGAAAACAGAGTTAATTACCAGAGAAAAAGGTAACCAAGTGAGAATCTTTGTGCTGCTGTGGTCTCAAGAACTTCATAGCCCTTTTCCTGTCATTGTTGGCGAAGTGCTGTGTGAATATGGATTCCACTTCATCCATTAATCTAACTACCTAAACAATTTTCATCATTAATAAACCTGTTAGATTAGAAATTACACTAACAGCTCGTCATTCCATTTGTGGATTATGGACTACTAGCATAGTAAAGTGCATGTGTTCAATTTGATACTTGAATTTACATATAGGATTAATATATTATTTGATACTTGAATTTAATTCTAGTGTTTAATTTAGTACTTAAGTTTTTTTAATCTTATTGAAGTACCTATTTTATTTACTAGAGCGCATGTGTCAAATATTTATTAGGCCTCTGATGCTGGTATCAAATTATATATTGAATAGAAACTTAACCGAATCAAGATAATAAAAAACTCATATATTAAATTAAAAATTAAAACTAAATCAAATATCGAATTATATATTAACCCTAAAATAAAAAGTAACTTACCTTGTCAGAGCTAAAGAAATGGGATCTCTTCACTGCTTTCAAATAACTTGCTGATGCTGCTTGTTTGGATACCTGTTCAAACCATTATGTCCATTAGGTACGCATACGGGCATATAGAAGAATATGGTTCTTTAAACATTTTTAAAAGGGTGAATGTAGAAAAGTTTTTAGGAGCCACTGAAATTGAATTATAAATTTTTTAGAGGTTAAATTTTATTATATATTAGTTTATAATACTATCATTTTTTAATATTTAAATGGATTCTTTTTCATTTTTCAGAGATTAAACATATTTAAAAGGGTGAATGTAGAAAAGTTTTTAGGAGTGACTGAAATTGAATTATAAATTTTTTAGAGGTTAAATTTTATCATATATTAGTTTATGATACTATCATTTTTTTAATATTTAAATAGATTCTTTTTCATTTTTCGGAGATTAAAGTGAAATTTCATCATATATAAATTTATAATTTAATAATTTATAAGAGGGTAAAAGTGCACTTATTTATTTTTTGGGGAGCCAGGGTTCGCTGCCCCACTCCCTTTACATTCACCCTAAACATATCTATATTTAGACTTGTTCATGGGCCGAGTCTAGTTCAAGCATTGACAAAATTTTAGGCCCATTTGGTAAGCCCGCACAGATAAAAATAATAAAACATAGGCTTGACCTACCCGTATTAAATATTTTTATATAAAAATTATTTTAAAAATATAATACATAAAAAAAACTAAAAACATTAAAAGAAATGTTTCCAGACAAATTAAAAATAAATTTTAAAAAATTTGTGTACTTAAATAACACAAATATAGGTGCAACTTAACAAACAAATATCTCTAAAATAGTAGCAAAATTAACAATAAAATAAGAATTATATAATATCCAAAAAATAACAACATAACAATGAAATGATAGCAAAATAATAAGAAAACAACCATTTTTTTTTTTGTAAATTCGGGCTGGGTTGGGCTCGAGTCAAAAGTCTTACCCGAGGCTTGATTCGTTTTTTAAATGGGCCTTATTTTTTTTGTCCAAGCCCATTTTCGGAATTATATTTTTACCCAAACCCATTTTTTAGAACTATATTTTTAACCAAACCCTTTCACTTTCTGGACAGGCTTATCAGCCCAGCTCATGTACAGGTCTACTCATATTGGATACATCCATAGACCTTAGCTGTGTAATTACGACTTTAGACCCTATTAAATGTTAACAAAGTCAATTTAATGTTTCTTAGTCTCTTTATTAAATAAAAAAAAAAGATTTTTGTCTCCTTTAGGAAATTAAAATTTTAATATAAATTATTTTAATACAAAAAATTCAATTTATTTTTTAATAGAATTACCTTGTCAAACTTCTTGAGTATCTTTGTAAAAGCCACCATATTTAAGGAGCTGCCAAAATAATAACTCAATCATATTAATAATCTCATCAAACAATAACATAAATTTTTTAAAGAATTTGTAAATCTAGGGACCCCACTGCATAAAATTTAGACTATAGTTTTGAAAATCTCATCTGGGCCATATATTTACAATTATGGTCTAAACTTTTTCTCTTACGTTAATATCTTGATATAAGAGCATAAGAACTGAATCTGCAACTTATGCAGACTGCAGGGACTATTAATAGAATTTCACCTAAATTAAATAATCAATTCTGAATTTTTTTTTATAAGAAAAACGAAAGGACCTGTAAGTTTTGAGGAGGCCAAGGCCTCTGTAGAGTTCAACAAAAGCGGTCCTAATCATCTTTTCAGCACATTGGATCTTCTTTCTGTTGATGGAATGCCCCGCCGTCGAATCTTGTTTCGTGGAGTTGCTGATTAGATCCTCGCACAGCATTGATGTCACAGCTGAGATGGCGCTTGTCGGCGTCGTGGCCGGGATGTCGATCCTCATCGCAGCCTTCCGCTTCTCAACTTTCTTCCTCTTGGCCCCGCCGCCCGCCGCCGCAGCCGCCGGTGAGTTCATGAATTTCACTCCATTCCTTTCAAATGCTGCGATTATCTGATCTGAGATTTCTGTGGAACCATCGTTTAATCCTAAGGGACTCTCTGCATTTATTTACTTCTAATTAGAAAATCAACATTATTAGCAGCTTGCCTCCAGTTTTTTCCCCAAAAATTTAAATTTAAATTTATTCTAAAAATTATGGTAAATTCCATAAAAAGTCCCTCAACGTTACCACTGTATTTGGATTAGTCCTTTACTTAAACATCCTTATACTTTCAAATAAAGACTTAACCTTTAATTTGCATATAGGGGTATAGTTTAACCATGCAATTACAATTTTTGTATGTATATAATTCATTATTTAATTTTAAATTATGTTTAAGATATAAAATCATCTTAGGTCATGGACCGACCATTGGTCCATAAACTAATAAAAATTGTTATACATTCCCCTAAGTTTCACAAAATTAAATAGGTTAGCACTTAACAATATTGAAAAAAACAATGCAAACTCTCACCCGAGAAGCCGGAGTTGCGACGAGAAGATGACGATGAACGCGGAAGGATATTCGGCTTCCGTCGTCTGTTGCCGTCGAGTATCTGCTTCAAGTCCATTAGGGTTTGAAGTTGATCATTCAAAGCCTCTCCTCTCTCAAGAAACTCACTCTCTTTAGTCTTGTAAAATTGATTCACCTTATTCAACTCTTCATCCAACCTCTCAAAAAATACCCTCACCTTCAAAAAAAAAAAAAAAAATTAAAAACAGAAGAACTGGATTTAGTATGTATATTCAATCTCAAACAACTTCAAATAATAATAATAATAATAAGAATAATAGTTTTATGTATACCTCATCTTCTTCAGAAAATAATTGCAGAAGCTCAGTTTGATAGAATTCTACTTCATGATCAGAAGCATCCTCCATGCTTTTACTCCTTACCTATAACATCAAAAAAAAAAATGTAAAATATATTAAAATTCGATATTAAATTATTTATTCCACAACCTTCCCCTTATATTTGGTGTCTTCATATAGTTCTTTCTTTTTGGTTTTTTTCCCTAAAAGCTTTCGATATTAAAAAATTACATTAAGGCTTTCTATTAACTCTAGAGTCGAGCCTAGTCAAATCCTTAAATAGAGGGGGGCAAAGTTCATTCAACATATTTTCTTCGTTCAGAAGATTTGAACTCATGAACTTACTTAAAATAAATCAAATTTCTTACCATTTGATCTAAATATTCTTAAAAATTTAATGAATATTTGCCGCAATTGAACATATCAACATTAATTGTAATTATTACAATAAACTTAGCGTGACCAGGGGCGAAGTCAGAATAATTTTTTAGGGGGGCCGGATAAAATTTTAATTTTTTATAGTTTATATCTTTATAATTTGTAAAGGATTAAATTGAATTTTTATAATTTTAGGAGGCCAAAGTGTAATTTTACATTTATTAATTTAATTTTTTTTAAAATTTCTAAAAACTTAAATAATAATTTTACATTTTAGAGTTCCAGGCACTGGCTTCGCCCACACAAAAACACATTTGTAACAGTTTGTATTCCTAACAAAGAAAAAGAAAGATTTTGCTAGAAAAGAAAAAGGTGACAAACCCACTTAAAATGCAAGAAAATTCAAGCCATGATGAAAAATTAACTTTAAAGTTAATTAAATAGTGTATTAAAGATGTTTTCGGCACAAAAAGGGTTACCAAATCTTTGCTTTTTATTTATCAACTTTTAATCATGGGAGGCTTTCGGAATTTTAAAAATTATCATTTTCATATTGGTCTAAATGCTATAGGTATAATATAATAAACACGACAATAAAAGTTTCTTTAAAAAAATACAAAAAGATATTATTTAATATTTTGATAAATTTACGGGTTAAAATTATTATATATCAAAAAGTTTATTTTAATTCATTTCTATTAAAAGGAATATTTTAATTTTTGAATGTTTGACGTTTTTGTTAATGGAATGGCACAACTTAATAGTAACTGATGTTGCTATTAATGGAATGACGTGACCCAACGAGGATTGATATGGACTAAATTACAAATAATTTAAATAAAAAAACAAATAATATCGTAAACAATTTTATGGTAAAAACAAAATTAATTTCTATATTTCTATTCATTCTTTAAAATTGTTGTTTAGCTTTACAATAATCAAACGTTAAGCAATGCCATTCTTAACAGTGAAGTTAAACGTGCAACGATTTAAATGTCACCTTCCAATCTTTGTTCCTTTTAATTTTAGAGTGATTAAACTAAATTTTATAGTATGATACATGGGGGATTTGTAAGAAACTTTAACCTTATTTATGATCAAACGTGAGAAATTGCTTTCGGAAGAAAAAGCAGACCTTGTGATATTTATAGAAAAAATGAAAACATGGTAGGTAGACGGTAGACCTAATATTATTAAACATGAAGCATGAAATACGATACAAGTTTGGACATAACACACAAAAAAACACGACATGAATTGAAAGAAAGAACATGGAAGAATCAGTTTAGAAACAAGCAGTATTATCGACCATTGGAAAGCATACAGCTGAAACCCTATTTCTCTTTCATTGGAAAATTTTCACCACTTTATGTCAAAATCATTGAAGAAATGGAAGAAATGAAAAGAACCCACTTTCGCAAACACCCTCAATAGTAAAAGAAAAAACAGTCTGATTGATGTTTGAGTCATAGCTTGTACCTTTACGGTCTCATCATCATCAGTATTGGTGTTGTTATTGGAGCTGTAGAACAGCTTGGTTGAAAGTAGTTTCATGGCAATGAAACGAATGGGGTCGACAATAGAACGACCAAAACCATGGTTAAGTTGAGTTGGTCTCTTGTTTCTAGCGAGCTTGATCTTCTTTATATGTTTCTTGAGCTGCCAATAGTTAACAAAGGCATCTTTCCATTCTGGTATTAGTTGAGCTTCAAGCTCCTTTGAGAACTTCACCATGGTTTTCTATATTTCTCTTCTCTTCTTTTCTCTTATTGCACTTTTCTTCTTCTTCTTCGCTTTTTTTGAGAGCAAAATGGGAAATGAGAGATTGAGAGCTTTGAGAGGGATTAGTGATGCAAATGTGTACATATATATAAGTTGAGTTTGGTAAGATCTCCATATACTTTAAATAAAGGGTGAATATATAGGATAGGTCCCTCTATTATATGAACATGATCAAATTAGTCCCTCAAATATCTAAATATGGAGAGAACGAAAAAGAAAGAAACGTGGAGAATTTGCTTATTGGTAAGGGAAACTTGAACTTTTTTTTTCTTAAGTAGTGTTTACACTAAATAAAGGGAGAAAATATATGAGAGTACAGGGCAAAAGAATTTGGTGGCTAGGGTGATTTGAAAAATATAAATTTCAATTTAATTTGTATTGAATTATTATTAATTTTTTATAATTAATTATTAAATTATTATTTTTATATTAATATGTTAATATATTATTTATAATTAAATTTAAACAAAAATATTTTTATGAGATAAATAATAATTTAAATAAAACCAATTTAAATTGCAGAAATTTTTATTTGACAGATAATTTTTATGAAAAATTGGGTTAATTATGATATTGTGAGAAAAAAAAATGTGTTAGTATTTTTTTTAGAACTTACCAATATAAATATATAAATATTATATAATTATAAATATATGTTGGAATAACTATAAAATAGAATTAGTTCAATATAAAGTATAGATGAACAAAAATAATAATATAATCAGATAAAATTTATACATAATAAAATTAAAATCCACACGATAATTATTTAAATATTTAAATGAGTCTCTAATTCCTTTTAACACATTTTTTTTCTTTAATTGGGCTAAAAAGTGGGGAAAATATCGGCACATGAAAGTTGAAACACGTCTAAGATATAGATTTAGTGGAGCACATTGGTGGTTCAAGAATTAATATAAAAATAATGAATGGACTGTTTGGAGATTGGGTCAAATTTCAGAATTCTTAATAGACATAGGGGTCAACATGAAAAAGTTAAAACCATTGGCCAATCTATCTGCCACTATGTTTTGTCGTGGGATTTAAAATTAGTTATGGGTTTACTTTTGATAAACATATTTAACTTTTGGTAAACATTTTTAATAGAATTTTTTTAATTTGAATATAAAAAAGATATGTTAGTATTTGATATATTGATAGTGTACTTTCTTTTATTCAATAAGGAGTTTTAAAAAATCGTCATATATTTATTTTATAAAATTTTACTATATTTTTTTATAGGACACTTGTCAATTCCTAATTAGACCTGCTCATGGGTCGGGTCACCCAGCTCGGCCTGAAGGCCCGCCCGAAATGTGGGAGGGTTTGGGCAAAAAATAGGCTCGAAAAGTGGGCTTGGATAAAAAAATAGGCCCGTTTAATAAATAGGCCGGGCCTTGAGTAAGCCATTTTTTTTGTCCGGGCCTGGCCCAAATTTACTAAAAGACAAAAAAAATCTATTTTTTAAATATTATTTTCTTGTTATTTTCTCCCTATTTCGCGACCATTTTACTATTATATTGCTACTATTTTATTGTTATTGTTTGGATATTGTATAAAACTTATTTTATTGTTAATTTTGTTATTATTTTAAAGACATTTGTTAATTTTGTTATTATCTTAGAGACATTTGCTTGTTAAGTTGCATCTATCTTAGTGTTATTTAAGTATACATATTTTTTAAAATTTATTTTCAATTTGTTGAGAAATATTTATTTTGATATTTTTTGTATTTATGATGTATTATATATTTTAGAATTATATAAAAAATAATATAAAAATTAATATGGGCGGGCTGGGTTGAGCCTGGGTTTTAGCATTTTTAACCAGGTCGGGTTTGAGCAAAATTTTAAACCTATTTTTTAGGTTGGGCCTAGCAAACGAACTTGAATTTTTAGTTGAACCCAGCCCATGTATACCTCTATTCCTAATCCTGTTTGTGGAATTATGCACCGAATATTTTCTCTAAAAATATAGATACTTTTAGATATAATTTAAGAAATTAAAAAATAATTTTAATCCCACCGACAAACATTCCCATATCTTAGATTTAACTTGTAAATAAGTAGCAATTTTTTCACTATTTACATTAAAATTGCACAATGATTAGAGAATACTCTCTAGCTCGCTTTTTCACTATTATTATTTAATTCTAGTCTTGCATTATTTTCATTAAAATGTAATTATAATCCCTTAAAAAATAATTTTAATCCAACATTGGCCAGAGAATACTCCCACTTATGGCACTATTTTTTTGTTAAAAAATTAATTTTAATCCCACATCATATTTACCTTTTAAATAAATGACAATTTCTTCACTTGTAACACCCTGAATTTTGGGGTTAAAAATTTCGATGTTGGTGGTTAGAATTTGAGAGAAATGTGTGCTATTGTGTATAGTTTCGCGTCTAAGTGGCAGAATTGGCCTGCTGGTCTGGTGGTTTGGTTGTGTGCAATTAATCTTAAGGTTCTGGGTTTGAGTCCTTGGGTGTGCATTTTGGGAAAACTTCTTTATTTTGTTTTGTTTTTAGTCAAAAATAATGATTTTGTGTTATTTGTTATTTATGTTTTTTTATTTTTTTATTATTCTTTTTTCTCCCTCTTTCTATTTCTTTTTCTTGGGTTTTTTTTCTTTTTCGATTGGTTTTGGCTTTTTCTTTCTTTTTGGTGGGGAACGGTTTTCGCGGCACATACTTCGAAGAATTTTGCTTTGCCGTCGTCGAAATAGGTGTGGGATTCGAAACTTTTTTATTTTATTTGCAAAACTATTGATTTGTTGTGGGATTTTGGCAATCTTTTAGCGTGTTGGTAATTGGACATTTTAGGCTTGTGTTTATTGAAATTGTCTAGAGGGTAATGCGTTATGGTTAGTTCTAGAAGTGGCGTAATTGGAGGTCGTTTTAGTGACCGAAAAACTTGGTTTTTTAGGCTATTTAGGGGTGGTTTCGTGGCCACTGAAGTTTCCACACCAGCGTGTGCCAGTTCACAAGGCCGTGTGCTTTTGGGAATTAGGGTTTCTAGGCCAATTTTGGTGCTGCACGGTCTTGTGGCTGACTTGGGGATTTTATCGTTTCTCACACGGCCGTGTCCCTCGGGCACACGGGCTTGTGAGATTGGGTATTAGGGCTTAAGTGATTGGGTGTCACACGGCCTGGCTACACGGCCGTGTGGCTAATTTGGGAATTTAGGGATTCCATACGGGCGTGTGAGACCCTCACACGGCCGTGTCAGCCCTGTACTCGAATTCAGTACAAATGGACAGAGAGTTACACGACCTGTTCCCACGGTCATGCCCACAGTCAACACAGGCGTGTGCTCCAGTCACACGGGCGTGTGCCACAGTCACACGGCCGTGTGCCTCTTTTTACACGGGC
The DNA here is from genome assembly GCA_005393395.2 of Gossypium australe. Taxonomy (NCBI): domain Eukaryota; kingdom Viridiplantae; phylum Streptophyta; class Magnoliopsida; order Malvales; family Malvaceae; genus Gossypium; species Gossypium australe. The sequence continues at coordinate 146,286,330 of CM016616.1, read as the reverse complement.
TTGTGACCTCCCACACGGCCAGAGTACACAGGCGTGTGGCTCTAGGACACCTAATTTAATTCTGTGTGTTTTGCCTTGGCTGATCTTTAGTCAGGGTGGCTAAGAATTTTGATCTGGGCTTCGGCCTGAGTGTATCTGTGTGACTGTTATGTGAAGTGTTTGAATCTGAATCTGTTCTGTTGTGTGTGTGTACAGTTGTTCTGTCTAACTGTTTGATATTGTGTCTCTGCTCTATGAGATTGTTTGCATACATACATCTGTATAAAATATTTTAGGTTGGGATTGTGAAGAGAAGGGAGACTGATTCTGTTTTGATTTGATCTAACAGTTAAGCTGCAATTTACTGGTATAGCAGTTTACCGCATCGCACTGTACCGTATGTACGTTAGCTATGCTACGTACCTTTATTTGATCTGGCAGTTTAACTGCAACATGACTGTACAACGGATTACCGTATTTCACTGTACCGTATGTACGTTAGCTATGCTACGTACCCTTATCTGATCTGGCAGTTTAACTGCAACATGACTGTACATCGAATTACCGCATTGCACTGTACTGTACGTGCGTCAGCTTTGTTGCGTACTATTATCTGATCTGGCCTATACTGCGGTCTACCGCATTGCACAGTACAGCATATACGCTAGCCTTGCTGCCATTATTATCTGAGTGGCTTAGTCCACGTATGTAGTATGTAGGGTTGGATGGGCCTTCCGAGGTCCTAATTGGTGTAATTGGTTAGATGAACTTTAACAGCTCTTATGAGGTGTGATCGGGGGACGAAGAGGTGTGTTAGCTGGATGGGTGGGATATATTTTCTGACTGTATTTCATATGCATATTTGTCTGCATGTTCTGAGTGTACGAATATCTGTCTGTGTTTTGTTGTCTGAACCACCATGTGTAAGTGTTCTGTGTATCGGGTGTGCTCTGTCCGATTGCGTTTGGTATCTATTTCTGCTCATGACTGTAAGTCTGTTACACCGCTAAATTAAATTATGAGTTTCTGCCTTTAGTATTGTTTCAAACTCACACTGAGCTCGAGTAGCTCACCCCCTCTTAGTGTTTCCTTTGCAGGTACATCTCAGACTTTTGATGCTGGACTCGGTATGCGGAGGTCTCAAACAGTTTCGGTGGAAATACATGATTATCAGTTTATATTTAGCTAAACGATTTTTAAATTGTAAGATTTTATTAAGCTGTGATACAAATTTTGAGCTAGTTCGTTTTATTTCTGCTTACATATACATATACTATCTAAACTAAAATTTTAATAACTGGTTTTAAACGATCAAGTATTATGATTCGAGATGAAAATTGTTTTGTAAAAATTTTACCTACAATCACTTCGGTGATCAATATAGCATCCGAGATTCGGTCTAAACTTTTAGGCTGGGTTTAGGGTGTTACATCTCTATTTTTGTTAAAAAGTTAATTTTAAGCCCACATTGATTACTCCTATAGCTCGCTTCTTCACTATTTTCATTAAAAATTAATTTTAATCCCATATTGGCTAGAGAACACTTTAATGTTTACACTTACCTATAAATAAGTGTCAATTACATACTAGTTTGATCAGAGAACATTCTCATATCTATAAATAAGTGTTAATTACATATTCTAGGTGCTAGTTTCTTCATTATTTTCATAAGTTCTTTAGAGTTTTTTCCTTTGAGGAAATTCATGAGAGAGAGCTTGTAGTTTAAAGTTATTTATATATTATTGATATGAATGCTGGTGATTCTAATTCAATACTAATACTAAGATTTTGCAAATAAATAGTGATGATTATAATACAATACACTTAATCACCAAAAGTCAACAAATGATGATTTCAATATAATGCACTTAGTCACTAAAAGTCAGCAAATGATGATTTCAATACAATGCACTTAGTCACCAAAAGTCAACAAATGGTTATGTGCAAATATTTTATATATAAAAAAATATAAATTAGTTAAATGTATATTTTAATTTCAATACTGAAAAAATAGAATGTCTATAATGGTAAGAAAAGATAGAAAAATAGAATACACAGACTTAAATGGAAACCCTTTTGGGAAAAAACCACGGGCAGAGGAGAAAAAAATTCACTATGTCTAATTTGAATTGATACAAGAGGAGAGATGACTACGTCTATTTTGTAGGTTTGTAAAACCATATTTTAATCAAAGTCAAATAAAAATACAGTAAGGTTAAAACACCTCATTCTAATCAACATCAAATAGAGGAAGCATACTTCTATACATATTTCACTTGTGCATCATGTATCGTAGATCCCCCTATCTTGCCACTTGTATTTTTATTTAACAAGAATTTGAGTCACATATATTTAACAAACACAATAAACCCATACATCTATATAATACTAATTTACACTATTATTAATTAAAGGTGCATTGATTGGTTTATAATTATAATCAATATTACCATATGTGTACATGTTAAATTATTTAAATTTACTCATTAAATAACTTATTACTATATTCAAATTCTTATGATTATAATTAATTTATACACTAAGTAAATTCATGCGTAAGAATATATAAATAAGTTTAAACTATAAGCTTTCTCTCATAAATCTATTCAAATGAATAAATTTTAAAAAGTTTATAGAAATAATAAAGAAATTGACACCTATTTATAAGGTAAATGTGAGCCACGCAAGTGTTCTCTAATCAACATATAATTGATAATATATATGTTAAAAACAAAAGTACAATGTATCAAAAAAATTATAATATAAACATAAATATTTATTTTCTTATTTAACCAAAACCATGTAATATATATTATCAAATTATATTGTCTTTTTTACTCGCATAATAGAGTAAAAAACCAAAAATTATATAAGCATATATAAAAACAATATTAAAAATTGAACCACTGCGAAAACAACTTAAATCTCCCAATTTGATTATTCATTCATTTTAAAATTTTAATTATAAAATAAGTTATTTAATTTTAAAAACATTATAAACCTGCTCTTATAATAAAAATTGTTATTTTCAAACATTTTTTTTATTTTTTTTCTCAACTAAATTGAAATTGTATTAACTCGATTTATCAATTTAATAAAAAATATATAAATAAATCTCTCAAAAAAATTATAAATAATGGAGATGCACTGGTTTATTCATGCAATGCTAGTTATGTCATCAATCCACGACAAAACCAATCGTCCTTTACAAGTACCTACCGATTTTGTGATGAATCGTTTTGCATTGTGTGATATTGACATAGGAGGATTTGCAAATTTCGTACATTAATAATGAATTAAATAAGGTCATATCATTGAAAACAATTATTTATATAATATTTTAAAATTATAATTAAGTTTTAATTTAATTGATACGATTATTATTGCAATAAATAAAAATATGTGGATTTTAATTTTTATTTTTATTCTTAAAAATAAGAGTGGGATAGGAATACACGACTTATAATCAACAATGTTCCCCATATGTGTTCATCCACTAAGACACAGTCACAACCCATACCCTAAAAAAGTCATTGGTTAGTCATTGGTAGGTAGCACAAAATATCACGTTAAAAAATCAATAATTTGTATAAAAAGATAAAAAAATTACAAAACGAAAATATATATTATCTGATTTTATTCAAAAAAATTAATATTTAAGTAATTAATTAATATCGATTAAGCTTAATTTAATTGATATTATTATTATTATAGTAATTAAAAATACGCTGGTGTTAAGCATATATATTTTTTTTTTTGGGATAGAAATTATGTAGGTATTATATAATAAAAAGTAATTAATTAGTGGAGTGTATGACAAACATCTCACTAATGGGGATGGCATGCTAGGATCTAGCCTTTGAAATGACTGAAATTAAAAAAAAAAAAAAAATTGCAATTTGGGACATTTTTATTACTTAGGGTTTAGATAAAAGATACCATTTTACTTACAAGGTTGGAAGAGGAAAGAATCTATGGGTACTATGGGTGGAATTTTAAGGGCAATCTTTTATGCTACAAGTGCCTAATATTTTACATATATAATACTCTTTGCCTTGCCCCCTATCGGATAAGTTCCCAAATTAGGGAAGCATGGGGGCTAATTAATTAATTAATGGGTATCCTTCAGCTTGATATAAGTTCTTGAATTACTACAGGAAAATAGATTTTTTGTGGCGTTTTTTATAAAATTGTCGCTAAAAGTCTTGGTCTTTAGCAACATTTTTTACGGCGCTTAGGCAAAAAACCATTGCTAAAACCTTATTTTCCTGTAATAAATGTTAGTATTATAATCATATTTGGAATACTACTTTAGTTATATAAATTTTGATTTTTCTATAATTCATATTTGTATAAACTTATATATATATATATATATACATATATTATTTTGTACTTTTTTCGTGACATGTCATATATTATATCGAAATTATAAATTATTAATAAATATATAAATGACTCCAACGATAGTTTGAGGAAGGTGGTCCTTCAAAAAGAGTAAATTTATATTTTAGTTCTTTCAAGAATTATAAAATTATGATATAATACAATAATAAATGTATATATTACTTAACTTTTTCTTTAGAAAAATTCTAATTTCGTCCTTGATACAAGTCAGAAGGTCTTAATAGGTTAATTAGTAGTAAAAAAACTGCACCAAATATAACCTAAAGGGAAAAAGAAGAAAACAAGTTTATATGTTTTTGCTTGCTTCTTTGGGTTTTAGTTTAATAATAATAAAATATGTTCACATTATAAATCACATTTATAGTTCATTTTTTTCTTTTAAATTACAAAAGAAGGATAAAGCCCTAACAGCAACGTAATTAGCGTGACTCAAATTCAGGCCATACTTGTGACGATGAACACCCTGACCATCAAACCAATACACGAGATTCTCATATTTAATATTTTAAATTATTTTTTTCAAAGCTTAAATTATTTATTAAAGTGAAAAGTATTAAACTTTTAAATTAATCCAAATTCATATGTTTTAAACTATTACAACAGTTAAAATAAAATTTAGTGGGACAGTAAAATGTACTTTATTTTCATCTAATTAAGAAAAATAAATAATTAATTAATTAATGGCTATTCCACATTTCCACTAATGCTTTTATTTACTCTCTACTTGCATATATATATTCTTATTATGGTGGTGACCCACTGTATTTAACTTGTGCCATATCTAGTCTATCAATCGTGGGTAACTTTAATATATACTTAAAGCATTAAACAAGGATTATTTTCAGCAAAAATTAATACATATATATATATATATATACAGTGCGGTCCACTATTGCTTACACTTACTTTTCTTTAGTGTTATTAAAATTAAGTGGGTTCGGTTAATACTTAAATCAAATTATTTAAAATGAAAAAAATTTTAATTGTTAATCGAATCGAATTTTTTTAAATACATTAATTGAATTGAAATATTTCAGTTAATTCGACCGGTTAACCGAATTAATTAAATTTGATATGTTTTTGTCTTTTAGTTAAAATAAGTATCAAACAGATAAAAAAATACATTGTTAATATTCATTTTCGTTTATTTAATAGTTCAAAAAAACTTTAAATGGAGGTGGAAACAACAAATAAGGTATTAGAAAAACTACATAAGTCTTGAAAATAACAAATATTTCGGTTAATTGGTTAATTCGATTAATTACTAGGTTTCGACTCAAATTAACCGATAACCAAAATTTCAAAAAATCATTAACCGATTTCTGATTGAACTAAATTCAACTATTGACCGATTAACCGAATTGGATTGGTTTGGTCGATTAATTTGATTTTAACCGAACTATGAATACCCCTAGTTAAAGTTTATAACCCTTAGTTTGGTTATTAGTACAACAACATGAGGAAAAAAGTTTATTTATTACATATATATATATATATATATTATAATAGTTAGACATAAAATAAATTATAATTAGTATAATTTGAAACTTGAAATTAGATATATTTTTTTTGTATATGAGTATATTTTTTTGTAAAAAAAAAAAACAAGACCTCTTCAGAATAAGCGAAAAAGTTTTTTTTTTTCTTTGCTAAAAATAAGTCATGATAGTGGCTAAATATTACCAATTGAATTAGTTTATTGTTAACTTATATACCTAAACATGCGTAAAAAATAATACTCCTATCAAATGTAAGTATATAATATTAAGAAAAATATTTAGTATATTGTTAATGGAATTTGAAATTTTCACAAGCAAATTGGAGTGATGATAAATATAATTTAGTATATATTTTTTTATAAGTTAAGTTAAATAAATTCACACCCAATTAATTATTATTTTAAAAATTGTATCGATAGTCAAATAAATTAGATTATCAATTTTTTGTTTAATCGTTTGTACGGTTTTAATCAAACAAATTATTAAAAATATATAAAATTAAATATTATACAAATTGATTTAACTAATTTTTTCTCAATTCAATCGGTTCACTTAAAAGTCGATTTAATTTCTTTATCTAAACTGATACTCTAACAAATTTCTGATCCAACCAAATCAATCCAATCTGATTCTTACTACCATAATATTAACTCAACCCATGATTAAAAGAACCCCAACCATTAAAGAAACAAAAACCCTAACTCCCAATCTCCAATTTTCCCAATCTAGCATCATTTCTCATTTATAGAAATAGACTAGAGGATGCTGAAATAACCCTTAATAAAAAATATCATATGCGAAGTAACCCTAATTGAAAAATCCTAGAGGAGAATCTCTCTTGTTTTGAAAATGGGCAGAAGTAACAAGGGACCCATTTTTTTTTTTTTTTGTTGTTGTCTTAATTTGTATAGTGCATCAATGGTGGTCGACATGTTTTGCCATTGTTAGATTTATGTTTTTAGATGCTGGGACATAGACGTAAGGCTATAAAACGAAAACCTTGGTCTTCCTACCACCTATTAATCTAGTTCATAGGTACAGAATATTCATAAGATTGAGTTTCGTTTAAGATTATAAATTATCATTAATTAATAATTTAGTATAATTTAACCCATATCCCTTACATTAATTTATAACTCTTCTCGTAATTATTTTATAAGCATTATATTTTTTTTAAAAAAAAATCTTCAAAATGTCGTCCATCTATAATTTATAGATAAACTTTTTTTAAAAAAGTCGACTTCCCTTCAACAAATCTCTTGCCTGAACATTATTAATAGAGAGAAGTTTGCCTTGGAGTTTTACTACCCCTATGGCATCAAATAGGTGGTTGTATGTGACATAAGATATTCTTCTTCTTTTACAATTATATTTCTTTTATTTGTGAAATTTTAATAATTTATTTTTTACTTAATTTACAAATTAATACTTAAATTATATTTTTTTTCATGTCTTAAATTATTTTTTAGTTAAACAATTAAGTTTATTTTAAAAGAAGGCTTAATCCATAAATTGGTATCTAAATTATGTCATTTTTCTCATTTTAGTATTTAAATATTTTTTGATTACAAATAGCATCTAAACTATTTCCCCCCAAGTTGGTACCTCTATCATTAGTTAAACCGTTTAAACACTTTTTAGAACAAATAACTAACTAAAAATTATCATGTAGCAATATCTATATATATATATATATATTTTTCCTTATATATATTTAAAAAAATTATTAAAAATTCATTAAAAAAATAGAGAGAACTGATCCAATCAGTTTTTTTTTTAGAATAGTTCACCTAATTTGTATTTGTTCGCGAGTTAACCGATTCAACCCCTATCTCCGGATTGATTTTTAGTCCAACCAAATGATCTAGTCTGGTTTTAAAAACACTGATTTTGATTTATGAAAGAACTTTTTCGATCACATCAGATTAAGAAAGTAAGCGGTGAAGTTCAAAAACAAAATTTGTCGTTAGCATTTTGACCTCTAGTGGGCCAATTTTGAACATTGCTGACATTGCCAAACATTATAAAAGAATAATAAAGAAAAATAGAAAAAAAAAAAGAAGAAGAAGAGAGAAATAATGTAAAAGAAAAGAAAATAATTAATTTTTTAAGTTTATATGATGTGGCAATCAATTATTGGTTGAATTTTTTTAACGGATATAACATTTTGGTATCAAATGGATAACGGAAGAATGATTTAGGTATCAATTGTGACCAAAAAAAAAAGTTTAGGTATTACTTTCAAAAAAAAATTTAGGTATCAACTTGGGAAAAAGAGTTTATTTATGTACTAATTTGTGGGTTAAATCCTTTTTTTAATAGACTTAACAATTTGACTAACGGAGTACCAATTTGGAAAAGAAATAGTTTAAGTACCACTTGTGACCAAAAAACAGTTTAGGTACTAAAATAAAAAAATGGCATAATTTTAAGTACCAATTTATAAATTAAGCTTTTACTTTTTACAAATTTGAGTATACATATATTAATAAAATACCAAAATTTGAGCTTGAAATATTAAATACACTCAAAAAAATTGTTCTCTTTTAAAAAATAATAGCTAGTTTTAATGATTTGTTTCATCATAGTAATCAACCCTAATATAGAGGGAAAAAAAGAAAGAAAGAAGAGTTTGCTTTCTTCACCATTCATTGTTACATATGAGAGGGGCTTCAAATTGTTGCTTTGTAGAATAAGGTTCTGCCTATTTATTTCTGATGATGATGATGTCTAACACAACTTATTATATTTTAAATAATTATATATTTTACAACCATTATATATATTTTTCTTTTATTAAACTTAAACAAACACAACTTAACATTTTTTTTTAATTTTTAATATGATTCAAATTACATAATATATAATATAATATATCATAAACTTGAAAACAAATCAAGCTAGGCTTATGTTTTAAAATTAGAACTCGAGCTCAATCCATGCCTATGTTTTAAACGAGCATAAATTTTTTTTCTAAACTCATTTTTTATATTAATATTTTTGTTTAAACCTTTTCAAATTTTAGGTAAACTTTTGGACTTGGATGAATAACTCAACCATTAACCATGTTTAGATTAGATTGTTTATGATTTTTTAAATTAATTTTTACTATATTTTTTAAATATTAATTTTTTTATAATTGAATAGTTTGAATTGAATTTATAACATTATTATAATCATATAAGCATAAAGCTAAAATTCATGCCCCTTATATTAATGACATCATGTCTTCACATGGTAATGAAAACAACCATTCAATGTATTTCCTATTTATCTTTGAATAAAATTATATTATACTGTAATAAGATACGTTAACTATAGAAAGAAAAGAAATTAGAATTACATTCATCCTCTTCCAGGTAGCGTGTTGATGAGGCCATTACGACCATGATTGCTTTGCACGAGGGCTATTCCAATAGCCAAGAGCCGATCAGAGATCTTATGTTATGAAGAATAATGGTAAACTGTAGGATGAAAGACTCTTAAATCTACATTAGAAGTCGAAACCCCCTTTTAAATTCATTGTGTTCTTACGGAAGGTTCTTCACAAAAGTACTCATGTTAGAGAAGAATTCGCAATGCAACAATGGCGAAGTAAAAAACAAGGAAGATGATAACATTATCTTTGTTTGCAAAATATTATATGTTCAATCCAAGTTTCATGCAAGAAACTACTTTCATTAGTAGAGAAAATACTAAAATGCATTAACCTCGAGTGGTCATGAGTATTTGTAAGAAGACATGATCAGAACCTATCGTAATAATGGAAATAATCATAAACATTAACAATTTAAAATATTAGCATTTCCTATTTATCACCGAATAAAACTACATTTATACTCTTCCAAGTGCATGCTGAGCAGTATGTAATTGACATTAATGATCATAAATACCATAAATGTGAACTTTTTACCTCAAAATAATAATAAATACTAATTTAAAATGCTAACATATTTAAATTTTTTTCAAAAATCTTAAATTTTTTCATCCAAACAGACACTAAAATTAAATAAATAAAAAATACTAAAAATAATTTAATTTTATATTAAGATAAACGAATCTCTCCCGTTTACACGAAAACTCAATTGAGACGGGACTCACCACTGAAAGAGCTACATAATAGAGGGAGAAAGCAGGATAATCAGGTGCTAGTGAGTGCAAACTTCCATTACGTGGGTGTCAAAATTTCACCAGTCGTATACCGCCACGTAATCTTCGAAATCTGGAACTCCTTTTGTTCACATCTGTATCCACCTGGCCAGCTGGGTAGGATTAACAATCCCCGGAATGTGGGCCCCATCGTCCTTCAAAACGCTTGCCACCCCAGCATAGCTCGGGCACTCTTTCTTACCATTCGGTTCGGTTCCCGTCTTGACCTTTCGCGGTTCAGCCAATGAGCCGACTATCGGAACCGCCTCCGATCGATCCGGATCGAATTTTTGACCCAACAACGTTCCCCTCGTCAAGAACTCATGCGCCATGTAGCCAGCTAAGAGCCGGTTAGAGGAATTAGGTTGGGGCGGGGATTTTGGATTTGTATAAACCGAGGATTGAACCGGAACGGACGGTTTAAAGGAATAAAAAGCTTCTCGTTCTTTACGCTTTCTACAGATTCCAGGTGTCAAAATCTTGCGCTGTTGATGACTCATTTTATAATAAAATAATAATAAGTACTGCCACGTAAGCAGAGAGTCAAGAAAGGGCAAAAACGTCAATTAAAAAAATCTTTTTTACTTGTCGTTTGGGTAAAAACGTCTAATCAGCTTTATCGAGAACTGAGCGTAAACGTCCAAAACAAGTGAAAAGACCCAAAAACCCGTTACGTTAAACAGAATTACAAAAGGACCATCTGGCCGACCATAAAAATTGGGGAATATATATTTTTTAACAAAACCAGTAGGAAAAAATTTCAAAATAAAAACGAAAATATGAAAAAAAAATTATCCGATAGAAAAATCACGGGTTGCAGGGAATCGAAAAAAACAGTCCTTGATCTGTGCTTGCAAACGGCGGTTAAAGTGGTGGTCGCTGCCGTAGATAGACGGCGTAAGGAGTAAAAAGAACGGCGTAAAAGCAAAAAAAAAAACCAGGAACTGCAGGCGGAGAGAAAGAAGAAAATATAAGGGAGAAATGGTAGTGAAAGAGTGTTCAAAGAATATATATATATGATATGAAGTATTAGAATTAACCTTTATGTTTAGAGAAATTACACCAAATACCATTTTTTATTTTTGAAAAGACAGAAATATCCTTTGCCTTTTTAACATTATTCTGTTTCCGTTTTTGTTTTGTACCTTGCTAAGTTTTCAGATAAGGTTATGAAATTACGGTTATAACCCTTAGTTTTAATTTACCTGGAATGGACGTTTGTGGGGTTATACAGTGCATTTACAAATGGTTTGAATTTCCAATAAGTACATGTACTCTTAATAAATTTAAAATTAGTCAATGTACTTTTATTTTTAAAAATTTAATCTTTCTATTTTTCAGATTTCTCAAGTGTCTTAAAATTATTTGGGTAAACTATAGAATTAGTCACCAACTATTAGCATAAGTATTGAGGATTAAATGTGTTATTATACCATTAAGAAAAAGATCACATCATCACTTCCGTTAACTATTTAACGAAGAGTGACCAAAATAGAAATGATCTAAAACATGAGTTACTGAAATAGAAGTGCTCTAAAATGTTAGCGACTAAATTGAAATTTTCATAGTTCGGTGACCAAAACAGAAACACGCTAATAGTTGGGTGACTAATTCTATAGTTTACACCCAAATTATTTTATTAAATTTAGGTACATTACAATGTCATTTTTGTAATTATATTACTACTAAGTGAATGTTCTTTATTTTAAAATGTCATACAAACAAATTTAATAAAAAAAGTAATTTTAACAATTAAACTTAAAATTTGAAATTTGAAACATGGAGGGATTAAATTCCTAAGAATAGAAATATAATGACTAAAATTTAATTTTACGAAAAGTACAAATACTTTTATCGCATATTTTAGCTTTTACAGATTTAGTGGTTTAGTATTCAATTTGTTAGGGTGTGTTAAAATATTTGTTAAGAGTATTTTTCTTTTTTAAGATTTAACACGACTATGGGTAAAAATATTATTTAGCTCGTATATTTATTAAAAATTTATATAAAAATTAATTGATATTTTGGTTATAATTAAAAAGTTAAATCTTTATTACACATTGTGTTTCAAATTTTTATTTATTTATTATATATAAAAATATTTTCTTATAACTTAATTTGAATGTGAGAGGGGACATTAATAACTTTACAACTGAATTGATATTCGATTAACCCGTACATCAACTCAATAAAAAAATTATTATAACTATAGATTTTTCTTTCGATTTATATGATTCAACTATAGCTTATTAGGTGTAAAAAAGTATTAAGTATTTTTAGTATTAAATTTAGATAAATTTTTTTAATTATCAAACAATTATTGTACTCAAATCGATATAAATTATAAAATAATCATACTAGAATATGGCACACTCATTGAATTTTTATGTAACAAATTTAATAAAATTTGATGTAATAACCCAATATGGTTTTGGTTTAAATCGTAAGTTAAGTTATTAAAATTTATAATGTTTTGAATTTGAATCCCGCGCAAATATTTTTCTTAATTTTAAGTGAAAAGACAAAATTACTTTCAAAACAATATCTATTGCTTTGTAACAACAAACAACTTTAGATAAATTCTCTATTGAATTGGAGCCCGTTGAAAAGTGAAAATAAAAGAGCTTTAAATAAATTCTCTACTAAATTAGGACTTGAGTTAAAATAACAATTTTAAATATTATTTAAACATAATCATAAAATCAATACAATAAAAAAAGCTATTCGCATCACTTAAAGAGATAATCACACTCGAAACAATAGATCGATTTTCTACTCTTTTTTACACCATGCTCGAATTATTCATAACCTTCAAATTCATATTATTTATAAAAATTATACAATCTCAAATCTAACGATACAATTAAACCCAGATATATTAATAAAATGTTTTTTTATGTTAATAATTATAAAAATTATTAAGTGAATGTGTCGTCTTTCAACATGTAACCGTAAATAATAAATTGAAAACCTTAGCCGATTGAATCACATCATACATTTATTTTTAAGTAGTTATATTGTAATTAAACTTGGTTATTATAAATAAAATTAGACATTTTATCAAATAAGATAACATAAACATATTATTTGGTGTTACAATTTATTTATTCTTTTATTTTAAATATAAAAATATTAGTTTATACTTATTACGATATTGTTTTTGTGTTTTCATTCTTTTATATAACTTTTAAATAAAAATTTAAAATTGATATATCTAAGGATGCTCGTGTTAACTGGATTTGTCACAAATTCTTTACCACTCTACTAATCATTATTGATAAAATTAAAAAGAAAATGTTTTCTACATGAAATGTTTTCTTTCACACACATTGTGGGTGTGACATTATCTGATATGATATTAAGTTTTTGACTAAATTGGAGTCATAGGTTGATTAGGAACCAATTCAACTGGATAATGACTAAAATATCATTGACTTACAAAGTAAATTGTATTATTTTAAGAGTGTTTTAGACTTTTTATATATTTCAAGTAAAAAAGAAAAGCACGTGCAAAAAATGAGATTTGAACTTTCCAACAAATTTATCGTTTTAACCAATACCTCCTTTAGTTTTTTTATATGAAATTACTTATAAATATATTTGTTATATTATTTTCCCTGTGTGCCATAATATAGTATAAATTGCATTTTATCACAAAATTGAGTATGATCTTTGTGGAAACTAAAATAGAAAAGTTTACAAATACAATTATAATATAGTTACAAACTATAGCTGTCTGAATTAACTATAATTGGAATTGATTGTTGTAATACAAGTGGACTAATTACAGGAACACACGTGATTATGCAGAGTGTGAGTCAAACTTAGGACATCAAGATCGCAGGGCCTTAGTTAGGTCGAACATTGCCAAAGCCTCGTTGGCATATTATATGAATTTTAATTCAATGGAAAAAGAAAAAAACAGTTGGGCTTTGTTTGGTTTAAAAAAACAAAAGCTATATTTTGTCTTTGTTTTTTCAGAAATTGGAAAACATGAACGCAGCATGTTCAGTTGAAAATTTCAAAAATGGTTTTTGAAAAATGAAAATATGTAAAAATTAAAAAATAATAAAAAGCTATTTTGTTGTTTTTCATTGAAAATGCTTTATAAAATTGAAGATTTTGAAACAATAGTTTTTCATTTTAAATGAATTGATAATGGTTCAAAACTCAGATAAACGTAAGGGTCAATACATTATTTTGGGCATGAACTTAGTAATTGTTCTTATATTAGGGTTTAGTTTTTTTTTTATTCAAGTTAGTCCTTGAACTTGGCAATTGTTTCTTTATTGGGGCTTAATTTTTTTGTCCAAATTAATCCCTAGACTTGGCAAATTGTTCTCATGTTGAAGCTTGAACTTTTTTTATCCGAGTTAGTCCATGATATTTCCTTAAAAAAAGTTGGACAAAACAAAATTTTAACCCCCACTGTAGAAACAATTTCCAAGTTTAGGGGCTCATTTGAAAAAAAAAAGAAGTTCAAACTCTAATATGAGAACAATTGCCTAGTTTGATCCTTAGTATGATAACAATTGTCAAGTTTAGGGCCTAATGTAGACAAAAAAAAGTTTAGATCCCAATATGGAAAAAATTCCTTAATTTAAGCTCTAATGTGGAAATTATTGCCAAATCAATGACTAATTTGAACAAAAAAATTCAAACCTAATGTAAAAACAATTATCAAATTCAGGCACTGCATCGACTCTAAAAGAAAAAAAAATCTAACAGTTTTTAAATATCAAATCAAGACTTTGGTTTAAATTGATATAAATATAGATTTTTTTTATTTTATAATCATGTTCATGTTTCTATTATAAGAAAATAGATATGAATTATGTTTTGATTATTGAAAACAAATTTTTATTTCTTTTTAACAAATATGTTTTTTAATTTTCAAAAAATAAATATAAAAAGAAATTATTTGAGAAACAAAATGGATAGGTTCTCTCTTTCTCCAATTTAATCTACATATTGAATAATTACAACCATAATTAAAATTACAAAGCACAATTAAATTATATGTTTCATTGTTTATTGAATACTATTTTTAATATCATATTTATATTCTAAATATGTGTTTTTCACACACAGATACGTGTGATAAAATTACTAATTGATATTTAAAAGTTTGTTTTTTGGGAATAAAATTTTGTTTTATTAATATTATAAATTTTACTAAAAATATTTTTGGAAATATCTATATTGATATATACTATATATAAGTAATTAACTGAGCTGATGTTAGTGAGCACTAACTCAATTGGGTAATAACTAAAATACCATTACTTTACAAAGTAAATCATATTACTTACTCTTAGGGTATTTTTGTCTTCTTATATATTTTATATAAGAAATAAAAATACATACCTAATGAGATTTAAACCTAAGACCTGTCATTATACCCCGAGGCGTAGAAAGAATTACAATCCCCATCTCGCGTAAAATCTTAGGAATTTCTTGATAGTTAGAATAGATTCGTAGACCTGGTCGACTGATCCGTTGTAAATTTAAAATAGTTCTATGTAATCCTTTTCTATTCCTTCTATGTCGTAGGGTTGAAAAAATATTTGTTGCGTTCCCGATGTTTCCTTACGTTATCGATCAAACCTTTTCGTAAAAGTATTTTAACAATGTTTTCAGTGATGTTAGTAGATCCTATTTGAATCGTTTTTTTTCTATTCATATCAACATTCGTTATGATTTTCAACATGTTTGTTTTACTATATCAATTAAAGCCCTGTTTGTTTCTTTTTTATGTCAATTTTTTGTAAATGTATTTTTCATAAAGTTCTATTTTTCGCTAACTCGATCAGGAAAATTACTTTAAAACAATATTTTACAAAGTGCTTATTATTAATATAAGAGTGTTTTCATTTTTTTAAATTATTTTATGTCTAAAAGTTGAACCTAAAGTTAAGAAAAACTTATTTAATTGTAATTTACCGGTCTACCTATGATTTAATTGTGACATATTAATTTTATAAATATAATTTTAATATTAATTCATTTCTTTATCTTTCACCCACATCATGGTTGTGACAAAATATAATACTAATATAATATGCTTGACTAAGAGTCTGTTTGGTAAACTGAAAATTTAAATGTTGATAAATTAAGTACTAAATTCTTTCTGCTAAATTTTATAAGTACTAAATTTATATTAAATTTTTTGGTAAATTATTAAATATAGGTACGGAATATAATTATGTTGTTTGATAAAAGAAAATACTTATTTTAAAAGATTAATTTTTTTTAAATTTAATCTTATTAATATAATATTTCATATAATTTTAGATAGTTTTGAATAAAATATAGATATGGTAAATTGGATATCTCATTTTTTTAAAAAATAATTTATTTTAATTAAAAAATAAAATCAACTCAATATTTTTTACATTAAGTGATAAGTGGATACCTATTTACTTATTTATTTAACATTTTTTTTGCTGAAAATTTTATATTAAATAAAGAAACTAAAATGATTATCAAACATAATTAATATATTAAATTTCATTTTCAATTCAAAAATTGTTTAAAATTTCATTTTAAATATGAAAAATAAGTTGATTAAAAATTTTAAAATAAAAATAAAAATAAAAATATACAAAAGAGTATAAATACTTGCAACAAGTATTAATGTTAATTACATTGGTTGATATAAAAATCTCACCCGTTGTTAGATTGAAAAGATAATTTGGAGGAGAAAATGGTAATTGCAAAGAGGGGGGGGGACAAAGATAGGGGCGTGTGTGGGTACCCAAAAAAAGGGGGCTCATTTATTACGAGAGAGAATCCTGGGACGGTGGTGCTTGGGTGACTGGCTGACGCATCAAATCACCATTACCTGTCTTTTTCAACTCCTCCTTTCTCTTACATCTGTCAAAATCTCATCCCTTCATCTCCTCTTTAACAGTGCTTGATTTTACGTGTTAACTATTCCTGTAGCCGTCACACGGCTTCTCTCTCTCCCTCTCTTTCAATACGATTCTCTTGGTTGCAATTCCCAAAGTTAGCCAATCGCAGCTTGTCACGTAATTACCAAAAATTATAAATTAAAGCGAAAGGCTGTATTTTATTTTAGGTTTAAATATTTTTTAATTTAATTATTTTGTTTTTATTTTTTTATAAATGGTAAAAATAAAATATATATATTATGAACAAATTAGTTGAGATTCAATCTAATATATATTAAAAAATATAAAAACGTAGATTTATTAAATTAAAAAATATTTTAATGATTTTAAATTTATTATTAAATAAACCACTAACAAATTCATAGATTTGAGAAATTATTATGAATGTTATATATCTCACAACTCAATTTACATTATTTTAAAATCTAAATTCAAAATTTAAAATCTAAAAAAAATTATGTTATAGTAATGAGCTCAATTTTAATTATGTTAAAAATTAGGTTTGCATTTTTAAATTTAAAAAATACAAAAATTAAATTAGTTGAAATAACAGTAGAGAAACTAAATTAAAAAAAATAATTGCATTCTTTTTATTCTACAAGCAGTATTAAAAAATCAAATCATATGATACTCCTTAATGTTTAAAGGTATGCGGACTAATTTGAAAAAAAAACAACAATGTAGGTAAATTATGCAAATAATTTCCTTAATTCAAATATTCATGTAAACTAATACCTTACAATTTTAAGGATATAAATTGAGGAAATTAAACAAATTATTTGGTAATTTAAAATTTACATACATATATATATATATATATTAATTGTGAATTTCTATTTCTATCATTAAATTAAATTTGTAATATATATTTTAATTTTCTTTTTAGTTATGAGAGTGGATGATTAAAGAATTTACATTTACAATTTATGAGGTATTGGTTTTATAATTCACATGCTTTTATCAAACTTTATTCATGCATTATAACATTTAAAAATATTCTTTACTATGTCTTATGCATTTGAGTATATCATATTGTTAAGATAATTACTTTTACTGTATTGAATTGTTGAGCGTTTTTTTATATTTATATGAGATGAATATTATTCATTGACATGAGGTGTTAGTTAGGTAAACCTTATGCATATAAACACATATCTTCCCCTAAATTAAATACGTGTTTATAGAGTCTTACGCGAATCCAGCCTGTACGTGTAATCTCGCAGAAAAACAAATTCAATCTACGAGTTTATTGCGGTCCGACCCAAATCTATTCAAACTTTAGGCTTATGATGATAATTATCCTAACACAAATACTACATTGGGTGTCGATACTAATACAGTCGTGCTTTGGTAAGTTTATTAAATGATCCTAATGCTTGCTTTGATGAGAGCTACCTCCAAGCTTGTAGATCGATTTGGCTGTATTGCAATAAAATTGGTATGGGGGGAAGCCCCTGTACAGCTGATTAGATGGCGAAAGTGAGAGTGGGAACTGACAATGATACTTATGTCTATACTTCTATGCATGTGGAGATCAAAGATAGCTTTGAAAGACACCTTTATGCCCCTCCTTTTAGGTGATTGAATTTGATTTAAACTTTGTAATAGCCGAGCTGCCCACTTTTTCCACCAAGACAAAATTGGGCTGTAAATTTGCCTCTAATCCATTAAATAAAGGTTAAATTTCTTACTTTATTATACTAATATTACTAATTAAACTTAAATTGAAATTAAATTCTTTTAAAACTTAATTTGCTAATTTAAGGTAAGAAAAAACATATTTTATGCTCATTTTGTTAAAAAAAATTAAATTGATCTGATTGTCAATTGTGATAAGCACATCTCAAATGAGATATAAGCATTTTGACTATAAATATGACATGTATACTGTCATTTCAATTTTAAGTTTTTTGTTTCATGAAATAAAAATATATTTATGTTACAACAAAATCAACACCTTTATTATATTGATTTTTTTTTTAAAATTTACAAAAATGCTTATCAACTCAACACTTTGATTATTATTTTAAAAAATAAAATAATTTAATATAATACATTTAATTAAATACAACAAAGAGATTAATAAAATTTGGGAAAAAACCCCTAAAAATTATTTTTTTCTCTAAGTCATTTGCTTCTTCCTTTTTGTTTTACTGAGCAACGGTGTTAGTTTTTAGACTGGTTACCGCCCTCATTTTTCTCCCTCCCAACAACCTTCTCTTTCTTTCATATTCTTATTTGCTCCATGTGCATTCCATCTTTTTCAGTTTGCAAACATATTTTGTGGGTATCTCTATTGTCTTTACAAGTTGTAATAGACAAATAATGGTGCATATCGTCGTTGAAACTCTTCCGTCCACCAATAATTTCTCTTAAAATGTAGGTGACTCTTCGTCAACTTCTTAATCTATTTATGTTTTGAGAATATTTTAAAATAATAATGAATAAAATTTTTAAATTTTATAAATGGAGTTAAATTATGAGCTTTGTTAAAAAATTTCACTATCTATATAATATTTCTGACTTTACTTCATATAAACATTTTTATATGTAAGTACATTATATTTGTGTGTATATAATATATACTTTTTAAAAGCACAGCTGACCACACTACCATATTGTAACACCCCAAACCCAGCCCAAACGCTACAACCGGATCTGGTATGTCACTTAAGGGATTTTACAAAACATGTCGCATTTTGGAAAACAATTACTAGGTTTAAACATTTATACCGAAAACTTAATAATTCATTAATTCGTATAAAATATAAAGTTATAAATTACCTTGGTGAATTTTAAACAAAAACTATAATTTCATACATGTCTTAACTTAATTTAAAACATAAAACTTAAAAGCCCAGTAATAAAAACCCAACATAAAACCAAAACATAAATAATAGTCTAGTGGCCCATGGCCTTATTACAAGGAAATTTAAAACCCATTAATTGAAAATATTAAAAACAATATTCTGAATAAAGTCTTCTACTGGAATAGAATACTCTCTCGCATGGCCACCTCGCGCTCCTCTCTAGCCCGGTCCGATGCACTAGGTGCTACCTGAAATTATTAAATAAATGGGTGAGTCGCGAGACTCAGTGTGCAACCCTCATGCACCATTAGATTTGGGCCTTAACCCACAGATCATAATATAAAACATAATATAAAAGATAACATACATAAAACCCAACCCAATCCTAGGTTTCCATCCGCTACACGCCACCCTTACCTGCCAGTCACACCATTGGGGATTTCTACAATCAACCCACACCGCTACACGCCATTGATGGCAGTCATGCTGCTCATCGTCAAAGTTGTGACAGAGTCACCAGGCTGAAATGGCATAAGCCACCAGAAACAGATCACTTCCCCTTTTCATCAATCACCCAACCCCAAGCATACATAGGAATCGACATGCAAAACATATCTTTTTAAACATTCACTGAAGAATGGCAGAAAACACTAACCTGATATTTAGCCTTTACCCTTCTCGGGTTTTCAAACGATATGCCGGGATTTCGGCATTTAACATGGTATAACAGATTTATTACATATATATATATATATATATATATATATATACTAGCAATCAATCTAATGGTGTGGAAGTGTTACACACCTGATTAATGTCGATACCCTTGCTAGACCGGTCTACAACTTTGCTCAAAAAGCTAGAAAGATGTGAAAATAGGGCCTCTCCTATATCCGGCCAAGGGTTAGTAAATCCTGAATTTACACATTGAAACTAATAGATCTTCTTATCTTGAAATCTCGAAAGTTCCCTTCAGATTTCGGCACAAGTAGGCACCACAGAAGTAATTCGGCAATCACAGGAGATGAGATCTAGGGATTTCAGTTTTTAGGAAAATCCCGGAAAAAGTATGAACAAGAGAAGGCTGATGTGTCTTTGGCTTTTAAAATACTTGAGTGAAGAGTTTCGGTTTCTGACAGGAAAAGAGAAGAAGAAAAGAAAACAAGGAAGAGACTTGAAGATTTCGGCTAGGAAGAAAAAGAATGGAAAGAGTTTCGGCTTTTGAATCAAAGTGAAGATGAGGGAATTGGCTTAGAGATTTCGGTTTTTGCAGAGAATGAAGAGGAAGATGGAACTTTAGGAGTTTTCGGCTTTTACTCAGAGAAGAAGAGAAAAGAATGAGAGAAAAACCCAAATGCCGAAATTGAAGAAATATTCCCCCTATTTATAGAAATTTCGGCACTTACCTAACCTTGCAGATAAATCCTATCTTTTCTCCTTTATCTTAATCTACTAGATTTAAAAGAGACTTAATTATCTCTAACTCCTCCCTCCTTTACCAGCATATTATCCACATATTTTAATCATTAAAATCCCTAAATTTTAGCCTTTGTCTGCTTATTATCCACATAAAATAAATTCCTAAATAATAGCCTTTATCTGCTTATTATCCACATATTTTAAACATTAAAACCCCTAAATTTTAGCCTTGTTGCCATCCATTCCACCTAATCCTAATGCCCAAAATTTAGCTAACTTAAATTAAAAGAATTGGGCTCCATGAAACTTAAATTTGGACCCCTTACTCCCTTGTATGGCGTCACCTCCTAAGATTGGGCCACAAGCCTACTTTGGTATTTTAAACATAGATACTACCTTTTAAACCCTATAATGCCCAAACAAATAATTTTAATCAACGCATCTGCCTAAGCCTGAGCCCAATTTGGACCCCTAACACTTAAATTAACACATTAAACATATCCACCCATTAAACGCATAGGCCCAAAAATTCAGGATGTTACACATATAATATATTCTTAAGATTTTGACCTAAATTAAGTACCTCATTTTGTAAGTGGGTTTATGGGCTTAGTTGCCCAAAATTATCTCCAAACTAATTGTCTATAGCACTTTTTTTCTTTTCATTTCGTCGTAATATAAATATCTTTTATATTGGTTTTAAGGTATATGATTACTCTTTCCCACAATATTTTCTCTAAATTTGTAAAATAATGCTTTGCTAAGTCACCTCAAGCATACATTAACACTCAATTAATTCTAATAATTCATATAATCATATGATATTAATATATTTTATGCATATTGTATTCATACTTGAAATATCAAATTTTGAATACAAAATTTGTCAACGAGGTTGCACCGATAAAGTTGAGGATTTGAATTTCGAGTGTCTAAATTAGAATCTCGCAAAGCATAAATATCATACGTGAGTTTTCCTATAGATCTTTTTAGATTTAACTTTCACCATGCATGGCCTTCTTCAAATATAATACGATTTCTAGTCTACTTGTTCTTTAAATTGAGTTTGTGTGAGTTTTGTTTGAATATATTTCAGTTTTTTGTTCGATTGATCTTTACACTGAATTTATTTTAGGTATAATTGCTTCAACATCTATTATTTGTGACTGTACTTATAATTCATTTTCCACCATTTCACAATTAAACAAGTGGTTGGGTGTAATGGTAAGACACGTTACATTCTCAATGGGATGATCCAGGTTTGAACTCAGGGGCGAATGCAGGAATTTTTTTAGGGGGCTGAAATTAAATTTTAATTTTTATGATAGTAAAAATGCAATTTCACCATTTGAATAGCCTATATCTTTATAGTTTTTAAAAGATTAAATCAATTTTTTTTATCATTTTTAGGGGGACCAAAGTGCAATTTTACCTTTACTAATTTAAAATTTTTAAAAATTTAAAGGGCCTAAATGGAAAATTTTCCATTTTAGGGGGGGTCGGGGCCCCTGACAACCCCTTGGCTACGCCCTTGTTTGAACTTTAGAGATGACATTGTTAGGAGGGGTAGCTATGAACTCTGAACATGGATAATAAAACAAACTTGAGGAATATAAAAAAAGGTGTCATAAGTCCTCGGCTTTTCAAATTTTGGAATTTAGCCCCTCAACATTTCAAATTTCAAAATTCAGGTCCAACTGTTAACGCTATTAAAATTTTTTGGTTAAATTCAGGTTCATGACAATGTCATATTTTTAGTTACTGACTACCAAGTGAGTTTTTTTTTTTATTTTAAAATCTCAAATCAACAAATATAATAAAAAGAATTTAGGCATAATGACTTATTTCACCCTCTAACTTTACAAAAAAAAAAGAAGAAAGAAGAAGAAGTCATTTTAACCCTCCATTAAAATTTTGGCATCTTTTTAACCCTTAAATTTGCGTTGTTTGTCATATCACCCAAAATGGATGGAAAAGTTAAACTTTGTTAACTTCCCTAACATGGCATACATATGGATTGCCTCGTAGATGCCATGTCAGCAATTAATTATTTTTTTCAAACTTAAAAATTCAAAAAGATTATAAAAATTATTTTAAAAATATTAAAAAGTATACAAATTATATACAAATAATTTTAAACATTTTTTAATTTTTAAAAATTTAATTAATTGCTAACGTGGCATTTATGTAGACTGCCATGTGAATGTCACGTCAATAAAGTTAACAAATATTAACTTTTCTATCCGTTTTGGAGTGATTTGACAAACAATGCAAGTTTAAGGGCTAAAAGAGGCAAAACATTAAATGAATGGCTAAAATGACTTTCTATAAAGTTGGAGGGCCAAATAAGTCATAATGTCAAGAATTTAAAAGTGCTAACAATTGGACTTTGATTTTGAAATATGAAAAGTAGAGGGACTAAATTTCTAAAAATTAAAGTATATGGGCTAATTTAAAAGAAATAGATATCCTCATTGGTAGTATTTTAATAGGTCAAATTTTGCTATTAGGCCTTCTACTTTAAGTAAGTTGTTAATTTAGTACCTATACTTTAATTTCGTCATTTCAAGTCCTTGTACTTTTATAATTTAAATTTTTTAGTCTTGACTGAATGGTGGCTATTAATTTCATTAAGTTCTATTATTTTTAAAATTTGATGCGCTAAATATATTATCACATGCATAACGCAATGTCAACTTACCATTCCCACATATTACTCACACACACAAAAAAAAGTTAATAGATTTATTGATTATTGTTTGCATTAAGACTAAAATTTTGAAATTCAAAAAATATAGCTACTAAGAATGGTCCAGTTGGAGAATATGGACTAAATCTATAACATTACGCATAATATATGACTAATAGTAGAATTTAACCAAACATATTTAACTATCACTGTAATTACCCCAATTTGCCTGGGCCATTTTAACCAAAATAAAACAAAAAGAAAAGAAAAAAGCAAACAAAAATTAAAAGTCCAATTATTATTATTATTACAAACTCAATAAAATAGCAGGCCTAATACATTACTCAATTTACAAACCCAATACACAACCCAACTAAACCCTAGCCCATAACCTAAGCAAAATTAGAAAGAAAACCCTAGGCCTTTCTTCAGCTGCCACCGCCTCCACCTTGCCACGTTGGCACCCTCCGTACGTCTGCACACCTCCGTACCTGCAAAAGGACAAAAATGACAGCAAATAAAAAAAACAGAGAAAAATCGTTGTATTATTTTTTTCATTTTTTTGCGATTCGGCTATAAAAACCGAATGAAAAGACTTTGTATTTTCTTCTACTTTTTTTTTACGAAAAAAATCAATACAAAAGAAAAAAAAATCAAAGCAGATCAGAAAAAGAAAGGTTCCTTTTTTTCTTCTTTTTCTTTTTTTTTTCTTTTTGCAATTGTTATGTATATATATAATGATTTCTTATTTTTTTTTTACTATATACGTATATTAAAATATAGTATATAAAAAAAAGAAAAAAAAACTTACCTTTTGGAGTTCCGGCCGCTGTGCACGGTGGTCGATGGCGGAGGACCATGGCGGCGATTGGCCGAAATTCGGTTGGACCCTTGACCGACGATCTCTCTATGGTCGGAGTATGGGGAGAAAGAGGAGAGTTGAGAGAGAGTTTAGTTTTGTTTAAAGGGAAAGGGCTAAAATGAAAGCTTAAAAAAAAAATTGGGCTTAAATAGGAAGCATAAAATGGCGCTGTTTCATTAGGCCCCTCAGACGCCCAAAACGGCGTCGTTTTGGGGGGCCGACCCGAGACCTGACCCATGCTTCCTTGGGATCCGCGTGTTTTTAAAAAAGGGGTTATTTATCCATTTAGACCTTCTGCCTTTTTGGGCTGTTTTATTTTAGTCCTTTTCTTATTTTTAATTTGGCACTGAATTTTTTTTTATTTCAATTAAGTCCCGTGCAAAGTGACGCGTTTTGGAGGGCGGGGACATTTTCTTTTCTGGTCCCTCCATTTCGTCCGCGCACTGCAATTTGATCCTTCCTTTTCTTTTTATTTCTGATTTTTCCCTAGACTTCCATTTTAAGTTTCAATTTAGTCATTCTTTGGTTATTTTTGCAATTATATTATTATTATTATTAATTTTAATATTATTATTAATATTAATATTATTACTATTACTATTAATTTTAAATATTACTACTACTACTACTACTACTACTATTATTATTATTATTATTATTATTATTACTTTCCTTGCTATTAATATATTATTATTAATGTTATTATTAATATATTATTGTTGTTATAACAAATATTTTTTAATTAACCTTGTTATTGTTACTATTATTTCCATGATATTTATTTGCTTAATATTTTTAAATACATTTATTTTTTATCATTTTATTACTTATTTATTTATATATTTCTATATATTTTTAAAACTTCAATTTGTTATTATTATTAATGCGATCATCATTATTATTAACCTTATGATTTCTTTTATTTGTGTTACACTACATTTGCTTATTGATTTGTTTAATATTAATCCTTTAGTTCTAAATTTTAGTTCTTTTTTAATTATTATTTTTCATGTATTTTGACTTTTTTTTTTTATCTTTGTCCTTTATATTATCATGCATTAATGCTTTTATTATTAGCCTGTTATGCATATTAGTACCGTAATTCATTTTTGCATTTTACTTTAAGATCGTGTTACATTAATCTTTGTCCGATACAATTTTTTTTATTAAGCAATTTTTTGTAATTCGAGATTCAAGAAATCTTACCCTAACTTACTGGATTTCGATTTTTTCTCGTCGAGTCTAAAGAACTGATTATCTTTTTAAAAAATCAAAGCCTATAAGTTAAATAAAAGCTTATTCTTAGGAATTCAAAAGTGTTGTGTCCTAACTCACTGGATGTGACATTTTATTATCTCGAGGTAAGGATTTATAAAAACAAAGGCAATATTCTGTATTTGGAATTTTGAGAAATTGTGCCCTAACTTACCGGGTTCCGATTTTTTCATTTGACCCAAATAACCGAATATCCTTCTTAAATTTAAATGCACGAGTTTTAAGAGTCAAAAGACAAGCTTAATTTCTAGGATTTAAAATGTCGTATCCTAACTCACTGGGCATGACATTTTACTTCTTCGAAATAAGCGGGTCTCAGCATCCAATTTAATTTATTCAAACAAAGAGGATCGTATTTTAAAATCTTTTTTAAATTTTCGAAATTAAGACGTTAATCAATCAATTCGGTACCAATTTTGGGCGTTACGAGGGTGCTAATCCTTCCTCGTGCGTAACCGACTCCCGAACCCATTTTCTCGAATTTCGTAGGCTAAAATCATTGTTTTAATAAATCAAGATATTTTAATGATTAATCTCAAGGTGATCTGATCACACCTAAAAAAAAGGATCGGTGGTGACTCAATTTTCATTTTTAAAGTCGACCCCGTTTTTCAACAAAAAAATGGTTTCAACAGCTTGGCGACTCCACTGGGGACAATAAGAGAGTCAAGCCGTAAAATTGATTATTTTCTGTCTTGTTGTCGAAAGTTGAAAATCTGATTTGAAAAATTACAATCCTTTTATTACATTTGTTTGTGTTATTTCATATGATTGCTGTGGTTTGAGTCTCGTAGAATATTTTCACATCATATTGCATAAGGACCGTTTGGTCTTACATTTTTAAGTGGGGGTGAGAAGCTACTCCTTCGTGAGGTTTTCACCTCCGTGCAGGATAGTGGATCGCTTTCGGGATACATCCGTACCTATGCCTTCGTGAGATTTTTCATCTCCTTGCAGCCATAGGGAATTATATTCCCTTGAACTGAACTCAATCCGTATGTGCCTATAATGGGTAAGGATCGAGGAATCTGTTGGTTCGGGTACCTCAACTTTAGAACCAAACCGCATGTAAAAGACCCTAGGAGCCTACCCTAGATAGTACTGCGAGAAACCCTAGCGGTTACCCAGATAGGTGTTTGATTCTCTTTTATTTACTTTGAGTTTTGTTTTTGTACGTTGTACTGACTTATTGTGTTTTCGCTATGTTTGCATGTCATTTCATATTCAAAAGAGTGTCGATTCAAGTTCGATTACTAAATTAGAGAGCTTGTCATGGAGAACAAATTCCTTGATAAAGTGGAGGATAATGTTGCTGTCCGTATGTGGTAAGAGAAAACCCAATTCGAGAAAGGAGATAGTCTAGCCGAGGGGTACACGTTAGAATTATGGGACTACACCCGTATCAGTGTGATGCAAAATAGCCTTCAAGAATTAAAAGAGATATGAGATCAGTGGAATGACAAAACTAAGTAGTTGTTCTACTATAATTATGGGGATTTGCCATATCTACTCGACATCAAGGTAGACGAGCATTGCCACTGAATTACAACTGAACTGCCGGAGTACTCGATCGCCATGATACCACTCCATTGTCTGAAAATTGATAACGAGTGCGCTAATGCACCATAGGTTTGAGTGGACGTGGGCAGACGAGGGAATAACTGCTATAATTTCTGGAACAAAATACAACATCCAAATGAACTGCACAGTTAATAACATTATTTTATTAACGCGGGTCAAGTGAGTTAAAATAATAAAATTAAGTTGATTCTCCAACATGATTCTCGATCATTAAATGGCATATCAGAACTTGTATGACCTCTCGATACTCGGGTTAGTGCTCCGTCAACTAATTGTTATAACAAGCAAAAATTCATCACCTATTAACGAGTGGAAATACATATGATTGGTGACTAATGGATGCCAAAAATGACATCCGGTAAACTGCCCACTACTGTAGCAGTATGAAGCATCCGCCTATATCCATCGCAGAAGGATCTGTCGTCCGACAAAGTTCGCGATACAACATGGCTAACACTGTGGACCCCCAATTGTATGAACGAATGTTATGCAAATTGGATAATCTGGGTAAGTACATCAAGTGGACTGTATTGCCGTTTGCATCCGGCATGAGTACACACCTTATAAAGTGCATAATGTAAGCTCGAATGGCTTGCATCACCTCCCATTCACTGGCAGTACTCGACAAATACTCAAAATTTGCCTTTAGCCATGAAAACCTCAAATTGGTAAATTTCCTCTCACTTAGCGAGCGTCCAAGTAAGTCATAGCAAAGGGCAGCCGACCTAAAGATCGAACTTACGCCCGCGACCACATTCCCATCGATGAGGAGCCCGAGTTGTAGTGCAACATCCTCTAGAGTGATGGTGCACTCCCCGCACGACAAATGAAATGTGTGGGTCTCCGGACGCCATCGCTCGACTAAAGCGGAAATCAAGTCGTATCGCAGATCAAAAGTCCGGATCAATGCTGCTGATCCGTACTCGGCTAACTCCAAGTATGGCATTAGGTGTTCATCTGGCAAAAACCCTACACTATTAATACGACCCTTCAATACGCGGTACGGGCCCTAACATTATTAAATTAGTAAAATAGTTAATACAATATAATTTAATTCCGCAAATAACATAGTATCAAATAAAAATTTCATTACCATCTCATTAATAATACTTGATATGTGATTATTATTATTAATCAAAGAACCCATTTGTTGCAAATTTGCAATTAAAAAAAATGAATTCATTTAATTTGTTTCAAAAAATACAATAAATTATTTCAAAATTCAGAAACAAAAAAACACGGTAAATATCTCATAATTTCCCATAATTTACCTACAAAAAATTTGTTAGTTTACAATAATAATAAAATAAATATAAACTATCTAAACATAAAAATCATATGAATTAAAAGAAATAAAAATAGAAATAGAAATAGAAACATACCTGATTAGTTTCTTTCAAACAACCTATAAAATTATATAACAACAAATTCAATCAACATTTTAATAAATCAATAAAAATTGGCAAATAAATAAAAATAAAATAAAATTACATTAAAAAAATCACAAAACACTAAACTAAAGACTAACAATTTATATAACCTAATCATAAATTACTAACAAAATTTAACTATAAAATTATAATTTTTAAAAGTACATTACTAAAAAATCACAAAACTCTATACTAAACACTAACAACTTGTAACCTAATCCCATAAAATACTAACAAAATAAATAACTATAACAAAACACAAATAATTTATAACCTAATCATAAACTACTAACAAAATAACTATAATTTTTTTCTAAATTTACATTACTAAAAACTCACAAAACACAACAATTTATAATAAATTTCTAACAAAATATTTAACAAAATAATTTTACATTACTAAAAACTAACCAAATACTGAACTAAACACAACAGTTTATAACATAATCTTAAATTACTAATAAATTAATTTTAAAATAATTATAAACACAACAATTTATAACATAATCATAAATTACTAAAAAAATAATTTTAAAATAATTATAAAAAAACAAAAAAAATACATTCATACAAAATATTAACCCTGAACCATAAACACTAAACATAGACAATTTATAAATAATAATTAATAACAAAAAAATTTCACAACATCTTAATTAAATTCTTTAAATTATAAACAAAATTATTTACTAAAATAATATATTACTTTTTTTTGTTTCTTTCTTCTTCTTCTTCTTCTTCTTTCTTTCTTCTCATTTCTCTCATTTCTTTCTCTCTTCCGGTGCTTGAACTTGGGGGACCATGCTTATAAGGTCCCCCATTTAATTTTTTTTTTCTCTTGTGAAGGGACTAAACACTGCCAATGTAGTGTATCTGTGCGGGGCATAGGGGCGCAGGGGGCTGTGCAGGGTAGAGGGGCGTAGGGGGCAGTGGCGCCTATCTAATAGGCGCGACTGTTCTCGAGTATTTTTAACCCGTATTTTGATCTGTTGACTGAATTTTGACCTATATATATATATATTTAAATATTTTTTAAAAAATAAAAAACAATATTTTATTTAAAGTAAAAAATATTTTAATATAAAAAAAGTGGTTACGTTTGTCAGATAGGTGCGACCCCAAAAAATATACCATTTTCGTATATAATCCATTTGAAAACCTATTTCAGTATTTAATTTTTTTATATTATTTAGGTAAATTAACCTAAGAAAATGCTTCAAAGGGTGCAGTCTGACAGTATGGCGGCAACAAATTTTAAAAGGGTAAATTGCACGCTAAACCCCCTTATTTATTATTACTTTTTATCCTCCTTTAACACTAAAATTAGATTGGGCTCTTACCAATTAGTGTAAAAAGTTTTGCTACCAAAAAGTATTCTTATAAGTAAGTTGATTTCAATTGGAAATAAATTTTATTTATTTTAAAATAATATTTATAATAAAATTGATAATAAAATTATAATTATAATTATATACCGTGTCCATAAATCAAATTGATAATAAAATTATAAATATTTTTTGAAAAATAAATAAAATTTATTTCAAGTTGGAATCGGCTTACTTACAAAAAAATTTTTGGTAGAAAAACATTTTAGACTAATTAATAAGAGGTCAATCTATTTTTGGTGTTAAAGGAGGATAAAAATTAATAATAAATAAGGGGGGTTTAGGGTGCAATTTACCCTTTTAAAAGTTGGTGCCGCCATACCTTTCAAGCGTTTTTTCAGCACCTAATTAAAATGGAAAATTTCATATAAGGTCCCCGGAGTTTTTAGATCATCATATTTTAGTTTGGTACCGCCAATATGTCAGGTGACACCGTCAGACTATTGTAGCAAATGCCTATTTTTATAATTATTCTGTTTTCTATACCTTTTCCATAATTAATTATTATTTTTATATTATTTGGGTAAAAGACCCGAAAATGGGGGTTGGAGCCGACTCCAAAGTCGGTATCCCCTGGATAGGGAAAACGGCACCTCCACATGTCGTTTTGTCATAAATAATCCTTGAAAGTTGATCAAAATTTCAATGTACTCCATCCATTTTGTAGGTTTAAAAGTAAATCATAACATTCATATTAAAAAGTGTACTTCTTTAACAAGTAAATCTTAGATTTTCATATTTTATAAATAATTTTATTTCAATACTTTAATTTTTAAAATATTATAATAAATTTTAATTTAAATAAAAGTATAATTTAATATTTTAAATTAAAAAATAACAGTTTTTTAATATAATTTTAAATTGAAGGGACTTGTAAAAAATTTGATAAATTTTAGGGATCATATTGAAAATTTTAAGATGAAACTAACAACTTTTTCGGATAATTTTGAAGTGGATGAACTAAATTGAAAGGTTAATGAATTTTCAGGGATCATGTATGATATTATTTCCTGTTTTATTGAGCATAAAAATGGAAGTCTGTGGCTGGAGGACCCGACTTCCCCTATCATATATGATCACTAAAAACTCATTAACCTTTCAATTTAGTCCAGCACTTCAAAATTATATTTAAAAATTTATTAGTTTCATATTAAAATTTTCAATATAGTCCTTAAAATTTATCAATTTTTTTTATATTTTCCCTTCACTTTAAAATTATATTTAAAAACTGTTGGTTTTGAATTAAAAAGATTAAACTACATTTTTATTTAAATTAAAAATTATTATAAGACTTTAAAAATTAAAGTATTTATAAAATATGAAAAATCTAAGATTTACTTGTTAAAGAAGTAGACTTTTTAAAATGAATATTATGATTTAGTTTTAAACCTACAAAATGGATGAACTATATTGAAATTTTGATAAACTTTCAAGGATTATTTATGAAAAAAAGCCATCTTTTTATAAGATGGCGTGGGGATGAAACTTGGAATGGGAAGTGGGCATGTGGAGGTGCCGTTTTCCCTGTTGCAACTCTTCAAATCGGATCCAGGGGATACCGGCTTTAGAGTCGGCTCCTCCAACCCTCCATTTCCACTATTTCAATAAATAATTTACTAATGTTAAATATTTTCCCAAACTTAAAGAAAACCTTCTCTATGCCCTCTCTTTTTCGAAAATCAAAATTATTGCAAATGATACCATTTTCACGTCAATCATTTTCAAAGGGTTTGTTGTGCCTCATGGCCATGCTTCACCTATGTTATTCACAGATACGTGTCTATTGTTTATCTTCTCATTCTTTTTAATGGTATGGTGAACGGTGCATCTATTTAGTTTATTTTTTCTTTTACGTTACAATATTATTATAATATCTAATTTTATAATTATCGTTATTTTTATACTAATCATAAATAACGCATCTAATTCACACTGAATCTTTTAATATGCGAACTAAGAGTGATAAAAAATTATAAATATTTTTAATTTTTTAAAAAAAATAATTAATTAGGATTATATATATAATAGGATACTTCAAAAGTGAATAAGAATGGTAACTAAAAAGAACTTATAATATAAATATGATGTAAAATTGTATCAAGGAAATTAATGCTAGGATTAACCTAGGATGGTTGGTAGGGTCTAATAATTATCATCAAAATGACCTAAACAAAGTAGAATAAGTGACGGTTGAAATCAAAATTTGTAGTATTTATGGGAATTTTAAGTCAAAGTTATTAAATTCACATTATTGAGTGAAAGGGCATGTTTGGGTATACATTTTACTAAATTAGTTTTCTATAATATTCTCTTATCTCAAAATTTAATAAAAATAATTTTATTTTTAAGTGAAAAAAATTATTTCAATAAAAGTTTAAATTTTATATAAAATATATTGATAATATATTATAACATAAAAATAAAATTATTAAATGAAATTACATTTATAAATTTGATTAAAGATGCTATTTAAATCTCACTAATTTATAATATTATTAATATATTATAGTTTTTTTAATTTACAAATTTAAAATAGAAATATTATTTTATTCTAAAATGTTGTTATAAGTATCTCATCTGTAATATTCAAATTTTTGGCAAACAAACGCAATAGTTATAAAGAATGTTGATTGTAATAGTAGAAATGTTGATTGTAATAGTAGAAATTATTTGGGTATAAAATGTGGTGAATGGTTAGTTGTTTCGCAACCTTTACATGATAAAAGCATCTCGACTAATCAATAGATAGTTAGAAGAAGTGGCAATAAATTCTTTTTAAGTATTTGAATCAAGGTCGAATCCTGACTTTATCTAAATACTACTCCTAGCATGAACATGATTATTCTTAGACCTTGAGGACAACTGTTATTATACAAAAATAAAAAATAAAAATTCTTGTGAACTTATAGGAACTACCAGTGGAAACTCAAAAAGCTTAAAAGTGAGTATTGAATATAAACATGTATAGAGAAAATTATAGTTAAGTGTTCTAAAATTTTAATAGATTCTAAAAATGATACCCACACCACTATCTAAAAATAATATCACGGTTGAGTCGCATACTAACTAATATAAATTAAGAGATGGCTATACCATCAGCAAATACAAACTAATATTCATGAGGTAACATTTGTTCAAGAATTGGATCACAACCTAATTTAACATTGGTTAAGTCGATTAATCGACTTATTATTTTATATAAGTATATTATATATTTATCATTAGGTATACTTTTCCTCATATCATCTTCAATTGACCCAATTCTTCCACAAACCTATCCAAATTTTTCATGGAGCTTCCCTCGTGACTCACTGCTGCTAAGGCCTTGTCTTGGAGATCTTTCACTTTGGTCTTTATTTTTCCACCTTCGGCCATTGCTCCGGCAATGGCTCGACTTAGTTCATTTGAATCGGGAACCGAGTTAGTACCCTCACACACCCTCACACCCACACACATATCATCCACCAAGAGCCAGGTATTCACAAACTGGTCAGCCTCCATAGGCCAAGCCAATATCATGACTCCACTTACTATCGCTTCCAAAACCGAGTTCCACCTACAATGGCTCAAAAATCCACCCACTGCTTTGTGGTTCAGTATCAACACTTGCGGTGCCCACCCTTTTATGACCAAACCCTGACCCGCCACCCGTTCCTCGAACCCATCGGGTAAAACTCCGAACCCTTCATCTTGCTGTCGGGTCGTACCCGGTTTAACGACCCATATAAAACGTATGCCACTCTTTTCAAGCCCATTAGCCAATGCTTCCATTTGTTCATTCCTTAATAGCTTTTGACCCCCGAAACAAACATAAACAACTGAATCATCAGGGCATTTATCGAGCCAACTCAAGACTTGGTCCGAATCCGAATTGCCCCGATCCATGCCTATCGAACAAGAAGGTTCGAAAACACGATCATGACCTACATATGTCTTCAACCATTGAATAAATGCAGGTTCAAAAGCATCAAAGGAATTTAAAACACAACCCCAACTCTTTGTATTTGCAAGGATACCATCCTTGATGAACTCCCAATCAGGATATGATCGTTTGTAGTGTTTAAATGATGAGATCCCGGTTCCGTGAATTGAATCCGAGTCGTAAGATTGCCAGATCGTTAAACAAGAAGGTTTCGTTCGGATTCGGAAAGGTTTAGAAAATTCAGTTTTAAGAGGGAGGTCGACAAGGAAAGGCTCGATAGAAGGTGATTATGGATTAAGGAGGCTCGGTTATGAAAGAAATGGACAAGTTGAATTATAGGATAATCGGTAACTTAAGGTCAAGAATGAACCAAACTTCGGATCAAGGTTGACCCGAGACTTATAACACTTTAAGTTAATTTGGAAGGAATTATGATACCTCGACCCACTATCTAAAGAGATAGGAACCTCGGTATAAAGTTTCAAACGCCACACGAAAACGTGATAAGTTCGGATAAACAAAGAAACTGTTGACGCCACTACCTAGATAGATAAGTCAACGAATCTTTGGACGAAATTTGAGAGAAAATTTCTCAACAAATTTAAGGGTAAATTCATTCATGAAAATCTGCCTTACAAATGAAAATAGAAAAATATTTATAGGCCTGTGCCTGCCGAATTCTTCAAAGAAATACAAAGGTACATGCTCCTATTTGTAAAATTTAATCCCCCAATACTCTTTGTAGTCCACCATGGTTCCCCCATCACCATTATTTAATTCATGAAAATGCCATCCTTGTTTTAATCCATTATGGTCTTCCATTACTTTAAAGAAATTCCAAGAATGTTCATGAATTTAAAAATCTCATGCTTTGTTATCCAATCTCCCACTAATGTTTTTATATTTTATTCTATTTCCACTAAACGTCCAAGCCTCATGCTTCCACAAACTTCAACTTTAATTTTTAATTTCCACCATGTGACCATAAACATCAAAGCCCTCCCTCCATGCCGTCCATTTACCTCAAGTGCTTGTCCAACTCAATTCCAATTTATTTTGCTTGGCCATTCAACATGAATTATGAAACCATGCTTTGATTTACTTATTCCATCTTGTGCCCTTCTCCTTCATGTACATTAATTCGATCTTGCTTGCTCTCTATGAGTAATTCGACTAGCAACATAATTAAAAAACCTGCACATTTATTCAAAATAAAAACATGAAATAAAATGTGACAAATTAATTTAGGCTTAGATAAATTAAATCCAACACTAAATTAATTATTTTAGACACATTTAATTTATTAGGACGCATTAACGTGCTGTAGGAATAAAAATTAAAATAAATAAAACGATGCAATTTTATTTAAAACATTAAATTAAAAAGCAATGTAGCTCATTGATCTAAATTTGAGCTAGCTGAACGTGAAGGACATTGCATGGCTTGCTTGATTCATCGTTCCCAAAATGTTCAGCCATGGCATTACTCCAAATTTTGCTTACGAGAACCGTCACTTCCTCTTTAAGTCTTTTAGCACGAGCACGAGTGATAGGCCCCTTTGGTAGCTCCAAGGGATCTTCGGTAGCTTTAATCGGTGTAACATCCTGAAAAGGGCCTATGCATTTTCGGTTTAATTGTACGAAATGACATGTCTTAAGTATTATGAATAAATTCTGAATATTTTTGGAAACCCGGAAATGTATGGAAAAGATTTAGAAATGAACATTTTGGAAACCTGAAAATGTATGGAAATGTTAAGTTTAAAAATGGAAAGTGAACATTTTTGGAAACTAGGAAATGGTTTGGAAATGATTCAAAAGAGGAAAGTGAACATTTCTGGAAACTTGGAAATGTAAGGAAATGTAATGTTAAAGGAGGCAATCGAAAATTTTTGGAAACTTGGAAATGTAAAGAAATGTCAAGTTTTAAAGTTTAAAAAGAGGAAATTAAGGAAAGGTGGGCTTAAGAAAATTAATAGGAGGAATTTGACACGCAAACAGGCTTGGAAAAGTGGCCTGAAGATATCACTTAAGGCCCAAGTGGGTGACGCCACAAGCTTGTGCATTTGGGCTAGGGTTCGAGTCACATGAGAAGCAAATAAGGGAATTTTATTTTTGTACAAGGAACAAGAGAGTTGGACGGCAACAAGGCACTAAAGGGAGGAGGTGTTTTATTTTTGTTAAAATTCGGCAAATAGATGGATAAATGATGGATTATTATTAGTATTATTTTTATTAAGAGATAAGAGATAATTATTGGATTAAGTTTTATTAAAGTGATAATTAAAAGATAAAATTATCACATAGGAAGAGTGGTGGCCAAGTAAGGGAGTCTTGACCTAGTAAATTCGGCTATAAAAGGAAGAGAGAGGCCATTCTGCATTATTTTCTGTTCTTTGGAAGCCTCTGCCGAATTCTCTCTGCAACCCCTATTCTTTTCTTCTTCATTCTTCTCCTCTCAATATTCCAAAAGCCGAAAGCTTGCTAAGATCAATGCCATAGCTGAATAGTTTGAGACTTCAAGCAAAGGAACTGTCGATATCTAAAGTAAGGGTAAGATCTCATTCGGTTTCATCCTTTTTCTTTTAAGATTTGCCGAAATCTAGGACTAACCCCATTAATATCTTGTTGCTGAAACCTTGAAGAGATCTTTCGGGATTTACTAAGTGTCGACTACAAGGAAGGAGAAGTTCTTTTCCCGAAGCTACACCATAAGCCGCGTGTTCCCTAGTTATTCGGTGAGTTTCGGGATTTAAAATCCACAAGGTAGTTATCTATAGCATTCGACCAAGGCCTATTTTGGTATTTAGATCTATTCTTTAGTTTGTTTACAAAGCCGAAAATAATTATCTAGGTGATTTTAGTGCCTAGCCGATTGAAGGAAGGAATAACACAAAGTTTCAGGATTTGCTTATAGTCAATTCGACAAGCAAGGTAAGTTTTAAGTATACTAATCCTACTAGGATTTGGATTTATGGCCGAATGGCATTTTATTAAAGTAGTAAGTGATTAATCAAATATAGGAGTTAACAGATCTAAGGCAATAGATCGGTTTTTCGGGATTTCAAGGAATTGCTAAGCGAATCAGGTGTGTACCCACACTAACTTTTAATATGTTATATGGCAAATATTTAATATATGAATGTATAAGAATGTGTGTGGCTAAAGTACCCTAATGTGGTACAAAGTACTCAGGTACGTTTCCTACTCCTGCTAGGATTACGAAATATGTTATATTTTAACATGTGAAAAGTGACATGAATGTGAATTTAAGTATGATATGCATGATATGAATAATATGGGGCATTCGGGTTATATGAGAAAGGGGAAGTGAATGTGATGACTTCGGTCTCACTATCTGAACGTGGTGGCTTCGGTCACATTATCTGAATGTGGTGGCTTCGGTCACATTATCTGAATGTGGTAACTTCGGTTACATTATCTGAATGTGTTGTCTCATGACACAATTATCTGAATCTGGTGGTTATGCCACGAATTTTATATGGGCGATGAGCACGTCGACTGCAGCGACTGCCTTCGATGGAGTGTAGCGGAAGGAGGGTTGACTTAGTAGTCCCCACGGTGTGCAGGTTGGTACGGGGATGTGTAGCGGATGGCTAACTAGGTTTGGGTTCGGGATTGCATCATTATCTTGAAATATTATTATGTGAAAATGACATGTATGGTATGCCTAAATTTATTAAATTTTAGTGTTGGTTACACATTGAGTCTGTTTGACTCACCCCGTTGGGGAATATTTTTCAGGTGATGAGCAGTAATGGACCGGGTCGGCAGGAGCTTAAAGGTGGCCATGCTCAACAAGAAATTTATGATTTGGACGCTTATTTTATTTTAAGTACTTTAAGTTTATTTTGGGGAATTATTTGATGTAATAAGGCCATAAGGCCATAGTTGAATTTTCCTTAATTCTTTTTACTTAAATTTATTTTGAACATAAATTTTCATTAAGTTAAAGATTAAGTAAATTATGTTTTTTTAAAATATAATCTATATGTTTTATCACTTAATATTAAAAAGGGATTTTCAAAATAAAAATCGAATTGGTTTTCTACACAAGCCCAACCCAAACAATATTTTTTTTAATTGGCACAAGGTTTTCACAAAGTAACAAAAGAATTTGAACCGGTTTATTTGAGGAACATACCAAATCTGGTCAAAGCTCGTGGGCCGGGTTTGGGGTGTTTCAATTTGGTATCAGAGCCCAGTTTCAAACCCTCGGCCTGGGGTTTAAGGCCCAAAACGTTTTCAAATCGAGCCCAAATGAGTTTTTATGAAAATATTTTTAAATAAGCAGGTTTTCTGGCATGGCACCTAAGTCTCCGACCCGCAGTCCACCAGGTAAGTACCCCTATCTTCTGTGTGAATTATATTGTGATCTATAGAAGGGTAGAAATGGAATGGAACGTAGATTAGCATGATAAGTACTTGAACCCTAGGACTAGTTTACCCCAACAAATTACATAAGACTTAATTGCTTAATTAAACAAACCTGTGTCTAAGTCGCCGAGTTAGGGTGTGGCAACCATCGTGCGCATGTCTAGGATTGGTATTCGGTGGGAGCCTGGTATTTAAGCAGTCCGCGTGACTCACGTCCTCTCCACTCGAATCCTACCTGGTGCGTAGCTTCGGTTCACCCTAACCAAGAGGACTTATTCATGGGCTAAACACAATGACTAAAACCCGAAAGGGACTAGCTGTATTTTTATGGAAACCCTAGTTTTAAAACTTTTAAAAATTACCCTTTTGAATTGCAAACACGATTTTATAAAATTCTCTCAAATATTCTTGATTTGTGAAAATTACTAAAATAACCCTAGTTGTAAAATTACAAAACTGCCCTTGGGATTTGAAAATTTCCATATTACCCTGATTTCAATAAAACTCTCTTATTTTGTAAAAGTATCCCAAACCTCTATTTTGCAAAAGTCCAAAATACTCCGATTTGGAAAAAAATTTACGAAATTGCCCCTGATTTTCAAAATTTTTGCAACATCACCGATTTGGAAAACAAATTCTCAACAAGAACCCTCAAGTTTTGAAAAAATTTGAAATACCCTTGATTTATTAAGATTTACAAATTTACCTTGGTTTATTACCAAAATACCCCCGAGGTCCAAAATTACCGAAATACCCCTGGATTTCAAAATTTTCCAAAATACCCCGAGAATTTAAAAATTCCAAAATACTTTTTGACAAAATCACCAAGGAACTTTTTCTTTTGAAAAATTACGAAAATACCCCTGTAGGACAAATTACGAAAATACCCCTGGGTAGTGGAAAAACAACAATAATGCGAACTACAACATTTCTCTGAATGAACGAAAGTTCATAATTGAATGATGGATGTATGAATGAAAAGACTGTGTGCATGTATGAATACGAAAGAACCACTCCTAAACTTCTTTTCATAAAACTTCTTCGCGGATAATCAGTGAAACCAGGACTAAATTCATAAAATTTCTTAATCAGATTAAAGCGCAGTCGTTAGAAATGAGTTCTAGAGGACATGTGGTGTCTGCAGAAGGAATAAGGGTGGATCCTAGAAAGATTGAAGTAGTGTTGGATTGGAAACCACCTAGGTCCGTGGCTGAGATCCGTAGTTTCTTAGGTTTGGCAGGCTATTACAGAAGGTTAAAATGCCAGACAACCAAGGATATGATAGCGGATAAGTTCCTTGTTTTGGAATATTATTTATTGCTTTAGAGATAGTTCATTTTTGTGTTGCTAGTGAAGTGCTTGAAACCTTGGATGTGAACTTAAAGACTGTGCCTAGGAAGTATGATAGTTCTTTAAGATCAGAGTGCGCAGCAGTAGTGTAGTGGGGTGAGTTAGACTGTACGATTGTTCGTTAGTAAGTAATTTCGAGGACGAAATTATTTTAAAGGGGGTAGAACTGTACCATCCTGAAAAGGGCCTATGCATTTTCGGTTTAATTGTACGAAATGACATGTCTTAAGTATTATGAATAAATTCTGAATATTTCTGGAAACCCGGAAATGTATGGAAAAGATTTAGAAATGAACATTTTGGAAACCTGAAAATGTATGGAAATGTTAAGTTTAAAAATGGAAAGTGAACATTTTTGGAAACTAGGAAATGGTTTGGAAATGATTCAAAAAAGGAAAGTGAACATTTCTGGAAACTTGGAAATGTAAGGAAATGTAAGGTTAAAGGAGGCAATCGAAAATTTTTGGAAACTTGGAAATGTAAAGAAATGTCAAGTTTTAAAGTTTAAAAAGAGGAAATTAAGGCAAGGTGGGCTTAAGAAAATTAATAGGAGGAATTTGACACGCAAACAGGCTTGGAAAAGTGGCCTGAAGATATCATTTAAGGCCCAAGTGGGTGACGCCACAAGCTTGTGCATTTGGGCCAGGGTTCGAGTCACATGAGAAGCAAATAAGGGAATTTTATTTTTGTACAAGAAACAAGAGAGTTGGATGGTAACAAGGCACTAAAGGGAGGTGTTTTATTTTTGTTAAAATTCGGCAAATAGATGGATAAATGATGGATTATTATTAGTATTATTTTTATTAAGAGATAGGAGATAATTATTGGATTAAGTTTTATTAAAGTGATAATTAAAAGATAAAATTATCACATAGGAAGAGTGGTGGCCAAGTAAGGGAGTCTTGACCTAGTAAATTCGGCTATAAAAGGAAGAGAGAGGCCATTCTGCATTATTTTCTGTTCTTTGGAAGCCTCTGCCGAATTCTCTCTGCAACCCCTATTCTTTTCTTCTTCATTCTTCTCCTCTCAATATTCCAAAAGCCGAAAGCTTGCTAAGATCA
This sequence comes from Gossypium australe, assembly GCA_005393395.2. Taxonomy (NCBI): domain Eukaryota; kingdom Viridiplantae; phylum Streptophyta; class Magnoliopsida; order Malvales; family Malvaceae; genus Gossypium; species Gossypium australe. The sequence goes on along the minus strand of CM016616.1, from coordinate 146,245,201 downwards.
AGGCCATAGCTGAATAGTTTGAGACTTCAAGCAAAGGAACTGTCGATATCTAAAGTAAGGGTAAGATCTCATTCGGTTTCATCCTTTTTCTTTTAAGATTTTCCGAAATCTAGGACTAACCCCATTAATATCTTGTTGCCGAAACCTTGAAGAGATCTTTCGGGATTTACTAAGTGTCGACTACAAGGAAGGAGAAGTTCTTTTCCCGAAGCTACACCATAAGCCGCGTGTTCCCTAGTTATTCGGTGAGTTTCGGGATTTAAAATCCACAAGGTAAGTATCTATAGCATTCGGCCAAGGCCTATTTTGGTATTTAGATCTATTCTTTAGTTTGTTTACAAAGCCGAAAATAATTATCTAGGTGATTTTAGTGCCTAACCGATTGAAGGAAGGAATAACACAAAGTTTCGGGATTTGCTTATAGTCAATTCGACAAGCAAGGTAAGTTTTAAGTATACTAATCCTACTAGGATTTGGATTTATGGCCGAATGGCATTTTATTAAAGTAGTAAGTGATTAATCAAATATAGGAGTTAACGGATCTAAGGCAATAGATCGGTTTTTCGGGATTTCAAGGAATTGCTAAGCGAATCAGGTGTGTACCCACACTAACTTTTAATATGTTATATGGCAAATATTTAATATATGAATGTATAAGAATGTGAATGTGGCTAAAGTACCCTAATGTGGTACAAAGCACTCAGGTACGTTTCCTACTCCTGCTAGGATTACGAAATATGTTATATTTTAACATGTGAAAAGTGACATGAATGTGAATTTAAGTATGATATGCATGATATGAATAATATGGGGCATTCGGGTTATATGAGAAAGGGGAAGTAAATGTGATGACTTCGGTCTCACTATCTGAACGTGGTGGCTTCGGTCACATTATCTGAATGTGGTGGCTTCGGTCACATTATCTGAATGTGGTAACTTCGGTTACATTATCTAAATGTGGTGTCTCATGACACAATTATCTGAATCTGGTGGCTATGCCACGAATTTTATATGGGCGATGAGCACGTCGACTGCAGCGACTGCCTTTGATGGAGTGTAGCGGAAGGAGGGTTGACTTAGTAGTCCCCACGGTGTGCAGGTTGGTACGGGGATGTGTAGCGGATGGCTAACTAGGTTTGGGTTCGGGATTGCATCATTATCTTGAAATATTATTATGTGAAAATGACATGTATGGTATGCCTAAATTTATTAAATTTTAGTGTTGGTTACACATTGAGTCTGTTTGACTCACCCCGTTGGGGAATATTTTTCAGGTGATGAGCAGTAATGGACCGGGTCGGCAGGAGCTTAAAGGTGGCCATGCTCAACAAGAAATTTATGATTTGGACGCTTATTTTATTTTAAGTACTTTAAGTTTATTTTGGGGAATTATTTGATGTAATAAGGCCATAAGGCCATAGTTGAATTTTCCTTAATTCTTTTTACTTAAATTTATTTTGAACATAAATTTTCATTAAGTTAAAGATTAAGTAAATTATGTTTTTTTAAAATATACTCTATATGTTTTATCACTTAATATTAAAAAGGGATTTTCAAAATAAAAATCGAATTGGTTTTCTACACAAGCCCAACCCAAACAATATTTTTTTAATTGGCACAAGGTTTTCACAAAGTAACAAAAGAATTTGAACCGGTTTATTTGAGGAACATACCAAATCTGGTCAAAGCTCGTGGGCCGGGTTTGGGGTGTTTCAATGGGTGCCCGAGCCACGGTTGTATCATCCCCTCCCCCTTCGAAACGACTTGTCCTCAAGTCGTCACCTACATCATATGGAGATAAATCAGACACATTAAAACTAGTGCTCACGTTATACTCACCGGGGAGATCGATTTTATAAGAATTATCGTTGATCCTCTCCAAGACTTGAAAAGGACCATCGTCTCTTGGCATTAGTTTGGATTTTCGTTGGGCTGGGAGTCTTTCTTTCCTCATGTGTACCCACACCCAATCTCCTGGCTCAAAGGTAATTTTCTTGCGTCCTTTATTAGCCTTCTGTTCATATTGCTTGATTCGTTCTTCGATATTCCTACGCACCTTCTCATGTAAACCTTTCACAAACTCAGCCTTCCTTTTCGCATCTGCATTCACAAATTGTTCGTTAGGCAGTGGAATTAAATCTAGAGGTGTTAAAGGATTGAAACCATAAACAATTTCAAAGGGAGAGTGTTGAGTAGCCGAATGGGTAGAACGATTATAAGCGAATTCAATGTGCGGTAAGCATTCCTCCCACGACTTAAGATTCTTTCGGATTATAGCACGCAACAATGTAGACAAGATTCGATTTACTACTTTCGTTTGCCCGTCCGTCTAAGGATGGCAAGTAGTCGAAAACAGCAGCTTTGTGCCAATTTTTCCCCAAAGCGTTCTCCAAAAATGGCTCAGGAACTTAGTGTCTCGATCAGAAATAATAGTCCTCGGTACTCTATGCAAACGTACAACCTCTCTGAAAAATAGGTTAGCAACATGTAAAGCATCATTAGTTTTGTTACATGCAATAAAGTGTGCCATTTTCAAAAACCTATCTACAACGACGAAGATTGAGTCTTTGCCATCCTTGGTTCTAGGAAGACCTAGAACAAAGTCCATTGAGATGTCGATCCAAGGTTCTACCGGGATAGGTAACGGAGTGTATAATCTGTGGGGTTGAACCTTCGATTTGCCTTCTTGCAAGTGATGCACCGTTCACACACTTGCTCCACGTCTCGTTTCATTTTTGGCCAATAGAAGTGTTCGCTCAACGTTGCCATTGTCTTTGCTATGCCAAAATGGCCCATAAGGCCTCCACTGTGCGCCTCATCCACCAAAACGTTTCGGATGGATCCTTGAGGGATACAGAGCTTGCCTTCTCAAAACAGGTAATCATTGCTACGATAAAATTTATCACAAGAACCAGATTCGCAAGCTTTGTACATTTCAGCAAAATCAGGGTCAGTAGCATAGTATTCTTTCAAATACGCAAATCCCATCAATTTTGTTTCTAATGAATTGAAAAGAGCATACCTCCTAGACAATGCGCCTGCCACCACATTTTCTTTACCTTTCTTATATTTGATGGCGTATGGAAACGATTCGAGGAACTCCATCCATTTGGCATGCCGTTTGTTTAGTTTATGTTGGCCCTTTAAATGCTTCAATGCCTCGTGATCGGTATGGATGGCAAATTCCTTTGGCCATAAGTAATGTTGCCACGTTTCCAAAGCTCGAATCAACGCGTACATCTCCTTATCGTAAGTGGGGTAGTTAAGTGTCGCCCCGTTCAACTTTTCACTAAAGTACGCTACTGGGCGTCCTTCTTGCATAAGCACGGCTCCAATGCCTAGGCCCAAGGCATCACACTTGATTTCAAATGTTTTCTGAAAATCTGGCAAAACAAGTAAATGAGCGTTAGTTAATAGGTCTTTAATAGAATTAAGAGCACACTCTTGTTCGTCATTCCAGAAGAAGGCAGAGTTTTTCTTAATAACACTAGTTAATGGAGCAGCAACAGTGCTAAAATTTGGAACGAAACGCCTATAGAAACTCGCCAAGCCGTGGAAGCTTCGAACTTGGCTGATGCTAGTAGGTCTCGGCCATTCACGGATTGCCTTAACCTTCTCTTGGTCTACTTCAAGCCCCTTTGCGCTAACGACAAAACCTAAGAAAATAACTCGATCAGAACAGAAAGTGTATTTCTCAAGGTTAGCGTATAATGTTTCCTTACGCAAAACTTCAAGTACGGCTCACAAATGGTTTATGTGATCTTCCAACGATCTGCTATAAATAAGAATGTCGTCAAAATAAACAACACAAAATTTTCCGATAAAAGCTCGCAAAACATAATTCATTAACCGCATAAATGTACTGGGTGCGTTAGTTAAGCCGAATGGCATAACCAACCACTCATACAAACCATGCTTGGTTTTAAAAGCCGTTTTCCACTCATCTCCTTCTCGCATCCGGATCTGATGATATCCGCTCTTGAGGTCAATCTTGGAGAAGAGTTGTGCTCCACTGAGTTCGTCTAACATGTCACCTAGGCGCGGAATGGGATGTCTATACTTGATGGTGATCTTATTGACCGCTCGGTAATCCACACAAATACGCCAAGTACCATCGTTCTTCGGTACTAGGAGCACAGGAACAGCGCACGGACTTAGACTTTCCTGAATGTAGCCCTTGGCCATCAACTCGGCCACTTGTCGTTGCAACTCTTTGGTTTCTTCAGGGTTGCTTCGGTATGCTGGGCGATTTGGTATTGTGGCTCCGGGAATGAAGTCAATCTGGTGCTCGATCCCTTGAATAGGCGGTAGGCCACTAGGGATGTCATCCGGAAATACATCTTCAAAATCCTGCAACAAAGATACAATCGAAGATGGAAGTGAAGCATCTAGTTCGTTAGTATTAAGGAAATTCTCCTTATACATAAGAGCTACCATTGTTTGCCGAAGCAACAACATTTTTCGAATCTCTTGTGCTTTTGCATACACGTTCAATTTTGCAATCCCCTCCTCACCTCGTTTTTCTTGTTCTTTACTCACCTTTTGCTCACTCCTTTTGTTTTTACCTCTTGCTTTTATTTCTCCTTTTTCCTCTCTCTTTGTTTGTTCTTTCGCTTTCATTTGTTGAATAGAACTTTTCAAGCGTACTTGGTCCTCGTACACTTGTTTGGGAGACATTGGTGCTAGAGTCACAGTTTTGCCACGATGTTGGAAGGTATAGCGGTTTGTATAACCCATGAATGGCTCGTCGATCGAATTGCCATGGTCTTCCCAAAAGTAAGTGGCTAGCATGCATTGTGACCACATCGCAAACAACTTCGTCACTGTACTTGCCAATGGAAAAAGGGATGACAGCTTGCTTGGTGACTCTCAATTCGCCTCTGTTGTTCAGCCAATGTAATTTGTAAGGCTGAGGGTATTTTTTCGTTGGCAAGTCCAACTTTTCAATAAGCATGCTGCTAACTATGTTTGTACAGCTACCTCCATCGATGATCATGCTGCATACTTTGCCTTGAATATGACATCTTGAATGGAAGATGTTTTCTCGTTGTAGTTCATCTTCGGTACTTTGAATACTCAAACTACGTTTTACCACGAATAACTCACCTTCAACGGAAAATTCAAGTTCTTCTTTATTCTCTTCTTCGGTGGGTGGGTCGTGTTCAATCTCTTCTCCGTCACCCGATTCAATCTCACCATCGGGTTTCATGATCATCACCCTTCGATTTGGGCATTGACTGGCTATATGGCCCCTACCGAGACACTTGAAACACTTGATGTCTCTAGCAGAATTACGTCCGGCCTCATTGTTAGGTTTGCTTGTTTCCCCACTTGGCTTGTTAATCCTAGGGTTTGTAATGTTTTCTCGTCCTCGAAAGGGGATCTCCTTCTTACCGGCTCCTTGATTCCACTTTTGGGTAAGAGTGGAGTTTGGGTAGACACCGCGAGCGGGGCCTTTCCTTTTGAGCTGCTTCTCCACTTTGATGGCCATGTGCACCATCTCTTCGATCTCAACGTAGTGCTGGAGTTCAACTACGTTAGCAATATCTTTGTTTAATCCAGCCAAAAATCTCGCCATGGTTGCTTCAAGGTCTTCTTCGATGTTGGCTTGGATCATGGCTATCTCCATTTCTTTGTAATAATCATCTACACTCCGACTGCCTTGAGTGAGATGCTGTAACTTTTGGTACAGTTCTCGATGATAGTATGCTGGAATGAACCTCTTACGCATCAATGCTTTCATTTTGGCCCAAGTGTTAACAGGTCGCTCTCCGTTCCTTCTCCGACTAGTGGTTAGTTGATCCCACCAGACCGTTGCATAGTCAGAGAATTCAATGGCCGCTATCTTTACCTTCTTGGTTTCTGAGTAGTTGTGACACTCGAAGACTAACTCAATCTTTTTTTCCCATTCTAAGTACAAATCCGGGTCGGTTTTGCCTTGAAATGGGGGTATGGACAATTTGAGGTTCTTCAAGTCATCATCTACTCGACCTCGATCTCGTTGGCCTCTCCATCGTCCACTATGATTGGACCCAGGTTCACTTTCGGCTTCACTTAGTTCAGACCATTCTTCTTCGGGTACTCGTTGCCTTCCACGTCGCCTTGGTGGGCTTTGAGGAGTTCTTCCTCGACGGGCGCGCTCTTCGACTTGGTCAAGCCTTTCTTGGATTGGCTCGAGTTTACGGTCGAACAATCGCTCTACTTCATGTAACAAGGCTTGATGATTGAGATCAGGTATATTTCTAGCATGTTGTCTATCCGTTCTCTCGGCCATGTTGCGTTCTGGACTTTGGGACATGGATTAAATTTAATCCTCACTACAAATCCTCTCGATCACTCGGAAAGAAAAGATAAATGTCACTCACACTCGTGTTTGCACTCTATTTCGGCTTTTACCTCCACTCTATTGTGCTCACACACTCGTACCTTTTTCCGCTCGTTTCTTCTCTCGTGATTTCGTATAAGATTCGGGTGACCAGATCTACTAGGTTAACGGATCGGTTTCAAGATTAGTTAACAGAGGTTTGGCGTTGGGTATCGGGTAGGCTAAAAGAAAGAAAAGACAAATGGAGTAAGGATGGGTGGCGTTGGGTGAAAAGAGAAAATACCAATTGATGGTAGAAAAAAAAATTGAAGATCGGGGTAGGAATATAAAAGTAAAGCAAAACTTGCAAACTCCACACTTTTTTTTTAAATTCTCTCTCTTTTTTTTACTCGAATTTTTTTTTATAACTTTGATTTTTTTTTGAATTTTCGTATCTCTTTTTTTTACAACACCAAATGCACTATATGTGAATTACAAAGAAAAAAAGAAAAGAAAAAAAATTAATTCGAAACTTTGAATTTTTTTAATTTTTTTTACTTCGTATTTTTTTAAATATGTACCTAATTTGGGTTTGCTTTGAACGTCCGAGCTTCTCGTTTAATTAGCTCTGATACCAGATGATGCGATCCCGGTTCTGTGAATTGAAATTCGAGTCGTAAGATTGCCTGATCGTTAAACAAGAAGGTTTCGTTCGGATTCGGAAAGGTTTAGAAAATTCAATTTTAAGAGGGAGGTAGATAAGGAAGGGCTCGATAGAAGGTGGTTATAGATTAAGGAGGCTCGGTTATGAAAGAAATGGACAAGTCGGGTTATAGGATAATCGGTAACTTAAGGTCAAGAATGAACCAAACTTCGGATGAAGGTTGACCCGAGACCTATAAGACTTTAAGTTAATTTGGAAGGAATTATGATACCTCGACCCACTATCTAAAGAGATAGGAACCTCGGTATAAAGTTTCGAACGCCACACGAAAACGTGATAAGTTCGGATAAACAAAGAAACTGTTGACGCCACTACCTAGATAGATAAGTCAACGAATCTTTGGACGAAATTTGAGAGAAAATTTCTCAACAAATTTAAGGGTAAATTCATTCATGAAAATCTGCCTTACAAATGAAAATAGCAAAATATTTATAGGCCTGTGCCTGTCGAATTCTTCAAAGAAATACAAAGGTACATGCTCCTATTTGTAAAATTTAATCCCCCAATACTCTTTGTCGTCCACCATGGTTCCCCCATCACCATTATTTAATTCGTGCAAATGCCATCCTTGCTTTAATCCATTATGGTCTTCCATTACTTTAAAGAAATTCCAAGAATGTTCATGAATTTAAAAGTCTCATGCTTTGTTATCCAACCTCCCACTAATGTTTTTATATTTTATTCTATTTCCACTAAACGTCCAAGCATCATGCTTCCACAAACTTCAACTTTAATTTTTAATTTCCACCATGTGACCATAAACATCAAAGCCCTCCCTCCATGCCGTCCATTTACCTCAAGTGCTTGTCCAACTCAATTCCAATTTATTTTGTTTGGCCATTCAACATGAATTATGAAACCATGCTTTGATTTATTTATTCCATCTTGTGCCCTTCTCCTTCATGTACATTAATTCGATCTTGCTTGCTCTCTATGAGTAATTCGACTAGCAACATAATTAAAAAACCTGCACATTTATTCAAAATTAAAACATGAAATAAAATGTGACAAATTAATTTAGGCTTAGATAAATTAAATCAAACACTAAATTAATTATTTTAGACACATTTAATTTATTAGGACGCATTAACGTGCTGTAGGAATAAAAATTAAAATAAATAAAACGATGCAATTTTATTTAAAACATTAAATTAAAAAGCAATGTAGCTTATTGATCTAAATTTGAGCTAGCTGAACGTGAAGGACATTGCATGGCTTGCTTGATTCATCGTTCCCAAAATGTTCAGCCATGGCATTACTCCAAATTTTGCTTACGAGAACCGTCACTTCCTCTTTAAGCCTTTTAGCACGAGCACGAGTGATAGGCCCCTTTGGTAGCTCCAAGGGATCTTCGGTAGCTTTAATGGGTGCCCGAGCCACGGTCGTATCATTAAACAAGAATGGAAGATGTTGCTCCTTGAAGTTCGGGGAGCCAGGTAAATGAGCAAACTCGAGTTCACTCAAACACTACATTTTCTCAACATTGTTCCAAACAGAATCGGAGATAGAAGCCACAAAGGCACCAGAAGAGAAGAAAGTGATTCTGGGTATTTGCAAGCGAGTGGCAAGGCGTTGAGTCCAACCGAGGAAGAAATCAGAGAGGATGGCAACGGAAGGGTCGGAGTGAGAGTTGAACCAGTTGACTAAAGGGTCTTCGAGTTTGCCTAAAGCGACCATGATGGGGAGGTTCCCACTGCTGCCGAGGTCTTTAACGTGTTCGACGCCTGGTGGGAGGAGAGGGTGAGAAGGGAAAGGGAAAACAAGGGGAGTAATGGAAGAAGGGTGGTGAGAAGAGAGGAGAGGAGAAAGGCAATGGAGGTTCTTAGGGGTGATTAAGATAGTGATGGTGAGGCCATGAAGAGAAAGTTGGTGGGTGAGGTCTACAAGGGGAAGCATGTGCCCTTGAGCCGAATATGGGAACACCAGGATATGAGGGTGACGGTTTGGTCTGGTGGCTGTGGCGGCCATAGTTGTTGCTCACTTGATGGTCAACACTTGAAGAGAGGACGCAGGTTTAATTAATGGAACTAAGAAGATGAATGGCTACGCAGGTTTAGGGATGTTGTTACTATTATTTAATTATGTTTATTAATTTTTTTATTTTATAAAAGTTTAATAAATTGTTTAATCGATTTAATTGAGAATTCATCAATATGATTTTAGCAATATTTGTGATATCTAATTAATATAATATCAAATTTAGGGATAAATATATAATATGTCGAAAAAACATTTAATTGACTAAATAATGTGTTTTTTTTAAAATTTTGGGAAATAAATCTATTTTTGAAGAGATAGTGTGAAAATGCATCCAGCTAGGCGCACTTTCACGACATGTCAACAAAAAGTTCGTCTAACTAGACATGCTTTCACACTCTCTTCAAAATTAGCCTATTTCTCCAAATATTGAAAAAAGCAACTTATTTGACCAATTAACAAAAAAAAAAAAAAGCATATATTGCCTATTTAGCCAAAATTTAGTCTTTACATATTTTGTTTATTCAATTCTTTTCTAGCTAAATTTAGCCTTCGATCTTTTAAAAATAGTCGAATTTAATCATCAACCTTTTAGAAATAGTTCAATTATTTTTTAACAAAAATATTGACTAAAATGTTAATTTTTTTAAACATTGTGACTTGTATAACAATCCACATATACTCGATGCTAATTTTTATGAACTTTTTATTTTCAATTTTTTATTTCTTTTGAATATTGTTATAATTTTTAAATTATTTGTTAACATGTTACATGTAGTATAAGTGGATTGTCACATAATTGTCATATAAACACCGTTAAAAATTTAATATCTTGTTAGTATTTTTATTAAAAAAGTGATTTGACTTTTTAAAAAATTAAAGACAAAATTTAGCTAAAAAAATAAAGGTAAATTACAAAATATCTAAAGATTAAATTTGACATATACTTATTTAATTTAGGTAATTTGATATCTCGTCTTATTGTTTAAAATTATTTTATTAATATTTATATATTTTTATAATTTAATTTAAGTCAAGTTTTAGTTATTTTGCTCTTAAAGGACAATAATCCAATGATTAAGTTTAGTTTTTTTCATTCTAAAATAAAGTTGGTCCTATTTTAATTATTTCAATTTTTAAATTTAATCCCTCTAAATAAATTAATTATACAAATTAATTATTATCGTTAGAATTTTTATTTTTCTTTTAATAAATTATTAACATGACATTATTACTTTTAATTAAAGTTTAAAAAACATTTTTGTAGTTCAAAATTTTTTCACGATAATGGCGGGAAGTAATCATCAAATCCTTCAGCTGTTCCCGCAAGTTTAGGGATTCAACAGGTTTACAGCTTTGTAAAATTGCCTGGCCTTTATTATGCGGGTAGCCATGGCATGGACATCAAGGGACGATCTAGAAGTTGCAAGTAAATACATGAAAGTGAGGAGGAAGATCTGTAATTTAGGTCTCTTTCCTTGTCGGTATGTGTCTGCCTCTAATTTTCTCAGGTCCTATCTATCAACTTTTGTATTATTCATTTTAGGGTGCCAGAGAATTTTTGCCGACAGTCGGTTGAATTAATATCTAAACCGAAAAACTATTAATTGAATTATTTAAAATGTAAAATTTTTAATTGTTAATTAAATTGATTTTTTTAAATACATTAACCGAATTAAAATATTTTAGTTAACGGAAATTGATTGGTTAATCGAATTAACTGAAATTTATATGTTTTTATTTTTTAGTTAAAATAAGTAAAAAACATATGAAAAATAATACATTATTGTTCATTTTCTTTTTTAATAGTTAAAATATATATATATATATATATAAATTTTATTTATTTTGATTTATTCGGTTAATTACTCAATTTCGAACCTAATTAATCGATAATCGAAATTTTAAAAAATTATTAATCGGTCTTCAACCGAATTAAATTCGGCTACCGACTATTTAACCGAATTAGACTAATTCAATCTGTTAATTCGATTTTAACTGAACTATCAGATCTATTAATTATCAAATTTACTTGAATTTGAGGTTAAAGAAAAAAGAAAAATGAACAAACAAAGCGGCTATAATCATTTAGAAACTGTAAAATTATTTGGGGGGGGGGGGGGTTAACTTTTCAGGTTTATAAAACCTTGGTAGAGAAAACAAAATGGATTGGGGGAGCCAAAGGTGGAAAATAACAAGTTTTGTGTATCCCTAGATTTCGAAGGTGTTGATAAAATAACTAGCTATATTATTAATTAGATATGATTATGGGTCAAGTCGGATTGATATCGGATTTTAAGTTCATTTTTTAGGTTTGTATTTTATCCAGTTTGAAAAATAGGCTTAAAATTTTGTTTAAATTTAGTCTAGATAAAAAAACTAAACTCAAGTCCGACTCAACCTGCTCGTATTAAATTTTTTATACTATTTTTATATAAAAATAAATTTAAAAATTATACTACATCAAATACACTAAAAGTATTAAAACAAATGCTTCCCAACAAATTAAAAATATATTAATAAATGTCTCTATACTTAAATAACACTAAAATTGTTGCAACTTATCAAACAAATGTCTCTAAAATAGTAGCAAAATTAACAATAAATCAAAAGTTATACAATATCTAAACAATAACAATAAAATAGTAACAATATAAAAGTAAAATGGTAGCAAAATAACAAAACAACAACAACAACAAAATTTTTTTCTAAGTAGATTTAGGCCGGATCCAGGCTAAAAAATCTTATTCGATGCCTAGTTTGTTTAGAAAATGGGCCTTATTTTTTTTTTGTCAAAACTCATTTTTTGGGCCTATATTTTTTCTCAAATCCTCTCACTTTTTAGGCGGGCCTTCGGGCCTAGGCGGGCCACTCGACCCATGATCAGGTCTACTACTAGTCTTTGAAGGGGGAAAGAGAGGTTTTTTTTATTATAAAAATGACCCAATTTTTTTTATTTACGAAAATGACCCACTTTGAAAATCATGTACGTAAATGATCCGTTTTGAATAGTAGACGTAGGTGACGCCATTGCTATTAGTGTCACCACTTGTCATTGTCATCCAATCGTTAGTTGCAAGGCATAAAATTTTTTTTTTCTAGGTCACTCCAATGGTTATGGTGTCACCAATTTTTGTATGCGCCAAAAATATATGTATCCTAAGTGGAGAATACGAACAAAACAAAATATTTTTTTAATAGGTGACGCCATAACTATTGGTATCACCCTTGTCAGAAAGTTAGAATTTTTTTGGGTTTGGGTGGTGCCATCGAGAATGGCGTAATCACCTATTTAGATGAGGGAGATTTGTTTTTTTGGATGGTGACAATGTCAACGACAGCACAAAAAAAATTCAAATTTTTTACGGGTGACGACATGTCTATGACATCACCCAAAAAAAATTCATCTGATATTGGTGGTCACGCCATTCCCTATGACACCACCAAAACCTGACATTGGTGACGCCAATGGCTATGACGCCACCTATTAATTTTTTTTTTGTATTCCCCTTTCGGAATACATGTATTTTGAATGTGTATAAATACCGATGATGCTATTAACATTGGTGTGACCTAAAAAAGATTTTTTTATGCGCTGCAGCCAATGATTGGATGACAATGATAGGTGATGACGTCAATGAAAATGGCGTCACCAATGTTTACTATTCAAAACATGTTATTTACGTATATGATTTCCAAGTGGGTCATTTACGTAAACAATCAAAAGTTTTAGATCATTTTTATAAAAAAACTAAAAAGAGAAGGTGATTTTTTTTAATTAATTATAGAGATCCTTAAATTTTAATCAAAAGTAAAAACAAAGTCAGTAATCTGTTAGAAAATAAAATTTTAATAACGGTGATTAATTTATATAATATTTTATTTAGAGTGATTAAATTGAAGTAAAATTTTGAAATGATGAAAATAAAACAAATCTGATTTTAGAGTGATTTAGTTTAATTTTTTATAACTAAAAATACTATATAAATAAAAAAGAACGTAGAAGAGTTTCTCATTTTGACACGTGTCCTTTCTCTGGCTAAGGATGAGATAAGATAGCACCTCAGGTCCTCAAACATAGTTATTTGTCTGTTATCTATCTTAACGTGGCATTCCATGAAAAAAAGAAAGAAAGATATGCATGGCATCAATTGCATGACAGTGAACATGTCCTTCATTACGTGGTTTAAGTTAAATTCCCTTATTAGTCTTTCTACTTTGTAAAAGTTATGATATTTAATTTTTATTTTTATATTTTTCTAATTTTAAAATTTTACTCTAGATCCAAATAGTAGCAATTAGGTCCATTTGGTTAAACTAAATTACTAGTCCTATACCTATACACTTAAAGATTTGGTCTATATTCTACAATCGGATCATATTTTAAGTCTCTATACTTTTTTAATTTTAAAATTTTAATCCTAACCCTAACAATAACGGTAGAAGTCCATTTGTACGGGCCCAATAATAAAACAAAACCAAATAATAAAGTCCATTTACAACAAATATAGCCCAATATGCTGCAAGCCCAATTGGCCCAAAACTAACAAAAATCCTAAAGGCCCAGGCCCGATAGCCTAAACTAAGTTTTCAATAAAATTAAAAAACCCTAAGCCCCTTTGCACCGCTCCTCCCTTCGCGCGCGCCGCCTGACGCGCCTCGTCTCGAGGCCTGACACACCCTCTTTGTCGTCATTTCACCAAAACAGCAAAAGGTCTGCATCGCATTCCGTTGACCTCGCCGATCCTACAAAAAAAGGGACAAAGAAAGAGAACCAAAACAGAAACGCGACAGCAAGGAACAGTAGGCTAAACATCAGCAAGAAACAGTAAAATATAGTATGTGAATCGACTTTAAAAGCCCCAACAATCAATTACAAAAATTTGCAATTAGAAATAGATTCATAAAAGAAAGGTGATTTTTTTTACTTTTGTTTTTCATCTTTTATTTTCGAAAATTATAAAATAAAAATAAAAATAAAATCTTACCTTTATCGCCGTTGCCTCTCCCTCCGTTTTGGAAGACCGACAGACCCTTGGGGGTTCGTTGAAGGGTCGTGACGGAGGTGGGCAGAATCAAAAGGTTCTTTCATTTCTTTTTGAATTTTGGGTTTTTTTTTTGGGCATTTTAGCCTTAGATCTGGGTTTTATTTGAAAAAAAAAAAAACAAAAAAAGTTTTTTTTGCATTTTTGGCCACCGTAGACGGCGGTGCCGTCGCCGGTGACCGGCGGACTGTGCGACGGCAGTTCGCCAAAGCTATGATTGGCCTGAGATGGCTTTCAGAGAAAGAAGAGAGAAAAAAAAGTTTTTTTTTTAAAAAAACAGTTTAAAATGATTTTTTTTTGAAATTTTTTTAACTTAAATAAGCCTCCCAAAGCGACGTCGTTTTGGGCTTGGCTTCTGACGCCCAAAACGACGTCGTTTCAAGGTTGAACTTATCCGACCTGACCCGCCCGACCTTGTAACACCCCAAACCCGGTCTATGCGTTAAGATCAAGTTTGGTATGCCACACAATCGATCAAACATTTAGTCATTTAATAATTTAAAGAAAACAGAACTTCAAAACCACTTTGGAGTTGTAGTTGAAGTAATACCGAGTTTAAATTTGAAATCCGTGATTTCAAAACGTAAGAGTTTATAAATTCATCTTTAGAGAAATAATTGGTTAAAACCTTATATGAATGGTTGAAATAAATTTATAAAAGAGTTTTCACAAAAGTTTTACGAGTAAGTGATATTTAAGAAACCCCCCCTTTTTTTTATACACAAGTTTAAGAAAACATTTATAAATTAAACAGCCTCGTTTAAGTAACTAAAACATAATAAAATCCATCTACGAATTAAAATCCATAAAATAATACCAGAGGCCTTATTACAACGCAAATGAAATAGTACTTAAATAAATAAAATACTTAAAAGAAGTTCAAAGTTTTATAACTCATCATTCGTAGTATGACCTCCACACGAAGTCATCCCCGGCGCAAGCCTCCATCAATTGTCATTATCTGAGAAGGGTAAGAAAACTGGGTGAGTTACTTAGAACTCAGTGTGTAACCCACTTACCGTGTCCACTGGGCCATAACCATATAAACATATATTTGGGCTTGAGCCCATTTACAAATGTACATTATATAAATCAAATATAAAAATGCATGTGATATGCAATTCCCAACCAAGCCTAATTTCCATCCGCTACACACCACCCGTACCAACCACCACACCTGTGGGGATCAAGTCAACCCACCCCGCCAACACACCAATCGCAGGCATTAAGCCATTTAAAATATTTGTGGCATAGCCACCGAACTAGATTGTGGCAGAGCCACTCGAACTAGATTTTGGCAACATGCCTTTCTTCTCTTCATCAATTTTCCCAACCCATGCAATCATGTATATATATATATATATATATATATATATATATATAACATAACAATACATTCACATGATGAATTTTAACAAAAAGCCCATGTTACAAGTTGGTTCATATTTCAGTTTATCAATTTGGCCCATTAGTCAAAATAGCATTTAGCCCATTTAACGATCTAGCAGTTTTTGGCCCATATATAGATCTAGCAGTTTTTTTCAAATTTGCCCATATAGCAAATTATCAAGTTGACCCATTAAGGGTATTTTCGTAATTCGGTCAATTAGGGGCATTTTCGTAATTTGGCCCGTAAGGGCGTTTTCATAATTCGGTGATCGTAACCACTAAGGGTAATTCGGTAATTTATCCTCTGAGGGTATGATGGTAATTTTCGCAACCTAGGCTTAATTACTAATTTGGGGCATAAAATCAAAACTGTCCATCTGCGTTGTACTGACTAAACTGACTATAAATCGAGTTGGGAAACTCGAAATTTAGATCCGTAAATTGTTCCTGAAACTAGACTCATATAACTTCTTACTATAATTTTTCCAGAATTTTTGGTTTAGTCAATTAGTACAGTTTATTCTTCAAAGTATCCCTTGTTTCACTGTTTGACAGCTCTGCCCTCTCTTCACAAAATCTCAGATATCTTATTGTACAGAACTCAAATACTGATTTTGTTTGATCCAAATAAAAATAGACTCACTAAGGATTCTAATAATGTAAACCATGTCCCGTAATTATTGTTCTACAATTTATAGTGATTTTTCCAAGTCAGAACAGGGGATCTCGAAATCACTCTGAACCAGTCTCACAAAAATATAAAAATCTCAAAATATACTAATCCTTTACTTTCTCCGTTTCTTTTATAAGAAAATAGACTCAATTATCTTTCAATCCATATCTCCTTCACTTTCTAATTCAATTTCCACTATTTTTGGTGATTTTTCAAAATCACGTCACTGCTGCTAACCAAAACTGTTTTGTTACAAAATATGGTTACCACTTCGAACATACGTACGCCCGAGTGGCCATAGATGCTGGTTTGCGGCTTTTCAGTCTTTCGACCGAATCACAGAACATTTCATGCAAACATTTAGAGAGGTATGAGATTACACACCCCATTTCAAACATGTATTCGGAAAGTAAGGGCTTACACACCTGATTACGGTAAGGACTAAACCTTTTTGATCGTCGGCACCTACGACACTCACTATTTCCGAAGGATTAACAAATAGAGAATATCGAGTGACTTTGTCCCTAAAAAAATAATCGATTAGTCGAAACTTCGATTCGATTTGCAACATAGCCGAATAGAGATATAACGAAAAATCCAAGAAGAACTCCTTACCTTAACACTTCGACTCGATTTCTAGCTAGTCACTATGATAACGAATACTCCGAGTTCGGCCTTCTTTATAACACGATTGCTTAAACGAAGGTTGAAAGAAAATAAAAGATGAAAGAAAGATGATGATGATGATGATTCGGTTTACAAGAGGGAAAAGAGAAAGAAAAGAAAAGAAAAGAATTTAGGAGCAATATGCATTCGGCAATGGGGAAGGAGAAGGAAAAAGAATGGCCTTTTTGTGTTGGTAGTTTCGGCACTAGGAGGAAAACACTAGAATGATTAGCAAAGAAATGACCAAATGGTCAAAAAGATGACCAAAAGAAATAAAGCAAATGTTGTTTTCTTCTACCAATACTTTCGGCCAAAGGAAGGAAAAGATGAATGGAGGAAAAAAAATGTTTTCAAGCAAAACAAAAATGACCAAAAGAATTCTAACAAGCTACCATCCTACCCTAAGCTAATCACCAAATTTCCACCACCCAAAATTTGCTCCCCCTTTAGTCCACAAAACCGTCCCCATTCATGGTCAAAATGGCTATGAAAAAAAAAATATTATCAAGACATCATCCTTGATTTAAGCCTTGAAATCCTCCATTATCCTAAAGTTTGAGAAATCTTATCCCCTAAATCAAGCAATTCCATACCTTAATCATGCTTGCCATAAACTTTAATATCCTTACCATAAAAAAAAATTTAGTCCATCTTATCCATAATTGGTGCTTAGTTGACACATGCTAGGAAAAAGCAAAAATAAAAGTTCCCAAATTGCAAGCTAGGAGATTCGAACCTCTCCCCTCAAGTCCAACTTATGACACCATCACCACTTTGCCAATTACTCATCTTATGCCATCTTTTATCACTTAAATAACTTAAACTCCAAGGTTACCTGATTCCTTTTCACTAAAGTACTCTTTTACTAAAATTGATTCTAATTCCAAGTAAACCCGAGCCTTCTCAAGACTATATTTAGCACATAATAAAATCATGTTCGAGCTAACACCAAAGACAAGCAACATATTGATACTCAAATTTTTAAGATGTTACAGACCTAGGATCTGCGTGTTTTGCTTTAAGGGGGTCTAATTGAACTTTTGGTCCTTCCGTTTTTTACACATCTTGCATTATAGTCCTATTTCCTTTTTTTTTTTTTATTTTTAATTTGTCCCATTTAATTTTTATTTTTTATTTTGATCCTTTAAAATGGTGCGCATAAGGAGGGCATGGATATTTTTCTTTTCAGCCCCTATTCATTTTTAGTGTGTTACAATTTAATCCTTTATTTTATTTTTCATCGATTTCTCCCCTAAAATATTTTATTTAGGTTTCAATTTAGCCCCTCTTATATTCATTAACTTATTTTATTATGATTTAGACTCTTAATTTTATTTTAATGTCAATTTAATCCTTTTATTTAATTTCAGCCCTGTCTAGATTTTTATTTTTGTGTTTTGTTTTTATTTATTTATTTACTTACCATTTTTTTAATTTGGTTTTTGTATTTATTGTGCATTTTTATTTTATTTTATTTTATTCTTTGCCTTTATTATCGTTATTGTTATTCTATTATTTATTACTTATTTATTTATTGTATTTTTACTTTTAAAAATTAGATTATTTATTATCATCATCATCATCATCATCATCATTATTATTATTATTATTATTATTATTATTATTATTATTATTATTTTATTATGCATATTATGCCATCATTACTACAATCACATTAGTATTGTTGTAGTGTTCCTCTATTTGTTTCTTCTAACATTTTACTCATATAGCTATTATATATTATTTCGTTTATCACTATTTTATACATTGAATTTAGATATGTTCATCCATTGATGTGCCACACCTGAATAAAAACGCATATTGTTTTAAAAATGATATTTGTTATTATTCAAGAAAATGACATTTTTAAAAATAGGCAATGTTCTATATTTGGAGATTCGGGAAGTCGTATCCTAACTTACGGGGTTTCGACTTTCTCTTTGAACCTAAATAATCGAACAACATTTTAAAACTAAAATACATGAGATTTAAACAAAAATTATATGATGAGCGATTTTATTTTCGAGAGTACGGGATGTCATGTCCTAACTTACGAGACATGACCTTTTCGTTAACTCGAAATAAGAAAGTTTCTTATATAAGTTTGGATTTGACTAAATGTTTCCAAATAAGAATGTCATTAATACAAAGAGCTGGGATCGTATTTTAAATTCAATTTTCGAATTTTCAACTTTCAACATTAAGACATCAAGTAATTAATTAGGTACCAATTTTGGGAGTAACGAGGGTGCTAATCCTTTCTCGTACGTAACCAACTCCCAAACCTATTTCTTGATTTTTGTATACCAAAATTGTTGTTTTAGTAAATTGAGCTATTTATTAAAAACGATCAATTTACGAGGTGATCCGATCACACCTCATTAAAAAGGATTGGTGGCGACTCCCATTTTCGTTTTCAAAATAAAGTCGATTTAAAAAAAAAAGTTTCGGCAATAGAAGTTATCATTTGGTTAAATTTAATTACTAATCACGTACTATGCATATAGTTGTTGATTTAGTCTTGACATGTAACACCCCAAACCCGGTCTATGCGTTAAGACCAAATTTGGTATGCCACACAAATCGATCAAACTTTCAGTCATCTAATGATTTTTAAGAAAACCGATCTTTCTAAATGATTTTTTTTTAAATGGAGTTTATCAAAACCGAGATTTATTTGAAATTTATGATTTTAAAACATAAGAGTTTAAAATTCGATTTTTTTGGGAAATAATTGATTAAATTTTAAAAGAAATTTAAAAGAATTCAAAAGGGATTTGAAAACAAGATTCATAAAAGAGTTTTTACAGAAATTTTTACGAGTTAGTGATTTTTGAGAAAAACCCTTTTTTTTATACATAAGTTTAAGAAAACTTTTATAAAAATTTTAACAGCCACGTTTACGTATCTAGAACATAATAAAATCCATCCACGAGATAAAATCCTTAAAACAATACATAGAGGCCTTATTACATCACCAAAATAGTAATTAAGTAAAAATACTAAAGAGTAGTTTAAAGTTCATAAAAACCATCATTTGAAGTATGGCCTCCACGCGAAGTCATCCCCGGCCCAAGCCTCCGTCAATTATCATTACCTGAGAAGGGTAAGAAAAATAGAGTGAGTTACTTAGAACTCAATGTGTAACCCGCTTACCGCGTTCACTGGGTCAACACCATATAAGCATTAAGTTGGGCTTGAGCCCATTTACAAATGTACAATTTATATATAAATAATATATAATGCATGTGATATGCAAATCCCAACCAAGCCTAAATTCCATCCGCTACACACCACCCGTACCAACCAACACACCTGTGGGGATCAAGTCAACCCACCCCGCCAACACACCAATCGCAGGCATAAAGCCATTAATATATTTGTGGCAGAGCCACCGAACTAGATTGTGACAGAGTCACCGAACTGGATTGTGGCAACAGGCCTTTCTTCTCTTCGTCAATTATCCCAACCCATGCAGTCATGTATATATATTCATATGATAAATTTCAACAAAAAGCCCATAATACAAGTTATCAATTTGGCCCATTATTCAAAATATCATTTTAACCCATATATAGATCTAGCAATTTTGGCCCATATAACAAATACCAAGCGACCCATATAGCAACATATCACATTTGGCCCATAAAGGGTACTTTTGTAATTCGGTCCGTAGGGACATTTCGTAATTCAGCCCATTAGGGGCATTTTCGTAATTCGGCCCGTAAGGGCGTTTTCATAATTCGGTAATCGTATCCATTAAGGGTAATTCGGTAATTTATCCTCTAAGGGTATGATGGAAATTTTCGCAACCTAGGCTTAATTACTAATTTGAGGCATAAAAATCAAAATTGTCCATCTGCGTCGTACTGACTAAACTGACTATAACTCGAGTTGGGAAACTCGAAATCTAAATCCGTAAATTTTCCTTGAAACTAGACTCGCATATCTTTCTACTATAATTTTTCCAGATTTTTTTACTTATCCAATTAGTACAGTTTATTCCTTAAAGTTTCCCTTATTTCACTAACCAACGATTCTGACCTCTCTTAACTTAATTTCAAATATCTGGCCGTACGATTTTCATATATTGCTCCCACTTGTTTCTAATGAAAATAGACTGACCAAGGAATCCATATATATAAATTATAACCTATCAGAACCAGTCTCACTAAAATTAGAATATCTCAGAACATAGAATTCCTTTTCCTCTTCCGTTTCTTTCATATCAAAATAGACACAGTAAGATTTAATCTGATATCTTATTCACTTTGTATTTCTTTTTATCCTATTTTTTGTGATTTTTCAAATATACGTCACTGTTTTTGACCGAAACTGTTTTTTTACAAAAATACGTTTACCACTACGAGCATACGCACGTCCGAGTGATCACGGATGCCGGTCATCGGTTTTCTTCGGTATTTCCTACCGAATCACAGAATATTTCATGCAAACTTCCAGAGAAATGTGAGATTACACACCATTTCAGATATGTATACGAAAAGTACGGGATTACACACCTGATTACGGTAAGGACTAAACCTTCTTGATCGTCGGCACCTACGACACCCACTATTTCCGAAGGATTAACAAATAGAGAATATCGAGTGACTTTGTCCCTTAACACTTCGACTTGATTTCTAGCGAGTCACTATGATAACGAATACTCCGAGTTCGACCTTCTTTATAACACGATTGCTTAAACGAAGGTTGAAAGAATAATCAACAAAACAATATCGATGAAGAGAAGATTCGGCTTTGATAAAAATAAAGGAGAGAAAATATTGGTTCGACTATGGAGGTAGTCTAACATTCGGCCATGTAAAAAAATAAATGATGAAGGAAGTATGGTTGAAAAGAAAATAAGTCAAGAAAGAAAGAGAATGAGGATGTGAGGTTTATGATTTAAATTTTCAAAGATAAGAGAAAAGCAAAGAGAGAGGGTTTGAAACAAAGGTGCATTCGGCCATGGGAGAGAAGGAAGAGATGATGTTTTTGTTTGATGTTTGAGAGCATGAGATGAAAAAAAAAAGAAAAAGATGTCTTGTAAAAACAAAAGTGACCAAATGGAAAATGTGCTCATCAAGGACCTAATCCCACCAAACTAATCACCAAAAATCAGCCATCCCCCTTAGCCCCCTATGCTGTCCACATACATGGTCAAAAAGACCATTCAAAAGTTTCCAAAACACCTTTCCTTGTTTTAAGCCTTATTATCCTCCACTTTCGAAAAGTTTAGAAATCCTATCCCCAAAATCAAGCAAATTCTATCCTAAATTCATATTGCCATAACTTTTAGCCACTTTATCATAAAAAAAAAAATAGTCCATCCTTACCAAGAATAGAGCTTGGCCAACACTTGCCAAATAGGTGCAAAAATAAAAGCCACCAAAATGCTATCCATGGGATTCGAACCTCTCCTCCAAGCAATCACTCATGCACCACTTCCACCTTGCTACCAGCTCATCTTATGCTAGTTTTTGACACTTAAATTACCTTAAGCATCAGGATCACTTGTTCCACTTCAATAAAATTCTCATTACTAAAATTTATTCTAGATCCGAATAAATCCCGAGCTTTCTCGAAACTATATTAAGCACACAAATTTAATCATTCACAAGCTAATCACCAAAAACATGTAACATATCGATACTCATATTTTAGGATGTTACATGACACAAATTATGGCAGTTATTCTATTAATTGGATTTTTAGTGAGTAATATGTGAAAGTAACAAACTAACATGATATTACATATATATAATATGCTTATCACATCATATTTTGGAAATAGTAAAACTTAATAAATTTTAACAGTTATCATTTGGTGAGGACTAAAATTTTAAATTTTAAAAAATACAAAGATTAAAAATTACCAAATGAAAGTATAAGGACTAAATCCATAAATTTCATAAAATATAAAAACTAAAAAAGAGTTTAACCAAAACTTATCACTCTATTCCTTATTCTTAACACGCAATAGTTATAACAATTTGACAACACTTACAGGAAAATTAGGCAAAACTTTCATGGTTAGTATATGTGAGCAAATTTGCCCCGTAAAATTAGGCAAAATTTTCATGAATGTGAGTGTGAGTGTCATGGTGTTTAAGCGCATTGGGATAGACATTGGTCACAAGTTTTAAAGTTGTTTCATATTCAAGATAAGGAGCGAATTATTGACCATTAGTTAAGGTAAAAGAGACATTTATCATCTCATTTAGCTCCCGTAATTAATTTTTATATATGCTTTAAACCTTAATTTTTTTTTTCTTATTTCTTAATTCCTATATATGTTTTAAACCTTAAAATAACTTCACTATATATATTTTGATACTTCGTTATAAAATAAGTTTATATTACCAATTTATCTTTTTATTTATATCTTGATTGTTTTACAAAATTCTTAATTTCGGTTTTCAATTAGAACAGTTAATGAAAGAACAAAAAAATCACATATGAAAAACATTTAGTATAGAGATGCAATTATGCAGATACCAAACATACTCTTTAAAATATTTTTGTAATGGTAAAATATAAATGTAATTAATGATATTGTAACTTATAAAATAAAATATTGCTCACAAAAAGCATAGGATTTATGATGAAAAGAGAAGCAAAAACTAAAGCAAGCAATTTGATATGTGACATGTGGAAGCAATTTAATTTACCTAAATTCTTTTTCGTTAATTAATAATCTTACAAAATTTAGCTGATTAAGTCTTAGTTTGACTGGTATGGGTATTGTTGCCAATACAAGAGGACGTGGGTTCGAGTGCGTTGAAGCGTGTTATCCTCTTATTTATGGGTTGGGGATGGGCTATGTGTAGTTCTAAACATTGTCTTAAAAAGAACAAATATGATCAAAACCTATAATGGGATTATTCAAAAAAAATTAATCTTAATAAATTTATATAGTAATTGAGGGAAGGAGTGGAGAAAATGAAAAATTAATTAAATTTAATTAACTAATTTTTCAAAATTATTTATAAATCCTCAAATATTTTATTATTTTGATCATTAATGAGATGACTTAATGTGGTTCATTGATGGTACATGAAATTTATGTATCGGTGGTGTATCGAATATTATCTTCTAAACCCAAATGCAAAACTAGAATTTATAGTTTTTTGTGTTGGAAAAAGCACTTTTGGAGTTAAATAACATTTTTAACCCTCTTTTATATTTCGGTGTATCTTACGTAATATTATATGGAATAATATTTAATGCATTATCCGCGCATAAGTCTCATGCATAATTAGTGAAAGTCTCATGCATCATCAGTAAATAATAATACAACACCTCATCATTAAATAAAACAAAAAATAATGGAGAACTTATAAATAAATACTAATAATTTTATTTAAATATAATTAATTATAACTATTTTAATTAAATATTACTAACTCTAGGGTTTAGGGTTTAGGGTCTTTAGTTTAAGGTATAGAGTATCAAGTTTAGAGGTTAGAGTCTTGAGCTTAGAGTTTAGGATTTTCAATATTTATTTATAATTAATTGTTATATAGGTTTGTTTAAATAAAATTATTTGTATTTATTTATAAATCCTACACTATTTTTTTTTTAAATTTTATTTAGTGATGATGTGTTATGTTATTATTTATTGATAGTGCATAAAATGCATGCACTGTCAGTGCATCAAATATTGCATAAAATTCATGCACTGTTAGTGCATCAAATATTCTCCTATATTATATTGGGTATACAACTATTTTTCTATTAAATTTATTTCGAATATATATTTGAATTTTTAATAATTATTTTTTAATATTTAAATATAGTTCATATATTCAAATTAAACTTTACAGATAATTCATATTAATTACTTAAAAATATTTAAAATTTATATTTCAATATATCAATATATTAGTAATAATCTTTTTTATATTTTTATTAAAGTATCATAAAATTAATTAAATTTAATATATATTATTTTACAATATCATATCTAGAATTAACATTTTATTTTTTAAAAACAACTTTTATCAATAATACAAAATTCTTAAATCTTAATCAAAATTTTCAAATCATATCTTTACGACACTTTTCATAAACACTTCTCAAAAGTAATATAAAAGGAAGTCAAGGTTTCGAAATCAATTTTAGTTAAAGTCAAATAATCGAATTAAATTTTAGTTGATGTGATATATATTCTTCTTTGGGTAAACTAAATCTACCTTCATACAAAAACGTTTTTTAAGTTTTAAAATTTCAATTCTTTTAAAAAAGATAATTGTTAAATTTATTAAATTAAAATTTTTTATTTCTAAAACAAGATAAGGAATGCAAATCATTATGTCTTACATTATTTTAGTTTGTTATTTCGAACATATTACTCACTAAGAATTCAGTTAATGGATTAACGACGGTCATTTGTATCAAGACTAAAATTTTAAAATTTGAAAAGTAAAAGGACTTAGAATGATCCAATTGAAGATTGGACTAAATCTACAACTGTACACATGGTACAATACTAGTAATTGAATTTAACCAAATATATTTAATTTCTATTGTTTGGATTGGGTTCGAATTAAAAATTAAAAATTAAAAATTCGAAAAGTACATGGATTAGAATTGACCAATTTGAAAAGTACAAGGATTAAATTCACAACTTTTGCAAAGTAGAAAGACTGATGTTGGGCCTAAATTTAGCCCGGGTCCAGTACCATACCCAAATAAACAATAAAATAAAATTCCCATCAGTCCAATACAAGTGGTCCATGACCCAAGTAAAAACCCAAATGGCTAGGCCCAAGTTAACAGCCCAGTACAACTTAAACGGAAACCAGGGTTTTGGAAACCCTAGCCACAGTAGCCTCGCGCCGTCAATAGTCCATCGAGCCACGTCACCACGCCCTCCGAATCGTGGCCTCCACGCCTCCGGTAGTCGAACCTACAAAGCAGGAAGCAATACAACACAAAAGGGGGATTGTAGTGGGGATTTAGGGTTTGATTTTATTCTATTTTTAGGGGATTTTTAGTCTATAAAGAGGGAAAGAATCGAGGGTTTGGGGGGACCTTTTTTCTTTTTTGACGGAAATAGAAGAGAAAAAGCAAATCTCAGATACAAACAGAAAATCTTCAAATACATACTAGAATACGAAAGGTTATTTCCTTTTATTTTGTTTTCTGTATTTTCTTTTTCCTTTTAAAAACAGTAAAAAAGACGAAAAAGCTAACCTTTTTGACTTTTCCGGCCACCGCGCGACTGACGGTGGTCCGGCGATTGTGACTCAGTCGGAAATGGGGAAGGGCTTGGGAGGTTTGAGAGAATTTTGGTTTTTTTTTTTTGAGAATGAGGAAGGAAATGAGGGTTTTTGGATTTTTTTTTTTTTGCTTTTATAGCTAAACTAAACGGCGCCGTTTTGAGCATTGGGGTTAGAGGCCAAAACGACGTCGTTTTGGGCCTCTGACCCGCGACCTGACCCGCACAGGGGTTAGGATCCGCGCGTTTTTGCTAGGGAGGGGCTAATTGCGCATTTAGCCCCTCCGCTTCTCCATGGTTTCATAATCAGGTTTTTTATTCCCGATTTGGTCCAAAAGTTCGCTTCTGGTTTCAATTAAGTCCTCAGTCGAGGGCACCATTTCGGAGAGCGGGATTAATTTCCATTTTAGTCCTCCTTGTTCTGCGCGGGCTTAAATCTGGTCCTCCCCCTTTATTTTATTTCTGATTTTACCCCAAAACTTCTGTTTTCAATCCAATTTAGTTTTTTTTTATTTTTACTATTTTACCGTTAAATTCATTATTATTATTATTTTATTTCTTCTTTTTTTATGTACATTATTATTATTATATATTGCTGTTTACTTTATGTTCATGATTGTATATTATTTGTTTACTATTTCTACTATTATTTTATTAATATTATCCTTATTATTTTACATCCATATATTATTATTACTATGCTATATTTTATTATTATATTTATCGTCATACTATTTATTACTAACATTTTTATTTATTACTTTTATTATTTTATATTTTGTTACACACTATATATATTATTATTATTTTCTGCTATTATATTTATCATATATATTTACTATTAGTTTTAAACCATATATTTTATGCCTATTTTTACATATATAGGTATTTTACCTCTTTTGACTATTTTATATGTTCATCATTTTGATTTTTCGTATTCTTATATACATTTTATTATTACTTATTTTTTATTTATATCTATTATTTTTATTTTTGTTTTTATTGCTATGGTTATTATTACTTGTTTTTTATTATGAATATCATCATTGCTATTTTTATCACGAGTTTTACTATCATGGTTTATTTACTCTTGTTCCCGTCATTTCATGTAGGCCGATGGTTTCGAATTGCACTTCAACATTTTACCTTTATTTAAAAAAAATCCATTAAAAAGGTTTCACAAAGGTAATATTTAGTGTTTGGATGTTCGAAAATTGTACCCAATCGTGCTGGGCTTCAGTTTTTCGTTCGTCTGGATAATTAAATATCCTTAAAAGATTTTGATCGTGTTTTTAAAAATAAGGCAATGTTTCGTGTTTGGACGTTCGAGAGATTCGTGCCCAATCGTGCTGGGTCTTGATTTTCTATCCGTCCAAATGACCAAATATCCTTCAGAGGTTTTGACAAGGATTTCTTAAATAAGGGCAATATTTCATGATTGGAAATTCAAGGAATCGTGCCCAATCGCGCTGGGTTTCGGTTTTTAGTTTGGCCAAATAGTGAAGTACCATTTTTAAATTGCAAGACATGAATGTTGGAAATCATGAACTGATCTTGGTATCGATAGTTTGAAACATCGGGCCCTATCGTGCTGGATGTGGTATTTCAACTTTTCGGAACAAGAGAGTTTTAATATCCAATGCGAGTTATCCTCCAAAAGTTTCCAAAACACCTTTCTGATTTCAACGTCAAATTTGTGGTCCTAAAACCACTGTTCTAAAACCACTGTTTCCAAAACAAAAATAATAATAAAATAAATATTTTAACGTCAAATTTGTGGTCCTAAAACCACTGTTTTGATTTCACTGAAAATGGGCTGTTACATAAATACTCCTCATTACAATTGGTTTTTGGTCAATAGCTAAATATTTCGCATTTTTTAACTTTTGTATGTGCGTATACATTTCAATTGCTCCACCACAACGCACAAAGATGAGCGAATTCTCAAAAAAAGTTGGGAATATATATTAATTACGAGTCTCCTTGTATTATTACATGTTTTGAATGTATTAGAGATTCAATTATGACATGATTTGTGATTACTATTTTGACTCGATAGTTTTCCAGACATTAAAGGGAGAGAAATAATAACTTGTAATGAGTTAGGGGGAGAGTAATTTTAACCAGAAATTCAACAATGATAATTCATTACAAGTTCCAAATATGAAAATTCTTATAAAAGAAAATAATAAATCTAGATGGTCATATAGTGAAGGCGGGTGCTCCAGAAGAGACCCAAGACATAGCTAATAAGTAAAATTCCAAAAGAGATTCAAGTACCTGAAACTGAAGATTCAAATAGTGAAAATAAGAGATCTCGATAAGTTATGTCAATTCGAGAAAATGTCAAACCGATAATAAAAGTGGTGACAATGGTTTTGTATGCAATATTATTGTTGAAATAATGAAATAAAAGGAGAATCTTGAATAAATCTATTGAGAAATATAGATACGGAATAAAATTTTCAAATAGAAAGACACAACTCAAGTACAAGTAATTTCGTGGAGTTTTTGGACCAGTAGTCCAAATATCTAAAGGTATAAAACCAATGAGGATACAAATGAAGTAGTTTTGTAAAAGCGGAATAAAAATATGAAGTTTTTTGCTAAACCCTGAAATTGATTATGAAAAGATATAATATTGTTTTGTGGTGGATGCAATAACCTTTAGATATATTATTAAACTGCCAGTTCGTAAAAGATTTAACTTGCATCTAATGGTTGTTGTTACAACCTTTTATGAATCACTATATAGTAATGTTTATATTAAAATCATTAAAGGATTTAGAATGCTAGAAGCATATTGAAATTTTCGAGAAATTGTTCATTTATATGAATTGAAATAATTTGAACATATGTGGTAAATTTAACTTAGTGAATAGTAGTTGAATAAGGATTATAAAATGATCCAAAATACCTATTTGTGTTTTTATAAAAGAATCATGATTAAAACTTGCTATGATTGTTGTGGAATCTCCGGAAGAGATCACAATATATTTCCCCTAAATTTTCCCTCGCTCATGATTTTCAAAAAAATGGTAATATAAATGCTTAGCAAATTCATTCAAATAGTCATTTGAAAAACTAGTATTCAATTGAATACGTAAAATATGAGAAAATATGTGATGTTTTCATGAGGGAGAGTAAATATCGTTGCACTCTTTTTCCCTTAACCGAGATTTTATCCCATTGGATTTTCCTGATAAGATTTTTAATGAGGCAATATGTTATGCGTATTATAGATATGTGTACTCTTTTTTAATCACTAGTAAGTTTTTTTCCCACAGGATCTTTATCTTAGTAAAGGTTTTAACGAGGCATATTATCTACCAATGGACACCCAAGAGGAGTGTTATGAATATCTTATTAAGTGGATGTCCACAAAGATATGTTTTAATGTACTTTAAATTCTAATAGTGATTAGAAGAAGACTCTACTTCATTTATACTTCTTTTGTCTATAAATAGAGATTTTGGAGAAGCTTTGTAGATATTCTGATTGATCAATAAAATACACTCTTTCTTTTGCTCTTCCATATTCTTTGTTTTTTATTCTCTCTGTCTATTTATTTTATAACAATTGTCGTAACCATTTTTTGACAAAACGGGAATCGACCTTTAAAAATATGGGTTTTGAAAATGAATAAAAACGGGAGTCGCCACCGACCTTTATTAGGTGTGATCGGATCACCTTTGTTTTAATAAAACATTTCGGTTTACTAAAACGGAGTTTTTGGTCTACGAACATTCGAGAGAATAGGTTCGGGAGTCGGTTACATGCGAGGAAGGATTAGCACCCTCGCAACGCCCAAAATCGGTACCAAATTGATTACTCAATGTCCTAATGTCGCAAAGCTTTGAAAAGATTTTGAAATCTTTTTCTATTTCTTGTGACTTTAAACTACTTGATCGAATATCGAGTTTCCCTTGTTTTGAAGGAATAGAGTCTCACATCCAGCACGATTGGACACGATAATCTGAACCCTTGAACTCAAGATTGTCTCCAAAATTCTCCAAGCACTCATTTTTTGAAATTTTTGGAAATGATATTTGCTCATTCGGTCATAACAAAACACACACCCAGCACGATTGGGCACGATCTTTTTGAACTTCCAAATATGCAAATATCACCTTATTTGAAAGTAGAAACAAAATTTGAAAGGATATCCACTTGTTCGGTCAAACGAAAAGTCACACCCATCACGATTGGGCACGAATTTCGAATTCCCAAACTCATGAATATTACCTTTGTGAAAACCCGTTTTTTCATGAATAAAAAAAAAATAAAAGATGAAATGTTGAATTGCGATGAAATGACGAAAGCAAGAAAACAAAGCGTGATAATAAACGATGCAATAATAAAACGAAAATAAAAGATAACATTAAAGCAATAATAATAAACAAAAACAAAAAGATGCTAGTGATGATAGAGACAATAGTAAATACAATAATAATAATAGTAGTAATAATAGTAGTATAGCTAATATAATAATCATAACAATACAAATAATAATGATACCATAATAAAATAATGATGATAATATAAAATATGTACAACGAAAACATATAAATATAGTAATGATAATAAATATAATGAAAATAGTGATAATAATAACAATACTAATAATAATAAAGGTAAATATAGTAATAAAATAGTGATAAAAATGACACGGAATATGTACAATATAATAATGTAAATATGGTAATAATAATAATAATAATAATAATAATAATAATAATAATAATAATAATAATAATAATAATAATAATATAGTAATAATAATAAGTAATAATAATAATACGAAATATGTATAGTAATAATATTAAGATAATAATAATGATACCAATGATAATAATAAAGCTAAAAGATTACAAAATAACTAAAAAATGGATCTAATTGCACTTAGAAACAAAAGTTTGGGGTCCATTCGAAATAAAATAAAAGGGAAAGGGTCTATTTGAGACGCGCACAAAAGACGGGGACCATTCGGAAATTATCCCTGCGTCCTATGCGCAGCGTTTTGTGTAGGATTAAATTGGAATAGAATAAAACATTCTGAGACAAATTTGAAAACATTAAAAAGAACTCAATTGAAAGAGGGTGAAGCGCTGAAGGACTTGGGGCGCAATTATCCCATTGAAGGACAGGTAAGGCTTCTATTTTTATTTTTTTATTCTTTTTATAATCTTTATATATTTATATATATATTTTGCGGATAAAAAAGAAAGAAAATAAAAAAATAATAAAAAAATAAAATAAAAATACCTTCGAATCAGACTTTCGTTTCTGACTTTTTTTTTGTGTTTAATCTCTGTTATTGCTTATGTTTTTTTCCTAAAAGAGACCTTTACAGTGTGATAATCGGCTTTTTATAGCCGATTGTAAAAAACATAAACTGTATGCAGTCTGTTTTCCATTTTCTGTTGTGGATCTGTTCTTCTCCTGTCTTTTTGCAGATCGTGGGGGGCAGAGGAAAGTGGAGGAGTGGCTAGTGGAGGCCGGCGTGTAACATCCTGGAAAGGGCCTATGCATTTTCAGTCTAACTGTACGAAATGACAAGTCTTAAGCACTATGAATAAATTTTTGATATTTTTGGAAACTCAGAAATGTATGAAAATGAATTGGAAATGAACATTTTTGGAAACTAGGAAATGTAAGGAAATGATTCAAAAATGGAAAGTGAACATTTCTGGAAACTTGGAAATGTAAGAAAATGGCAAGTTTACAGAGCCGATCGAAAATTTTAGGAAATTTGGAAATGACCTAGAAATGTCAAATTTTAAAGTTTAAAATAGGAAATTAGGGCAAGGAGGCCTTAAAAGAAAAAGTTGGAGAAATTTGACACACAAACAGGCTTGGAAAAGTGGCCTGACGATATCACTTAAGGCCTCTGGAAATGGCGCCACATGCAAGGGTGTTGGGCCTGAGTTCAAGTCACTTGGGAAGCAAATAAAGAAAGTTTTATTTTTGTTTCCAGAAGCACAAGGAGTGGACGGCAAGGCATCTAGAAAAAAAAGAGGTTTATCCTCTTTAAAATTCGGCTATTAAGTGATAAATAAGGGATTTTTTTTAGATTTTTAAATTGGATTATTTAGAAGAGATAACTACTGGATTAAATCCTTTTATTTATCATATTAAAAAGATAAAGTTATCAGAATTAGGAGTGGTGGCCAAGTAAGGGACTCCTTAGCTGATAATTTTGCCTATAAAAGGAAGGAAGGAGGGCTACTCATCAGTCTGTTTCTTTCTCTGCTCTGCCGAAAATTTCCTGGCAAACTCTCTCTGCCGAATTTTCTTCTCCTCTTTTCTTCTTCTTTTATCTTCTACTGTCAAGCCGAAACCTCTTTGATTCCTATTTAAGTCTCCATAGCCGAATCTCTGTGGCTTCAATCAAGGGTGCCGTCGACTGTGGTGATAAGGTAAGAATAATGGATTCTTGTTGTTTATTCTCTTTCAACAAGATTTGGGAACTGATTCTTTTGGTTGTCTTTTGGCTGAATATTAAAGGAGGAATTCCGGGATTTCAGATCTAAGGATTTAAGGTAAGAAAAGCATGGTTTAGGCCAGAGGCCAATTGATTTAAGATTATTAAGTGATATGGAAATCAGATCTAACATATGTGTGTAGGGATTTCAACATCTCCATAGCCAAGGGTTACTTTTCGGGATTTGAAATCACAAGGTATGTGTTTAAGATATTCGGCCAAGGCTATTTTAAATATTTAGATTTATTATCAGAAGCCGAAAACTAACCTGTGGAGTAATATAGTGTTTAGCCGAATTCACAAGGGAGGAATACAAAGATCCGGCCCTTGATTCTTAAAATCAATTCAGTTACAAGGTAAGTAATACAAATCCTAGTTGTATTTGGAAAAATGGCCGAATGGTCTTTTAAATAGTAAGTGATTAACTTATGTAGGATTTGAGATCTAAATCTGTAATCGGTTCTCTTCGGGATTTTTGAGGACTTCATTAAGCGAATCAGGTGTGTACTCCACACTACTTTGTAATATGAATTATGGTTGCATGTATTAAAATATATGTTAATGAAAATATGAGCATGGCTAAGGTACCATGTTAAGGTACTAAGTACTCAGGTACGTTTCCTACTTCTACTAGGAATATGAAATATGTTATTCATAACATGAGAATATGATAAGAATGTGAACTATGGTATATTATGCATATTAATGTTTATGGGGCATATGGTTGTATATTGAAAGGGGAAGTGAAAAGTGGTGATTTAAGACCACAGTAATCTGAAAAGTTGTGACTTACGACCACAGTAATCTGAAAAGTGGTGATCTAAGACCACAGTAATCTGAAAAGTGGTTTCCTAAAACCACAGATGCGGAGCCTTAAGCCCGCAAATTGGTGTGTAGCGGAAGGAGGGTCGACTTAGTAGTCCCCACGGTGTGTTTGGCAGGTACGGGGGTGTGTAGCGGATGGACAATTAGGTTTGGGTTTGGGAATGCATCATAACTTGTATTTTATGATTGAATGTATTGTATGCCTGATTCTATTACGATTTAGTGCCACGTACACATTGAGTCTGGTTGACTCACCCCGTTGGGGAAATATTTTTTTCAGGTGATGAGCAGTAATGGACCGGGTCGGCAGGAGCTAAAGGTGACCATGCATCGCAAGGAGAAATTTAAAGACTTGGGCTTTTATTTTACTCAGTACTTAAATTTTATTTTGGGTTTTGGTTGATGTAATAAGGCCATGAGGCCCAAGTAGGATTTCTTTATTTCTATTTAAACTTTTAATTTACTATGTTATGAACTATTTTTGATTAAAGTTCAACTTAAGAATTATTTATTTAAAAATAAACCCTAAACTGTTTTGTCATCGTAATTAAATGATTTCTAAGTAAATAAGTGGGTTTCGATCTAAGCCCAACCCAAAACAATATTTTTTTCAAAAAATTACACAAATTTTCTCTACGTAACAAAGAACTTTGAAACCGATTTTCTTAAGGAACATACCAGATCCGGTTCAAGCTCGTGGGCTGGGTGTGGGGTGTTTCACGGCGCTGGTGGAGCGATAGTGGAGGCCAGTGGGGTTGCGGCGCACAGGCCCGCGTGCCTCCACGTGCGCGGCGCTAGGGTTAAAGGGGAGGCTAGGGTTTCCTGGCTTAGGTTTAGTTTGTGGGCTGTATTATTGGGCCTTTTTTGGTTTAATTGGGTTGAAATTGTGGGCTGGACTTTGTAAATAAAGTGGACTGTTTTTATTTATTTTAATGGGCTTGTTTGGGATTTTATTTGGTTTTGGTTTTGGGCCCTGGGTTAATGAACTCGGGCCAAAATTGGTGATTACAACAATTATACATTTTTATATGTTTTATACTTGTTTTAACAAAAAAAAATACATATAAATTTTGGTTCGATTAATATTTTTTGAAAAAATTTTGGTTTAGTAAACGGTTAAAGGATTAAAAAGTTCGGTTAATTCAATTAATATTAGCTCGTTTAATTAACTATTTGAACACCACTAAATATTGGTTGGACAATAAATTAGGAGAGAAACTTTGGGCAACTAAACCCAAAGAGGTACTTTACTTGGATTGGATCCAAACCTTAAGAAAATTACCTGATTAAGGCATGGGTCATAGTTATATTTTCAAGATATGGTGGGGTGAGCTAGTGGCTTAAAAACTTTTCTTAAAATATACAAATATATTTCATTACGTATTTATTTTTAAATAGAACATATTTAATATTTAATATTTGTGAACATTAAAGAAATTAATATAATAAAAACTAATTACATAGAACAAAAATAAATATAAAATTATAAAAGAATCAAATTTTAACAATAAAATAAATTAATTTTAGAAAAATATATAAAATAAATGAGCTGTAAGAAATTATTAATAATATTATTTAAATTATAATATATTAATATTCAAAACATGATGAAATTTTATATTATTTTTAAAGTTGATTTAGTGAATTATAGATAATTTACCCATAATATCTTCATGAAAAAGAAAAGGAAAAAATTGAACTGGAGTCTATATATAGTTGTATAGGTATAAGAAGTGAAAATATTTTTTTTTAGCACTTTCATTATAAGTTCTGATCATAACTGTTATTTTTGACACAATATTTAAAACTACCTATAGCCCCTCTCCAACCCATAAATAGGAGGAAAATACATTTTATCATACTCGAACCCACATCCTCCTGCATTGACAATAATACCCATACCTATGGATTCAACAGGCAGAAGGGAAGACATAGTTTAACCACAAAAACATATTTTGTAACATCCAAAAATTATGGGCCTATGCATTTAGTGCAGGGATAGAATTAATTTGTTAATTTAAGTGATAGGGGTCTAAATTTGGGCTTAGAATTAGGCAAAAGCCCAGATTAAATTATTTTAAGGTAGCATCATTAACAATTAAAAAGGAACAAGTTTTGGGTCGCAAGGAGCCCATGTTTTTGGGCCATTTTCGGCAATTAAATGGGAGCAAGGGTGACGCCACAACAAGGGATTTAAGGGCCTAAAATTTAAGTTTAATGAAGCCCAAACCTTTTAATTTAAATGAGTTAAATTTCGGCATTTAGAATTAATGAGGTGGACGACTACAAGGCTTAAAAATAGGAAGATATATATGGATTTTTAAGTGATAATATCATAGATAAAAAAGGAGAAAAGTTAGGAGCTTATCTTCAAAGGAAGTGTTGGCCGAAAATCCACCACCTAGAGGAGTATAAAATTCGGCTACTGCATGGCATAGAGGGTGCCGAAATTCTCCTCTCTTCTAGCTTAAATTTTAAGGGCGTTTTCGGTATTTAGCAGTAGGTGTCAAAAATCTATAAATAGGGAGGGCTAGCTCCTTGTTTCTGACATTGGAAAAAACCCTAAAATCCTCTCCCTTGGTGCCGAAATTCCCTAGCCTCTCCCTCTCCAAATTTATTTCTTCAATTTCTTCAAAAGCCGAAACTTTTCCCCACTTTCTTTTCCCTTGTGCCGATTTCTCTAAAAAGCCGAAGCATCCATCGCTTTTCCTTTTATTCATCCTATTTGAGAAATTCTTCTATACTTCCGGCATTTAAATCTTCCATTGGCATTGCTGAATCCTCTCTCTGGTGCTAGCCGAATCTCCTAAGCTAAGGTAAGAGTCGATTTTTGTTTAGTTCTCATAATCTATTCCCGATTTTTGAAAAGCAAAAGCCGAAAGCTAATAGTTTAATGGTTTTCGAGATTTGAAGGAAGCTTGGTCGATTAGATCTAAAAGCCGAAAATCATTAGTCTTCAATTTCGGGATTTTAAGGTAAGAAGAGTTGTTTATTCAAATACATAAAATTGGGTAGAACACTAACCATGGCCGAATATAGGAGAGGCCCTAGTTTCACATCCTTCCGGCTTTTTGAGCAAAGCTGTAGATCGGTTTAGCAAGGGTATCAACATTAATCAGGTGTGCAGACCTCTAACACACTACTAATAAACCTGTATGTATATCTATTCATGTATGTTATGGGCTAAAAAGCCGGAATAAGGCTGTATAGACAGTCGAATGGAACCCTAAAAGGGTTAAGCAAGGATGCCAGGTACGTAAACATAGAACTCCCTATGTGTATCGAAAAATATATATATGACTGCATGATGTTTCCTTTATGTGAGTATGCATGGGATGGGATATTGATATGATGAAGGGGAAGTGCATGATAGGTCACGCAGTGATCGGTGGTAGAAAACCCACAAATATAAATGCTAAGTCACATTGTGATCGGTGGCTATGCCACGTTTAATGATTCCTACTAAATAGGAATAGGCAGTACGGCTGTCGTTTTGGTGTGTAGCGGATGGAGGGTTGATTGTAGAAATCCCCCAAGGTGTGATGGTTGGTACGGGATGGTGTGTAGAGGATGGAAACCTAGGATGGGTTGGGTTATTCATTCTTTATTGTTATTATATGATTATGATTGATGCCTTCCTGTATGGGCCAGGGCCCATAATGTGTTTGTGGGCTCAGGTCGATGTGTGTTTTGAGATTTATACACTGAGTCTTTGTGACTCACGCTTTCCTTTTCTCTACTCTTCCAAATGAACAGTAGATCGTGGACATGGGAGCCGAGACAGACTCGAGGGGCCATCAAGTTTCTTTTGACAAGTTAATTTGGAGTTTCTTTAAGTTTTTTTTTTATTTTTTTATTATGAGAATATTTTTGTAATAAGGCCCCTAGTTTTTATTCAACTTAGGAGTTTACAATGTTAAGCAACTTATGAATTTTATGATAAGGTTTATTTATACTTAATAATAATTAATACAAGTTTATTTTTTAAAAAAATGCCGCTTATTTACTTAAATATTGTCTAATTAACTCACAATTTCAAAAACCAACAAAGCAAAAGTTTTCAAAGTACAAGCAGTGACATGCCAAATCCAGTCGAAACGCATGGGCCGGGTTTGGGGTGTTACATATTTTAAATGTATAAAAACTCTATTATCATATTTGATGATTAACCTAATATTTTTATATTTATCACATAATTAATATTATTTTAGCTATTATTATTAATTAAAATTACAATAATACGTTAATGCAAATTTATATTATGTAGAAAAGTAAAATAAAAGTTAAAGTAAAATTTTGTTACAAAGTTTTTTCAAACTCATATTTATATATATAGAAATAGAAATATCCTAAGTCTAAAATACCATAACCAGGAAATCAAGCTAAGAATTAAGCATTTTTCCCCTTCCTTCTATATGAAACTCTCTATCTACCAAGCACATGGATTTGGCTTTATCTTTATGAAACTAAAGAATAGTACAAATTATATGGGTTTGTTGAGTTTGGAGCCCATCGTCATGCTTGTTCACACTTGAACATTCAAATTTTAAGGTTATTTAGATCGTGAAACCCACATATATATATATATATATATATATATAGTATACATATTTCACAAGATAAAAAGATTATTCAACCTATATGGATATATTTAGCTAACATGTACAGTGTGCATGAATAAGCTTTCACCACACTTACTGTTAGATTGGCTGAATTTGTAGATAATATTTCAAGCTTTTAATACATTATTAATGAAGTGTTTTGTTTGTTTTTAAGTTATATTAAGTGGGGGTTAAATGACTATTGTGACTTAATGGGGTTAGTAGTTGAAATGAATTAATGGGGTCCAAATTGGCTTATAAAAGCACTTGGGATGTTAGAACTATCATGAACCAAGCTAAAACTCAAACAAAATGGAGAGTGCTACTAAATGAGTTGTCTTGTTATCTTTGCTTTGTTTTAATGTGTTTTTAGTGAATGTGATTGTTAAAAATGGGGTGAGCACGAAAGAGGAGGAAGAGAAGTACTTAACACAGGGAGGTGGCTTTGGAGCTTGGGATAGGAGTAATTCCTGCAGTGGGCATGGTGGTGGAGCTAAAGATGGGCATGGCAAAAATGTAGTGAGTACGAAAGAAGAGGAAGAGAAGTACTTAACATAGGGAGGTGTCTTAGGACTTGGGGGCAGGGGTTGTTCCAGTGGTGGTGGTGGAGAGGAAGGTGGGAACAACAATGGTGGTGGAGCAAGAGGTGGTAGTGGAGCTAGAGGTGGGCATGGTAATGGTGATGGAGAGGAAGGTGGGCACAACAATGCTGGTGGAGCTAGAGGTGGGCATAGTAGTGGTGGTGGAGAGGAAGGTGGGCACAACAATGCTGGTGGTGGTGGAGCTGGAGGTAAAAATGGCGGTGGTGGAAATGGATACCATTGATATTACAAGCTTCACGATGCATGCATGCATGTATCAAAATGCAATAATATTTATTAATCCAAAATGAGGTATAAATATATATACAAATAATGTTTTGCCTCTTCCTATGCACTCTACCTACTTTAATGTATGACATCAAAATAAATATATGTGAGTTTTGGAATATCAAAGATGAGTATGTTTCATTTAATCATAATTCGGATTTGTTTATTATTTACTTATCATCCGGATTTATATTTAATTAAAATTTTAAATTTAAACAAATAGTAGCTTTTGGTACACTTATATGGTTGAAAATATTTAATATATATTTATTTGTTATAAATATTTTATTATTAAGTGGATACCTATCAAAATTAAAATAAATTTAATATACATTAAAAGTATGTATAAATATAGGTTTGGAAAAGCATTACAAACATCTTAAAAGTAGAGTTTTATATTTCTGTTTCTTTAATTCTCTTTATTATTTATTTGATAACACATTATCAACATGATACTCATTTTTCATAATTCACTTCTAAAATTTTTCTAATTTTTTCTCAAATTCCTTTTTAAAATTTATCTAATATTTTTTTCTCAATTCTCTATTAAAAACACCTTCATAAAAATATTTTTTACTCTTTAAAAAGCATGGATACGTTAGCCGTTTTTCAACTAAATTGGTATTGAACTCATAAAATTTAAGTATAATATAAATTAATTATATACGGATATTGCATTCGACTATTTGAATTTGTTACATATTTGAATAACAAATTCAATTGATAGTAAGTATTTAAAATAAACATCTAACTTTTTAATGGCCTATAGAATAAAAAAGGTTAGTTACTAAACTCTTCCCATAGATACTTTGAAAAATAAAAAAGAATACTTATCAAACATCTAAAATCTTGAAGTTAAAATAGAACACCTCAAACTTGGCCAAGATGTTATAACTAGATTATGAAGGTTACACTGAAATCTTAAACTTTTGCTCCTTCAAATCCAAACTTCGTTTATTTTTTAGTGTTTTGGAAAAATCATTTAACTTAATAAATCATTCAATTAGCTTAATTTATCAAAAATAACCAACTAAAGAATATTAGCCAAAAATCCAAAAAAAAAATCGAAATAAACGTCCAAAAAACAAACAGTTTAAAAAGTTCATAATATCCAAAAACAAGTTTCCTAATGAAACCAAATTCAATACCAAACCGAGCTCCAAGATCGCCGCCTAACCTTGTTTGAGGATTACCTGAAAATGGTAAAATAACAAAGTTAGCTAAAAGCCAACATGTATGCCACGACCCACAAACAGAAATCACATGCATAATCAGAACATACAGATTAGAATTTCACATGTGCAAAAGCATCTATCAGAACAAATTAATCCTACCCCCATCTGCTATCCATCATCTCCATCCAACCAATCAAACCATAAGGATTGCAATAGCCCATCCAACCATCACACCATAACATGGTCGTATGCCACTCAAAAAATTTACAGCTAAACTATCAAATAGAAATTTATGAAAATACGGTCAAAAATGTAGTAATACTGCCAAATTAATACTTCTTCCAATCCATATCATATCTCACCCCAATGCACACATATTATCATGCTAATATCTCATACAACATATATTCTTATCGAATAAAAAATATGACATGTTCCATCAATGTCATTAATTCAGATTTTATCACAAGCTTATATAGAGTTATTACTTGATTTCATGCTTACTAACATACAAACACATAAACTTTAAGAATTTGAATGAATTTGAAGTCCTACATGCTTATAGAGTATCTAAAAATCCAATTTCAAAATCTTATTCTTGATCCAAATAGATCTCACAAAAAAAATCAAAATGGGTGCACACACCCATATAACCTACACGGTCTAACAAATCAGACCGTGTCGCCCACACGGTCATGTGACAGAACTGGAATTTTGGATTTTTCCTTCATTTTCAAGATTGTTTCCGTGTTTTTGAATTAGAAACGCACATCTAATTGCTGTAAAAAAGTCGACACCACAATAGCAACAATTATTGAACACAACATTTACAACCCAACCTAATTAGCAACTAAAAAAGAAACCGAAAGGCGCATTCAGTGCGTAACACTTAAACCAATCCCCAAACCGGCAGTAGAAACTTAACCCTGGGAAATCAGCAGTAGAGCAACAACTGAACTACCGGCGGATGATTGTGCGCCTCACGAACTTCTCCTATCAAAACAACAAAACATTCATCTAAGCGATTCCTAACAAAATAATGACCACCTGATAGAAACCACGAGAATAGAAACAATAGAGAAAAACTGAAAATGAAATGACATTGAAGTTATTATTTCATGCATACTTTAATACAGCAAAAACCCTTGGTATTTAATGCTAAGCATTAAGTGCTAACCAGATTATTAACTAACTAACCAACTAACTGCTAGCTATTTAACAAACTAACAGCTAACCTTTTACATTCCTTAACATGCTCCTATCATCTTGTTTCTATTGAATGTCATGCTTTGCAGCCACTTTTAGACAGGATCGAAACTTAGTAAACAAGGGTTCTGTTAAGGGCTTTGTAAGCACGTCTGCTACTTGCTCCTGTGCTGGAACATGCCCCACATTCAGTTTGCCATTAGCAATCTTCTTTCGAACGAAGTAGAGGTCTAACTCCACATGTTTGAACTTGGAGTGCATCACTGGATTTGAAGAAACCGCAACAGCTCCAGAGTTATCACACCACACCGTAGATTTCTTTGATGGGAAGACATGAAGTTCAGATAATAAAGATTCAAGCCAAACCACCTCAGTTGCTGTGTGAGCAAAAGCCCTATATTCAGCCTCCGCAGTTGACCGAGAGACTATCTGTTGCTTTTTCGAGCCCCAAGCTACAGGATTTCCACCAAGAAAAACACAAAATCCAGTGGTTGACCTGCGATCATCAACATCGTTTCCCCAACTAGCGTCTGAATAACCAACAACATCCAAGCTAGTGGAAGGAGTAAACTGAATACCATAATCCAAAGTGCATTGCAAGTATCTAAGAATCCGCTTTACTTCTTTATAATGTTGGTCAAGAGGGCTATGCATGAACTGGCAAACCTTGTTCACCGAGAAAGTGATATCTGGCCTTGTGATGACTACATATTGTAGAGCCCCCACAATGCTATGATACTCTGACTCATTTGCAATTGAGCACCCAGTATATTGAGACAATTTTGAAGAGTTGACCATAGGAGTAGGAGAACTATTTGCCTGATTCATATTAGCTTTTAGAAGAAGATCAAGCACATATTTGCGCTGACTTAGAAACAATCCAGTGGAGGTGGAAGATACTTCAATGCCAAGAAAATAGTTGAGAGGGCCTAAGTCCTTCAAAGAGAATTGAGTATCAAGGTGTGTAACAAATTGATCAATGCTGGCCTGATGACTACCGGTGATGATTATATCATCGACATATACCAAAACATACATAACCATATTGTCAGTCCTTTTAATGAAGAGAGAGCTATCCGACTTGGCCAAGTAGAAATCGGAAAACAGTAAAAAGTCTCGAAGCTTAGAGAACCACGCCCTAGGAGCTTGTTTAAGACCATAGAGAGCCTTCTTCAATCTGCACACCAGGGGCTTATCACCATGATGCTGTTCAAAACCAGGTGGTTGAAGCATATAAATCTCCTCGGATAGATCACCATTGAGGAAGGCATTGTGGAACATCCCGAAATTGGGCCTAGTAGGAATGGGCCCAATGGGCCTTGGGCATAGGAGTGTTTAAAATTTTTGAGAACAAGAGAATGCCATTATTTCAAGTTGGACTTATTAAGAAGATGATTTTAGAAAGTTACGGGGTTCTATGAAGTTTCGGGTTCAAGTTGGGCCTTAATTTGAATGAAGTGAAATGACAAACGAGGAGAAATGGCATCAAGTGAAGTACCTTGAGGGAAGGGGTTCAAATCCCATCTTTTGCAAATTTTGGATTTATTTTTGTATGCTCTTCCAAGTGTCAACCATGGTATTATTAAAGGAAAGAAATAAAAGAAAAATGAAATGATGATTAAAAAGATAAGGTAAGGAGGAAAATAAGGGAAAAGAAAGGAAAGAAATAAAAGAATTTGAGGAGTGGAGTAGGTGAATGAAAAAGAAAAAGAAAGGAAAGGTGGATGGGAAGAAGAATTTGGATAGAAATTTATGGATAGAAATTTGGTCAACACTCTAGCACATTTGCTCATCTTTCTCCCTTGTTTTGCCTAAACTCTCAATCCACAATCACTCCTTCATAAATTATTTCTCATTTGGGTAGACACTCTTTTCTTCGATTAAATTGTGGTTTAAGTGGGTGGCCGTGTATCATTCTAGCCATAAGTCAAGTGGTGGAAATCGAATCCAATGTCAACAAGGTAAGGAGTTCCTTATGGATTATTTGATATCGTTCTTTATTCGATTGGTTCCTAAATGGATTAATAGTTTGGACTAATCGGTCATGACAGGAATCAGATCGTCTGATCATCTATCCCTCGTAATAAGTGACTCGTATTTTTGGTGTCGCGGAGAGCATCGTGTTACGGATTCTGAATAAGGTGTGTAATCTCATACCCTTCCATATACATGTCTGAAATGGTGTGTAATCTCACACTTCTCTGAAAGTTTGTATGAAATATGCTGTCAATCGGTCGAAATACCGAAGAAAACCAAAAACCGGCATCCGTAATCACTCGGGTGTGCGTATGATCGTAGTGGTAATCGTAATTCGTAATAAAATAGTTTCAGTTAGAAGCAGTGACGTGTTTTTGAAAAATCACTAAAAATAGAAGAAAATGAATTAGAAAGTGAATAAGATATCAAATTAAAGCTTACTGTGTCTATTTTAATATGGAAGAAACAGAGAAGGAAAAGGAATTTTATATTCTGATATATCTTGATTTTAGTGAGACTGGTTCTGATTAACTTCGGGGTTCACTGATCTGTTTTTGAAAAATCATATAAATTGTACAAAATGAATTATGGGTTATAAATTATATGTATGGATTCCTTAGTGAGCCTATTTTCAAGAGAAACAAGTTGGAACAGTATATGAAAATCGTACAGTGAGATATTTGAAATTAAGTTAAGAGAGGTCAGAATCATTGGACAGTGAAACAAGGGAAACTTTAAGAAATAAACTGTACTAAATGGTTAGGCTAAAAATTCTGGAAAATT
Organism: Gossypium australe; assembly: GCA_005393395.2. Taxonomy (NCBI): domain Eukaryota; kingdom Viridiplantae; phylum Streptophyta; class Magnoliopsida; order Malvales; family Malvaceae; genus Gossypium; species Gossypium australe. The sequence continues at coordinate 146,201,280 of CM016616.1, read as the reverse complement.
TATAGTAAGAAGATACATGAGTCTAGTTTCATGGAAATTTTACGGATCTAGATTTTGAGTTTTCTAACTCGAGTTACAGCCAATTTAGTTAGTATGACGCAAATGGACAATTTAAATTTGTATGCCCCAAATTACTAGTTAAGTTTTAGTTGCGAAATCACCCCGTTTGGGCCTAAAATGGATTTTGACCCAATAGTTCCGTAGAGACCCAAATAGAGTTCTGTATCACTCGAGGCGATAGTGAATCTTCGGAAACACCGTTAAATGTAAAATTACCGAATTACCCTTAGAGGGTAAAATTACCGAATTACCCTTGGTGGGTAAAACTATCGAATTACCCTTGGTGGGCTGTGAAATTACGAAAATACCCTTGGAGGGTAAATTACCGAAATACCCCTGGGTTGTGAAATTACCAAAATACCCTTAGAAGGTAAATTACTGAAATACCCTTGGGTTGTAAAAATTTCCAAAATACCCTTAGAGGGTAAATTACCGAAATACCCTTGGGTTGTAAATTACCAAAATACCCTTGGAAGGTAAATTACTGAAATACCCTTGGGTTGCAAAAATTTCCAAAATGCCCTTGGAGGGTAAATTACCGAAATACCCCTGGGTTGCAAAATTACCGAAATGCCCTTGGAGGGTAAGTTACCGAAATACCCCTGGGTTGCGAAATTACCAAAATATCCTTAAATTGCGAAATTATCGAATTACCCTTAGTAGGTAAAATTACCGTTATACCCCTATGGGTTGATTAGCACGATTGTGTGTGTATTATGTTTATCTGGTTATGACGGTAATCTGTTTCATACATCATTATGAAATGTGCTTTGCATACATGACATACTGCATGGGTTGGGATATGTAATTGGAGGAAGTGATTGATTTGTTAGGGTCGCACGAGTCACCCGAGATGATTGTGGACTCACCTATTTGATTTTCACCCACCGATTTGATTTTTAGGGTCGCACGAGTCACCCAAGATGACTGTGGACTCACCGATTTGATTTTCACTCACCAGTTTGATATATGGCTTTATGCCCAATTTGATAAATGGGCCAATCTGATATTTTGCTAAATGGGCCAATCTGATATTTTGAAATGGGCCAATCTGATATTTTGATAAATGGGCCAATCTGATATTTTGAAATGAGCCAATATGATATTTTGCTAAATGGGCCAATCTGATATTTTGATAAACGGGCCAATCTGATATTTTGCTAAACAGGCCAATCTGATATTTTGCTAAACGGGCCAATCTGATATTTTGCTAAATGGGCCAAATCTGATGTTTTGCTAAACGGGCCAATCTGATATATTGTTATAATGGGCCATAATTTTTGTAATAAATATCTGAATGAATTATTATGATTTGCTATGCGTTCTGTACATGAATTGCATGGGATGAAATTCAAGAGAAGTGCTGGTGGCTCTGCCACAAATCTAGTTCGATTGGCTCTGCCAAAATCTATGAAACACCCCAAACCCAGCCCACGAGCTTTGACCAGATTTGGTATGTTCCTCAAGTAAACCGGTTTCAAGTTCTTTTGTTACTTAGAGAAAAACTTGTGTGATTTAAAAAAAAAATTGTTTGGGTTGGGCTTGTGTTGAAAACAAACTGGATTTTTATATTAGAAAACCCTTTTTTTTATTTTAAGTAATAAACATATCGAGTATATTTTCAAATAAAATACTTAGTCTTTAACTTAATCAAAATTTGTAACACAATAAAACAACAAGTAGAAATAAAAATCGTTCATCATGGCCTTATGGCCTTATTACATCAAATAGTTTCCAAAATATTTCAAAGTACTAAAATAAATTCAAGAGTCCATAAAAATATAAACTTCATGCTGAGCATGGCCACCACAAGTACTGCCGTCCCGGTCCATCACTGTTCATCACCTGAAACATGGTCCCACAACGGGGTGAGTCAAACAGACTCAATGTGTACACGACACTAAATCATAATAGAATCAGGCATACAATAGTTACACATTCAAAACATAAAATACAAGTTATGATGCATTCCCAAACCCAAACCTAATTGTCCATCCGCTACACACCCCCGTACCTGCCAGTCACACCGTGGGGACTACTAAGTCGACCCTCCTTCCGCTACACTCCAAATTGCGGTCTTAGGTCACCGCATTCGTGGTCTTAGGTCACCACGTTCAGATTACTGTGGTCTTAGGTCACCACTTTCAGATTACTGTGGTCTCAGGTCACCACTTTTCACTTCCCCTTTCAAACAAACCCATATGCCCATAACATATTATGTTTATAAACTCCATCTTTAAAATCGAGATTTATTTGAAAGCCATGATTTGAAAACATAAGAGTTTACAATTTGATTTACAGAGAGATAATTGGTTAAAAATCTAAATAATTGGTTGAAATGAATTTATAAAAGAGTTTTCACAAAATTTTACGAGTGAGTGATATTTAAGAAAAACCCCATTTTTATACGCAAGTTTAAGAAAACATTTATAAAAATTTAACAACCCCATTTAAGTAACTAAAACATATTAAAAACCATCCACAAATAAAAATCCATAAAAATAATGCAGAGGCCTTATTACATCGCAATTGAAGTAGTACTTAAATAAAAATACTTAAAAGAAGTTCAAAGTTTTTATAACTCATCATTCGTAGTATGGCCTCCACACGAAGTCATCCCCAGCCCAAGCCTCCATCAATTATTATTACCTGAGAATGGTAAGGAAAACGGGGTGAGTTACTTAGAACTCAATGTGTAACCCACTTACCGTGTTCACTGGGCCAAAACCATTTAAGCAATTAGTTGGGCTTGAGCCCATTTACAATTGTACAATACATATAAATCAAATATATATATATATATATATATATAAAATGCATGTGATATGCAATTCCCAACCAAACCTAATTTCCATCCGCTACACACCACCCGTACCAACCAACACACCTGTGGGGAACAAGTCAACCCACCCCGCCAACACACCAATAGCAGGCATTAAGCCAATTATAATATTTGTGGCAGAGCCACCGAACTAGATTGTGACAAAGTCACCGAACTAGAGGCATTAAGCCATTTAAAATATTTGTGGCAGAGCCACCGAACTAGATTTTGGCAATAGGCCTTTCTTCTCTTCGTCAATTATCCCAACCCATGCAGTCATGTATATATATATAATGCATAGCAATATATTCATAAGGTAAATTTCAACAAAAAGCCCATATTACAAGTTATCAATTTGGCCCATTAGTCAAAATAGCAATTTAGCCCAATTAACGATCTAGCAATTTTGGCCCATATATATCGATCTAGCAGTTTTGGCCCATATATATCGATCTAGCAGTTTTGGCCCATATATCAATCTAGCAGTTTTTGGCCCATATATCGATCTAGCAGTTTTTCAAATTTGCCCATATAGCAAATTATCAAATTGGCCCATATAGCAATTTATCAAGTTGGCCCATATAGCAATTTACCAAATTGACCCATTAAGCAAATTATCAAGTTGGCCTATATAGCAATTTACCAAATTGACCCATATAGCAATTTATCAAATTGGCCCATTAAGGATATTTTCGTAATTCGGTCCATAGGGACATTTCGTAATTCAGCCCATTAGGGGCATTTTTGTAATTCGGCCTGTAAGGGCGTTTTTATAATTCAGTAATCTTACCCACTAAGGGTAATTCGGTAATTTACCCTCTAAGGGTATGATGGTAATTTTTGCAACCTAGGCTTAATTACTAATTTGGGTCATAAAAATCAAAACTGTCCATCTATGTCATACTGACTAAACTGACTATAACTCGAGTTGGGAAACTCGAAATTTAGATCCGTAAATTTTCCCTGAAACTAGACTCATATAACTTCTTACTGTAATTTTTCCAGAATTTTTGGCTTAGCCAATTAGTACAGTTTATTCTTCAAAGTATCCCTTGTTTCACTGTTTGATAGTTCGGCCCTCTCTTCACAAAATCTCAGATATCTTATTGTACAGAACTCAAATACTGGTTTCGTTTGATCTAAATAAAAATAGACTCACTAAGGATTCTAATAATATAAACCATGTCCTGTAATTATTTTTCTACAATTTATAGTGATTTTTCAAAGTCAGAACAGGGGATCTCGAAATCACTCTGAACTAGTCTCACAAAAATCTAAAAATCTCAAAATATACTAATCCTTTGCTTGCTTCGTTTCTTTTATAGGAAAATAAACTCAATTATCTTTCAATCCATATCTCCTTCACTTTCTAATTCAATTTCCACTATTTTTGGTGATATAGCAATTTATCAAATTGACCCATTAAGCAAATTATCAAGTTGGCCCATATAGCAATTTACCAAATTGACCCGTATAGCAATTTATCAAATTGGCCCATTAAGGGTATTTTCGTAATTCGGTCCATAGGGACATTTCGTAATTCAGCCCATTAGGGGCATTTTTGTAATTCGGCCTGTAAGGGCATTTTTATAATTCAGTAATCTTACCCACTAAGGGTAATTCGGTAATTTACCCTCTAAGGGTATGATGGTAATTTTTGCAACCTAGGCTTAATTACTAATTTGGGGCATAAAAATCAAAACTGTCCATCTATATCGTACTGACTAAACTGACTATAACTCGAGTTGGGAAACTCGAAATTTAGATCTGTAAATTTTCCCTGAAACTAGACTCATATAACTTCTTACTGTAATTTTTCCAGAATTTTTGGCTTAGCCAATTAGTACAGTTTATTCTTCAAAGTATCCCTTGTTTCACTATTTGATAGTTCGGCCCTCTCTTCACAAAATCTTAGATATCTTATTTTACAGAACTCAAATACTGGTTTCGTTTGATCCAAATAAAAATAGACTCACTAAGGATTCTAATAATATAAACCATGTCCCGTAATTATTTTTCTACAATTTATAGTGATTTTTCAAAGTCAGAACAGGGGATCTCGAAATCACTCTGAACCAGTCTCACAAAAATCTAAAAATCTCAAAAATATACTAATCCTTTGCTTGCTTCGTTTCTTTTATAGGAAAATAAACTCAATTATCTTTCAATCCATATCTCCTTCACTTTTTAATTCAATTTCCACTATTTTTGGTGATTTTTCAAAATCACGTCACTGCTATTAACCAAAACTGTTTTGTTACAAAATATGGTTACCACTTCGAGCATACGTATGCCCGAGTGGCCATAGATGCTGGTTTGCGGCTTTTCAGTCTTTCGACCGATTCATTGAACATTTCATGCAAACATTTAGAGAGGTGTGAGATTACACACCCCATTTCAAACATGTATTCGGAAAGTAAGGGATTACACACCTGATTGGATTTCCTAAAGAACCACTCTTCGTTGACCCACTACGTGATTTCCCTCTACGGAGTCCCGATATTCAACCCCGCCTTCTGACTACCACCACACGCTCCTTTACTGCAACTGATGTCAACGATCCTCCCCTTTGATTATCAAAAGAATCGAAACAACAACAAAACGTAAGAACCACTATTCGGTTTTGGGACACACCGCAATGGAAACCGAAAGATGAGAAGAATGGAATCAACCACTTGAAGATTAGAAGGGAAAAAGAAGTAGGGGTTTCGGCCAAGAAGAGATTTGCAACACAAGGCTCAAGTTGTACTAGCTAGAATTGGATGAAAGAGAAAAAAGATGAGTAGAAGGAACACTATCGAAGAAGAGGAAATTTCTAGCAAGGAGGAAATGTAACCAAAAGAAACAAAATATTAGGTAAAGAAAAAGTGACCAAATGAAAAAAATTCCTAAACACCCCCCTCTTCAGCCGAATATCATCCCCCCTTTCTTTCTTTTTTTTTTCCACAATTCACTCATTCACCTACTCCACCATTTGTATTATAATTTTTTTTCTTTTTCCATAAATCACTCCCATCATTCCTTTTTCTCCCATTTCTTTTTTTTTTCCACAATTCACTCATTCACCTACTCCACCATTTGTATTATACTTTTTTTTTTCTTTTTCCATAAATCACTCCCCATCATTCCTTTTTCTCCCATTTCTTTTTTTTTCCCACAATTCACTCATTCACCTACTCCACCATTTGTATTCTTTTGACCAAATCAAACTCTTCCTAGCACAAAAAAAATACTCTCCAAAATGCTACATATGAGATTCGAACCTCTTCCCTCAAGCAAACCTACATGGCGTCATATCCCCTTTACCACTTGCTCATCTTATGCTAACTTTTACCATTTAATTACCTTAAGCATTTAAGGTTGCTTGTTCCATTTCAATAAAGTACTATTTACCAAAAATTATTCCAAGTCAATAAAGGTTACCTTTTTTTTTGGATGTTACAATTCTACCCCCCTTAAAGAAAATTTCGTCCTCGAAATTTACCTGGTTAGAAGAGGTGAGGATATTGTTGCCGAAATGCATCCTCAGGCTCCCACGTAGCTTCCTCTGCTCCGTGATTACTCCATAGAACCTTAACCAATGACACAGTCTTCTTTCTTAGCACTTTAACATCACATTCTAAGATTTTCACTGGTTCCTCCTCGAAAGACAAGTTTGGCCTTAACTCTACTTCTTCTACCGGTACTATGTGAGACGGATCCGATCTATAACGTCTCAGCATAGAAACATGGAAGACACTATGAATCTGACTCAACTCTGGAGGTAATTCAAGCTGATAGGCCACTGGTCCTACACGCTTCAACACACGGTACGGTCCAATGAACCTAGGGCTCAACTTGCCCTTCCTTCCAAATCTGAAAATCTTCTTCCAAGGTGAGACTTTCAGAAAGACATGATCTCCCAGCGCAAACTCAATATCCTTATGCTTCAGATCCGCATATGACTTTTGTCTATCCGAAGCTTCCTTTAACCGTGCTTGAATCACCATTACCTTTTCTTCCGTCTCAGATATCAATTCAGGACCCAACAACTGTCGTTTCCCCAATTCAGTCCAACAAGTAAGGGTACGACACTTACGACCGTATAACGCTTCATAGGGCGCCATTTGGATACTGGATTGGTAACTGTTGTTATACGCAAATTCTGCCAATGGTAGGAAATCCTCCCAACTACCTCTAAAGTCAATTACACAACCCCTTAACATGTCTTCCAAAATATGAATTACTTTTTCTGACTGACCATCCGACTGAGGATGAAAAGTCGTACTGAAGTTTAACTTTGTTCCAAAAGCTTCATGCAAAGCTTTCCAAAACCGTGATGTAAACCTAGGATCCCTGTCTGATATGATAGACACTGGTACACCATGCAACCTCACGATCTCAGATACATACAGCTTAGCCAACTTCTGCAGTGAGTAATCCGTACGAACTGGTAGAAAATGAGCAGTCTTCATCAATCGATCAACTACTACCCAAACGGAATCTTTCTTAGTAGGTGTTAAGGGTAACCCACTAACAAAATCCATCATTATTCGCTCCCATTTCCATAGAGGAATCTTTACCGGTTGCAATAAACCCGATGGTAATTGATGTTCCGCCTTCATTTGTTGACAAGTCAAACACTTTCCCACAAAATCAGTAACCTCTCGCTTCAACCCTGGCCACCAATACTGCTCACGGAGATCTCGATACATCTTATTTCCTCCGGGGTGCATAGCATATGAGCTACTATGCTCCTCTCGTAGAATCATTTGTCTCAAACCCGAATCCATGGGCATACAAATTCTTCCACGAAAACACAGCACGCCATCCTTGTTCATTCCAAAGTCCCCTATTATACCACTTTCAACTTGTTGAACTAAAGGACCCAATTTTTCATCTGATAACTGCTTTTCCTTGATCTGTTCTAACCACAGGGGCTTCACCTGAAGTTTCGCTAGCAGACTGCCATCCTCATACAAACTGAGATGAGCAAACATTGCTCTCAACTCCAATACTACCTTACGACTCAACGCGTCTGCCACCACGTTAGCCTTTCCAGGATGATACTCAATTGAGAAGTCATAGTCCTTTAACAGCTCCACCCACATTCGTTGTCTCAAGTTCAACTCCTTCTGGGTAAGGAGGTACTTAAGACTCTCATGGTCCGTGTAAATGATAGACTTCTCACCGTAGAGATAGTGCCTCCAAATCTTTAAAGTAAACACCACCGCAGCCAACTTCAAGTCATGAGTAGGATAGTTGACTTCATGCGGCCTCAACTGACGAGAAGCATACGCCACCACTTTCCCACTTTGCATCAACACACATCCTAAACCCGTATGTGACGCATCACAGTAAACGACAAACTCTTTTCCAGCCTCAGGTTGAATCAGTACTGGCGCTTTCGTCAAAATCTTCTTCAATTTCTCAAAACTTTCTTGTTGTTTCTCTGCCCACACAAACGATACTCCCTTTCGCAACAGTTTAGTTAGGGGTGCAGCAATCAATGAAATCCCCTCAACAAAACGCCGGTAATAACCAGCCAACCCTAGGAAACTCCGAATTTTGGCCACTAACTTCGGTGGTTTCCAATCCAACACAGCCTCTACTTTCCGGGGATCAACTCTAATTCCTTCGGCCGACACAACATGCCCCAAGAAGGTCACTTCTTTCAGCCAAAATTCACACTTACTGAATTTGGCATAAAGTTGCTTTTCCCTCAATATCTACAATACCACCTGCAGATACGAATCGTGCTCTTCTTCATTCTTCGAGTATACCAAAATGTCATCTATGAACACCGCTACAAACCGGTCTAAATAGGGTTGGAAGACTCGGTTCATCATGTCCATAAATGCAGCTGGTGCATTGGTCAAACCAAACGGCATCACCAAAAACTCATAATGTCCATAACGAGTTCGGAATGTCGTCTTATGAATGTCCGCCTCTTTCACCTTGAGTTGATGATAACCCGATCTCAAATCAATCTTGGAGAAAACTGAAGCTCCTCTCAATTGATCAAATAGGTCGTCAATTCTCGGCAATGGATACCTATTCTTGATCGTCAACTTATTCAACTGCCTACAATCAATGCACATACGCATCGACCCATCTTTCTTCTTGATGAACAAAATCGGTGCTCCCCATGGAGACACACTCGGTCGAATAAATCCCCGATCTAACAATTCTTGAATCTGGGCTTTAAGCTCCGCTAACTCCTTCGGCGCAATTCTATAAGGAGCAATGGACACCGGAGCCGTTCCGGGCAGAAGCTCAATGCCAAACTCTACCTCTCGGTCTGGAGGCAATCTAGGAAATTCTTTGGGAAAGACGTCTGAAAACTCATTTACCGTTCTAACGCCTTCCACCTACAATTCCTTGGCATCAGAGCACTAATAAAGGCTAGGAATGCTCCATACCCTTTCTAAGACTCGCAACATTTCTTAGGTCAAAGCAATGTCCTCTCTCATGTAGTCGTGTGATCCAGTCTCACTCCCGGGTGACACAGGTGCGTCCATTTCCGGCATAAGACCTGGCGCTTCAGACGCAACCCTAGCACCTCAGCCTCTACCACGACTACGTCTGCGTCCTCTAGTGCTGATATTGGGTATTTCGGTTTAATCTAATTATAAGTCTTATGAATCAATATACTATTTCAGTGTTTATTAACGATATTTTATGAGATATAAGAGATAGAGTTGTTTTCGTAAACGCATCCTATAGTCTCAATCTCTATAATTTCAACACCTAAAGCTAAGAGTTCTAGAGTATAAAAAAAATAAAGAATGATTAATGGTATAAAAAAAAAAAAGAAAACATGGCCAATTTCTCATGTGCACAAATAGAATTAAATAGCATATACCATGCTTATTGTAGCCACGTGGGAATCATTTCTTCCATAGTTGGACAACCAATCATCCACGGCAAATTAAGGAGCATTTGTGCTAGGATCTGATTTTTTTTATGTTGATGTTTAAATGGTGGAGCAAAAAGGGGAGAAAATCAAGGGATTTGTGGGAGTGGTGTTAGTTGGCCGAATATGGGAGCTTGTGGGAGGTGAAATTTGACTAGGGAGTGGTGTGTACATATTCGGTCTTGGGGGAGGTAGAGTGCCAAAAAAAAAATTCTTTAGGTTCTTCTTGGCATTTTCCAATTTTGTGCACTTTTCTTTAAGCTTTTCGGGTTAACTCTTTTTGCAAATCCCTTCTGCCGAATACCACAACATCGCCTAATCATCTCTAGTCATAGGACGATCGTGAGAAACGGGATTATAATCGATTAAGGTAAGGAAGATCTTTCATAGTCCATTCGATATCTCCATTTGGTTATTGAGTTAATCGGATTGAAGGTTGGCTATTTGATATTGTTGGTAGGATCGATTCTTGGTACATCGAGGAGGTCACAATCATGGTGTTGAAATCGGTAGAAAGCACAACTCGTAATCAAGGTGTGTAATCTCACACTTCTCTGAAATTTTACATGAATGTTCTGTGATTTGGTTGAAATACCAAAGAAAACTGGAACTCGGCATCTACGACCACTCGGGCGTACATATGTTCGAAGTGCTAACCATATTTTGTAACAAAACAGTTTTGGTTAGCAGCAATGACGTGATTTTGAAAAATCATCAAAAATAGTGGAAATTGAATTAGAAAGTGGAAGAGATAAGGATTGAAAGATAATTGAGTCTATTTTCTTATAAAGAAAACCAAGCAAGCAAAGGATTAGTATATTTTGAGATTTTCAGATTTTTGTGAGACTGGTTCAGAGTGATTTCGAGATCCCCTGTTCTAACTTGGAAAAATCACTATAAATTGTAGAAAAATAATTATGGGACATGGTTTATATTATTAGAATCCTTAATGAGTCTATTTTTATTTGGAGCAAATGAAAGCATTATTTGAGTTCTGTACAATGAGATATCAGAGATGTTGTAGAGAGAGGTCAGAACTGTCAAATAGTGAAACAAGGGAAACTTTAATGAATAAACTATACTAAATGGATAAGCCAAAAATTCTGGAAAATTTTCAATAAGAAGATATATGAGTCTAGTTTCAGGGAAAAATTACGGATCTAAATTTCGAGTTTCCTAACTCGATTTATAGTCAATTTAATCAACATAACGCAGATGGACAGTTTCAATTTTTATGCCTCAATTTAGTAATTAAGCCTAGGTTGCGAAAATTCCATCATACCCTTAGAGGGTAAATTACCGAATTACCCTTAGTGGGTACGATTACCGAATTATGAAAACGCCCTTATGGGCCAAATTACAAAAATGCCCCTAATGGGCTGAATTACGAAGTATCCCTATGGACCGAATTACGAAAATACCCTTAATGGGTCAATTTGATAAATTGCTATATGGGCCAATTTGATAATTTGCTTTATGGGCCAAATGTGTTATTTGATAAATAGGTCATATTGATATGTGACAAATGGGCCAAAATGCTAGATCGATATATATATGGGCCAAAACTGCTAGATCAATATATATATGGGCCAAAATTGCTAGATCGTTAAATGGGCTAAATTGCTATTTTGACTAACGGGCCAAATTGATAACTTGTAATATGGGCTTTTTGTTGAAATTTACCTTATGAATACACTGTTATGCATTATATATATATACATGACTGCATGGGTTGGGATAATTGACGAAAAGAAGAAAGGCCTGTTGCCAAAATCTAGTTCGGTGGCTTTGCCACAAATATTTTAAATGGCTTAATGCCTCTAGTTCAGTGACTTTGTCACAATCTAGTTCGGTAGCTCTGCCACAAATATTATAATTGGCTTAATGCCTGCTATTGGTGTGTTGGCGGGGTGGGTTGACTTAATCCCCACAGGTGTGTTGGTTGGTACGGGTGGTGTGTAGCGGATGGAAACTAGGTTTGGTTGGGAATTGCATATCACATGCATTTTTATATTTGATTTATATAATGCACTTTTGTAAATGGGCTCAAGCCCAAATATATGTTTATATGGTTATGGCCCAGTAGACACGGTAAGTGGGTTACACACTGAGTTCTAAGTAACTCACCCTTTTTTCTTACCCTTCTCAGGTAATGACAATTGATGGAGGTTTGGGACGGGGATGACTTCGTGTGGAGGCCATACTACGAATGATGAGTTATAAAAACTTTGAACTTCTTTTAAGTATTTTTTTTATCTAAGTACTATTTCAATTGCGATGTAATAAGGCCTCTGGTATTATTTTTATGGATTTTTATTCGTGGATGGATTTTAAAATGTTTTAGTTACTTAAATGGGGCTGTTTAATTCTTATAAATGTTTTCTTAAACTTACGTATAAAAAGGGTTTTTCTTAAATATCACTTACTCTTTATCCATTGGGCCAAAACCATTTAAACATTTATTTGGGCTTGAGCCCATTTTCAGTATAACAATATAGAAATTATGATATGCATATGATATGCAATTCCCAACCAAACCTAAATTTCCATCCGCTACACACCACCCGTACCAACCAGCACACCTGTGGGGATCAAGTCAACCCACCCCGCCAACACACCAAATGCAGGCATTTAAGCCATTTAATCCATAGGCATAAAGCCATTTATAATATTTGTGGCTGGGCCACCGAACTAGATTGTGGCAGAGCCACCTGAACTGGATTGTGACAGAGTCACCGAACTAGATTTTGGCAGAGCCAATCGAACTAGATTTGTGGCAGAGCCACCAGCACTTCTCTTCAATTTCATCCCATGCAATTCATGTACGTAATGCATAGCAAATCATAATAATTCATTCAGATATTTATTACAAAAATTATGGCCCATTATAACAATATATCAGATTGGCCCGTTTAGCAAAACATCAGATTTGGCCCATTTAGCAAAATATCAGATTGGCCTGTTTAGCAAAATATCATATTGGCCCGTTTATCAAAATATCAGATTGGCCCATTTAGCAAAATATCATATTGGCTCATTTCAAAATATCAGATTGGCCCATTTATCAAAATATCAGATTGGCCCATTTCAAAATATCAGATTGGCCCATTTAGCAAAATATCATATTGGCCCATTTATCAAAATATCATATTGGCCCATTTATCAAATTGGGCATAAAGCCATATATCAAACTGGTGAGTGAAAATCAAATCGATGAGTCCACAGTCATCTTGGGTGACTCGTGCGACCCTAAAAATCAAATCGGTGAGTGAAAATCAAATCGGTGAGTATGGTGTGTAATCTCATACCCTTCCATATACATATCTGAAATGGTGTGTAATGTCACACTTCTTTGAAATTTTGTATGAAATATGCTGTTAATCGGTCGAACTACTGAAGAAAACTAAAAACCGGCATCCGTGATCACTCGGACATGCGTATGATCGTAGTGGTAATCGTATTTCGTAATAAAACAGTTTCGGTTAGAAGCAGTGACGTGTTTTTGAAAACTCACTAAAAATTTGAGAAAAATGAATTAGAAAGTGAATAAGATATCAAATTAAAGCTTACTGTGTCTATTTTAATATGGAAGAAACAGAGAAGGAAAAGAAATTTTATATTCTGTGATATCTTAATTTTAGTGAGACTGGTTCTGATTAACTTCGGGGTTCACTGATCTGTTTTGGAAAAATCATATAACATTGTACAAAGTGAATTATGGGTTATAATTTATATGTATGGATTCATTAGTGAGTCTATTTTCAAGAGAAACAAGTTGGAGCAGTATATGAAAACTGTACAGTGAGATAATTAAAATTAAGTTAAGAGAGGTCAGAATCGTTGGACAGTGAAACAAGGGAAATTTTAAGGAATAAACTGTACTAAATGGCTAGGCTAAAAATTCTGGAAAAATTAAAGTAAGAAGATATATGAGTCTAGTTTCAATGAAATTTTACGGATCTAGATTTCGAGTTTTCTAACTCGAGTTATAGCCAATTTAGTCAGTATGACGCAAATGGACAGTTTAAATTTGTATGCCCCAAATTACTAGTTAAGTTTTAGTTGCGAAATCACCCTGTTTGGGCCTAAAATGGATTTTGACCCAATAGTTCCGTAGAGACCCAAATAGAGTTCTGTATCACTCGAGGCGATAGTGAATCTTCGGAAACACCGTTAAATATGAAATTACCGAATTACCCTTGTAGGTTAAATTACTGAATTACCCTTAGAGGATAAAATTACCGAATTACCCTTGGTGGGTAAAACTACTGAATTACCCTTGGAGGGTAAATTACCGAATTACCCTTAGAAGATAAATTACTGAATTACCCTTGGTGGGTAAAACTACCGAATTACCCTTGGAGGGTAAATTACCGAATTACCCTTGGAGGGTAAATTACCGAATTACCCTTGGAGGGTAAATTACCGAATTACCCTTGGTGGGTAAAACTACCTAATTTACCCTTAGAAGGTAAATTATCGAAATTACCCTTGGAGGGTAAATTGCCGAATTACCCTTGGTGGGTAAAACTATCGAATTTACCCATAGAAGGTAAATTACCGAATTACCCATGGTGGGTAAAACTACCGAATTTACCCTTAGAAGGTAAATTACCGAATTACCCTTGGTGGGTAAAACTACTGAATTACCCTTAGGGGAAAATTGCCGAAATACCCCTGGGTTGTGTAAATTACTAAAATACCCTTGGGTTGTAAAAATTTCCAAAATACCCTTGGAGTAGGAAAACGTACCTGAGTACTTTGTACCATCGCATGGTACCTTAGCCATATTTTTACACATTCATAATAACATATATAGTAAATTAAAGCCGTAAATCTATCAAGATCTAGTATGGGGTACACACCTGATTTACTTAGCAAGTTCACTGAAATCCCGAAACCCGATCTATCGCTTTAGATCTTTAACTCCTATATTCGGCCATCTCTAATATGTTAGCAACAACCCATTCGGCTATAACACCAAATCCCGAAGGATTAATGTAATCAAATTCTTACCTTGGTGCCGATTTGCTTACTAATCCAATCCTGAAACGTTGTACTCCCTCTTCCTTGTAATCGGCTTACGATTCTCAAATCTCGAAAACTTATCTCTTGTCTTGAAGATGTCGAAAATACCAAAATAAATTCTTCTTTCATTCAAATTCCAAAAGTTCCTTACAAATGGAAAACATCACGTATTTATAGGCCAAGGATAAATAGCCAAAAGTTTGAACAATTAAAATTTCCATCTCCAATTTGTTGCCGTCCCATATCCTTCTAATAATAATTAGTTCTATTATTTTATTCATGCCAACAAATCCACTTAGCCGTGCTTCCACTCATCCTTCATGGCCATCCATGCTAAGCTCCACCAAGGTTTGTTGTTTGACTAATTTATTCCACTTTACAAGTGCCTTCATATTTGTCTTCATCATGTCATTAATTAATTCAAGGATGGTCAAACCCCCATATCCCATATGTTTATAAATTAAATTCCTCTCCCTTTCCGTCCACACCCACTAACCATTCATGCTCCATTTTTCTTTTAATATTTTACAAACACATGCCTTAAGTGTTTTATGATTCATCCCACTATAGTCTTTTGCCACATGCTCTTGTAAGTGCCATATGTTTGATTAAATTATTCCTATCCCAATGTGCTATGCCGTCCATGCATTCACCCATGCCTTGGTGCCATACACATTTATTTATTCTAAGCCACTCACACAAGTTCAAGCATGCTTCCCTATGCCCCCATATTTTATTCTTTCTCCAAGTTTTATGCCGTCCAACATGATTCACAAAAGACAAAGTTTGCTCATCATCTCATTGCCGTCCATGCATATTGTCATCTCCAATTGACTTTTGTTTATTTAATTCATGCTTTTAAGGCCCTATCAACTTAGCTTCCTTTTAAAACTTAAAACTTAATATTTTCTAAGGCATTTCCTATTATTCTTAGGTTCACAACCATTCATATAAACACATTCATACACACAAAGACATGCTTTCACATTAAATTAAGCAATTATGCATAAGCCCATTTTCTGGATGTTACAGTTCTATCCCTCTTAAAAATAATTTCGTCCTCGAAATTACCTGGCCGAAATAAGTGAGGGTATTGCTGTCGCATTGCCTCTTCTGGCTCCCAAGAAGCTTCTTCCGATCCATGATTTCTCCATAATACTTTGACTAGAGGAACTGACTTCCTCCGCAACACTTTCACATCTCGCTCCAAAATCTGAATCGGCTCCTCCTCGTAGGACAAATCTGGCCTTAGCTCTACCTCTTCAACCGGTACTACATGAGATGGATCCGATCGATAACGACGTAGCATGGACACATGGAATACGTCGTGCATCTGCTTCAATTCCTGTGGCAACTCCAACTGATATGCCACTGGTCCAACTTGCTTCAAAACCCGATAAGGTCCTATAAACCTTGGACTTAACTTCCCTTTGCGACCAAATCTCATTACCTTCTTCCAAGGCGAAACTTTAAGAAACACTTGATCTCCCACATCAAATTCTATTTCCTTCCGCTTGAGATTTGCGTATGACTTCTGCCTATCAGATGCTTCCTTTAACCGTGCCCGAATTATCTCAATTTTCTCTTCAGATTCCGCCACTAACTCTGGACCCAAAACTCGACGTTCCCCTAATTCTGTCCAACACGTAGGAGTTCGAAACTTCCGACCATATAGCGCTTCATACGGTGCCATCCGTATACTGGCCTGATAGCTGTTATTGTAGGCAAACTCCGCTAAAGGCAAATAGTCTTCCCAACTTCCTCTGAAGTCTATCACACAGCCTCTCAACATATCCTCCAACACTTGGATTACTCGTTCAGATTGCCCGTCGGACTGTGGATGAAATGCCGTAGTGAAATCCAATTTGGTGCCTAAAGCTTGATGTAGAGCTTTCCAAAACTGAGAAGTAAACCTTGGGTCCCTATCCGAAATGATTGATATCGGAACTCCATGCAACCTTACAATTTCTGCCACATACACTTTCGCCGACTTCTGCAGAGAATAGTCGACCCGCACTGGAATGAAATGCGCGGACTTTGTCAACCGATCCACTATCACCCATACCGAGTCCTTCTTAGTAGGCGTAAGGGGAAACCCACTAACGAAGTCCATGGTAATTCGCTCCCATTTCCACTGCGGAATCATTATCGGTTGAAGTAATCCTGACGGAACTTGGTGTTCAGCCTTAACTTGCTGACACGTTAAGCACTTGCCAACAAATTCTGTAACTTCCTTCTTAAGACCAGGCCACCAAAACTGTTCTCTTATATCTCTGTACAGCTTAGTACCTCCAGGATGCATAGTATAAGGGCTACTATGCGATTCCTGAAGAATCCTTTGTCTTAGGTCCTTATCTTTAGGCATACAGACCTTACCCTTGGAGCACAACACTCCATCACTGGACATACTGTAATCCTCTAAACCACCGTTCTGAACTTGCCGCATCTTAGCACTTAAATTCTCATCTGCCAGCTGACTCTCTTTTACTTCATTCAACCATGTCGGCTTGACCTGCAGCACTGCCAGCAGAATTCCATCATCATACAAGCTCAAATGTGCAAACATTGCTCTCAGATCTGACACAACTTTTCGACTTGAGGCATCTGCTACCACATTCGCCTTGCCCGGATGATACTTTATCGTACAGTCATAGTCCTTCAATAGTTCCACCCACCTTCGCTGTCTTAGGTTCAATTCCTTCTGAGTCAACAGATATTTAAGGCTCTTGTGGTCCGTGTAGATCACTGACTTTTCTCCATAAAGATAATGTCTCCACACCTTAAGAGCAAAGACCACTTTCCCCTCTTGCATCAATACGCATCCCAATCCTGTATGGGAAGCGTCACAATACACCATGAATTCCTTTCCTGCCTCCAGCTGAATCAAAACCGGAGCTTCAGTCAAGACCCTCTTAAACTCCTCAAAGCTCTCCTGTTGCTTGTTCTTCCATACAAAAGGTACTTCCTTTCTCAACAACTTCGTCAAAGGTGCGGCTATCGATGAAAACCCTTCCACAAACCTTCTATAGTAGCCTGTCAGCCCCAAGAAACTACGAATCTCAGCCACAGACTTAGGTGTTTTCCAATCTAGCACCGCCTCAATCTTCCTAGGATCCACCCTTATTCCTTCTGCAGACACTACATGTCCTAAGAACGCCACTTCCTAAAGCCAAAATTCACACTTGCTGAATTTGGCATAGAGCTTTTTCTCTCTTAACACTTGCAACACAACTCGGAGATGCTCATCATGTTCCTCTTCAGACTTAGAATATACTAGGATGTCGTCGATAAACACAACGACGAACCTATCCAGATAGGATTGAAAAACCGGGTTCATCATATCCATGAACGCAGCTGGGGCATTCGTCAATCCAAACGGCATTAATACAAACTCAAAATGTCCATACCTTGTCTGAAAAGCTATCTTGTGGATATCCGCTTCCTTCACCTTAAGCTGATGATATCCGAACCTTAAATCAATCTTCGAGAATACCCCTGCCCCCTTAAGCTGATCAAACAAGTCGTCAATCCTTGGCAAGGGATAATTGTTCTTGATGGTCAACTTATTCAACTGACTGTAATCTATGCACATACGCATAGTTCTGTCCTTCTTCTTCACAAACAAGACCGGTGCTCCCCATGGAGACACACTGGGTCGAATAAACCCTCGATCAAGTAACTCTTGGATTTGAGCCTTAAGCTCAACCAACTTCTTGGGTGCCATTCTGTACGGGGCGATTGGCACAGGAGCTGTACCAGGCAGCAAGTCAATTCCAAACTCCACCTCCCTATCCGAGGGTGTTCCAGGTAATTCCTCTGAAAAGACATCCACAAATTCCCTTACGGTTCGAACTCCACTAACTCCCCCTTCTTTCTCATCCAATGCACTAACAAAGGCCTAGATGACTCAATTAGTTAAGGAGTTATTTGAAGAGGTTAAAGGAATTAGTGAAGCACTTCGAGTTGGGAGTGTGGACTGTAGGAAGAAAAGAGATTGTGATTCTTTTGGGTCGCGGTGTCGTTCTGTAAAGCATGTCAAAGCACGTCCAAGCACGTCCAAACTTTTCGGTTTGAGATTATGTAGAAAGCATCATCCTAGAAAATGCTGAAGGAGGTCAGGAGCATGTATGAGATGCGGGTCTAAGGAGCATAAGGCTCGGGATTGTTTCATCACCATCAAGTCAGGTATGTTTTGGTTGGATGTGATGATTGAGTGTAGAAAAATTTTAAGTATAAGTGGGAAACGATTGCTTGCTTCTGTGGTTAGATGTTTGGTTGTGAAAGAGAATTCAAGATTATGTTAAAATTACATTAGTGTTATTAAGATCAGAGTGCGCAGCGAAAGCATAGTGAGGTGATTTAAGTGGTACGTTTAGTAGTTGATTGGAAATTTCGAGGACGAAATTTTCTTTAAGAAGGGTAGAATTGTAACATCCCGAAATTGGGCCTAGTAGGATTGGGCCAATTAGGCCTTGAGAGTAGGAGTGTTCAAAATTTTTGAGAATAAGAGAATGGCATTATTTCAAGTTGGACTTATTAACAAGATGATTTTAGAAAGTTACGGGGTTCTATGAAGTTTCGGGTTCAAGTTGGGCCTTAATGAAAGTTATTGTTTAAGCCTATTAAGGAGAGATAGTAAGTGGCATCAAGGCTTATGGAAATAAAAGAGTAAATTACTAACATAAATGAGCATATGGCAATGAGGTTATGGCATCAAGTGAAGTACCTTGAGGGAAGAGGTTCAAATCCCATCTTTTGCAAATTTTGGATTTATTTTTGTGTGCTCTTCCAAGTGTCAACCATGACATTATTAAAGGAAAGAAATAAAAGAAAAATGAAATGATGGCTAAAAAGATAAGGTAAGGAGGAAAACAAGGAAAAAGAAAGGAAAGAAATAAAAGAAAAAGGATAATAAAGAAGTGGGAAAATAATAATGATAGAATTTGAAATAATGGAGTAGGTGAAAAAACAAATATAATGATGAGATTTGAAAAATAATGGAGTAGGTGAAAATAAAGTATAATGATGGGATTTGAAAGGTAATGGAATAGAAAAAAAAAAGTGCATGGAGGGTGTAATAACCCGATTTAGGGGATAGTCGGAACAATGGTCTCAGAATCACTAAACCGAGGATAGAGAAAATTATTTTCATGTTATTCTATGTGTTATAACATGTTTATAAAGATGCATGAAAATTTTGGTGTCTCAATTTTAGCGATTGAGGGCTTAATTTCCAAAAAGGACTAAATCGCATAAAGTGCTAAAGTTTAATTTTAATTGCTAGAGGTGCAAATTGACAAAGGAATATTAATTGGAGGTCCTTAAAGTGCAAATATGCCATGGGTGGAGTGATGGCCGGCCATAGGGGATAGATTATTAAATTAGTCAATGTTTTGGTGTGTTAGGTGAGAAATGGATTGGTGTGTTAGGTGAGAAATGAATAGAATAAGAGAAAAATAAAGAAAAGAAAAGTATCATCTTTTCTTCTTCCCATATCCAACGAAAATTGGCAGTAAACATGCTTTGGAGAGCTCAAAAATTTCAGCAAACAAATCCTCTAGCAAGTAAGTGATTTTGGTGATCTTTCTTGATAAAAATTGTACTTTTGGAATCCCCAAAGCTTAAGCTAGCTAATGAGGGGACTAATTTGTAATATGGTTGAGAGTCTAGGGACTTGCCATGAGAGAGTTTATGCTGGTTGCAAGGTCTCGAAGTACTTTATCAAAGGTTCAATCGAAAACCTATCCCTCGTAATAGGTGACTCGGATTTTTGGTGTCGCGGAGAGCATCGCGTTACGGATTCCGAATAAGGTGTGTAATCTCATACCCTTCCATATACATATTTGAAATGGTGTGTAATCTCACACTTCTCTAAAATTTTGTATGAAATATGCTGTCAATCGGTCGAAATACCGAAGAAAACCAAAAACCGGCATCCGTAATCACTCGGGTGTGCGTATGATCGTAGTGGTAATCGTAATTCGTAATAAAATAGTTTCGGTTAGAAGCAGTAACGTGTTTTTGAAAAATCACTAAAAATAGGAGAAAATGAATTAGAAAGTGAATAAGATATCAAATTAAATCTTACTGTGTCTATTTTAATATGGAAGAAACAGAGAAGGAAAAGGAATTTTATATTCTGAGATATCTTGATTTTAGTGAGACTGGTTCTGATTAACTTCAGGGTTCACTGATCTGTTTTGGAAAAATCATATAAAATTGTAAAAAATGAATTATGGGTTATAAATTATATGTATGGATTCCTTAGTGAGCTTATTTTTAATAGAAACAAGTTGGAACAGTATATGAAAACCGTACAGTGAGATATTTGAAATTAAGGTAAGAGAG
Organism: Gossypium australe; assembly: GCA_005393395.2. NCBI lineage: Eukaryota > Viridiplantae > Streptophyta > Magnoliopsida > Malvales > Malvaceae > Gossypium > Gossypium australe. The sequence goes on along the minus strand of CM016616.1, from coordinate 146,180,128 downwards.
GTCAGAATCATTGGACAGTGAAACAAGGGAAACTTTAAGGAATAAACTGTACTAAATGGCTAGGCTAAAAATCTAGAAAAAATACAGTAAGAAGATACATGAGTACAGTTTCAAGGAAATTTTACATATCTAGATTTCGAGTTTTCTAACTCGAGTTATAGCCAATTTAGTCAGTATGACGCAAATGGACAGTTTAAATTTGTATGCCCCAAATTACTAGTTAAGTTTTAGTTGCGAAATCACCCCGTTTGGGCCTAAAATGGATTTTGACCCAATAGTTCCGTAGAGACCCAAATAGAGTTCTATATCACTCGAGGCGATAGTGAATCTTCGGAAACACCGTTAAATATGAAATTACCGAATTACCCTTAGAGGGTAAATTACCGAATTACCCTTGGTGGGTAAAACTATCGAATTACCCTTGGTGGGTTGTGAAATTATCAAAATACCCTTGGAGGGTAAATTACCGAAATACCCCTGGGTTGTGAAATTACCAAAATACCCTTGGAAGGTAAATTACTGAAATACCCTTGGGTTGTAAAAATTTCCAAAATACCCTTGGAGGGTAAATTACCGAAATACCCCTGGGTTGTGAAATTACCAAATAAATTACTGAAATACCATTGGGTTGTAAAAATTTCCAAAATGCCCTTGGAGGGTAAATTACCGAAATACCCCTGGGTTGCAAAATTACCGAAATGCCCTTGGAGGGTAAGTTACCGAAATACCCTTGGGTTGCGAAATTACCAAAATATCCTTAGGTTGCGAAATTATCGAATCACCCTTAGTAGGTAAAATTACCGTTATACCCCTATGGGTTGATTAGCACAATTGTGTGTGTATTCTGTTTATCTGGTTATGACGGTAATCTGTTTCATACATCATTATGAAATGTGCTTTGCATACATGACATACTGCATGGGTTGGGATATGTAATTGGAGGAAGTGATTGATTTGTTAGGGTTGCACGAGTCACCCGAGATGACTGTGGACTCACCGATTTGATTTTCACCCACCGATTTGATTTTTAGGGTCGCACGAGTCACCCAAGATGACTGTGGACTCACCGATTTCATTTTTAGGGTCGCACGAGTCACCCAAGATGACTGTGGACTCACCGATTTGATTTTCACTCACCAGTTTGATATATGGCTTTATGCCCAATTTGATAAATGGGCCAATATGATATTTTGATAAATGGGCCAATCTGATATTTTGCTAAATGGGCCAATCTGATATTTTGAAATGGGCCAATCTGATATTTTGATAAATGGGCCAATCTGATATTTTGAAATGAGCCAATATGATATTTTGCTAAATGGGCCAATCTGATATTTTGATAAACGGGCCAATCTGATATTTTACTAAACAGGCCAATCTGATATTTTGCTAAACGGGCCAATCTGATATTTTGCTAAATGGGCCAAATCTGATGTTTTGCTAAACGGGCCAATCTGATATATTGTTATAATGGGCCATAATTTTTGTAATAAATATCTGAATGAATTATTATGATTTGCTATGCATTACGTACATGAATTGCATGGGATGAAATTGAAGAGAAGTGCCAATCGAACTAGATTTTGGCAGAGCCAATCGAACTAGATTTGTGGCAGAGCCACCAGCACTTCTCTTCAATTTCATCCCATGCAATTCATGTACGTAATGCATAGCAAATCATAATAATTCATTCAGATATTTATTACAAAAATTATGGCCCATTATAACAATATATCAGATTGGCCCGTTTAGCAAAACATCAGATTTGGCCCATTTAGCAAAATATCAGATTGGCCCGTTTAGCAAAATATCAGATTGGCCTGTTTAGCAAAATATCAGATTGGCCTGTTTATCAAAATATCAGATTGGCCCATTTAGCAAAATATCATATTGGCTCATTTCAAAATATCAGATTGGCCCATTTATCAAAATATCAGATTGGCCCATTTCAAAATATCAGATTGGCCCATTAATCAAAATATCATATTGGCCCATTTATCAAATTGGGCATAAAGCCATATATCAAACTGGTGAGTGAAAATCAAATCGATGAGTCCACAGTCATCTTGGGTGACTCGTGCGACCCTAAAAATCAAATCGGTGAGTGAAAATCAAATCGGTGAGTCCACAGTCATCTTCGGTGACTCGTGCGACCCTAAAAATCAAATCGGTGAGTGAAAATCAAATCGGTGAGTCCACAGTCATCTTGGGTGACTCGTGCGACCCTAAAAATCAAATCGGTGAGTGAAAATCAAATAGGTGAGTCCACAGTCATCTCGGGTGACTCGTGCGACCCTAACAAATCAATCACTTCCTCCAATTACATATCCCAACCCATGCAGTATGTCATGTATGCAAAGCACATTTCATAATGATGTATGAAACAGATTACCGTCATAACCAGATAAACAGAATACACACACAATCGTGCTAATCAAACCGTAGGGGTATAATGGTAATTTTACCCACTAAGGGTAATTCGATAATTTCGCAACCTAAGGATATTTTGGTAATTTCGCAACCCAGGGGTATTTCGGTAACTTACCCTCCAAGGGCATTTCGATAATTTTGCAACCCAGGGGTATTTCGGTAATTTACCCTCCAAGGGCATTTTGGAAATTTTTACAACCCAAGGGTATTTCAGTAATTTACCTTCCAACGGTATTTTGGTAATATCACAACCCAGGGGTATTTCGATAATTTACCCTCCAAAGGTATTCTGGAAATATTTACAACCCAAAAGTATTTCAATAATATACCTTCCAAGGGTATTTTGGTAATTTCACAACCCAGGGGTATTTCGGTAATTTACCCTCCAAGGGTATTTTGGAAATTTTTACAACCCAAGGGTATTTCAGTAATTTACCTTCCAAGGGTATTTTGGTAATTTCACAACCCAGGGGTATTTCGGTAATTTACCCTCCAAGGGTATTTTGGTAATTTCACAACCCACCAAGGGTAATTCGATAGTTTTACCCACCAAGGGTAATTCGGTAATTTACCCACCAAGGGTAATTCGGTAATTTACCCTCTAAGGGTAATTCGGTAATTTCATATTTAACGGTGTTTCCGAAGATTCACTATCGCCTCGAGTGATACAGAACTCTATTTGGGTCTCTACGGAACTATTGGGTCAAAATCCATTTTAGGCCCAAACGGGGTGATTTCGCAACTAAAACTTAACTAGTAATTTGGGGCATACAAATTTAAACTGTCCATTTGCGTCATACTGACTAAATTGGCTATAACTCGAGTTAGAAAACTCGAAATCTAGATATGTAAAATTTCCTTGAAACTGTACTCATGTATCTTCTTACTGTAATTTTTCCAGAATTTTTAGCCTAGCCATTTAGTACAGTTTATTCCTTAAAGTTTCCCTTGTTTCACTGTCTAATGATTCTGACCTCTCTTACCTTAATTTCAAATATCTCACTGTACGGTTTTCATATACTGTTCTAACTTCTTTCTCTTGAAAATAGGCTCACTAAGGAATCCATACATATAATTTATAACCCATAATGCATTTTTTACAATTTTATATGGATTTTCCAAAACAGATCAGTGAGCCCCGAAGTTAATCAGAACTAGTCTCACTAAAATCAAGATATCTTAGAATATAAAATTCCTTTTCCTTCTCTGTTTCTTCCATATTAAAATAGACACAGTAAGCTTTAATTTGATATCTTATTCACTTTCTAATTCATTTTCTCCTATTTTTAGTGATTTTTCAAAAACACGTCACTGCTTCTAATCGAAACTGTTTTATTACGAAATACGATTACCACTACGATCATACGCACACCCGAGTGATTACGGATGCCGGTTTCTGGTTTTCTTCGGTATTTCGACCGATTAACAGCATATTTCATACAAACTTTCAGAGAAGTGTGAGATTACACACCATTTCAGATATGTATATGGAAGGGTATGAGATTACACACCTTATTCGGAATCCGTAACGCGATGCTCTCCGCGACACCAAAAATCCGAGTCACCTATTACGAGGGATAGGTTTTCGGTTGAACCTTTGATAAAGTACTTCGAGACCTTGCAACCAGCATAAACTCTCTCATGGAAAGTCCCTAGACTCTCAACCATATTACAAATTAGTCCATTCATTAGCTAGCTTAAGCTTTGGGGATTCCAAAAGTACAATTTTTGTCAAGAAAGATCACCAAAATCACTTACTTGCTAGAGGATTTGTTTGCTGAAATTTTTGAGCTCTCCAAAGCTTGTTTACTGCCAATTTTCGTTGGATATGGGAAGAAGAAAAGATGATACTTTTCTTTTCTTTATTTTTCTCTTATTCTATTCATTTCTCACCTAACACACCAATCTATTTCTCACCTAACACACCAAAACATTGACTAATTTAATAATCTATCCCCTATGGTCGGCCATCACTCCACCCATGGCCTATTTGCACTTTAAGGACCTCAAATTAATATTCCTTAGTCAATTTGCACCTCTAGCAATTAAAATTAAACTTTAGCACTTTATGCGATTTAGTCCTTTTTCGAAATTAAGCCCTCAATCGCTAAAATTGAGACACCAAAATTGTCATGCATCTTTATAAACTTGTTATAACACATAGAATAACATGAAAATAATTTTCTCTATCCTCGGTTTAGTGATTCCGAGACCATTGTTCTTACTATCCCCTAAATCGGGTTATTACACCCTCCATGCACTTTTTTTTTCTATTCCATTACCTTTCAAATCCCATCATTATACTTTATTTTCACCTACTCCATTATTTTTAAAATTTCATCATTATATTTTTTTTTCACCTACTCCATTATTTCAAATTCCATCATTATTATTTTCCCACTTTTTTATTATCCTTTTTCTTTTATTTCTTCCCTTTCTTTTTCCTTGTTTTCCTCCTTACCTTATCTTTTTAGTCATCATTTCATTTTTCTTTTATTTCTTTCCTTTAATAATGTCATGGTTGACACTTGGAGGAGCACACAAAAATAAATCCAAAATTTGCAAAAGATGGGATTTGAACCTCTTCCCTCAAGGTACTTCACTTGATGCCATAACCTCATTGCCATATGCTCATTTATGTTAGCAATTTACTCTTTTATTTCCATAAGTCTTGATACCACTTACTATCTCTCCTTAATAGGCTTAAACAATAACTTTCATTAAGGCCCAACTTGAACCCGAAACTTCATAGAACCCCGTAACTTTCTAAAATCATCTTATTAATAAGTCCAACTTGAAATAATGCCATTCTCTTATTCTCAAAATTTTTAAACACTCCTACTCCCAAGGCCTAATGGGCCCAATCCTACTAGGCCCAATTTCGGGATGTTACAATTCTACCCTCCTTAAAGAAAATTTCGTCCTCGAAATTTCCAATCAACTACTAAACATACCACTTAAATCACCTCACTATGCTTTCGCTGCGCACTCTGATCTTAATAACACTAATGTAATTTTAACATAATCTTGAATTCTCTTTCACAACCAAACATCTAACTACAGAAGCAAGCAGTCGTTTCCCACTTATATTTAAAATTTTTCTACACTCAATCATCACATCCAACCAAAACATACCTGACTTGATGGTGATGTAACAATCCCGAGCCTTATGCTCCTTAGACCCGTATCTCATACATGCTCCTGACCTCCTTCAGCATTTTCTAGGATGATGCTTTCTACATAATCGCAAACCAAAAAATTTGGACGTGCTTTGACATGCTTTACAGAACGACACTGCGACCCAAAAGAATCACAATCTCTTTTCAAACATGGCACGAAGCCTTTTTATAACATGGTACAAAGCCTTTTAAAATGATTGTGGCAGAGCCAGCGAACTAGATTTTGGCAACAGGCGTTTCATATTGTGGCAGAGCCACCGAACTAGATTTTGGCAACAAGCCTTTCATATCGTGGCAGAGCCACCGAACTAGATTTTGGCAACAGGCCTTTCTTCTCTTCATCATTTATCCCAACCCATGCAGTTATGTATATATATAATGCATGACAATATATTCATATGATAAATTTCAACAAAAAGCCCATAACACAAGTTGGCCCATTAAGCAATCTAGCAAATTTGACCCATTAATCGATCAAGCAAATTTGGCCCATTAAACGATCTAGCAAATTTGGCCCATTAATCGATCTAGCAAATTTCACATTTGGCCCATATAACAAATATCACATTTGTCCCATATAGCAAATATAACATTTGGCCCATATAGCAAATATCACATTTGGCCCATATAGCAAATATCACATTTGGCCCATATAGCAAATATAACATTTGGCCCATATAGCAAATATCACATTTGGCCCATATAACAAATATCACATTTGGCCCATATGGCAAATATAACATTTGGCCCATATAGCAAATATCACATTTGGCCCATATAACAAATATCACATTTGGCCCATATAGCAAATATAACATTTGGCCCATATAGCAAATATCACATTTGGCCCATATAACAAATATCACATTTGGCCCATATAACAAATATCACATTTGGCCCATATGGCAAATATCACATTTGGCCCATATAACAAATATCACATTTGTCCCATATAGCAAATATAACATTTTGGCCCATAAAGGGTATTTTCGTAGTTTGGTCCATAGGGACATTTCGTAATTCGACCCATTAGGGGCATTTTCGTAACTCAGCCCGTAAGGACATTTTCATAATTCGGTAATCGTACCCACTAAGGGTAATTCGGTAATTTACTCTCTAAGGGTAATTTAGAAATTTTACCCACCAAGGGTAATTCGGTAATTTTTACAACCCAAGGGTATTTCAATAATTTACCCTCTAAGTGTATTTCGATAATTTTGCAACTGATGGGTATTTCGGTAATTTACCCTCCACGGGTATTTCGATAATTTCGAAACCCAAAGGTATTTCGGTAACTTACCCTCCAAGGGTATTTCGGTAATTTCGCAACCCAGGGGCATTTCGGTAATTTACCCTCCACGGGTATCTCGATAATTTCGCAACCCAAAGGTATTTCGGTAACTTACCCTCCATGGGTATTTCGGTAATTTCGTAACCCAGGGGTATTTCAGTAATTTACCCTCCAATGGCATTTTGGAAATTTTTACAACCCAAGGGTATTTCAGTAATTTACCTTCCAAGGGTATTTTGGTAATTTACCCACCAAGGGTAATTCGATAGTTTTACCCACCAAGGGTAATTCGGTAATTTTACCCTCTAAGGGTAATCGGTAATTTACCCTACAAGGGTAATTCTGTAGATTTACCCACCAAGGGTAATTCGGTAATTTACCCTCTAAGGGTAATTTGGTAGATTTACCCACCAAGGGTAATTCGGTAATTTACCCTCTAAGGGTAATTCGGTAATTTTACCCTCTAAGGGTAATTCGGTAATTTACCCTACAAGGGTAATTTGGTAGATTTACCCATCAAGGGTAATTCGGTAATTTACCCTCTAAGGGTAATTCGGTAATTTTATATTTAACGGTGTTTCCGAAGATTTACTATCGCCTCGAGTGATACAGAACTCTATTTGGGTCTCTACGGAACTATTGGGTCAAAATCCATTTTAGGCCCAAACGGGGTGATTTCGCAACTAAAACTTAACTAGTAATTTGGGGCATACAAATTTAAACTGTCCATTTGCGTCATACTGACTAAATTGGCTATAACTCGAGTTAGAAAACTTGAAATCTAGATCCGTAAAATTTCCTTGAAACTAGACTCATGTATCTTCTTACTGTAATTGTTCCAGAATTTTTAGCCTAGCCATTTAGTACAGTTTATTCCTTAAATTTTCCCTTGTTTCACTGTCCAATGATTCTGACCTCTCTTAGCTTAATTTCAAATATCTCACTGTACGGTTTTCATATACTGTTCCAACTTGTTTCTCTTGAAAATAGGCTCACTAAGGAATCCATCCATATAATTTATGACCCATAATTCATTTTATACACTTTTATATGATTTTTCCAAAACAGATCAGTGAACCCCGAAGTTAATCAGAACCAGTCTCACTAAAATCAAGATATCTCAGAATATAAAATTCTTTTTCCTTCTCTGTTTCTTCCATATTAAAATAGAAATAGTAAACTTTAATTTGATATCTTATTCACTTTCTAATTCATTTTCTCCTAGTTTTAGTGATTTTTCAAAAACACGTCACTGCTTCTAACCGAAACTGTTTTATTACGAAATACGATTACCACTACGATTCGACGCACACCCGAGTGATTACGGATGCCGGTTTCTGGTTTTCTTCGGTATTTCGACCGATTAACAGCATATTTCATACAAACTTTCAGAGAAGTGTGAGATTACACACCATTTCAGATATGTATATGGAAGGGTATAAGATTACACACCTTATTCGGAATCCGTAACGCGATACTCTCCGCGACACCAAAAATCCGAGTCACCTATTACGAGGGATAGGTTTTCGATTGAACCTTTGATAAAGTACTTCGAGACCTTGCAACCAGCATAAACTCTCTCATGGCAAGTCCCTAGACTCTCAACCATATTACAAATTAGTCCCCTCATTAGCTAGCTTAAGCTTTGGGGATTCCAAAAGTACAATTTTTATCAAGAAAGATCACCAAAATCACTTACTTGCTAGAGGATTTGTTTGCTGAAATTTTTGAGCTCTCCAAAGCTTGTTTACTGCCAATTTTCGTTGGATATGGGAAGAAGAAAAGATGATACTTTTCTTTTCTTTATTTTTCTCTTATTCTATTCATTTCTCACCAAACACACCAATCCATTTCTCACCTAACACACCAAACATTGACTAATTTAATAATCTATCCCCTATGGCCGGCCATCACTCCACCCATGGCCTATTTGCACTTTAAGGACCTCAAGTTAATATTCCTTAGTCAATTTGCACCTCTAGCAATTAAAATTAAACTTTAGTACTTTATGCGATTTAGTCCTTTTTCGAAATTAAGCCCTCAATCGCTAAAATTGAGACACCAAAATTTTCATGCATCTTTATAAACATGTTATAACACATAGAATAACATGAAAATAATTTTCTCTATCCTCGGTTTAGTGATTCCGAGACCATTGTTCCGACTATCCCCTAAATCGGGTTATTACACCCTCCATGCACTTTTTTTTTTCTATTCCATTACCTTTTAAATCCCATCATTATACTTTATTTTCACCTACTCCATTATTTTTCAAATCTCATCATTATATTTTTTTTCACCTACTCCATTATTTCAAATTCCATCATTATTATTTTCCCACTTCTTTATTATCCTTTTTCTTTTATTTCTTTCCTTTCTTTTTCCTTGTTTTCCTCCTTACCTTATCTTTTTAGTCATCATTTCATTTTTCTTTTATTTCTTTCCTTTAATAATGTCATGGTTGATACTTGGAAGAGCACACAAAAATAAATCCAAAATTTGCAAAAGATGGGATTTGAACCTCTTCCCTCAAGGTACTTCACTTGATGCCATAACCTCATTGCCATATGCTCATTTATGTTAGCAATTTACTCTTTTATTTCCATAAGCCTTGATGCCACTTACTATCTCTCCTTAATAGGCTGAAACAATAACTTTCATTAAGGCCCAACTTGAACCCAAAACTTCATAAAACCCCGTAACTTTCTAAAATCATCTTGTTAATAAGTCCAACTTGAAATAATGCCATTCTCTTATTCTCAAAAATTTTAAACACTCCTACTCCCAAGGCCTAATGGGCCCAATCCTACTAGGCCCAATTTCGGGATGTTAAAATTCTACCCTCCTTAAAGAAAATTTCGTCCTCGAAATTTCCAATCAACTACTAAACGTACCGCTTAAATCACCTCACTATGCTTTCGCTGCGCACTCTGATCTTAATAACACTAATGTAATTTTAACATAATCTTGAATTCTCTTTCACTCACCTCCTCTTCGCTGGAATCCTACCTGGTGCGTAGCTACGGTTCACCCTAATCATGAGGACTTATTCACGGGCTAAACCCAATAACTAAAACCCGAAAGGGATTAACCCTATTTTTACAAAACTTCAGTTTTAAAATCACCAAATTACCCCTTTCAATTGTAGCAAAAGTTAATTTTGAAAAATTTTCCAAAATATTTTCGATTTACAAAATTACTAAAATGCCCTAGTGGTAAAATTACTAAAATGCCCTTGGTTTCCAAAATTACCATACTACCCCAATTTCAATAACATTCTCTGATTTTGCAAAAATATCCAAAAACTTTATTGTTTCAAAATACTAAGGCACCTTGATTTGGAAATTTACGAAATTACCCCTGCTTTACAAAATTACCAAAATGACCCCCGATTTCCAAAATTTCTGCAACAACGCCGATTTGGAAATTAAATTCTCAAAAAGAACCCTAAGTTTCGTAAATTTTGAAATACCTTTGATTTATAGAGATTTTTCAAATTGATCCTGATTTAATTACCAAAATACCCCGGTAGGACAAATGACGGAAATACCCCTGGGATAGGAATAGACAAAAATATTCGAAGAGTGAATGTGGATGGGAGATACTAAGGAATGGATGTGTTTTCTTTGAATTAGGATAGAAGACTTGAAACTTTGATTGATCGAAAGAACTGCTACTAAACTCTTTACATAAAACTTCTTCGCGGATAATCAGTGGAACAAACGCTAATACATAAAAATTTCTTAATCAGATTAAAGCGCGACGTTAGATATGAGTTCAAGAGGACGCGGTCGTCGTGGACGTGGTCGAGGCAGAATGATTGTGTCGGAACCCGTTAGATCGGGTTAAGGATCCGAGAATGAGGTACCACCCCACCACCACCACCAGCTGTTGGTGCTGAACAGCAAGATCAGACGAGGGAGGATGCTGTATCGCAGGCTGTGTTGCGAGTTCTTGAGATGGTGGCTAGCGCGGGTGGAAATATGGGAGCTCAGAAATCTGTACCCGAGCGACTCCGAGCCAATGGGGCTGAAGTGTTTCGTGGAGTATCTGGTGTGGCACCCAGTACGGCTGAGTACTGGTTGGAGGCGACCGAGCGTATTATGGATGAGTTGGATTTGACCCTTGAGGAGAAACTAAAAGGAATGGTGGCACTGCTACGCGATGAAGCGTACCAATGGTGGCTCACAGTTCAGGATGGTGCCACAGCTGAGGATCTTACTTGGGAATATGTTAAGACGGCATATCAGAAGAAGTATGTCGGCACGCGTTACACTGATACGCAGAGGAAGGCATTTCTAGGGCTGGTTCAAGGGAACAAGTCCGTGGCAGAGTACGAAGCTGAATTTCTGAGGTTGAGTCGGTATGCTCGAGGAGTAGTGGTTACGGAGCATGAGCGGTGTGTCCGGTTTGAGGACGGACTAAGGGATGACCCGAGGTTGTTAATCGCTCCACACCAGGAGCGGGAGTTTTCAGCATTAGTAGAGAAAGCTAAGGTAGCTGAAGAGATTAAGGACTCTGTAAGGCAGAACCCGGACCGGAATAAGCAGAAGAGAGGATTTGGGCCGTTAGGGTCAGTTGGGAATGTCCAAAAAAGGCCTAGGGTTGATGGGCCGCGAGTTCAGCAAGTTGGTACTAGAGGGCAATATCATACTTGTGATCAATGTGGGAAGAAACACTTAGGAGAGTGTTGGAAGAAGACAGGAGGATGCTTTAAGTGTGGGTCAAAGGACCATATGATTAAGGACTATCCTATGAAGCCGGATGGGAATCGACCGGTAGTTCAGAATGTTAATCAGGCTGGTAGAGGTGGACAGCAGCCACAGCGAGGTCGTGGTCCGAATGGCCGAGGTAATGGTGCTGGAAGAGGACGTGGAACACCTGGCAGAGCTGTGGGTAATACAAAGGCAAGACAGCCAGGCTTGGTATATGCAGTTCGCCGTAGGGAAGATGGAGACGCGCCGGACGTCATAACCGGCACGTTCCTTATTTGTGGCAAGCCTTATTTTACTTTGATTGATGTGGGCTCGACCCATTCGTATGTTGCATGTAGAGTAGTTGAAACTCTAGACATAGCCTCTGAACTATCTGATAAAGAGATGACTGTAGTAAGCCCATTAGGTCAAACTGTAGTGGTGAATAAAATCTTTCGGAGTGTACCTCTAGAAATTCAAGGAGTGGTATTTTCTGCCGACTTAAAGGAACTACCTTTCGGAGAGTTCGATCTCATACTTGGAATGGATTGGCTGGTAGAACATCGAGCTATACTGGATTGTGCAGCTAAGCGAATGGAGTTAAGAACCCTAAAGGATGAGGAAGTAGTGATGATAGGAGAAAGAATAAAATATGGGGGCATAGGGAAGCATGCTTGAACTTGTGTGAGTGGCTTAGAATAAATAAATGTGTATGGCACCAAGGCATGGGTGAGTGCATGGACGGCATAGCACATTGGGATAGGAATAATTTAATCAAACATATGGCACTTACAAGGGCATGTGGCAAAATACTATAGTGGGATGAATCATAAAACACTTAAGGCATGTGTTTGTAAAATATTGAAAGAAAAATGGAGCATGAATGGCTAGTGGGTGTGGACGGCAAGAGAGAGGAATTTAATTTAAAAGCATATGGGATATGGGGGTTTGACCATCCTTGAATTAATTAATGACATGATGAAGACAAATATGAAGGCACTTGTAAAGTGGAATAAATTAGTCAAACAACAAACCTTGGTGGAGCTTAGCATGGACGGCCATGAAGGATGAGTGGAAGCAATGCTAAGTGGATTTGTTGGCATGAATAAAATAATATAACTAATTATTATTAGAAGGATATGGGACGGCAACAAATTGGAGATGGAAATTTTAATTGTTGAAACTTTTGGCTATCTATCCTTGGCCTATAAATACGTGATGTTTTCCATTTGTAAGGAACTTTTGGAATTTGAATGAAAGAAGAATTTATTTTGGTATTTTCGACATCTTCAACACAAGAGATAAGTTTTCGGGATTTGAGAATCGTAAGCCGATTACAAGGAAGAGGGAGTACAACGTTTCAGGATTGGATTAGTAAGCAAATTGGCACCAAGGTAAGAATTTGATTACATTAATCCTTTGGGATTTGGTGTTATAGCCGAATGGGTTGTTGCTAACATATTAGAGATGGCCGAATATAGGAGTTAAAGATCTAAAGTGATAGATCGGGTTTCGGGATTTCAGTGAACTTGCTAAGTAAATCAGGTGTGTACCCCATACTAGATCTTGATAGATTTACGGCTTTAATTTACTATATATGTTATTATGAATGTGTAAAAATATGGCTAAGGTACCATGCGATGGTACAAAGTACTCAGGTACGTTTTCCTACTCCTACTAGGATTATAATTTGATCTGTTATGCCACATATATGAAACTCTAAGAACGTGAAATAAAGCTTTATATTACATGATATGTATGACATAGGGCATATGGGTGAATTTGGAAAGGGGAAGTGATCTGGAGGTTTATACCTCGATATCTGAATGTGGTGGCCTCGGTCACATTATCTGAATGTGGTGTCACATGGCACAAAATATTTTATCTGGTGGCTATGCCACAAAATTATGCAGCGACTGCCTTCGATGGTGTGTAGCGAATGGAGGGTTGACTTAGTAGTCCCCACGGTGTGCAGGTTGGTACGGGTGATGTGTAGCGGATGATAACTAGGCTTGGGTTTGGGAATGCATCATTAATTGTAAATTGTGATATGTTTGTATATGACTTAATATGCCTGAATCATTAAGACCTAGTATTGAATGTACACATTGAGTCTGTTTGACTCACCCCGTTGTGGGAATATTTTTCAGGTGATGATCAGTGATGGACCGGGTCGGCAGGAGCTTAGTGGTGGCCATGCTCAGCACGAATTTTTATTATTTGGACATTTATTTTATTTAAGTACTTTAAATTTTATTTTGGGTTGTTTTTGATGTAATAAGGCCATAGTACGAACTATTTTATGCATGCATGTCATTTACTTCAGTACGATAAAATTTTTATCAATCCAAATGTCTTTTTAATAATAAAAGCAAAGTTTTAATAAACCCCTGATTTCAAAACTAACAAAGTTTTCAAGTGATGAAAAATATTCCCACAACGGGGTGAGTCAAACAGACTCAATGTGTACATTCAATACTAGGTCTTAATGATTCAGGCATATTAAGTCATATACAAACATATCACAATTTACAATTAATGATGCATTCCTAAACGCAAGCCTAGTTATCATCCGCTACACATCACCCGTACCAACCTGCACACCGTGGGGACTACTAAGTCAACCCTCCATCCGCTACACACCATCGAAGGCAGTCGCTGCAATCGACGTGCTCATCGCCCTTATAATTTTGTGGCATAGCCACCAGATAAAATATTTTGTGCCATGTGACACCACATTCAGATAATGTGACCGAGGCCACCACATTCAGATATCGAGGTATAAACCTCCAGATCACTTCCCCTTTCCAAATTCACCCATATGCCCTATGTCATACATATCATGTAATATAAAGCTTTATTTCACGTTCTTATAGTTTCATATATGTGGCATAACAGATCAAATTATAATCCTAGTAGGAGTAGGAAAACGTACCTGAGTACTTTGTACCATCGCATGGTACCTTAGCCATATTTTTACACATTCATAATAACATATATAGTAAATTAAAGCCGTAAATCTATCAAGATCTAGTATGGGGTACACACCTGATTTACTTAGCAAGTTCACTGAAATCCCGAAACCCAATCTATCGCTTTAGATCTTTAACTCCTATATTTCGGCCATCTCTAATATGTTAGCAACAACCCATTCGGCTATAACACCAAATCCCGAAGGATTAATGTAATCAAATTCTTACCTTGGTGCCGATTTGCTTACTAATCCAATCCTGAAACGTTGTACTCCGTCTTCCTTGTAATCGGCTTACGATTCTCAAATCCCAAAAACTTATCTCTTGTGTTGAAGATGTTGAAAATACCAAAATAAATTCTTCTTTCATTCAAATTCCAAAAGTTCCTTACAAATGGAAAACATCACGTATTTATAGGCCAAGGACAAATAGCCAAATGTTTGAACAATTAAAATTTCCATCTCCAATTTGTTGCCGTCCCATATCCTTCTAATAATAATTAGTTCTATTATTTTATTCATGCCAACAAATCCACTTAGTCGTGCTTCCACTCATCCTTCATGGCCGTCCATGCTAAGCTCCACCAAGGTTTGTTGTTTGACTAATTTATTCCACTTTACAAGTGCCTTCATATTTGTCTTCATCATGTCATTAATTAATTCAAGGATGGTCAAACCCCCATATCCCATATGTTTTTAAATTAAATTCCTCTCTCTTGCCGTCCACACCCACTAGCCATTCATGCTCCATTTTTCTTTTAATATTTTACAAACACATGTCTTTAGTGTTTCATGATTCATCCCACTATAGTCTTTTGCCACATGCCCTTGTAAGTGCCATATGTTTGATTAAATTATTCCTATCCCAATGTGCTATGCCGTCCATGCACTCACCCATGCCTTGGTGCCATACACATTTATTTATTCTAAGCCACTCACACAAGTTCAAGCATGCTTCCCTATGCCCCCATATTTTATTCTTTCTCCAAGTTCTATGCCGTCCAACATGATTCACAAAAGACAAAGTTTGCTCATCATCTCATTGCCGTCCATGCATATTGTCATCTCCAATTGACTTTTGTCTATTTAATTCATGCTTTTAAGGCCCTATCAACTTAGCTTCCTTTTAAAACTTAAAACTTAATATTTTCTAAGGCATTTCCTATTATTCTTAGGTTCACAACCATTCATATAAACACATTCATACACACAAAGACATGCTTTCACATTCAATTAAGCAATTATGCATAAGCCCATTTTCTGGATGTTACAGTTCTATCCCTCTTAAAAATAATTTCGCCCTCGAAATTACCTGGCCGAAATAAGTGAGGGTATTGTTGTCGCATTGCCTCTTCTGGCTCCCAAGAAGCTTCTTCCGATCCATGATTTCTCCATAATACTTTGACTAGAGGAACTGACTTCCTCCACAACACTTTCACATCTCGTTCCAAAATCTGAATCGACTCCTCCTCGTAGGACAAATCTGGCCTTAGCTCTACCTCTTCAACCGGTACTACATGAGATGGATCCGATCGATAACGACGTAGCATGGACACATGGAATATGTCGTGCATCTGCTTCAATTCCTGTGGCAACTCCAACTGATATGCCACTGGTCCAACTCGCTTCAAAACCCGATAAGGTCCTATAAACCTTGGACTTAACTTCCCTTTGCGACCAAATCTCATTACCTTCTTCCAAGGAGAAACTTTAAGAAACACTTGATCTCCCACATCAAATTCTATTTCCTTCCGCTTGAGATCTGCATATGGCTTCTGCCTATCAGATGCTTCCTTTAACCGTGCTCGAATTATCTCAATTTTCTCTTCAGATTCCGCCACTAACTCTGGACCCAAAACTCGACGTTCCCCTAATTCTGTCCAACACGTAGGAGTTCGACACTTCCGACCATATAGCGCTTCATACGGTGCCATCCGTATACTGGCCTGATAGCTGTTATTGTAGGCAAACTTTGTCTTTTGTGAATCATGTTGGACGGCATAGAACTTGGAGAAAGAATAAAATATGGGGGCATAGGGAAGCATGCTTGAACTTGTGTGAGTGGCTTAGAATAAATAAATGTGTATGGCACCAAGGCATGGGTGAGTGCATGGACGGCATAGCACATTGGGATAGGAATAATTTAATCAAACATATGGCACTTACAAGGGCATGTGGCAAAAGACTATAGTGGGATGAATCATAAAACACTTAAAGCATGTGTTTGTAAAATATTAAAAGAAAAATGGAGCATGAATGGCTAGTGGGTGTGGACGGCAAGAGAGAGGAATTTAATTTAAAAACATATGGGATATGGGGGTTTGACCATCCTTGAATTAATTAATGACATGATGAAGACAAATATGAAGGCACTTGTAAAGTGGAATAAATTAGTCAAACAACAAACCTTGGTGGAGCTTAGCATGGACGGCCATGAAGGATGAGTGGAAGCACGGCTAAGTGGATTTGTTGGCATGAATAAAATAATAGAACTAATTATTATTAGAAGGATATGGGACGGCAACAAATTGGAGATGGAAATTTTAATTGTTGAAACTTTTGGCTATCTATCCTTGGCCTATAAATACGTGATGTTTTCCATTTGTAAGGAACTTTTGGAATTTGAATGAAAGAAGAATTTATTTTGGTATTTTCAACATCTTCAAGACAAGAGATAAGTTTTCGGGATTTGAGAATCGTAAGCCGATTACAAGGAAGAGGGAGTACAACGTTTCAAGATTGGATTAGTAAGCAAATCGGCACCAAGGTAAGAATTTGATTACATTAATCCTTCGAGATTTGGTGTTATAGCCGAATGGGTTGTTGCTAACATATTAGAGATGGCCGAATATAGGAGTTAAAGATCTAAAGCGATAGATAGGGTTTCGGGATTTCAATGAACTTGCTAAGTAAATCAGGTGTGTACACCATACTAGATCTTAATAGATTTACGGCTTTAATTTACTATATATGTTATTATGAATGTGTAAAAATATGGCTAAGGTACCATGCGATGGTACAAAGTACTCAGGTACGTTTTCCTACTCCTATTAGGATTATAATTTGATCTGTTATGCCACATATATGAAACTATAAGAACGTGAAATAAAGCTTTATATTACATGATATGTATGACATAGGGCATATGGGTGAATTTGGAAAGGGGAAGTGATCTGGAGGTTTATACCTCGATATCTGAATGTGGTGGCCTCGGTCACATTATCTGAATGTGGTGTCACATGGTACAAAATATTTTATCTGGTGGCTATGCCACAAAATTATAAGGGCGATGAGCACATCGACTGCAGTGACTGCCTTCGATGGTGTGTAGCGGATGGAGGGTTGACTTAGTAGTCCCCACAGTGTGCAGGTTGGTACGGGTGATGTGTAGCGGATGATAACTAGGCTTGGGTTTGGGAATGCATCATTAATTGTAAATTGTGATATGTTTGTATATGACTTAATATGCCTGAATCATTAAGACCTAGTATTGAATGTGCACATTGAGTCTGTTTGACTCACCCCGCCAAATGCATGCATTTAAGCCATTTAATCCACAAGCATAAAGCCATTTATAATATTTGTGGATGGGCCACCGAACTAGATTGTGGCAGAGCCACCTGAACTGGATTGTGACAGAGTCACCGAACTAGATTTTGGCAGAGCCAATCGAACTAGATTTGTGGCAGAGCCACCAGCACTTCTCTTCAATTTCATCCCATGCAATTCATGTACGTAATGCATAGCAAATCATAATAATTCATTCAGATATTTATTACAAAAATTATGGCCCATTATAACAATATATCAGATTGGCCCGTTTAGCAAAACATCAGATTTGGCCCATTTAGCAAAATATCAGATTGGCCCGTTTAGCAAAATATCAGATTGGCCTGTTTAGCAAAATATCAGATTGGCCCGTTTATCAAAATATCAGATTGGCCCATTTAGCAAAATATCATATTGGCTCATTTCAAAATATCAGATTGGCCCATTTATCAAAATATCAGATTGGCCCATTTCAAAATATCAGATTGGCCCATTTATCAAAATATCATATTGGCCCATTTATCAAATTGGGCATAAAGCCATATATCAAACTGGTGAGTGAAAATCAAATCGATGAGTCCACAGTCATCTTGGGTGACTCGTGCGACCCTAAAAATCAAATCGGTGAGTGAAAATCAAATCGGTGAGTCCACAGTCATCTTCGGTGACTCGTGCGACCCTAAAAATCAAATCGGTGAGTGAAAATCAAATCGGTGAGTCCACAGTCATCTTGGGTGACTCGTGCGACCCTAAAAATCAAATCGGTGAGTGAAAATCAAATCGGTGAGTCCACAGTCATCTCGGGTGACTAGTGCGACCCTAACAAATCAATCACTTCCTCCAATTACATATCCCAACCCATGCAGTATGTCATGTATGCAAAGCACATTTCATAATGATGTATGAAACAGATTACCGTCATAACCAGATAAACAGAATACACACACAATCGTGCTAATCAAACCGTAGGGGTATAATGGTAATTTTACCCACTAAGGGTAATTCGATAATTTCGCAACCTAAGGATATTTTGGTAATTTCGCAACCCAGGGGTATTTCGGTAACTTACCCTCCAAGGGCATTTCGATAATTTTACAACCCAGGGGTATTTCGGTAATTTACCCTCCAAGGGCATTTTGGAAATTTTTACAACCCAAGGGTATTTCAGTAATTTACCTTCCAACGGTATTTTGGTAATATCACAACCCAGGGGTATTTCGGTAATTTACCCTCCAAGGGTATTTTGGAAATATTTACAACCCAAAAGTATTTCAGTAATATACCTTCCAAGGGTATTTTGGTAATTTCACAACCCAGGGGTATTTCGGTAATTTACCCTCCAAGGGTATTTTGGAAATTTTTACAACCCAAGGGTATTTCAGTAATTTACCTTCCAAGGGTATTTTGGTAATTTCACAACCCAGGGGTATTTCGGTAATTTACCCTCCAAGGGTATTTTGGTAATTTCACAACCCACCAAGGGTAATTCGATAGTTTTACCCACCAAGGGTAATTCGGTAATTTACCCACCAAGGGTAATTCGGTAATTTACCCTCTAAGGGTAATTCGGTAATTTCATATTTAACGGTGTTTCCGAAGATTCACTATCGCCTCGAGTGATACAGAACTCTATTTGGGTCTCTACGGAACTATTGGGTCAAAATCCATTTTAGGCCCAAACGGGGTGATTTCGCAACTAAAACTTAACTAGTAATTTGGGGCATACAAATTTAAACTGTCCATTTGCGTCATACTGACTAAATTGGCTATAACTCGAGTTAGAAAACTCGAAATCTAGATATGTAAAATTTCCTTGAAACTGTACTCATGTATCTTCTTACTGTATTTTTTCCAGAATTTTTAGCCTAGCCATTTAGTACAGTTTATTCCTTAAAGTTTCCCTTGTTTCACTGTCTAATGATTCTGACCTCTCTTACCTTAATTTCAAATATCTCACTGTACGGTTTTCATATACTGTTCCAACTTCTTTCTCTTGAAAATAGGCTCACTAAGGAATCCATACATATAATTTATAACCCATAATGCATTTTGTACAATTTTATATGGATTTTCCAAAACAGATCAGTGAACCCCGAAGTTAATCAGAACTAGTCTCACTAAAATCAAGATATCTTAGAATATAAAATTCCTTTTCCTTCTTTGTTTCTTCCATATTAAAATAGACACAGTAAGCTTTAATTTGATATCTTATTCACTTTCTAATTCCTTTTCTCCTATTTTTAGTGATTTTTCAAAAACACGTCACTGCTTCTAATCGAAACTGTTTTATTACGAAATACGATTACCACTACGATCATACGCACACCCGAGTGATTACGGATGCCAGTTTCTGGTTTTCTTCCGTATTTCGACCGATTAACAGCATATTTCATACAAACTTTCAGAGAAGTGTGAGATTACACACCATTTCAGATATGTATATGGAAGGGTATGAGATTACACACCTTATTCGGAATCCGTAACGCGATGCTCTCCGCGACACCAAAAATCTAAGTCACCTATTACGAGGGATAGGTTTTCGGTTGAACCTTTGATAAAGTACTTCGAGACCTTGCAACCAGCATAAACTCTCTCATGGAAAGTCCCTAGACTCTCAACCATATTACAAATTAGTCCATTCATTAGCTAGCTTAAGCTTTGGGGATTCCAAAAGTACAATTTTTGTCAAGAAAGATCACCAAAATCACTTACTTGCTAGAGGATTTGTTTGCTGAAATTTTTGAGCTCTCCAAAGCTTGTTTACTGCCAATTTTCGTTGGATATGGGAAGAAGAAAAGATGATACTTTTCTTTTCTTTATTTTTCTCTTATTCTATTCATTTCTCACCAAACACACCAATCTATTTCTCACCTAACACACCAAAACATTGACTAATTTAATAATCTATCCCCTATGGTCGGCCATCACTCCACCCATGGCCTATTTGCACTTTAAGGACCTCAAGTTAATATTCCTTAGTCAATTTGCACCTCTAGCAATTAAAATTAAACTTTAGCACTTTATGCGATTTAGTCCTTTTTCGAAATTAAGCCCTCAATCGCTAAAATTGAGACACCAAAATTGTCATGCATCTTTATAAACATGTTATAACACATAGAATAACATGAAAATAATTTTCTCTATCCTCGGTTTAGTGATTCCGAGACCATTGTTCCGACTATCCCTTAAATCGGGTTATTACACCCTCCATGCACTTTTTTTTTCTATTCCATTACCTTTCAAATCCCATCATTATACTTTATTTTCACCTACTCCATTATTTTTAAAATTTCATCATTATATTTTTTTTTTCACCTACTCCATTATTTCAAATTCCATCATTATTATTTTCCCACTTTTTTATTATCCTTTTTCTTTTATTTCTTCCCTTTCTTTTTCCTTGTTTTCCTCCTTACCTTATCTTTTTAGTCATCATTTCATTTTTCTTTTATTTCTTTCCTTTAATAATGTCATGGTTGACACTTGGAAGAGCACACAAAAATAAATCCAAAATTTGCAAAAGATGGGATTTGAACCTCTTCCCTCAAGGTACTTCACTTGATGCCATAACCTCATTGCCATATGCTCATTTATGTTAGCAATTTACTCTTTTATTTCCATAAGTCTTGATACCACTTACTATCTCTCCTTAATAGGCTTAAACAATAACTTTCATTAAGGCCCAACTTGAACCCGAAACTTCATAGAACCTCGTAACTTTCTAAAATCATCTTATTAATAAGTCCAACTTGAAATAATGCCATTCTCTTATTCTCAAAAATTTTAAACACTCCTACTCCCAAGGCCTAATGGGCCCAATCCTACTAGGCCCAATTTCGGGATGTTACAATTCTACCCTCCTTAAAGAAAATTTCGTCCTCGAAATTTCCAATCAACTACTAAACATACCGCTTAAATCACCT
Source organism: Gossypium australe (assembly GCA_005393395.2). Classification (NCBI taxonomy): domain Eukaryota; kingdom Viridiplantae; phylum Streptophyta; class Magnoliopsida; order Malvales; family Malvaceae; genus Gossypium; species Gossypium australe. The sequence continues at coordinate 146,158,091 of CM016616.1, read as the reverse complement.
CACTATGCTTTCGCTGCGCACTCTGATCTTAATAACACTAATGTAATTTTAACATAATCTTGAATTCTCTTTCACAACCAAACATCTAACCACAGAAGCAAGCAGTCGTTTCCCACTTATACTTAAAATTTTTCTACACTCAATCATCACATCCAACCAAAACATACCTGACTTGATGGTGATGAAACAATCCCGAGCCTTATGCTCCTTAGACCCGCATCTCATACATGCTCCTGACCTCCTTCAGCATTTTCTAGGATGATGCTTTCTACATAATCGCAAACCAAAAAATTTGGACGTGCTTTGACATGCTTTACAGAACGACACTGCGACCCAAAAGAATCACAATCTCTTTTCAAACATGGCACGAAGCCTTTTTATAACATGGTACAAAGCCTTTTAAAATGATTGTGGCAAAGCCAGCGAACTAGATTTTGGCAACAGGCCTTTCATATTGTGGCAGAGCCACCGAACTAGATTTTGGCAACAAGCCTTTCATATCGTGGCAGAGCCACCGAACTAGATTTTGGCAACAGGCCTTTCTTCTCTTCATCATTTATCCCAACCCATGCAGTTATGTATATATATATAATGCATGACAATATATTCATATGATAAATTTCAACAAAAAGCCCATAACACAAGTTGGCCCATTAAGCAATCTAGCAAATTTGGCCCATTAATCGATCAAGCAAATTTGGCCCATTAATCGATCTAGCAAATTTCACATTTGGCCCATATAACAAATATCACATTTGTCCCATATAGCAAATATAACATTTGGCCCATATAGCAAATATCACATTTGGCCCATATAACAAATATCACATTTGGCCCATATAGCAAATATAACATTTGGCCCATATAGCAAATATCACATTTGGCCCATATAACAAATATCACATTTGGCCCATATGGCAAATATAACATTTGGCCCATATAGCAAATATCACATTTGGCCCATATAACAAATATCACATTTGGCCCATATAGCAAATATAACATTTGGCCCATATAGCAAATATCACATTTGGCCCATATAACAAATATCACATTTGGCCCATATAACAAATATCACATTTGGCCCATATGGCAAATATCACATTTGGCCCATATAACAAATATCACATTTGTCCCATATAGCAAATATAACATTTTGGCCCATAAAGGGTATTTTCGTAGTTTGGTCCATAGGGACATTTCGTAATTCGACCCATTAGGGGCATTTTCGTAACTCAGCCCGTAAGGATATTTTCATAATTCGGTAATCGTACCCACTAAGGGTAATTCGGTAATTTACTCTCTAAGGGTAATTTAGAAATTTTACCCACCAAGGGTAATTCGGTAATTTTTGCAACCCAAGGGTATTTCAGTAATTTACCCTCTAAATGTATTTCGATAATTTTGCAACTGATGGGTATTTCGGTAATTTACCCTCCACGGGTATTTCGATAATTTCGAAACCCAAAGGTATTTCGGTAACTTACCCTCCAAGGGTATTTCGGTAATTTCGCAACCCAGGGGCATTTCGGTAATTTACCCTCCACGGGTATCTCGATAATTTCGCAACCCAAAGGTATTTCGGTAACTTACCCTCCATGGGTATTTCGGTAATTTCGTAACCCAGGGGTATTTCAGTAATTTACCCTCCAATGGCATTTTGGAAATTTTTACAACCCAAGGGTATTTCAGTAATTTACCTTCCAAGGGTATTTTGGTAATTTACCCACCAAGGGTAATTCGATAGTTTTACCCACCAAGGGTAATTCGGTAATTTTACCCTCTAAGGGTAATCGGTAATTTACCCTACAAGGGTAATTCGGTAGATTTACCCACCAAGGGTAATTCGGTAATTTACCCTCTAAGGGAAATTTGGTAGATTTACCCACCAAGGGTAATTCGGTAATTTACCCTCTAAGGGTAATTCGGTAATTTTACCCTCTAAGGGTAATTCGGTAATTTGGTAGATTTACCCACCAAGGGTAATTCGGTAATTTACCCTCTAAGGGTAATTCGGTAATTTTATATTTAACGGTGTTTCCGAAGATTCACTATCGCCTCGAGTGATACAGAACTCTATTTGGGTCTCTACGGAACTATTGGGTCAAAATCCATTTCGCAACTAAAACTTAACTAGTAATTTGGGGCATACAAATTTAAACTGTCCATTTGCGTCATACTGACTAAATTGGCTATAACTCGAGTTAGAAAACTCGAAATCTAGATCCGTAAAATTTCCTTGAAACTAGACTCATGTATCTTCTTATTGTAAGTTTTCCAGAATTTTTAGCCTAGCCATTTAGTAAAGTTTATTCCTTAAATTTTCCCTTGTTTCACTGTCCAATGATTCTGACCTCTCTTAGCTTAATTTCAAATATCTCACTGTACGGTTTTCATATACTGTTCCAACTTGTTTCTCTTGAAAATAGGCTCACTAAGGAATCCATCCATATAATTTATGACCCATAATTCATTTTATACACTTTTATATGATTTTTCCAAAACAGATCAGTGAACCCCGAAGTTAATCAGAACCAGTCTCACTAAAATCAAGATATCTCAGAATATAAAATTCTTTTTCCTTCTCTGTTTCTTCCATATTAAAATAGAAATAGTAAGCTTTAATTTGATATCTTATTCACTTTCTAATTCATTTTCTCCTAGTTTTAGTGATTTTTCAAAAACACGTCACTGCTTCTAACCGAAACTGTTTTATTACGAAATACGATTACCACTACGATCATACGCACACCCGAGTGATTACGGATGCCGGTTTCTGGTTTTCTTCGGTATTTCGACTGATTAACAGCATATTTCATACAAACTTTCAGAGAAGTGTGAGATTACACACCATTTCAGATATGTATATGGAAGGGTATGAGATTACACACCTTATTCGGAATCCGTAACGCGATACTCTTCGCGACACCAAAAATCCGAGTCACCTATTACGAGGGATAGGTTTTCGATTGAACCTTTGATAAAGTACTTCGAGACCTTGCAACCAGCATAAACTCTCTCATGGCAAGTCCCTAGACTCTCAACCATATTACAAATTAGTCCCCTCATTAGCTAGCTTAAGCTTTGGGGATTCCAAAAGTACAATTTTTATCAAGAAAGATCACCAAAATCACTTACTTGCTAGAGGATTTGTTTGCTGAAATTTTTGAGCTCTCCAAAGCTTGTTTATTGCCAATTTTCGTTGGATATGGGAAGAAGAAAAGATGATACTTTTCTTTTCTTTATTTTTCTCTTATTCTATTCATTTCTCACCAAACACACCAATCCATTTCTCACCTAACACACCAAAACATTGACTAATTTAATAATCTATCCCCTATGGCCGGCCATCACTCCACCCATGGCCTATTTGCACTTTAAGGACCTCAAGTTAATATTCCTTAGTCAATTTGCACCTCTAGCAATTAAAATTAAACTTTAGTACTTTATGCGATTTAGTCCTTTTTCGAAATTAAGCCCTCAATCGCTAAAATTGAGACACCAAAATTTTCATGCATCTTTATAAACATGTTATAACACATAGAATAACATAAAAATAATTTTCTCTATCCTCGATTTAGTGATTCCGAGACCATTGTTCCGACTATCCCCTAAATCGGGTTATTACACCCTCCATGCACTTTTTTTTTTCTATTCCATTACCTTTTAAATCCCATCATTATACTTTATTTTCACCTACTCCATTATTTTTCAAATCTCATCATTATATTTTTTTTTCACCTACTCCATTATTTCAAATTCCATCATTATTATTTTCCCACTTCTTTATTATCCTTTTTCTTTTATTTCTTTCCTTTCTTTTTCCTTGTTTTCCTCCTTACCTTATCTTTTTAGTCATCATTTCATTTTTCTTTTATTTCTTTCCTTTAATAATGTCATGGTTGACACTTGGAAGAGCACACAAAAATAAATCCAAAATTTGCAAAAGATGGGATTTGAACCTCTTCCCTCAAGGTACTTCACTTGATGCCATAACCTCATTGCCATATGCTCATTTATGTTAGCAATTTACTCTTTTATTTCCATAAGCCTTGATGCCACTTACTATCTCTCCTTAATAGGCTGAAACAATAACTTTCATTAAGGCCCAACTTGAACCCAAAACTTCATAGAACCCCGTAACTTTCTAAAATCATCTTGTTAATAAGTCCAACTTGAAATAATGCCATTCTCTTATTCTCAAAAATTTTAAACACTCCTACTCCCAAGGCCTAATGGGCCCAATCCTACTAGGCCCAATTTCGGGATGTTACAATTCTACCCTCCTTAAAGAAAATTTCGTCCTCGAAATTTCCAATCAACTACTAAACGTACCGCTTAAATCACCTCACTATGCTTTCGCTGCGCACTCTGATCTTAATAACACTAATGTAATTTTAACATAATCTTGAATTCTCTTTCACTCACCTCCTCTTCGCTGGAATCCTACCTGGTGCGTAGCTACGGTTCACCCTAATCATGAGGACTTATTCACGGGCTAAACCCAATAACTAAAACCCGAAAGGGATTAACCCTATTTTTACAAAACTTCAGTTTTAAAATCACCAAATTACCCCTTTCAATTGTAGCAAAAGTTAATTTTGAAAAATTTTCCAAAATATTTTCGATTTACAAAATTACTAAAATGCCCTAGTGGTAAAATTACTAAAATGCCCTTGGTTTCCAAAATTACCATACTACCCCAATTTCAATAACATTCTCTGATTTTGCAAAATTATCCAAAAACTTTATTGTTTCAAAATACTAAGGCACCTTGATTTGGAAATTTACGAAATTACCCCTGCTTTACAAAATTACCAAAATGACCCCCGATTTCCAAAATTTCTGCAACAACGCCGATTTGGAAATTAAATTCTCAAAAAGAACCCTAAGTTTCGTAAATTTTGAAATACCTTTGATTTATAGAGATTTTTCAAATTGATCCTGATTTAATTACCAAAATACCCCGGTAGGACAAATGACGGAAATACCCCTGGGATAGGAATAGACAAAAATATTCGAAGAGTGAATGTGGATGGGAGATACTAAGGAATGGATGTGTTTTCTTTGAATTAGGATAGAAGACTTGAAACTTTGATTGATCGAAAGAACTGCTACTAAACTCTTTACATAAAACTTCTTCGCGGATAATCAGTGGAACAAACGCTAATACATAAAAATTTCTTAATCAGATTAAAGCGCGACGTTAGATATGAGTTCAAGAGGACGCGGTCGTCGTGGACGTGGTCGAGGCAGAATGATCGTGTCGGAACCCGTTAGATCGGGTTAAGGATCCGAGAATGAGGTACCACCGCCACCACCACCACCAGCTGTTGGTGCTGAACAGCAAGATCAGACGAGGGAGGATGCTGTATCGCAGGCTGTGTTGCGAGTTCTTGAGATGGTGGCTAGCGCGGGTGGAAATATGGGAGCTCAGAAATCTGTACCCGAGCGACTCCGAGCCAATGGGGCTGAAGTGTTTCGTGGAGTATCTGGTGTGGCACCCAGTACGGCTGAGTACTGGTTGGAGGCGACCGAGCGTATTATGGATGAGTTGGATTTGACCCTTGAGGAGAAACTAAAAGGAATGGTGGCACTGCTACGCGATGAAGCGTACCAATGGTGACTCACAGTTCAGGATGGTGCCACAGCTGAGGATCTTACTTGGGAATATGTTAAGACGGCATATCAGAAGAAGTATGTCGGCACGCGTTACACTGATATGCAGAGGAAGGCATTTCTAGGGCTGGTTCAAGGGAACAAGTCCGTGGCAGAGTACGAAGCTGAATTTCTGAGGTTGAGTCTGTATGCTCGAGGAGTAGTGGTTACGGAGCATGAGCGGTGTGTCCGGTTTGAGGACGGACTAAGGGATGACCCGAGGTTGTTAATCGCTCCACACCAGGAGCGGGAGTTTTCAGCATTAGTAGAGAAAGCTAAGGTAGCTGAAGAGATTAAGGACTTTGTAAGGCAGAACCCGGACCGGAATAAGCAGAAGAGAGGATTTGGGCCGTTAGGGTCAGTTGGGAATGTCCAAAAAAGGCCTAGGGTTGATGGGCCGCGAGTTCAGCAAGTTGGTACTAGAGGGCAATATCATACTTGTGATCAATGTGGGAAGAAACACTTAGGAGAGTGTTGGAAGAAGACAGGAGGATGCTTTAAGTGTGGGTCAAAGGACCATATGATTAAGGACTATCCTATGAAGCCGGATGGGAATCGACCGGTAGTTCAGAATGTTAATCAGGCTGGTAGAGGTGGACAGCAGCCACAGCGAGGTCGTGGTCCGAATGGCCGAGGTAATGGTGCTGGAAGAGGACGTGGAACACCTGGCAGAGCTGTGGGTAATACAAAGGCAAGACAGCCAGGCTTGGTATATGCAGTTCGCCGTAGGGAAGATGGAGACGCGCCGGACGTCATAACCGGCACGTTCCTTATTTGTGGCAAGCCTTATTTTACTTTGATTGATGTGGGCTCGACCCATTCGTATGTTGCATGTAGAGTAGTTGAAACTCTAGACATAGCCTCTGAACTATCTGATAAAAAGATGACTGTAGTAAGCCCATTAGGTCAAACTGTAGTGGTGAATAAAATCTTTCGGAGTGTACCTCTAGAAATTCAAGGAGTGGTATTTTCTGTCGACTTAAAGGAACTACCTTTCGGAGAGTTCGATCTCATACTTGGAATGGATTGGCTGGTAGAACATCGAGCTATACTGGATTGTGCAGCTAAGCGAATGGAGTTAAGAACCCTAAAGGATGAGGAAGTAGTGATGATGGGAGAAAGAATAAAATATGGGGGCATAGGGAAGCATGCTTGAACTTGTGTGAGTGGCTTAGAATAAATAAATGTGTATGGCACCAAGGCATGGGTGAGTGCATGGACGGCATAGCACATTGGGATAGGAATAATTTAATCAAACATATGGCACTTACAAGGGCATGTGGCAAAATACTATAGTGGGATGAATCATAAAACACTTAAGGCATGTGTTTGTAAAATATTGAAAGAAAAATGGAGCATGAATGGCTAGTGGGTGTGGACGGCAAGAGAGAGGAATTTAATTTAAAAGCATATGGGATATGGGGGTTTGACCATCCTTGAATTAATTAATGACATGATGAAGACAAATATGAAGGCACTTGTAAAGTGGAATAAATTAGTCAAACAACAAACCTTGGTGGAGCTTAGCATGGACGGCCATGAAGGATGAGTGGAAGCAATGCTAAGTGGATTTGTTGGCATGAATAAAATAATATAACTAATTATTATTAGAAGGATATGGGACGGCAACAAATTGGAGATGGAAATTTTAATTGTTGAAACTTTTGGCTATCTATCCTTGGCCTATAAATACGTGATGTTTTCCATTTGTAAGGAACTTTTGGAATTTGAATGAAAGAAGAATTTATTTTGGTATTTTCGACATCTTCAACACAAGAGATAAGTTTTCGGGATTTGAGAATCGTAAGCCGATTACAAGGAAGAGGGAGTACAACGTTTCAGGATTGGATTAGTAAGCAAATCGGCACCAAGGTAAGAATTTGATTACATTAATCCTTTGGGATTTGGTGTTATAGCCGAATGGGTTGTTGCTAACATATTAGAGATGGCCGAATATAGGAGTTAAAGATCTAAAGTGATAGATCGGGTTTCGGGATTTCAGTGAACTTGCTAAGTAAATCAGGTGTGTACCCCATACTAGATCTTGATAGATTTACGGCTTTAATTTACTATATATGTTATTATGAATGTGTAAAAATATGGCTAAGGTACCATGCGATGGTACAAAGTACTCAGGTACGTTTTCCTACTCCTACTAGGATTATAATTTGATCTGTTATGCCACATATATGAAACTCTAAGAACGTGAAATAAAGCTTTATATTACATGATATGTATGACATAGGGCATATGGGTGAATTTGGAAAGGGGAAGTGATCTGGAGGTTTATACCTCGATATCTGAATGTGGTGGCCTCGGTCACATTATCTGAATGTGGTGTCACATGGCACAAAATATTTTATCTGGTGGCTATGCCACAAAATTATGCAGCGACTGCCTTCGATGGTGTGTAGCGAATGGAGGGTTGACTTAGTAGTCCCCACGGTGTGCAGGTTGGTACGGGTGATGTGTAGCGGATGATAACTAGGCTTGGGTTTGGGAATGCATCATTAATTGTAAATTGTGATATGTTTGTATATGACTTAATATGCCTGAATCATTAAGACCTAGTATTGAATGTACACATTGAGTCTGTTTGACTCACCCCGTTGTGGGAATATTTTTCAGGTGATGATCAGTGATGGACCGGGTCGGCAGGAGCTTAGTGGTGGCCATGCTCAGCACGAATTTTTATTATTTGGACATTTATTTTATTTAAGTACTTTAAATTTTATTTTGGGTTGTTTTTGATGTAATAAGGCCATAGTACGAACTATTTTATGCATGCATGTCATTTACTTCAGTACGATAAAATTTTTATCAATCCAAATGTCTTTTTAATAATAAAAGCAAAGTTTTAATAAACCCCTGATTTCAAAACTAACAAAGTTTTCAAGTGATGAAAAATATTCCCACAACGGGGTGAGTCAAACAGACTCAATGTGTACATTCAATACTAGGTCTTAATGATTCAGGCATATTAAGTCATATACAAACATATCACAATTTACAAATAATGATGCATTCCTAAATGCAAGCCTAGTTATCATCTGCTACACATCACCCGTACCAACCTGCACACCGTGGGGACTACTAAGTCAACCCTCCATCCGCTACACACCATCGAAGGCAGTCGCTGCAATCGACGTGCTCATCGCCCTTATAATTTTGTGGCATAGCCACCAGATAAAATATTTTGTGCCATGTGACACCACATTCAGATAATGTGACCGAGGCCACCACATTCAGATATCGAGGTATAAACCTCCAGATCACTTCCCCTTTCCAAATTCACCCATATGCCCTATGTCATACATATCATGTAATATAAAGCTTTATTTCACGTTCTTATAGTTTCATATATGTGGCATAACAGATCAAATTATAATCCTAGTAGGAGTAGGAAAACGTACCTGAGTACTTTGTACCATCGCATGGTACCTTAGCCATATTTTTACACATTCATAATAACATATATAGTAAATTAAAGCCGTAAATCTATCAAGATCTAGTATGGGGTACACACCTGATTTACTTAGCAAGTTCACTGAAATCCCGAAACCCGATCTATCGCTTTAGATCTTTAACTCCTATATTTCGGCCATCTCTAATATGTTAGCAACAACCCATTCGGCTATAACACCAAATCCCGAAGGATTAATGTAATCAAATTCTTACCTTGGTGCCGATTTGCTTACTAATCCAATCCTGAAACGTTGTACTCCGTCTTCCTTGTAATCGGCTTACGATTCTCAAATCCCGAAAACTTATCTCTTGTGTTGAAGATGTTGAAAATACCAAAATAAATTCTTCTTTCATTCAAATTCCAAAAGTTCCTTACAAATGGAAAACATCACGTATTTATAGGCCAAGGACAAATAGCCAAATGTTTGAACAATTAAAATTTCCATCTCCAATTTGTTGTCGTCCCATATCCTTCTAATAATAATTAGTTCTATTATTTTATTCATGCCAACAAATCCACTTAGCCGTGCTTCCACTCATCCTTCATGGCCGTCCATGCTAAGCTCCACCAAGGTTTGTTGTTTGACTAATTTATTCCACTTTACAAGTGCCTTCATATTTGTCTTCATCATGTCATTAATTAATTCAAGGATGGTCAAACCCCCATATCCCATATGTTTTTAAATTAAATTCCTCTCTCTTGCCGTCCACACCCACAAGCCATTCATGCTCCATTTTTCTTTTAATATTTTACAAACACATGTCTTTAGTGTTTCATGATTCATCCCACTATAGTCTTTTGCCACATGCCCTTGTAAGTGCCATATGTTTGATTAAATTATTCCTATCCCAATGTGCTATGCCGTCCATGCACTCACCCATGCCTTGGTGCCATACACATTTATTTATTCTAAGCCACTCACACAAGTTCAAGCATGCTTCCCTATGCCCCCATATTTTATTCTTTCTCCAAGTTCTATGCCGTCCAACATGATTCACAAAAGACAAAGTTTGCTCATCATCTCATTGCCGTCCATGCATATTGTCATCTCCAATTGACTTTTGTTTATTTAATTCATGCTTTTAAGGCCCTATCAACTTAGCTTCCTTTTAAAACTTAAAACTTAATATTTTCTAAGGCATTTCCTATTATTCTTAGGTTCACAACCATTCATATAAACACATTTATACACACAAAGACATGCTTTCACATTCAATTAAGCAATTATGCATAAGCCCATTTTCAGGATGTTACAGTTCTACCCCCCTTAAAAATAATTTCGTCCTCGAAATTACCTGGCCGAAATAAGTGAGGGTATTGCTGTCGCATTGCCTCTTCTGGCTCCCAAGAAGCTTCTTCCGATCCATGATTTCTCCATAATACTTTGACTAGAGGAACTGACTTCCTCCGCAACACTTTCACATCTCGCTCCAAAATTTGAATCGACTCCTCCTCGTAGGACAAATCTGGCCTTAGCTCTACCTCTTCAACCGGTACTACATGAGATGGATCCGATCGATAACGACGTAGCATGGACACATGGAATACGTCGTGCATCTGCTTCAATTCCTGTGGCAACTCCAACTGATATGCCACTGGTCCAACTCGCTTCAAAACCCGATAAGGTCCTATAAACCTTGGACTTAACTTCCCTTTGCGACCAAATCTTATTACCTTCTTCCAAGGCGAAACTTTAAGAAACACTTGATCTCCCACATCAAATTCTATTTCCTTCCGCTTGAGATTTGCGTATGACTTCTGCCTATCAGATGCTTCCTTTAACCGTGCCCGAATTATCTCAATTTTCTCTTCAGATTCCGCCACTAACTCTGGACCCAAAACTCGACGTTCCCCTAATTCTGTCCAACACGTAGGAGTTCGACACTTCCGACCATATAGCGCTTCATACGGTGCCATCCGTATACTGGCCTGATAGCTGTTATTATAGGCAAACTCCGCTAAAGCCAAATAGTCTTCCCAACTTCCTCTTAAGTCTATCACACAGCCTCTCAACATATCCTCCAACACTTGGATTACTCTTTCAGATTGCCCGTCGGACTGTGGATGAAATGCCGTAGTGAAATCCAATTTGGTGCCTAAAGCTTGATGTAGAGCTTTCCAAAATCGAGAAGTAAACCTTGGGTCCCTATCCGAAATGATTGATACCGAAACTCCATGCAATCTTACAATTTCTGCCACATACACTTTCGCCAACTTCTGCAGTGAATAGTCGACCCGCACTGGAATGAAATGCGCGGACTTTGTCAACCAATCCACTATCACCCGTACCGAGTCCTTCTTAGTAGGCATAAGGGGAAACCCACTAACGAAGTCCATGGTAATTCGCTCCCATTTCCACTGCGGAATCATTATCGGTTGAAGTAATCCTGACGGAACTTGGTGTTCAGCCTTAACTTGCTGACACGTTAAGCACTTGCCAACAAATTCTGTAACTTCCTTCTTAAGACCAGGCCACCAAAACTGTTCTCTTAGATCTCTGTACAGCTTAGTACCTCCAAGATGCATAGTATAAGGGCTACTATGCGATTCCTGAAGAATCCTTTGTCTTAGGTCCTTATCTTTAGGCATACAGACCTTACCCTTGGAGCACAACACTCCATCACTGGACATACTATAATCCTCTAAACCACCATTCTGAACTTGCCGCATCTTAGCACTTAAATTCTCATCTGCCAGCTGACTCTCTTTTAGTTCATTCAACCTTGTCGGCTTGACCTGCAACTCTGCCAGCAGAATTCCATCATCATACAAGCTCAAATGTGCAAATATTGCTCTCAGATCCGACACAACTTTTCGACTTAAGGCATCTGCTACCACATTCACCTTGCCCGGATGATACTCTATCGTACAGTCATAGTCCTTCAATAGTTCCACCCACCTTCGCTGTCTTAGGTTCAATTCCTTCTGAGTCAACAGATATTTAAGGCTCTTGTGGTCCGTGTAGATCACTGACTTTTCTCCATAAAGATAATGTCTCCACACCTTAAGAGCAAAGACCACAGCCGCCAATTCCAAATCATGAGTTGGGTAGTTAACCTCATGTGATCTTAATTGCCGAGACGCATAAGCAACTACTTTCCCCTCTTGCATCAATACGCATCCCAATCCTGTATGGGAAGCGTCACAATACACCACGAATTCCTTTCCTGCCTCCAGCTGAATCAAAACTGGAGCTTCAGTCAAGACCCTCTTAAGCTTCTCAAAGCTCTCATGTTGCTTGTTCGTCCATACAAAAGGTACTTCCTTTCTCAACAACTTCGTCAAAGGTGCGGCTATCGATGAAAACCCTTCCACAAACCTTCTATAGTAGCCTGCCAGCCCCAAGAAACTACGAATCTCAGCCACAGACTTAGGTGGTTTCCAATCTAGCACCGCCTCAATCTTCCTAGGATCCACCCTTATTCCTTCTGCAGACACTACATGTCCTAAGAACGCCACTTCCTTAAGCCAAAATTCACACTTGCTGAATTTGGCATAGAGCTTTTTCTCTCTTAATACTTGCAACACAACTCGGAGATGCTCATCATGTTCCTCTTCAGACTTAGAATATACTAGGATGTCGTCGATAAACACAACGACGAACCTATCCAGATAGGGTTGAAAAACCCGGTTCATTATATCCATGAACGCAGCTGGGGCGTTCGTCAATCCAAACGGCATTACTACAAACTCAAAATGTCCATACCTTGTCCGAAAAGCTGTCTTGTGGATATCCACTTCCTTCACCTTAAGCTGATGATATCCGGACCTTAAATCAATCTTCGAGAATACTGCTGCCCCCTTAAGCTGATCGAACAAGTCGTCAATCCTTGGCAAGGGATACTTGTTCTTGATGGTCAGCTTATTCAACTGACGGTAGTCTATGCACATACGCATAGTTCCGTCCTTCTTCTTCACAAACAAGACCGGTGCTCCCCATGGAGACACACTGGGTCGGATAAACCCTCGATCAAGTAACTCTTGGATTTGAGCCTTAAGCTCAACCAACTCTATTCCCAAATATCCCATTTTCGTAAATTGTGTTATTACTGTGGTAAGAAAATTCCACAAGGTAGAATACTTTAAAACTGTTAGTTTTAGAAGTTGAAACTATAGAGATTGAGACTTTAGGATACGTTTCGCAAAAACCACTTCAACTCTAATACTCCATAAGACATTGTTTAATAAACACTGAAATAGTATACTGATTCATAAAACTCGTAATAAGATTAAGTCGACATTAGTGAACATGAATGTTAGAAGACGTGGACACGATAGATGTGGACGTGGTAGAGGCCGAGGTGCTAAGGCTAGATCTTCAGCATCGGGGCATATTTCCAAAAGGGAGGCGCTGGCGTCGCCAGTGGTTGAGACGGGATCTCATGATCGAACTAAGGTTGATGAGCTGACTCAAATAGTTAAGGAGGTATTTGAAAAGGTTAGAGGAAATGGGTAAAGCACTTCGAGTTAGATTTGGGGACTGTAAGAAGAAAATAGATAATGATTCTTTTGGGTCGTAGTGTCGTTTCGTAAAGCACGTCAAGGCACGTCCAAACTTTTCGGCTTGCGATTATTGTACAAAGCATCATCCTAGAAAATGCTGAAGGAGGTCAGGAGCATGTATGAGATGCGGGTCTAAGGAGCATAAGGCTCGGGATTGTTTCATCACCATCAAGTCAGGTGTGTTTTGGTTGGATGTAATGATTGAGTGTAGAAAAATTTTAAGTATAAGTGGTAGATGACTGCTTGCTTCTGTGGTTAGATGTTTGGGTGTGAAAGAGGAATCAAGATTTTGTTAAAAGTATATTAGAGTTATTAAGATCGGAGTGCGCAGCGAAAGCATAGTGGTGTGATTTGAGCAGTGCGTTTAATAGTTGATTGGAAATTTCGAGGACGAAGTTTTCTTTAAGGAGGGTAGAATTAAAACATCCCGAAATTGGGCCTAGTAGGATTGGGCCCATTGGGCCTTGGGCATAGGAGTGTCTAAAATTTTTGAGAACAAGAGAATGACATTATTTCAAGTTGGACTTATTAAGAAGATGATTTTAGAAAGTTACGGGGTTCTATGAAGTTTCGAGTTCAAGTTGGGCCTTAGTAAAATTTTGTGTTTAAGCCTATTAAGGAGAGATAGTAAGTGGCATTAAGGCTTATGGAAATAAAAGAGTAAATTGCTAGCATAAATGAGCATATGGCAAGGAGGTTATGGCATCAAGTGAAGAGCATGGAGGGAAGGGGTTCAAATCCCATCTTTTGCAAAATTTTGGATTTATTTTTGTGTACTCTTCCAAGTGTCAACCATGACATTATTAAAGAAAAGAAATAAAAGAAAAAGAATAAAAAAAGAAATGGGAGAAAAAGGAATGATGGAGAGTGATTTGTGGAAAAAGGAATGACAGAGAGTGATTTGTTGAAAAAGAAAAAAAATATAATGATGAGATTTGAAAAGAATGGGGTAGGTGAGAAAAAAAATGCATGGAGGGTGTAATAGCCCGATTTAGGGAATAGTCGGAACAGTGATCTCGGAATCACTAAACCGAGAATAGAGAAAATTATTTTTATGTTATTCTATGTGTTATAACATGTTTATAAACATGCATGAAATTTTTGGTGTCTCAATTTTAGCGATTGAGGGCTTAATTTCGAAAAAGGACTAAATCGCATAAAGTGCTAAAGTTTAATTTTTTTTGCTAGAAGTGCCAAATAGCTATGGATTAGAAATTGGAGGTCCCAAATGTACAATTTGGCCTTGTCTAAATGAGTAGGCCGGCCATAAAAAAAAATATAGGGACAAGGGCATTTGTTTTGGTCAAAATTGGTGGTATTGGTAGGTAAAATGAATAAAATAAGATGATATAAGCAAAAGTTATCATCTTTTCTTTTATTCTCCTTCAGCAACTGAAAATATCAGCCATGGGAGGGCTTTGAAAGCTTGAAAATTTCAGCAACTCATTTTCTCTTCAAGTAAGTGATTTTGATGGCTTTAGTTGATAATTTTTGTATTTTTGGAGTCCTCAAAGCTTAAGCTAGCTAATGAGGGGACTAATTTGTAATATGGTTGAGAGTCTAGGAACTTGCCATGAGAGATTTTATACTGGTTGCAAGGTCTCGAAGTACTTTATCAAAGGTTCAATCGAAAACCTATCCCTCGTAATAAGTGACTCGTATTTTTGGTGTCGCGGAGAGCATCGCGTTACGGGTTCCGAATAAGGTGTGTAATCTCATACCCTTCCATATACATATCTAAAATGGTGTGTAACCTCACACTTCTCTGAAAGTTTGTATGAAATATGCTGTTAATCGGTCGAAATACCGAAGAAAACTAAAAACCGGCATCCGTAATCACTCGGGTGTGCGTATGATCGTAGTGGTAATCGTATTTCGTAATAAAATAGTTTTGGTTAGAAGCAGTGATGTGTTTTTGAAAAATCACTAAAAATAGGAGAAAAGGAATTAGAAAGTGAATAAGATATCAAATTAAATCTTGCTGTGTCTATTTTAATATGGAAGAAACGGAGAAGGAAAAGGAATTTCATATTCTGAGATATCTTGATCTTAGTGAGACTGGTTCTGATTAACTTCGGGGTTCACTGATCTGTCTTGGAAAAATCATATAAAATTGTAAAAAGTGTATTATGGGTTATAATTTATATGTATGAATTCCTTAGTGAGCCTATTTTCAAGAGAAACAAGTTGGAGCAGTATATGAAAACCGTACAGTGAGATATTTGAAATTAAGGTAAGAGAGGTCAGAATCATTGGACAGTGAAACAAGGGAAACTTTAAGGAATAAACTGTACTAAATGGCTAGGCCAAAAATTCTGGAAAAATTACAGTAAGAAGATATATGAGTCTAGTTTCAAGGAAATTTTACGAATCTAAATTTTGAGTTTCCTAACTTGAGTTATAGTCAATTTAGTTGGTATGACGCAGATGGATAATTTTAAATTTTTATGCCCAAATTAGTAGTTAAGTCCAGAATTGCGAAATTACCCCCGTTTGGGCCTAAAATGGATTTTTGACCCAATAGTTCCGAAGAGACCCAAATAGAATTCTGTGTCACTCGAGGCGATAGTAGGCCTTCTGAAACACCGTTGAATATGAAATTATCGAATTACCCTTGGAGGGTAAATTACCGAATTTACTATTAGAAGGTAAATTACCGAATTACCCTTGGTGGGTAAAATTTCTGAATTTCCCTTAGAGAGTAAATTACCGAAATACCCTTGGGTTGCGAAATTACCAAAATACCCTTGGAGGGTAAATTACCGAAATACCCCTGGGTTGCAAAATTACCGAAATGCCCTTAGAGGGTAAGTTATCGAAATACCCTTGGGTTGCGAAATTACCAAAATACCCTTGGAGGGTAAATTACCGAAATACCCCTGGGTTGCAAAATTACCAAAATGCCCTTAGAGGGTAAGTTACCGAAATTCCCTTGGGTTATGAAATTACCAAAATACCCTTGGAAGGTAAATTACCGAAATACCCCTGGGTTGCAAAATTATCGAAATGCCCTTGGAGGGTAAGTTATCGAAATACCCCTGGGTTGCGAAATTACCAAAATACCCTTGGACGGTAAATTACTAAAATACCCCTTGGTTGCAAAATTATCGAAATGCCCTTGGAGGGTAAGTTACCGAAATACCCCTGGGTTGCGAAATTACCAAAATACCCTTAGGTTGCGAAATTATCGAATTACCCTTAGTGGGTAAAATTTCCGTTATACCCCTATGGGTTGATTAGCACGATTGTGTGTGTATTTTGTTTATCTGGTTATGACGGTAATCTGTTTCATACATCATTATGAAATGTGCTTTGCATACATGACATACTGCATGTGTTGGGATATGTAATTGGAGGAAGTGATTGATTTGTTAGGGTCGCACGAGTCACCTGAGATAACTGTGGACTCACCGATTTGATTTTCACTCACCGATTTGATTTTTAGGGTCGCACGAGTCACCCAAGATGACTGTGGACTCACCGATTTGATTTTCACTCACCGATTTGATTTTTAGGGTCGCACGAGTCACCCAAGATGACTGTGGACTCACCGATTTGATTTCACTCACCGATTTAATTTTTAGGGTCGCACGAGTCACCCAAGATGACTGTGGACTCATCGATTTGATTTTCACTCACCAGTTTGATATATGGCTTTATGCCCAATTTGATAAATGGGCCAATCTGATATTTTGAAATGGGCCAATCTGATATTTGATAAATGGGCAAATCTGATATTTTGCTAAATGGGCCAATCTGATATTTTGATAAACGGGCCAATCTGATATTTTGCTAAATGGGCCAATCTGATATTTTGAAATGGGCCAATCTGATATTTTACTAAATGGGCCAATCTGATATTTTGATAAACGGGCCAATCTGATTTTTTGCTAAATGGCCCAATCTGATATTTTGAAATGGGCCAATCTGATATTTTGAAATGGGCCAATCTGATATTTTGATAAATGGGCCAATCTGATATTTTGAAATGGGCCAATATGATATTTTGCTAAATGGGCCAATATGATTTTTGATAAACGAGCCAATCTGATATTTTGCTAAACAGGCCAATCTGATATTTTGCTAAACGGGCCAATCTGATATTTTGCTAAATGGGCCAAATCTGATGTTTTGCTAAACGGGCCAATCTGATATTTTGCTAAATGGGCCAAATCTGATGTTTTGCTAAACGGGCCAATCTGATATATTGTTATAATGGGCCATAATTTTTGTAATAAATATCTGAATGAATTATTATGATTTGCTATGCATTTCATACATGAATTGCATGGGATGAAATTGAAGAGAAGTGCTGGTGGCTCTGCCACAAATCTAGTTCGATTGGCTCTGCCAAAATCTAGTTCGGTGGCTCTGCCACAAATCCAGTTCAGGTGGCTCTGCCACAATCTAGTTCGGTGGCCTAGCCACAAATATTATAAATGGCTTTATGCCTGTGGATTAAATGGCTTAAATGCCTGCATTTGGTGTGTTGGCGGGGTGGGTTGACTTGATCCCCACAGCTGTGCTGGTTGGTACGGGTGGTGTGTAGCGGATGGAAATTTAGGTTTGGTTGGGAAATGCATATCATATGCATATCATAATTTCTATATTGTTATACTAAAAATGGGCTCAAGCCCAAATAAATGTTTAAATGGTTTTGGCCCAATGGATAACGGTAAGGGGATTACACACTGAGTTCTTGTAACTCACCCCCCTTTTCTCTTAACCTTTTCAGGTAATGCTCAGTGACGTGGACTTGGGCCATGGATGACTCGGTGGAGACCATACTTCAGATATGGTTTATTTGGACTTTAGACTTCTTTCTCATTTATTTTATTACTTTACTATTTTGGGTTAAATGTTGTAATAAGGCCTTGGATTTTCTTTCAAAATGCTTCTGCAACTCTATTTCCAAATGTCCCATATTCTAAATTGTTTATTTCAAATATATTTTCACAACCAAAAAGGTTTTTAAAGATAATTATGTTTCAAGTAAATAACAATTGTTTAAGTGTTTTGGGTTTTAACAAAGAAGTTGTAATTCTCGAACAAGTTTTTAACAATCTCAAAGATGGTTTGAAAAAAAAAAACCTTCCATGTGACACACCAGATTCGAACTTAACTTCTAGGCCGGGTTTGGGGTGTTACAATTAAGAGGGCGTAGGAGTGTTTAAAATTTTTGAGAACAAGAGAATGACATCATTTCAAGTTGGACTTATTAAGAAGATGATTTTAGAAAGTTACGGGATTCTATGAAGTTTCGGGTTCAAGTTGGGCCTCAGTAAAATTTTGTGTTTAAGCCTATTAAGGAGAGATAGTAAGTGGCATCAAGGCTTATGGAAATAAAAGAGTAAATTACTAACATAAATGAGCATAAGGCAAGGAGGTTATGGCATCAAGTGAAGCACCTTGAGGGAAGAGGTTCAAATCCCATTGTGTGCAAATTTGGACTATTATTTTTGTACTCTTTCCCTAAATTTCGGCCAAGCTTGTAAATAAGGCAAAATTGGACTTTTAAATTATGGTAAGGTGGACTTATTAAATTATGGAAAGGTATGGTAAGGAGGAAAACAAGGAAAAAGAAAGAAAAGAATTTGGGGAATGGAGTAGGTGGATAAAAAAGAAATAAAAGAATTTGGGGAGTGGAGTAGGTGGATAAAAAAAAAGAAATAAAAGAATTTGGGGAGTGGAGTAAGTGGATGAAAAAGGAATAAAAGAAATTGGGGAGTGGAATAGGTGGATAAAAAAGGAAATGAAAAAAAAAAGAAAGAAAGAAGAAATAAAAAAAAAGGGTTATGAAAATAAAGAAAAGAGAAGTATCATCTTTTCTTCTCTTCATCACCACCGAAAATTTGGCAGCAAACAAGGGTTGGAGAGCTCAAAAATTTCAGCAAACAAATCCTCTAGCAAGTAAGTGATTTTGGTGATCTTTCTTGATAAAAATTGTACTTTTGGAATCCCCAAAACTTAAGCTAGCTAACGAGGGGACTAATTTGTAACATGGTTGAGATTCTAGGGACTTGCCATGAGAGATTTTATGCTGGTTGCAAGGTCTAGAAGTACTTTATCAAAGGTTCAATCGAAAACCTATCCCTCGTAATAGGTGACTCGGATTTTTGGTGTCGCAGAGAGCATCGCGTTACGGATTCCGAATAAGGTGTGTAATCTCATACCCTTCCAAATACATGTTTGAAATGGTGTGTAATCTCACACTTCTCTAAAATTTTGCATGAATGTTCTGTGATTTGGTCGAAATACCAAAGAAAACCGAAAATCGGCATCCGGGATCACTCGGGCGCGCGTAGGTTCATAGTGGTAACCATGTTTTTGTAATAAAACAGTTTTGGTCAATGACAGTGACGTGATTTCCAAAAATCATGAAAAATAAGAGAAATGGAATTAGAAAGTGATTAAGATATCTAATTAAAGCTTACTGTGTCTATTTTAATATGGAAGAAACAGAGAAGGAAAAGGAATTTTATATTCTGAGATATCTTGATTTTAGTGAGACTGGTTTTGATTAACTTCGGGGTTCACTGATCTGTTTTGGAAAAATCATATAAAATTGTACAAAATGAATTATGGGTTATAAATTATATGTATGGATTCCTTAGTGAGCCTATTTTCAAGAGAAACAAGTTGGAACAGTATATGAAAACCGTACAGTGAGATATTTGAAATTAAGTTAATAGAGGTCAGAATCATTGGACAGTGAAACAAGGGAAACTTTAAGGAATAAACTGTACTAAATGGCTAGGCTAAAAATTCTGGAAAAATTACAGTAAGAAGATACATGAGTCTAGTTTCAAGGAAATTTTACGGATCTAGATTTTAAGGTTTCTAACTCGAGTTACAGCCAATTTAGTCAGTATGACGCAAATGGACAGTTTAAATTTGTATGCCCCAAATTACTAGTTAAGTTTTAGTTGCGAAATCACCCCGTTTGGGCCTAAAATGGATTTTGACCTAATAGTTTTGTAGAGACCCAAATAGAGTTTTGTATCACTAGAGGCGATAGTGAATCTTCGGAAACACCGTTAAATATAAAATTACCGAATTACCCTTAGAGGGTAAAATTACCGAATTACCCTTGGTGGGTTGTGAAATTACCAAAATACCCTTGGAGGGTAAATTACCGAAATACCCCTGGGTTGTGAAATTACCAAAATACCCTTGGAAGGTAAATTACTGAAATACCCTTGGGCTGTAAAAATTTCCAAAATACCCTTAGAGGGTAAATTACCGAAAATACCCCTGGGGTGTGAAATTATCGAAATACCCTTGGAGGGTAAGTTACCGAAATACCTTTGGGTTGCGAAATTATCGAGATACCCGTGGAGGGTAAATTACCGAAATATCCCTGGGTTCCAAAATTACCGAATTACCCTTAGTGGGTAAAAATTACCGCTATACCCCTATGGGTTGATTAGCATGATTGTGTGTATTCTAATTATCTGGTTATGACGATAATCTATTTTATACATCATTATGAAATATGCTCTGCATACATGACATATTGCATGGGTTGGGTTATGTAATTGGAGGAAGTGATTGATTTGTTAGAGTCGCACGAGTCACCCGAGATGACTGTGGACTCACCGATTTAATTTTCACTCACCGATTTGATTTTCACTCACCGATTTGATTGTTAGAGTCGCACGAGTCACCCGAGATGACTGTGGACTCGCGATTTGACTTTTAGGGTTGCACGAGTCACCCGAGATGACTGTGGACTCACCGATTTGATTTTCACTCACCGATTTGATTTTTTAGGGTCGCACGAGTCACCCGAGATGACTGTGGACTCACCGATTTGATTTTTAGGGTCGCACGAGTCACCCGAGATGACTGTGGACTCAACGATTTGATTTTCACGCATCGATTTGATTTTTAGGGTCGCACGAGTCACCCGAGATGACTGTGGACTCACCGATATGATTTTCACTCACCGATTTGATTTTTAGGGTCGTATGAGTCACCTGAGATGACTGTGGACTCACCGATTTGATTTTCACTCACCGATTTGATATATGGCTTCACCTCCTCTTCGCTGGAATCCTACCTGGTACGTAGCTACGGTTCACCCTAATCATGAGGACTTATTCACGGGCTAAACCCAATAACTAAAACCCGAAAAGGATTAACCCTATTTTTACAAAACTTCAGTTTTAAAATCACCAAGTTACCCCTTTCAATTGTAGCAAAAGTTATTTTTGAAAAATTTTCCAAAATATTTCCGATTTACAAAATTACTAAAATGCCCTAGTGGTAAAATTACTAAAATGCCCTTGGTTTCCAAAATTACCATACTATCCCGATTTCAATAACATTCTCTGATTTTGCAAAAATATCCAAAAACTTTATTGTTTCAAAATAATAAGGCACCTTGATTTGGAAATTTACGAAATTACCCCTGCTTTACAAAATTACCAAAATGACCCCCGATTTCCAAAATTTCTGCAACAACGCTGATTTGGAAAATAAATTCTCAAAAAGAACCCTAAGTTTCATAAATTTTGAAATACCTTTGATTTATAGAGATTTTTCAAATTGATCCTGATTTAATTACCAAAATACCCCGGTAGGACAAATGACGGAAATACCCCTAGGATAGGAATAGACAAAAATATTCGAAGAGTGAATGTGGATGGGAGATACTAAGGAATGGATGTGTTTTCTTTGAATTAGGATAGAAGACTTGAAACTTTGATTGATCGAAAGAACTGCTACTAAACTATTTACATAAAACTTCTTCGCGGATAATCAGTGGAACAAACACTAATACATAAAAATTTCTTAATCAGATTAAAGTGCGACGTTAGATATGAGTTCAAGAGGACGCAGTCGTCGTGGACGTGGTCGAGGCAGAATGATCGTGTCGGAACCCGTTAGATCGGGTCAAGGATCCGAGAATGAGGTACCACCGCCACCACCACCACCAGCGGTTGGTGCTGAACAGCAAGATCAGACGGGGGAGGATGCTGTATCGCAGGCTGTGCTGCGAGTTCTTAAGATGGTGGCTGGCGCGGGTAGAAATATGGAAGCTCAAAAATCTGTACCCGAGCGACTCCGAGCCAATGGGGCTGAAGTGTTTCGTGGAGTATCTGGTGTGGCACCCAGTACGGATGAGTACTGGTTGGAGGCGACCGAGCGTATTATGGATGAGTTGGATTTGACCCCTGAGGAGAAAATGAAAGGAATGGTGGCACTGCTACGCGATGAAGCGTACCAATGGTGGCTCACAGTTCGGGATGGTGCCACAGCTGAGGATCTTACTTGGGAATATGTTAAGACGGCATATCAGAAGAAGTATGTCGGCACGAGTTACACTGATACGCAGAGAAAGGCATTTCTGGGGCTGGTTCAAGGGAACAAGTCCGTGGCAGAGTACGAAGCTGAATTTCTGAGGTTGAGTCGGTATGCTCGAGGAGTAGTGGTTACAGAGCATGAACGGTGTGTCCGGTTTGAGGACGGACTAAGGGATGACCTGAGGTTGTTAATCGCTCCACACCAAGAGCGGGAGTTTTCTGTATTAGTAGAGAAAGCTAAGGTAGCTGAAGGGATTAAGGACTCTGTAAGGCAGAACCCAGACCGGAATAAGCAGAAGAGAGGATTTGGGCCGTTAGGGCCAGCTGGGAATGTTCAAAAAAGGCCTAGGGTTGATGGGCCGCGAGGTCAGCAAGTTGGTACTAGAGGGCAATATCATACTTGTGATCAATGTGGGAAGAAACACTTAGGAGAGTGTTGGAAGAAGACAGGATGATGCTTTAAGTGTGGGTCAAAGGACCATATGATTAAGGTTTGTCCTATGAAGCCGGATGGGAATCGACCGGTAGTTCAGAATGTTAATCAGGCTGGTAGAGGTGGACAGCAGCCACAGCGAGGTCGTGGTCTGAATGGCCGAGGTAACAGTACTGGAAGAGGACGTGGAACACCTGGCAGAGGTGTGGGTAATACAGAGGCAAGACAGCCGGGCTTGGTATATGCAGTTCGCCGTAGGGAAGATGGAGACGCACCGGACGTCATAACCGGTACGTTCCTTATTTGTGGCAAGCCTTATTTTGCTTTGATTGATGTGGGCTCGACCCATTCGTATGTTTCATGTAGAGTAGTTGAAACTCTAGACATAGCCTCTGAACTATCTGATAGGGAGATGACTGTAGTAAGCCCACTAGGTCAAACTGTAGTGGTGAATAAAATCTTTCGGAGTGTACCTCTAGAAATTCAAGGAGTGGTATTTTCTGCCGACTTAATGGAACTACCTTTCGGAGAGTTCGATCTCATACTTGGAATGGATTGGCTGGTAGAACATCGAGCTATACTGGATTGTGCAGCTAAGCGAATGGAGTTAAGAACCCTAAAGGATGAGGAAGTAGTGATGATAGGAGAAAGAAGAAACTACTTGTCCAACGTAGTTTCTGCTTTAAAGGCTGATAAGATGGTTCGGAAAGGATGCAAGGCGTTCTTGGCCTTTGTTAGTGCATTGGATGAGAAAGAAGGGGGAGTTAATGGAGTTCGAACCATAAGGGAATTTGTGGATGTCTTTCTGGAGGAATTACCTGGAATACCCCCGAATAGGGAGGTAGAGTTTGGAATTGACTTGCTGCCTGGTACAGTTCCTGTGTCAATCGCCCCGTACAGAATGGCACCCAAGGAGTTGGTTGAGCTTAAGGCTCAAATCCAAGAGTTACTTGATCGAGGGTTTATCCGACCCAGTGTGTCTCCATGGGGAGCACCGGTCTTGTTTGTGAAGAAGAAGGACGGAACTATGCGTATGTGTATAGATTACCGTCAGTTGAATAATCTGACCATCAAGAACAAGCATCCCTTGCCATGGATTGACGACTTGTTCGATCAGCTTAAGGGGGCAGCGGTGTTCTCGAAGATTGATTTAAGGTCCGGATATCATCAGCTTAAGGTGAAGGAAGTGGATATCCACAAGACAGCTTTTCGGACAAGGTATGGACATTTTGAGTTTGTAGTAATGCCGTTTGGATTGACGAACGCCCCAGCTGCGTTCATGGATATGATGAACTGGGTTTTTCAACCCTATCTGGATAGGTTCGTCGTTGTGTTTATCGACGACATCCTAGTATATTCTAAGTCAAAAGAGGAACATGATGAGCATCTCCGAGTTGTGTTGCAAGTGTTAAGAGAGAAAAAGCTCTATGCCAAATTCAGCAAGTGTGAATTTTGGCTTAAGGAAGTGGCGTTCTTAGGACATATAGTGTCTGCAGAAGGAATAAGGGTGGATCCTAGGAAGATTGAGGCGGTGCTAGATTGGAAACCACCTAAGTCTGTGGCTAAGATTCGTAGTTTCTTGGGGCTGGCAGGCTACTATAGAAGGTTTATGGAAGGGTTTTCATCGATAGCCGCACCTTTGACGAAGTTGTTGAGAAAGGAAGTACCTTTTGTATGGACGAACAAGCAACAGGAGAGCTTTGAGAAGCTTAAGAGGGTATTGACTAAAGCTCCGGTTTTGATTCAGCCGGAGGCAGGAAAGGAATTCGTGGTGTATTGTGACGCTTCTCATACAGGATTGGGATGCATATTGATGCAAGAGGGGAAAGTAGTCGCTTATGCGTCTCGGCAATTAAGACCACATGAGTTTAACTACCCAACTCATGATTTGGAATTGGCGGCTGTAGTCTTTGCTCTTAAGGTGTGGAGACATTATCTTTATGGAGAAAAGTCAGTGATCTACACGGGAATTGGCGGCTGTGGTCTTTGCTCTTAAGGTGTGGAGACATTATCTTTATAGAGAAAAGTCAGTGATCTACACGGACCACAAGAGCCTTAAATATCTGTTGACTCAGAAGGAATTGAACCTAAGACAGCGAAGGTGGGTGGAACTATTGAAGGACTATGACTGTACGATAGAGTATCATCCGGGCAAGGCGAATGTGGTAGCAGATGCCTTAAGTCGAAAAGTGGTGTCGGATCTGAGAGCAATGTTTGCACATTTGAGCTTGTATGATGATGGAATTCTGCTGGCAGAGCTGCAGGTCAAGCCGACATGGTTGAATGAAGTAAAAGAGAGTCAGCTGGCAGATGAGAATTTAAGTGCTAAGATGCGACAAGTTCAGAATGGTGGTTTAGAGGATTACAGTAAGTGCTAAGTGCTAAGACGTCGTTATCGATCGGATCCATCTCATGTAGTACCGGTTGAAGAGGTAGAGCTAAGCCCAGATTTGTCCTACGAGGAGGAGCCGATTCAGATTTTGAAGCGAGATGTGAAAGTGTTGCGGAGGAAGTCAGTTCCTCTAGTCAAAGTATTATGGTGCGTAAACCACCATTCTGAACTTGCCGCATCTTAACACTTAAATCCTCATCTGCCAGCTGACTCTCTTTTACTTCATTCAACCATGTCGGCTTGACCTGCAGCTCTGCCAGCAGAATTCCATCATCATACAAGCTCAAATGTGCAAACATTGCTCTCAGATCCGACACAACTTTTTGACTTAAGGCATCTGCTACCACATTCGCCTTGCCTGGATGATACTCTATCGTACAGTCATAGTCCTTCAATAGTTCCACCCACCTTCGCTGTCTTAGGTTCAATTCCTTCTGAGTCAACAGATATTTAAGGCTCTTGTGGTCCGTGTAGATCACTGACTTTTCTCCATAAAGATAATGTCTCCACACCTTAAGAGCAAAGACTACAGCCGCCAATTCCAAATCATGAGTTGGGTAGTTAACCTCATGTGGTCTTAATTGCCGAGACGCATAAGCGACTACTTTCCCCTCTTGCATCAATATGCATCCCAATCCTGTATGGGAAGCGTCACAATACACCACGAATTCCTTTCCTCCCTCCGGCTGAATCAAAACCGGAGCTTCAGTCAAGACCCTCTAAGCTTCTCAAAGCTCTCCTGTTGCTTGTTCGTCCATACAAAAGGTACTTCCTTTCTCAACAACTTCGTCAAAGGTGCTGCTATCGATGAAAACCCTTCCATAAACCTTCTATAGTAGCCTGCCAGCCCCAAGAAACTACGAATCTCAGCCACAAACTTAGGTGGTTTCCAATCTAGCACCGCCTCAATCTTCCTAGGATCCACCCTTATTCCTTCTGCAGACACTACATGTCCTAGGAACGCCACTTCCTTAAGCCAAAATTCACACTTGCTGAATTTGGAATAGAGCTTTTTCTCTCTTAACACTTGCAACACAACTCGGAGATGCTCATCATGTTCCTCTTCAGACTTAGAATATACTAGGATGTCGTCGATAAACACAACGACGAACCTATCCAGATAGGGTTGAAAAACCCGGTTCATCATATCTATGAATGCAGCTAGGGCGTTCGTCAATCCAAACGGCATTACTACAAACTTAAAATGTCCATACCTTGTCCGAAAAGCTGTCTTGTGGATATCCACTTCCTTCACCTTAAGCTGATGATATCCGGACCTTAAATCAATCTTCGAGAATACCGCTGCCCCCTTAAGCTGATCAAACAAGTCGTCAATCCTTGGCAAGGGATACTTGTTCTTGATGGTCAGCTTATTCAACTGACAGTAATCTATGCACATACGCATAGTTTCGCCCTTCTTCTTCACAAACAAGACTGGTGCTCCCCATGGAGACACACTGGGTCGGATAAACCCTCGATCAAGTAACTCTTGGATTTGAGCCTTAAGCTCAACCAACTCCTTGGGTGCCATTCTGTACAGGGCGATTGACACAGGAGCTGTACCAGGCAGCAAGTCAATTCCAAACTCCACCTCCCTATCCAGGGGTATTCCAGGTAATTCCTCCGGAAAGACATCCACAAATTCCCTTACAGTTCGAACTCTACTAACTCCCCCTTCTTTCTCATCCAATGCACTAACAAAGGCCAAGAACGCCTTGCATCCTTTCCGAACCATCTTATCAGCCTTTAAAGCAGAAACTACGTTGGACAAGTAGTTTCTTCTTTCTCCTATCATCACTACTTCCTCATCCTTTAGGGTTCTTAACTCTATTCGCTTAGCTGCACAATCCAGTATAGCTCGATGTTCTACCAGCCAATCCATTCCAAGTATGAGATCGAACTCTCCGAAAGGTAGTTCCATTAAGTCGGCAGAAAATACCACTCCTTAAATTTTTAGAGGTACACTCCGAAAGATTTTATTCACCACTACAGTTTGACCTAGTGGGCTTACTATAGTCATCTCCTTATCAGATAGTTCAGAGGCTATGTCTAGAGTTTCAACTACTCTACATGCAACATACGAATGGGTCGAGCCCACATCAATCAAAGCAAAATAAGGCTTGCCACAAATAAGGAACGTACCGGTAATGACGTCCGGCGCGTCTCCATCTTCCCTACGGCGAACTGTATATACCAAGCCCGGCTGTCTTGCCTCTGTATTACCCACACCTCTGCCAGGTGTTCCACGTCCTCTTCCAGTACCGTTACCTCGGCCATTCGGACCACGACCTCGCTGTGGCTGCTGTCCACCTCTACCAACCTGATTAACATTCTGAACTACCGGTCGATTCCCATCCGGCTTCATAGGACAGTCCTTAATCATATGGTCCTTTGACCCACACTTAAAGCATCCTCCTGTCTTCTTCCAACACTCTTCTAAGTGTTTCTTCCCACATTGATCACAAGTATGATATTGCCCTCTAGTACCAACTTGCTGACCTCGCGGCCCATCAACCCTAAGCCTTTTTTGAACATTCCCAGCTGACTCTAACGGCCCAAATCCTCTCTTCTGCTTATTCCAGTTCAGGTTCTGCCTTACAGAGTCCTTAATCCCTTCAGCTACCTTAGCTTTCTCTACTAATGCAGAAAACTCCCGCTCCTGATGTGGAGCGATTAACAACCTCAGGTCATCCCTTAGTCCGTCCTCAAACCGAACACACCGCTCATGCTCCGTAACCACTACTCCTCGAGCATACCGACTCAACCTCAGAAATTCAGCTTCGTACTCTGCCACGGACTTGTTCCCTTCAACTAGCCCCAGAAATGCCTTCCTCTGCATATCAGTGTAACGCGTGCCGACATACTTCTTCTGATATGCCGTCTTAACATATTCCCAAGTAAGATCCTCAGCTGTGGCACCATCCCGAACTGTGAGCCACCATTGGTACGCTTCATCGCGTAGCAGTGCCACCATTCCTTTCAGTTTCTCCTCAAGGGTCAAATCCAACTCATCCATAATACGCTCGGTTGCCTCCAACCAGTACTCAGCCGTACTGGGTGCCACACCAGATACTCCACGAAACACTTCAGCCCCATTGGCTCGGAGTCGCTCGGGTACAGATTTCTGAGCTCCCATATTTCCACCCGCGCCAGCCACCATCTCAAGAACTCGCAGCACAGCCTGCGATACAGCATCCTCCCCCGTCTGATCTTGCTGTTCAGCACCAACAGCTGGTGGTGGTGGTGGCGGTGGTACCTCATTCTCGGATCCTTGACCCGATCTAACGGGTTCCGACACGATCATTCTGCCTCGACGACGTCCACGACGACCGCGTCCTCTTGAACTCATATCTAACGTCGCGCTTTAATCTGATTAAGAAATTTTTATGTATTAGCGTTTGTTCCACTGATTATCCGCGAAGAAGTTTTATGTAAAGAGTTTAGTAGCAGTTCTTTCGATCAATCAAAGTTTCAAGTCTTCTATTCTAATTCAAAGAAAACACATCCATTCCTTAGTATCTCCCATCCACATTCACTCTTCGAATATTTTTGTCTATTCCTATCCCAGAGGTATTTCCGTCATTTGTCCTACCGGGGTATTTTGGTAATTAAATTAGGATCAATTTGAAAAATCTCTATAAATCAAAGGTATTTCAAAATTTATGAAACTTAGGGTTCTTTTTGAGAATTTATTTTCCAAAACGGCGTTGTTGCAGAAATTTTGGAAATCGGGGGTCATTTTGGTAATTTTGTAAAGCGGGGGTAATTTCGTAAATTTCCAAATCAATGTGCCTTAGTATTTTGAAACAATAAAGTTTTTGGATATTTTTGCAAAATCAGAGAATGTTATTGAAATCGGGGTAGTATGGTAATTTTGGAAACCAAGGGCATTTTAGTAATTTTACCACTAGGGCATTTTAGTAATTTTGTAAATTGGAAATATTTTGGAAAATTTTTCAAAAATAACTTTTGCTACAATTGAAAGGGGTAATTTGGTGATTTTAAAACTGAAGTTTTGTAAAAATAGGGTTAATCCCTTTCGGGTTTTAGTTATTGGGTTTAACCCGTGAATAAGTCCTCATGATTAGGGTGAACCGTAGCTACGCACCAGGTAGGATTCCAGCGAAGAGGACTGCTCAAATACCAGGCTCTTCCGGATCCAATCCTAGACATGCGCATAATGGTCGCCACACCCTAACTCGGCGACTTAGTCACAGGGTTGTTTAATTAGGCTTTAAGTCTTATGTAACTGTTAGGGTAATCTAGTCCTAGGGTTCAAGTACCTATCATACTATTCTACGTTCCATTTCTACCCTTCTACAAATCATAATATAAATCACACAAGAGATAGGGGTACTTACCTGCTTATTTCACCAGAAAAACCATGCCAGAAAGACAGCGAAGGTGGGTGGAACTATTGAAGGACTATGACTGTACGATAGAGTATCATCCGGGCAAGGCGAATGTGGTAGCAGATGCCTTAAGTCAAAAAGCTGTGTCGGATCTAAGAGCAATGTTTGCACATTTGAGCTTGTATGATGATGGAATTCTGCTAGCAGAGCTGCAGGTCAAGCCGACATGGTTGAATGAAGTAAAAGAGAGTCAGCTGGCAGATGAGAATTTAAGTGCTAAAATGCGGCAAGTTCAGAATGGTGGTTTAGAGGATTACAGTATGTCCAGTGATGGAGTGTTGTGCTCCAAGGGTAAGGTCTGTATGCCTAAAGATAAGGACCTAAGACAATGGATTCTTCAGGAATCGCATAGTAGCCCTTATACTATGCATCCTGGAGGTACTAAGCTGTACAGAGATATAAGAGAACAGTTTTGGTGGCCTGGTCTTAAGAAGGAAGTTACAAAATTTGTTGGCAAGTGCTTAACCTGTCAGCAAGTTAAGGCTGAACACCAACTTCCGTCAGGATTACTTCAACCGATAATGATTTCGCAGTGGAAATGGGAGCGAATTACCATGGACTTCGTTAGTGGGTTTCCCCTTACGCCTACTAAGAAGGACTCGGTATGGGTGATAGTGGATCGGTTGACAAAGTCCGCGCATTTCATTCCAGTGCGGGTCGACTATTCTTTGCAGAAGTTGGCGAAAGTGTATGTGGCAGAAATTGTAAGGTTACATGGAGTTCCAGTATCAATCATTTCGGATAGGGACCCAAGGTTTACTTCTCGATTTTGGAAAGCTCTACATCAAGCTTTAGGCACCAAATTGGATTTCACTACGGCATTTCATCCACAGTCCGATGGGCAATCTGAACGAGTAATCCAAGTGTTGGAGGATATGTTGAGAGGCTGTGTGATAGACTTCAGAGGAAATTGGGAAGACTATTTGCCTTTAGCGGATTTTGCCTACAATAACAGCTATCAGGCCAGTATATGGATGGCACCGTATGAAGCGCTATATGGTCGGAAGTGTCGAACTCCTACGTGTTGGACAAAATTAGGGGAACGTCGAGTTTTGGGTCCAGAGTTAGTGGCAGAATCTGAAGAGAAAATTGAGATAATTCGGGCACGGTTAAAGGAAGCATCTGATAAGCAGAAGTTATACGCAGATCTCAAGCGGAAGGAAATAGAATTTGATGTGGGAGATCAAGTGTTTCTTAAAGTTTCGCCTTGGAAGAAGGTAATGAGATTTGGTCGCAAAGGGAAGTTAAGTCTAAGGTTTATAGGACCTTATCGGGTTTTGAAGCGAGTTGGACCAGTGGCATATCAGTTGGAGTTGCCACAGGAAATGAAGCAGATGCACGACGTATTCCATGTGTCCATGCTACATCGTTATCGATCGGATCCATCTCATGTAGTACCGGTTGAAGAGGTAGAGCTAAGCCCAGATTTGTCCTACGAGGAGGAGCCGATTCAGATTTTGGAGCTAGATGTGAAAGTGCTGCGGAGGAAGTCAGTTCCTCTAGTCAAAGTATTATGGAGAAATATGGATCGGAAGAAGCTTCTTGGGAGCCAGAAGAGGCAATGCGACAGCAATACCCTCACTTATTTCGGCCAGGTAATTTCGAGGACGAAATTATTTTTAAGGGGGGTAGAACTGTAACATCCAGAAAATGGGCTTATGCATAATTGCTTAGTTGAATGTGAAAGCATGTCTTTGTGTGTATGAATGTGTTTATATGAATGGTTGTGAACCTAAGAATAATAGGAAATGCCTTAGAAAATATTAAGTTTTAAGTTTTAAAAGGAAGCTAAGTTGATAGGGCCTTAAAAGCATGAATTAAATAAACAAAAGTCAATTGGAGATGACAATATGCATGGACGGCAATGAGATGATGAGCAAACTTTGTCTTTTGTGAATCATGTTGGACGGCATAGAACTTGGAGAAAGAATAAAATATGGGGGGCATAGGGAAGCATGCTTGAACTTGTGTGAGTGGCTAAATGTGTATGGCACCAAGGCATGGGTGAGTGCATGGACGGCATAGCACATTGGTATAGGAATAATTTAATCAAACATATGGCACTTACAAGGGCATGTGGCAAAAGACTATAGTGGGATGAATCATAAAACACTTAAGGCATGTGTTTGTAAAATCTTAAAAGAAAAATGGAGCATGAATGGCTAGTGGGTGTGGACGGCAAGAGAGAGGAATTTAATTTAAAAACATATGGGATATGGGGGTTTGACCATCCTTGAATTAATTAATGACATGATGAAGACAAATATGAAGGCACTTGTAAAGTGGAATAAATTAGTCAAACAACAAACCTTGGTGGAGCTTAGCATGGACGGCCATGAAGGATGAGTGGAAGCACGGCTAAGTGGATTTGTTGGCATGAATAAAATAATAGAACTAATTATTATTAGAAGGATATGGGACGGCAACAAATTGGAGATGGAAATTTTAATTGTTCAAACTTTTGGCTATCTATCCTTGGCCTATAAATACGTGATGTTTTCCATTTGTAACGAACTTTTGGAATTTGAATGAAAGAAGAATTTATTTTGGTATTTTCGACATCTTCAAGACAAGAGATAAGTTTTCGGGATTTGAGAATCGTAAGCCGATTACAAGGAAGAGGGAGTACAACATTTCAGGATTGGATTAGTAAGCAAATCGGCACCAAGGTAAGAATTTGATTACATTAATCCTTCGAGATTTGGTGTTATAGCCGAATGGGTTGTTGCTAACATATTAGAGATGGCCGAATATAGGAGTTAAAGATCTAAAGCGATAGATCGGGTTTCGGGATTTCAGTGAACTTGCTAAGTAAATCAGGTGTGTACCCCATACTAGATCTTGATAGATTTACGGCTTTAATTTACTATATATGAAACACCCCACACCCGGCCCACGAGCTTGAACCGGATCTGGTATGTTCCTTAAATAAATCGGTTTTCAATGTTCTAAATGACTTAGAGAAAATTTGTGTAATTTTAAAAAAAATTGTTTTGGGTTGGGCTTAATTTGAAACCTATTTAATAAATTCTGGAAATCCAACTTAAATAAGGTGACAAAATAATTTTTGGGTTTATTATTTTAAAAGAAATAAATTTACTTATCTTTAATCAAACATAATTTGTATCATATTCAAATAAAAATAAACAGGAATAAAGAAAATCCAACTGGGCCTTATGGCCTTATTACATCATTCAAACCCAAAATAAAGTACTAAAATTTCATAAAGTCCAAATTCCAAATAATTTCTTCAAGCGATGCATGGCCACCTTTAGCTCCTGCCGACCCGGTCCATTACTGCTCATCACCTGAAAAATAATTCCCCAACGGGGTGAGTCTACAGACTCAATGTGTACATAGTACTAATTTCCAACAAATCAGGCATACAAGTCATATCAATATCATGTTCATACAAAATAAAGGATGATGCAACCCAAACCCAAACCTATTTGTCCATCCGCTACGCACCACCCGTACCAACCTGTACACCGCGGGGACTACTAAGTCGACCCTCCATCCGCTACACACCATCGAAGGCAGTCGCTGCAGTCGACGTGCTCATCGCCCACTTATGTTGTGTCATTAGACACTGTATTCACTGGATGTAACCGAAGTTACCACTTTTCACTTTATGTGACCGTAGTCACCACTTTACGTTGGTGAGACCGTAGTCATCACCTTCACTTTCTTCCTCCACAAATATCCCGAATGCCCCAATTATTTCATAACATATTTCACATACTTAATTTTCATTCATGTTACTAATCACATGTTCAAAATATATCACATTCACAATCCTATCAAAAGTAGGAAACGTACCTGGGTACTCCTTACCACATTTGTGGTGCTTAGCCACATTCACATACTGTTACATATTTATATATTTAATGATTGCCATGCAATTTATTGAAAGTTAGTAAGAGTACACACCTTTTTCGCTTAATAGTTTCCGTGAATTCCCGTAGAGCGATCTACCGATCTAGATCTTTCACTCCTATATTCGGCCATTAATTAAAACATATAAATAAACCTATTTGGTCTTAAAACCAAATCCTACTAGAAGTAGAATTACTTACCTAGTTGCCGAATTGATTTAATCAAGTCCCAACAGTTGCTAGAATTCCTCTTCCTTGAAATCGGCTAATACTAGGTATGTAACCAAGTCAGTTTTCGGTTTTTGAAATAATGGAAAACACTTAAACAATTTATGCCTTGGCCGAATATCCCTTACCTTATGATGGGATTCCAAATCTGAAGAGGATTCCTTTATAAGCCTGTTGAAATCCTATAACTTCGTGTTAGATTAGATCTAACTTTGAAAACGTGAATCATAATCTTTAACCGCATATTTATATTTATAATCCTTACCTTAGATCCTTAGATTTCCCGAAAAATCCCCTTTTGATGTTGTGGATGATTGCCCTCTTTCTTAGAATCCACAAAGATTCAGCTTAACAGTAGAACGGAGAAGAAAATAGAAGAAAAAGAGAGGGATTTTTGCTTAATAAAAATTCGGCAGAAAGGGGTTTTGCCTAGGGAGAATTTCGGCAGAGAGGAAGAGGGAGCAAATGTTGATGAGTAGCCCTCCTGTCCTCCTTTTATAGCCAAAGTTATCAGCCTAGGAGTCCTTTACTTGGCCACCACTCCTCTTTTTGATAATATTATCTCTTTTATTTAAAAGATAAAAGCCTTTAATCCATCAATTATCTCCTCAATTATCTCATTAGAAAATAATCCTTTATTTATCTCTTATTATTCACATATTTATGTGAATAAAACTCCTTTATTTCTCTCTTATTATTCACATATTTATGTGAATAAAATTCCTTTATTTATCTCTTATTATTCACATATTTATGTGAATAAAACTCCTTTATTTCTCTCCTATTATTCACATATTTATGTGAATAAAACTCCTTATTCACATATTTATGTGAATAAAACTCCTTTATTTCTCTCTTATTATTCAAGTTTCCCAAAATGTTCAAGTTTCCATTTTTGGATCATTTCCAAAAATGTTTAGGTTTCCAAAAATGTCTAAGTTTCCAAAAATGTCTAAGTTTCCAAAAATGTCTAAGTTTCCAAAAATGTCCATTTCCATTTCCATTTTCATTTCCATCTCCATTTTCATTTCCATTTTCATTTTCATTTCCATTTTCATTCATTTCTAGGTTTCCAAAAGTATCAAAAATTTATTCATAAAACTTAAGACTTGTCATTTCATACAATTGATCTGAAAAATGCATAGGCCCTTCCTAGGATGTTACAATATATGTTATTATGAATGTGTAAAAATATGGCTAAGGTACCATGCGATGGTACAAAGTACTCAGGTACGTTTTCCTACTCCTACTAGGATTATAATTTGATCTGTTATGCCACATATATGAAACTATAAGAACGTGAAATAAAGCTTTATATTACATGATATGTATGACATAGGGCATATGGGTGAATTTGGAAAGGGGAAGTGATCTGGAGGTTTATACCTCGATATCTGAATGTGGTGGTCTCGGTCACATTATCTGAATGTGGTGTCACATGGCACAAAATATTTTATCTGGTGGCTATGCCACAAAATTATAAGGGCGATGAGCACGTCGACTGCAGCGACTGCCTTCGATGGTGTGTAGTGGATGGAGGGTTAACTTAGTAGTCCCCACGGTGTGCAGGTTGGTACGGGTGATGTGTAGCGGATGATAACTAGGCTTGGGTTTGGGAATGCATCATTAATTGTAAATTGTGATATGTTTGTATATGACTTAATATGCCTGAATTATTAAGACCTAGTATTGAATGTACACATTGAGTCTGTTTGACTCACCCCGTTGTGGGAATATTTTTCAGGTGATGATCAGTGATGGACCGAGTCGGCAGGAGCTTAGTGGTGGCCATGCTCAGCACGAATTTTTATTATTTGGACATTTATTTTATTTAAGTACTTTAAATCGACCTGCCTTAGTTTCCAGCCAAACTGAACTGCCAATGCTAGAACAACTCGAATGGTCGTTGGTTTTACAACTGGACTAAACGTCTCATGAAAATCAACCCCAGCTTCTTGAAGATAGCCTTTGACCACCAAGCGACCTTTGTAGTGAGCAATGATGCCATCGGAATTCCGTTTTAGTTTGAAAACCCATTTGCAACCCACTACTCTTCGGTTGGCAGGTAAGGGAACTAAATCCCAGGTTTCATTTTTGATAAGAGCGGCATACTCGTGTTGAGCTGCAAGAGTTCACTCTTTGCTGGCAAAAGCCTCTTCGATCGAACTCGGTTCTCTTGCACTTAGTTCAGTAGAGAAGACTCGAGGCTTAAATATGTGATTCTTAGACATGGTTACCATACGATGAGTGTTAATGTTGGAACCATGAGCCCCTGTAGAAGAGGCAACAATAGGCACCACTGTCCTTGGGAGAGAAGTAGCATCCGGTTCAACTGGAGGATTAGAGGACTCCAAATGGTGAGAAGATGTGGACCGTAACATAGTCTCGGAAGCCTGTTGAGGTGAAGAAACAGTGACACTTGGAGAATTCAATCAAGAATAAACTGGAGTAGGCAACACAACTGGCACTGAAGAGTGTTGATGCTGTAGAACAGTCTAATTGTGGTCAGGACCCTTAGTTGAGCTGTCAGCAAACGCAAAAGGAAAATAATCCTCGTCAAACACAACATGCCTGGATATAAACACCCTTTGTTTTTCATCAAGACATTTATAGCCCTTGTGAGTAGGACTGTAACCAAGGAAAACACACGGACTGGATCGAAACTGAAGTTTATGACTATTGAATGGTCGAAGATAAGGGTAACACCGACAACCAAACACGCGAAGATGACTGTAGCTTGGCACCACTTTATGCAAAACCTCAAACGGAGACCTACCAGCCAGCACTGGAGCTGGGAGTCGGTTAATGAGGTAAACACCACTGATGAAAGCATGAGCCCAAAAATTCATTGGCATGTGCGCTTGAGCTAGCAAGATTAGTCCAGTATCAACCACATGTCGATGCTTCCGCTCAACCAAACCGTTTTGCTCAGACGTGTGTGGGCAAGAAAGTCGGTGTTGAATACCAAGTTGAGAGAGAATCTTAGGAAACGATCGAAACTCACCACCCCAATCCGTTTGAAGAGCTTTAATCTTAACACCGAATTGAACTTCCACCAACCTTTGCAACTGAAGAAACTTTTCAAGAGCCTGAGACTTTTGGTTTAGTAAAAAACCCAAGTGTACCTTGAGAAAACATCCACAAATGAAATGTAATAAACATAACCATCAGAAGCTATGGGAGCAGGTCCCCATAAATCAGACACAAGAAGCTGAAAGGGGGCAGTATATTTTGTTGTGGAAGGATAGAAAGGCAGTTTATGGAGCTTGCCTAACTGACATGCTGAACAAACAGAGTTTATCATTGAAGACTTCGAAGCAATGTTACATTTTTGAAGAACTGATATGACAGTTTTATTACAAGGGTGACCAAGGCGTTGGTGCCATAGGTCAAAACGTGTATCATTAGAACCAAAACGCTCCAGGGACGCAACATGAGCAGCAGCAGAAGGAGTGGTCGTTGTAATGTGAGGTGGAGAGTCTGACAAATCGAACTGGTACAAACCATTATGAGTGCGGCCCACTAGAAGTATTTTTCCTGTCTTGATATCCTTCACAAAGCAGTGGAAAGGATGAAACTCAAAGAAAACTTGATTATCATTAGCAAATTGAGCTACAGACAATAAGTTTTTGCAGATCTGTGGGACATGTAAGACCCGTTTCAAATGAAAAACTCTATTTGAAGTTGCAACAGTAGAAGAGCCAATGTGAGAAACAGGTACAGACATACCATTACCCATGTATAGACAATTGTTACCTGTGTATTGAGTAGCTTCATGTAAATTGTCCAGATTGCTAGTGACATGATTAGACGCGCCAGAATCAGGATACCAAATCTTTGTAGGTAGAGAGCTTGGGAACGTCGGGCTACTTGTAGCAGCAGTGTTGACTTGAGGTTGATGTGTAGGACGCATATGACAAGAATAATGAGGACCCCTACAAGAAAGATTTGAAACATCTTGAAATTGATGACAATAAGCTTGCATGGGTTGACTAGAGACTCCTTCAAACGATTCATCAAACCTATAGTAGCACTTCTGTACAACATGACCAACACGCCCACACAGCTGGCACTGAGGTTTGTTATGAACATACCGCCTTCCTCGACCGCTGCCTCGAAATGAACGAAAACCATTACCTCTGTAGGGTGGTCGAGAACCTCTTTCAAAACGATCAGTATCTTTAACACCCGACTCACGTTGTTGAGCCACATTAGCTTGCAAAAGTGCATTCAGAACCAAATCTTGTTGACGAGATTCACAATCAACCAACATTTCATAAAGAAGATCAAGAGACATAGGTATGGCAGAAGCAACGGCACGAATGGACTCGAATTCGAAAGATAACCCAGCAAGAATAACACTGATCTGTTCTTGGACAGAAATAGGGTGACCAGCAGCCAACAACTTATCACAAATTATCTTGCTCAAATAATCTTTGATGGTGAGCTGCCCTTTCTTTTGAGAATATAAAGAATGACGTAAGGTAGAAATGGACATAGTGGATTTTGTAGCAAACCTCTGAACGACTGAACTCCAGACATCAAAACTTGAACGAGCATCAGTAAGATGCATCAGAATATCATCACAAATTATGGACAACAACCAGGAAGCCAACAGTTTATCCTGTTGTTGATGAACCAAGAAATCAGGATTAACAACATGCACGCCATTACCATTGACAATTGTTTGTGGAGGAATACCAACTGTGCCAAGAACAAAATCATGCAGTCCATACCCTTCAAGGATCAACAAAATTTGATGTTTCCATAGTAGAAAGTTGTGCTCCCCAAGTTTCACTGTATCATGCTTAGGAAACTGCTGGACTTTTTTCAAAAACCATAAGTAACATCTGAAGAAGAAACATGAACGGATGGATCATTACCGGAGATTGCATCGTTCGCCATGGAAGAGAAAGAAAAGAAAAAAAAATCAAGGCTCTGACACCATGATAGAAACCACGAGAATAGAAATAGTAGAGAAAAACTGAAAATGAAATGACGTTGAAGTTATTATTTCATGCATACTTCAGTACAGCAAAAACCCTTGGTATTTAATGCTAAGCATTAAGTGCTAAGCAGATTATTAACTAACTAACCAACTAACTGCTAGCTATTTAACAAACTAACAGCTAACCGTTTACATTACTTAACACCACCTACTCTAAGATCATATCTGTTTGGCAACTCAACTGTACCTTTATAAGTACATAAATTAACAATCTAACCTTAATAAAAATTTTGAGTGTTACATAAAATATTTTTAGTCTCTCTATTTTTATTTTCAAAATTTTAATTGTTTTTTTTATTTTTCATATTTTAAAACTTAAGTTCAATTGTTAACATTATTAAATATTTTATTTTATTTTATTAATGTGATATTTTGGAAATTTTATAAAAAGAGCTCAGTTGATGGTGTATAACAAAAATAATAATATTCAAATCAACTTGAATTCAATAATAAAATTTTAACATACCGATTCAGTATGTTTAAATTAGGGATTAGTAACATCATCGACATCAATTTCCACACCCAATCTCAATTATTGCAATTATTGATCACAAGTCATTTTCAGTTTTGCAGATTCACAAAGGCATATATATCATTTAAATTATGATATATTAATATTAATATTTAAATCCCGGTGAAATTTTTGTATTATTTTTAAAGTTGATTTCATCAATTTGTATAAATAATTTGTGTTAATTTCTTTAATATTTAATTTATTATCTCAAATGTTATATAAAATTGAATTTAAGTATAATATTATTGAATTTATAAAAGAAAATTTTCGCTTTCCACTATTGGACAGCTCAATAATTATAACTAAAATCAAATTAATATAGACCACAATTAAACTAAAAACTAGAATACAATTGTATTTATATTAGATATTTTAACCAAATAAATCAACCTTTAAGACACATATTGACAAAAACTCTTACTTTATTAATTTTGAAAAACCTTGCATTAATTAACGTCGGTGATGATACTCTTTGACGACAGCTACTTTAAAAGATATCAAATACCGACATTTAGCTACACTAGTTTCTTAGTGTATTTACGTGTTTATTTATTTAAAATTGTGTCGAAATTATTTTTTGAAATCGATTTTTATTTTAAAAAAACAAAAAATGGGAGTCGCCATCAATTTTTTTATGAGGTTTGATCAGAACACCTCGTAATTTGATTGTTTTAATAAAATGTTTGATTTAAAACGACGATTTTTAGTCTACAAAGTTTATAAAACAGGTTCGGGAATCGGTTGCGCACGAGGAAAAATTAGCACCCTTGTTACGCCCAAAATTGGTACCTAATTAATTACTTGATGTCTTTGGTGTCGAAAATTGGAAATCTGAAAAGAGTTAAAAAAACACTATCCCTCTTCGTATTAATGTATATATTTCAATAAAGTCCCTTAAATAGGTCAAAATGTATGAAAAAGCTTTCTTATCTCGAGGTAACAAAAGGTCATATCTCGTAAGTTAGGACACGACATCTCGAATTCTTGAAAATAAGTTTGCCTTTTATTTTTTATATTAAATCTTGCGTATTTTAATTTTAAAAAGGATATTCGGTCATCTAAGTTCAACGAGAAAGTCGAGATCCTGTAAGTTAGGGCACGACTTCTCGAATCTCCAAATACGGAACATTGCATTGTTATTTAAAAAAAAAATTCTTTTTTTGAATAATGACAAGTGTAATATTTAAAACGATGGGTATTTATCTCATTTTTGGGTATAATATAAAAGCGACTAATTACATTTAAACATAATGCATGATGTAGTGATTTTAAAAAGGCTATGTGGGTAGAATATTAGAATGATAAAATATAAATAAATAAGAGTATACTTTAATAATAATATCAAATGTAAATATTTAAAAAGTGTAAGAATAACAAATAAATAAATAAAACAAATTTAAATATTTAACAAGTAAAAGAATAACAAATAAATAAATAAACGGAAAATATAGATATAAATAATATCAAATTTTAAATATTTAAAAAGTAAAAGAATAACGAATATAAATAGATGGATAAAACAAATATAGATAATATCAAATTTTAAATATTTAAAAAGTAAAAGAATAAGGAATAAATAAATAAATAGATAAAACGAATATAGATAATGTCAAATTTAAATATTTAAAAGTAAAAGAATAACAAATAAATAAATAGATAAAACAACTCATAAAAGAATGAAATTAATTGAATGACTGAATTGAAATTTAAACGAAATTAACAGTATAAATCATAATAAATTAAATAATAAAACAAAATAAAGGACTAAAATTAAACGCGCAAAAAAAGGCAAGGACCAACTAGGAAATTATTCCCAGGCCCGCAAAGCGCACCATTTCAAGGGGGATCAAAACGGAAAAAGACAAAATTAAATGGTGAAATTTTTAAAAAGAAAAAAAATAGGACTGGATTGAAACAAGTTGCAAAAGCGAAAGGACCAAAAGAGTAAATAGACCTCCCATGTCAAAAACACACGGATCCTATACGGTTCGGGTCGGGTCGTCGGGTCTTGATTCAAAATGACGTCATTTTGGCAAATGATGCTTAAGTCCAAAACGACGCCGTTTCGATCCCTATATAGATATTAAAAATTAAAAAAAAACACTTCTCTCTTCATTTTTTTCAAAAATTTCTAAGAACTCTCTCAGGCTCTCCCTTTCTCCAGTCTTGGCTCAGGCCATCGGCCACCGTGACGACTGCCGGTCACTGGTGACAGCACCGCCGTCCACGGTGGCCGAAAAAATAACCCGAATCCTTTTTTGATCTCTTTTTCACCCTCAGTCCCGATTTAAAACCAAAATGACCAAAAAACCACCAAGATTTCGAAAAATGAAGAAAGAAAAAAGAGAAAACGACAGAACCTTTAGGTTCCTCGTTGTCACTAATGGGTTTTTCGACGAGCCCACTAACTTGGCCACCCTCCAAACCGGAGAAAACTCCAAACCGGAGAAAACTCAGGTGACTAGTTTCTTTTTATTATTATTATTTATTTACTTCAAAAAAATCAGATAAAAAATAAAATTTCTACCTTTCAAAACTTGAAACTTTTTTTTGTATTTCTATTTGTGCGTAAAAAAATTACATTGATATGTTCATGGCTTTTATAGCCATATTACAAAATCATTTATCTTTTTTTCTTTGTCTTTTCTACTGTTTTGCTTCTGTTTTCTGTTGTTTCCATTGTTTCTGTCCTTTCGTTTCCTCTTTGCAGGTAGTGGAAAGTCAACGACGGGATAAAAAGCCTGCCCTTGCCATTTTGGTGAAACGGCGGCAGGGGCGTCAGACCTCGGGACGAGGCACCTCGAGTGGCGTGCGTTCACGTAGAGGGTAGCGGCTCTAGAGGCTAGGATTTTTTTATTTTATTGAAACTTAGTTTAGGTTGTGAGCCATTTGGGCTTTAGGATTTTTAATGATTTGGGCTGAATTTTTTTTTAAATGGACTATTATTTATGAGTTTTGTTGTTATTTTTATTTTTTCATTTCTGGTTTCTATTTGGGCCCGGGCTAAATTGGGCATCTATAAATTGTATTCAAATATTATTTAAAATACATCAACAATTGCTTTTATTTAATTAATAATATTTTTAGAAATTGTAAAATAATTAAATTATTTTATAATAAGATATTACTTATCAAGTCTTAATTTAATCTCTCTTTTTTATATTTATTACATATGATTTTTAACTCTTATTAATATTAAAACAATACTTTAAATTCAATACTCTATAATAAATGAAAAATAATAGAATTATTATCATTCAACTCATTTGTACAGCTAAATGAATAAAAACTTTGTTATATTTATCATATTATTTTTATATGACTTTAGCTATTATTAATTATTAATTAATATTGAAAAAATAAAATTATTTTTAAAATTTATCTCATATTATTCAACATAGTTTAAATGTATAAAACCTTTATTATCATATTTATAAAACATTTTAATGATAAGTAACCTAGTATTTTTATATTTATCACATCAATTAATATTATTTTAATTATTATTAATTAATATTATAATAATACGTTAAATGCAAAATTATGTTATATCTTTTTGCTTCAAACTCGTAACTATGGCTAAAAGACAAATGGTATTACCAAGAAATCAAGCTAAGAATGAAACATTTTCCCCCTTGCTTTTACATGCAATAAATTCTGTATCCACCAAGCACGTGGATATGGCTGTATCTTTTTGAAACTAAAGAATAGTCCAAAGTATATCATTGTCACTTCAACAATTTTTCAAAGGGTTTGTTGAGTTTGGAGCCCATGGTCATGCTTCACCTACGTTGTTCACACTTGAACATTAACGTTGAATTTAAGTACGTGCTGGACATGTAAACACATTTAAATTTTAAGGTTATTTAGATTGACAAACCCACATATTTCGCAAAGGAAACAGATTATTGAACTTATATGGACATATTTAGCTAACATATATAGTGTGCATGAATAAGCTTTCACCACACTTACTGCTAGATTGGGTGAATTTGTAGATAATATTTCTAGCTTTTAATACATTATTAATGAATTTCTTTTTCAAGTTATACTAAGTGGGGTTAAATGACTATAGTAAGTTTTATTTATTTTTATCTTTTAACTTGTCGATTAAACTAATTAGTGTAGTAAAAAAATTGTACCAAAATTTTCAGTTGATATCAATTTCAAGTTTAATCAAGATAACTTGTAATCCTACCTCTTATTACAAAAAATTCATTAATTATGAATATATATGGAGTATAGGATACTTCAAAAGTGAATACGAATATTACCTAAAAAGAATAAATATAAAGTAAAATTGTATAAGGAAATTAATGCACGTATAGAATTTTAGCTTGATTGGCATCGATATTGTTGTTAGTGCAGGAGGATTTGAGTTCAAGAGCGTTGAAGCGTATTTATCCTTCTATTTTAAAAGTTGGGAAGGAATTATAGGTAACTCTAAACATTATATTAAAAAAGAATTTAAATAAAATTTTATAGTATTTTAGGGTTTTTTAAGTCAAAGTTAGTATACACGCTATTGAGTCAAAAGGCATTTTTGGTTACTTAATAATAGTAGATGTGACTATTTGGGTATTCAATGTGGTGAACGGTTATTAGTTGAAATGAATTAATGGGGTCCAAATTGGCTTATAAAAGCACTTGGGATGTTGGAACTGTCATGAACCAAGCTAAAACTCAAACAAAATGGAGAGTGTTACTAAAAGAGTTGTCTTGTTATCTTTGCTTTGTTTTAATGTGTTTGTAGTAAATGTGATTGCTAAAGAAGTGGTGAGTACGAAAGAGGAGGAAGAGAAGTACTTAACACAGGGAGGTGGCTTTGGAGCTGGGGGCGGGGGTGGTTTCGGTGGTGGTGGTGGATTCGGAGGTGGGCATGGTGGTGGTGCAGGTGGAGGCTTTGGTAAAGGTGGTGGATATGGTGGTGGGATTGGCAAAGGAGGAGGTGTTGGTG
Source organism: Gossypium australe (assembly GCA_005393395.2). Classification (NCBI taxonomy): domain Eukaryota; kingdom Viridiplantae; phylum Streptophyta; class Magnoliopsida; order Malvales; family Malvaceae; genus Gossypium; species Gossypium australe. The sequence continues at coordinate 146,113,337 of CM016616.1, read as the reverse complement.
GTGGAATTGGGAAAGGTGGTGGATACGGAGGTGGCATAGGAAAGGGTGGTGGGATTGGCAAAGGAGGAGGTGTTGGTGGTGGAATCGGAAAGGGTGGAGGATACGGAGGTGGCATAGGAAAAGGTGGTGGGATTGGCAAAGGAGGAGGTGTTGGTGGTGGAATCGGAAAGGGTGGAGGATACGGAGGTGGCATCGGAAAGGGTGGTGGGATTGGCAAAGGAGGAGGATATGGAGGTGGATTTGGTAAGGGAGGAGGCCATGGGCATGGTGGTGGATTTGGAAAGGGTGGTGGAGTCGGCGGAGGAATTGGAAAAGGTGGTGGATTTGGCGGGGGTGCTGGAGGTGGATATGGCAAGGGTGGTGGTTTTGGAGGTGGGAAGGGCGGTGGTTTTGGAGGTGGTGGGGGTGGTGGAAATGGACACCATTGATATTACAAGCTTCACGATGCATGCATGCATAGATCAAAATGCAATATATATTTATTAATCCAAAATGAGGCATATATATAAATATTGTTTTGCCTCTTCCTATGCGCTCTACCTACTTTAATAATGTATGACAACCAAATAAATATATGTGAATTTTAAAATATCAACGATGAATATGTTTTATTTTATCATAATTCGAATTTTTTTTATTTACTTATCATCTGAATTTATATTTAATTAAAATTTTAACCTTAAACATAATAGCTTATGATATATGGGTGAAAATTTTTAATGTATATATTTATTTGTTATGAATATTTTATTATTAAGTGGATATTCGTTAGAATCAAGATAATTTTGATATACATTAAGATTCTAATGTTTATTAGAAGTAAAGTTTTATATTATATGTATTATGTTTATAAATATAGACTTTGGAGAAGCCGTTTAAACATCCTATCAATAAAAATATGTTCTCTTTTATTCTCCTATTTTTGTTTCTTTTATTCTCTTTATTATTTATTTTATAACACGTTATTAGCATGATACTCGTTTTTCATACTTTCCTTCTAAAATTTATTTAGTTTTTTTTTCTCAAATCCCTTTTAAAAACACCTTCATAATTATATTTATTACTCTTTAAAAAGAATGGATGCTTCAGTCATTTTTCAACTGAATTAGTATCAGCCGTCGAATTAATTTATAAAACTAACTTAATAAAAAACTTAAATATAATATAAATTAATTATAAGCGTTTAAATTTTTTTAGGTTAAAATGTTTAATAATTTTTATTTATTCATTTGGAATTTAGTTCTTCTATTTTTTATTTTCAAGAATTTAATTCTTTTATTTTTCAAATTTCAAATTTTAGGTTCAATTGTTAGTGTGATCTTTTGAAATTAAAAAAAAAAAAAACACTCACTAAATTTCAAATGTATGAATAATATCATGATTTTCCTTTCCCCTTTAGGTCGGTTGTGAGCGAGGAGGGATTTGAACTCCCGACAGCATGATTCGTAGTCACGTGCTCTACTCCTCTGAGCTATAGGCTCCCACCTCATCTCCATTGGGTCTTTTCTTAAGAATACCTTTAAAAAAGTTATTTCCTACTTAAGTCATTTTGGGTTAAAAATATGTGAAAGTGCGTTTATATATATAAGAACGACATGTTTCAAGGTGGTTAATGAAAGAGAAGGGATTTCATAATTGAGATTTTGAATAAAACGACTTTTTCATTTTTCATTCTTATTACTTTTTCAATAACGAAGACTTGGGGAATATTTTAACCAAAACTTTTAATATCTATTATGGTATCACACATTCATCCTATATGATAAATATATTAATCTCGATGTGATTATACGCTATAAAAATAATAATTAAAACAAATTACACTATTAAATCAACACAACATAGATATATAAATATTTCAAATTTTATATATAATATTTATTATCAATATATTAAAATACACAAATTCTTTAAATTCAATTATTATATAATAAAGTAAAGTGTTAAAAAAAGAAGAAGAAGCTTAATACCATTTTTAGCTTTTGTATTATAGGAAAGTTCTCACTTTTAACCTTTTTACTATTTTTTATCATTTTATTCCCTTACTTTCATTCTATCACTCAAATTAATCCTTTTGTTTTTTTTAGTCACACAGTCATCTTTCTCCCTTTTCTTTTTCTTTCTTGGCTTAACTCAAAACCCAAGGAAAAACATAGGCACCTCACTTTGTTTTAGAGGCGAAGTTAAAAAATTATTTGGAAAATCGGAATTAAATTATATATTTTTATGAAAGTAAATATTATAATTTCATCATTTTAATAGTATATATTTTTATAACTTTTAAAAGATTAAATTAAATTTTTATTATTTTTGAGGGATCAAAATACAATTTTATTATTACTAATTTAAAATTTTATAAATTATAAAAATACTTAAATAAATTCTTTTTTCATTTTAGGGCCGGGCACTGCTGCCCCTGGATCCGCCACTGTTTTGTTCTTACTCCCACTGCCTTATTCCGGCATTGGAGCTCTGATCAAAGACCATCCTTGGGCTACCCTTTCCCCCCTCCTTTAACTGGTCGACCTCAAGGAAAACATCGAAGGAGGTTCATTGAAGGTTTGAAACTCAAGTCTTCAATCCGTCGCTTTTCGTCAATTCGACATCGCTCTTACCACCATGGCCATCATTCGTCAACATCTTCATCACCACCACGTTCCATGTACTTCACTTCAAGAAATTGGGACCAATCCTAGGTGTTGACTGACAAAAAATCTAGAGCAGCCATTTTGGGGTCTTATGAGCAGTGAGCTTCCATCTTTCTTGAAAAATTCTCAAAATTTTGTGTCGTTTCCAAGTCAGCAATCAACAACACACTGCCAGATTCTTAAAGCATTTTCAGATATAGAAACATTTCATGTTGGAAAAAAAAAAATATATATATATATATATGTATATATATTCATGAAAGAAGAAGAGAAATGAAAAAGAAAAATATTTTATTATTAAGAAAAGAATTAAAAAAACATGTTGGCATTTTAATCATTACAATGATGTGAATATAGTGTACATGTGTTAACCTTTGATTTTTTAAACAAAAAAATGTGAGTAAATTAAAAAAATAGTCACTTTTATTTGCCTTAGATTTCGCTTTAATCACTTATGTTTGAAATGTTATGTTTTAGTCACTTATTGTCTTGTTACGAAGTGGTCACTCTGTTGTTAAGCTCCGTTACTTCCCTAACGACAATCCTACATAGCAGTTCAAATGAGTTTTAAATGTCAACTTGGATGTCCAACTAGGACGAGAATAAGTTTTTAATTAAATAAATTTAATTAATTAAAAGATTTAAATTAATTACACCTTAGACTGGAAAAGGAAAATCGTCCGTCTCCGTCTCCTTTTCCTTTTAGTTTTCTTTTCCATTTGATTGAAAAAAACTATTCTCATCCTAGTTGGACATCCAAGACGGCATTTAAAACTCATTTGGACTGTTATGTAGGATTGTTGTTAGAGAGTTAACGGAGCTTAATGGCAGAGTAACTACTCTGTAACAAAACACAAACGTAAATGACTAAAACGTAACATTTTAAATATAAATGACTAAAATATAATTTAAGGTAAATAAAAATAATTATTTTTATAGTTTAATCAAGCTAACTTTAGTGACGGAATAAAAATAAAAAATTAAAATAATAAAAGTGAGAACTTTCCATGATCAAAATGATATTAAGCCTAAGAAAAAGGTAAGTAATAAATTAGGGTGGCATTTGTGCTGACAAGTTGTGGGCATTGAATGGTAATTAGTACACATTTAATCAAGACAAAACAGAATCATAACCTTCACTTTTGTTAACTTTATATTTTCCCAATTCCAATGTCAATGTTGGATTATTTTGTGCCTAAACAATAATTTAGATATTACCAATACAATAATAATTAGAATTATTATTAGTATTAATGTATAACTTTTTAAGTTAAAAATGTAAAAAGAAAAAATGAATAACTATATTTATGATTGAATTTGGAGATGATTTTTTCAAGGAATGTAAAATAGGTTTGGATATTTGTGGATGCTTGTAAAATAAAGATAAGTTTGGAGACCTAAAATTTAGGGTTTTGATATAAGATTTAGGGTTTCAAAAAATTCAATTGATTGTCCAATAAATAATATTTTCATTTTTTTTTCTAAAGGAATCAACAATCCCAACAAAATTAAAGTCTAAATGTACAAAAGTACAAATATTTAAGAGTAAATTTTAATCATAATTATATTAATATCGAAATGATCAAACCTTACACAATGCTATATTTATATTATAGTTTTATTATTCGAAAATTTACTTTATTAACTGTTGGTGGAATTTTTAAATTTCATATTAAGTTGAAGATGCGACATATATCTTATAAAATATATTTAAAAATTAAATATTGTTATGATACTTGTTATTAGCGGTTCAAAACTCAAATGGGACCTGAATGGGTTTGGGTCAGATGCCATCGAGCTCGCAAACTGAGTTTGCAGACCAAACTCGCATGATAATGGTTGTTCGCAAGAGGATACTTATATTCTTCAGTTAAATCACACATGAGATCGCGCATGAAACCACGTAAACACGTGTTAAGTCTAGAATAAAATACATATTAATATACATGGAACCTATCACTACACCAAAACAGACTTTTAGCGGCGTTTTTAGTGGCGTTTTAAAGAAAAACGCCGCTAATATTACACATTAGCGGCGTTTTACGCAAAAAAATGACAAATAGTGGCGTTTATTTTGAAAAACGCCGCTAAAAAGGATCTTTAGCGGCGCTTTTGGGGAAACGCCGCTAAAAGTCCAATCTTTAGCGGCGCTTTCTGGGAAACGCCGCTAAAAGTCAGATCTTTAGCAGCGCTTTTGGGGAAACGCCGCTAAAAGTCAGATCTTTAGCGGCGCTTTCTGGGAAACGCCGCTAAAAGTCCGATCTTTAGCGGCGCTTTTGGGGAAACGCCGCTAAAAGTCCGATCTTTAGCGGCACTTTTGGGGAAAACGCCGCAAATAATTTGAAAGTTTTTTTGGGTATATTCATATATTAATTTTAATATATTAAATTAATTATCATTATAGTTTAGGGTTTATGGTTTAGCGTATAAATTTTAGGGTGTAAGGTTTAGGAGTTTCTATTTTAAATGTTTAGGGATTATGGTGTGCATATGTGGGTTAAAGTTTAGGGTTTCATAAGTTTAAGGGTTAATGATTAGGGGTTAGGGGTTTATGTTGTATGATTTAGGGATTATGAGATATAAGATTGGGGTTTAGGGTTTAGAGTAATTAATCTCTTTTAATTTACGCATATAGATTCTAAACCCTAAATCATAACTCTAAACACTCGACCATAAACTCCTAAATTACAAACACTAAACCATTAACCATTAATATTTATAATTTAGGGTCTATGGTTTAGGATTAATCATTTAGGGTTTAAGATTTAAGATTAATGGTTATGTTAGGGTTTAGACCGGGTTTATAGTTTAGTTTTTAGTATTTTAGAGTTATGGGGTTTTGAGTTTAGTAAGTTAGAGTCTTAATAGTGTTTAGGGATTTAAGTATTAAGGATTTTGATAAATAGATAAAAATCATATTATTTTAGGGTTTAGGTAAGCAATTAGATTATTTCTTTAATTACTTCTGCAACTTGTAATATATATATATGAATTAAGGTGTATAATTTAGGGTTTAGAGGTAGGTGTATATATAATTTAGGGTTTTAGGATTTAGGTATGAGAAATTAAATTATAAAACTGTACAAATTAAATATATTGTTAGAAACAAAATAAAATTAATTTAAAAGAATCTAATTAATAATTAAATAAAAAAATTATTAATATTGAAGGTATTAGCGGCATTTTTGAGAAAAAAAATATTTTGAAAATATTGTTAGAAGGGATTCGGGTTTAGGGGATTATGGTTTAGGGTTTGGGGTTTAGAGTTTGGGATTTGAGGTTTGGGGTTTATATTTGAAACTTATTGTTTTTGTTTTCTTACATAAAATATATATATAAAAATTATGTCATGTATCTAATTCTTTTAAATATTGCTCAAAGTTTCAAAAATTATTTATTTAAATTTGATATGAATTATATAATAACTAAATATAAAATTATAATAAAAGTCAAGCACTCTTTCATCTAGCCTCTTCTATTTATTATTTAACTAGTTTAATTATATTAATTAAAACATATTTTTAATTTAATATTTAAAATCTTTACAAAAAATTAATAACACAGAGAAAAAAAATTAAAACAAATAACATTGAAAAATACATGTTAAAAATGAAAAAAATGAAAATACAATTATTTAAAATACTTTTAAAGTTTTTTAAGTATATGACTTATTATTGTTTAAATTATATATTAAATAATTTACTATATAATGGTAAAAGAGATAATTTTAATTTTAATAATATTTTAAATTATTTAAGAGATATTAGATAAACTTTATGTATAATAAAATTTTAAAAAATTGTAAAAAATTATAAAAAAATATTTTATATTGAATTCAAGTATTAGCGGCGCTAGGTTAAAAGCGCCGCTATAAGTAGGCAATAGCGGCGCTAGTTTAAAAAACGCCACAAAATTTAGATTTTTTTTGAAAAAACGAAGCCGTTTATTTATGTCGTCTTTTATTCAATTTTATGACCCGATCGAAATCCTTAGACTCTTCACCTTTTTTTCAGAATCCCTAAATTCCAAAAATCAGAGTCCTCCTCAAATCCTCTCCTGCTTTGCCATTGATTCTCCATTCTTCCTCATCGCGTCGGCCTTCGTCGGCCTAAATTCCAAAAGAAAAGAAGAAATGGCGAAATCTGTGAGCCAAGATGCGATTTCAACAATTTCGGCTAACCCATCTCCCGATTCTTCTTTAGATATCCCTGAAATCATCGTTCAGGTCTTGGATCTTAAGCTCACTGGCAACCGTTACACGTATGTTTCTTCCTATTCTTCAATCAATCTATTCTGTGTCTATGCATTCCTTTTATTTGATTAATACCCAAACAAGTTCTGGGATTTATTTACTTCATAAGTTTATTGGATCTGTGCTATTTATTTTCAATGGAAATATTGTGTAGTGATCTTAACCTCACTGGCAACATCGTTTTACTGATTATATTGTGTTGGGTCTTTGGTTTTGAAGGTTTAATGCAAGTGATGGGAAGATGAAGCTGAGAGCCATTTTTCCATCAAACATGTCATCTGAAATCATTACAGGTAGTGTCCAGAACAAGGGTCTTGTCAGGATTCTTGATTATACCCTCAATGATATCCCCAACAAATCTGAAAAGTAACTGTTGGTTACCCTTTACTTCTCTCTCCCTTGATTTTTTTAAGGTTTCTTAGGCTTGATGTTCGAAATGGGTTTCAGGTATTTGATTGTAACAAAATGCGAGGTAGTATCTCCTGCACTTGAGACGGAAATTAAAGCTGAAGTCGAAACTGAGGAACATGACACTATTTTAAAGAAGCCAAAGCTTGAAAATGAAGCTAGATATGAGGCTAAGCTGACGTGTCTGGTATTATTTTGAAGCCAAAGCAGGAAATTGTTTCAAAGTCTGCTGCTCAAATAGTACATGAGCAACGAACAAAGTAAATTTCTTTACGGTTTTTTTTTTTTATGTTTGATTCTATTGTCTTTTAGAGTTGGTTCTTTATTAATTTTTACTTTGTTCTTATGCTTCCAGCATGGCTCCATCATCACGGATGGCAATGACAAGAAGAGTGCATCCTCTTGTTTCGTTTAATCCTTACCAGGGCAATTGGATGATTAAAGTTCGTCTCACAAGCAAGGGAAACATGTGTACCTATAAGAATGCTAGAGTAGTATCTACTGTTGTTTTTATTTATTATTTATTTATATAAACTGTTATCTTAATTATTTGATAGACTTATCAAATTTCTCCCAACTCAAAAAATATTGTTTTTCACGAGAAATTTTTTTATAAAGACAACATAATACTATTATCATCAAGCTAAAAATTATTAACATCTTACATATTTAAAAGTACAGTGAACATTTATTAATATGAACTATAGAAATACTTTGTTACAAAATTATAATCAGAGTTGAAGTGAAATTTAGTTCAAATTTGTCTTATATTACCGCTATTATGTCCTATTAATTATTTCATGGTCTTATCAAGAAATCATTTTTCTTTAATGTGCTTTGTTGAAAATTTCAGACTGAAATCATTTTTGAGTAATTTATCGTTGTTTTCACTGTTGAATTTCAGAGGGATCCACTGCGGATATTTTATGAAACAATGTACCAGCAAATTCCCCATAGTGAAGTGGCACAATTCTGGTAAGACATAATTCCCCAAATCCTGCATTTACTTTTTATGGGTAATGTAGTTCATTTCTGTGGCGTGTTGTAGTTCTGTAATGTAACCCCTGTTTGGTCTTTCTCTGTAGCGGCGGCTGTGATGGGTTTTGTTATATTGGGACGTAGACTGTATAAGATGAAGCGGAAGAGCAGTAGCTTGCAGCTGAAGGTTACCATGGATGATAAGGTTAGTTGCTGCTTATGTTTTTCTATTATTGTTGTCAATATTTGGAAATTGAATTATCACTTGTCTCAGATTTATTATGTAATCAGATCACCGTAATATATAAGTTATCCCTGCTGCTTCATAATTTAGATCCATTTTTGCTCTAGGGTTCACGTTGAAATTGAATTTCACTCCCTTTTATATAAGACTATTTATGATCCTTTCCATTTTTGTTGCGTCATCTCTTCAAGCTTCTCAATGGCTAGTTGAGATCCTTTGTTTGATTGATTTGTCTGAGTTTTTACTCTGCATCTTTACGAATTTCTTGCTCTGGAAATTTAACTCCCACGTTACTAGCTGCATTCAAAACATGAATGGGCCTTTTGCCTTCATTTTTCAAAATAGAACCACTCTCTTTTCCTTTTAGCTCTACATAATGTCCAATTTCTTCAAAACCAGGTCCACCACTTTTTTTTCTTTTTGATTATAAAGTCTAACCTTCCCGTACCTCTTTTCCCTCTTTATTTGTTTAGCTTCAGCACGAATCCATAATGGTCAATTTCTAGAGGATCACTTGACTTAGATGAAAGTCTACCTTTTTCTCTCCCTGATGTTTATTAAAAATCAATCAGTACAAGGTAAGATTTTGGAGTTATTATTTATTTATTGGGCATGCGATTTCAGCTGAAATATTCACCTTGTACTGATTGAAATATTCACCTTCTATATATATATATATATATATATATATATATATATGGCAAAATTTACAATAAGTTAATCCAACACTAGTTTGATTGAGAAAAGATAATGAAAAATATTAACATATTATAAGCATATTTATTTATTTACTTCAATGATTTTTTTAGAATTAAATAAATTATATTACAATAATCTTGAGATGAATGTGTGATTAAGTGAGAGATTTAATCCGTTTTGGTTGTAGATTTGCTGGATAAAGTTTTTATATTTTTTCCATAAATTTGCGAATAGGGATAGTAATGAAGCGAGGTTGAGAGATGTTGTTAGATCTATCAACACTTTGTAATTGGTATTTTTGTTTCACCATCCGTCTTACTCCATTATGAAATTGATGTTGGATGTATCTCGACCCAAATCAATTTGAGTTTTGCTATTTATTTATAAGTATAATAACAAATTTAACCCTTAATATATACCTCTATTGTTTAATTAGCCCTAAGTTATATTTCACCTTCAACATTTAAAAAAAAAAGCTGAATTACTTTTTTTTAACAAAAATACTAACTAAAATATTAAATTTTTTAATATTGAAGCCACCATAGCAATTCACATGTACTTCATGTATTTTTTATTTTTTGAGTTTTTATGAAATTTTTAATAATTTTTTTATTTTTGTAATTTTTAAATTATTTATTGACATGGCATATAAGACAAATAGTGTCATGCCGGCGTGAAGTACACATGGACTGCTATGCATATTACCATGCCAACATCATTAAAATTTTAATATTATAGTCAACATTTAAAATAATAATAATTTAACTCTTTTTGAAAGCAAAAATTGAAAGCAAAGCATCAAGGAAAGAGTATGTTCATCTTCTTGCAGAATGCCATAAATTGTACTGTGAACAGAGGCTTTGGTGAGTGATTACCCCCCGCACATGCACGCACCGTTAGTTCAATATTCAAATTGGTTTTTAATGTCAGATAATATACTATTTTTAAATTGGTTCTTGCTAGTGGTGGAAAGGTTTGGAACTTTCTGTTGCTATTTGGTGCTAAACCAATTTGGAAATGTTAATATGAACAATTGTTGTGATATTTTAAGCTGGAAAACAACTCAAATTTTTAAAATTTTGTACTTTATTTTAAAAATCTGTTTCTTCTCTGTTTTCCAGTTCTTCATCATGGCATGCATGTGTAGCATTAAAATATTTTGAGAAAATTAGGTTTATTGTATTTTTTTTCTAGGTTGCTGCATCTTTGAACTGTACTGATGATTGAAGAACCCAGCCTATTCCTACCATCCCTTCGGATATGATAAAGATGAAACTTAATTTAGTAAAACTTCCTGCAAATTTATTTACAATAATTTGGAGGACATCTCTTCTTTTGGTTAATATTTTACAGTTTTACATTTTTGATTAATATTTTATATATTAATAAACTAAAAAGATTTATATATTTACTTTTAAGTATATTTGGTTAGCTGGAATAAAAAAAATCTAAAAATATAATTGTAGGTGGCCTTCAGGCAATTCATTGGTTCGGTGAGCAAGGTGAACTATTTGACCATGCGCAATGGCTTTAGCAGCGTAAGTAATTTGTTGGCCTACATCATCTAATAATTTGATTAGCAAATTGCTCAGCTGGTGAGTTCAACTCTAATCACCAAATATTAATGGTTAATGCAGGCACATTTTGCAGCTAACACAAAATTTGACTTCCATAAATACATCAAAAGATCCATGGAAGACGATTTCAAAGTCGTCATCGGTATCAGGTCTGTTTAAAACCACTTTAAATTTAAATTAGCTTTATATTGCTACTCTGAAATTTATTGGTTGTTGGTTTTTAGGATGTTGCAGCACACTTCTGTGGGCATTTGCTATCATCTTCTTGCTTCTAAACGTTTACAGTTTGTAATTCTACCCCTTTCGGATTAGCATATCATAAATTAATAAATGGAGTATTTATAACATAATATACGTGGTGCATGCAGAATGACAAACTCTCACCTGGTTGTCTTTAGTCCCACTGACTGTAAGCCACCCACATCCCTAATTAAACTTTATGTTATGGATTGAGAAATAAAAGTAGAAATATTTGGTGAATTGCTATGCATCTCCCTTTTCCTTGGCATGTAGCAAATTGTTAGTCAACTCTTCCACAAGTTCAGTTGCATATGGTTTTTTTAATTGTGAAGGAAGGTCATAAGTTCTATAAAATCTTCATTCAATGCTATAATATGTGAGATCTTATTTTATATTCTATTTATTTCTAGACTTGTTAGAATAAATCTTCCTCCTGGGCATTAGGACTGAAAGTAAAGCAGTAGTTTTTGCACTTAAATTATAAAATTTTCCTCGCAAATTGGAAAAGACCAGAAATAATAGTATTGTGTGTTTTAATTGTTTTTACAGAAGAAGATTCTGACATCTAATCCTTATCCTTCGTTTAGGTAGTTCCATTCCATTGGTGGTTAAACATTTGATTTTGCATCAATAAACATTTTAGACTTATGTTTGGTCTCACTATGGATAATGGCATATGCATATGATATAAGACTAACATGTTTGTATAGAATATGACTAACATGCTAAAACTTAATGTTCATGCATTCCGTCATTCAAAGAAAAATTGTCCCACGAGCACCTTTGATCTTTATTTTCTTTGTTACAATTCTCTTAGTATTATCTACTCTCTGATGTAGGAGCCAATGATTAACACATACGCCAACTTTAGAAATGATGTTCTTCACCGTATTAAAAGACTTGGGTACAATGCTGTTCAGATCATGGCTATTCAAGAGCACTCATATGATGCTAGCTTCGGGTATTACGTCCATCGTAATGTGTTTGTTATTAGGAGCATTTTTATAATTTTAGGCAAATCTCACATGCTTGTTATTAGATGGAATTATAGAAATATGTATTCTTCTAAAATTTTCATTTTAATGTCTTGAAATTAAATTATACATTTTTAAATTAGATTTTTGGTGTTTTTTATATATAATTTTTTTTTTTTTTATTGACTTTTAGCGGCGTTTTTAAAAGCGTCGCAAAAAGTATAATAATTTTTTTTATTTTTCATTACTTTTAGTGGCGTTTTTAAAAAAAAAAGCGCCGCTAAAAGAATAATAATTTTTTTTATTTTTCATAACTTTTAGCGGCGTTTTTAGGAAAAGCGTCGCTAAAGGCCCGTACCTTTAGCGGCGTTTTTTTTAAAAGCGCCTCTAAAGGCCCTTACCTGTAGCGACGTTTTTCGCAAAAAACGCCACTAATTTTTGCGGCGGTTTCCGTAGCGGCGTTTTTTGCAGCGCTTTCAAAAGCGCCGCAAGTACTATTAGTGGCGCTTAAAAACGCCGCTAAAGGCCCAAAAAAAGGCCGCTAAAAGTCTGTTTTGGTGTAGTGTATCTAATATGTCATATCAATAAACAATACTTATATTATGTAAATAGAGAAACATCACCATCTAGAAAACACAGAGAAAAATACTCAACAAATATATAAATTAACAGAATAATATTTCTCGCAGCCTTAATTTTTTTAATTTTTAAATTTAACTAAGTGGGAAACACGTTTTGTTAGATGGAGTAAAGTAGAATACAAAGGTAGAGACATATTTGAGTTTTGTCTTACGCAATACATCTTCCCCCAAATTTATAATACATACATTGGATTTGGATTGAAACCAAAGCAACATAACAAACACCTACTTTCCGACACATTAAACACTCCTCACACCTTTTTGGTGAAGCTTTTAATACACGTATAGTTTTCAAATATATATATATATATATATATATATAAATTTAAAAAAAAAAACCTTTTAGACTTGTTTGTACCTCCTTTGGACCATTATTCTTTATCATATCATTTAGATAATATATTCTATTTAATTCACTACATGCACATAAAATTATAAAGTTTTGATGTAATATTTGGTATTTGGTATTTGAATTTGAATTTTTTATTTGGTATTATTTATGTTCGTTTTATGATTTATGTTCAAAATTTATGATTGTTCTTAATGATGTTGTTTTAAGGTTTGAGCCGGTATTTCGTGGTTGCCTTTCTCCAAGATTTGAACTTACGTTTGCAATATGTTTTACCATTACACCCAATACTTATTGGTTACATTTTTTTTCTTAATTTGATACTTAAGTTTTTTTGTTTGATTTGGTACTTGAACTTCACAATTTTTTTTTCTCCTATTTTGATACCTAAGGTTTTTTTTTTCATTTTGGCGTCTGAACTTAGCAGTTTTTCCTAATTTGGTATCAAAACTTTTTATTTGTCCAATTTGATACTTAAACGTATCAAATGTTATAGAAATTACCCCAAAACACTAATAGTGTTAGTTTTTATGAGGGGGCATATGAGGGGGTAGGAATAGTTAATGTATATCTAACATGTTCAAATTTTACTTTCATAGAGTCTGTGATTATTTTTACTGTTAATGACAAGGATGATTCAAGCCTGATCTTCAGAAAGCCTTCGATTCCACAAAAATATTGCGAGTATCAGCAGAAATTTGTGTTAAAAAATTATGATTTGAGCTATGCTTAATGAATGAATATTGAAAAGAAAATAGGTTTAAAGAAAAAAAAGAATTTCATTAGGTTATATTAAAATAAAAATAATTCAACATTTAAAATACAGAAATAAAATTTTATGTCATATGTTTTATGTACATTATACATTAATTATCTTTGTTACCTAATGAAAAATAATATTGCTAGAATATTAGGTAATGTTTAGTATAATGGAAAGTGATAACTTCCCTAAGAATTTAATCAATTAGAAAGTGATTCAAACGTTTGCTATGTCAAAACATATTCCCAGGGAAGAGCATAAAATTGTAGACATGATAGTCAAGGTTAGGCGAGACAGAGATTCGGGGTTGCGGTTGGTTAATAAGAATTATATGATGAGTTTTCTTAATGTTTAATACTTGAGTTGTAATATCATTTTCACCAAAAAAAAAAAACCAAAATTGTTATTTTTGAAATCTAACATTACCTTGAGAATTACTTTCCCATAAACATGGTAATACGAATCCCATGAAAAAAAAGTAACTTTCCCATGTTCCCATGTAAGTTGGAAAATTAAAAAAAGGTTATTACAACTCTCTTGTTATTTCAATTACTCTTTTGAAAGTAATTTTTTAAATATTATTTTTTTATGTGCATATTTAACCATTTATATAGTATATTATTTATATATTATATTTATTTTTATTGTTCTTCATATATTTCCTTTTGATTTGTTGATTGATATTTCAATTTCATTATAATATTCATTCAAAAACAAGTTTTATATATGCATTATTATTTTTAAAAAATACATGCAAGATATATTTAAAATAATAAAATTATAAATTAAAAAATAATTTTAAAAATTATCAATTAAAACATTACACTTAAAAATTAATTAAAATATTATTATTAATAAAGTTTATTGCAAAATATTAAATATTTCAATATTATTTTAATTTAATAAGGATAAATTTGTAAATTATAATTACATTCTCGGGAAAGATTTAATGAACCAAACGTGATAATGCAACATTCCAATGATTTTAATCTATACTTTTTAAATATATACCAAATATTGCAAAGTAACTTTTTTCAATATTCTCATTTCATTATAATCATAACATTAGAAAACACTAAATGCTACCTTAGAGTAATTGGTATGACATTTAACAAGTTCAGATACCAAATTTGACCAAAAAAAAATTTAAATACTAAATTAAGAAAAAAAAGTCAAATTTATAGATACTAAATTAGAAAAATGTAAATTTACATATGAGAAAAAAAATCTAAATACTAAATTAAGAAAAAGTGTAAAATTTATTAAAAAAATCCCAAAATCATAACATAGTTACCATAAGACAAAGTTGAGATGTACCATAAATTAATTGTTTATTTATGTTTAAAATGAAAAAAAAAAAAACAAAACAAAATAGAGGATTTGCATGGACCATGAAACCAGCAGCTGACACTAAACTAGAGAAGATTTCAAACTGGGGCCATGGACGTTTCCTTCGAGAAACTGTCTTTAAATTTTTTTAATAAATAAGGGTAAATTATACTTAAGGTCACTAAATTATTAGTAAGTTTACGTTTTGGTCATTCAACTTTAGAAAGTTACAAAATGTCATTGAACTATTCAAAAGTTTTGATTTAAGTGCGTGAACTATTTAAAAGTCTTTATTTAAGACACTAGGTTGTTAAGCAAAGGTGAAGCTTTGTCGGCCCCCTAAAAATGAAAAACTATAATTTAGTCCCTTTAGAAATAGTAAAATTATAAAAAGTGCAACTTGGCCCCTTTAAATATGAAAAAAGTTAGTCCCTTAAGAATAATGGAGTTATAACTTAGTACAAGGTAAAATTTCATTTTGATCTCTTAAAATTTTATAATTCAATTTCGATCCTGTAAAAAATTGGATTTGCCCTTGTTATTAAGTTGTTGTTTTTTTAAGTTTGAGCCATTTGGCTAGTGAGTTTTAAGTGAATATTTGACAATTAGTACGGTGGATCAGCACTTATTAATGAGTAGAAGAATATACTTTAGATTCAAGTTGATCTGACGGCCAATGATGAAAATTGAAGAAGAAAACTATTTGAATTTTAGTTAACATATTTGTAACGTTTAAAGTTGTTTCGTGGAAAAAAGTGAAAGTAGAAGAGAAAAGGAGGAGAGCTTTCAGTTGATGCAGGCAGTGCGAACAGAGAAGATTATACGATAGCAGTTTTAACAGCCCGGTGAATTAAATGAAAAATTTAAAATAGCTCAGCAACCATTTTGTAACTCTTTAAAGTTTTATAACCAAAACGTAAACTTTCTAATAATTTAGTAACTATAGTATAGTTTACCCAAAAATATATTCTTTTGAACGGTTCAATAATTTATTACTCTCGAACAATGAAAAAAAATTGAAAACTTTTCCTCTGGTTCACATGTTTTTCAAGACAAAAGAACTCAATTGGTACAGTGTTAGATTTCATAATTTAATGCACTCATTCTTTCACTATATAAAGCTTAAAACCTCAAAAAAGAAAATCAAAATACAAACTTTTTTCCAAAATGAGAAGCTGAAGCAGTAGAAGAAGAAAAAACAAACAAAAAATAAAGTTGATAGCTTTGCTTTGGATTCTTGCTTTGCAAGTGAAAAAAATAATTTAAGGACCCATTTTTTTTTTTTTTCTCTTTAGGATTGAGTGAATTGTGGAAAATGCACAGTGATGAGAGTGTTTGGTGGGCTCAGTCAATGTTTTTTAGCAATGAAAAGGTACTTTCTTTTAGCTGTTTTTTAACCCCATTTTTTGCATGATGATTGTCAATGGTTTGATTAGTTTCACTAGTGTGTTTTCTTTTACCTCTAACTGTACCTTTCAATTTATGATATTTTTAGTTTATTTTTTATTTTTTATGTGGTGTAGGTTACTCTGAATTCATCATGCTTGTGTTGAATTTTTCTGGGTTTTTTTTTCTTTGTTATTTACTTGTGTTATTTATCTTTGATGAGAAAATTGGCTGCTTAAACCCAGATTTTGGGTGTTTATGGTGATTTACTCAACCTGTACTGTATGAAAATAGGTATTTATTTACTTTTTTTTGGTTTCAAATTTTGATTTTTGCTTTAAATTTTGGGTTTTAGGTTCAGAAATGTATGGTTTATCAAGTGCTGAGAATTCAGGATATAGCTAGGGTTTTAATTCTCTTATTTCATGACGTTTTATGTTGGAATGCTCCTAATCTCGATTGGCTTTTGTGATGTCGATGCCGTTTTCGAAGGATTTCGAGTGTAACGGAACGGTATGGCGGTTAAGGATTGGATAAACAAGCGAGGATTCCATATTCGAGGGGGGTTTCAGAAAATGATGAGGTGTATATGGTCAGGACAGCAATTAAGAGTTGATGATACTAATGCTTCTTCCGAGTCACTAGCGACTCGGGACTATTCGGTGAGTGGTTACTCGTCTCGAGCAGGCGAGATGGTGGAGACTAAGGCTGATAGTAGTAATATCGAAGAAGCTGAGTCATCGCTTCGCGAGAGTGGTTATCTGAACTATGAGGTCAGTACCATCCAATTTCTTAATTGCGTTTTGCACTTTCTTGATCTTCGATGTTTGAGGAAATTTCTCAGTTATTTTACGGAAGGAATGGATCATGTTGTCGATTAATGTCTATGTTAGATTTATTTACAGTATAGGCTTATCTAACAGATAGTTTAATTATAGGAAGCAAGGGCATTATTAGGGAGGCTCGAGTATCAAAAGGGAAATATAGAAGCTGCACTTCATGTATTTGAAGGAATAGACGTTTCTGCAGTGACTTCAAAGATGAAAGTTACCCTTTCTAGAAGATGTGAACAAAACCGACGCCGCTCGGAAAGTGAAGCTGCTCCTGCCATGTCTATGCATGCCATTAGCTTACTTCTCGAAGCTATTTTCTTGAAAGCAAAATCATTGCAGCACCTCGGAAGGTTTGGAGGTATGCCCTTTCATTTTCCTTATATTTTACTAGAGATGACAAAACCTGAGCTTATCCACGGGTTACCCACCTATACGCTCCGAAAGACTGAAATTTAGGCTTCCTTGATGATTCAGTGTGATAATCATTGTTACCTATTCATGCTTTTTAAATTTTTTTGGCTGATAATTTTTCAGAGGCCGCTCAATCGTGCAAAATTATTTTGGAGACTGTTGAATCTGCGTTGCCTGATGGCCTGCCCGACAACTTCTCTAAGGATTGTAAATTGCAGGAAATTTTGAACAAAGCTGTGGAATTGCTTCCGGAGCTATGGAAACTTACCGGAGATCCCCAAGAAGCCATATTGTCGTACCGGCGGGCTCTCCTTTATTACTGGAATCTTGATACCGGAACCAAAGCGAAACTCGAAAAAGAATTTGCAGTGTTGCTTTTATATAGCGGTGCCGAAGCAAGCCCTCTAACCCTCCGTGCGCAGATGGAAGGCTCATTTGTGCCGAGGAACAATGTTGAAGAGGCCATTCTTTTATTATTAATTCTACTTAGAAAGTTTCTTCTCAAAAGGATCAGATGGGATCCGTCGATATTGGATCATCTTGCTTTTGCGTTATCTGTTTCGGGGGAACTAAGAGCCTTAGCTCATCAGGTTGAAGAATTGCAGCCCGAGATCATGGAAAGAAAAGAACAATATCGTACGTTGGCTCTCTGCTATTACGGGGAAGGTGAGGAGATAATTGCTTTGAATCTTTTGCGGAATCTTTTGAATAGCCGAGACAATCCGGACTGTGTCCTGGAATTGTTGCTAGCCTCGAAAATTTGTGGGGAGAATATGAATTATATCGAGGAAGGGACAAATTGGGCACGGAAAGCTCTTGTCGGATTGAATGGTAGGTGTTGGCAGATGGTGAGCAAAGCAAACTGCTTACTGGGAGTTCTATTATCAGCTCAGTCAAGGATGGTTTCTTCCGATTTTCAGAGAAATTTGCAGCAGTCCGAAACAATTGAGGTACTCGAAACCGCAGAAAAGCTGATGAAAGAAAGTGACCCATACATCGTATTCCATATTTGCCTAGAAAATGCCGAGCAGAGGAAGTTGGATGTTGCACTTCACTATGCAAAGCAGCTCTTGAAGCTCGAAGCAGGGTCTAATGTTAAGGGATATGTCCTTTTGGCTCGGATATTGTCAGCTCAAAAACGGTTTGTTGATGCGGAGACGGTAATTAACGCTGCTCTTAACCAAACTGGGAAGTGGGACCAAGGAGAATTGTTGAGAACCAAGGCTAAACTTCAGATTGCACAAGGGCAGTTAAAAAATGCAGTTGAGACATATACTCATCTTCTTGCCGTTCTCCAAGTTCAGCATAAAAGCTCGGGATCCGGGAAGAAACTTCTAAAGGTAGATTCTGAATACCTTTTTATCGAGTTTATCCTTTTGAAGTTGAATTGCCAAAGAAAGTGATAAAGTTGTATCCGGTTGACAATATTAGGAAAGGAAGTGAAAAAAATTAGGAAAGGAAGTGAAAAAAACAATAATTTGAGTTTCATCTCCGATAGAACTCGATACCATAAGTGTCTATTTGATAATGGTGAAGATATTATAGAGTATCTATTACTTTTTCATACTTGCATGTTGGTGCCGAAACAAAGAAGTGGCTCGATGTTCATGGATTCTCCTGCAGTTTAGTCTCATGCAAAACATTTTGGGTAAATAGAGTAAAAGGATACTGTATGTTTGTTTTCAGTTCACAAGTAAGATAGCTGCACGTTATTCCGAGCCACTAGCATGTAACTCGTAGAATCCAAAGTCTGTCAAATGATTCTCTTATAAATTGTTCTTTCCATTCCTTGCAGACTAAGGGGAAGTGGGATCGAGGCTTGGAAATGGAAACATGGCACGATCTAGCTAACGTGTACATAAGCTTGTCACAGTGGCGGGATGCCGAGGTCTGTCTCTCCAAATCCAAGGCTATCAGTCCTTTCTCTGCTACTAGATGGTACTCTACAGGTAAACACATGCTTTGTTCATCTACTTGTCGATAAATTATTCTAGATGTTTCGATTAGTACTGCATATCATGTTAAAGTTGCTGACAGTTCGCACTCCTACAAGCTTGTTGAGGGTTCTGTTTTCCGGAAAATTGGAAAACTAGTTTTAAGCGAATCTTCTGATTTTCTAATATACATCTTTAATCATTCGCACTCTTTTGAACTCATTTTCTGTTTCATGCCCGTTATTGCTTTGTTCATATTTGTAAGTATCTAATATTTGAGCGATAGCCAATCCTTTTAGTTGGAGAACCAAACTAGTTCGCTAATACCCGAGGGTGATTTTGTTAGGTTTATTGAACGAAGCGAGAGGGCTTCATCAGGAAGCACTGAGATCATACAAGAAAGCATTAGATGTAAATCCCACACATGTTCCAAGTTTGATATCCACTGCTTGCATTCTCAGACAACTTGGTGGTCAATCAATGCCTATTGTTAGAAGTTTTCTAATGGATGCCCTTAGACTCGATCGAACCAACCCGGCAGCCTGGTACAATCTCGGGTTGCTTTATAAAGCCGATGTTAGTGCATCAGCCCTAGAGGCTGCTGAATGTTTCGAGGCTGCTGCAGTTCTTGAAGAATCTGCACCAATTGAACCATTTAGATAAAAGAAACAACTTTGCCCGCATTTTGTTGTTATGTAATTTTGGACATGCCATTTTTGTAAATCTTATAGGTTAGGTTATCTAACATCTAAAAATGTTGAAAATCTTTATGTGAGTTGCTTCAAAAGTTTAACTTAAATTGGTTTATTTAGTTCATTTCAAAACCATCCCGAACTCTTAATATCCGTATCCGTCTGAGACACGATACCCCTTTCGAATTCAGATAACATATCAAGCTAAAAAGAGTTGCATAAATTAACCCAATGTTTTACCAAATAGTGTTGTTTTCTGGGGAAAATGGTTTCTGCAGAACTAAAACTGGAAATCTAAAAGTTTAGTACTTTTTTTTCTTTGATCATTCCTTGCGAAGATCTATCCCAGCCTTCTTAGCAACGGCATCCAATCCGTTCTTCTCGATGGTCTTCAACGCCTTGGTTGATAAACGTAATTTTACATAGCGTTTACCAGCTTCCCACCAAACCTTCTTGTATTGGAGGTTGACAAACTGTAATTTCTTCGTCTTGTGATTTGAGAACGAAACTTTGTTGGCTTTGTTCGCTTTCTTGCCGGTGAAAGGGCATATCCTACCTGAAAAAAAAGATCAATAGAGATCATTGAACCACCATTCATTTTCAGACTAGCAAATCGAATTTCACCTTCATGCTATCTCTAGTTCTATATCCAACCTAGAAAGCCACGACCGCCGTTCCACGACTCCAATAGCCTTAAGTTTTCTGTTCGGTCTTGAACACTTAACCTGCTTTACCCGGCTCTCCATTTGCTCTAAAGTATCTATATTTGACACTCGTATTCAACACATGCTCGAGTAATGTTGATTATATTTGTATTGAACATGTACTTCTATCCGAGACGGCCTCTCTAATTTCGATAACATAGCACCTAACAAATCACTAACATCAATGCTAACAGCTCATCCAACCAAATTCATCAAAAATCCAACAAAAAAGCTAAGTTCTCCACTGAACTCAAAGGGTCAATACATTAAGCAAATCAGACAAAAAACACATTGATTTTAACTTTCATAAACTCTAATTTATAACCAATTCCAGCTTAGACTTAGCGTGCTAGTTAAGGAAAGGAAGTTGCCAATACGAGTTCTTAAAAACGTCACACTCAAACAATTCAAAGATTATAACTCGGTCATATCCGCCAATCTATGTCTAAAGTACAAGCTGGACATAGATATCAAACACAAAGACTTGGAGAAAATTGAATAATTCAATCAATATAGCTCCATATGCTTGTTCAAAAGGCAACTCTAAGCCTCAAACCAAGCAAGCTCACAATGTAAATTTTAAAATTAAAACCAACAAACCCAGAAAACAATTGTCACTACCAAACTCCCCAAAGCACCCCACTTAGCATTACAAAATCGTTAACTTCAACGCCAGCATGAAATTTCACATAATTGAACAAAAAAGAAAATGCAAAATTGAAACAAACCCAGAAAGTTTTAATCACAAAGAACATATGACTAAGAAAACAGAAAGAGATGAAGGTATTTACGAGCAACAGGCTGGAGAGCAGGAGTGAAAGGGGAAGATATGGGTTTTAAAGGCGCCACCACGACAGGGAGGTTGCAAGAGATTTTGATGCCGCTGAGTTGGGAAGTAACGAAACCAAGAAACGGTGAAGATGGGTTCGCCTTTAGAGGCTCTGTTTTGTTGAACCGAAGAACTGAACTACTTCCCACAGTAGCCAACGTCGCCATTGTTGCCTTCTCTGGTTTTTCACTTCTTTTTCTTTATCTGTTTTGTTTTTGTGAAGGAAAAAAAAGAAGAAAAGATTGTTTGGATAATGATTTTGTTCATTTTTCTTTTCATTTGGGCCTGGGCCTTTTTTCTATAAGGATTTAAATTTAATGATCGTATAGATATCCAATATTTAATTTTTTTTAAGATTTAAATTTAATAAATCAAGTTTATTTGACAAAATTTTCAAATCAATTATTCGAAAAATAAAGCAATCTAGCTAATTAGTTATAATTAATATGTGCAATTGTATGGGAAAGTGAACATCCGACTAATAATTTAGAGTTCTAATTATATTTCTTTATTGAGCCTGACTCTAGTTTGATTTTGTAAAAATAATTAATTGATATATTTATAAATTCGAAGGTTAATATCTTTTAGGGATGTTTGGTTCATATGATATAAGATTACCTCTAATTAGGGGTGAATATTCGATCGAGTCGAGTCGAATCGAGTAAAAAATTTTCGAGTTACTCGAGTTAACAAATCCTATTTTAGCAACCGAACTCAATTTGAATTTTTTTCGAATCGAATCGAGTCAAAAAATTTTGAATCAAATCGAGTCAAGTTAACGAATCCTATTATTTATACTTAATGTTGCGATTAGATGGACCGATTATTTAACTAGTAGACGAAGTACAATATTATTTAACTACATGAACAATATAATGATTTTCCCTTTTAACTTAATGAGTAAACATTTATCAAAACGACTTAATTATTTTGAATTTTAACTTTTAAAAATGTAAACATTTATCAAAACGACGTAGTTTTGTCTTTTTTTATTCAGATTTTCGGATAACTCGAATTGTGTAATTCATATTCGATTTAAACCGAAAAACTTAATATTTTATTCGAGATGATCCAAATAACTTGATTAACTCAAATAACTCGAACTATTTAGTTCAAAATTTGAAAGTTTTTCGAGTTTTTCGAATCGAATCGGATTTTGCTCACCCCTACCTCTAATAATAAAATTATCCGAGTAAAAATTACTTAAGTCATTATGTAAGATTATCTCAAATGTAATATTATTTAGTATATTGTCCCTAATTAATTTAATTTAATTTGTCTCACTAGAAACTAAGATTACCTACTATATTACCTACTAAGAGTTTAATCTTATAGTATTTTATTTTTATTAAAAAAATAAAAAATTTCTCTAGTAAAATAATTCCACATCTCATTTTTTTATTTAAATAAATAAAGCAAGTAATAAAGTGCCAAGATTCTCGTCAATCAAAGTTACTATAAAATTTAATTAAAATTATAAAATGTAATATAACAAAATATTAATTCTTTAATGTTCATTCGAAGAATATATCAAAGAAATAAAAATTTTAATTTATTATTTCATTTTGAAGTGATTAAAATTGAGATAATTATAATAAAAAAAACATCACATTAAAAATGAAACTGTAAGATTAGGGGCTGCAAATCCATATGAGATTTCGAAAGGAATTGCAGATGAAACATAATTACATGAATCAACTACGTTATCAACAATCAGTAAACAAGAAATAAAAATTTAGATTCTAAGGAGAAGGAAAATAAACAAAAAGTAATATCATAAATAATCCTACATCAGTTTTATGCTGGAACTCAAGCAGACCACAAAACATTCAAGTTCAGAATCACAACTACATTAAAAAACATCAACATAAGCTTTTCTTTTCCATGTCTTCTCTTCATAATAATAATGCTTCCATATCTCAAGAAACACTCAAAAAGAGTTCTATACATCATTTTCTTTCTTTCTAATTATACTTTTCACCTCATGTTCTCTCTGCGACGAACATAACGAGTCCGATCATTGTACCTTGGTCTGTCTTGGGCCCTTTGCGGTTGTGGTTCCACCCTCCTTTGTCTTTCTGGTGATCGTTGAACAATCTCCCCATTAACAAACAATTCAGCTGCAAAATAATAATTGCAATTGTCAAATATCAAATATTATCCGTCTATCATGAGATTATAGAATATGCAAAGGCAATTTTTTTATGTATCTTC
The DNA here is from genome assembly GCA_005393395.2 of Gossypium australe. NCBI lineage: Eukaryota > Viridiplantae > Streptophyta > Magnoliopsida > Malvales > Malvaceae > Gossypium > Gossypium australe. The sequence continues at coordinate 146,089,235 of CM016616.1, read as the reverse complement.
TCCGATAACTCTGTAACTCCATACATAAAAGCACAAAACATGAGTACCGAGAGGACTTTGATGTGAGTCCATTAGCAGACCAACTCATGGCTAGTAACTTAGCGAAGATGGACTGAGGTAATGGGTTTACAAGCATTAGAATATAGACAATTTCTATTTTTAAATCCCAATGAACAATATTGGCCTCCATTGCCATAACATGCAGTTATTGACATAAATAAAGGATAAGATATCAAAAGAAGATGCCATAAGCTATGTGCAAAAACAAAATAATGTATCATCTCTATGAATCTGAACTCCATGTAGGATGAGATCAGAAAGTCATGAAAGATGCATTCAATATAAGTCCATTAGCATTCAAAACTAAACATTGTCTATAAGACGTTTTAGCTTTGCCAAGATGGACTAAATGCATAGCTAAAATACTCAAACAAGAACTTGATCAATGTTGATGGTGCAAACCATATGGTATAATGTCTTCTCCAGTTCTCCCTACTGGTTTGAACTCCATGTTGTAAAAAATGGAAGCACAAAGTAGCGAGAGAGACATTTGATTTAAGTCCATTAGCATTCAAAACTAAACATTGCCTACAAGGCTTTTTAGCTTTGCCAAGATGGACTAGTAAGTAGGCATTCCCTATTATGCTCATGTAAGTCATGCTAAACATCGGCATGCAAATTACCTTGTTGAGGTCGGTTAAAACAAATATAACATTTCAATGAGTCTCATATGAACTGATAGGCGATTAAAAGCTTGAAAGAAAAAATATAAACAATAAAAAGAAAATATACGAATGCAATCACATAACTGAAACAAGAAGAAAAACGAGCACTTTAGTGACAGTTATTCGCATACATCGTAATGGAAGCACATCTCCACGGTTAAATTAGCATTTTATGCAAATACTAGCAAAAGTTTTTGCAGAACCATATTAGACAAAGAGGCTAACAGCTTACCACCATAGTCCTTGTACTCAGGATCGACATAAGAATCAGGGAGCACGAAGAGAACACCAGGCAATCCTGTTAACAAGAAAACAACAAAATTTATAAGTTAGAGTAAACGCGGAATGAGACAATCCATCAACTTAAAGGGAGCTAAAAGCAAGACCTTCTAGCTTATTTGAGGTCTCCTCGTCAATCTCGCATCCGAATCCAAAGTACCTCTCACACGAAACGTTGTAGATCTTCTTCTTAGCTTCTTCCTCACTAACATAGAGACATTATCAAATAAAAAATTAATATCAAACAGGATGGTCTTAAAATCCAAACTAAGTCTTAATAATGTAAGCAACAGAAGAACTCTCTAAATCCTGAAATGAAATGTACCATAAGCAATCTTAATAAAGAATCAATTCTTGTGAAAAACAAAGGTAAACCCAGAAAAATAGGTAATAAAAAAACCCAAGATATTATCTTCCTTTTCAAAATTAAACCAATTCTTTCCTTCCCATTTTCCCAGACTTTCTCAGCATCCAAACACCCAAAAGAGTCCACGAAAAGAATATAAAAAAAAGACCTGCCGACGACTTTAGCAAGGGTTTTGATATAGCAATCGATCATTTCCTGCTTAGTAGCTCCTTCTCCACCGGGCTTATCCATAACGATAAGCCAATGCTCATAATCACAACCCGGAAACAGCGGGGCCATTTCAGTCGGCGGCCGGTCGCTGAAGTTCGACCCGGAGTTGAGCGGAGAGTAAGCGGAGTTCCCGGAGCGGTTGACGCGGCAACGGATGGAAGTGAAGCGCGTGGGAGCGAGAGGGAGACATCGGACGGCGTGGGAAAGAGGGGTAAGAGGGCGGCGGGAGAAGCGGAGGGAAGGGATGGGAGGAGGATGGGTGATGGATTTGGAGGAAAGGAGGCGCTTGGGGAGGATAAAGGAGATAGAAAGGTGGCGCGTGAGGGTGGATGTGGCGGCACGTGTAAGGGTTTGTGCCATGGTGAGAGAAGGATTGAATTTGATAAGAGTCGAGAGTGTAAGAGAGGATAAGCTGAGAGAGGGTTTTTGGGAGTGAAGAGGGTTTTTTCAGCTGCTACTATTTATGTATCTCCTCTCCCTCTTTGGGCTTTCAATTGGGCCCAATTGCTTGAAAACTATTGTTAGTTCGATTTGTGAGCTGGGGCTAATATTTAGTAAATACATAATTATTTATTAGTAAAAATTTACAATTTATCCAAAGAAATTTATATTTTTTTACATTTTGAATTTAATTTTCATATGAATTTAATATTTTTAATTTTTGAATTTAAAAATTGGAATAATAATTTGTATAATGTCAGTAAAGTTTTTAGACTCCACAAGCAGTTTCAAAGTATTAACAAGTATCTTCTAGAAATATAGTAAAATATTAATAAAAAAAAAAGAGATATGTACCAAATACTAACATTAACATTTAGATCAATTTGTTAATTCTGTTAAATTTTTTTTTGTTAAATTTATTGATATGATATTTTAAAATAATAATAATAAAGAATTCACATGAAATCCCTGTAACAAAAAATAACATTTAACTAAACCGGATCATAGGTCGAGCCACCCATCCCACCCAAAAAATGGGAGGGTTTGGGCAAAAATATAGGTCCGAAAAATGGGCTTGGACAAAAAATGAAGCCCATTTTCTAAACGTACCGAGCCTCAAGTAAGCTTTTTTTTATAGAGCCTGGCTTGAGCCCAAATTTGCCAAAAAAAAAAAAGAACTATTGTTGTATTTTGCTGCTCTTTCTACTATTTTACTATTGTGTTTTGCTACTATTTTGCTTTTATATTGTTACGATTTTGTTGTTGTTTGGATATTATAATTGTTTTGTTGTTAATTTTGCTATTATTTTAGAGGCATTTGTTTATTAGGTTACACATATTTTAGTGTTATTTAAGTATAAATATTTTTTAATTTATTTTCAATTTGTTGAGAAATATTTATTTTAATGTTTGTAGTATATTTGATGTATTATATTTTTTAAATTTGCTTTTATATAAAAATAATATTATAAAAAGATTAATAAGAGTGGGCCGGACCGAACTTGAGTTTTAGCATTTTTATTTAGACCAAGCATGGGCAAAATTTTAAGCCCATTTTTCGTGCTCGGGCCTAAAAACATGTCTAAAATTCTATTGAGGCACGGCCCATGATTACCTCTAATTGGAACGGACTTGAATTTAATAAAGAATTTTAACAGTGCTAACAATTCTTCAAATTAACATAATCATTTTAATTAGAATAAAATATTTAGATTAACTAATCTCATTATAAAAATTGAGATACTAAATTATGTCAAAATTAAAGTATATAGATTAAATCTTAAATTTGAGAAAAGGATAAGGATCAAATTGAAATTTAAACATTCCTATAAACTAAAAAAGTAGAAGGATTGGAATTAAAATTTACCCATTATGCTCTCATGTAAACAAAAAAAAAGTATGAACAGATATTTATTGTGCTATTGTGCAAGACCTTAGGATCTTCCTTCTATATATAGGAGTATAGATGAGCAGCTGTTTATTGTTAGTCGTCGACTTTGAAGCCATATGCTCCGATTTCTGCCATTAGAATCGAGATTTAAATGAGTGTTTCTCTGATTTATGTATATTGCATACCAAAAAGAGATCAGCTGTGCTTCATTAGTGAACTAAAGCAATCAAAGGCAACAAACCTGTTCAGTATAAGGCAAATACTTCCCGCCAAACGTCGCGACAACGCGGTCTTCCCCATTGCCGCCTTTAACTTTGTCAGCCGAGCGGTAAAAAACGGTAGCCGACATTCTAAGCAAATACAAACATGGATTAGTGAATGACTACATGAAAATCAAACTCAATTTGACACAATTTGTTCAGACTTTCCATGCTTGAAAGATGAAATGAAACTCAAACCATCGCTTCCAAGTGTACCTAATGTGAATCAGTTTAAACCAAAACCAATCCTACATCTTTTCTCTTGAATCATTCATCGTTAAAAGTCCCTTGGGGCAACCTTAATTCATGTTATAGAAGTAAAGTGTATCCTATTGAAGTCTGTAACCAAGCATCCTAATGCAAACACCAAAAGACCCAAAAATTTGAACTTAATGTTCGCTCAGGAAATTAAGCAAACATGTAGAGTTCATCTTATTTCTTGGTTCAAATTCATTTACATGAACCAAATGCTAACTATTTCTCCTACTTCCTAACTAGCTCAAACACGAACAACCAAAATATAATGAAGGGTTAATTGCATTAAACGTCAACTATAGTCTAGATTGTAAATTAGTCCCTAAACTTCAAAACTTTCTAATTGTGTCCTTAAAAAAATCAATATTGTATTAATTAAGTTCTTACCTTAGTCTAATTGTTAACTCATATAGCATCATTAACATTTAGTACTTTTAAAGTTTGAGATCAATTAAGAATCCAATCTGGGAATGTGTGGTGCAGTTAACTACTCCTATAATGAATTACAAATAGAATGGGCAAAAGGAAACCCCTAAAAAGCTTACATGCCATTACCAAATTCTTCATTGGTAATCTCTTTTATGCTCTCACCATAATGCATAACTGCCTCATCCAACCTGAAACAAAGAATGGGTATTAAAAACGGATCCTCATACATACATGAAATAAGTAAAAAGGAGGAGGACCTGTAAAGAGTTGGTTCATGGATAAGGTTAGGATGATAGGATGGGAATGGGGATTTCATCATCTCACGGAGAAGCTCGCGTAGAAAGGGTTTGAGGGTTGAGTTGAGCCTGGCATTTAAGGAGCTGAACTACATACACATTGGTTAGCCCAGTTTCTTCCGCCATTTGGAACATGAAAGCAAGGCGGAGTTGGGTGCTCATACTCTGACGCAGTATGATGTTAGTCTCCTTTCGAAGTAAATCGCATCCCAATTCAACGGCTTCAAATTTTTTTCGCCTACTTGTCTTGATCTCCCTTTGTTCCCTACCTGTTTCTTCCATATCTCATCGTAGCCTTTCATATGCTTCCGAAGGTTTTCGAAGAAATGAGCAGAGTTTATTAACATGGAATTTCGGCAGAGACGAAAGTCCAAAAACCTTCGGAAACGCATGAAAAGGCTACGATCAGATATGGAAGAAATAAGTAAGAAACAGAGGAAGATCAAAGAAGGGCAAAGACAAGTAGGAGAAAATTTGAAGCTGTTAAATTGGAATGGGACTTACTTCGAAAGGAAACTAACATCATAATGCGTTAGAGTATGAGCAGAGCACCCAACTCCGCCTTGCTTTCATCTTCCAAATCTTGAAAGCAAGAGAAAACCATGACCTCGACCAGGCTGCCAAACTCCCTTCCCTTCTCCCCGGTTGGTTTGCACGCATAGCTGTTAAATTTTATTATTATTTCTTTTGGGTTTAATGTCATATTTTGCAATTAAAATTTTATAAATTGGTACATAAAATTTTAAAAAGTCAGATTTTAATACCTGAACTTTAATGCTGTTTATCAGTATAGTATCTCTGACTAAGGGTGTTAATATTTTCTGTCAGGCCACGTGGGCCGTGGCCCAATTGTAGATGCCATGTGACACCGTTTGTCAAAAATAAATAAATGATCAAGTTAAGGGACTTTAAAATGATTATACCAATATATTTTAAAAGCAATAAAAAAAATCAAACTTTTGACATTTCTACTAATTTCTTGCAAAAAAAATTATTTTATTAATTTTCAAATTTAATTTGCTATTTCTTTCCCTTTTTTTTTCTTTTCCTGTTCTTCCTTTCTCAACCATCGTCGCCGCCATGACCAGCTTCCTTTCCGGCCCGAAAGTGATACCGGAGTGTTGTTCTCAGTGTCCTCTTTTGATATCTCTGATTATATTTCTCAGAAAACTTCCCAAAAGCTACAAAAATGCCTCTAAATTTTCGCACTTCTCTGACCCCGATCTAAAGATCCAACCGTCGAACCATTGTGTAAGTTTGACAATTGCTTATTCTAGGTATGGAGAACTTCTTCACCGCTCGGATTTCTCAAATGGTTCCTAGAAATCTATGATTTCTCAAATGGGTTTTTATTTGAACTTTTGATATTCTCTTTTTCTTTTTCTGATTTTCTCATTTGCTTTATTCATCTCCGTATAATTTCGATGCTCATCTTCTCTTTTCTCAACCTTATATTTGGTTGAAATATAAACAGTAACCGATAGAAATTGGTCTATTATATTTCTGAGTTTTCATTTGTAGTGACCCGATAGTCGAGTAATCGAAAAATATATTTTTGGTCTCTGTTTTTATAAAATCGAATCGTAAGTATTTATTAAAAATATTTACGATGTTAGTTGTGTGTTTAATTAGGTTTTAATTAGGTGAATTTGATTTAATTAGAAGTATTTGGGAATAAGGATTAGATTGAATTAGGTGTAAAAGTTTAATTAAAGATTAAAGAAAATAAAAAGGATTAAAGAGGAAATTATGCCTATTGCCAAACTTGAGGCGGCATAAGCATAAAAATTTAAGATTTTTATGTGTGTTAAAATATATTATTATTATTAGATAACTATATTAATATTATATTATATTATATAATAAAGCAAAGAGATAAGAGAGAAAGAACAGAGAAGCAAGACGAAACAGAAATCAGGGGAAAAAAAGAAAGAAAGAAAGAAGAAAAAGAAAAAAAAAAGGGGGGGGAATTGAAAGTTTGAAGCTTGGAAGTTTAATAGGTAAGTTAATTTAGCCCTTTTTCTTTTAATTTTGATGTTTTATAAGTTTTAGGACAAAGTTTAGATGAATTTAAGTTTAGGTTTTTGAAGTTTTAAAGTTTTTGAACATAGCATATGATGAACAAAAAGATGAATTAGTGGTTTAATTGAAAGAATTTGAAATTAGAATTGGGTAAAGGATTTAATTGTAAAATAAGCTATAAGAAAACTGTTTGGGGACAGCAACAGTAGAGTAACTTTGAAAAATCACTAAAAATCGTAGAAGTGGAATTAGAAGCTGAGTGAGATATGAAATTAAAGCTTAGTGAGTCTATTTTCATATCAAAGAAATAGGGAAAACAAAGGAATTCTGTATTTTGAGATATTTAGATTTTTGTAAGACTGGTTCAAAGTGATTTCGAGTTCCCCTGTTTTAATTTTAGAAAATCATAAAAAATTGAAAAAAATAATTATAGGATTAAATGTATATGTTTAGAATCTGGAATGAGTCTATTTTCAATAGAAATAAACGGGAACATCATTTGAATCCTGCATGAAGAGATAATTAATTTTTAGTGAAGAAGGGTCAGAACTGCCAGACAGCAGAATAGGGGTGACTTTAATGAATAAACTGTACTAATTGGCTGAGCCAAAAATTCTGGAAATTTTATGGTATGTGAGTCTAGTTTCAGAAAAAAATAACGCTTCTTCATTTGGAGTTCTATAGCTCTGGAAATAAATAATTTAGTGACTATGACACAAATAGACAGCTTTGAATAAATTTATGAGTAAAGGATTAAATTGAAATGTGAGCTAAGTAAGAAAGTATGGATTTATTATATTATACATGTTTATTTTATTAAATAGTACAGGAAGTTTATTTGATTAATTTTTAACATATAAATGTTATATGTTTATATTAAATTGAAGAAAAAGAAAAGAAAGAAGAGGACCGAATTGAAGGAAAAGGAAAAGAGAAGGTTAATGAGTGAAGGAAGAAGAACTTATATCACCTCAAACTTTTGTTGTAAGTACTACAAGAATTTTAAATTATTTTTATTTATCTTTTTGAAATATTTATGTAAAGAATTTAAATGTATGAGATTCAACTTTAATGCCTAAGTAGACGAAATTTAGAACTACTAGGATATTAGTGGCATGCTATTAAGGAACTTTAGCGCGCTCTCTGATTATCAGCACGTTGGTGCTCTCTGATTATCAGCACGTTGGTGCTCTCTGATTATTAGCACATCTGTGCTCTCCGTATAGCACTTTAGTGCTCTCTGTTCACTTGTGCATCATAATGCACCTCTGTATTTGTTCCGTATATCCGGTGTGTTCTATAAAGTCTACTTTGGGCTAAGAATGTGAAATGAGAACAAAAGTGAATCACTGATGTGGTAAGGTAAGTTTTATACCTTATAAAAGATAAGTTAAATTCATTTAAAGCAATGCATAGTTGAAGAGACTTACATGTGAGTAGATATGTAATATTTGATTGAGTTTAAAAAATTTTGTTATGATTACTTATTTAATTATTCTTATAGTGCTTACTAAGCCTTCACCGTCTTAACGCGTTTATTTTAACGCGTAGGTACAATTAAACCAGAAGAGATAGGTTCCAACTAGAAGATCTCTCACCTCATCACATCCTCAAGGAATACAAAAGTAGGTACTATATTTTGTGTTAAAATGGCATGTACATATGTAGTTTAAAGGTGTTCCCATGTGATAGGGACTAAAATGTAGATTCTTAAAATTCTATCTATTTTCAGTTACTTGAAGTATTTTAGTATATATGGAATGAATTAATAAACAATAAATATGTTTGTAAAAATGGTTGGTAAGTCAAAATATTATATACAAATGTTTTAATTAAATAGTATCTAGCCATAACCGTTTTAGCATCAAATGGTATAAGACTATTACATTTGGTGCCAAAACGGTTATGGCTAGATACTATTTAATTAAAACATTTGTATATAATATTTTGACTTACCAACCATTTTTACAAACATATTTATTGTTTATTAATTCATTCCATATATACTAAAATACTTCAAGTAACTGAAAATAGATAGAATTTTAAGAATCTACATTTTAGTCCCTATCACATGGGAACACCTTTAAACTACATATGTACATGCCATTTTAACACAAAATATAGTACCTACTTTTGTATTCCTTGAGGATGTGATGAGGTGAGAGATCTTCTAGTTGGAACCTATCTCTTCTGGTTTAATTGTACCTACGCGTTAAAATAAACGCGTTAAGACGGTGAAGGCTTAGTAAGCACTATAAGAATAATTAAATAAGTAATCATAACAAAATTTTTTAAACTCAATCAAATATTACATATCTACTCACATGTAAGTCTCTTCAACTATGCATTGCTTTAAATAAATTTAACTTATGTTTTATAAGGTATAAAACTTACCTTAACACATCAGTGGTTCACTTTTGTTCTCATTTCACATTCTTAGCCCAAAGTAGACTTTATAGAACACACCGGATATACGGAACAAATACAGAGGTGCATTATGATGCACAAGTGAACAGAGAGCACTAAAGTGCTATACAGAGAGCACAGATGTGCTAATAATCAGAGAGCACCAACGTGCTGATAATCAGAGAGCACCAACGTGCTGATAATCAGAGAGCGCGCTAAAGTTCCTTAATAGCATGCCACTAATATCCTAGAAGTTCTAAATTTCGTCTACTTGGGCATTAAATTTGAATCTCATACATTTAAATTCTTTACATAAATATTTCAAAAAGATAAATAAAAATAATTTAAAATTCTTGTAGTACTTACAACAAAAGTTTGAGGTGATATAAGTTCTTCTTCCTTCACTCATTAACCTTCTCTTTTCCTTTTCCTTCAATTCGGTCCTCTCCTTTCTTTTTTTTTTCTTCAATTTCATATAAACATATAACATTTATATGTTAAAAATTAATCAAATAAACTTCCTGTACTATTTAATAAAATAAACATGTATAATATAATAAATCCATCCTTTCTTACTTAGCTCACATTTCAATTTAATCCTTTACTCATAAATTTATTCAAATCTGTCTATTTGTGTCATAGTCACTAAATTATTTATTTCCAGAGCTACAGAACTTCAAATGAAGAAGCGTTATTTCTTTCTGAAACTAGACTCACATATATTCATACCATAAAATTTCCAGAATTTTTGGCTTAGCCAATTAGTACAGTTTATTCATTAAAGTCACCCCTATTCTGCTGTCTGGCAGTTCTGACCCTTCTTCACTAAAAATTAATTATCTCTTCATGCAGTATTCAAATGATGTTCCCGTTTATTTCTATTGAAAATAGACTCATTCCAGATTCTAAACATATAAATTTAATCCTATAATTATTTTTTTTTCAATTTTTTATGATTTTCTAAAGTTAAAACAGGGGAACTCGAAATCACTTTGAACCAGTCTTACAAAAATCTAAATATCTCAAAATACAGAATTCCTTTGTTTTCCCTATTTCTTTGATATGAAAATAGACTCACTAAGCTTTAATTTCATATCTCACTCAGCTTCTAATTCCACTTCTACGATTTTTAGTGATTTTTCAAAGTTACTCTACTGTTGCTGTCCCAATACAGTTTTCTTATAGCTTATTTTACAATTAAATCCTTTACCCAATTCTAACTTCAAATTCTTTCAATTAAACCACTAATTCATCTTTTTTTTCATCATATGTTATGTTTAAAAACTTTAAAACTTCAAAAACCTCAACTTAAATTCATCTAAACTTTGTCCTAAAACTTATAAAACATCAAAATTAAAAGAAAAAGGGCTAAATTAACTTACCTATTAAACTTCCAAGCTTCAAACTTTCAATTTCCCCCCCTTTTTTTTTTCTTTTTCTTCTTTCTTTCTTTCTTTCTTTCCCCTGATTTCTGTTTCGTCTTGCTTCTCTGTTCTTTCTCTCTTATCTCTTTGCTTTATTATATAATATATAATATTAATATAGTTATCTAATAATAATAATATATTTTAACACACATAAAAATCTTAGATTTTTATGCTTATGCCGCCTCAAGTTTGGCAATAGGCATAATTTCCTCTTTAATCCTTTTATTTCTTTAATCTTTAATTAAACTTTTACACCTAATTCAATCTAATCCTTATTCCCAAATACTTCTAATTAAATCAAATTCACCTAATTAAAACCTAATTAAACACACAACTAACATCGTAAATATTTTTAATAAATACTTACGATTCGATTTTATGAAAACAGAGACCAAAAATATATTTTTCGGTTACTCGGCTATCGGGTCACTACAATTCTCCCCCGCTTAATAAATTTCGTCCTCGAAATTTACCTGACGTAAATAACTGCGGATATTGATATCTCATCGTTTCCTCTCTTTCCCATGTTGCTTCTTTCGAATTATGATATCTCCACAATACTTTTACCAACGGAACCCTTTTGTTTCTCAATTCTTTTACTTCCCGAGCAAGTATCTTAATTGGCTCCTTTTCATAAGTTAAATCTGGTTGGATTTCTTTTACTTCAGGAGTAATCACATGAGATGGATCAGATCGGTATCTTCTTAGCATTGAGACATGAAAAACATTATGAATTCTATCCAACTCCGGTGGTAAGGCTATCCGATAAGCAACTGGACCAATCCGTTCTAAGATCTCATACGGCCCAATGAATCTTGGACTGAGCTTGCCTTTCTTTCCAAATCGGAGAATTTTTTTCCATGGCGACACTTTCAAAAATACCTTTTCACCCACATTATATTCAATATCTTTTCTTTTAAGATCAGCATAAGATTTATGTCTATCTGAGGCTGCTTTTAAGCGATCCCTGATCAATTTCACTTTATCTTCTGTTTCTCGGATTAAATCAACCCCATGTATCTTCTTTTCACTGAGCTCTGTCCAATATAATGGTGTTCTACATTTTCTACCATACAAAGCTTCATATGGAGCCATTTTAATACTGGACTGATAACTATTATTGTAAGCAAATTCAATCAAAGGTAGATATCTCTCCCAATTACCTTCAAACTCTAATATACAACATCGGAACATATCTTCCAATACTTGAATTACACGCTCAGATTGGCCATCTGTCTGAGGATGAAATGCACTGAAATACAACTGAGTACCCAAAGCTTCTTGCAACTTATCCCAAAAACGAGACGTAAATCGGGGATCTCTATCCGATATAATGGAGACAGGCACTCAATGTAGCCTGACAATCTCAAATATGTACAGTTCAGCCAGTTTATCTAAAGAATAATTCATACGTACCGGAATAAAGTGCGCTGACTTTGTCAATCGGTCAACAATCACCCAAATAGCATCCTTTTTCCTCGGAGACAACCGTAACCCCAATACAAAATCCATAGTGATTCTTTCCCATTTCCATTCCGGTATAGTAATTGGCTGAAGTAACCCCGAAGGTACCTGATGTTCAGCTTTAACTTGCTGGCATATTAAACACCTTGATGCAAACTCGGAGATATCACGTTTCATTCCTGGCCACCAGTACATCTTTTTCAAATCATTATACATTTTATTACTCCCCGGATGTACAGACATAGTACTACTGTGAGCCTCGTGTAGAATTTTCTGTATAAGCTCTGAATTCTGAGGTACACATACCCTACCTCTGAATAACATACAACCATCAGTCCCAGTCTGAAATTCGAAATCGGTACTTGACTCACACTGTGCCCGTCTAACCTGTAACTTTTCATCATTTTTTTGAGCTTCACATATTTGCTGTAAAAATGTCGGTTTAGCTCTCAATTTAGCTATGATTGAACCATCATCAGTCAGTGACAACCGAGTATTCATAGCTCGTAAAGCAAACAGAGATTTTCGACTCAAAGCATCAGCTACAACATTTGCCTTACCCGGATGGTAATCAATAATCAAATCATAGTCCTTTATCAGTTCAAGCCACTTGCGCTGTCTCAAATTCAAATCTTTTTGTGTCATCAAATATTTCAAGCTTTTATGATCAGTATAAATATGACATTTCTCACCGTATAAATAATGCCGCCATATCTTCAGCGCAAATACAATAGCAGCTAATTCGAGATCATGTACCGGGTAATTTCTTTCATGTGGCTTAAGTTGTCTTGAAGCATAGGCTATTACTTTACCTTCTTGCATCAAGACACAACCTAAGCCATTTAATGATGCATCACTATAAATAATAAATTCTTTACCCGGTTCAGGTTGTACCAACACAGGTGCTTTAGTCAACAAATCTTTCAATCGGTCAAAACTCTGTTGGCATTTATCAGTCCACTCGAATTTAACATCTTTTTGCAACAAACGGGTCATCGGAGAAGCTATCATAGAGAATCCCTCAACAAATCTTCTATAGTAACCAGCCAATCCGAGAAAACTCTTTATTTCTGTCACATTCTTTGGTGTTTTCCATTCAAGTATAGCTTCTACCTTCTTGGGATCTACCCGAATACCATCTATCGATACTATATGTCCCAAAAAAGTGACTTCTTTTAACCAAAATTCACACTTACTCAATTTAGCATACAATTGTTTTTCTCTCAAAATTTGTAGCACAATCCGAAGATGTTTATCATGTTCTTCTTCTCCTTTTGAATACACTAGTATGTCATCTATAAATACAACTACAAACTGATCTAAGTAAGGCTGAAAAATTCTATTCATAAGATCCATGAAAGCGGCTAGAGCATTGGTCAATCCAAATGGCATAACTAAGAACTCATAATGACCGTACCGAGTCCTAAAGGCAGTTTTCGACACATCAGATTCTTTCACCCGTAACTGACAATACCCCGATCTGAGATCAATCTTAGAAAATACACTAGCTCCTTTTAACTGGTCGAACAAATCATCAATTCTGGGCAACGGATATTTGTTCTTTATAGTCACTTTATTCAACTGATGATAATCTATACAAAGCCTCAAAGACCCATCTTTCTTCTTTACGAACAATACTGGTGCTCCCCATGGTGATACACTAGGACGTACAAATCCCTTGTCTAACAATTCTTGTAGCTGCGTTTTCAATTCTTTCAACTCAGTGGGTGCCATCCGATAAGGTGCTATTGATATAGGTGCAGTGCCTGGAATTAACTCAATCTCAAACTCTACTTCTCTTTCTGGGGGTAAGCCCAGTAATTCTTCTGGAAACACATCAACAAAATCTTGAACCACCGGTATCTTTTCAATCTCAGAATTCGTTGTACGAGTATCTAAAATGTAAGCAAGAAAAGTAGTATATCCTCTTCTCATCATCTTAAAAGCCTTCATTGCAGACACCACATTCGTCAATGCACTATATTTTTCACCGATTATAATCACTTCATCTCCATCTGAAGTTCTCAAAGAAATTCGTTTTCTTCTGCAATCAACCATAACCCCAAGTTCTGACAACCAGTCCATACCCAATATCACATCAAACTCATAAAACGTAAGTGCCATAAGGTCTGCTGGAAACTCATAATCATGAATTTTTAATGGACATCTTCTACACACTTTATTAACTTTCTCACTTTGCCCGAAAGGATTAGTAACTACTACTTCGTATTCTGTAAGTTCTACTTGTAACTCTCTTTCTTTTACTAATGTAATGCATATGTATGAAAGTGTAGAGCCAGGATCAATAAGTGCAATTACAGAAGAATCAAATAAAGAGAATGTACCAGTAATCACATCAGGAGCGTCTCCCTCTTCTCGTGTTCTGATAGCATAAGCTCGAGGCCTTCGGGATTCAGATCTGTCAGTTGTTTCCCTCGCCGATCTCGTACCACTACCAGTGCCACCAGAAATTCCTGGTTGTCTACCTCTTTGTGGAACCGAGCTACCTCTCACAGACTGTTCTGTAACACTTTCAGACATCTTTGGACAATCTCTGATTAAATGATCTTTCGATCCACATCGAAAACAGGCTCGGGAATTCAGTCGACATTCTCCCCAATGATATCTTCCACAATGCTCGTATGATGGCGGTGTTGGTTTTCTTTTGGAACCCCCAGTACTACCCATGGAGGTCGTCTGCTGAGTTTGTCTTGTCTGAATTCTGGATCTTTGCCCAATAGTAGGAGAAGTGTATTTAGAATCTCTGAAATCCCTCACTCTTTTTGGAAACGGTGGTGGTGCTGAACTAGTTGCTAGTCTCATCCCAAAACTCTTCTCTTTCGAACGAGCTAATCCTTCTTCCAGTCGTTGTGCTCTATCCACCAAAACAGGAAATTCTTGTAGATGTAATGGTATAAGAGGAACATAAATCTCTTCATTCAATCCCCACTCAAATCTCCTGCACATATCTACTTCATTTGCTATTAATTCCTTTGCATATTTACTCAATCTGATAAATTCACGTTCATATTCAGCAACAGACATATTGTTCTGCTTCAAATCCAGAAATTCTCTTTTCTTCTTCTCAAGATAAAGTTGACTCACATATTTCTTTCTAAATTCAGATACAAAGAAACTCCAATTAATTTTCTCTGCAGGATGGATATTCATAACAGTGGTCCACCATTGGTAAGCCTCACCCTTTAATAAAGATACTGCACATTTCAACTTTTCATCCTCTGTACACTGCAATTCTTCAAATATTCTTTGACTGTTCTCTAACCATTCTTCAGCCTCAGCTAGATCATCATCTTTCTTTCCTTTAAACTCTTCAGCTCCATATTTTCTGATTTTCTCCAAGGGAGATCGATGACTGGTTCTAGATGATTGTGGATGTGGAGCAGTAAGGGGAGAAGATAGTGGTGGAACAGATGGAACATTATTAGTTCTCACAACTTGCTGCAATAACTGATTCATTGTTTGTAACAAGGTTGCAATCGGAATTTCTTCTCTAGACGGTATCGGTTCAGTTTCAGATTGAGTTCTTTCTTCCAATTCAGGATCCCTATCATCTTCTAGGTTTACCGATTCACTTCGAGCTTGGACTCTATGTTGATCTATTTCCCTATCAAGGTTTGGCGCCCTGCTCTCTACTTCATTTTCTGACTCTTCACGAGGTCTATTTGACATCTTTAAGTTTTTACAATATTCATAAATTACACAATTAAATAACTAAACCTCATCTCATCACATCAATTTATAAAATGGCATGTACAAATAGACTCATCCTCAACCCAAGAATTCAGAAAACCTAGGCTCTGATACCAATAAATGTAATAGTCTTATACCGGGTTCGCATAATAGAACTGGGTATAGGGGTATTACATTATTGGGTAACTTCCCTATTACACAACACTGCAACAATATTTCTCACCACTACCATCATTTACTTTCGATAATAGACCAACCACCATTTGTCACTCCATGTTATGGGATTGGCAGGAGGAACACTAGCAATCCTCATGATTATCGATTCATCCAGCCAACTCCATACCCAATTTCTTGTCAACAGCAATTACTGTCATTTTTAATAAGATTTAATTTTTTTTTGTCATTTTTAGTTCTTTACATCATTATAGAATTGAGTTAGGGCAAATATCCCATATATACCAAAAAATTATATTATTTACGAAAATGTACCGGTTTGAAGAATATTTACGGGATTGTGCCGTTTTCCCCAAAAACGCGTCCACGTCAGCGCATTTTGGGGGGATGCAGGGCTAAAGCACGCCCCCTGAGGACGCGCTTTGTGCCACCTCAGCAAAGCACGCCTACGTAAGCGTGCTTTTGCTGAGCTGGCACAAAGCGCGTCCTCAGGGGCGCGCTTTAGCCCTGCATAACCAGAAAAACGTGCTGACGTGGACGCATTTTTGGGCTCTCTTCCCGTCCAGTTGCAGTATAAAAAATTAATTGAATTTTTGGGCATTTTGACAGTAGTCTCCGGTAAAATAATTTTGAGAAGACGTTTCTAAACAAACAGTGGCCAAAAACGCTTCCAGCAAGGTGCATGTCAGCAGTAGTACTGAAAAGAGTTTCCCACGTGGATGCTCTTTTGCTACAGTGGTTTCCGGCAAAATAAATTTGAGGAGACGTTTTTGAACAAACAGTGGCTAAAAACGCTTCTAGCAGGGTGCACTGTCAGCAGGAGTACCGAAAAGAGATCCCACGTGGACGCTCTTTTGCTACAGTGGTCTCCGGCAAAATAAATTTGAGGAGACGTTTCTGAACAAATAGTGGCCAAAAACGCTTCCAGCAGGGTGCACTGTCAGCAGGAGTACCGAAAAGAGCTCCCACGTGGATGCTCTTTTACTACAGTAGTCTCCGGTAAAATAAATTTGATGAGACGTTTCTGAACAAACAGTGGCCAAAAACGCTTCCAGCAGGGTGCACTGTCAGCAGGAGTACCGAAAAGAGCTCCCACGTGGACGCTCTTTTGCTACAGTGTTCTCCGGCAAAATTAGGCTATAAATCAGCCAAATTTCATTCTCAGGTTGCAGAAGGCAGATTGAGGCAAAAGAAAATAAACTTGAAAATGAGTGAACGTATTAATGCTGTTGTTTACTACGATGGTGAAGTTCGTGACACCGAAAATGGTGTTGTTTTCTTATCGGAGAATACAGCGCGACTGAGTTTTAATCAGAACGTCGATTTGGTAGAACTTCGCAAAAGAATTAGGCGTAAAATATTCGGAACAACGCCAATGAAAGTTCAGTCTATTAAGTATAGATTTTGCGCTTCAGTTGATCCGGTGAGATATGACTCATTCGACATCAAAGGTCCTCGGAGCTTTGAGGCAATGGTGGAGACTCATCTTGCTAGTGGATCACCCTATATCGAGGTATATGTAGAATTTTCATCTCCAAGCGATCTTTCTGCAACCTCAACATTTATTACCGTTCGAGGGGAATACACGACCCCAAGCCGACACTCTGTAAGTGGGAGGCAAAACACAGAACTGCCCGTGTGCGGTGGTAGTATGGAAAACATAACCCCTGCACGACACTCGGTTGGTGGATGGGACATGCATATCCGTCATTCGACGTCCGATGACAAAAATACGTATTGGGGGCGTCATCAACTTCTAGTGGTTGGCAATCCACGTATGATTTGGGATCTTTATGAAAGATGTTTAAGGAGGGATGATGTACTCCCGACGACATCCACTGGCGAGGGGCCCTCGTTTGTTGCAGGTTATGGAGGGTCGGACGATGAATCCGATGTGGATCCACCTCGAGAGCCAGGGCCCGACGGTGCAGAAGTTGGATTATTTTTTGAACCGGAGCCCGTTCCAATTGTACCTGAAGACGTTGAAGACGGTTCAGACGAAGAAGAAGAGGATCCGCTATTCAGGGCATACTCGCCTCCAGCCCACATGCATAATGTCGATCTATCTCAAGATGATGCATTGGAGTTTTCTGAACTACCATACCGGACGCGTGACCGTACAAATTCTTCGTTGGATTTAGACCAATTAGAAGTTGGTAACCAGTTTTCCAACAAGAATACTTTTCTTGCTGCATTGAAACAATTCAGCATCAGGAACGGGGTTAACAACAATGTGGTTAAATCTAGGCTCGATAAGTACGAGGCGAAGTGTGCAATGCAAGACGGTGTAATAACCAATTTTGGCCCGGACCCGTCAGAAACAACCAGGGCCCAAAACCAATTAAAACCCAACAATAAGCCGCCCATTTACAACCCACCAAGCCCAGTTAAAACTAAACCCCATCAGACTCAAAACTCAATTAACCCAAAATACCAAACCCAAATTAAAGCCCAATCCCAAACAGCCCGTTTAAGCACAAAAAAATAACAACCAAACAAACAAAACAAACATCCAATAGTTAATAAAGTCCAAAGTCCATTACAAAAAACGGAGCCCAATTACAGAGACCAAATACATGCCCAAATTTAATACAAACAAACAGTCCATGAAGTGTCCAGTTACAAAAATAAATGTCAGACCCACTAAGCTCAAAACCAATTAAACAAAGCCCAGACACCATGAAACAACCAGCCCACTTAGCCTAGCCCAGAACCGCGGCCCAATGGACCAAAACCTCAGGATATTTCGGCAGACAAGAAACCCCAGCCAGCGCCGCATGCCCCCTAACGGTTCCTCTTCCCTCTCGCGCCGCTTGAGCAACCCTAGGCACCGCAGACCACTGCTCGTCACCCCATGCCCACGCGGGTCTCTCTGTCACCACACGCGCCTGTCGATGCGCTTCCTGACATTGCACTCCCATACGCGTCGTTCCCTGTGCCCGCACACTGTACCACGAGCACGCTCCTCGCGCCTCGGCTTTCACCAGCGTCGTTCGCCCATACCCTGCAAACGGAGAAAGAGGAAGCGACAGAGAACGAAGCAAATAAAGAAACCTGCAAATTGGTTATAAAAGGGGGAAAACGTTTCGTATTCCTCTCGGGTGGCGGCCCGGACGCATTACTACAGATAAAGAAACAAAAGAGACATTCAAAATAGTTCCCTCTCTCTTTTACGCATAGATAATCAGAAAGAATCAATAAAAGAAAGAGGGCCCTTGTAATCTTACCCCTTTTTTCGAATATCAGCAATCAAAAGAGAAAAAGGTTGACTTCATTTTCACTTTCGTTATTTACTGTATTTTATTTCTACCTATTCTGTTATCTCAAGAAATACTAAATCAAAGAACCAAAGAGAAAAGAAAAGAGGTATAAAACGAAGAGCCTTACCTTTGAAAGCCCCTGCTCGTTCCCTCATTCGCAATCGGAGCAGGATGACGAGGTGGTCGACGGAATCGGACTATCGCGGATTATTTCCCGTCGGGCTACGATGACGATTCAGTGCTTAACGGAGGGCTTTCTTTCGTTTGCGACGGAGAACCGTGAGAGGAAAAGGGGAGGCTAGGGTTTGGTCTGGAGAGGAAAAAAGGATGGCAAAATCTGATTTTTTTTTTTAAAGAGAGGAAACAAATGATTTTTTTCAGAAATTTTAGGCTTAAATAGCCCTAAAGAAACGACGTCGTTTCGGGGGGGTACGGTCCGCGTGTCGACCCGTTTGGCGACCCGGATCCGCGCCCCTCTGCGCTTTAAATGGAATATTTACGCGTTTAGTCCCTCGGATCTTCGGCCCTATCGCAACATAGCCCTACCCCAAAACGCCGCGTTCCAAGACTTGGGTGAATTTCGTTTTAAACCCCCTCTAATTCTGGCGCATCTGATTTGGGTCCTAAATCCTGTTTTATTTGTTTAATTAACCTTTCAATCCTGTTTTATTTGTTTAATTAACCTTTCAATTTTATCTCAAATTCAATTTAGTTTTTATCCTTCTGTTTAAATTGTTTAAAATTAATTTATTAACTTTGGTATGTTTTAAATTACTTACCTATACTTTTATTGTATATATTTTATCTTTCATTTTTTTTTGCAATATTTGAACGATTCAAAATTGATTTAATATTAGATGTAAATATCTTACGTCATTAAACTATATATATATATATATTTAGACTATATTGTATACATTATTTTTGCATCATTTTAGTTGTTTATTCCTTTAATTTTTTTCATATGTATATACGTATATTTTCTTCTAAATCCGTTTATACGCATTTATTTTTTTTAGTTCTATTTTATAATATAGTTTCGTTCATTTCAAGACTTTCTATGTACCATTATTTTCTTATATAAACTATTCATATAAGTTTTCTTTACTTCGTGTATGTTTTCTATATAAATCAATATGTATTTTTCTATATACTATGTTTCGATTTTCTCCTTGTATAATATTTTATTTTTAAATTCATTTACCACATTATTACATATATTAATTATTTTCATCTTCGCATTTTAATCTATGTTGAATTCCGGGTATACGTCTATACATACAATTTGTAGCTTAGCATCTCTCTCTAACTTATCTTTTCGTCTTGAATGTTAATATTTGTATGATGTGTCACCCTTGCATGAACCCTAACTTGTTCTTTTGTGTTTTCATTATTGCCATATATTACCATGTTATATGCACATTTATACTCTTTGCTTCATTATTGTATTGTGATTAAATTTTTAACTTATTTCGTGAAAAATTATCCATCCGAACAAGCCAAACAAACACATTTTGAGTCAATCGTAAAATCCCTTATTTGAAAAGGTTATTAAAATGAGGCAATATTCTACGCTTGGAAACCCGAGAGATCGTGCCCTATGTGTCGGGTTTCGGTTTCTCGCTTAGCCAAACGTTCGAACATCCTTTTTATATTTTAATGCATGAGTCTCGGGGATTAAGAGATAATCTTGGATTCAAGGATTAAAATCATCGTGTCCTATGTACTGGATGTGATAGTTTGTTCCTTCGGAACAAGAAAATCTTGATATTCAATTCGAGAAAACTAAAATATTTCCAAAAAAGGATCGATTTTCTTTTTCTTTTTAAATTTTCAACCTTCGACATTGAGACATTAAATAATCAATTTGGTACCAATTTTGGGCGTGACGAGGGTGCTAACCCTTCCTCGCACGTAACCGACTCCCGAACCTATTTTCTCAAATTTTCGTAGACCAAAAACATTGTTTTCGTAAATCAAAATGTTTTATTAAAGCAAAGGTGATCCGATCACACCTGCTAAAACCAAGTCAATTCCCGTTTTTTCAAAAATGGTTACTACAGCTTGGCGACTCCACTGGGGAATTGAGAGTCGGGCCGTAAAATTAATTATTCTTTGTCCTTTTGTCGAAAAGTTGGAAATTTATTTTGAAAAATCATGTTTCTTTCGATGCATTTGCTGATATTAGGATTCCAATAATGTTGAGTCTTATAAAATACTTTGGCATTGCATTGCACGACCGTTGTGGTCATACCTTTTAAGTGGGAGCGAGAAGCTACTCTTTCGTGAGGTTTTTACCTCTGTGCAAGATAGTGGATCACTTTCGGGATACATCCGTACCTATGTCTTCGTGAGATTTTTATCTCCGTGCAGCCATAGGGAAATGTATTCCCCTGAACTGAACTCGGTCTGTATGAGCCTATAATGGGTAAAGATCGAGGAATCTGCTAGTTCGGGTACCCCTCTTTAGAACCAAAACACATATAGTGAACCCTGAGAGCCCGCTGTAGGTAGAGCCGCGTAAACCCTAGGTGTTGCCTTAAATAGGAGTTTGATTGTTCCCTGTTTGCCTTAAGTTTTTGTATATGATACTGACTTGTTGTGTGTTGTTGTTATTGCAAAGCATTTCATCATAAAAGGTGTTGATTCACACTCGGTTTCTGGATAGATAAGCTTAACATGGAAAAGAGGTTTCTCGATAGAGTGGAGGATAATGCGGCAGTTCAAGTATGGTCCGAAAGGATACAACAAGATAAAGGAGATAGCCTGACAGTGGGGCATGAATCAGAGCTATGAGATTTTACCTGTATCAGTGTGGCTCAAAATGACCTGCGAGAATTGAAGGAAATATGGGATTCGTGAGGCAACGAGGTCAAACAACTATTCCACTATAATTACGATGATTTGCACTATTTGCTGGATATCAAGGTAGACGAGTACCTACTCCGAGCTATTACCCAGTTTTGGAACCCCGCTTACAGTTGCTTCGCTGTTGGAAAGGTGGATTTGGTGCCTACCATAGAGGAGTACACAGTCTTGTTGCGATGCCCGAGAATTCAAACTGATAAGGCGTATTCAAGGTTTGCTAATGTGTCAGCGTTCTCAAAAAAGCTAATGAACATTACAGGGATGAGCGAGCAATGGATTACAGCCCGGATCAAGCAAAAAGGAGATTATAAGTGCATTCCTTGGAAACATCTGAAGGATCTGATCTTAGCGCATCCTGATGAGAAAAAGAGGGTCGATGTCTTCGCTTTAAGCATCTATGGTTTGGTCATCTTCCCCAAGGTGCTGGGGCATGTAGAGGAAGTGGTCTCCGACTTATTTGATAAACTTCACAAGGGAGTCACACCCGTCCCTGCAATCTTAGCTGAAACTTTCAGATCCATGAGTGCTTGCCGAAGAGCGGGCGAAGGGAGGTTCATGGGATGTGCACAACTTTTGCTATCATGGTTCTATTGCCGTTTCTGGAAGATAGAAAAGGTCCCATGCAAAGTCTTTTTCGAAAACTATTCTCCTCTAAAGGAATTAGCGGATACGCCAAGGCGGGACGACCTATCGGGAGAGAAATGGATAGCGATCCTCCAAAATTTGCAAGTGGAAGATGTAGAATGGAAGACTCTGTGGATGATCCCTGACGAGATCTTGTATCGGTGCAGAGAGTTTGACTGGGTCCCTTTACTCGGGATATGAGGAGATGTTGGGTATGCCCCATTGCTAGTGATGAGGCAGTATCGATCAAGACAATTCATACCAGCGACACATGGATTAACCCAGTGTGAATTTTCGTACAAGGACGATAATTATAAGAAGAGAGTTCGTGAGATATCAGATGCATGGACTCAAACCTGGAAAATGAAGAGACTCGCCATAAGGCCAATGATTACTCCCGAGTACGATCGATGGTGGGCCAAAAGAATCAACGACAATGTCCCAAGGCCAGTCCAAGGAAATGCTCGACCAATAGAAGAGCAGCTGCAAGTAATCCCGTCTGAATTAGAGATTATCAAGCAAGATTTCGAGAGAAAGAGCCGGGAATTGGGTAAGAGGATAGAGCAGCTAGAAGAGGAAAAGATGCAGTTGGGGTTAGATGTTGACGTCCACAAGTTCGAGGCCGAGAAATTGAAAAAAGGAAAAAATAAGTCCGAAGAGGACCTGGATAGCTTAAAGACAGACTACAAGAAGCTGCGCATGTCCATCAGAACCGCTGGTCTAGGTAAGACATCAGAGCAATGGCGGCAGGAAATTGAAGAAGAAAAATCCAGAGCCAATCAGTGGGAAAAGAAGTTTCAAGATGCTCGAGTACGGGAGGACGCTTTGAGAAAGAGCCTGTTTGAGAGCCAAAGCGAAAAGGAGAAGTTACGCGCCTGAATAGCAGAACTAGAAAAGTCGTTGCATCTGCACCGTAGCCGCAATTCGGTAATCGAATTAAGAGCTAGCCAGAACAAGATTGAGGAGATGAAAAGGAGGATAGGAGAGCTCGAGACTGCATTACAAGATAGTAAAATTCGAGTTGAGCTCCTTGAGGCGAACAATGAACATTGGAAGGAGCAGTTCCGCCATTCTTAAGGATAGATCAGAGATAGAGACTATGTGATAAGTGAAGCTGTGGTTCAAGTCCGAGAGGTGGCTGACCATCTACAAATTTTGGCTACTCAAGCTGATGTATTGAGTCTACAATACGAGTCAGCATCGGGTCGAGGCCAAAAATTAGCTTGGCTTCTTAGGAAAGTTAAGGATTTAGGCATTAGGGCGAAGTCGTATATGTAATCGTCCGTTCTATGAAAGGAAATTTGTTTTCTAGTAAAGTTTATCTAATGAAATTCAATCAAATCGACACCTTTGTGCATTCATATCATGCATTTGCATTACATGGCATACACTAGTATCATATCACCTTAATCATTTACAAAGGCTAAAATCGTATAATCCACAGTTGCGACACTACGAATCTGGAATCAAATCATCCTTATAGAACCCGTCTAAGAACTAGAGCTATGGGTGCTGAACTCAATGAAAGAATCGAAAGAATGGAAAGAATCCAGAGAGAGTTGCAAGAACAGTTAGCCAAGTCGCAGCAAGAAGCAAGGGATCTGATGGCAAGGTCCCGAGAGGAATCGCTCGAGCAGAAGGATCAAATGACTAAAATGATGGAGATGATATCAATGCTGGTCAAAGGAAAGGGGCCTGTGCAAAGTCCTGATGTTACAGAACCCCGTTCGAGAGTTAATCAAGATCCGCTTTATCTCCCAGGATTCACTCCACCCCACATCCCTGCAACGCAAAGAGGATATCCTCAAGGGGAACCGGTAGGCCTAGAGCAACGACCCGCACCACCTGCTCATCTAGGGCAAGGTATGTTTGCGTCAAACTCTAGAGATAATTCCGCTAATCCAATAGTTCCAGATTTGGATGATCCGGTAGAAATAGCCAAGCTGAGAATGAAAGAACATGATGCCGAGGACAAGTATAGGAGTCTAGAAGAAAGACTCAAAGCAGTAAAGGGTACTGGAGTCTTCTCTGTACTGAGCGCCAAAGAGCTCAGTTTAGTACCTGATCTGGTCCTACCCCCGAAATTCAACGCGCCAGATTTTGAAAAATACGATGGAACGAGATGCCTAAAGGCGCATCTTATCATGTTTTGTTGGAAGATGGCGGGTTATGTGAATGAAGACAAATTGTTAATACATTGTTTTCAAGATAGCTTGATCGGATCAGCCCTCTAATGGTATAATCAACTCAGCAAAGAGAGGATCCAATCATGGAAGGACCTAGCATCTGCATTTTGCGAACAGTACAAGCATGTCCCGACATGGCGCCCGGTCGACTAACGCTGAAGATGATGGAAAAGAAACCAGCAGAGACGTTTAGACAATACGCTCAAAGGTGGAGGGACGTCTCGACGCAAATAGAGCCCCCACTGACTAAAAGTGAGATAACGGTCCTCTTTATCAACACCTTGAAAGCGCCATTTTACGACAAATTGGTGGGAAACGCCATAAAAGACTTCGCCGATATCGTAATGTCTGGGGAGCTCATTGAAAATGGCATCAAGAGTGGAAAGATGGAAGGTCCTGAGAGTTCGAAAAGACTAGTACCCGTGAAGAAAAAAGAGCTGAAATTCACATGGTGGGGACTGGAAGCCGCTATGCTTCTAACCCATACCCAACCCAACCGCGACCTCAATTTCGCCCACCTCCGAACTTCTATTTTCCTCCTCAAAACTCTTACTATCAAACACCTCCTCCTTACCCCGTCTATGCCACTGATAACCAAAAACCCTTCACCATGTTCCCACCTAATTGTAATACCCAATTTTTGCCCTACCCAATATTAAGACTAAAAATCCAACAATTAAAGTCCAAATAACAGTCCAACTACAGCAACCCGAATGGCCCACTTACAAACCCAATAATTTGACCCATTGTGCAACCCAAACAAATCAGATCCAAACCATTAAACCCAGACCCAAAATGAACCCCAATTACAAAACCAAGCCCAAATCCCCTTAACCCAATAACAGACGGCCCAATAGGCCCAAAACTAAAAAATATATTTAGAAGAAACTAGGGTTCTGGAGACCCTAGTCTAGCAGCGCCGCAAGCCTCCACTATCGCCCCACCAGCGCCGGCCTCCACTAGCCACTCCCCCACTTCCCATTGTTTCCCACAATCTGCAAAAAGACAAGAGAACAACAGATCCACAACAGAAAAGAGCCAACAAAATGGAAAACAGACTGTATTTGGTTTATTTTTTTTATTTCACCTTTTCTTTATTATTTTCAATCGGCTATAAAGCCGGAAAAAGAAACTGTAACATTGGTTCTTCTTTTTTTAATACAAGGAATAAGAGAAAGATATCAAACACAAGAAAAAATCTAAAACGCGAGTCAGATTTTACTATTCGAAGGTGTATATATATATATATATATTTTTCTTTTTTATTTCGAATCTATTTTTTTTATCCACGAGTATATATATACATATAAAGATTATAAAAAAAATACAAAAAAAACTACCTTTTTACGGTGGCCGGCGGCGGCATCCACTGTGGCTCTCCTCGCCGGAAATCGCCCAAGCCAAGAGAGAGTTGAGAGAAAATCTTTTTTTTTTTTGAAGAAGAGGGCTGAAATGAAGAGAAAAGAAAAATTTTGGGGTTAAATAGGATGTGCAAAATGACATAGTTTTGCAAGGTCTCCCCAGACGCCAAAACGGCGTCGTTTTGGGGAGGCCGACCCGACCCGACCAGTGTAGGCCTCAGGATCCGCGTGTTTTGATAAAAAGGGTTATTTACCCTTTTGGTCCTTCCGCATTATTATGTGCAAACTAGTCTTTAGGTTCTTTTAAATTTGCCCTAGGGATTATATTTTGATTCCGATTTAGTCCTTATTGATGCTGTCTATTTCGAAAGACAGGGATAATTCCCCATTCAGCCCTCACGCTTTTAGCGCATGTTCTATTTTAGCCCTTTAGTTTCATTCTAATTTCGATTCGGTCCTATTTCTCCTTTTCTTTTATTTGTATTATTACTATATTACTATTATTTTCCTTTATTATTATGTATTATTATTTGCCATATCATTATTTATTTATTTATTTATTATATTATTATTATCATCATTACTATATTGTGTATATTTTGAATCATATCATTTTTTTTATTATTATTATACTACTGCTACCATTACTATTATTATTATTATTATTATTATTATTATTATTATTATTATAACTATATTCATATTATTATGTTGTACATATTATTATTATTATTTTATTATGGTATTATTATTATTATTATTATTATTATTATTATATTATCATATTGTATACACTTTGCATCAGTATTTCTACCTTATTATCATTACTATGTTTATATTAATATATTGTACATATTTGTGTCCATACTATGGTTATCTTGTTATCACTATTATTATTATTATTATTATTATTATTATTATTATATTTCCTATTCTCTCGATCTTTACTAACACCTTCTAGTCTTTTATTATTATTTCAATACCGTCTTTTGCCTTTTTTTTATTATTGTATCTCCTATTACCAGTATTGTTAATTTCATATTTTCGTCATGTCCTGTGGATCAACGTTTTAAATAACAACTCGACATTTTTTAAACCCATACAAAAGAGGTAATATTTGTGTGTTTAGAAGGCCGGAAGATTACATCCTAACGTGTTGGGTGTCGATTTTTTGGTTCGACTAAATATTCAAATATCCCTTTCTTTTACATGTTTTGAAGATCGAAGATGATCTCGGTGTCGAAATATAAGGGTGTTATATCCTAACGTGTTGGGTGTGATACTTTTATTCCTTTGAAACGAGATAATCTTAAAATTTAATCCCAAATGGACGGATTTTATTCTTTTCAATTTTTACCCTAAATATTTTCAAGTTTTCAACATTAGGACAACATCAATCAATTTGGTACCAACTTTGGGCGTTACAAGGGTGTTAACCCTTCCTTGTACGTAACCGACTCCTGAACTCGTTTTCTCAGATTTCGTAGACCAAAATTGTTGTTTTAATAAACCAAAATGTTTTATTAAAACAAAGGTGATCCGATCACACCTAATAAAGATCGGTGGCGACTCCCGTTTTCTTTATTTTCAAAACCAAAGTCGATTCCCGTTTTTTGTCAAAAATGGTTACGACAGCTTGGCGACTCCACTGGGGATTTTGAGAGAGTCATGCCGTAAATTGATTGATTTTTGTCCTTTTGAATGATAATTTGAAAATATTTTTTTTAAAAAAAAATCATGTTTCATTTGATGTATCTGTTTATGTGTTAATTACAATAAGGTCGAGTCTCATAATTCTTACACTTGCATTGCATGACCGTTGTGGTCGCACCTTTTAAGTGGAGTAAGAAACTAAGCCTTCGTGAGGTTTTCACCTCCGCATGGGCTAGTGGATTGCTTCCGGGATACATCCGTACCTATGTGCTTCGTGAGGTCTTCACCTCCGCATGGCCATAGGGAAATGTATCCCCCTGAACCGAACTCAGTCCGTATGAGCCTATAATGGGTGAGGATTGAGGAATCTGCTGGTTCAGGTATCCCTCCCTAAAACCAAACCCCATGTAGAAGCCCTAGAGCCTACCCTAGGTAGAACGTCGAAATAGTTACCCAGATAAGTGTGTGATGATATTTTGCTTGTTTTGATTATGCAATACTGACTCGTGTTGATTTGTTTGACTTGCATTGCATTCCATACAACAGCATCATATCATCCCAATCATTCACTAAGACTAAAAATCGTATAACTTACAGTTCGACATTACGGATCCGGAATCGCGTCACCCTTATAGGACCTGATTAAGAACTAGAGCCATGGATGCTGAACTCAAAGAAAGAATCGAAAGAATGGAA
Organism: Gossypium australe; assembly: GCA_005393395.2. NCBI lineage: Eukaryota > Viridiplantae > Streptophyta > Magnoliopsida > Malvales > Malvaceae > Gossypium > Gossypium australe. Next base: position 146,060,731 of record CM016616.1, on the reverse strand, counting down.
AGAATCCAAGGACAGTTGCAAGAGCAGTTGGCCCAGTCGCAGCAAGAAACAAGGGACCTGATGGTGAAATCCAGGGAAAAATCACTTGAGCAAAATGACCAAATGGCCAAGCTAATGGAGATGGTGACGACCCTGGTCAAAGGAAAAGGACCTGCACAGAGTCCTGAAATTACAGAACCCCATTCGAGAGTTAATCAGAGTCTATTCCACCCCCCAGGATTCACTCCACCTCATGGAGGTTGGCCTCAAAGGGAATTTACGGGCCTAGAACAACCACCTGTACCACCACCTGCCCATCTAGGCCAAGGAGTATTTGTATCAAACCATGGAGCTAACCCTGCTGACCCAATTGTCCCGGATTTGGATGATCCGGTAGAACTAGCTAAGTTAAGAATGAAGGATCAGGATGCTCAGGACAAGTATAAGGGTATGGAAGAAAGACTCAGGGGGATAGAGGGAACTAGAGTCTCCTCTGCAATAAGCGCCAAAGAGCTCAGTTTGGTTCCCGATCTGGTCTTGCCTCCGAAATTTAAAGCACCAGACTTCGAAAAATATGATGGAACAAGGTGTCCAAAGGCGCATCTTATCATGTTTTGTCGAAAAATGGTTGGTTATATAAATGAAGACAAGTTGTTAATACACTGCTTTCAAGATAGCTTGATCGGGTCAGCCCTCAGGTGGTATAATCAGCTCGGCAGAGAGAGGATCCAATCATGGGATGACTTAGCTTCAGCGTTCTGTGAGCAATACAAGCACGTCTCCGATATAGCGCCCGATCGACTAACGCTATAGATGATGGAAAAGAAGCCATCAGAGACTTTTAGACAATACGCTCAAAGGTGGAGGGACGTCTCGGTTTAAGTAGAACCTCCACTAACTAAAACTGAGATAACGGTCCTTTTTATTAACACTTTGAAGGCACCGTTTTATGACAAGTTAGTGGGAAATGCCACAAAAGACTTCGCTGATATCGTAATATCAAGGGAACTCATTGAGAATGGCATCAAGAGTGGAAGGATGGAAGGTTCCGAGAGCTTGAAAAGGCCAGCACCTATAAAGAAGAATGAGCCTGAAACCCATATGGTGGGGACTGGAAACCACTACGCTTCCAATCCATACCCAATCCAACCACGACCTCAATTCCGCCCACCTCCAAATTTCTATTTTCCTCCTCAAAACCTCTACTATCAAACACCCCCTCCTTACCCCGTCTATGCTGCTGATAACCAAATACCATTCACCCCGCCAAGTACTACGCCTGCTCAAAGTCAGCCTAAAAATGAACAAAAACCAACAAGACCCTAATTTACCCCTATTCCCGTGTCATATGAAGAACTGTGCCCGAAATTATTGGAAAAACAATTAATATCCCCACATTACATGGCACCTTTGAAGCCTCCTTACCCAAAGTGGTACGATCCTAATGCTAATTGCATGTATCATGCTGGGAACCAGGGGCATTCTACAGACAATTGTATAGCCTTTAAAAGGAGAGTTCAAGGCCTTATCGACGCAGGGATTTTACGATTTGACGGTATCGGTAATGTGGCTGGAAATCCGCTCCCTAACCATCCCGTAGGGAACGTGAGTGTGGTGACACAAGAAGATAGGTGGCAATCCAAAAGTTGTGTCTCCGAGATAATGACACCTTTGAGAAAAGTGTGGGAAATAATGACCGAAAAAGGTTTGCTCGGCAGAAGTTTCAAGGAGGAAAGCATGGAAGGTCAAAGTTTTTGCGTTTTTCACGGCATAGAAGGACATCACATCCAATTTTGTGAGAAATTCAAAGAATTACTTCAAGGTATGATGGACAATAAGAAGGTTGAGATCTGTAATAAGAAGGAAGAGATCGACGAAAGCAATATATGTGCTTCCGAGGGTCAATAATCAGGTCCCCCTTATAGCGCTGACCAACCCTTGGTAATCTACTACGAAGCAAAGAAGGAAGAGGTGAAACCAGAGATGATAATCAAAGTACCTTCTCCCTTCCCTTACAAGGACAGCAAGGCAGTGCCGTGGAAATATGATGTCAGCACTACCATGCCCGAAGCTACGACTGGTGATGTTAGCGAGGTGGGGCATTTCACCCGTAGCGGGAGATGTTATTCTCCCAAGGTGGTTGAACTAAAGAAAAAAGCCGTCGACTCGAGTCAGAAAGGAAAGGCACTAATGTATGAGGCCGAGGTCGAGGTTGAAATACAACCTGAACAAGAAGCTAAAAGGCCCGTGACTGAGGATGAAGCACATGAATTCTTGAAGTTCATCAAACACAGTGAATATAACATCGTAGAACAGTTGAACAAGCAGCCGGCAAGAATCTCGGTGTTATCCTTACTTTTAAACTCTGAGGCACATCGGAACGCCTTGTTAAAAGTGCTGAATCAAGCTTATGTAGAAAGCAATGTATCTCTGGAAAAGCTTGACAGGTGGGCAAACAACTTAAACGCGGACAATTTCATCTCTTTCAGCGATGATGAAATACCACCAAACGGTAGAGGCTCTATCAAAGCATTACATATAACGACCTATTGTAAGGGTTACATAGTATCGAGTGTACTCATCGACAATGGATCTGCACTCAATGTCATGCCTTTGGCCACGCTTTCCAGGATGCCAGTTGATATGTCTTATCTAAGGCCTTGTCATTCCACAGTAAGAGCATTCGATGGGACACGACGAGCGGTCATGGGGAAGATCGAGATTCCTCTAGACGTGGGCCCGTGTACATATGATATAGAATTCCAGGTCATGGATATCTCGCCTTCGTAAAATTGTCTCTTAGGGAGGCATTGGATCCATTCTGCTGGGGCAGTCCCTTCATCTCTCCACCAAAAAGTAAAGTTTGTCATGGGTAATCGCTTGATCACGGTCGCTGGTGAGGAAGACATCGTCGCGCCCATCTCTACTGATGCACCCTACATCGAGGTGAAAAAAGATGCAGTAGAATGTTCCTTCCATTCCTTCGAATTCATCAATGCTACTTTTATCGCTGAAGGAAGCAAAGCCCCCACTCCAAAGCTGTCAAGGAATACCAAGATGGGAGTCAAGCTGACTGTGGGGAAAGGAGCCAGAGCGGAGAGAGGTTTGGGAAAATACCAGCAAGGAATAGTCAGAGCACTAAAACTAGTACACCATAAGGCTCGATGTGGTTTAGGATTCAAGCCCGACGCGTGGCAAAGAAGGAAACAGTTACAGAAAGAGCAAGAAAGGAGGATTGCAAGAGCCTCAGTTCGGGAATTGGAATGAGAGCCCATAATGTATCCGCTTTTGTCAAAAACATTTACATCGGTAGGAATTACATACTCGGGAAGAGATGATCCACAAAGTATGATGTTATGGATTGAAAGGGGCCTACAGGACTTCAGTATAAACGTCATTAACAAAGGGAATAATGCAGTGGAAGATATTTCAGCGATACACCCTTGCCTCCTGGATTCACTCCGAACAATTGGACTGCCGTGGATCTCCTCGTAATTTACAAGTCTCCTCCAAAGTAATGCTCAATGCTGACTTTTTGTATGCCCCTAAGCTGTAGTGGAATCTGTTATGAGAGTTTATGTTGTCTATTTAGCTTTTAAATGAAACATGAATAAAGATGCATTTTTTCATGGTCTTTTTATCCTCATCGACTCCATATTTATTTCCTTTTTTTATAACCTGTCCCTATATATCCCGTATCATCGTATCACGTTTATAGGATCCGGTACCTTGATGCCCCTCTATAGTATCTTTTTCATCTACTTTTCAGGTGCTCAGATATCAACGACGCGAACAATCCTGTTACAAGTCCTAAAATCGACTTCGAGAAAGCCATTTGTGTGGGAGAATTCGAGGCTGAAGAAAATGCTAAAGATTATGTCTCTTCCCCAGACTTACTGAGAATGGTGGAATAAGAGGATAAATAGATTCTGCCCTATCGAGAATCTGTCGAGACAGTGAATTTGAGAAGCGAAAAAAAGAGGAAAGAGGTGAAAGTTGGGACCTCCATGTCAGAGGACACCAAACATGATCTGATCGCCTTGCTTCATGAATACAAAGACGTGTTCGCATGGTCGTATCAAGATATGCCAGGTTTGAACGAAGATGTTGTGGTCCATAGACTCCCATTGAAACCAGAATGCAAGCCTATCCAACAAAAGTTAAGGCGGATGAGGCCTGAAATGCTCTTAAAGATAAAGAAAGAAGTAAAGAAACAATTTGATGCTGGCTTCCTACAAATCTCTAGATATCCGGAATGGGTGGCTAATATAGTCTCAGTACCGAAGAAAGATGGCAAAGTGCGAATGTGCGTGGATTACCGTGATTTGAATCAAGCAAGCCCTAAAGATAATTTCCCGTTGCCACACATCGATACATTGGTAGATAACACGGCAAAGCATTCGTTTTTCTCCTTCATGGATGGATTTTCGGGCTACAATCAAATCAAGATGGCCCCCGAGGATATGGAGAAAACTACATTCACGACAATGTGAGGGACATTCTGCTACAAGGTGATGCCGTTCGAACTAAAGAATGCCGGGGCAACATACCAGAGAGCCATGGTAACATTGTTCCATGACATGATGCACAAGGAAATAGAAGTCTATGTCGACGATATGATCACCAAATCTCGAGGGGAAAGAGAGCATGTTGAGAACCTCCGGAAGTTGTTTGATAGACTGAGAAAATTCCAAACGAAGCTTAACCCAGCCAAATGTACCTTCGGGGCTACCTCTGGAAAATTACTGGGGTTCATCGTTAGCGAGAAAGGTATCGAGGTTGATCCGGGTAAAATAAAGGCCATACAAGAACTACCGCCCCCGCGCACACAAAAGGAAGTCAGAGGATTTCTAAAGAGGCTGAACTACTTCGCTCGATTCATTGCTCAACTCACCAAGCAGTGTGATCCGATTTTTCGACTCCTTCGAAAACACAATCCTAGAGAATGGAACGAGGAATGTCAAAAGGCTTTTGACAAGATAAAGCAGTATTTGTCTAGTCCCCCGGTGCTAGTACCACCAGCTCCTGGAAGATCGTTAATACTATATCTGACTGTGTTCGAAAACTCAATGGGTTGCGTCCTGGGGCAACATGATGAGTCCAGAAAAAGGGAACATGCGATCTATTATCTCAGTAAGAAATTCACGGAGTATGAAGCAAAGTATCCGTCAATCGAAAAATTCTGTTGTGCTCTGGTCTGGGCAACTCGGAGGCTTAGACAATATGTGCTGTATCATATGACGTGGTTGATTTCAAAGCTGGACCCAATAAAATACATGATGGAATCGCCTGCACTCTCAGGAAGAATGGCACGATGGCAGATCCTACTGTCAGAATATGACATTGTATACGTGAGCCAAAAATCGATTAAAGGGAGCGCAATAGCTGATTTCTTAGCAACTCGAACAACAGAGGAATATGAGCCATTGAGATTTGACTTCCCAGACGAAGACTTGATATGCATTACGGAAAAAGAATGTGAATCGTCGAAAGAGAAATCATGGAAGATGAGATTTGATGGTGCGTCAAATGCATTGGGGCATGGGATTGGAGCAGTCTTAGTGTCACTAGAAGGGAATCATTACCCCTTTACTGTCAGATTAAATTTCTTCTGTACCAATAACATGGCAGAATATGAGGCTTGCATCATAGGACTTCGCGCAGCTATCGAGCAGAACGTCAAGGTCTTAGCGGTCTCCGGGGACTCGGCATTAGTGATTTACCAAATCCTTGGAGATTGGGAAGTAAGAGACTCGAAGTTGGTCAAATATTGCGATCTTGTTGCGGAATTGGTTGAAGAATTCGAAGAAGTGACTTTTAATTACTTCCCACGAGAAGAAAACCAATTGGCTGACGCCCTGGCCACCTTGGCTTCAATTTTCAAAGCAAACCGAGAAACAGAAATAATGCCTCTCCAAATGAGCATATATGAGGCCCCTGCGCATTGTTTTAGCATTGAAAACAAAGCAGATGGACAACCATGGTTCCATGATATCTTAGAATATGTCAAGAATCAAAGATATCCCGAGCAAGCAAACGAGAACGACAAAAGAACGATCAGAAGATTGGCAGCGGGATTTGTTCTCGATAGGGATATCCTATACAAAAGAGGGAAAGATCAAATGCTCCTGAGATGTGTGGATACTGTTGAAGCCAGAAAGATACTCGAAGAGGTCCATGAAGGAGTTTGTGGAACGCACGCCAATGGCTTCACTATGGCCAGGCAGATTATGAGGCTCGGTTATTACTGGTTGACAATGGAAAGCCACTGCATTAGTTACACGCGAAAATGCCACAAATGTCAAGTTTACGGCGATAAAATTCATGCAGCACCTTCGCCCCTTCACGTCATGACTTCTCCGTGGCCTTTTTCTATGTGGGGCATGGATGTTATAGGGCCAATTTCCCCAAAGGCTTCTAATGGACATCGGTTCATCTTTGTGGTCATAGATTATTTCACAAAATGGGTAGAAGCTGCTTCGTTTGCCAATGTGATAAAGACCGCAATTTGCAAGTTCTTGACGAAACCAGAAACTAAAAGACCTGTGAACGAGAATGAAGCTCATGAATTTTTGAAGTTCATCAAGCACAGCGAATATAACATCGTGGAGCAGTTGAACAAACAGCCGGCAAAAATCTCGGTGGTATCCCTACTGTTGAACTCAGAGCCACATCGGAACGCCTTGCTAAAAGTGCTCAATCAAGCTTACGTAGAAAGCAATGTATCTGTAGAAAAGCTTGACAGATGGGTGAACAATCTAAATGCAGATAATTTCATCTCATTTAATGATGATGAAATACCATCAAACGGTAGGGGCTCCGTGAAGGCGTTACATATTACGACCAGTTGCAAGGGTTATATAGTGCCGAACGTGCTCATCGACAATGGATCCGCACTCAATGTCATGCCTTTGGCCACACTCTCCAGGATGCCAGTTAATATGTCCTATCTAAGGCCTTGTCATTCCACGGTAAGGGCATTTGATAGGACACGACGAGAGGTTATGGGAAAGATTGAAATCCCCCTAGAAGTGGGCCCATCGTAGAGTTCCAGGTCATAGATATTACTCCATCATATAATTGCCTTTTAGGGAGGCCTTGGATCCACTCTGCTGGGGTAGTCCCTTCGTCTCTCCATTAAAAAGTGAAGTTCATCATGGATAACCGCTTGATCACGGTCGCTGGCGAAGAAGACATCGTTGCATCTATTTCTGCTGTCACACCTTATATCGAAGTGAACAAAGATGCAGTGAAATGTTCCTTTCGTTCCCTCGAATTTATTAATGCTACATTTGTTGCTGAGGGAAACAAGATTCCCACACCCAGATTATCAAGGAATGCCAAGATGGGAATCAAACTGACGGTTGGAAGAGGAGCCCGGGCGAGGAAGGGCTTAGGAAGACACCAGCAAGGGATAGCTAGAGCACTAAAGCCGATACACCACAAGGCCCGATACGGTTTAGGGTTCAAGCCGGATATGCGACAAAGAAAGAAACAGCTGCAGAAAGATCAGGAAAAGAGGATTGCAAGAGCTTCAGGCCGGGAAGTGGAATGGGAGCCCATAATGTACCCGCCCTTGTCAAAAACGTTTACGTCTGCAGGGATGATGTACCCAGAAAGAGATAATTCACAAAACACGCTGCTATCAGTTGAAAAGGGCTTTCGGAACTTCAGCATAAACGTCATTGACAGAGTAAATGATGCAGAGAAAAACATTACAATGATACGCCCTAGCCCCCTGGATTTGTTTTGAATAACTGGACTGCTGTGGACCTTCTCGTAGTTGCTAAGTCTTCCCCGAAGTAATGCTCAATGCTCACTTCTTGTATGCCCCTAAGTTGTGGGGGGATTTATTATAAGAGTTTATGTTGGCTATTTAGCTTTTAAAAGAACATTAATGAAAGTGCATTTTTTCATGGTTTCTCATTCTCATTGGCTTCATATTTATTCCCTCCTCTCATAACCTGTCTTTATATATATCTCATATCATGCCATAGTATCACGTTTGTAGGTTCAGTACCTCGATGCTCCTCTATAGTTTCTTTTCCCTTTACCTTTCAAGTGCTCAGATATCGACGACGTGAACAATCCCGTTATAAATCCTAAAATTGATTTCGAGCAAGCTGTTTGTTTAGGAGAATCCGAAGCTGACGAAAATGCTGAAGATTATGTCTCAACCCCGGACTTACTGAGAATGATAGAACAAGAAGATAAACAGATTCTGCCCCATAAAGAATCTGTTGAGGCAGTGAACCTGAGAAACGAAGAAAAGAGGCAAGAAGTGAAAATTGGGACCTCTATTTCAGAGCACACCAAACATGATTTGATCGCCTTGCTTCATGGATGTGTTTGCATGGTCGTATCAGGACATGCCAGGTTTGAACGAGGACGTAGTGGTCCATAGACTCCCGCTAAAGCTAGAATGCAAACCCATTCAACAAAAGCTAAGACGGATGAGACCTGAAATGTTGCTAAAAATAAAAGAAGAAGTAAGAAAACAATTTGACGCTGGCTTCTTACAAGTCTCTAAATATCCAGAATGGGTGGCTAACATAGTCCCAGTACCGAAGAAAGACGGTAAGGTGCGAATGTGCGTAGATTATCGCGACCTGAATCGAGCAAGCCCAAAAGATAATTTTCCCCTACCACACATCGATATATTGGTAGATAACACAGCAAGACATTCATTATTTTCTTTCATGGATGGATTCTCGGGTTACAATCAGATAAAGATGGCTCCCGAGGATATGGAGAAAACTACCTTCGAGACAATGTGGGGAACATTCTGCTACAAGGTAATGCCATTCGGACTAAAGAACGTCGGGGCAACATATCAGAGGGCAATGGTGATGCTGTTTCATGACATGATGCACAAAGAAATAGAAGTCTATGTCGACGATATGATTGCCAAATCTCGAGGGGAAAGAGAGCATGTTGGGAACCTCAGAAAGTTGTTTGAAAGACTGAGAAAATTCCAGCTGAAGCTCAACCCAGCTAAATGTACCTTCGGGGCTATCTCTGGAAAATTACTGGGCTTCATCGTCAGCGAGAGAGGTATCGAGGTTGACCTAGACAAGATAAAAGCCATACGGGAACTACCGCCTCCACGCACACAAAAAGAAGTCAGAGGATTCTTAGGGAGGTTGAACTACATCGCTCGATTTATCGCTCAACTTACCAACCAATGCGACCCAATTTTTCGGCTTCTTCGAAAACACAATCCTGGAGAATGGAACGAGGAATGCCAAGTGGCTTTCGACAAGATAAAACAATCTTTGTCCAATCCCCCGGTGCTAGTACCGTCAACACCCGGGAGACCGTTAATATTGTATCTGACTGTGCTCGAAAATTCCATGGGTTGTGTACTGAGGTAGCATGATGAGTCAGGAAAAAGAGAAAAGGCGATTTACTACCTCAGCAAGAAATTCACGGGGTGTGAAGCGAAGTATCCGTCAATTGAAAAATTATGTTGTGCTTTGGTCTGGGTGGTTCGAAGGCTCAGACAATATATGTTGTATCATACGACGTGGTTTATTTCAAAACTGAACCCAATAAAGTACATGATGGAGTCACCTGCACTTTCAGGAAGAATGGCACGATGGTAAATCCTACTATCGGAGTACGACATCATCTACGTTAACCAAAAGTCGATAAGAGGGAGCGCGATAGCTGACTTCCTAGCAGCTCAAACTACAGAAGAATACGAGCCGTCAAGATTTGACTTCCCGGATGAAGACTTGATATGCATTATGGAAAAAGAATGTGAGCTGTCAAATGAGAAATCATGGAAAATGAGCTTTGATAATGCATCAAATGCGTTGGGGCATGGGATTGGAGCAATCTTAGTGTCACCAGAAGGGAATCATTACCCATTCACCGCCAGATTAAATTTCTTTTGTACCAACAACATAGCGGAATATGAGGCTTGCATCATGGGACTTCGTGCAGCTATTGAACGGGACATCAAAATCTTAAAGGTATCCGGGGATTCGGCATTGGTGATTTACCAAATCCGTGGAGATTGGGAAGTAAGAGACTTGAAGTTAGTCAAATATCGCGATCTCGTGACAAAGCTGATCAAAGAATTTGAAGAAGTAACCTTTAATTACTTCCCACGAGAAGAAAACCAATTGGCTGATGCCCTAGCCACTTTGGCTTCCATGTTCAAAGCAACCCGAGAAACAGAAATAATGCCTCTCCAGATGAGCATATACGAGGCCCCTGCGCATTGTTTTAGTATCCAAAAAGAGGCGGACGGACAGCCATAGTTCCACGACATCTTAGAATATGTCAAGAATCAAAGATATCCTGAGCGAGCAAATGAGAATGACAAAAGAACAATCAGAAGAATGGCAGCGGGATTTGTTCTTGGTGGGAACATCCTATACAAAAAGGGAAAGGATCAAGTGCTCCTGAGATGCGTGGATACTGTTGAACCTAGAAAGATACTTGAAGATGTCCACGAAGGAATTTGCGGAACGCATGCCAATGGTTTCACTATGGCTAGGCAAATTATGAGGCTCGGTTATGACTGGCTGACAATGGAAAGCGACTGCATTAGTTACACGCGAAAATGCCACAAATGTCAAGTTTACGGCGATAAAATTCATGCAGCACCTTCGCCCCTTCACGTCATGACTTCTCCGTGGCCTTTTTCTATGTGGGGCATAGATGTTATAGGGCCAATTTCCCCAAAGGCTTCTAATGGACATCGGTTCATCTTTGTGGTCATAGATTATTTCACGAAATGGGTGGAAGCCGCTTCGTTTGCTAATGTGACAAGGACCGCAGTTTGCAAATTCTTAAAAAAGGAGATCATATGTCGATACGGTTTACCTGAGAGAATCATCTCGGATAATGCCTTGAATCTGAACAACAAGATGATGAAGGAAGTATGCGAGCAATTTCAAATAAAGCATCATAATTCCTCACCCTATCGTCCAAAGATGAACGAAGCGGTAGAAGCTGCTAACAAGAATATTAAGAAGATTATTGAGAAAATGACCGAGACATATAAAGACTGGCATGAGAAGCTACCATTTGCTCTATATGTATATCGCACTTGTGTGCGGACCTCTACGGGGACAACTCCTTTTTCTCTGGTCTATGGAATGGAAGCCGTGCTGCCCATTGAAATTGAGATTCCCTCTTTACGAGTCTTAATGGAGTCAAAACTAGAAGAATCGGAATGGGTTCGGGCTCGATATGACCAACTAAATCTGATCGAAGAAAAACGCTTGAAAGCAATCTGCCACGGACAGATGTACCAGAAGAGAATGATCACAGCCCATGACAAGAAGGTGCGACCAAGGGAATTCCGCGAAGGAGAACTCGTGTTGAGGAAGATTCTCCCTATACAAAAAGACTTTCGAGGAAAATGGGCACCAAACTGGGAAGGACCATACGTCGTAAAGAAGGCCTTCTCAGGTGGAGCTTTGATTCTCACTGAGATGGATGGGAAAGAGGTACCAAATCTGGTAAACTCAGATGCCGTGAAGAAATACTACGCCTAAAAAAAAATCGGGATGAAAACCTAAAAAGGGCGTCTTGATAAACAAATTGGGATGAAAACCTGAAATGGCATCCTAATGAGCGGGATTCGGGCATAAAGAGCTAGGGCGATTCGAACAGGGAGTCAAACGGCGAGATTATAATGATGAAGTAGACTCGAAAGCTCAAAATCTCCTACCCAAAAGGCTTTGCTAGGAAAGATCCAGGATGAAGAAACGCGAAAAGTTCATGCGTTAGATATCCAGAGCATTTGTGACAATTGAAGCTACCTTCCTTTTTATAACATTTCCTTTATTGAATTATTCCTTGTCAATTTTCTTTGCTTAAAACTTTTGAAATAAATATGGGTGTGAGGTACCCCTTTCATACTTACTTTCTCATTTTCAGACATCTCATGTTTAGTTCATTTAAATGATAAATAGTGAAACTATATACTCTAAACAAAAGGAATGTTGAGTATTACTTGGATGGAAATTTGATAAGTACAAGAGCCTCAAGGTAAGGACAAAGTTCAACAGGGGGCAAAAGGGTGATATACGAGAAACGCAAATTACTCGTAAAACTTGAGGATGAGTACAAAACATGAAAGAAAGGTTAAGAATTGAAGCAATGAATTCAGGTCATCATGAAAGTCGTAACAAAAAGAGATACATGACAAACAAACCCAGGGTGCATGGCATAATCATGTAGGCATAAAAGCATTTAGGACAAACACGTGCATATCATGATAACATCACGCATGACACATACAGGTACACCAATAAAGCAAGAAATTCTGATGATAGTCGTACCAAATCAAAGAAAAATAAGACATCCGAATTCCACCAGATAATATGTTGAGCCTCAGGTCACACCCTGAGTTGTTTCCCAATTTCTGTTCCAAATATCAACTCATAATACAAGAGGTGAGTTGAGCCTCAGATCACACACTGAGGTATTTTTAATTTCTGTTTTTCAATTTCCATTTAAAACCAACTCATAATGCGAGAAGTGAGTTGGGCCTTGGGTTATGCACGCTGAGGTAGTTAATTTCTGTTTTTCAATTTCCGTTTAAAATCAACCCATAATACGAGAGGTGAGTTGAGCCCCGAGACACGTCGAGGTATTTAATTTCTGTCTTTCAATTTCTGTTCAAAAGTCAACTCATAATACGAGAGGTAAGTTGAGCCCCGGGACACGCCGAGGTATTTAATTTATGTCTTTTTAATTTCTGTTAAAATCAACTCATAATGCGAGAAGTGAGTTGGGCCTCGGGTTACGCACACTGAGGTATTTTAATTTCTGTCTTTCAATTTCTGTTAAATTAACTCATAATGCGAGAGGTGAGTTGGGCCTCGGGTTACGCACATTGAGGTATTTTAATTTCTGTCTTTCAATTTCTATTAAATCAACTCATAATGCGAGAGGTGAGTTGGGCATCGGGTTACGCACGCTGAGGTATTTTAATTTCTATCTTTCAATTTCTGTTAAATCAACCCATAATGCGAGAGGTGAGTTGGGCCTCGGGTTACGCACGCCGAGGTATTTTCATTTCGGTCTTTCAATTCCTGTTAAAATCAACTCATAATTCGAGAAGTGAGTTGGGCTTCGGGTTACGCACGCTGAGATATTTTTAATTTCTGTCTTTTTAATTTCTGTTAAAATCAACTCATAATACGAGAGGTGAGTTGAGCCTCAGGTCACACCCTGAGGTGTGTTTCAAATTCTATTTTTCAAATTCTTGCTAAAATCAATTCACAATGCGAGAGGTGAGTTGAACCTTGGGTCGCGCGCTGAGATATTTTCAATCTTCCCGAAAATAATAAGAACGCGGTTTGAAAAGTTCAAGTTTCATCGAAGTCCCAGTGGAGCAATTGGTAGATCGAAGCAACAAATCTCTTCGTGTCCTGAAGTTATGTTGGAGCAAGTTAAACTAAACAAGATTAAAGAAAAGCGAATTGAAGCTATGGGTCATGTCTCGCAGAAGCAGCGGTGGAATGGATCAAAGCAACAGGTTACAGTAGAGCTTGAAGATTTTTGGGGAAGACGAGGACCAATAAGTCGAGGTTTGACCAAGACCGGGCAAAATTGGTTCTTCTATTGTCTTTGCTCTGTCCTCGTTTCACGACAATGAGCAAAGAGGGGCAGCTGTAATAACCAATTTTGGCCCAGACCCGTCAGAAACAACCAGGGCCCAAAACCAATTAAAACCCAACAATAAGCAGCCCATTTACAACCCACCAAGCCCAGTTAAAACTAAACCCCATCAAACTCAAAACTCAATTAACCCAAAATACCAAACCCAAATTAAAGCCCAATCTCAAACAGCCCGTTTAAGCACAAAAAAATAATAACCAAACAAACAAAACAAAGATCCAATAGTTAATAAAATCCAAAGTCCATTACAAAAAACGGAGCCCAATTACAGAGACCAAATACAGGCCCAAATTTAATACAAACAAACAGTCCATGAAGTGTCCAGTTACAAAAATAAATGTCAGACCCACTAAGCTCAAAACCAATTAAACAAAGCCCAGACACCATGAAACAACCAGCCCACTTAGCCTAGCCCAGAACCGCGGCCCAATGGCCCAAAACCTCAGGATATTTCGGCAGACAAGAAACCCCAGCCAGCGCCGCATGCCCCCTAACGGTTCATCTTCCCTCTTGCGCCGCTTGACCAACCCTAGGCACAGCAGACCACTGCTCGTCACCCCATGCCCACGCGCGTCTCTCTGTCACCACACGCGCCTGTCGACGCGCTTCCTGACATTCCACTCCCACACGCGTCGTTCCCTGTGACCGCACACTGCACCACGAGCACGCTCCCCGCGCCTCGGCTTCCACCAGCATCGTTCGCCCATACCCTGCAAACGGAGAAAGAGGAAGCGACAGAGAACGAAGCAAATAAAGAAACCTGTAAATTGGTTATAAAAGGGGGAAAACGTTTCGTATTCCTCTCGGCTGGCGGCCCGGACGCATTACTAGAGATAAAGAAACAAAAGAGACATTCAAAACAGTTCCCTCTCTCTTTTACGCATAGATAATCAGAAAGAATCAAGAAAAGAAAGAGGGCCCTTGTAATCTTACCCCTTTTTTCGAATATCAGCAATCAAAAGAGAAAAAAGGTTGACTTCATTTTCACTTTCGTTATTTACTATATTTCATTTCTACCTATTCTGTTATCTCAAGAAATACTAAATCAAAGAACCAAAGAGAAAAGAAAAGAGGTATAAAACGAAGAGCCTTACCTTCGAAAGCCCCTGCTCATTCCCTCCGTCGCAATCGGAGCAGGATGACGGGGTGGTCGACGGAATCGGACTATTGCGGATTATTTTCCGCCGAGCTACGATGACGATTCAGTGCTTAACGGAGGGCTTTCTTTCGTTTGCGGCGGAGAACCGTGAGAGGAAAAGGGGAGGCTATGGTTTAGTCTGGAGAGGAAAAGGGGAAGGCAAAATCTGATTTTTTTTAAAGGGAGGAAACAAATGATTTTTTTCAGAAATTTTGGGCTTAAATAGCCTTAAAGAAACGACGCCGTTTCGGGGGGGTAGGGTCCGCGTGTCGACCCGTTTGACGACCCGGATCCCCGCCCCTCTGCGCTTTAAATGGAATATTTACGCGTTTAGTCCTTCGGATCTTCGGCCCTATTGCAACATAGCCCTACCCCAAAACGCCGCGTTCCAAGACTTGGGTGAATTTCGTTTTAAACCCCCTCTAATTCTGGCGCATCTGATTTGGGTCCTAAATCCTGTTTTATTTGTTTAATTAACCTTTCAATTTTATCTCAAATTCAATTGAGTTTTTATCCTTCTGTTTAAATTGTTTAAAATTAATTTATTAACTTTGGTATGTTTTAAATTACTTACCTATACTTTTATTGTATATATTTTATCTTTCATTTTTTTTGCAATATTTGAACGATTCAAAATTGATTTAATATTAGATGTAAATATCTTACGTCATTAAACTATATATATATATATAGACTATATTGTATACATTATTTTTGCATCATTTTAGTTGTTTATTCCTTTAATTTTTTTCATATGTATATACGTATATTTTCTTCTAAATCCGTTTATAAGCATTTATTTTTTTTAGTTCTATTTTATAATATAGTTTCGTTCGTTTCAAGACTTTCTATGTACCATTATTTTCTTATATAAACTATTCATATAAGTTTTCTTTCCTTCGTGTATGTTTTCTATATAAATCAATATGTATTTTTCTATATACTATGTTTCGATTTTCTCCTTGTATAATATTTTATTTTTAAATTCATTTACCATATTATTACATATATTAATTATTTTCATCTTCGCATTTTAATCCATGTTGAATTCCGGGTATACGTCTATACATACAATTTGTAGCTTAGCATCTCTCTCTAACTTATCTTTTCGTCTTGAATGTTAATATTTGTATGATGTGTCACCCTTGCATGAACCCTAACTTGTTCTTTTGTGTTTTCATTATTGCCATATATTACCATGTTATATGCACACTTATACTCTTTGCTTCATTATTGTATTGTGATTAAATTTTTAACTTATTTCGTGAAAAATTATCCATACGAACAAGCCAAACAAACACATTTTGAGTCAATCGTAAAATCGCTTATTTGAAAAGGTTATTAAAATGAGGCAATATTCTATGCTTGGAAACCCGAGAGATCGTGCCCTATGTGTCGGGTTTCGGTTTCCCGCTTAGCCAAACGTTCGAACATCCTTTTTATATTTTAATGCATGAGTCTCGGGGATTAAGAGATAATCTTGGATTCGAGGATTAAAATCATCGTGTCCTACGTACTGGATGTGATAGTTTGTTCCTTCGGAACAAGAAAATATTGATATTCAATTCGAGAAAACTAAAATATTTCCAAAAAAGGATCGATTTTCTTTTCCTTTTTAAATTTTCAACTTTCGACATTGAGACATTAAATAATCAATTTGGTACCAATTTTGGGCGTGACGAGGGTGCTAACCCTTCCTCGCACGTAACCGAATCTCGAACCTATTTTCTCAAATTTTCGTAGACCAAAAACATTGTTTTAGTAAATCAAAATGTTTTATTAAAACAAAGGTGATCCGATCACACCTGATAAAGGATCGGTGGCGACTCACTTTTTATTTTCAAAACCAAGTCGATTCCCGTTTTTTTCAAAAATGGTTACTACAGACAACACATGTTCATGGAAAATCATGGTGTCGTTGAGGGAAACGACAGGGTTGTGGGAGGTCAAAAAGTACAAAGGTCCACATACATGTCTTACCGGTACAGTACCACTATGTGTTCAATGATTTCGAATAACACTAATATTATGTAATGTTGCATTATTTAACGTACTTCATTGACAGGTGTAACACAAGATCATTCGAGGATGGATTCAGACATGTTGGCTGACTTAATAATCCCGACGGTGAAGGCCGATCCCAAGACTACGGTGCCGGCCTTAATTGGCAATATTCGTAGCCAATTAAGGTACACACCCTCTTATAGAAAGGCTTGGATAGCCAAGCAGAAGGCATTAGAAAAGTTGCACGATCGGTGGGACGCTTCATATAATGAAGTGTGGCAGTGGTATCAGGTGCTAGAGAGATATGTCCCAGGCAGCACAACAGACCTTGAAACGGAACCGGCGTACTACAACGACCATCTGCTCCGTGGATGCGCAGTTTTCAAGCGTCTGTTCTGGACATTTAAGCAATGTTGAGATGCCTTTATATACTGCAAGCCATTGGTACAAATTGACGGTACCTTTATGTATGGTAGATATAAGCATCGGCTATTGCTAGCTGTGGCACAAGACGGCTGTGGGAGAATCTTTCCGATTGCGTTCGCAATAACATCGGGGGAGTCAGCTGATGATTGGGACTTCTTCCTATCTAGGTTAAGGAGGCATGTCTGCCCCCAACCTGACATATGCGTTATATCGGATCGGGGCCCTGGAATACTTACGGCAATAGAACGCCAGGGAAGCATGTGACATCGCACACACCATCGATATTGCCTGAGGCATGTTTCATCCAACTACTATGGGCAACATCAATCTAAAAGACAGAAACAGCGGGTGACCGATATGGGTATGAAATTTCTATTAATATAATTTTGTTTGTAATATTCAATTTATTCTCAATTGAGGAGTGGTATGTAATATTTGCTATCAACGTACATTGGCAGGGTACGAGATAAGTAAAGACCGTTTTCACGAGATGTTAGCCAGTTTGCGCTCAGATAACGCCGAAGGCGCAAACTATCTGTGCAATATTCCTTTCGAACAGTGGACACAAGCATATGACAGCGGCCTACGATATGGTCATATGACCACAAACCTAGCCGAATGCATAAATTCTGTTCTAAAAGGAACCGGTCATCTGCCGATTACATCGATTGTGCGGGAGACATATTTTCGTTTAGCGGCACTATTTTCGAAGAGAGCAGCGAGTTATAGAGGGCAGATGCAAGGAGGCCATGTATGGAGTCCGAAGGTCTTGCAAGAAATAAACCGTGGGAATGCACGGGCGAACACCATGCACACAGTGTGTCACGACCGTGACAGGCTATGGTTTCGTGTCACGGAGTTTGACAGACCGAACCAAGGTATTGTTGGCGGGCATTATCGTGTACACTTAACAAATAGGACCCGCGACTGTGGGATATTTGATGCACTTCGTTACCCATGTGCTCATGTACTTGCGGCTTGTCAGAATCTCCGTCTTAATCTCATGAGCTATGTCGACGAAGTGTATAAATTAGAAAACATGTACAACGTGTGGAGACACGTATTCCCACCAGTCCCGGATGAACGTAAGTGGCCGTCGGTATCGCTTGCACCGTATAAGCTGTTACCGGATAGACAATTGAGGCGCAAACCAAGAGGTCGACCTTGCTCGACTAGAATACGCAACAATATGGATATTTGAGAAACGAGCAACCAAAGTCGGCTGTGCGGATGGTGTAGGAACCCGGGCCATACATCTCGCTCGTGTCCAAATCAGAATAGTTGACCGTGTTCTTAGCTTTTTTGTCTCCTAGTAGCTATGTAATTCCTATTTTTTTGGAGGAAAACGGTGAACTTTTGTATAAGAACTTTTATTTTATTCAAGTTATTAAAATTAAATTACAAAATTACAAAAAAAAATTAAACCATTTCTATTTTATCAAAGATATTAAAATTAAATTAAAAAAAATTAAATTACAAAAAAATAAAATTAAACTTAAATTTTATTAAAAAAAAAATTAAATTACAAAAAAAATTAAACCATTTCTATTTTATCAAAAATTAAAACAATTAAATTACAAAAAATAAAATTAAACTCAAATTTTATTAAATATAAAAAAATTAAATTACAAAAAAATTAAACCATTTCTATTTTATCAAAGGTATTAAAAATAAAATTAAAATAATTAAATTACAAAAAAATAAAATTAAACTCAAATTTTATTAAATATAAAAAAATTAAATTACAAAAAAAATTAAACTATTTCTATTTTATCAAAGATATTACAATTAAATTAAAATAATTAAATTACAAAAAAAATTAAACTCAAATTTTATTAAATATAAAAAAATTAAATTACAAAACTAAATTAGGGTTTAGGGCTGATGCCGGTGGGAACCAGTGCCACACAGGGGCGGTCGGCGGTTACGTCCCGAATTCCTCCTTCTTCTAGCTTCCGGCGGGCGTCGTGTAACCTCGGGCCGAGAATCGGGTTCCTCCGGCAGTGAGTCTGGTTCTGGGTGTTGCGATGATGACCCACCTTGATAAAATAATGACCCCGGAGGTGTTTGCATAAACCACGGCGGGGGTGAATGCATCCCGTACGGCGAATGAGCCTGGTAGAAAGAAGTGCTCCCCGACGGCGCCTCCTCTAATCCCACACCCAACGTTGGCCTCACGATCGGCTGGCTAACGGGAGTAGTCGGGAACGGACTCGAACCCAGCCATGCATTCCAACCTGGGGTGGGACTGGGAAAAGGAAACATTTATGGGTTAGGAGGATACATATAAAGGGTAGGGTACGCACCTGGCATAAACGGTGGACGCTGTGATGTCGGTGTTGTTGGCTGAACTGATGGGCCCGGTGACTGTGTAGGCGCTGTTGCTGGGCCCGGTGATTGCGTAGGCGCTGTTGATGGCCCCGTCTCATCACCCCTTCTCCTTGGATTTAAAGGGGCCAGACGTTCCCTTCGCTCGCGAATTTGCCGTCGCCTCTCTTCTTCCGACAACAGATACGGCTTACCATGGATCCTAAACCATGGCATGTACTCCGGTACGCACGCTAACTTAGGAACGATGATCAGTTCCCGGATAGGTAAAAAGTCATACCGGTTCTCCCACGTCTCGATATGACCTGACCAAAATCTTGGCCAATCCGTGTGCAGCTGCCGTAAGTCCACTTTGTGCTCATCATCGAGCACCTCAGGTGGCACGGGAATCGGTTGCCGGAATCCAAATTGCTGCAGAACCCGATCTGACTGGTGCATCTCCACGGTCGCGTAGGTGATCATTGGGACCTTAACGTGCCAACTATTCGTATTTTGGAAGAACTCCAGAATTACTACCCGAATTTTCGGATCCTCGTACGGTGTCCATTGAAACTATATTAACATTACCAAAATATTAGTTATATACATAATACTAGACACTACATACGAAATACTAAATTATAATAACGAAATTCTAAACTTACTTGTGATTCCGACCGTTGGTCCAATAGGAGTTGTATATCCTCAAGCGAGTTAGGTATTCTAACATGACTCGCCGAATGGTTCCACCTAATTAAATAAAATTTCAGCATGCAATTATACTATAAATCTACGAAATAATTGTAAAATATAATATTAAATTTACCTCGTTATCAGTGGGAATGAATATGGCTGGTCGAGTCGAGGACGTAAAAATGGAAATCGAAACCATGCCCATGACTGCAGTAGTGATAGGCAACCTCCGATTTTTGCTTTACTCGGCCGCGTCGCCCCGCACATCTTCCGGTACAACCTCGATAGCACGGCAGACCCCCAACTCAATTCACCGGCTGCTCTGAAATCAACAAGTTTCAGGAGCCATCTTAGGTGGACGAGGTTTCTAGAGAGGTTCGGCATCAGATAGCCTCCAATTATCTGAAGAATGTATGCCCGAGCATACTGTATTCTTTCTACTTCGGTCGAACCCTCGTTCGGCTCCGGGAATGTGTCCCTTAACCAGGCCATATCGATCCGAGCTCCTTGAATTCTATCCGAAATGGCACCCAGAAGCTCGTAGCATACGGCCATCCAATCGGTAGATGTTGCGGACCCGGTGACTACCGACCCGTCCACCGGTAATCCCAACTGCAACTGCACATCTTCTAGAGTGATGGTACACTCTCCGCATGGCAGATGGAAAGTGTGCGTCTCGGGTCTCCACCTATCTATCAACACGCTGATCAAAGGCGGCTCCAACTTGAACCCCCGGCCTATCGTGGCCATGTGCCAAAAACCCGCTTCCCGCAGGTAATTCTCGATCAACGGCGATGGGGGACCATGCATGTTGCGAATATAACATTCCAACACCCGATCTACAGACTGTTTAAAAAATTATAAAATTAAAAATTAATTAAAATTGCATAATTGGAAAAAAATTAAATAATATTGAAAAATTAAAATTAAAACTTACCATTTTCATTTGCTCGACGGAGATGTGTTTGTCATCTAGGCGACGTAATTCCCCAGCCATTGTAATCCGATTTAAAATTTTTCAAAAAAAATATATTAAAAAAATTATAAAGGGCTTTTTCGTAAATAGTAAATGACTATTTTGAAATTTGAGCGTAAATTTTAAGGACTTTGAGAGAAAAATGAGAGAAAATTGAGAGAAAATTGAGAAAGGATTGAAGTGTGAAAAAAATAAAGAGTTGGGGGGTTTTTATACTTTTTTTTGACCGTTGGGCCCCCAACGGTCAAAAAAAATTGGCCGTTCGGATTTGACAGTTGCAGGGCTAAAGCGCACCCCTGAGGACGCGCTTTGTGCCAGCTCAGCAAAAGCGCGCTTACGTGGGCGCGCTTTGCTGAGGTGGCACAAAGCGCGCCCTCAGGGGCGCGCTTTAGCCCTGCATCCCCCCAAAACGCGCTGACGTGGACGCGTTTTTGGGGGAAACTGCACAATCCCGTAAATATTCTTCAAACCGGTACATTTCCGTAAATAATATAATTTTTTGGTATATATGGGATATTTGCCCATTGAATTATGATAAGAAAAATGCCTTTTAATTAAAAAGAATATATTTTTTGGCCGTAAAATATAAATATGAATAAGCCTTAAGTTTGAGAATTTTACTTGTCTCTTCTTTTTTCTTTTTTTGCTTTTAAAATAATTGGTATAGTTGTTTCCAGGTCCCTTGACTTGATAGTTTTTTTCCTGACAACTTATGATTAGACTGTGTTCTGATAGGTCAAAAGTTAAGATACCACATTGATAAACAGTGTTAAAGTTCATGTATCAGATTCGATTTTAAAAGTTCAAGCACCACATTAAAAGATTTGTCAAATTTAAGTATCAAATATTACATTAAGGATGGGTTTAGATAGGCGGTGCATTTAATTGCGGTTAGTGTAAAAATAACGGTGACGATGAGATTAGATATTATAATTGTTTTAAAAATATCACGTTCTTGCAATTGTTTTAACCAAATTTCTGTAACAGACAAGGTTTTTTTTAAAGCAAAATAATCCATACATATTTAAAAAGGGTATTAATTTGAGTAAACATTCTTTTGTTAACAAACGAGATTTTTGGACGTTAGAAAGTTTTGATTTGAAGATGAATTTTCCAACGAACACAAAGTTTTCAAACAACACCTGATGTGGCACGCTAGATCCGGTCATAACGTTTAGGCCGGGTGTGGGTGTTAATGAGACAAAAAGTAAACTAGACGCATCGCATCGCATTACACCGCACTGTACAGCCCATCCAAACCCATCCTAAGTCTTTCTTCTACTTCTTAATTAGCTCAAACGCGAACAACCAAAATATAATGCAAGGTTTAATCTCATTAAACATCAACTATAACTTAGATTATAAATTAGTCCCTAAACTTTAAAAGGTTTTAACTGTATAATATCAATGTATATTAATTAAGTTCTTTTGTTAATCTAATTGTTATTTTGAACATATTTAAAACACGTGAACCGAATTTTAAATATATCTATATTTATCGACAACTTGCAATTTAGTAATTTTAAAGTTTGAGATAAAATAAGAATCCAAACTGGGAATCTCATGCCATCGCCAAATTCTTCATTGATAATCTCCTTTATATATATATATATATATATATATATATATATATGTATGTATGTATATATATAGAAGAGGGAGGGAGTTGTTCGAAATTTTGTGTGCATGACAGTTAAATATATTTGGTTAAATGCAATTACTAGTCTTGTACTATGCACACAATTATAAATTTAATTTGTATTCTCCAATTAGATCATTTAAGTCCCTATACCTATCGAATTTTGAAATTTCAATTTTGAAGCAAGAGACCGTCATTAATTCATTAGCTGAATTTTTAGTGAGTAATATGTGAAAATAACAACCTAACATGGCATTAAACATATGATAATATATTTCTCGCATCAGAATTAGAAAATAGTAGAACTTAATTAAATGAATTTAATAGCTATTGTCTAGTGAGGACTGAAATTTTAAATTTTTAAAAGTACAGAGACTAAAAATGACCAAATTAAAGTACTAAGATTAAATCCACAATTTTTATAAAGTACAATAGCTATTTACAGAATTTAACCTTTGTTTTATGTTTAAAAACTTCTAACAATTAAATATATATTATTAAGGAAGACACAATATTAAGGATTGATGTGATAAAATTATTAGATTACTTTGAAATTTTATATGCAAGTATAATTGCATTGTTAATTTCAAAAGTTTAATTATTTAAATATTAGTTATATAAAAAATTATATTTAAGTGTGTAAAATTACTTTAATTATATGTGAATCCCTCTTTATGTATATTATCGTGTTATTATTTTATTTTTAATTTTTTTCATTAATTGAGTTAATATTTCGAGTCACCTTTCGATACATAAATAAAAAATTATTTAAGAAAAATAAAATGAAATAAATTTTATTTACATGCCTCAAAAATATAATTATATCAAATTTAAATAAATTTTAATCTAAATGGATGGAGTATATCAAATTTTAATACAAATTCATATAAATTATTAATTCTTAATTTCATCAGTTCGATAATTTATCCGAATCGATTTTTTACTAGTCATATTCAAAGGTAAAATCAAAAATTTTAATAAAAGGGGTCAAAATTCAATTATAAAATTTTTGGGTCCAAAACAAAATATTTTCCCTTCACAAGATCAATATATTTTTCTTCCCACAAAAAATTATTTGTCACATGTGAGTTTCAATAATAAATTAGGTTTCATTGAGCTTGTAAGTCCACTTTTGTACCTAAAAACAAAAGGGCTCCTTGAGTTAACATGCCTTACTCACCCATTTCAAAGGCTTTCCTGAGTGCCTTTGGGTCAATTCAGCCCACACTTATGAGTTAAAAACGAGAATAAAAGTTTTAAAATGCATTTTAAAATATTTTAATATTAAAAATTAAAAAATATTTTGAACTAATTATAGAGAGGACCCTAAGCTTTAGTCAAGATTCAACAAAAAAGTGCCACATGCCGTCACTCAATTGACTAATGTGCCACATGTCGTCAGTAATTTGTTGGTGGTAAACTGAAGATTTTAACAGGAGTGACTAGTTTGAACAAATATTTTATCTTGAATGATTAAATTGAGAACAAAATTTTAGAGTGACCAAAACAAGAAGAATCACATTTTAAAGTGACATTGAGTGTAGTTTACCCATTTTTAAAATTTTTAAAAAGTACAAGCCCTTCCTCATATTTAAACCTAATTCAAACTATCAAGATTCTAAAATTAAAAAATTTATAATATATTATTTTTACTTTTTTTCAATAATAATATTTTTTAAAAAAGATAGATTCATTAATTCATACAATTGAGAGAGAAAATGATAGCAAACATTCGTCGTAGATGGTGAAGAACAAGCTCCATCAACGTAACAAAAGCTTTAGTCTCAGCATCAATAGAACATTATGACACGTTGACAATTGACTTTGTCACAATTCAGGCACAACATTTAGAGTGATTGCAAGCACTTAATACGATAAGGAAATCAACCCCGGATGATCCATAGTGACGAGCAAAAATCGACAAAAGAATCGAGCATTCGCCAAACTAGAGAGGACGACAACAAAATCATCCCTAAAATCACTTGTAAAACTAAGATTACATGCATAAGAAAAACTAAAAAACGGGCTACAAGAGCAACCAAAAACTTCTAAAACTAAAAAATTATTAAACAATGAAAAAACAAACAAACAAAAATATAAAACTTAAAACAACACGGGTCCAAAATCATTTATTATTCTTGAATACTCTTAAAATAAAAATATATTAAGAAATTAGACGAAGAGCTATCCACTTTTCAAAAAAAATTACTCAATTAAAAACCAACCAGATAAATGTTGAGAGGAATATCCCTAAATGCTTAACCTTCTACTCAATTGACCACCTGTTTCTTGTAAATGCATCAATTAATTTGTAATTTATTTGTTGGCTGTGTTTCAGACTTTTGGTACCAAAACAATTCCTAAAAAAAAAAAAGCCCTTCTGGATTTTTTACTTGTCTTTATTTTTATTTTTATTTTTTTTTTGCAAATTAAAATGTTGATATTTTATAATTAAAATCTACATTACAGAAATTATTTTATCTTATCAAAATTTAAAAAAAAAAGCGTCAACAAAATTATGATAATATTTATTCTTTTCGACACAATACTTAAAACTACTCATAGTCCTTCCCAATCCATAAATAGGAGGATAATGCGCTTCAACGCACTCACACCTAATTCTTCTGCATTGATAACAATACCTATGTCAATCAAGTTATGATTCAATCAGCAAAAGCATATAACAATTTAAATAAATAAATAAATAATTATAATTATAACATAAAAATAAACAAATATAACATGAATTATTGGACCTAACGTTAAAATTTGTCCAGATCAAAAGGTTTGAAATTTCAAACAAGAAAAGCATAAGAATAAGTTTCGTATTCAACTTTGGATAAATATTTGGTATGGATTTGATGCAATGATTAAAGGAAAATAAATTTCAATAATGTTAATCATCTAGAAGTGAGCTGTAGATGTGGATTATTATTATTATTTTTATACATTTAGTTTCATTGATTATATCTTGCACGTTTATTTGACTAACATCCACTATCGAATCTCTTGTTAGTGACGGTGTTGAACTAATATTACATGCTATTTGTTTAAGGGTTGTTTTTAGGCATAATAATTTTTTTTGCGAAAAAAAATATTTTATTTCTTTATTTCTTTTAATTTTTGAGTTTGTATTTTTTTTGGTTAATTCATTTCAAAATGTATAAAAAATTTAAAATTTTTTAATTTTGTTGACGTGACATACATGTGAATAACAATCTACGTATTAAAAAATTAATTTTAAAAATCTCACTTGTAATTAACCTATAAATCTATGATTCTCCTAGAAAAGGACAAATGATAAAATCCAAGATTCCTAGATAGGCATCATTTTAAAATGGTCCACACTAGAAAAAGCTAGTATTTCCTTTACATTATAGAGTTGACAGTTGGTCCCAAAGTGTTAGCTTCTCATCCCTTTTTCCTTATAGTCTACCACACACCTAATAAATATTAATGAAAGGCCTTCTTTTTGGGTGTATATTTCTAGATCTTCATTTTCTTTGTTTGTTATTAAACGATTTTTTAAATACAAAAAAGTTAGTCATTCATTTAGACATCTTTAAATTATTTCTCGGATTTTAAATTAGTCTTTCAACTTTAGAATATTCTAATTAAATTTTTAAAGTATCGGTATTATATAGAAATAAAATTTTACGTAGCTTCTCTCTTTTTTAACACATCAAATCCAAGATTTCAATACAATAGGATAAAAATTATTATCCTTAAAAGTACGAGTATTTTCATTGAAGTTTAGTATTTACTTTTTTTTATTAATAGTATGTATAATTATTTGTTTCTAATTTAATTTATTGTTTTATTTAATTTTTCACATAAAGTCATATTATTCACGCGGACTTGATAATTTGAAAAAAAAAATTGTTTGTGTCAAAATTTCATTGGTTGGTTTAGTAATTTACTAATATTGTTAACACTAGGTACTATAATAAAAACACATTAATAGTTTAAATACCACATTGGACATTTTATGAAAGTGCATATACCATAATAAAAAATATATATATTGATAGCTTAGGTACCACAATAAACATTTTCAATGTATAAATACCTCATCAGACAATTTATGAAAATACATGTACCAAATATGAAATTACCCCTTGTTTAAAAGCGATTAAAGCACAAATGCCGCACGGGATTTATTCATTTAAAAATTTGTCTTTCTTATAACGTTTTGTTCAATTTTTTAAATAATTTTATTTATATTATAATTTTTATCATATGTTTATTAAAATAATTATCTCTTTACTAATTAAAAATTTTCATTAAAAAATATTTTAAAATTTTTGTTAAATGGTTGTGTTAGACATAGATTATTTATGTCAAATTATGGTTATGATTCCTCTATTATCTTTAAGTTTAAGATTTAGTATCTATACTATATTTTGACGTAATTTGTTACTTTGCTTTTATAATATCATTAGTTAGTTTAAATAGTCAACACCCTTAATTATTCTGGATAAAATGTTCAAGTGGAATTCTTTCTTCATAATGCTCATTCCAACTTATCATATGCCAAAATATTCATTCTATGTTACGCGGTCCATGTGTGTATCACATTAACAAAATTAACGGACATTAACGTTTTCATCCATTTTGAGGTGATTTAACAATCATAAGTTTAAGGGCTAAAAGAGAGAAAAATTAAATGGATGACTAAAATAACTTTTTTATAAAGTAGGAGAGTCAAATAAGTCATTATGTTAAAAAAATTAAAATATTAATTAAGTTCTTATAGAAAACTTTCACCCAAGTGAGCTCTTAAAGTTGAAATATTAATTAATTAGCTTCCGTTAACCTTGGCTGTAATTTTTTGCTGACATGGCTATTTGAGTAAGCAATAGACAACACATGACATGTCATGTGTCATTGATGTTGATGTATTATTTTGTTATGTCACTAAATATTTAGAAAATAAAAAAAAAGTCTTAGAAAATTATTAAAAATGCGTAAATCTAGACATCTCTTTGTCCAGGTTCATTCTGAATATAATTTTTTTAAAATAATTATTAAAAATTATAAAGAAATTATAGAAAACCGATTAAAATTATTAAGAATTATAAAAAATTATAAGAGATTGTTAAAAATATTAAAAAATATTTAAAATTTTAAATATTACAGAAAATTATATAATCCTTGTAATAGAAAATTCTAATCCTTTTATTAATTCTCAACCATATAATATTATTCACATTTAGATCCTAATTTGGAGCACGTAATTAGTCAGACAAGAAAGTCGTTACAATTTCGATTTTGTTTTCTATTTAATTTTTTTTCCTTACAATACGTGTTTTAATCTCCAAGATAATTTTTTATCTTCCTCTTGGTTAGCTTAAGTGTATGTCTTTTTTCTTATTTTTTAAGAGGCAAAATGCCATGTCAACATTAAGTTTACGTGACATATCATATTTCGTCATTTACTTAATCTTTAATTATGTTAGAAAAATACGATTAAATTTTAAAAGATTGAATTAGTAAAATATTTTTATGAAAAATTAATTGATTTTTTTAAAAAATTTTTAAAAGAGATTTATTTAACCCTAAACCCGTAATATTTTCATCATTCAAAGTATTGATGGTCAGATAGTAATAAAATTTTAAAAGAGATTTATTTAACATGAATAACTGTAAATTATTTTAACTTCATCGACATTATTTGTTATTGTGAAATTGTTTCGAATAGCTTCGAATAGCAGTGCATTATCACTTTCCAATTCTACTTACTTGAAGTCTTGATCCCAAACTAAATTAGACCTTTCAACACAACCCAAACTTCAACCACAAAGAAACTTTAAAAAATTTGCATTAATTGAACAATAGATTAAGTTTTGAGTTAATCATATAATAATGGGATTTACTATCTTTTAAGCTATCGATTGTCTTAATTGACTCCCTAGATTTTGATTATTTTTGTCTCCTTCTCCAATTTGCGATAATTAATTGTAATGTCCATTGAGAAGGAAGCAAAACGTAAGATCCAGATTGAGACCCTTTTTCTAAAATAAAATACTAGATTTATTAAAAAAATAATCATAATTTCATGACAATCACACTTTACTTTAAAAAGGAGGTATACTTTCATGTTAATTAAATCTAATGTGCGTGAGGTATAATAGATTTGTCCATCAAACAGTTTCAAAATATGGATGACCACGTGAATGATATGTCGGTATTTAATTAAATTTTTTAAAAAATAATTTGTAATTTTAAATATTTTTAAAAAATTAATTAAAAATTTACGTAGCAATCCACATGTATGTCGCGTTAATAAAGTTAAAAGACATGAAAATTTACATCTATTTTAAGCTGATTTAACAAAAATTACAAGTTTAAGGACTAAAAAATGAAAAATTAAATGAAAAGCTCAAATGAATTTTTTTTTTTTGTAAAGTTGGAGGACTAAAATTCAAATTCGAATGAAGTTTATCTAATTAAAAAACTGTTTTAAGTGTTACCATGAACAAATTTAATATTATTCTCATTTTTTTTATATTTAATCTCTCTTTCAAAATGCACCTTTCCACACGTTGACAGAATACATATAATAATCTATCATCAAAATCAATTTTGTAAAAAAATAACTTTAGTTTCTTATCAATTGGACTAATTGACAAATAAATAAGTTTAGCAGCAGAGGCGAAGCTAGGGGCTGGCATGGGCTCCGGCCCCCCTAAAATGTAAAATTGTTATTTAGACTCTTAGAATTTTTTAAAAATTTTAAATTAGTAAATATAAAATTACACTTTGCCCCCTAAAATTATAAAAATTCAATTTAATCATTTACAAATTATAAAGATATAAATTTATAAAAAATTAAAATTTTATCCGGCCCCCCTAAAAAATTATTTTGGCTTCGCCCCCGTTTAGCAGTGGTAAATTAGAAGCATATAATTATGTCTAAACTAATTAACTAGTATATAATATTATATATATTTTTATATTATAAGAAAATTTCTTATTAGGTGGCATAGGAAAGAGCTCAATACTTTACCGTTTTAGTCAGTATTTCTATTAAAAAACTTAATAACTCGATTATTTTTTAAAAATTGATGATTAAATTCGATTTTTCTTTAAAAATACTAATGACCAAATTTAACATTATCCCAAAATTTTTCCCCTAAATTATATATGTAGAGTAACTGAAGGAGAGAGTTGACTTAATTGCTTGCAAACAGACGTTCAATTACGCCATTTGCTTGCAAACAAATATTGGACTTAAATGGCTTCCAATAACAACTTGCTTAGACTATTCTTATGTTATTATTATAAGTTTTTATTTGAAATCGGAATCCTCAACCCTCAACCCTCACTATAACAATCATATTTTATTATAACAATCGAGTTTATTGTAAAATCGATTTTTATGTTTTATAATAAATTTTTATTTGTAACGACGATAACCATAAAATACGAAATACATCTTTTATTAAATTAGTTCTCTATAACAATTCTTTAATTTAAAATTTAATAAAATTGATTTTATTCTAGATTGAAATATAAAAATAAAATTTAGTTAAAATATTGCTTTAATAAAATATTTAAATTTATATAAAACATATCTTGATAATATTTTATTAGATGAAAGTAATATTTAATAAATAAAATTTTATTTATAAATTGAAAAATATTTAGTACACTGAAGTTTTAAACTCTAAAGAGTCAAGGGATTGACCAATGTTCTGTAGAGGTATAGTAAAATATTAAAAAATATATATTTCAAAAAAAAGAGACATGGGCTCTTTTTTTTTTTTTAAATTCTCATTAATCTCACAAATTTTAAAAAAAATTAATTAGACCCCATTTTTTTTTTGAAAAAAAATCTCATTAAACTTCTAAAGTTTTTGAAAATTTTAGTTAAGCTCCTCTAAAACTTAATCCTAAGATCCACCATTAGAGAGTTGGTTGTCTGTTTTATTGTCTATGAAAAATGATTCTTTCGGGATTTGTGGCTACATCAAATTCTCTCCCTATTAACGTAATGTACCTTATTATTACATCCAATATTCATCGTTGTTGTTTGGCCTAAATGTTAAACATTGTAGCTATTTGGAATATTTAAAATCATGTGAAAAAAATAATGTAGATGTATTTTTAGTACCATTTTAAATCACACGTCTGTTTTAGAAATGTTCTCGTTTTCGACGGAATCGTATGTAAATGTTGTAAGTACATTGCTATCAATTGAATCACAGGATCCTTCAATTAGATTCCATTAAAATTCGTTTATCTCTTAATTAGGGATAAAGTTAGGTATTTCGTATCCACCGTCCGTCGAAGACTAAATAATTTGAGGGGTTCGAAACTAAAAATTTAATGTTAAAAGGACTTAAATTGAATTACTAATTTTAAGAAAGGTTTAAAATGGAATTTGACCAATAAACAGGGGTGGTCAAGTCCCTTACTCCACTATGCCTTTGCGCTTTGGTTTAAACCAGAGTTCGAATGGCACTAATTTAAAGGAATAATTTCTTTTCTAGCTCATCTTAAAATTAATAATTCAATTTAGTCTCTTTTCAATCCCTTAGTTAAATGAAAGAATTACACTTTCTTCTTTCTTAAAAATTAATAATTTAATTTAAATTATTTTACCCGAAATCTTTTCCAACCCATAAATTTTTTAAAATTTTATCTTGACCCGAATTTTTTTTTTTTAATTTACTTGAATTCAACTCGCTTAATTACTCAAAATTTTTCTAAAAAGTAATCGAACCGAATTCGATTTTCTTCAGGCAAGCTCGTGCAATAAACCCTTTTTTTTTTTCTTTCAATGTAAAATAAATCCAAAAAAGGAAAAATTAGGCAAGGCCTTTCGAAATCCAAGTCAAACCAAAGGGGTGGAAAATGCAAAAAAATAATAAATATATTGAAGAGATTGGCAGTATCTTTTAGAGAATCAAATAGCAAGTCTATAAAAGGAGTGGATATACACAAACTCCCCCCATTGCAAAATGCATGAGTATCTATATAAAGGACTAAAAAGAAACCCAAACTAGTTCTTATAAATATATATATATACATATAGAAGCTTAGTTTATTGTTCATCAATGGCGGTTGAAGAAGGAATAGATGATTATACACAAGATGGAACTGTGGATCTTAAAGGAAACCCAGTTCGTAGATCCAAGAGAGGTGGATGGACTGCTTGCTCCTTTGTTGTTGGTAAAAACCTTCATCTCTTTTGTTTTTGCAATTTCCCCCCTTCTTTTTTTCCCCTTTTGGCACAAAGGTGAAATTAATCTCGGGATAAGATGCCGAGAAAGTTATGGGTTTCTCTCCTTTTCTTCGTTTTCTCCCTTTTGGCGGAATTCTATACGTTTGGGATTTGAGTCACGACATTTGGAATCTCTTGCTTTATTCCCAAATAACTCAACTACAAAATTAGTCCTCAAATTATGCTACTTTTCTCATTTAGGTACAATTCATATTGTACTTAAGAATGTGTCACTTATTACGTTTTGATAAGTGGAAATCGTGTTTTGGGGTAAAACGAGACGGAATTAATAGTTTATGTATCACTATTGACAGAAAAAACAAGATACCTATTAATGTATTGGATCAACTGTTCTGAAAAGAGATAGGAAGGTCCCCTCAAATGGAGCATCTTAGGGTTATTAGAACATAGGTTAACCATGGGTTTTTTCAGGTTAGGTTATTACATATTTTATTATCACTGTATAACAAAATTCGAGAGTAAAACTAAAAGTTTCACATAAAAAGGACTTAATTAAATCATTAAATTTTTAGAAAGGATTAAAATACAATATTTTAAATAATCAAAGCCGCTGTCGGCCTTGTTCAAGTGTAATAATATTTTCAATCCTTTAAAGACAATAATCTTTTAATAGATTCATTGCAAGAGAAAAGTCTTTCTGGATTTTACTTTTTTTTTAAGACAAAACATGATGATTTTAGTACCCTTTTTTTTATCAATTAAAAAGTTTGATAAAAAGGCATTAATTTGGTTCAACCACCACATAATAAATTGAAGAAGCTTCCTTTTTCCACAAATTTAAGACCTAATTTAATGTCACCTCCATTTCTCTGTCTTTATATTCTTTCTCCAAAGCTTGAATTCATAATATTTAATAAATAAATATTTTAAATTCGAATTTCGTTTTTCTTTCGTGGAACTATAATTAATGTCCTTTTTATATATGAAAAAAATATGTCTTCGTCAATTAATAAAGAAAAAATAAAAGTTGATTTTCTTTTCATACACCCATGGACGTGTCCATCATGGACCTACATTAATAATAATAATAATAAAAAGCCCTTTATTAGCATATGATGACAATGAAGTATCGAAAATTAATGTTGAGTAAGAAAAATTGAGAAAATAAGAAATTAATTTGAATTGAAATGTTGGTTTTGTAAGTGAAGTCATTAATATCAGGGGAGACAAAGACAATTATCGATGTGTCTTAAATTGAATTATAAAATTTGAGAAGAGTCCAAATGTAATTTTATCGTATAGATGAAGAGAGACTAAAATTTTATTTATCCCTCTTGAAGTTGGCTTTATCGGTTTGAGAATTATTTAAATCATCCGATAAGTTTAGAGTTTAAATTTACTTGAGGTTTAGGGTTTTAATTTCTATGGATTTTATACAAAATATTAAGTTAAAATATAGAATAATATTAATAACAAAAATGTAAATTATAAGTGAAAAAAGTACCATCTTAAAAAAAAGGTTAAAACATGCTTAGAGTCTCAATATTCTTTTCATATTTGGGATTATTGAAATTATTCTATTAAATCTATTAACGTGACATTTTGAAATAATAAAAAAGACTTACTCGATAACTATTTAACCAATAAAATATCGTAATAAACGTAATAACTATTTATAAAAGTTAGATTTGTAAATATGAAAGACAGAGAAATTAAATTTCATGAAAATGGTAATTCACCATAACAAGTGTATGAAGAGTACATAGTGTTGAATCCTAAGGAACTTACAGACAGTCACCATAGCAAAGCCTTGTTACCTCTTTTTTTTTTTTTGTCGTTTTTAAGAGTGTGAGCGCAGCTTTGTTAGAAAAAGAACATCATTAATTAATACGAATCCAACATGTTTTGTGCAGTGTATGAAGTGTTTGAACGAATGGCGTATTATGGAATATCGTCGAATCTGGTGCTATATTTGACTCAGAAACTGCATCAAGGCACAGTGAAATCAGCGAACAATGTGACCAATTGGGTGGGCACCATTTGGATCACCCCAATCTTGGGTGCCTATGTTGCCGATGCTCATCTTGGGCGCTATTGGACCTTTGTCTTTGCCTCTCTCATCTACGTCACTGTAAGTTTTCATTCTTTTATTATTTAGGGTTTATTATTTTTCTCCTACTTTTCCAAGTTTTTAATTTTGTTAAATTTGAATATCCGATATTTTTAATATTCAGAAGAAGCCAATTAACAATATTTTCAATTGAATTTTAATTTTTAATTGAAAATAACATATAAAAATTAAATTTTCAGAATTAAAAAAAAGATTTAATTGAATTCACTAAGAAAATAATTGAATTTTCAAACATGGACAAAATGTGAGACTTTAATTATATATATATTCTTGGATTTGCTTCTATTATTACAAGGCAATAAATAGATGATGATTAATGACTAAGGTACTGTATATTATTGGTTGGAAATTATTGTCAGACATGTGGACCACATGTCATAATTTCAACTTTGAATGTCTACAAAGTCTAATACTTTTTTGTACATATCTTAGTCAATTTGGTATATCAATTCACTTTGAATTAGACCCACATGCTATCGGTCCAAAATGAAATTGAAATTGAAAAATTAAATTTATTTAGAATATGGGTAAAATAGATTTTTTATATTTTGTTGAATTTAGATTAAAGTAAATTAAAAATACTATACCATAACTTAAATGTTTAAAAAATATATTAAATTATTTATGCTTGAAAGTTTAATAAAAGAAAAAAAAAACATAATGGTAATAAAAAAATATTGTTGCGTATGCATAAATAATGATAGTAGAGTGGGCCCTGAAAATTGGTATGCCCAAGGCTATAGATAAGCTTAGTTGTTGATGATGATGATGACGATGATGAAAATAATAACACACTTGACTGTTTTTTTATCAAACTGATAAAAAAAAATTCGATTGAACTGATGAAACACATTGATTAATATTTTATACTTATTGTTGTCAAAATTTTATTTCTAATTAACGAGTTGTTTTAATAATTAAAGTGATTTTAAGCCTTTAATCTTTTAGTGAAAACCATTCCATTAAATCAATTACATATATATGTTTTAATTATTAATCTTTATTAACCCAATTATTCGATCAACAGGGAATGTCATTGCTAACATTATCAGTATCAATCCCTGGACTAAAACCACCACCTTGTCACCAAGCCAACATAGACGATTGCAAGAAGGCATCAACATTACAGTTAGCCACATTTTTCGGTGCATTATATACGTTAGCCATCGGAACTGGTGGCACGAAGCCGAACATTTCGACGATTGGCGCCGACCAGTTTGATGATTTCCATCCGAAAGAGAAGGCTAGCAAGCTATCATTCTTCAATTGGTGGATGTTCAGCATCTTCTTTGGGACACTCTTTGCCAACACGGTCCTCGTATACATTCAAGACAATGTCGGTTGGACCTTAGGGTACGGTTTACCCACGCTCGGGCTCGTGATTTCTGTTATGATTTTCTTAGCTGGCACCCCGTTTTATCGGCACCGGGTGCCCGCCGGCAGTCCGTTCACGAAGATGGCTATGGTCATAGTGGCCGCCGCTAGGAAATGGAGGGTGCCACTTCCTAGTGACCCTAAAGAACTACATGAACTTGACTTGGAAGAGTATGCTAGGAATGGGAAGTTCATGATTGGTTCGACACCGACTTTGAGGTTAGTATTGATTATTGTTTGCATTAGTTACTAGGGTCGAGCGAAACTCGGTTTTAAACCCAAAACACAATTCAATTTACTCGTTTTGGGTGTGTAAATTGCAGGTTTTTGAATAAAGCTGCTGTGAAAACTGGGTCAACAGATCCATGGATGCTATGCGCAGTAACCCAAGTAGAGGAAACTAAACAAATGTTAAGAATGATCCCAATCTTGATTGCCACATTTGTGCCAAGTACCATGATTGCACAAATCAATACATTATTTATAAAACAAGGCACCACCCTTGATAGACATATAGGGAACTTTAAGATCCCCCCAGCGAGTTTAGCCGGATTCGTGACGATTTCGATGCTTGTTTGTGTCGTCCTCTATGATCGCTTTTTCGTTCCGGTCATCCGGAAATGGACTAGTAATCCGAGGGGCATGACTCTACTTCAAAGGATGGGGATTGGGCTTGTTCTTCACTTCGTAATCATGGCGGTTGCTTCTTTAACCGAGAGGTATAGGCTCAATGTGGCTAAGCAACATGGTTTAGTTGAAAATGGAGGCCAACTTCCATTAACCATATTCATTCTACTTCCCCAATTTGTGCTCATGGGAACAGCTGATGCATTTCTAGAGGTGGCTAAGCTCGAGTTCTTCTACGATCAAGCACCAGAAAGCATGAAGAGCCTCGGTACTTCTTATTCATCAACAAGTCTAGGGATCGGGAATTTTCTCAGCAGTTTTCTTCTGTCAACGGTTTCTGATATCACTCAAAGGGACGGTCACGAAGGATGGATCTTGAACAACCTAAACAAGTCTCATCTTGATTACTACTATGCATTTTTCGCAGTACTCAACTTCTTGAACTTTATTTTCTTCATGGCAATGATCAGGTTCTATGTCTACAAGGCCGAAGTTTCGGATTCGATGCACGTGCTTACGGAAGAACTGAAGGTGATGAGATTAAAAGCATCAAATCAAGAAGCAGCTAAAGGAATAGCTTGATGGAACAACGTTGAACAATATCACTTATACTCTCCATTGAAATGCTATGTGTTAAAGAACAATTAAAAGGTTGCCTAATGTTACAAAAGAATTGAAAATGAAGCAAAAGAAAAATGCACAGTTGCTATCTCTACCCCCCAAAAGATCTTGTTATAACATTTAAGGTAACCGAATTTGATACATTGTGCTTGCGCTCTAGTTTCCTTTCAATATAAAAAGAATATAATTTAGATCATTGAGAACCAATGCTATGAATACACCCCCCAAAACAAAAAGAATCTGTTCCCGATATGCAAAAATGTATACATTACCTGTATCACATATGTCATTTCCTTTTTGCCAATTGAAATGACTTCTTTAGGAATTGATTCGCGACTCGATCATTCCGATGGCACAAAACTCTTAGTATTGTGTTTGGATCGGATCTATCCCACCTTCCTGTTGTTGGTGGTATAGGTAGCTTTTGCCCCGTGCCTACAAGACCTATTCCACTAGTTTCACAAGTGATAATGCTGAGATCTTCCGTTAGTTGTTCGGTGGATAGAGACATCAATGATATAACCCCTTCAATGGTATCGGCCTCCTTTTCGACTACATCATCAGATATCAATCCTTCTCCACAATTACAAAATACCCTTTTCAAACTGTCGAAATCATCATTGATCATCTCGTGATCGGACCGATTAAAGGTCCTAGATGGTCCACCAGCGAGCAAAACCATGAGGAAAGCTTCGAATGATGCTTTCATGACTTCTTTCATTGCTACTGCTTGGACCCGATCTATGACTATTGCATTAAGAAGTGTAAGGTTCTGCTTTAGAATTTTGACTGCAGGTCGAATCCTTGAATTGGCTACGTCACCAACGTAAAGGTTCTCGTAGAAAACAGAATTTGAGTCAAGGAAGATAAGGCGGTAAGCAGCAACTTCTGATACATGATCACATGCAGATTGAATAGATGCATTAACATTTTCAAAGAAGGAATATGAAGCACCGCGTCCACTTCTTCCATTGGAATTGTTTTGTGTTGAAACTCTAGGAGAGGTGGCTAGAGCTTTATCAAGAGAAGGGAGGTTAGTGATTAGATAGTGCAAGGTATTGAGTCGAATGTAAAGGCGTTGTGTGCCACGGCTTGTCGATGGGCGAGAATGGTGACCATCCATATTCACAACTCGATGCATATGTTCTACTCCAACACTGCAAGGACTGGCCTTTTTCCAGATTTTGAAGAATTTTGAGTCTCGGTTGCATCTGGTTAGAGGAGGAAGTGTAGGGAGATAACTCTTTTTTGACCCTGAAACAAAAAAAAGAAATATCAAAATCGAGAAATACATCATCCCTATATGTTATCGACTTATTGCTAAGAATAATTAAAATTGTTCCACAAAATCAAGTAAGCTTAAAACAGTGCATGAAACACAACGAGATGACTCTCACCACATGATGCTACAAAGGTAGTGTATTCTTGGAAGAGCTGCTCTAAACCTTCAGCTAGATCAAGAATCAAATCGTTGGTAATTCCGATTGGAATTTCGAAGAAATCTTTCACTATTTCCTTGGCCAAATTCAGTAGCTCCTCAGCAGACTGCGCATATGGCTCGGATTTGGACTTGGGATTCCAATTCTACAACATAAAACTAAAACCAATTAGTAAGCTCAACCATAAGATTATTTCTTTTTCTCAGTTATGAACTCGATAAAGAAATTACAAAGAAATTGACTGACTTCGGTTTCTTTTGCTCTAGAAAGAAGATCTTTCCCTTTTTTTAGCCTTTCATCTATCCATTGTCTCAAAAGCTTCAATATGATTGAATCAACCTCGTATGGCGACATTTCTCTAATAATTCCTTTTCCTCCATCTTCACATTCTACGGAATCTTCGACCACCATCTGAACCAAAACCTTTTCTAGTTTTGAAGCTCCTTGAAGTATCCCAACTATTTCGCTGTTCAACATACGTGTCCCAGACAAATGTTGCTTCAACAGTGCCCCATAACATTGGTGTAGTGTGACAACCGCAACTCCTGTTGCAACCGGATGCCATCTCTTCAATATAGGACTAAAAAGCTCTTTCTCTTTCTCGGCCAACACCTCAGTTTTTTTAGCGAATTTTAATATACTTACACTAGGTTCTTCCTTTTCTTCTGTATTTGCAAGTTTGGCATTTTCATTTTCTACCATCTATAGCAACAACAACAAAAAAAGAACACTAAGGAGTAAATGAAATTATGCCGAAAAAAAGAGTAATTGGTCAAGATAGTTGCCTACAAAGTACATTACTCACCTTTGCAAATGCATTTTTCACAGAAGATCGAATGTAAAGATCTACACGATCACTGGTTGAATCCACAAGCATTATATCCCCATTTTCACCCCCTTCCCCTTCCATGATCTTAACATCTTCACCTAAAATCTTTGCTGAAGATAATGCTAAAGGCAAAAGACTTTCAATTCCACTAATAGTTCCTTTGTTGAAATAATCATGGTAGCTAAGTAACCTCTTCTCTGCCCAATTTTGAATTGAATCCAACATTAAAGACAATAGTTTCACATACGATGCCTCTCTATCCGGCTTTTTAGCGTCGTTTGCCACCTCTGTCAACATAGTATATGCGGCATAAAGAAGATCAGGCTCCGTTTGATTAGTTGAAACATATTGTTGAAAAAGCACCCAAGTGAAACAAGCATTGTGAATCGGCCTATTGATCCCCAACGTAGTCCATGTCTTTTTCATCAATTCTAGCAATTCATCGACCTCGTCAAGGACCTGGGTCTCGTCCCTGATATCGAATATGGCCTGAAGGAGACAAGTGTAGAGGTGAATGTTGAAAGGGAATCCATCAGCCCAATGGGGCACATTGTTAGGAGAACCGTTGGTACTTCGCCAAGCTAAAGAAATGGCGGTATTGCTCAATGTTCTCATCGTGTCAGAGTTCCTGCTAATGTCTATAGGCTTGAAATCACTGGAACGGAATATCTCGCGTAGACACGTCACTAAAGAATTTGATTTCTCGATAGGGACCGATGGGTAGAGGAGAAGGCCTGCTTCTAGGATTTTGAGTTGACGCTTTTGCCAAATGTGGTACTCGTGCGGATCGTTGAATTCAGATGGTTTAATAAATCGAATAAGCTCGAGTGGAAGAATGATATTCTCTGATTTCTTACCTGTCTGTTCAAAACCAACATGGAGAGATTAAACAGCAGCATTTAGCACCTAATTAAGCTTGCAAATCAATCCCAAATTCAATCCTAAGGATCTAAACATTATAATACTACTTTTAACATCAATTAAAAGGAACAAATGAATTGGGAAATTAATTGAAGAACATAAACACAAACAAGTAATATGCATTGTAGGCGGTGATATATGGTACTTACTTGGCCAACAAGGGTTCTCATGAGAGTCTTCCTAAGCCTATTATCACTTTGTTCTGTCACCCTCATTTGTTGTCTCATAAGCTCCGCCGATGTCAAAGGTCGTCGAGGCCTCCCCGACAACGTCGAAAACGCTGAACCGACACCAGGGCTAGAACCAGGCGACGATGGCGAAGACGACCCACCACCGCCATCGCTGCTGAAATTCAAAGAAGACATTGACATCCTCCTAGTATGTTGTGGTCTTTTCACCATCTTCAACCCCAAAGCCCTTTTAACCCTACTGGAAGGGGCATTCACCGCCCCATGGTTAGCCCGCCGACTAGGTGAACCCGGTCCTTGTGATGATAGCCCACCCGAACTCCCTTCATCCCCGTGATGATTATGCTGATTCTCATGTGATGAATAAAACATCAAAGCATTCCGACCCCCGAATCCCGGCGACGAACGACAAGACGTAAAGAAGATTTCGTAAGCCGTTTCACGAATATCGTCATGGTCGATAGTTTCAAGCTTGCCAAAAGGCCATGCAAGGTCGATATTGGCGGAGCTAGAGGAGGTGGTGGGGGAGGTGGTCAAACCATAGAGAGGACCAGAGAAGAACTCCCGACGGGATTGGACCATGACGGAGGGGCGAAAGGGAGAACTCAGTGACCGGCGGAGAATGGGAAAATATCCGACGAGACAAATAAGGGACAGAAAAAGGATAACATTTCTTTTTATAAAGAAAGAGAATAATACAAAAAATATAGAGAATAATTTTTGTTGGTTATGGATGACACCATGTTTGTGTCAAAGTAGGAAAAGAGAGAACGAAAAAGGAGAGCATCGATTTGTCTGATGGGTTTGGCAACAACGTTGTAGTACCATTCAAATCAACAAAGATAGGTTGGTCATTCACACTTAACATAGCCTCCCCATTTTTATTTTTTAATCCTATTTTAAGAATATATATATATATATATATATATATATATATCAAATATTAGTTCTATTCTTGATTAAGTCCAGGGTTTAAGTTGTCGATTGAGTCTTAGCTCAATTGACATGGATATTGTTGTCAGTATAGGAGGACGATGACAATGCCATTATATTCACAAACTATTTGTGAGCTAGTTTGGCCAAGGGTCTTTGAGGAGCTTGTGAGGGGTTAGCTACGGACGATTCAATAGTCTACTATGTGTCCCATTCTATTAGGGGTATAACAATCATAAACTACAAAGTTGAGTTCTTAGGATGGACATGAAAATGTCCCTAATCAAGACATTTTTTATAGGGTAAATGTTACTCAGAATTAACATTTATTGTTTAAAAAATATAATTTATTGTTTAATGAAGTTAATATTTTTAAAGTTTCTATACGGTTGTAAATGGTTTTCTTAGAATTGACTTTTATTTAAAAGAAAATTCAAAATAAATTTTATACATTAAATATTAAATTTATTACAATTTTCGTATCACTTGATCCATTTTATTATAAATATTGTTTAGGGCTTGAAAGAAATAGAATTGGTAAAATATGCGAGCTTTCTATTTTCAATTTTATCAGGGTAAGTTTACCTCATTGTTCGAGTAAGCCATCTTCACCCGTAAAATTCCTCTGTACATTCTTTTAAATTTTGGGTTATAGTTTTTGTTGATTCTGAGCCCTGATTTATTGTAATTAATCCTCAACCCTGAGAAAGAGTAATATTGATTCAATATGCTTTTAACTACTTGCATGGCATGATTCTCTGTTACTCCTGATTGGAATGCTCCTTCCTACTTTGAGTCTCTATATCTTCCTTCATCGTTCCAATTTATTGACTATTTAAGAAAGAATATTTTGACATAAATATAAATTAATTCTGAATTACGTAAATAAATATTTGCGTTTTAGCTCTTATTCCTTTTACGTGTTAATAAGTGTATCATTAAGTGTGCTTATATCCTTGACATATTTCTTTACTTGTTTCGCTTTTTTCACAAATATAATTACAGTTACAAATTATACATAACTGAATAACTATAATAATAAAAATATTTAAAATAAAATGAAATAAAATATGAATTCCAACATGAAATTCGGAAATAAACCAACTATTCATAAAATTATGTTCTTAATATTTAATTGCAAAAGAAGATGAGAACCTTATTTAAAACCCAGCCCAAATGAAACTAGGCCTATCAGATCCAATAGTTCGATCTACGCGAAATCGCAACCGTTCATTCCCAAAATTATTCCAAAATCTCAGCCGTCCAAACGGCACACAACACGATCCCTCACACTTTTCTTCCCTTTCTTTATTCTAGGCTTTAGAGCAGCTCTAACTTCCTCTCTCAAAATCGGCCCCCAAAATATTTTCTCTTCGTTATTCTCCAAATCCCTAAAAAAAAAAAAAACCACAAAACCCTAAAACCTAAAACAAGGCTAAAATCGGAAGCTTGTTTCATTAGATTTGGAGGAATAAAAGAAAAGAGTAGAAAGGGGGAATGGATTCAGATCAGGGGAAGCTGTTTATTGGAGGGATATCATGGGAAACAAGTGAGGATAGGCTAAAGGAGTACTTTGGCCAGTACGGCGACATCTTGCAGACTGTTGTTATGAGAGATAAGGTCACGGGGAGACCTCGTGGCTTTGGATTTGTTGTCTTCTCAGATCCGTCCGTCATCGATACTGTTCTTCAAGAAAAGCACACCATTGATGGTAGAACGGTAAGTTTTTTTTATTTTTTATTTTTAAATTTTCTTAAGATGATTTTCTAGGGTTATTGTTATCTGCAGTGTTTTTTCCTTTTTAATACTAACTCTAGGCAAGGAATTAAATTTGGGGTTTTTATGTTATTTTCTCTTGATTTACTGTTTTATGATTGCTTGGTTCCGTGTTTTCCTTTTTTTTTTTTACATATTGTAAGTTTTCTTTCTAAGCACGAGAAGGTACTTGGATTTCTTAGTGTACTATATTCTTTTGGTGCCAATTTTGCAGTTTAAGGTGTTTTTAATTTTTATACTATATGTATATTTTTAAAGATTATCCGAGTTTCTGTATTTTATCTCTATTCTTGTTGGCCTTGCCTGGTGCAAAGATAGTTCCCAATTATAAGATAATTGTTTCCCAGGTTGAGGCAAAGAGGGCATTATCTAGAGAGGAGCAGCAAACTTCCGCTAGATCTGGTAATTTTAATCAGGGTAGAAATTCTGGAGGTGGTGGAAATATCAGAACCAAGAAGATTTTTGTTGGAGGGTTGCCTCCGACTTTAACTGAAGATGGATTTCGC
This sequence comes from Gossypium australe, assembly GCA_005393395.2. NCBI lineage: Eukaryota > Viridiplantae > Streptophyta > Magnoliopsida > Malvales > Malvaceae > Gossypium > Gossypium australe. The sequence goes on along the minus strand of CM016616.1, from coordinate 146,017,387 downwards.
CAATACTTTGAGGCTTATGGTCATGTAACTGATGTAGTAATCATGTATGACCAGAATACCCAGAGGCCTCGTGGGTTTGGTTTTATCTCCTTTGACAGTGAAGAGGCGGTTGATAGGGTTTTGCACAAAAGTTTTCATGATTTGAATGGCAAACAAGTTGAAGTGAAACCGGCCCTTCCTAAAGATGCCAATCCTGGTGGGGCTAGCCGGTCTATGGGTGGTGGTGCTGGTGGTTTTGGAGGTTACCAGGGATATGGTTCTTCTGGTGGGAATTCAAGTTCTTACGATGGTCGTATGGACTCCAATTACATGCGTGCCCAGGGTACTGGAGCTGGCTTTCCACCTTATGGTTCATCAGGATATGCACCCGGTTATGGTTATGGTCCTGCTAGTAATGGTGTTGGTTATGGTAGTTATGGGAATTATGGTGGTGCAGGTGCTGGTTATGGTGCCCCTGCTGGTGCAGCTTATGGGAATCCCAATGCTGGCTATGCAAGTGGGCCTCCTGGTGCCCCTAGAAGTTCATGGGGCACTCAAACTCCATCTGGTTATGGTGCTATGGGTTATGGGAATGCTGCTCCTTGGGGTGCTGGTCCTGGTAGCGGTGGTCCAGGTTCTGCAGCTACTGGCCAATCTCCCACTGGAGCTACTGGGTACGGCGGTCAAGGTTATGGATATGGGGGATATGGAGGTAATGATGGATCTTATGGGAACGCTGGTTATGGGGCTGCTGGAGGTCGTTCTGGTGGTACTCCAAATAGTAATGCTAGTGCAGGTGGGGGAGATCTACAAGGGAGCGGTGGTGGTTACATGGGAGGTGGATATGGTGATGTAAATGGAAGTTCAGGGTATGGAAATGCATCATGGAGGTCTGATTCATCCCAAGGTTCTGGAAATTATGGGGGTAGTCAGGCCAATGGTCCTCATGGTGGACAAGGTGGTTATGGCGGTGGGTATGGTGGTGCACAGGGCCGACAAGCTCAACAGCAGTGATCCTATCGCTTGAACGACAACTTGATCTCTACCTCTTCTGTGCATAGCCTTCTCTTTGCTCTTGTAACTGTGATGGTTTCTTACTCCCAGCAGCAACAGGAGAGGCTCAAGTTGGATGTCAAATCCCCTTGGGATCGGTTGGATTGCTTGAAACCCTGTAGTTTGCAGTATCTATTTTGTTAGCCATAATAAGTAGTTTTGAGGCATAATAGATGCCTTTATTCAGTTGTGCTACTGAGTGTAGTTTTATTTGGCGTGCTTTCTTTCTTTTTGTCTTGCTGCTCCAGTACCTTATGTTTGGTAGTGTTTAAGTAAGCTTTAATAGTTTATATCTTAAATTTGTGTTGTCTTGCTATTTTGAATATTTTGTTGTTTATATCAATCTAGGAAAATTTGACAATAGATGATTATGCTTGATTTGATATGATCAGTAGGGTATGGAGATTTACCAAGGATTTTTATTCATAGCAGTGGAGCTATGGGCCACTTGGGTTGATCACTCGTAGTGATAGCGATAAACGTAGTGGTAGTTGACACTTGAGGATGGCATAATCATTTTTCCCCTGTATTTGCCCTTGTGTTGTACAGGCGGAGAGATGCTCAAGAGTTCAAAGGTGGAGTCAAGTGTCCACTCATGGCTGAACCCAAGCTTTGTGGTGGGGGTTGTTCAGTGAGGGGTATGTTCAGCAGAGGACTTGCTCAGTTCATATTTTGAATTAACTTGAGATGGGAGAGGCTCTTCCCCACCCAGGTCTCGCCACTATGCTGTGAATTCTTGGCTTTTGAAGTCAAATGGTTTCCCGATCTTCATCCAGGTTCTGTTGGGTTTTATCCAAGATGGATTTGAATTAGTGCAGCACACTGCTCGGGGGTATGTTGACTCGAAGCTTAGCTGACAGATCAAGATTACAGTACTCCCTAATTATTGAGTGCGCCTTTTGATTCTTTGGAGTAGTGATTACTGATTATAGAGCACTAGAAAAGTACATGTCCTTAAAGTTCCCATTAGTTTTGGAATGAATTAATTGAGTTTTGCCAAACATTTAATGCAAGGGCTTTTTCTCCTTTTTACTGGCAGTAGGTTAAATTCTCATGAATGCTTTTGGTAACCTATAATTATTCATTATTCTGGGCAGTTGAATTGAGTTTCGGTTGGTGTAAGGAGTTAAGGACTTAGGGTTTATGTTTTCAGGATTTGAATGCTCAAAGCATTTACGATCAAGCTTTTATACGTTCGGCTTCTTGACAACCACTAGAAATGACTCGTATGGCAGCATGTATGGATAGAAAAACTCAGCTTCTCTATTATCAATAGAGTTAGGCAATGAAAACTGCAGATGTCGTTGGTACTGACTTTTCATTTAAGCTATTTCCTGATTAGGATAATCCAATGTGTATTAGCTCTCTGATTGATACATTAGCTTTAGTTATTGCAATGAGAATTGAAAAAGCTGGTAGAAGGTAAGTAATGGGCGATGGTTGTGTAGCAACAATTTGGCAGCCTTGACCGAAGTGAAAACCTTGGAATGGACAGCCAGGTTGGATGCCTAATGCCTTCAAACAAGATCAGTTTTGAAGATGAGTTGTTTTCTGCTTTTATTATTCTAAAACTACTATTGCTTTCTACTTCTGTTGCTTAGCTAGTGGAAATGAAGATTTAGTTTTTAAAGGAATTATTGTTTTTCTTTTTTGAGATGTTGAAGCTCATTATCAACATGATTTCACGAATTCTCAATTTATATTGCCAGCAATTTTAACCCAGTGCTTTCGAGAATTTTTTTTCAAAAGTCTAGTTAAAAATTTTAATTAAAAAGTTATTTGTTTACAAATTTTTTTTATTTGAAATAAAAATTTGAGTTGAAAAGTGTTTTTTAAATTTAATGATGAACAAAGCTCAAGTGGTAGCATTGTGGTTCCCGATCGCTCAAGGTTTGCTCTTTTTAGACATTTAAATAGATATTTATCGAGAATAGTATTGGACTTGTTGAGGAATTCATTGGTTTTGGACAAAGAATGAAATCCCTCAACAATATGCTCCAATATGCAACTTCTTTATGTAAAAAGATTGGTGATTGTGAAGATTGAGAGATTTGAGTTCAACCTATCCCTATTTTTAGGAGATTGACTGGTGGAATGTGCATAAAATTTTTATAAGATTCATCATTTTTCTATTTGATTCACTAAGAAAGTAGTATCTAATTTAGTTTGAGAAAGTAATATTCATTTTAGTTAGAAAATTTTTTGAGGGTCTAATTTTTCGTATATTATAACTCATTAATATTACGTTTGGTAGGAGTGTTATTTTTTATACATGTTTTAGCATATGAGTGAGCAATAAGTAATTCAATTAGTAATATTTAGTTCTTACGACTTGTTTTTAGCAAAAAAATAGAACAATGTTTATTTTGAATAGATTTTAATTTTAAGTTTAAAATTGTATTAACTATCCTTTATTTTATGTCTTAACTATTATAATATATATATATATATATTGTGTAATAAATAAACATTTTTTTTCATGTTATTACACTTGTAACTAAACGAGAAATAAAGGTTGTGTAAAACACCTTTATTAGCAAAAGTTGAAGGTTATTGAGTGAATTAATATAGGGTGCGTGAGAATAAGGTTGCAATAAACTTTGGGCTGGTTGGATTTATATTAGAGTTTATACAATGATTGAATAGTAAATTTATTTCTGAATCATTTCCTGCATATGCCAACCATATAAGCAATTGTAATGTTCTTTTCTATTTTATTCATTGTGTATTAGCAAAATTCCAAATACAATAGACATATACCATAAGTTTATGTTCATTTTGACAATAAAAATACAGTGACTAAATTTTAAAATTTCGAAGAGTTTAAAAATTTATGACATATTTTAACCTTGAATGAAACTAAACTTGTAGTATCAATTTTTTGCAAACTCATATCAGAAATGAGGAGAAAGGAAATAATTAAGAAGCAGAAGGGAAGCCTTTGAAGGGGTTGCCAAGTGCAGCTACATTTCCAGGGCGAGAAAGTACAACCTACATTTGCAAAACATTAATGATAATTAAATGGCATAAACAAGGTACAAAATACACGTATTTATGTTATTTGGACTTCAAATATATTTTTTTGTAGGATTATATCTCATATTTTCATTAAATAGATGTGTAGTTACTTGAAACTCACCTGGTAATTACCAAGAGTATTGGACTTGAAACCAGCAGCACAATAATCAAAATAGTATTCCCATGTTCGAATGAACTTGTCACTGAATCCCAATGCATTGATTTTGCTACGTAACCACAACACAATCAAATTTCCAAATTTCATTAAAAAGGTTAATACTACGTAATGTCTTATGTATGTCCGACACGTATTTTAACATGAATTTGTTGAATTTTCTTTTTCCTTTTTGTAAGATTTTCTCGTATTTGGAGAATTATTAAAAAGATATCATGGTACCGACATTTAGATGTGTGTGGGACACAAAATTTCAAATAAAAAAAATGAAGAATCTGAATAGCACACAAATGTACCTCTGCTTCTCCAAGAAATTCTTTCTCCAGTGTCTAAGCGTTTGGTAGTAATGAAGTCCTATGTTTTCCACATGCTCCACACTACAATTACACAACTTCCTTCACCAAATATGTGTATAATAGAAACCAAAACAAAATGCATGGATATGTACATAAACGTGTACTAGGGAGGAAATTGCATTATACCAGAGTCTGGATGCAGCATTCATGGCTGTTGCTACCCTAGTCAAAGAAGGTATGCATGCACCAGGGAAGATGTATTCCTTGATAAAATCTGAACTTTGCCTGTATTCATCGTAACGTTCTTCTGGTAGTGATGTGAACTGCAGTAACATGAACCACCCCAAGCATTAGACAAAAACAAATGTACTAGTAATAATGATGGCCATAGCTAAATGGCTATAATAATATTCTTCAAACTGTAGTTACTTGTAAAACAAGAAGTCCATCTTCTGCTAACACTGACTCACAACAACCGAAGAAGTCCTCCATGTATTCATGGCCAACAGATTCTATCATCTCACTGGAGATGGCCATATAGTGTTATGATCTTTTTTTTTTTTTTGGTATGTAATGAACATTGGTGGCTTAAAGAACTTACCAAGATATAATTCTGTCATACTTGTAGGTGCTAGGTAGTTGTCGATAGTCTCGGAGTTGAAATCTTATATTTTCCTGACAATAAGTTAAAAAGAAATTCTGAATCCCTGAAAGTCAATTAGATGCAATGGCCAGAGCCATTGACAAACTCGAACTGGTGCTAAAGCTGATACAAAATTACTACTAAAGTTGCTAAATTAAAAACATGTCGTGACTTCAATTTGGCCTTCTCTATAATGGTAGATAATTAGCAGCTTATCATGACTTCAAAATAAACTGCAAGGTCAAATTGAAGTCGCAGATTATCATATAGGTACCTGAAGTCCAGCTTCCTTCACTCTTTTTTCTGCAAGTTTGAGTTGCTCTTCGGATAAAGTAATGCCGGTATATTTGCATCCGGTTCGTTTGACAACCTCGATAGCTAAGCTTCCCCAACCACATCCAATCTCAAGAATTTCATGCTTGATATCAATTCTTGCCTGGAAAATCGAGATGGAAAATTCGATAAAAGATCATGGTATGACCAGAAAGTATTATTACTGTAAGGACTTACTTTTTCAATCAAAAGAGAGATCTTTCTGTGTTGTGCATCTTTCAAATCCTCATCTTCTGTCTGTGAAACAAACAAAAATCAAATTTACCAACAATCTTATTTAATAATATCATCACATAAAGTGCCAAGTATTGACAGTGAGTCTAACCTTAAATACTGCACAAGAGTATGTCATTGTCTCATCCAAGAAGAGTGCAAAAAGGTCATTACTCTAAGAATACAAAGAATGATTATAAGCATTATGTACGTCTTAAAATCTTAATAAGCTGCAAATAATCATATTTACACACACACATCGAGCATAAGATACTTCAGTATACTTGGATAAACAACAAAGAATTTACAGGTCAAGGCCTCGTACCAGGTCGTAATGGCGAGAAATGTTCCTACGAGCTTGTGTAAGAGTATTTTGTCTTAAGGCATGCTTGAAGAAATACTTTGCTGATGTTAAACCAGCTGTAAACAACAATGGTGTCCACCAACCCCTTAACATAAAGGGTTAGATATACTATCTCAATTGGGATTTTAGGTGAAGAATATGCTTATCATCTTTGGGTTTCCAAGTAAGAGTATACCTTTTCTTATTCAGTTTTGAGTTGGAAGAAATCAAATCTCTGTTGGCGATAAGAATCTGCAGGTAACAAGGCAAATCTTATGAACAGATACAGGTAGTTATTATAACACGTTGTTATGATTGTGTCATTTTCTTACCATTACAAGGTTGAGCAGACCATCTTTTTTATCAACAAAAGAAAAATCCCCATTGATATATGAATCTGCAAGGCCTAAATCTGCCTCTGTCATAACCTGAAAAAGCAATTCTTAGTGCTCATTAATAGCTGAAATATCATGCATAAGGAAAACCGTATCCATAAGTTCAATACATTATACATAGTTTGACATATACATTATTGAGTGTGGTTACGGTATATTTTCTCCTATATCTGGAGAATCATGCTCTTGTACAAATATGGAAATTTGTGATGGAAATATGTGTCTGACATTATTGTAGGACAAAGTAATTCAGTTAAAGTAAAAAGTCGGAGAACATAAGATAACCATATGGTATCTTCATTGAATGATTGATTTCAAACGTATTTACCTTCCAGTAAAAATGTGGACTGTGAACTTTAATTACAGTTTTTAGAGAACACTTATTGCTAGTTCCTTCAAAGGTAAACATGGTGCCACCTTCTTCCAATAAACTGTTAATGGAAAAAGTAAAAGTTATTAATTATTAAAATTCATGGTTGAATCAAGGGCATAAATAGCATTTCAGAAGTCCAAGAATCCTTTTTTCAAAACAGAAGTCTAAAACATAGATAGCTGGTTCATATCGAATGAAGAGGTTTGAACGGGTTGGCCTGTTCAAACCATGCACATTGTCATTAAAATGACATGATAAATGCCTCACAAATAGGGTTTTCTACTTGGTCTTTAGGTGAGTGTTGGGTACTTAGCCCCTAGCCTAAATCAGGATGGTCCGGCTTTAGGTGAAACATTGACAGTATTAGTAGCTAATAGTTGTCTATGGTTCTTAAATGAAGAACAAAAATGATTTGGACAATAGATGAAGCATACTGATCTTAAACCTAAAGCTGAAATCCTGCATTGGCAATCAAAGCACATAATGATTTTATAATTTGACAAGTGTGCACACATTAGAACAGACAACAACCAGCAGCAAAGTAGGACATTGGAGGAACTCACATCACACAGCCGGTTGATATAAAATAACTGAGGAATCTAGTAACAAAAAGACGTGCCCCTGTTTCCATCAGAGAGGGCACCATATGCTTTGGATTGCTCAAAATATTACAACTTTTCCCCAGCAGACCGTTTGCAGCAATCATCCCAGCCTGGAAAGAAGTGAACCTCACTTGTGAACTGCGATATAATAAATACATCCTTTTGAAGAAAAGAGTAAAAACCTTGGTGAAGTATATATATTAGGGAGACATCCTTTAGTTATATGGGAGATCAATATGCACTAGTTTGAGAACATGGTAAGGTAAGAAATAATTTATGATTAAAAGTAATCACTACCTTTAACCCATCTTCATGGAAGCCATAGCCTGAAAAGAAAGTAGAGTATGATTATATGAAAGTGAAGTTTCCTAGTTTTGAGCCAAATTATCGTAAGTATTTCTAGTTTTCAGATGTCAGGCAATCAGCAAATTAAAACACTACTAACTGGCTAACAAGGAGCATTTAGGCACAATGTGAGCCTTAGAGGAAGATATATATATCCATGTTCATATTTACTGTAGGTCAGATGTATACTCTGCATAAATAACTTATGGAAAGGAATTTTGAAAAATAAAACGTGATTAACGAAACAAAGACAGTCTGCAGAGGGTCTTTTATAACAGAATCTGCTCACCCAGGTATGCTCCACAAAACCAAATTCCTCTCTTCCCTTGAATCCGATCAAGCTCAAGAGAAGCTTTTGTTGCAGCAACAGATGGTACTGGATGGCCTGTTCTCCACTTAAGCAAGGTGTGTTGTGGTGTATAATCTGGATTGAGAGTGACCAAAAAGGGTAGGCTTGTTTCTCCTAGATTCTGCAAATTCATACATTGCAGTCTCTAATAATATTAGTGATAAGATCAATTTTCTCATATTAATTTGGGGTTACCTTCCCTTTTTAGAAAAATATAATTTCTGATTGTCATCTTCCAAGTTAATAGGGTTATAACTTTAGAAACCAATTTCAAGAGGCATTCCCACTCCCATATCTTAACATCACCAGTAGTTGGTGGAAGCTCTAAAACAGTCCTCATGATCTTATACTGTCCTAGTATAATATAAGCAATCACATTTTGAACTATGAGTGCCAAAAGTACTAATCAACATAACATATTCCTTTTTACAAGTAGGTTTTGGACTCAAGAGTGTATTTAAGCAAAGAGAACATAATAGCTACCTGAAGCACATTAAGCCAGTATGTCAAAGATACATTCTTGTCTGTACTTCCAAGAAAATTCCATGCACTCCATGCTGCTGGGTTTTTGGGCATTAAATTTTTGTCACGATGAAGATAAATATCACTGCCAGATAAAGAGAATCACAAATGAATGTGCAAAACTGAATGATCAAAATCCTTTTTTTTATGGTTCTCTCTTTCATGGTGAACTTCTACATTGACATATTCACATCTAAAATTCTGAAATTTAAAAGGTCAATTTAGGCCCTTTTTTTTTTGGGGGGGGGGGGGGGAGGGAAAGATGGTAGCCTTCAATGGAAGTAAAGATCTCTTCATGGTATTTGAGGTAAATGGAAATATTTCAGGGAAAAATTGCATAAAATATCAGTTTCAGTTATATACTGTATTCAATAATGGTACCTATAGACATATTGGAAAGCACCAAGCACTGCTGATTCATCATATGTTGCTTGATTCCCTAACAATCTCAAAGCATCTGGTGCATGAACAGCCATTATGCAACCTTGATATAACTCTTGAGAGTCATTTCCACATAATACAGTGCAACCTGTAATAAACCTTTAGAATTACCAGTGGAACCACAATATTTCTGACATGAGAAAAAGTCTAAATATAAATGCCATATCTGTCATATATCTTCAGTTTTAAGAAATAGTTTTATTCAGATATAGCAAAACAGAAGCCAAGTTACTCTTAATCATCTTAAAAGGCTTCGTTTAAACATGTTACGAATCATTTTAGAGAATGAGAATGTAGGAATGAAGCAAGTAGAAGCTTCTGAGAAAACAAGTTGAAAGTGGAAACCATGCTGCTATGATCATTTCACAAGTACATTATTTATAAAATGTTGAGAACTTTTGAATCCAGCTTTGTTGTATAAAAATCTTAATCATATCGGAGCAAAATACTCGAAAGTAACTTTGAAATTAGATACTAACCTTCAGCATCACTCAAAATAGAATGCACCTCGCAACCAGTTCTTATTTGACAACCTCTACTCTTCAGCTCTTCTCTAACCTGATTACATTTTTTCAATAACCCAACAGCAAAAATAAAATCTCTGGAGCTTACATCTATTTGCATGTAACTATGAATTTGGATACAAAACGGTGCAACCTAAGAAGAGGAAATTATAATGAGAACCGGTACCTTATTGACGTAATGTTGTGAACGCCATCGAACGGTCATCCACTGTGGTCGTCCAAAGAGCTATAAAGACAAGCAAAGTAATATTATCAAATCCAAACTAACATAGAAAGCTCATACTGACCATGACCTATGTTAGCCAGACTTTCATTTTCCATACAAACTCATGTCTAAAACTCACCCGAGTCCGAGTAACATAGTCCACGAGTGATTCTTACCAAATACTTTATATAATACTTTCATTTGTAAGAGAGTGTACCTGAAGTAGATGATGATTGCGGCAAAATGAAAGAATAGAGAAAGCTGAAAATTCCATAACTCTTTCTGTAGGGCATGACCATATTGAACCACATACAGGTACCTAAAAAACAACATTCTCATTGCTATTCGCACATTGTTGGAACATTTTTTAATGTTTAGAATTTTTTAGTAACTATAAATGGAGGGTGTAATTCATCAAAATTTATATTTTTTGGTTATTTATGGAGAGTTATACCACTTGATTTTTGACAAAAAATTATAACTATTTAAGTAATATTATTTCAATAGTTATGTTTAATCGAAAGATATTAAATGAATAATTATGTCTCTTTTAAAAATGTAATTATTTAGAAAAGACACCATGTTTCTACGAATATACCTTAGAATTCCTATAAATAAGAGTGAGGTTTTGTTTGAAAAATATACCAAATAATTGAGCGTGACAGCCAAATTAACCGAAAGATTCATGCTTGGTTCGGGAAGGGATCATGAAATTTTTGAAATAAAAAAATGAATGGAAAGATAATCTTACTTTCATTAACTGATTTATTAGATAATCGAAAGAAAATATCTTGAATACTATTCGAAATTTAGAAGAACTACACAGGGGGCTATTGAACGACTGGAAAAGGCCCAAGTTCGCTCATTGAAAGTAGAAATGGAAGTGGACTAATTTCGAGTGAATGAATACTCTGAGATAGAATGAGAAAAATTGAATTTGATTAATTCAACTTATAAGATTTTGGAACAATTAGAAATTACAAAAATGAAACCGTTTGTTTTGAACAACAAAAAGCGGTTAATTAAGTTCGACAACGGGTTTTCCAACAAGCTTTACAAGGAGCTTTAAGAACTCTGAATAGTTTTTTAATTCTCAACAAGTTCTTTCTATCATTCCTTCATCTTTTACTATAATTATATTGTTCTATAAAGAATTATTGCAAAAATTATCTATAGAAATTTATTTTTTTGTTATACTATGCTCGATGCTTAGTAGATTATTTTCGTCAATGCAAAAAGCAAATAGTTATTTGACTTCATTGTATCATCGAGGTTCATTTGCACACTAAGGGTCCGTTTGTTTACATGTAAAAGGTTTTATGGAAAATATTTTCTACATTTTCCTGTGTTTGTTTCACAGAAAATAGTTTGATTAACGAAAAATGACTTACAGGTCAAGGTAAAATAAGCCATTTTTTCTGTAAAATAACTTATCATTTTTAATTAACTTAAATCAAGCTTAATTATTATATTGATAATAAATTTTATTTTTATTTTAAAAAATTTAAAATATATTTTTCATTATTAAACATAAATATTTAATTATTTATATTTAATCATATAATAAATTATTAATATAATAAATACAATTTATAATTTTAATAAATTATTTAATATTTCAATTTTATTTTAATAATAAATTTAAAAATAAATAATTTTATTGAAAATATCAATATCAATATTTTAGTAATAAATATTTATTACAATTATAATATATTAATAATAAATGTTTTGTAGTATAAGGGTTAAAATATGTCATAAGTCTATGTACACTTCATAGATTTGTAATTTAGTCTTTGTACTTTTATTTTCAAGAATTTAATCCCTTTACTTTTCAAATTTGAAAATCAAATCCAATTGTTGACACCGTTAATTTTTTGTCAATTTTGTTGATGTCACATGTTTAAATAAAAAAATACTCACTTAGCAGTCATGTAATTAAAAAAATGACGTTGTAATGAATCTGAATTTAACATTTTATTTTTTATATATGCAAAAACAATGTAAAAAATAAAATTATAGATAAAAATAAATTTAATTAAACAATAAAAAAAATCTCAAATATATGTTTGTTTAATTGAAAACAACTTTTATGAAATATTTTTAAGAAATCTATCAAATAACAGAAAATATTTTAAATAGATTCATCCAAACACCAGAAAATATTAGCTTTTCCAGAAAAGTAAATCCTTTTTCGAAAGTCATTTTCAGTGAAACAAACGGAGCTTAAGTGTAGATGGAGGCGAATAGAACTTTAAGGATAGTGGCTTGATACACGCCTTAAAACCTTGTTCTATTACTTCATTTTTTTTCTGTTCGAGTTGTTGTTTGTGTTCTGTTCATATATTTGAGTTTTTCCTCACCAAAATTTGACACTAACAGACATTTCGTCGAACAAATCGACTTTGATACAACAAAAGCATATCAGAAAATGTAGACATGGCTCTGATATATCTCACCAGATAAGCCTTTTGAAATAATTCAGAGTAACCCTTTGATTTTATGAACTGTCCCAATGTTTCATTACGGTAGATATCCGGATTGTTTTCGAGTAATTCAAGATAACTGCAAAATTAGAAATGAAAAATGAAAGACGACACATATTCATATCCAACACTTACAATTCATCTTGGAGTATCATTAAGACTTTATATCATTGCTCACCTAATAACATCATTCTTGAATTTGAGAATTTCTCTAAGCATTTGCCAAAAATAAGGATTGAAGAGGTTGGGTTTTTGGGCAAACAAGCTTGAGAGGCCATTACGGCTGCCCCATTCACAGCCTTTGCCTTCATTAAGGCTCACTGAGAGTGACATATCAGATGGTTCCATATCAATCCCAAGGCTCTCAAACAACTCCATCATATTTGGATATGTAACCTGCCTTAATGTAATGTCATCACATTAAAGCGCACACACACATTTCAGAGACATCCCCACTAATAAATTTATCAAACATTATGTTTCTCAAAACTATACCATTGTCACTAAATTATTAGTACATTTTGATTATTCAATTTCAAAAAATTACAAAATATTTCTCGTGAAGAAAAAATAGATTCGTTATTTACTTTTTTTTCATGAATATTTGAAATAAAATTTACAGAAAATAATTATGTATTGAAAAGTTAAATTTTTAATACAGAATTTTATAAGTATTAAATTTATATTATAAAATCTTTTGGTATATTAATAAAAATTAAGTATAGAATATAATTATTTTATTTTATAAAAATAATCATAAATATAAAAAATATTATTTAAATCTTCTTGATAATTATATATTTTTATTAAATTGATATCACCATCAACTTAACAGCAATTGGATAGAACCTAAAAGGACAATAATAAGATTTAAGCTTTAAACCTTAAAAAGTTGAAAAACCCCAACCATTACTTGAAGAAGATATTATTGTTTTTTCTATTATTTTAAATATTAAATTATAAATATATCTTCTTCATTTTTTTAAATATTTCACCCACAAAAGTGAGTGTGTCCTAATCCATCGTCTATATATATTTATATTTAAATATTTATTTAGAATACTCATTCATCTATTTAATATTGTCTTTTTTAATCACTAACACAAAAATAGAAACACTAAAACAGTGGCGAATTTAGAGGAGGACTGGCATGAACCCCGACCCTTAAAATGTAAAATTGTTATTTAAGCTCTTAATTTTTTAAAATTTTAAATTCATAAAGATAAAATTATATTTTAACCCTCCCTAAAAAATTATTCTGGCTCCGCCCATGTACCAAAATATTAAAGATAATTGAGTGACAAAAAAAATATAATTGAATCACTATTAATATAATTAATCCTTTGTTTTATATTAATTGCATTTCAACAAGTGGTGGAGACACCTGCAGTATTGCAGGGTTAATTGACCCCACAAAAAATTATTACTTATATTTTTTAATATATATATATATAATTGATGTATTCATCCTACAAAATACTTGAGAAGGGTTTCATAAAAAAATTGATTTCGCAAAAAAATTGAAAAGGTTCTATTAAAATCTTTCAAAAATAAATTATTTATAACATAAATTGTTTTATATAAAAATAAATGAATTTTTGTTTATTTGCGTTCAACACCTGCCATTTTGTTTTATAAATTTTCTTATAGTAATATAAGTGTTTGATGTTTCAATACTTTCAAATGGGTCTCTCTAATTTGATGATAGTTCTTATTTATTTTAAATTTTATTGACTAATCTTTTTAAAAAATAGGATTTTAATCCCTAAACCATAAAAGTACTAAATTTAATTATTATTTTTTGTCTACTGCTCAAAAAAAATTTGTTAGTTGGGAAATCTTAAAACCAAAACATTTCCACCTAACCATAATATTACATCACACATTAAAAGTTAATTTGAGACAATAATTAATCTATAAATTTATTAACAAACTACCAAATAAAAAGACAGAAAAATGGCACCAACCACCCCTTCTCCATGGCCTTGGATCAGTTTACATTTTCTAATTATTTTTATATTAATATATTCAATTTTAATTATTTTTAATATATTTGCAAAGCAAAAAAAAAAGCAATTTATTATTAATTAATGCATTAGAAAAGGCAATAAACTATTCTAATGCTGTGGAAAATTGTTTAGGTTCAAGGAAAGAAAATATAGGGGGTTTTGAAAACACGTGAAAACTAGGGTTTTACGTGTCTGATTTTCAAGCACACAAGAACTACTATTATTTTCCAGCTCATTAAAAAAAATTATAATATAAAAATGGTATAAATATATAAAAGAAGAGAGAAAATTATTTTTAAAATTTTCATTTTCTTCAAAAATTATTTTTTATTTTGATTTTTGTAGATTTGTAGTCTTCCAAATTCCTATAATTTCAGTCTTATCTCCTCTCTAGCAATACCAAGTAAAAGCTTTAGCGACGAAACGACTAAAAGCGTCGGTAAAGAAAATGAAAAAGAGATGGTAAAAAACTTACGCGATTAAAAACCATGAAACCAAGGTCTAAATCAACACCATCGAAGTGAACGGTCTTGGAATGGCCTCCCAAATACTCTTCTTTCTCGTAAAGCACTACATTTGCACCGGCTTTGGCTAAAGTATAGGCTGATATCACCCCACTTATCCCTCCACCTATCACTGCTATTTTCATCCTTTATTTCACCACACCCAAAAATAAAACAAAACCCTGAATTTATGAACTCTTTTGAAGATTAGAGATTCAGATAATGCAAAAAAAACGAAACACTGACCTGAAAAATGGTACAAAAGAATAAGAAGAGAGAAGAAAATAGTAAAGGGAGATGGGGAGGCAACTGTTCAATTCTCTGATTCTAAAAGGCTCTTAATTGATAGCAGAGTAGATAAGTCATATTTATGTATACATTTTAGAAAAAATGAAGGCTATTTAGAGATGCGGTGTGCTTTGGCACTTAGCTCCCTTACTGTTTCTCTAGTATTCAATTTGGTACCCCACAGTTTCTATCATTTCATGAGTTTGATGGTGGGTTTAGATGGAGTGGGATATGGTGCGGTATGTTTAGCTTACTTTTTATCTCAAGTTACAGTGTCGTTATAATATCTAATTTTACCGCTGCTGTTATTTTTACACTAACCGCAGGTAAACGCACTGCCTATCCAAATCCACATTGAGTCTCATCCGTATACATTTTTTTTAAGAAATACCGCATGAAGAAACATTTATTAAAATTTAGATCGAATTTTCCTACCCGTCTTTACATTATGTGTAAGTTATAAATTTAATTTTTTTACTTGTGGATTGAGTTGGGTTGGATTAGGTTTTGACTAGGTTTATGCAATATATTAATATTATACATAGTTGGTCAAGCTTAGCTCGACTTGAAATACTTAACTTTTGTCCAAACATACCCTTAATTGTAAATAATTAACTCAAGCTTATTTGGTCTCATGCATATTGTTTTTTTTAAATAAATTACTTTTATTATTAATTACAATTTTTTACAATCATTATATATTTATAATTTGGATAAACTACATAATGTAACTAAATTTCTAGTAAGTTTATGTTTTAGTCATTCAACTTAAAAAAGTTACAAAATGGTTATTGAATTATTCGAAAGTTTTCATTTTAGTAATTGAATTACTCGAAAGTTTTTATTTAAGCTATTGGGTTATTAAGTTTTTTTTTTTAAAGTTCAGCTGGCGAGTTTCAAGTGGTGATTT
Organism: Gossypium australe; assembly: GCA_005393395.2. Taxonomy (NCBI): domain Eukaryota; kingdom Viridiplantae; phylum Streptophyta; class Magnoliopsida; order Malvales; family Malvaceae; genus Gossypium; species Gossypium australe. The sequence continues at coordinate 146,001,382 of CM016616.1, read as the reverse complement.
AATGATCGATATAATGGATTAGTACACATTGATGAGTAGAAGAATATACTTTAAATCCAAGTTGATCTGACAACTAGTATTGAAGATACGATAAAGATCAGGTTATGCTATTATTATGCTCTTTACCCTCTTCATATAAGTCTTTTAGGGAGATCCTGATTTATGACAAAGACAAACTCCCGTTCGAAGATGTGAAGGGTCATTTGTTAAGTAGAGACAAACTCAACAATGAGTTTGGTTTGGATAGCAAGGCAAATAGGCAAGCTTCCGTTTTAGTAAAGTCAAAGAGGTGGGACAAAAGGTGTCGCTATTGTAAGAAGTTAGGTCACGTCAAAGCAGATTGTTATAAATTGTGAAATAAAATGATTGTTGAGAGTAACGAGGAAGATGTAGCTGGTGCTAATTTGGCCGACGAAAGCGGTGGTGATTTCTTATTAGTGTTAACAAGTGAAAACCCTGAGCTTACGTCTTAATGGATCCTAGATTCAAGATGTTCTTTCCACAGTGTCCTAAAAGAGAATGGTTCTCCACATACAGTTCGATTAAAGGTGGAGTTGTACGCATGGGAAACGATTCATCCAGTAAGGTAATTGGTATTGGTATTGTTAAAATTAGGATACACAATGGAACGATTAGGACACTCTCATATGTCAAGTATGTACTTTATTTACGAAAAATTCTCATCTCCTTGGATATTTTAGACTCAAAAGGACGCAAAATCAACATCAAGTCGAGCGGCATTAAGGTATCTCGTGGAGTTCTTATTTTGTTAAAAGGTAAAAAGACCGACAGTCTTTATATTCTGAAAGGTTCTACAGTGACCGGTGAAATTGGATATCCCTCGTCCGTTATGGAGTCGAAGTCAACTTGTTTGGAGCGGAGGCAACTTGGTCATAGGAGGGAAAAAGGTATGATTGTTTCATTGAAGAGAGGTTCTCTTTTAGATGCAGGTTTTGAAAAGTCAGGGCACTGTATTCGTGAAAATTAGACCCAGGTTAGTTTTGATTTGGCAGTGTACAAGTCGAAGGCCAGAAGTCTTTTAGTTTCTAAGCACAGATTCAGCTCAGTTAATTCTCTGCACAGTTCAAGATAGACTTGTGGCGGGCTTTGGCAAAAATGGCGTTGTGAAAATATGAGTCAAGGTGGAGATTTGTTAAGTATGACTCCTTTTTCAGTCATATTTGAGAAATAATCTTCTAGTTAAACTCTGCTTATTTGTTTCAATCAAACTTTGATTAGTTTAGATTATTTTATTATTATTTGACCTATGAATTTACCTTATAAATAAGTTCTTTTACAACCTTAGAAAACACATTAGAGATTAGAACTCATAACACATTTAGAGAATTTTGTGTTTACGTTTTAAGGGTTTTTTTGTTTTGGGGTTTAGGTTTTATCTCTATCTTTTGTACTCTTCATTCTTTTGTCATTATAGTAAAATTATATTTGCCCGTGATTTTTTATCCTCTTTGGAGGAATTTTTCCACGTTAAATTTGTGTGTTCAATTTCTCAATTTATTTATCTATTTTTACTTGTTTGTTGCTTAATTGAGTTGATCCCCAACATACACTCTTTTAAAAACTTGGTGAAATATTATATTAGAAAAACATCCTAATCATATAAGATATCAACGTGAACTAATTTGATAACATGGTAAGATAAGAAACAATCACCATTCCTACAACTAACCAAGTTATAAAGTAATATATAGTTAAAAGTTCACTACCTTTAATCCATCTTCATGGAAGCCATAACCTGAAAAAGGGAAGTTACTATGATGAATTAATTGTGCCAAAAGATACTATAAATAGAAAACCTGTAACATCCTAGATTAGGGGTTATGCGTTCGTGCATAATTCATGAGTTTTGGCAGTGTTTGGAAGTGTATTAAGGGTTTTTAAAATTCTAGGGTGGAAGAGAAAGCTTTGGAAAATTATTGGATTTTAAGTGAAAAGAGGAAACGAGGCAAAGAGGCCTTAAGGAAATATTGCGGGGGACTCATGACACAAGGAAGTCATGTGGTAAAGTGGCTTGGGACGCTACCCTAGGGGGCATGGAAGGTTGCGTCACATGGAGTGCCAAGGGGAGGAGGTTCGAGCTGCAGAAATTGCACTTGGGAGCTTTTATTTTTGGCGTTAAAAGGGGAGCAAGGCCAGGGAGGCCTTAAGGAAAAAATCTTAGGCGTGTTTGGCATAAAACAGGCTTTGGTAAAGTGGCTACAAGGCGCCACTTAAGGGCCTGGAAATGACCCTGTGCAGGTGTTGGGTTCGAGTAGCGTGGAAAGCAAATGGGTATTTTTATTTTGCTTTTGGAGTTAAGACAAGGGGGAGCTAGGGAAGGAGGTCTTAAAAGGAATTGTGGGGAGTTTATGTCACAAAAAAGCGCCTTGGCAAAGTGGCCTGGGGCGTTACCTGTAAGCTTGCTCCAGCAGGTCTCATGTTCGAACCTTGGGGGCAGCAATTGAGTGTTTTTTTTTATTTTGGCGTCAAGTTGGAAGAAATTGGATGGCACATGGACTTTCAATTGGATGAGGATTGAGTTTATTTCTCCTATTAATATTCGGCTAAGAGTAGGATAATTGTAGTTTTATTTATTTATTTTATTATAGGATAATTATGGTTTTATTTAGATTAAATGAGATTTTATTATATTTTATTTTATTTTAGATAGGTAGATAAGAGATAATGTATGGGGTTAATTTATTTTATTTGTTAAAGGGATAAAGAGTTAAAATAGGAGTTGGATATGGGATAATGTGAAGGATTAGTTTATGTTATTTGTTAAGATAAAGTAGGAGAGTGATAAGAGATAATGTATTGGATTATTTTATTTAGTTATTAAAGTGATTAAAAAGATTAAATGGGAGAAAACTTTGGAATTTGATAAGGGGGAAGCTAGTAGCCGAATTCTTTATAAGGGGGATCATCCTTTGGAAATTTTTTCTTCACTTATTTCTCTTTTTGCCGAATTTGATAGCCTTTTTCTCCTCTTTTCTTTTCCTGAAATCGTTATAGTCGAAACCTTCTTCTTTGGAGGGCCATAGTCGAACCCTATAAGCCTTATTTTCTTTTCTTCTTCATCACCATTTGTTAAGCCATAGTCGAATAGCAAAGGTGCTCTATTCTCTGTTCTTCTGTCGCAAGTTTTAGAGACTGAAGTATCATTGGTGGTGAGTTGCTTCAATCGATTTTTTTTATATGAGTAAGAGCTCTCTTCTAATCGTTGTTCTCCTATTTCTTTTAAAGGACGAAAGTTAAGAGCCTAATTCTATTTCTCCTTTGTGGCCGAAACTAATCATCTAGGTGATTTTAGTGCCTAGCCGATTGAAGGAAGGAATAACACAAAGTTTCGGGATTTGCTTGAAACACCCCAAACCCGGCCCACGAGCCTGGACCGAATCTGGTATGTTCCTCAAGTAAACCGGTTCAAAGTTCTTTTGTTACTTAGGAAAAACTTGTGTGATTTTAAAAAAATATTGTTTTGGGTTGGGCTTGTGCTGAAAACCAATTTATCTTATATTGAAATCCATTTAATTAAGGCGACAAAACAATTAGGGTTTATTTTACAAAAATAAATTTACTCAAACTTTAATTGATAATAATTCGTAAACATAATAATTGAAAATAAAAAAAATAAAGAAATTAAACTATGGCCTTATTACATCAAGTAAAAACCCAAAATAAAATTCTTAAGTACTTAGATAAAGTAAAATGTCCATATTGAATAAAACTTCAAGCTGAGCATGGCCACCTTTAGCTCCTGCCGACCCGGTCCATTATTGTTCATCACCTGAAAAAAAATGTTCCCACAACGGGGTGAGTCAACAGACTCAATGTGTACACAAACACTAAAATTTAATAGATTTAGGCATACCAAACATATCATATTCACATAACAGATAAAATAATGATGCAATCCCGAACCCAAACCTAGTTGCCATCCGCTACACATCCCCGTACCAACCTGCACACCGTGGGGACTAATAAGTCAACCCTCCTTCCGCTACACACCATCGAAGGCAGTCGCTGCAGTCGACGTGCTCATCGCCCATATAAAATTCGTGGCATAGCCACCAGATTAAATAATTGTGTCATGAGACACCACATTTAGATAATGTAACCGAAGTTACCACATTCAGATAATGTAACCGAAGTTACCATATTCAGATAATGTGACCGAAGTCACCACATTCAGATAGTGGACCGAAGTCATCACATTCACTTCCCCTTTCTCATATAACCCGAATGCCCCATATATTTCATATCATGCATATCATACTTAAATTCACATTCATGTCACTTTTCATATGTTAAAATATAACATATTTCGTAATCCTAGTAGAAGTAGGAAACGTACCTGAGTACTTTGTACCACATTAGGGTACTTTAGCCACATTCACATTCATATACATTCAGATATTAAATATTTGCCATATAACATATTAAAAGATAGTGTGGGGTACACACCTGATTTGCTTAATAATTTCCTTGAAATCCCGAAAAACTCGATCTATTACTTTAGATCTCAATTCCTACATTTGGTAACCTTGATATGTTAGCATAAAGCCTATAAAACCAAATCCTAGTAGGATTTGTATTCTTAAAACCTACCTTATTGTCGAAAATCCTATAAGCACATGTTAGATCCAATCTAACATTAAATCATAATAATATAGCTTATGGCTGAATGGTATTCATAACTTACCTTAGATCTTAGAAATCCCGAAGAATACCTTCTTGTAGTTGACAACTCTTAAATCCCGAAAACACCCCTTATTTGAAGGAATCGATTGCACCTTCACTTCAACCTTCAGAGATTCGGCTATGGCTAAATGATGCTCTCACAACTTTCGGCTTTTGGAGGGATTAGAAAGAAAAGAGAAGGAAGAGTAAAGATGGAGGATTCGGCTAGACAAAAGAAAAAGAGAAGAGAAGAGAAGAGAACACTAAGAAATTTGGCAGAGAGAAGAGAAGGAAGAAAATTGATGAGTAGCCTTCTTTCCTTCCTTTTATAGCCAAAATTACTACTCAGAATCCCTTACTTGGCCACCACTCTTCTTTATTTGATAACTTTATCCTTTAATTATCATAAAATAAAAGAGTTTAATCCAACATTTATCTCATGGGAATAATGATAAATAAATCCCTTATTTATCTCTTTGAAAATACTTAAGATAAATCATCATTTATCCCTATTTAGCCGAATTTTAAAGAGAATAAAACTCCCCTTTTAAGAGCCTTGTTGCCGTCCACCTCTGTGCTTCTGGAAGCAAAAATAAAACTTCTTTTATTTGCTTCCCATGTGACTCGAACTCAAGCCCAACACCCTTGCATGTGGCGCCATTTCCAGAGGCCCTAAGTGGCATCTTCAGGCCACTTTTCCAAGTCTGTTTGTGTGTCAAATTCCTCCTATTATTTTTCTTAAGGCCACATTGCCTTAGTTTTCTCTTTTTAAGCCTTAAAACTTGACATTTCTTTACATTTCTTAGTTTTCAAAAATTTTCGTTCGGCTCTTTAAACTTGACATTTCCTTACATTTCCAAGTTTCCAGAAATGTTTACTTTCCTATTTTGAATCATTTCCACGTCATTTCCTTACATTTCCTAGTTTCCAAAAATGTTCACTTTCCTCTTTTAAACTTAACATTTCCATACATTTTCAGGACATTTTCCTACATTTCCAAGACAAGACATTTCCTTACATTTCCTTGCATTTCCTTACATTTCCATACATTTCCTTACATTTCCTTACATTTCCATACATTTCCATACATTTCCTTACATTTCCTTACATTTCCTTACATTTCCTTATTTCTAGAATTCACATAACACATTCATAATTCATAAAACATGCCATTTTACCACATGGTTCCTTGTGTCATGCTTCACACGGAGTTTCTTTTCAAGCCTCATTTACCTAGCTCCCCTTTTTACTTAAAAACCAATAATTTTCCAAAGCTTTCTTCTTCTATCCTAGAATTCTAAAAACCCTTAATACACTTCCAACACTGCCAAAACCTACTAACTCATGAATTAGGCACGAACGCATAACCCCTAATCTAGGATGTTACATTGCTGATAGTCAATTCGATAAGCAAGGTAAGGATTTAAGTGTGTTAATCCTTTGGGATTTAGTAGTATAGTCGAATAGGCTTTTGTTTAAATATTAAATGTTGGCCGAATATAGGAAGCAAGATCTAGAGCAGTAGATCGGGATTCTTCGGGATTTCAGTGAATTTGCTAAGTTAATCAGGTGTGTACCCCACACTATCTTTTAATAAGATTTATGGCAATATTTAATATGTGCTTGTTTATAAGAATGTAAATATGGCTAAGGTACCATGCTATGGTACAAAAGTACTCAGGTACGTTTCCTACTCCTACTAGGATTATGAATATATGTTATTTTTAACAAGTGAAAAGTGATAAGAATGTGAATTAAGGCATGATATGCATGATATGTATGATAGGGGGCATATGGGTTATTGAAAAAGGGGAAGTGAATGTGGTGACCTAAGACCACGATATCTGAATGTGGTGTCTCTTGACACAAAATATGTATCTGGTGGCTATGCCACGAATTTTATAAGGGCGATGAGCACGTCGACTGCAGCGACTGCCTTCGATGGTGTGTAGCGGATGGAGGGTTGACTTATTAGTCCCCACGGTGTGCAGGTTGGTACGGGTGATGTGTAGCGGATGGCATCTAGGTTTGGGTTCGGGTTTGCATCATTATCTTTACTTGTTATGTGAATGTGATATGTATGATATGCCTGAATTTGTTAGGATTTAGTGTTGGTTACACATTGAGTCTGTTTGACTCACCCCGTTGGGGAATATTTTTCAGGTGATGAGCAGTAGTGGACTGGATCGGCAGGAGCTTAAAGGTGGCCATGCACAGCAAGGAAAATTTTTACTATTTGGGACTTTTATGTTGATTAAGTACTTTAATTTAATTTTGGGATTATTTGATGTAATAAGGCCATAGTTGAATTTTTTTATTTTTACTTTTATTTATTATGATTACGAACTATTATTAATTAATGGATTAAATAAATTTATTTTAAAACAAACCCTAAATGTTTTGTCACCTAAAGTAAAAGATTTTCAATAAAATAAACTTGTTTTCAATTCAAGCCCAACCCAATAATGATTTTTCTTTCAAAACATATAGTTTTTCCAAAGTAATAAAAGAATTTGAACCGGTTTTCTTCGAGGAACATACCAGATCCGGTCAAGGCTCGTGAGCCGGGTTTGGGGTGTTTCAAAACCAATGCTTAGAAATATAGATATGCCATACACCTTTTTGAATGAGGACATGCATAAAACTAACATATGATATTTCTTAGTATTAGCCAACTAGCTGGTATAATCATTTCTACTATGAGTGCTAAATTCATGCTAGCTTTCACTGAACCTTAGAGAAACATATTTATCCATATTCATATTTACTGTAGGTTAGATGATTACTCTGCATAAATAACTGGTGAAAAGAAATTTGAAATTAAAATGTGATCAACAAAACAAAGTCTTAGAGGTTCTTTTATAATAGAACCTACTCAGCTTGGCATGCTCTGCTAAGCCAAATTCCTCTTTTCCCTTGAATCCAATTAAGCTCAAGCAATGTTCATAAATTGTTAACATAATTATTGATATAATATCATTTCATGTTTATATATTGCATACTCAAGTAATTATATCCATCCAATATAAAAATAATTTGATATATTTATTTCTCTAAATGTGTATAATCAAATCAAAATTAAAGTTTCAGATATATATTTGAATCGCAATCAAAGTTTTATGTGCATAATTGCACTAAATTAAAATTCATATATCAAATTGCACATTAAATCAAAGTTCATGTATAATATTTTATTTTTTTTAATAATTAATATGTTGGACATCGACCTGATTAAGTAACGAACAACTAAAAATAGCGGAAGAAATAAAAAAATGAACATACAAATTTAACGTGGAAAAACCCATTCAAAGATGATAAAAACCACGAGTAAAAATAATTTTACTATAATGGCAAAAGAACAAAGAGTACAAAAGATGAAATAAAAATTAAACCCAGAAACCCGAAAACAAAGAACCCGAAAAATATAAACACAAAATTCTCCAAATGTGTTATAAGTTCTAAACTTTTAATGGTGTATTTTCTTATGTTGTAAAAGAAATAGGATAAATTTATAGGTCAAATAATAAAATAATTTAGACTAATCAAAGTTCGACTGAAACAAATAAATAGAGTTTAATTAAAAGATTATCTCTCAAATCTTACCAAATTTTAATATGATTATTATGTAAGAGGTTATTATTGTATTTTCCCTTTTTTAAGGAGTTTTTTTAAAGAAAAAATATCCTTTAATTTGGTTCCTCTAGTTGTTTTTATGTTAGTATACTTTTTTTTAATACATTTCAATGAAGTTAAGAGAAACTAATGTAAGCTTTAGAAGCGCACAAAACCCAATATGGTCTACAAAGGTGACTCTCCATAGCTCTTAAACACGTGTAAGAGGCTCAGCATGACTTAACAGTTTACATTTTCATAAAGACACTTGTAGGCTGGAAAAGACTTAAAAGGAGCCTATATACCTCCCATCGACTAAGGTGAATGGGAAGGAAACTAGCGTTGTTTTTCTGTCAAATCCTCCTCAAACTCTACCAACCTCCCATATATTCACCAGGAGCTCTCAGCCACCACCAAACTACACAAAAATAGAGGCTTATTACACTCATTTAACCAAATGCTCCATTTTTTATATGGGATTAAGCAACACTTAATTTCTGAATAATTGATAAAAATTTTAATTTGGTCACTAGATTTTTTTTAGTCCATATCAGTCTTGAAATTTAGAAATTTCTTTTAATTTGATTCCTAAATTTAGATTTCTTTCAGGAGTGATAATATAACATTATGAAGTTATGCAACGCCATCACCTGAAAATTTAAAATATATATAATAAAAAATTATAAAAAAACTTTAGGTGATGACATGGCACAACTTTAAAGTGCCACATCATCAAACCTTAACAAAAATTCAAGTTCAAGGATCGAATTGAAAAAAAAATGCCAAAATTTGAAACTAAAAAATGTGTAAGGACTAAGATGCAAAAAATTAACAAGTTCATGGCTTTATCCCTTCTGTATTTCCTCCTACTGTCGGTGTCAAGAAAAAAACATTTCATTTAAAAAACAAAAAAAAAAAGAAGTAAAAGGAAGGTACTTATTTAAGTGAAATAGATCAAAGCCGTTTTTAGTATTTTGCACAAGTCTTTTCTTCCATATAACCTAAAAAGGTATATTTATACTAATAATAATAATAATAATAATAATAATAATAATAATAATAATAATAATATACTATTAAAGATATTTAGCTATTTTAATTTTTTTAAAATCTAATTTTTATGTGATATAATGGTAGCATATAAAAAATTAATATTTTTTATGTCTGTTTTACGATTTATGTTTGGGGCTATTCCACTCAACAAGACCGTGTCTAAAGTTTAAACCCCATTTTCCTCTCGAGAGTACAATATACCTTAACACTGCATCCAACTCTTCTTTATCATGGCAGCATATAAATTAATACAATATTAATGAACCATTAGTCGTCATATGTTAAAAATTGTAATAATTATATTTACCTTTTAATAATTTTTAAAATTATTTATTAATTTATTAATAGGTAAACTATACTAGTAGTCACACAATTATCAATAATTTTTTCTTTTGGTCACCTGAGTCCTGATTATTCAATTTGACCAGTAGAATAATGGTGACAGCTTTTAAAATTAACATAATAATAATTTTAACCATTAATATTTATAAATTATGTCAATTTAGATTTGATTTTAAAAATATTTAACCCTTAATATTTTTACATTATATAATTTAATTTTTTTTCAGCTTTGCTTTATTTATAACCAAAAGGATGAATTTTAAAAGAATGAAAAAAAATAAAAATAAAAATTTGAAAACATATTTTTAGTCAAAGATAAAAAAAGAGCGATGAGCAAGTGACCCACGTAGAGACCAAAACAGCTGCATATAAGCACAAAGAAGATGTGGACTCCAACACTTTGCCCCCATGCCCATCATTTTCCATGTTTCAAGCAAGATATGAGTCGGGTGAGGTTGATTTGATTTGATTTTTTTTTTTAGAAAAATTAAATTCGGGTTTTGTCCAATTCACTTTAGTTTAAAATTTGGATAATACTCTTTTATACTAATATATTAAATAAATTTATTATTAAATTTAAATTAAGAAATAGTTAATTAATAAAAATTATGGTTGGATGGATATTTTAAATAATTTTTATAATTACATTTAAATGTATCTAACATCTAGAATTAATATTTTTCATTAAGATCAATTTAAAAATAAAAAATAATTGTTTAACTTAAAAAAAATGCAAACAAGCCCCATTTACTGGTTTTTTCATGTTCTTCAAATGCATCGTTTGGACCATTCTTTAAGTTGTCCATGTTGTCCACATGCATGCTATGACCATTCTCTTATATAATTCTCTTTTCGAATGTTTGAAAAATATTCTAAATTGTCATCCCTCTTTTTGGTCAATAAAAAAAGTGTCCTTTTACTCAATTTAGGAGGATATACATAAATAAAATGAATGAATTTAATATATATTCTAAAAATAAAAATTGAACTTTCTATAAATAAAAACAGAAACAAATTCATGAGTTTGAATATTCAAATAAAAAACATTTAGATGGACCCATTTTGTCTTTTACTAATACATATGGTGAAATATCTTAAAAGAAAATGGAAAGCAATTATTTATCATTAAATTACTACTGAATTTCTTATAAATGTGGATTTTTAAAGGAAATAATTATTAAATTAAGTTTTTTTTTGAAAAGTTACGGAACTAAGTAAAAATAACGAAAGCGTTTTCAACTGATTTGCAGGAAAACACTTCCAACTTGTAGCATTTTCCTTCTGGTCCTTTTTTAGGGTTAGAGTTTTGTTTTTTAAAGTAGGTTTTGTGGAATTTAAGGTTTAGAATTTTATAGGTTTTTTTATATTTTTATATTTTTTATAGTTTTTTGAGATGTAAAGTTAATAATTATTTAATTCAATATTTAGATGCATCGTATTTACATGCGTTCTGAGCCTCATTCACGCACAGATGCAAGACTGTCTGAAACCAGTTGATAAGCACCTTAGAAATGAGCTTATACAGAACTGCACATAAGCTGATAGGATGAAACTGATGCATACGGGTGGGATTACTAACTTTTGAAAGGAGCACTAAGTTCGTATGATTGATATCAGCAAGGGATAAACCAGCATTCAAGCAACCAAACAAAACTGAGTAACACCAAATCCAATGATGTGCCAATATCGTTGACAGAATAGAACTTTGCTGATGTGGCAAAAACGCTCCCCCATAGACGTGTTTTAGCCCGTAAATTAAAAAAAAACTATTCTCAATTTTTTTAAAAATTTACGAAAATAAACATTTATAAAGGCTCAAAATGACAACACCATTTTTTTAAAGTGTCATCAATTAATAAGGAAATATAACTTATAAAAGAAATCTTTATATAGACCCAAAGTCTCATTTCCCTTGTTTTCTTGAGCAAAGTGGGATATGAGATATGTGTATATATAGACTCATGAATAGTTTTGCAGCTTGTTCTTAAACAATGTGGGATTCCTTCCTCTTTTAACTAACAACATTAGATGATATGCTACACTATATTTGATTTTTTTTTTACAAAACAATTTTTTTTTTTATTTTGTTAACATTTTCTTATATTATAAAATTATCTTTTGAGATCTTTAATCTTGTTGCATTTTAGAATTGTTAACATAAACAAAAAACTATTAAAAAAAGAGAACAAATTGCACATATGAAATTTGTACATGCAATAATCTTCTATTCAATTTTAAATGTTTGAAGTTAATATCAATGCAATTCTAATTTTTAAAATAATTTTCTATTATTTAAATTTAGAAGTTATACTTTTAATTTTTTTATTATTTATTTTTTTTATTATGAATATTTCATTAATAAATAAATGTTGAGTATTTGGTACTCAAATAGTATTTTTTTGTAATTTTAAAAAATTGATATCTTTTTAAATATTTATTTATTTTTAATATTTTACTATACTAATTAATTTTTAATTCCAATTTAATTTAATTTTCATTACCTAATGAATGCTGATAGATTTATTTCAGATATATTTTTACTAGATAGATAATCTATTTAAACATAGTATATAATTATGTTAAATAAGTTTTTTTATAGAAATATATAATATACATAAAATATAATAATTATTTTTCATATTTTATATCTAGATTAAACTACATTAGTAGTCACTTAAATATATTTTTTAGCTATCGAATTATAAAAACTTACAAAATGATCACTTAACTATTAGTAATTTTTTAAATATTTTACCACACTCATTTTATATTTTTTTTTTTTACATAGAGTTTAAAAGTTTTATTTATAATGTAACAAATGTTAACTTTTTGTAAAAAAATTTAAACTCTAAGTAAAAAATATCAAATATAGTGTAGCATGTCATCTCATGTTGTTAGTTACAAGAGGAAGGAATCCTACATTGTTTAGGAACAAACTGCAAAACTATTTATGAGTCTATATATACACATATCTCATGTCCCACTTTGCTCAAGAAAACAAGGGAAATGAAACTTTGGGTTTATATAAAGATTTCCTTTGTAAGTTATATTTTCTTATTAATTGATGACACCTTAAAAAAAATGATGTTGTCACTTTGAGCCTTTATAAAGGTTTATTATCGTAAATTTTTAAAAAATTCGAGAATAATTTTTTTTTAAATTATCGGCTAAAATGCGTCTATGGGGGAACGTTTTTGCCACATCAGCAAAGCGCGTCCTCGTCAGCGAGCTTTGTGTTGATGTGGCAAAAGCGCTCCCCCAAGTGCGCTTTCCTGTTGCATCCCCACAAAACGCGCTGACATGGAAGCGTTTTGTGGGGAAATGACTCTTTTCCGTAAATTTTTTTAAAACCGGCCTTTTTCCATAAATAAAATTTTTTTTTGGTATATTTAAGTATTTTTCCCTTATATTTGAACGAATAGTGGCCCATTAATTAGTTAATTGGGGCGGGATTTTTGTGCTTGTAATTCTAAACGTTTTTTCCATTTCATTTTGTTTTCTAAGGCCGCCGTTTGGTTTGCTTTGAGGCTGTTTGGTAATAAATAAAGTGCAGGCGTTTTTCTTTAAAATATTAAATCTAACTCTAATACTTGTTAGAATATTAAATACTGATGGAATGATAGACACTAGAGGAGGGGTACCAAATTGAATAATAGAGAAACAATAAAGGAGCTAAGTACCAAATTAGCACGCACACCGCATTTCTAATTAGCCTTATGTGTTTTTTTTTAATGTGTGTATATATATAAATATGCCTTATCTGCTCTGCTATAATTGAGAGCCTTTTAGAATCAGAGGATTAAACAGTGGCCTGTCTCTCTCCATTTACTATTTTCTTCTCTCTTCTTCTTCTTTCGAACCATTCTCAGGTCAGTTTCTCTTTTTTGCATTATCTCCATTTCTTATTCAGTTTCAGTTCAAAATTCACTCCCAACATTTTCTGAAAAATAGCTGCTTCATGTCGTAACATTCAACACGTTGGTTATCTCATATGGCTTTTTTTTTTTTTAGAAAAGGACTAGTTTCTTTTAAGACCAAAAGGTCTGAAAATGACAGCATTATCTGAAACTCTCACCTTCAAAAGAGTTCATAAATTCAGGGTTTTGTTTTTTTTTTTGGGGGTGTAGTGAAATAAAGGATGAAAATAGCAGTGATAGGAGGAGGGATAAGTGGGGTGGTATCAGCCTATGCTTTAGCCAAAGCCGGTGCAAATGTAGTGCTTTACGAGAAAGAAGAGTATTTGGGAGGCCATTCCAGGACCGTTCACTTCGATGGTGTTGATTTAGACCTTGGTTTCATGGTTTTTAATCGCGTAAGTTTTTTACCATCTCTTTTTCGTTTTCTTTGCCGACGCTTTTAGTCGTCTCGTCGCTAAAGCTTTTACTTGGTATTGCTAGAGAGGAGATAAAACTGAAATTATAGGAATTTGGAAGACTACAAATCTACAAAAATCAAAATAAAAAAATAATTTTTGAAGAAAATGAATTTTTTTAAAAAAAATTTTTCTCTTCTTTTATATATTTATACCATTTTTATATTATAATTATTTTTAATGAGCTGGAAAATAATAGTAGTTCTTGTGTGCTTGAAAATCAGACACGTAAAACCCTAGTTTTCACGTGTCTTCAAAACCCTCTATGTTTTCTTTCCTTGAACCTAAACAATTTTCCACAGCATTAGAATAGTTTATTTCCTTTTCTAATACATTAATTAATAATAAATTGCTTTTTTTTTTTTTTGCTTTGCAAATATATTAAAAATAATTAAAATTAAATATATTAATATAAAAATAATTAGAAAATGTAAACTGATCCAAGGCCATGGAGAAGGGGTGGTTGGTGCCATTTTTCTTTGTCTTTTTATTTGGTAGTTTGTTAATAAATTTATAGATTAATTATTGTCTCAAATTAACTTTTAATGTGTGATGTAATATTATGGTTAGGTGGAAATGTTTTGGTTTTAAGATTTTCCAACTAACAATTTTATTTTTATAAACCAAACCCTTTTTTTTTTTTAGAAATAGACAGAAAAAAAATAATTAAATTTACTACTTCTGAATAAGACATATGGTAATAAAAATAATTAAATTTAGTACCTTTAGGGTTTAGGGATTATAATATTAATTTTCTAAAAGATTAATTGATACAATTTAAAATAAATAAAAAACTATTATCAAATTAGGGAGACTCATTTAAAAGTATTGAAAGATCAAACACTTATATTACAAGTGTGGAAAAATAAGAAAATTTTGAGAACAAAATGACAAGTGTTGAAAGAAAATAAATAAAAATTCATTTATTTTATATAAAACAATTTGTGTTAAAATAATTATTTTTGAAAGATTTAAATACAACCTTTTCAATTTTTTTGCAAAATGAATTTTTTTTATGAAACCCTTTTCAAGTATTTTGTAGGATGAATACACCAATTATATATATATATATATATATATATTTTAGAAAATATAAGTAATATTTTTTATTTTCTTTGTGGGGTCAATTAACCTCACAGTACTGCATGTGTCTCCACCACTTGTTGAAATGCAATTAATATAAAATAAAGGGTTAACTATTTAATTATATTTTTGCAGTCACTCAACTATTTTCAATATTTAGTGTTTCTATTTTTGTGTTAGTCAGGTGACTGAAATCTTAAAGTAATATTTTGTGGGTGAAATATTTAAAAAAAAATAGATTTATTTATAATTTAATATTTAAAATGATAGAAAAAACAATAATATCTCCTTAAAGTAATGGTTGAGGTTTTTTTAAGGTTTAAAGCTTAAATCTTATTATTGTCATTTTAGGTTATATCTAATTGGTGTTAAGTTGATTCCTGATATCAATTTAATAAAAATATATATAATTATCAAGAAATTTCAACAATACATTTTTTTATATTTATGACTATTTTTATAAAATAATATAATTATATTCCATACTTAATTTTTATTCATATAGCAAACGATTTTATAATATATATTTAATATTTATAAAATTTTGTATTAAAAATCTGACATTTAACTTTTCAATACATAATTATTTTCAGTAAATTTTATTTCAAATATTCATGAAAAAAAAGTAAACAATGAATCCAGTTTTTTTTTCACGAGAAACATTTTGTAATTTTTTGAAATTGAGTAATCAAAATGTACTAAAAATTTAGTGACAATGAGTATAGTTTACGAAAAAGAAAATACAAGTTGAACATTAGTGCTACTATTTCAAGGATTAGATGTTGAAACTTTCATGCAGGAATTGTAATTGAAAGTTTCTTCATTGATAAATATAATGTTTAATAAATTTATTAGTGGGGATGTCTCTGAAATGTGTGTGTGCGCTTTAATGTGATGACATTACATTATGGCAGGTTACATATCCAAATATGATGGAGTTGTTTGAGAGCCTTGGGATTGATATGGAACCATCTGATATGTCACTCTCAGTGAGCCTTAATGAAGGCAAAGGCTGTGAATGGGGCAGCCGTAATGGCCTCTCAGGCTTGTTTGCCCAAAAATCCAACCTCTTCAATCCTTACTTTTGGCAAATGCTTAGAGAAATTCTCAAGTTTAAGAATGATGTTATTAGGTGAGCAATGATAAAAAGTCTTTATGTTTCTCCAAGATGAATTGTAAGTGTTGGATTTGAATATATGTCGTCTTTTATTTCTGATTTTACAGTTATCTTGAATTGCTCGAAAACAACCCGGATATTGACCGTAACGAAACATTGGGACAGTTCATAAAATCGAAGAGTTACTCTGAATTATTTCAGAAGGCTTATCTGGTGAGACATATCAGAGACCTCTCTACATTTTCTGATATGCTTTTGTTGGTATCAAAGTCTTACTTGTTCGACGAAATGTCTCACTAGTAGCCAATAGCAATGACAATGTTGTAGTTTTTTAGGTGCCTGTATGTGGTTCAATATGGTCATGCCCTACAGAAAGAGTTATGGAATTTTCAGCTTTCTCTGTTCTTTCATTTTGCCGCAATCATCATCTACTTCAGGTACATTCTCTTACAAATGAAAGTATTATATAAAGTATTTGGTAAGAATCACTCGTGGACTATGTTACTCGGACTCGGGTGAGTTTTAGACATGAATTTGTATGGAAAATGAAAGTCTGGCTAACATAGGTCATGGTCAGTATGAGCTTTCTATGTTAGTTTGGATTTGATAATATTACTTTGCTTGTCTTTATAGCTCTTTGGACGACCACAGTGGATGACCGTTCGATGGCGTTCACATCGTTACGTCAATAAGGTTACCGGTTCTCATTATAATTTCCTCTTCTTAGGTTGCACCGTTTTGTATCCAAATTAATTGTTACATGCAAATAGATGTAAGCTCCAGACATTTTATTTTTGCTGTTGGGTTATTGACAAAATGTAATCAGGTTAGAGAAGAGCTGGAGAGTAGAGGTTGTCAAATAAGAACTGGTTGCGAGGTACATTCTGTTTTGAGTGATGCTGAAGGTTAGTATCTAAATTCAAAGTTTCGTTAGATTATTTTGCTCCGATATGATTCTGATTTTTATACAACAAAGCTGGATTCAAAAGTTCTCAACATTTTATAAATAATGTACTTGTGAAATGATCATAGTAGCATGGTTTCCACTTTCAACTTGTTTTCTCAGAAGCTTCTACTTGCTTCATTCCTACATTCTCATTCTATAAGATGATCCATAACATGTTTAAACGAAGCCTTTTAAGATGATTAAGAGTAACTTGTCTTCTGTTTTGCATTATCTGAATAAAACTATTTCTTAAAACTGAAGAAATATGACAGATATGGCATTTATATTTAGACTTTTCTCATGTCAGAAACATTATGTGGTTCCACTGGTAATTCTAAAGGTTTATTACAGGTTGCACTGTATTATGTGGAGATGACTCTCAAGAGTTATATCAAGGTTGCATAATGGCTGTTCATGCACCAGATGCTTTGAGATTGTTAGGGAATCAAGCAACATATGATGAATCAACAGTACTTGGTGCTTTCCAATATGTCTATAGGTACCATTATTGAATACATTATATAACTGAAACTGATATTTTATGCAATCCCTGAGATATTTCCATTTACCTCAAATACCATGAAGAGATCTTTACTTCCATTGAAGGCTTCCACCCTTCCCCCCCCCCCCAAAAAAAAAAAAGGGCCTACGTTGACCTTTTAAATTTCAGGATTTTAGATAATATGTCAATGTAGAAGTTCACCATGAAAGAGAGAACCATAAAAAAGGGATTTTGATCTTTCAGTTTTGCACATTCATTTGTGATTCTCTTTATCTGGCAGTGATATTTATCTTCACCGTGACAAAAATTTAATGCCCAAAAACCCAGCAGCATGGAGTGCATGGAATTTTCTTGGAAGTACAGACAAGAATGTATCTTTGACATACTGGCTTAATGTGCTTCAGGTAGCTATTATGTTCTCTTTGCTTAAATACACACTCTTGAGTCCAAAACCTACTTGTAAAAAGGAATATGTTATGTTGATTAGTACTTTTAGTACTCATAGTTCAAAATGTGATTGCTCATATTATACTAGGACAGTATATGATCATGAGGACTGTTTTAGAGCTTCCACCAACTACTGGTGATGTTAAGATATGGGAGTGGGAATACCTCTTGAAATTGGTTTCTAAAGTTATAACCCTATTAACTTAGAAGATGACATTCAGAAATTATATTTTTCTAAAAAGGGAAGGTAACCCAAAATTAATATGAGAAAATTGATCTTATCACTAATGTTATTAGACTGCAATGTATGAACTTGCAGAATCTAGGAGAAACAAGCCTACCCTTTTTGGTCACTCTCAATCCAGATTATACACCACAACACACCTTGCTTAAGTGGAGAACAGGCCATCCAGTACCATCTGTTGCTGCAACAAAAGCTTCTCTTGAGCTTGATCGGATTCAAGGGAAGAGAGGAATTTGGTTTTGTGGAGCATACCTGGGTGAGCAGATTCTGTTATAAAAGACCCTCTGCTGACTGTCTTTGTTTTGTTAATCACATTTTATTTTTCAAAATCCCTTTCCATAAGTTATTTATGCAGAGTATACATCTGACCTACAGTAAATATGAACATGGATATATGTATCTTCCTCTAAGGCTCACATTGTGCCTAAATTTTCCTTGTTAGCCAGTTAGTAGTGTTTTAATTTGCTGATTGCCTGACATCTGAAAACTAAAAGTACTTACGATAATTTGGCTCAAAACTAGGAAACTTCACTTTCAAGTAATTCATCATAGTAACTCAACTAACTTTCTTTTCAGGCTATGGCTTCCATGAAGATGGATTAAAGGTAGTGATTACTTTTAATCATAAATTATTTCTTACCTTACCATGTTCTCAAACTAGTGCATATTGATCTCCCATATGACTAAAGGATGTCTCCCTAATATATGTACTTCACCAAGGTTTTTACTCTTTTTTTCAAAACGATGTATTTATTATATCGCAGTTCACAAGTGAGGTTCACTTCTTTCCAGGCTGGGATGATTGCTGCAAACGGTCTGCTGGGAAAAAGTTGTAATATTCTGAGCAATCCAAAGCATATGGTGCCCTCTCTGATGGAAACAGGGGCACGTCTTTTTGTTACTAGATTCCTCAGTCATTTTATATCAACCGGCTGTGTGATGTGAGTTCCTCCAATGTCCTACTCTGCTGCTGGTAGTTGTCTGTTCTAATGTGTGCACACTTGTCAAATTATAAGATCATTATGTGCTTTGATTGCCAATGCAGGGTTTCAGCTTTAGGTTTAAGAACCATAGACAACTATTAGCTACTAATACTGTCAATTGTTTCACCTAAAGCCGGACCATCCTGATTTAGACCAAGTATCCAACACTCGCCTCAAGACCAAGTAGCAAACCCTATTTGTGAGGCATTTATCATGTCATTTTCATGACAATGTGCATGGTTTGAACAGGCCAACTCGTTCAATCCTCTTCACTCGATATGAACCAGCTATCTATGTTTAGACTTCTGTTTTGGATAAAGGATTCTTGGACTTCTGAAATGCTATTTATGCCCTTGATTCAACCATGATCACCATATTTTTTTAATTTTAATAATTAATAACTTTTACTTTTTCCATTAACAGTTTATTGGAAGAAGGTGGCACTATGTTTACCTTTGAAGGAACTAGCAATAAGTGTTCTCTGAAAACTGTAATTAAAGTTCACAGTCCACATTTTTACTGGAAGGTAAATACGTTTGAAATCATTCGTTCAATGAAGATACCATATGGTTATCTTATGTTCTCCGACTTTTTACTTTAACTGAATTACTTTGTCCTACACTAATGTCAGACACATATTTCCATCACAAATTTCCATATTTGTACAAGAGCATGATTCTCCAAATATAGGAGAAAATATACCGTATCCACACTCTCAATAATGTATATGTCAAACTATGTATAATGTATTGAACTTATGGATACGGTTTTCCTTATGCATGATATTTCAGCTATTAAAGAGCACTAAGAATTGCTTTTTCAGGTTATGACAGAGGCAGATTTAGGCCTTGCAGATTCATATATCAATGGGGATTTTTCTTTTGTTGATAAAAAAGATGGTCTGCTGAACCTTGTAATGGTAAGAAAATGACACAATCATAACAATGTGTTATAACTACCGGTGTTTGCGTTCATCAGATTTGCCTTGTTACCTGCAGATTCTTATTGCCAACAGAGATTTGGTTTCTTCCAACTCAAAACTTAATAAGAAAAGGTATACTCTTAATTGTAAACCCAAGATGATAAGCATATTCTTCACCTAAATCCCAGTTGAGATAGTATATCTAACCCTTTATTTTTAGGGGTTGGTGGACACCATTGTTGTTTACGGCTGGTTTAACATCAGCAAAGTATTTCTTCAAGCATGTCTTAAGACAAAATACTCTTACACAAGCTCGTAGGAACATTTCTCGCCATTACGACCTGGTACGAGGCCTTGTCCTGTAAATGCTTTGTTGTTTATCCAAGTATGCTGAAGTATCTTATGCTCGATGTGTGTGTGTAAATATGATTATTTGCAGCTTATTAAGATTTTAAGACGTACATAATGCTTATAATCATTCTTTGTATTCTTAGAGTAATGACCTTTTTGCACTCTTCTTGGATGAGACAATGACATACTCTTGTGCAGTATTTAAGGTTAGACTCACTGTCAATACTTGGCACTTTATGTGATGATACTATTAAATAAGATTGTTGGTAAATTTGATTTTTATTTGTTTTACAGACAGAAGATGAGGATTTGAAAGATGCACAACACAGAAAGATCTCTCTTTTGATTGAAAAAGTAAGTCCTTACAGTAATATTATTTTTTTTTCATAATATAATCTTTTATCGAATTTTCCATCTCGATTTTCCAGGCAAGAATTGATAGCAAGCATGAAATTCTTGAGATTGGATGTGGTTGGGGAAGCTTAGCTATCGAGGTTGTCAAACGAACCGGATGCAAATATACCGGCATTACTTTATCTGAAGAGCAACTCAAACTTGCAGAAAAAAGAGTGAAGGAAGCTGGACTTCAGGTACCAATATGATAATCTGCAACATATTGACAAAAAATATAAGCTGCTAATTATCGGCCAAATTGAAGTCATGATATGTTTTTAATTTAGCAAATAAACTTTAGTAGTAATTTTGTAAGTATCAGCTTTAGCACCAGTCGAGTTTGTCAATGGCTCTGGCCATTGCATCTGATTGACTTTCAGGGGTTCATAGCCATTGCTATCTCTGTATTTTAACTTTATTGTCAGGAAAATATAAGATTTCAACTCTGTGACTATCGACAACTACCTAGCACCTACAAGTATGACAGAATTATATCGTGGTAAGTTCTTTAAGCCACCAATTTTACCCCCATTACATACCTAAACAAAGATCATAATACTATATGGCCATCTCCAGTGAGATGATAGAAGCTGTTGGCCATGAATACATGGAGGACTTCTTCGGTTGCTGTGAATCAGTGTTAGCAGATGATGGACTTCTTGTTTTACAGGTAACTGCTGTTTGAGAACATTTCCAGTGTTTAGCCAAGATCATGAAAATTACTAGCTATGTTGCTCGGACTCTCCATTTTCTTGGAAGTGTCTGTATTCAACATTCATGATACGGAAATATGATTGGCCAAGTATATTAAAAAAACTTAGAAAAAATCTGACACATAATTGCATCTGACACTATACCCAACATCAAGTAACATAGATTACCAGTACATTTGTTTTGACTACTATTTGGGGTGGTTAATGTTACTGCAGTTCATATCAATACCAGAGCAACGGTACGATGAATACAGGCGAAGCTCGGATTTCATCAAGGAATACATCTTCCCTGGTGGATGCTTACCTTCTCTGGCTAGGATAACAACAGCCATGAATGCTGCGTCCAGACTCTGGTATAATGCAATTTCCCCCCTTGTAAACTTTTATGTACATAACCATGCATTTTGTTTTGGTTTCTGTTATACACATATTTGGTCATGGCGAAAAGTGAAGGAAGTTGTGTAATTGTAGTGTGGAGCATGTGGAAAACATAGGACTGCATTACTACCAAACGCTTAGATATTGGAGAAAGAATTTCATGGAGAAACAGAGGTATGCCATTCCCAGTACATCTGTATGCCATTCCAACTTGCATGAAAATCTTGAAAAAGAAAACTGAATACACTTGTGTTAAAGTACGTGTCAAACACTCGCACACAAGTTCAATCCAAATAATGTAGATAAATAAGACTTTATCTAATAGTTTGATAAACCTTTCCAATGAAATTTGAAAATTTGATTGTGTTGTGGTTACATAGCAAAATCCATGCCTTGGGATTCAATGACAAGTTCATCCGAACATGGGAATACTATTTTGATTATTGTGCTGCTGGTTTCAAGTCCAATACTCTTGGTAATTACCAGGTGAGTCTCAAGACACATCTATATTATCCCCGTTTTCATTTTTTTTCTTTCTAAAATAATATTAACCAACACTTTTTAAATGAAATTATGAGGTATTATCCGACAAAAATATTAGAAAATTTTTTATAAAAAGATTGTTTGAAAATACTTAAATCGAACACTCGCCCTAAGTCCAGATAACATAAATACATGTTTTTTTCCTCCTAGACCGATTAGAATATCTTATGAACTATTTGAGAACCATGCATTTCTTGGAAATATAGACCTTGCTTATGCCATCTAATTATCCATTAATTGAGCTAATGTTTTACAAATGTAGGTAGTATTTTCTCGGCCTGGAAATGTAGTTGCACTTGGCAACCCATACAAAGGCTTCCCCTCAGCTTCTTAATTACTTATTTTCTCCTTATTTCAATCATACCATAGCCATGGAGCTTGTTGAAAACTGATGCTACACGTTTGGTTTCATTATGCCTCGTGGGAACTTGCCAGCACGATTATATTTTTACATGGACATTTATTTTAATTCTTTGTTCAAATTTTAATAAAGAACAATTTTTTGACTTATTAAATGCCATATATTAAAATAATTATAAAACCTGGATCATTTTATCTCATTAAAATGGAACTTCATTCCCATGTGGATATGCGCCACGAAAATCTAGAATTCCTTTAAAACTGAGTGATCAAACAATCAATTAAAAAATTAAATATATTAAGGAAAACATTAAAAAGGAAAAGAAGAAAATAGAACCCAGAACAAGAGTACTATATAAGTCTTACTGTTTAAGGACATTAGCACATGCACTAAACATGTAGACAGTCAACTATTTGATGCAGAAGTGTATTACTCAAAAACAGAGTTCGAGTCAATAGCATATAAGATATATCTGAAGTTTTCATTGCCTAACTAGCCTAACTCTATTGATAATGGAGAGACCGAGCTTCTATTTTCTATCTATACATGCTGCCATTCTGTCACCAAGTCATTTCTAGTGATTAGCAACGTTTGAGCCCTTAGTCCCGTTGTCTAGAAGCAGAACACCTAAAATCCTTGATATTAAATGCTTTCAGCACTACAATCCTGAAAAATGAATGCGTTTCATCATCAACCGTATGTATCCAAATCCTTCCACCGACCAAAACTCAATTCAATTGCCTAGGTTGACACTCAAAAGTCAAAACTACTAAAAGCCTCCACTGCCCTTTCCACTGTATTATCAGTTTATTACCTAAAATGTACATTAGTGGGGAACAATGAACAATTATGAATAATACAAGGTTACCAACAGAATTTAGAAGAATTTAACCTACTGTTTGTAAAAGGAAAGAAAGGCCCCTGCATTAAATGTTTGGCAAAACTTAATTAATTCATTCCAAAACTAACGGGAACTTTAAAGACATTCTTTTCTAGAGCTCTAATAATCAATTATCATACTATAAAATTTACTCCAAAGAATCAAAAGGCACTATCAATAATTATGTAATCTTGATCTGCCAGAAAGCTAACAGCTTTTGAATCAACATACCCCAAGCAGTTTGCATCACTAATCCAACTCCATCTTGAATAAAAATCCCACAGAAACCAGGATGAAGATCAGGAAACCTTTTGACTTCAAAAGCCAAGAATTTGCAGTGTTGGGACAGCACCTGGGTGGGGAAGGGCCCCTCTCATCTCATGTTAATTCAAATTTTCAACTGAGCAAGTCCTCTGCCGAACAAACCCCACACTGAACAAACCCCACCAAAAAGCTCGGGTTCAGCCATGAGTGGACACTTGACTCCACCTTTGAACTCTCGAGCATCTCTCCGCCTGTACAACACAAGGGCAAATACAGGGGGAAAATCATTATGCCATCCTCAAGTGTCAACTACCACTACGTTTATCGCTATCACTACGAGTGATCAACCCAAGTGGCCCATATCTCCACTGCTATCAAAAAAAATCCTTGGTAAATCTCCGTACCCAACTGATCATATCAAATCAAGCATAATTATCTATCATCAAATTTTTCTAGATGATATATATAACAATAAAATGCTCAAAACAGCAAGAAAATACAAATTTAAGTTATATAAACTAATATAGCTTAAACACTACCATAGATATGAAGGTATTGGAGCAGCAAGAAAAAAATATAAAGCAAGCCAAATTAAAACTACACTCAGTAGCACAACTGAAGAAAGGCACCTATTACGCCTCAAAACTACTTATTATGACTAGCAAAACAGATACTGCAAACTACAGGGTTTCAAGCAATCCAACCGGTCCCGAGGTGATTTATCATCCAACATGAACCTCTCCTGTTGCTGCTCTTGTAAGAAACCATCACAATTACAAGAGCAAAGAGAAGGTCATGCGCAGAAGAGTTTGAGATCAAGTTGTCTTTCTTGTGATAGAATCACTGTTGCTGAGCTTGTCGGCCCTGTGCACCACCGTACCCACCACCATAACCACCTTGTCCACCATGAGGACCATTTGCCTGAGCACCCCCATAATTTCCAGAACCTTGGGATGAATCAGACCTCCATGTTGCATTTCCATACCCTGAACTTCCATTTACATCACCATACCCACTTCCCATGTAACCACCACCACTCCCTTGTAGATCTCCCCCACCTGCACCAGCATTACTATTTGGAGTACCACCAGAACGACCACCAGCAGCCCCATAGCCAGCATTCCCATAAGATCCATCATTACCGCCATATCCACCATATCCATAACCTTGACCCCCATACCCAGTAGCTCCAGTGGGAGATTGGCCAGTAGCTGCAGAACCTGGGCCACCACTACCAGCACCAGCACCCCAAGGAGCAGCATTCCCATAACCCATAGCACCATAACCAGATGGAGCTTGAGTGCCCCATGAACTTCTAGGGGCACCAGGAGGCCCACTTGCATAACCAGCATTAGGGTTCCCATAAGCTGCACCTGCAGGAGCACCATAACCAGCACCTGCACCACCATAATTTCCATAACTACCATAACCAACACCATTATTAGCAGGACCATAACCGTAACCAGGTGCATATCCTGATGAGCCATAAGGTGGAAAGCCAGCTCCAGTACCCTGGGCGCGCATGTAACTATTGGAGTCCATTCGACCATCATAAGAACTTGAATTCCCACCAGAAGAACCATAACCCTGGTAACCTCCAAAACCACTGGCACCACCACTCATAGTACGGCTAACCCCACTGGGGTTGGCATCTTTAGGAAGGGCCCGCTTCACTTCAACTTGCTTGCCATTCAAATCATGAAAACTCTTGTGCAAAACCCTGTCAACTGCATCTTCAGTGTCGAAAGAGATAAAACCAAACCCTCGAGGCCGCTGAGTATTCTGGTCATACATGATTACTACATCTGTTACATGACCATATGCCTCAAAGTATTGGCGAAACCCGTCTTCAGTTAAGGTCGGAGGCAATCCTCCAACAAAAATCTTCTTGGTCCTGATATTTCCACCACCTCCGGAATTTCTACCCTGATTAAAATTACCAGATCTAGCAGACGTTTGCTGCTCCTCTCTAGATAACGCCCTCTTTGCCTCAACCTGGGAAACAGTTATCTTATAATTGGGAACTATCTTTGCACCAGGCAACGCCAATAACAATACAGATAAAATACACAAACTCGGATGAAATTAAGCGCGCACACACGCACATATAAGCACAAAAACACCTAAGAAACTCCAAGTATCTTCTCATGCGTAGGCAAAAGACAATAAGATAAAACATACAAAATTAACAATAAATATAACATAATCGGAGGGGAGGGGGGGAAGAAAACATGGAACCATACAATCATAAACCAGTAAATCAATAAAAAAAAACATATAAACCCCCCAAATTTATTTCCTTCCCTAGAATTAGTCTTAAAAAGGAAAACCCACTGAGATAACAATAACCCTAGAAAATCATTATAATAAATGTAAAAATAAAAACCTCACCGTTCTACCATCAATGGTGTGCTTTTCTTGAAGAACAGTATCGAGAACGGACGGATCTGAGAAGACAACGAATCCAAAGCCACGAGGTCTCCCCGTAACCTTATCTCTCATAACAACAGTCTGCAAGATGTCGCCGTACTGACCAAAGTATTCCTTTAGCCTATCCTCACTTGTTTCCCATGATATCCCTCCAATAAACAGCTTCCCCTGATCTGAATCCATTCCCCCCTTCTACTCTTCTCTTCTATTCCTCCAAATCTAACGAAAATAGCTAACGATTTTAACCTTCCTTTTAGGTTTTAGGGTTTTGGGGTTTTTTTAGGGACTTGGAGGATGAGGAAGAAAAAAAATTATTTTGGGGGCCGATTTTGAGAGACAAAGTTACAGCTGCTCTAAAGCCAAAGAATAAAGAAAGGGGAAGGGAAGAGTGAGGGATCGCGTTGTATGCCGGTTGGACGGTGGAGATTTTAGAATATTTCGGGAATGAACGGCTGTGATTTTGTTTAGATCGGACTATTGGATCCGATTGGTCCAGTTTCATTTGGGCTGGGTTGTAATAAGGTTTTCGTTTTCTTTTAACATAAAATTCTTTGGTGGAGAATAATATAATTTTTGGCCCCTAAATTTGGCAATTAGTTTCATTTTGGTACTTGTATTTGTACTTTTTTTTATTCATTTTGGTCCTTGAACATAGAAATTAGATTCATTTTGATCCCTAGACTTGGATTTTGTCAAGATTCGATGATGTGAATAGTGTTATTGGAACAGGACCAGATCAGACAAATTGAGAACCAATCGATATAATGGTCTAAATAAAGGGGTTGAATTGATTAATTTGAAAACTACTTGAAATTGGTAAAATTTGAAAATCAGGACAAAAATCGACTATTGAATTGATTGAACCATTTTAATTTTTTTTACCTTTTTATATTTTTACAAATTTTTAATTATTATTACTATAGTTGTCGAACCAATTGAACTGCTTGAACAGGAATTGATGGTTTGACTTGTTCAACCACCTGTTTGGTTATTAAAATATTCAATGTGGCACTATGAGATTGTATCCTACCATTACTTTTTTTTATCAAAAGGAAAGAGCACAATATAATAGAAAACTGTCAACCAACTTGTCATACCATCATTTTAATATTTATAAATTTCCAGGTGATTTTTATATTTTTCGAGTTTAGGGATTAAAATAGATATAGTTATAAAGTTCAAATGCTAAAGTGGAGAAAAAAAAAGTATAGGTACTGAAGTGAACCTAGTTGCCAGCTCAAGGGCCAACAAATATATTATCCCAAATACTTTATATAAATTTTAATGAATTAATTGCACCAAACATCCTTAAACTACCCACATTTTAAATTGATCCTTATATTTTAAATCATTCTAATTACATCGCTAAACTATTGAGGTTATATCAATTAACTCCTTTTATTGCTAAATCATTAATTTAACTGTTAAATAATGCGTCAAATCTTATGTAACAAGATTTAAAATGAAAAAATTTTTGAAAAATAAATATTGTAAATATAGATGTTTTAAAAATCTTAATTTTGAGGTTTCAAAACTTTTAAGGGAACTTTACCATTCACTATTTTCTTTTCAGTTTAACTTTATTTTTATTTTTTTACTTTCAAAAGTTATACAACAAACTTCTATTTATTTAAATTTAGCTACATAAAATTTAATGTGTCATTTAACGATTTTAATAACTAAAGGATTTGATTGATTTAATTTTTATAATTTGATAATATAATTAGAATGTTTTTAAATTTAAAATGAAAATCATTATTTAGGGATATATGATATAATTAACGCAATTATCATCATAAATTTTATTTAAAATATAAAAAAGTTATTTATGTTAAAAAAATTAAAAATAATTGTAATGGAATTAAACAATTTAATGGGTTTAATATTATGTATTTATTTTTTATATAATATTAGAGGTATGAATGAGATAATATGGTTCGAATTTGTGTAAGATTTCGACTTCGATTAATAATTTTACACTCTTTTTATCTCAATAAAAATGTGAAATTATTATTATTTTAAGTCACTTTTAATTATTTTAGATAGATTACATATAATGTATAAGTAGAAGTCTCTTTTTATTTTCTGTAATTATCTAATTAAGTAGGAATTATAATCCACCTTCGTATATGATTGTATTGAATATAGGACTCTTCCTCTTCTTCTTGTTTTTAATCAAAAGAGAGATCATTGTATTGGTAACGGCTTGTTTTGAAAATCATACGCAAAATAAACCCAGAAAATCATTCAAACATCCCCTTCCTGCACATTCAGTAAGCTTTTTTTTTTTTTAACCATGACTTCACTGCTTCGTTTAATTTTTGCCGATTAATGGGTTTTTTTTTTTTTGCAGAAACTTGATGTTCCTTCAAATCATGACATCCCAGAAATTCCCTTTTTTTGTATCTTTCGTTTGAGGTCAGTTACTTAATAGTTCGAAATACTGATGTTTTTGACGCATTAAAGAACTGGATTTCCTTTTTCTTATTGAGTGAGGTTTAACTTGAATGTTGAAATCATAAGGCCTATTCCATATGAACATATTCCATTCAAAGAAGTTGAAGCAAAAATATCACGAATGCAGACCAAGCTATGGCTTAGTTTATTATAGTAATAATCTTAAACATGAAACATATCTCCTATGAAATCAATTTTGTAGGTCTCCAAAAGTATGGACTTCTTTTTAATGTCAGTTTATGAATTATGATTCCTTCATTCATTTTTAGATTTTTTTGATGAGGTTTGGTGATTGAATATTGTGGTGAGCTTGAATCATACAGACTATAGTACTCGGATTAGGATGATTGATAACCATTGGTATATCAGTAGCTCTTTCTTTATATATAAATATATATATATATATATATATATTATTCGTATATGGACTAATTTGCCCATTTTTTTAGTAGAGAGACCCAAATACAATCTGACTCCTTATTTAAGGACGTCCATAATACTTTCTTCACCTATATATGTTAATTGGACTAGGGCAATTTTTATAGCCTTTGGCTCCATTGACATATCAGTATGTCTCTCTGCATATATATAGAACAGTTATCAGTTGAATATTTAAAGCTCTTCATCGGTTATCGATATCAAAATCGGATCGTAATGGAATTCCGGGGTATGCATCTATCTATCATGCAGCACATTGTGACAAAAATTCTATGTTCTAAACAAAGACAACCAGAATATGCATACTTCACACAATGCAACAAGAACTTGATGGTATCAGTTCAGAAGTTTCAGGTACTCGGGTTCATTTGCAGTTCTAAAGAAACATATTCGTACATGACTCGACTAAACAGTAACCATAATAACAAAGCTCAACAGCTTGATCTATAACTCATAATTTATCAGCAGATGGGAAAATAGCAACAAAGAATGTTATTTATGGAGATCTAACATTCAGAAGAACATAAGCTGCAAAGTATTCGACTGTTTCCTTTCAGTATCAAGGAATGCTATCTCTTCTAACATTGTTTGACTCGTATATATCAACATACAAGAAAAAGCAAACAAAAACAGAAACAATCGTAATGATTAATGAATACACATCGTGCAAAGATAAACGGTCATCTTCATCTGCTTTCGTTTCTGAGATAAGGTCTGTGAAATTCTCATCTGTTAAATGTGGAACATGTGATAAACCCCCATGGGGGGCCTCCAATTTGATGCAAAATTACGAGAAGACTGCCTCGGTCAGCTTCTGGATGTTCTGTTCTATCCTTCCAAAAAAGAGTTGAAACCAGTGCTATCTGGTAACAAGATATCAAACTCGAGGTTGAAAATGAAGCCCCATCGATTTTTTTTTCCAGCAGAAAAAAAAGATGCCCAATATCTACATTATTATACATATGCAGGAATCTTTATCCTCGTCGTCTTCAGAATCACTCACATCACTGCAAGCATGGATAGGACATTAGGAAGTGAGAGATACAACAGTGAATCAACCGAAAAAAAACACATTATCATTATATTACAAGGCCAAACTGTAATTCACACTAGTAATCCTTTTCTTTTGTAGTTTGACATATATCATGAACACACGAAACCTAGAGTTACCGAGCAATATATGCAAAAATTGTGTAGGATCGTTCATGCTCGATCAGCAATTCTTCCAGCATAAAACAATACTAATACAAAAGATCCCAAAATAGGCCACCATATCGATCACAAAAACCAAAAAATATACCATGCAATAGAATTCAACTCGAGTAACTCGTAATTAAGACACCAAGAACTATTCAAATCGTGTTATTAGAGAAGATAGTCCATTGTACTCAAAGCAAAGTTCTTGATGTTCTAAATCAAAGCATCAAGAGAAGATAGTCCATTGGATGCCAACGCATTAAATGGCGTAGATCACAAACTACATAAATAGAACATAAAAACACGAAATCCCCCGGGCATGTTATTGATTCAGATAACGTCTATAGCTAATACGAACGGAAATTTTGAAGAAAGGTGCAAAAGCATGCTGTAATAGAAGGCATTTGGCACAATTAAAATAGTTGAAAACCTTGTCCTAAAACTTTAGGATGAGTGACAGCCAAGTCCTCGATTCAGATTCATTCGTAGGAATATGAAACAAGAAACGAAAATTTGATATAAACCAATTATTAAATCAGCAAATTATCCCCAAATCAAACCCTTAAAAGGAACACAATTATACATCTACAGAACATTAAAAAGGGATAAACATTGCATTGCCTTAAGAGTGAAGTTTATATGCAACATAAAGTTGTAAACTTTGTACTCATTTGTTCTATTCTAAGAATTATCATTTAGTTAGACACTGATATGTACACATCAAAAATGGAGGACAGCATAACATGTTTTAAGTACAAAATGGTAAGCAAGTAAAAGCACAGGGGATTTGCAGATACTATCAAGTAATTATGTTCTTTACACTTGATCAAATTCAAACAGAATATGCAAACAAAGAAACCAAACGAAAAGAACCAAAGTTCTCAAAACATCAAACAAAAGTACTGTCATGTTAGAAGATAAAGTCCAAAATAAAAAAATAAAAACCCAATTTTACCTTGGTTCAAATTCCATGATCTCCACAAGTTTATCACCATTTCTATCATTCCATTGGACTTTTCTCCTTGTCTTTTCAGATTTTCTTGACATCCCACCTTTTTTAGGTAGCAACAAAGAATTTGACTCACTGTATTCTTTTCCATCAGTGTGATCTTCAGTTTCTGTAGAATCTATGGAACTTAAAGAGTTCCTTTTATGTCCATTAACCTCCTTCACATCATTTGGGGCAGCATCCATTGACAATTCTACTCAAAAGCTTTGAATCTATTGAATAACTTGGATTTCAAGAAAAAAATGGGGTCTTTTATAATAAATTATAAAGCCCCTTAAAGATTGAGATTTTTCAAAAAAAAAAAAACCAATTACCCAGAAAGCAAAAGGAGATGATCAAACCCTAACCCCCAAAATTCAAAATTTTTATTTTATTCTGGGTGGAAAGTGGAATCCTTCAATTTGATAAAATCCCAAGAAAAAAGTCAACCCTTTGTTTTTGACACCATAAAGAAAACCATAAATTGCAAATTCAATTTTCAAGGGGGAAAATAGAGAAACCATGAAACTTGAGAATCTCAAATCAAGCTAAAAAATTCCAATCAGCTTAAGATTTATTTTTCCTGGGAAAGTGATGGGAAAAAAATTTTGAGTTAAAAAAAAAAAACAGCTTTTGACCTTTAATGAAATACAGAAATGAAGTAACCAAAACTCAAAGAAATTGACAAATTTTTTATCTATGAATATAGAAAAAGAAAAAAAATTTAAAAAAAAAAAAAGAAGAGAAAATCTTGGAATTTGTCTCTAAAATAAAATCAATTAGGTAAAGCATTTTTATTGGGTGAGGTGTCAACGTTGGAGGAGAAATCGATGGAACTTTGATCATAACGGTGAGATTTTAGCGTGTTTATATCGTGTCTTTTATATATATATATATATATTTTTTTTTTTGAGCAAAGTCTTTTATATATATTAATCCTAAAAAACATGGGACAAATTTATCCATTATTTAACAATTTTGATCTTTTTAATTTCAAATTACGATTTTTTATATATAATATTTTTTGAAAATATATAAAATTAATATAATGATAATTATTTGGTGTAGTTGAAAATTATCAATTATCTTAATTATTTATATTTTTTAAATATAATTTAAAATATATGATAAAATCTCAAATTAATTTGTAAAATTATAAATTTTATACGAAATAATTATGATTAATATAATGCATTATAAAAGTCAAAGCATTGATTAATGATTTTTTTTTTAAAAATCAACGGAATCTTTGATTAATAAATTATTCAGTGTTTAATATAAACTATGGCACGTGAAAAAAAATTAAAATTTATTAGATGTTTTAAATAAGCTTTAATTAAGACGATAAATTTAAATGTTTAAAATATAATATTTTAGGTTTAAATTTTATTATTTGTAAGATTTTATTAATTTTATATATAATTATTTTTGAAATGATTAAAATATTTTTATAATTAAGTAATTTCATCGGTGGTAACAATTAAACTTGTATTATGAAAAATAAAAAAATTAAATTCTTAAAAATAGAATAAAGGGACCAAATTTTAAACATGTAAAAAATTTTAGAGACTTAAAAAAAATCATTAAATCAAGTTTAAAAAATAAAATATAAAGTTACTGAAAAATTTATTAAAAGAATCTTTTATCGACGTGGATTGATTTTTTTAAGGGAATTTAACAATTTTGTTAGCTTTGGAGTATTTTGATTTTTTTGAATATTTATATTTGATATTTATAACCATCAAATATTTAAATAAGATATAAAAGTTTGATTTAAATATATAAAAAAATTCATAAAAATCGATAATGTGAAATTAGATATTTATAATTTTTTTATTCATTTTATTTAGAAATAATTATTCTGAATTGAAATATATAAATCTTTGGTTTTACCATACGTAATTAGTGGGTTTTGTCAAATTATATTTTGGTTCTTCGTACATTTGTGTTTTTATGTTGGTTTGATCTCAAACATGTATTTACAATTATAATATACTTAAAATTATATTGTATTCTATTATATTTGTATTTATAAACTTTAAAAAAAATTCTTTCAAAAAAATAACTAACAAGTTAATTCACCAGTCCAACCAATTCCAACAGATTTGTACCCAAATCCTCAATCAATTGGTCTAATATCTCTCTCCGAACTAACACCCTAATCGATTTACGATCCAACCAATTCATTTCAAACAACTATACTTCGAGTAGTGATTAAAGCGTTCGTTTAATACCCAAATGACGTGAATTCAAACTCAACCAACTCCTTCTCTTGTGATGATCAAAATTAAAAATAAAAAAAAAGTATAGAAGTAAATGTTAAAAAAATATATATGAGTAAAAAAAATATTTATTCCATCCCAAAATTGGTCCATAAATTTGGATAACATTTTTTTTTGCAAAAATTCATAGAGTCCACACATATAAATAATAAAAGACAAAAGAGTCCTTGGATATATACTCGATGAGAAATGGACTGTGTATCTACTTCAGCTGCAAATTGGAAACACAACAAAAAGAGTCTATGTACAATGAATGGATGCTAATACTCTATTTCCTTTGTACTTTTCTGGTTTCAAAAGCAATATCATTCCCAATTATCTACATTAAATAGAATTAAATTAATACAAAATATAAAAAAAATAAAAAAAACTGGACAAAACCAATACATAGCATAAAAATAAAATAAAACTGAAGACGTAAATATTGTAATTCCTCGTTGTGAGATTTGAATCCGAGTATTTAAAGACTCAATGCTTCTACTTTAATCAACAATACAAAGCCCCACTAGAATAATCAAATTACAATATTTGGTTTATATTTAATCGATTTTAAATCAAGATAAATTGGATCGAGTCAATTCAAGTTTTAAATTTGTTGAATTATTTCGATTTGTGTCAGTTTTTAGTGTGACTCATTTTAGGTTGAGTTATTTGGTTCGAGGCTATTTTTTTTGGTTAAATCATTTGAGTTGGTTTGAGTCATTTCTAGTCATTTGTTCAAGTAATTTTAAGTCTTGGGTCAGTTTTTGATAAATTTGAATTCGAATTATTGACATTTTATAATCAAATTAGGTTAGAACATATCTAAATTTAAATTGATTAGATTATATATTTGAATTCGACTCAAAGTGGATTGGTTTTACATTATTATCCACGTAAATACTTGTCATGATATTCAAATTATACAAAATTTAATATTTTAAAGAATAATTCTACTATTGAGTCGTAGGTGTCTAGTATAATGAGAGCTTTTACAATGAGAAGCATCAAAACCAAAATATTTTTAGCCCCGGGTCAAAGTAAATCATTCTAAACCATAGATTTATGCATATCATCAAAATAAAATTGTATGACCCAATTTTGGCCCGAGGCCCACATCAAACCAAAAAATATAACAACAGATTTGAATAAAAATGGCCCAACCAGAGGCCCAAAATCGAAGCCCAAACGAAACCCTAGCCCATGAAAGCAAACAGAAATCAGAGGAGAGCCCTCGCGCCACACGTCTCTCCAGCGAGGCCATGCCCTCACGCCGCACGGCTCCTCTCCGCGTTGTGCGCCACCACGTCGTTGTACCTGCGAAAGAAAAGGAAAAAGCAGCCCAACAAATCCGAAGAACTAAGAGTATTTGTTTTCCATTTTTCCTAAAAGGCTATAAAAGCCGAATAGAAAATGTGGTTAGGGGGATCTTTTTTTTACACGATTTACATAAAAAACACACAAAGGCAATACATTATTTTTGATAGCTACAGAATCAAAAAGAGCAAAGGTTTATTTCTTTGTTTCGTTTATCTATTCTTTTTTATATATTTTCGAATCTGTGTCTTGTTCTTTAAGGGTTTTTTTTTTTAAAAAAAATAAGGGTTTTAAAAATATAAAAAAGGGGGGAAAGTTTTACCTGTTTTGAGGAATTCTGGCCACCGCGGGGAGCGACGGCGCCGTTGCCGGATCTTCGCCAGGAGCCTGGTCGGACCAGGAGAGCTGCAGAGAGAGGAGGGCTCTCCCTTTCCTTTTTTTTTTTCCTTTTAAAACAAGCTGCAAATGATTTTTTTTTAAAAAAATTAGCTCTTATAGAGCTAGTAAAACGGCGACGTTTCATTCGGCCTCCCCAGGCACCAAAACGGTGCCGTTTTGGGAGGCCGACCCGTGACCCGACCCGCAGGAAGCAAGGATCCGCGTGTTTTGTATAGGGAGGGGCTAATTTCGTATTCAGCCCCTCCTTTTTTTCATGGTTTTATAATCAGGTTTATTATTTCCGATTTGGCCCAAAATTTCGTTCCTCGTTGCAATTGAGTCCTCAGTCGAACGCATCGTTTCAGGAAGCGAATTAATTGCTATTTTGGCCCCTTTATGTTGATCGCACATTATGATTTAGCCCATTCACCTTTTATTGTTTTAAATTTGTCCCAAAATTTTCAGTTTAAATTCAGTTTAGCCCCCTTTTTGAATCATTTTGTTTTTATTTAGAATAATCTTTCATTATTTGTTTGTATTATTATCATTAACTTTATTATTACTATTATGTATATTATTAATACTATTGTTTTTTTGTTGTTATATATATATATATATTTTATATTTTATTTATTTTTTTAATATTATTAATGCTATTTTTATTTTTACTAGTACTATTATTATTTTCTTTCTATTATATTTACTATAATAATATATACTATTTTGCTTACTTTAATGTTTTATTATACATTATTATTATATCTATATTTTTATTATCAGTATATCTTTATTTTTACTACTACTATTTTCTTATTAGTACTATTATTCTAATATTATTACTATTATTTTCTTACTGATATTTTTATTTTTGATTATTGTTGTTATTATTCTATTATTCTATTTATTATTTTAGTATTATATTTACCCTTCCTTACTATATTCATTAGTTTCATTAGTAGTATTAGTATCATTACTATTTGTTTTATTTGTCACATATTATTTTTGTTATTATAATATTATTGCTTTTCCCCCCTTTTGTATTCATTATTATTATCCTATATGATTACCGTATTTACATTTCAACATTTTTATTTTTTGCTTTTTTTCAAAATTCATAAAAAAGGGTTACACAAAGGTAATATTTCGTGTTTGGATGCTCAGGAAATCGTGCCTAACGTGCTAGGTTTCGATTTTCCGTCCGTCCAAATGACTAAATATCCTTTAAAGATTTTAATCGCGCTTCTTAAATAAAGGCACTATTTCATATTTGGAGAACTCAAGGTATCGTGTCCAATCGTGCTGGGTTTCGATTTTTAGTTTGGCCAAATAGTGAAATACCCTTTTCAAATTGAAATACATGAATTTTGGAAATCATGAAATGATCTTGGTATCGAGGGTTTGAAACATCATGTCCTATCGTGCTGGATGTGGTATTTTATCTTTTTGGAACAAGAGAGTTTCGATATCCAATTCGAGTTGTCCAAACATTTT
Organism: Gossypium australe; assembly: GCA_005393395.2. Lineage (NCBI taxonomy): Eukaryota > Viridiplantae > Streptophyta > Magnoliopsida > Malvales > Malvaceae > Gossypium > Gossypium australe. Next base: position 145,964,236 of record CM016616.1, on the reverse strand, counting down.
TAAAAGAATCATATTTTAAAATCTTTTCTAATTTTCGATATTAGGACATTAATCAATCAATACAGTACTAATTTTGGGCGTTACGAGGGTGCTAATCCTTCCTCGTGCGTAACCGACTCTCAAGCCCGTTTTCTTAAAAATTCGTAGACCAAAGTGTTTTCTAAAGTGACCCAATCACACTTCAAAAAGATTGGTGGCGACTCCGTTTTCCTTTAAAAAGTCGACCCGTTTTTCAAACAAAAAAATGGTTCCGACAGCTTAGCGACTCCACTAGGGACCAATAAGAGAGTCAAGCCGTAGAATTGATTGATTAATGTCCTTTTATCGAAAATAAAATGTTTTAATTTCGTTTCTTTCACTGCATGAGTTTGTGTCGCGTCATATGTGTGTTGTGGTTTGAGACTCATAGGATATTTCTGCATTCATATTGCATGACCGTTGTGGTCACACCCTCTAAGTGGGAGCGAGAAGCTATGCCTTTGTTAGGTTTTCACCTTCGCATAGGCTACAGGACTGCTTCTGGGATACATCCGTACCTATGGTTCCGTGAGGTTTTCACCTCCGCATGGCCATAGGGAAATGTATTCCCCTGAACCGAACTCAGTCCATATGAGTCTATAATGGGTGAGGATCGAGGAATCTGCTGGTTTGTGTACCCCTCTTTAGAGCCGGACCTTATATAGTGAGCCTTAAGAGCCTACCTTAGGTAGAACCATTCCAAACCACTAGTGGTCACCTGGATAGGTACTCTATTTTGTTTATTTCTCTTGTACTAACACGTTTTCCTCTGTTTTGATTGCATTGTATTGCATAATCTTAGAAATGAGGTGTTGATTCATATTCGATTGCTAAATAGAAGAGTTTGTCATAAGGAAATGTGTTACTTGATAAAGTGGATTATAATACGGTCTGTAACACCCCAAACCCGGCCCAAACATTACGATCGAATTTGGTTTGCTACAGAGAAAACATTTTGAAATCCCTTTAAAACCGATTTAAAGTTTTGTCGAAAACCCTTCGATTTCAAGTCTCTTGTTAAAAACCATACTTAGTGTGGTTTAAAAAAAATATTTATTAAGTCGGGTTGTTTATAGATTTCGAATGTGCCCGATGACACTTAAAACATTTTACGTTTGATTTAAGAAAACATGTGAACCCGTTTTAACATCATTAAATAATTTAAACAAAATATTCAAAACATGTAACAATAATAAAAATAATTCTAGGAGGCCTTATTACAACTTGATTAAAATAAAACCAATAGTAAAATAAAATAAGCCAAAGTTTAGAGTTCATTTATATCAAATATCCACTGCATGGCCACCTCGAGTCCATCCGGCTCCACATCCGCAATCTACAGGTCACCTGAAAATGTAAAGGAGAAGGTGAGTCACCAAGACTCAGTATGTAACCCTTCCCCCGGTTAAATACCACATCATACACAATTTATAACAAATTAACATGCATTAAGTCATGCACCCAACCTAGCCATCCAAACGCCTTTCTCTACCTCGTGTGATGCCAAACCACTGGTGGTGCCAAACCACTGGTGACTTAAAGTCACAATTGTGATACCAAATCACTGGAGGTGCCAAACCTCTAGTGTCCGAAGACACAAATCGAATGATGGGGCCAACCCATCGTGTGATACCAAATCACTGGCGTCAATCCCTTAATATCATCTGTGGGGCCAACCCACTATGGTGCTAAGCCACTGGGACGAGACGCGATGAGGTGCCAAACCTCTGGAGGTGCCAAACCTCTGGTGACCGAAGTCACAATGTGGTACCAAACCACTGGTGTCCGTCGACACTAATATCACTGCCCCCTCCACTCATGTAATCCACATCAATCAAGGATAATTAACATCAATCATGCCAACATACTTATTTAGCACATGCACTGGATTTATCATTTAAACATATAACAAGTCGCATATACCAAATATGCTATGCTTCCCAAAAGCTTTATAATCATCAAGGACTTACCTGGATCCTTGCTTATACAATTTATGGTATCCAATCCAAATCTACATCCATCCGATTTAACATACATAAATTATTTAGCAAGTTAATTGATTATAAAGTGTGTATGTACACACCTGTTTTTACCGAAATTCCTAGATCCCGAAGATCTGATCTATGATGCTAAATCCCGAAGAACCCAAATCGGCACCCTAGACTTCCTGCTCCTATATTCGGCCAACCACTGGGTTAGTGCCATGGCCTATTCGGCCAAACCAAAATAATTGCAAAAGGGTTCCTTGTGAACCCGAAACCTTACCGCAAATGCCTTTGAATATAACTATAGCACACGATTTGCGACCTTGCTTCCCTTTTCTATAATTGGCAGGCATTAGTATCACAATAATAGCTTTTCAAAATACCAAATAAATGGTTACTACATCCTTACCACCACTTACCGAATCTGACTAATCAAAGATGTAGGCTTTGCTTGATTACTTCTAATATCCCGAAGACCCTTTTTCCACATCAATTGACAACGAAACTCCAAAGAGATCTATACACTTCAATATTCGGCCAAAGTGCCATCGAATAGGGGAGGAGATTTTCGATGTTTAAGCAAAACAACTAGGAGAGAAAAAAAAACAAATGTTGATGGGGGTTTCGGCTTGAGAGAATGAGAAGGAGAAAATAGAAGATGAGCAAAGGAATTTCGGCTAGGAAACAAATTGGAAAACGAAATAAATTAAAAGAAAACCAATTTAGATGAAATTCGGCACCCCCCTTTACTATATTCAAAACTGATTTGAAAGTCCCATGGGAGTCCCATAATCGGCCATTGCTCCCCATGTGATAAAACTTTATCTATTAATTATCACCCTTCCAATTAAATTAAAAATCATATCTATCCATTATCCCACTCCTAAAATAAATAAAATAAAGTCCCATTTAAACTAAATAAATACCTACAATTATCTAAAATAAATAAAATACAACAACCACTATCTCTATAAAATCACCTATTTTATTCCTAGCTATATTACTTATTCAAAACCAATTAAAATAAGGCCACCCACACTAAGCATTCTCAAGGCCGAAAATGCCACTCTCAAGCATGCTTCAAATTAACGGCCAAGTTTCCTTCCCCAAGCACAAAACCCATCACTTAGAAAAGAGAAATACATTGTTTAACCATTCACCCATTACTACTCCATCATTAAGCATAAAATAATAAAAATAAATAAGAACACTCCCAAGACATACCCATACTCCCAACGGCCATGCTTCCTACTTTTGCTAATTTCTAACCCCAAAAAAAAATTATACTACATAAAAAAATGTAGTCCATCACCCTTCTATAATAAAAAATAAAAATAATAATAACCCCATCTTTCATACATATAATAATAAATATATAACTATTACCTCATCACCATTAAAATAATAACACAACATAAAATAAATAATAATAATAATAATAATAATAATAATAATACAACTACTCCATACTTTATAAAATAATAAAACTAATAATAATAATAATATACGTAAAATAATTACTATCCCATCCTCCTTCAATAAAGTAATATAAATAATAATAATAATAATAATAATAATAATAATAATAATAATAATAATAATAATAATAATAATAAAACCCCATAAAATAAAATAAAATAATAATAATAATATCTAAACACTACCCATGCTTCATGCGCATGCCCCATGCACACACCTTCACGTCGAAAAAAAAAGAAACCCCACTGCAGCCCAACCCGAGACCTGGAGAGAATCCCCCAAACTGCTCAACCAGTATGCCAGTGCGTCTTCCATGCCATAAACGCATCAGGTATTTCTTTTAAACCTTTATTCCTTAGTTTCCTTTGCCTTAATCGCCAAAGCCAAAAATAAAATACCAGCGCGCCTCCATTAGGACTCGAACCCAGGCCCTCTTTAGCGCTACTTCCAGCCCTTAAGCAGCGCATGGAGCCACTTTGCCAACTGGACTTTCATGTCCATTTCCCCGGCTATTTATCTTTAAGGCATACCTGGCCCAGCTCCCCTAATTGACGCAAAATAAAACCAAAATGCTGCCTTTGCAGCTCGAACTTGAGATCCCTAGCAAGCTCTTAGCCGCACCACGCCACTTATACCAAGCCCATCCTTTGTGCCTTAACTCGCCCAAAATTTTATTAAAGCCCTAACTAACCTAGCTCCTTCCTTTTACACACTTAAAAAAAAATTTTTTAATACTGGGTCAGGCTTAGCTCGAGTTTTTTTCTAGACCCCAAAACATGCCAAATAAATCATAAATTTTATTTCCTGAAGCCCACATGGAATTTATTTAAATTACAAATAACCCCTAATTCAGGGTGTTACACGGTCATTCGAACATAGTCCAGGTAAACAACGAGAGAGCGTTGATAGCTCACAGAAGAATACAAGACTTTGCCTAAGGATTCAAGCCGACAAGGATTATTCAAGAGTCATCATGTCTCAATTTTCTAAAAGACGCCTATGAACATCGCGGAGGATAATTGAGTGAAGAGGTTCGGCCTAGACCAAGCAACAAGGAGCTAGAAGAGGCATCCTTTAAGAAGTTCACGGGACATGACCATAATATCCAGATACGAAAAAGAAAATTGGTGTTTTCACTTGGACTATGAGGACAATGTCGTATATACAATTCGTTTTATGTAAAGAAACGTATTTTCTAGAAAAGTTCTTCTAATGAAATTGAATTCATAATCAACGCATTTCTTTCTTTATGCATTCATTCCATGCATTTGCATTGCATTTCATGCATTTGCATCACATCCTATGCATTTAAACCCATTGAGAGAGCCTAATTAGTTGAATTAACAGAGAGAGAGAAAGAGAAAAAGAAGGAAAAGTTGGAAGCTGAATATCCTTATGGTACACGTGCTAAATTAAAGAAAATGGAACAAATCCAAAAAGATATGCAAGACCAGATGCAAGAGCAGATGAAAAATTTTCAACAGGATATGAGGGACCAGATGTTGGAGGCTCAAAAGAACATGATGGCTCAAATAGCCCAAACGCTGAGTGGGGCAATGGACAAAGGAAAAGGTCCCATGGCAATTACAGGAGAAGAAAACGAAGGCATTCCTCTGGGTTTTACCCCACCACATGTGCAAGCACAACCTCAAGTGACTTTACAAAGACCGTCGGTCACGATCGGGTCTCAACAATTCCAAGTTGGTGCTTCAATGAATCTCCAAACTGGCTCAGGTTCAGGAGATAATCCAATCGATACTAATGTCCCTAATTTGGATGAAATAGCTGAAGGAGAGAGGACAAAAGCAGAATTACCAAAGCAGCTAGAAGATATATATAAACTGTTGGAGGAGAAATTTAAGGCGATAAAAAGTGCTGATAGCTGTTATGGGGTTGACGCCAGAGACTTAAGTTTAGTCCCTGACTTGGTACTCCCACCAAAGTTTAAGACTCCAGAGTTCGAGAAGTATAATGGGACAAGTTGCCCAGAAGCTCATATTACGCTGTTCTATCGGAGGATGACAGGATACGTCAACAATGACCAGCTGCTAATCCACTATTTCCAAGACAGCCTGATTGGATATGCGGCTAAGTGGTATAACCAGTTAAGTCGTACCCAAATTGGTTCATGGAAGGACTTGGCTCAAGCTTTCATTAAACAATATGGCCACGTAATGGACGTGGCACCCGACAGATTCATGCTACAGAATATGGAAAAGAAACCGAGTGAGAGCTTTAGGCAGTATGCCCAACGATGGAGGAAGGTGGCGACGCAAGTCGAACCGCCACTCTTAGAGAAAGAGACGACCATGCTCTTCATTAATACACTGAGGGCCCCGTTTATCACCTATATGCTAGGGAGCGCTACAAAGAGCTTCTCGGACATTGTAATGACTGGAGAAATGATTGAGAATGCCATAAAAAATGGAAGGATAAAGGCAGGAGAAAGTAACAAGAGAATGGTCATAATAAAGAAAGAAAATGAAGTGAATAATACAAGCGTGGGGCACTCAAAGTCGCTTACCATTAATCAGCCAAAAACGGTGACTACTGGGTATCACGGTTCATCAAGGAAAAAATCTCGCACAAGGAAAAGCATTGAAGAACTCCAATTTATGCCAATCCCAATGACGTATAAAGAGTTGTACCAAAATTTATTTGATGCGCACGTTGTGTCCCCCCACTATCCAAAACCGATGCAACCTCCATACCCAAAATGGTATGACCCAAACGCTCAGTGTGAGTACCACGCAGGGATTACAGGCCATTCGATTGAAAATTACCTTACTTTCAAGAAATTGGTGGAAATTTTCATCAACATGGATATTGTGAAGCTCGATGACAAAGCAGTAAATATAGTAATTAAAAGTGGAGGCCGAAAAGTTGCGTTTCCTTGAGGAAGTCATCAGAGTGAACCGACGTATCTGAAGAGTGAACCGAAGAATCAAAGTTTTCAAGACCTTGCATGTTTGGGAGTGTTTTGGGATTGTCTTTTTAAAATTAAAAAGACAAAACACTCTCAAATAGTATAACTTATTTTAAATACGAAAGATCACTTACTTGGTTGACTCGTAATACACTCAAATGAGAATTTTATTAATAGTATAGATATATCAAGTTGATATTTTATTTAAAGATGTTAATACATTTCAAGTCTTTCAAGTCTTTTGACAAAATTTGACATTTTTAATCATAATTTTTTTGTTAAATACAAAACATGAGTTTGAATGCACTTAAACACGTTATTCTTTCAATTTAAAGATTAAAAAGTTGAGTATTTATAAAAAATATGTAAAAATTTTAACATTGTTGCAAATGTAATAGCAAAGAAGTTGTGAATTCAAGCACAATTTGAACATACTTAAAAACATAATAATTTTTAATTTAATTAATTGAGATAAATGAGTTTATCGGTAGATTGTGAAATATATAAAAAATAAAAAAAAAATTTAAAAGATACAATAACATATGCAACTTCAATAAATATAAACATGATCAATCAAAATTAAAATCAACTCAACACAAAGCACAACCGAGTAAAAAATGAAATATAACCATAACTAGACCAAAATAAATCTAAACAAATCCACAAGGTGAGATTTGAATTCAAAATAATCCGACAAAAAGTCCACCTCGAACTTGGGGATGGAATAAGTTCTCAATTAAAATTTTCAACTTCGAGTCAAATTGAATGTAATCATCATCCAACACGAATATGTTCAACTTTTACCATAACGAGATACTACCTAAAGATGTGTGACATAAAGGCCGGTTAGAAGGTCGGGAGAAAAAAACCCGGACCAACATACATTAGAATCAACCGTCCGATGTTTCGGACGGTCAAAAGCAAGGTGAGGAAGAAGATACATGAAAGATGTTAAGGTTTGAACCTGAGACCCGACTCCTTAAACATGACAAACTTCCCTAATTTATTTTAGAAAATAACATGAATACAAAGTAAATATACGAATATGTCAAAATCTACATAACACAAAAATTATAAATGAAGGGGCTGTAGTAAAAATTTCAATATGTAGAATATCAAAAATATCTCGACATATTACATTAAAAAAAATAACTCACATGAATAATATTTCAAGCCCCAAAGACAACGGCAAAGATGTTCAAACATTGTATCGGCCTTTTGCCGATCTTTCCCTTCTCGAGTCATCCTGCAACATACAAAGCAACCGGTCATGATAAAAGAATATGCAATCAAAATCACAAGTATCGATCGAATAATGCTTACATGGAAGCTATAAGCAATTTTATCGTTGACGTCAATGATCTCCTTCCACTTCCTCCCGATGCCCATCTACAAAACAGGGATCGAATTAACATCATCAGCACATATACCATTCAGAAAAGTCCCAAATTGAGAAGAAGAGACAATGACTTCATTGTACTTCTGCAAATTATACATTGCAACCTATGTTGCTCAGACTTATTTGGAAACATGGAAACATCGATATAAGAATAAAAACTCAAACAATATAACAAGTTTGGTAAACATGATGATTAAGATGGTTTTACGTCACGGGAGTCCTATACCTGAGCAGCTTCGTTCGTTGCTGTCTTGGTCCATAATGCAAGTTTGTCCTGCCTTGGGCGTACGCTAGCAACTACACCACAAATCTCATCTGCCTCATCGAATTGCTCCCCGATCAATGCCATCAACTGCAAAAAAGGAGATAAAGTCAACCGAAATCCCAATACATCTTATATAGGTCGCAGCAGGCATAACAATATGGCTCGAAGCACCCACGGTTTCAAGCCACATATTCTCGAGATTAGCCTTTCTGTTGCTAATGACAGACCACTTTCCTCCACTAGCACACTCGGGATCTTCCCATTTGGGCTCAATTCCGGCCTTAAACAAATGGAAATCAGCAGTCCCGGGCAACTTGCTGGGCTTGAATATTTGATCATACAAACTGAAACATGACAAAAGTATTTTCAGTCTCCAACTTCCAAAGCGAACAATCGAAAACATAACAAGGCAAACAACAGAAACCATCTTAAGTTCCCTCGAATCTAAGAGGGAGAGGTATCAATAAACCGAATCATACGGAAAATGGTTGAATTTCATAGCTAGACCTGACAATATTAAACGAGACAGTGAGAAAAATAACTAAAACAAGACAAAACATGATACAAATACACGAATATCTCCAAATCTATATAATACAAATAATCTAACACATCAAAATTCATGTAGATACAAAATGTCTTAAATACAGTATGCACAATTTTCCAGGTCTAATGCTAAGATCCTAGAAAACAATAACCTCCAATGACAATCAATTTCTCACTAACCAAACACAAAAATACAAAATACCCTTTTTCTCTTTAAACAAAGCAAATCTCCAATAAATCAATGAACAAACAAAAATACATGAATAACCCAAATGGAAAAGAACCTTTTTTTTTCAAAGGATACGAATAAATCCAATCCATAAATCGAATAAGGCACGATCAAGACCAGCTAAAAAAATCAACAGATCTTCAGATATAGATAAAAAAGGAGAATTAGGTATTTGAATAAGTACCACCAAAATTCTTCTACGGTGTCAAATGTGTAAACCTTGCGTAGAGAGGTACCCCAAGCGGCGCCTTGTTTAGGCCTTGATTGGTTATCAAACCAAAAAGTCCACTTTCTCTCGAGCTTATGTGGCTGCTTCTCTGCCCCTGTTGTTGCTGCCGCCTCTGGCGGCGCCGCCGCCGATATGGCGTTAACTTCCACCGCCGCCTCGCTTGCCATAAATGTTCTTCTTTCTCTGTATTTTTCTTTCTTTTCTTTTCCGCTTCCTCTTTAGCTAAACAAAAAAAAAAGGAAAAGAAAAGGGGAGAAAATTTTCAGTTTTGGGTTTTCTTTTGTAGTTTTGGGTTTAGGGTTGTTAATGGGCTTTATTACTATTAATAGGCCCGAAATAGTGAAATTATTTTTTCAATTTTAACTTTTTTTTTATTTTTCAAAATATGTATTTTAATCATTAAAATCAAATTTTCAACTACATCAAATAATTTGATGTGATTTTTTTAAACATGTGGTCACGCCATATCCATACACATTGACTTTTTTTCTTTTTTTTTTTACAGCTTTGACAAATTTATTTTATTTAAGAATAATAATAATAATACTAATTGAGTCTTAACTCAATTGATATGGATATTGTTGTCAATACAAAAGAGAGTGGATTTGAGTGCGCTAAAGCGGACTATCCTACTATTTATGGGTTGCGGATGGGCTATAGATAATTCTGTTGGAAAATCAAGTTTAGAAAACTGTAACGAAAAATAAATTCAAGAAAAACCTAAAAATTTTAAAAAAAATCCAAAATAAGAACTTGGTTATAATATCGAACGTAAAAAAAAATTAATCAAAATTGAACCTTTTCGATTCGTCAATATTTCACAATTTCTCTAAACTTTTGGGCCAAGTTGTAAATAAAAAATATCCTTATAAATTTTTTTGAAATAATTTCTCTAAAAATTTCCTCTCTACAATTTTCTCTTGAATTCAATTGTCCACAAATAATTATGCAATGCTCTCTTTCTATAATGAGAGTTTAGAGAATTCAACTATAATTAAACTTAATCATTTTAATATAATATTTATCAAGATAAATATTAGATTAAATTTAATTTAATTACAAGATAACCACTGTAATATTAAATTAATAAAATATTATTAAGATAAGTATTAAATTTAATTTAATATTAAATCTATTAAAATAATACTATTTTTAAAATATTTAATTTGAAATTAAATTATTTGATAGAATCCCAGTAGAAGTGTAATTTCTCCATTGCTTCATTGTTGACCAATTGTCAACTACCGGAATGTCGTCGTCACAACTGCCAGCACCCCAAGCTGGTTCAGTCCGGGCTAATGACAGCCTCACAGGCTCGATTTCACATATCTGGTTCGATTTAACTAGTTTTTGGATCTTAGTCTCAATTTTGGGCTCCCGGGCCCTATTTACGATTTCAAGTCCAATTTTCAAATTCAATTACCCATTGGGCTAATTGTTTAACTTGAAAATTAATTTCTAAAAATATCATATTAATTTTAATTAATTTAATTTTACTTGATCAAAATTAATTTTCCCAAAAATCACTTAGATTTTTTAAATAATGTTTAAAGAAAATTCTTTAATCAAATTCTCTAATTGAACAATTCTTTTGACCGCCCAATTTAATTCCACATCGAATAAATCGACTCAATTAAAGTAGTTTCAAAGTCGTAGAATTTTCTTCTAATTTAAAAGTAGTCCAATCGAGCTTTTATTAAACTAGCGGAGAGACCAATCAGACATATACAATTAGTTCTAGTAATTGCAATTATGTCCAAAATTATCGTTCTGATAATTCACAATTACTTGATCATCGAGCTAGTCCACAATAAGTACTATGATTAAAATCTCCTTATTGTATACTATTTATGAAAGCAATTTGTCCAATTGCTTTATTCAATGACTTCGTAATGTGTGTTACCCTCATTGATATACTTGATTCCTTTGAGTTAAATTCATTCACTCAACACAAGCATATTTTATTTCATTGTTACCATTGTGTCTTATTAATGATTAATATGGTCACTGTCGACAAATGACTGTGATAAATTGCTCGTTCGAGAACGAGCAACCTGTGACCACGTTACATATTTATCAATTCACACAATGCCAATGGGAGGATAATGTTAACTCTTTAATTGAGCTATGAATTCCATTGTTGCTAGTAAAGTCAAGCCATACACAAGTCATGTACCCAACATATCGACTATTGGCTCGATCATCTTTAGAGCATAAGCCTCTACTTATATCAAACCACATGAGTTACGTACACATGGTTAGTAACAAACTTAGGATTTAGGTAAATCAGACCATGAATATCACAAGTGAATTAATTCACAAATGGATTCAAAATTAATTCATTTTGGGACCAGTCTAATGTATCATTCTGCTAATTAATACATTTATGTCTTTACCTGTTGAGTCAATTGCTCTGATAGCCAAGACTAGTCATCTCCTCAATTGGATTTGTAGACGACATAATAATCTTTTTAAGTATTTGAATCAAATGCTCACTTTGACGAACTCGTTTAAATTATCTACTGAAGTAAGTTGTCTTTCTCACAATATAAACGTTCTACAGTGCCACCTATAATCAGTTTGAATTTAGACAATCAATGTGCTAATATTTGTTTGTCACAATTTTGCTATGCATACAAAACAAGAAAGACAGAAATACAAACGACATAATAGTAAAATGTGAAATTAACTTTATTTATTTATCCATCATTCAAAGAAATATAAAATAATTATATGTTTACTACAATATGAGCACATTTCCCAGCAAGTTCTAGGTATTATGTTAAATAGAGCTGACATGATCAGAATCAATAACAAGACTATTGAATGATTGAATGTTCGATTCAATTTCAATGGTGGTCGAGAAATGTTGTGTTGATTAGGGGGCGAATCCAGAAAAAAAAATATAGGGTTGAAATTGAATTATAAATTTTTGAGAAGTTAAAATATAATTTTATCATGTATTTATTTATGATTTTACTATTGTTTGAAGGGATTTAATTTTTTTTTCATTTTGAGGAGGGTAAAGTATAATTTAATCATATATTAATTTATAATTTAAATATTTTAAAGGAGTCTACATAGCAAATTTTATATTTTAAGGGACCAAAGCTCTTAACTGCTACTCTTTAAATTCGCCCTAGATGCTCATGGAATTAGATTGTTCGAGCATTCAATACTAGATCCAGATCTATGATCTGTTGATGGAATGGTTATTGAAGAAAAATGTGAAAAAACATTATATAGACAATTTAATTATAAAAAAATTAGATCAAATTACTAAAAAATATCGTTTTAAAAAAAATACCAATTTAGGCTATTTTTTTGAAAAATTACGAAACTAGGCCGATTTTACAAAAACTTACAAAAACAAGTCTTTATAGACCCAAAGTCTTAATTCCATTGTTTTCTTAAGTTTGTGAGATATTAGATATGAGTATATATAGACTCATAATCCATTTGCAGTTTATTCCTAGACAACGTGAGATTGTTTACTCTTTTAACTCTAATAAAATAAAACACTATAAACTCTTATACAAATATTATCGTCATAAAAAAAGAAAGACAAACTTACACATATATTAATACATAATATTTTATATATAGATATTGGTGCTGCCACTTTTAGTGTTGATGTGGCAGAAGTAAATAGTTGGAAGCGTTTTTCTACAAATCACCTGAAACGCTCCTAATCTAGTAACTTTTTTAATAAAAAAAATTAGCCTTTTAGAACATGTTAATTTTTTAAAATATTACATATTATATTTATTAAATCGTAGAAAAACATATATAATATATAGAATGTCTATTTTTTTATAAATTTTAAAATATATAATTATAAACTTTTAAAAGTCAAAATAATAAATAAAAATTAAAAATAAATTTTAAATACCTAAGAAGAAATTTCCTGCAAGACAAAGACAGAAGAATCAACGGTCGAATTCTTTGGACAAAAAAAAAAAAAGAAATTTCCTACAAGACAAAGACAAAAAGTTAACAGTAAGATTTCTTGTAAAAAAAAAGCTCTCTATAGATGAAAAGACGGAGATTAATAATCAGTAATCTCGGGCAATTTACCAGAAAATACCAATTTTTAAAAAAATTTACGGAAAAGGGTCAAAAATTTTATTATTTACGAAAAAGGGTCATTTCCCATAAAACGCGTCCACGTCAGCGCGTTTTGTGGGGATAAAATGCCACATCAGCCAAAAATGCATCCTTGAGGGCGCGCTTTGCTGATGTGGCAAAAAGGCTCCCCCAAGGACGTGTTTTAGCCCGTGTTTTTTTTTTAAAACTATTTTCGAATTTTTTAAAAATTTACGAGAATAAACCTTTATAAAGGCTCAAAGTGACAACACCATTTTTTTAAGGTGTCATCAATTAATAAGGAAATATAACTTACAAAAGAAATCTTTATATAGATCCAAAGTCTCATTTCTCTTGTTTTCTTGAGCAAAGTGAGATATGATATATGTGTATATATAGACTCATGAATAGTTTTGCAGCTTGTTCCTAAACAATGTGGGATTCCTTCCTCTTTTAATTAACAACATGAGATTAAATACTACACTATATTTGATATTTTTTACAAATCAATTTCTTTTTTTTTTTATATTTCGTTAACATTTTCTTATATTATAAAATTATCTTTTGAGATCTTTAATCTTATTGCATTCTAGAATTGTTAACATATACAAAAAACTATTAAAAAAAAGAGAACAAATTGCACATATGAAACTTGTACATGCAATAATCTTCTATTCAATTTTAAATGTTTGCAGTTAATATCAATGCAATTCTAATTTTTAAAATAATTTTTCATTATTTAAATTTAGAAGTTATACTTTTAATTTTTTATTATTTATTTTATTTTATATTATGAATGTTTGATTAATAAATAAATGGTGAGTATTTGGTACTCAAATAGTATTTTTTTTGTAATTTTAAAAATTAATATATCTTTTTAAATATTTATTTATTTTTAATATATTACTATACTAATTAATTTTTTAATTCTAATTTAATTTAATTTTCATCACCTAATGAATGCCGATAAATTTATTTCAGATATATTTTGACTAGATAGATAATCTATTTAAACATAGTATATAATTATGTTAAATAAGTTTTTTTTATAAAATATATAATATACATAAAATATAATAATTATTTTTCATATTTATATCTAGATTAAATTACATTAGTAGTCACTTAACTATATTTTTTAGCTATCGAATTATAAAAACTTACAAAATGATCACTCAACTATTAGTAATTTTTTAAATATTTATTTTTTAATATTTTACCATACTCATTTTATATTTTACATTTTTTTATTTATAGAGTTTAAAAGTTTTATTTATAGTGTAACAAATGTTAACTTTTTGTAAAAAAATTTAAACTCTAAGTAAAAAATATCAAATATAGTGTAGCATTTCATCTCATATTGTTAGTTAAAAGAAGAAATAATCCCACATTATTTAGGAACAAGCTGCAAAACTATTCATGAGTCTATATATACACATATCTCATATCCTACTTTACTCAAGAAAACAAGAGAAATGAGACTTTAGGTCTATATAAAGATTTCCTTTGTAAGTTATATTTTCTTATTAATTGATGACACCTTAAAAAAAATAGTGTTGTCACTTTGAGTCTTTATAAAGGTTTATTCTCGTAAATTTTTAAAAAATTCGAGAATAGTTTTTTTAAAAAATAGCGTTTTTGCCACCTCAGCAAAGCGCGCCCTCAAGGACACGTTTTTGGCTGATGTGGCATTTTATCCCCACAAAACGCGTTGATGTGGACTCGTTTTGTGGGGAAATGACCTTTTTCCGTAAATAATGAAATTTTCGACCCTTTTCCGTAATTTTTTTTTAAAATTGGTATTTTCTGGTAAACTGTCCAGTAATCTCTGCTAAAAAGGAAAAAACAGTGTATATTTTCTACAAAAATAATAGTCTGAAAAAACTCTCATTTTGTAAAGAAAAGTAGAATTTTCAATACAGAAACCAAAAGTTAATCAAAATTTAATTACTTTTAAATTTTTTCATCTTTTCAATATCTTTTTTTTTCTTCTGGCTTTGTCTTGCAAGAAATTTCTTCTCCTTTTCATGAAATCTATCTTCTTGACATTTCTCATTTATTTATTTTAAAATTATACAAAAAAAATTATTTTTGTTTTTTTGTTATAATATTATTAATTTCAACTAATTTTCTTCAATTATTATATTATTATAATTTATATGTTTTATGCTAAATTTTAGGGTAAAATACCCAAAAATACCCAAAAACTAATTTAATTACGGAAAAGGGCCAGTTTCAAAAATATTTACGGAAAAGGGCTGTTTCCCCCCAAAACGCGTCGACGTTAGCGCGTTTTGGGGGGAAACGGCAGTAAAACGCGCCACTGGGGACGCGTTTTGTGCCACCTCAGCAAAGCGCGCCCACGTAAGCGCGCTTTGCTGAGGTGGCAAAAAGCGCATCCCCATGAGCGCGCTTTGCTGCTGAATCACCAGGAAAACGCGCTGACGTGGACTCGTTTTTGCCCCCGTCCAATTACAATATGATATTCTAAGATTTCTGGGCTAGGGTAAAAATATATTTAGGGTTTTGGGCAAAATATATTAGCCCAAAAAATTAATTGAATTTTGTGACAGTTGTATCTGGCAAAATAATTTTGAGAAGACGTTTTTGAACAAACAGTGGCCAAAAACGCTTCAAGCATGATGCACTGTCAGCAAGAGTACTGAAAAAAGCTCCCACGTGGACGCTCTTTTGCTACAGTAGTCTCCGGCAAAATAATTTTGAGAAGACGTTTCTGAACAAGCAGTGGCCAAAAACGCTTCAAGCAGGATGCACTGTCAGCAAGAGTACTGAAAAGAGCTCCCACGTGGACGCTCTTTTGCTACAGTAGTCTCCAGAAAAATTAATTTGAGAAGACGTTTCTGAACAAACAGTGGCCAAAACGCTTCCAGCAGGGTGCACTGTCAGCAGGAGTACTGACAAGAGCTCTCATGTGGACGCTCTTTTGCTACAGTAGTCTCCGGCAAAATTAGACTATAAATCAGCCAAATTTTATTCTCAAGTTGCATAAGGGAAATTGAGGCAAAAGAAAAAAAAAACTGAAAATAAGTGAACGTATTAATGTTGTTATTTACTACGATGGTGAGGTTTGTGACACCGAAAATAGTGTTGTTTTCTTATCGGAGAACACCGAAAATGGTATTAATTTCTTATGGTGAGGTTTTAATCGGAACGTCGATTTGGTAGAACTTCGCAAAAGAATTAGGCGTAAAATATTCGGAACAACGCCAATGAAAGTTCAGTCTATTAAGTATAAATTTTGCGCTTTGGTTGATCCGGTGAGATATGACCCATTCGACATCAAAGGTCCTTGGAGCTTTGAGGCAATGGTGGAGACTCATCTTGCCAGCGGATCACCCTATTTCGAGGTATATGTACAATTTTCATCTCCAAGTGATCTTTCTTCGACCTCAACATCTACTGTTGTTCGAGGAGAATACACGACCCCAAGCCGACACTCTATTAGTGGGAGGTAGAACACGGAAGTGCCCGTGTTCGGTGGTAGTATGGAAAACATAACCCCTGCACGACACTTGGTTGGTGGATGCGACATGCATATCCGTCCTTCGACGTCCGATGATAGAAATACGTATGGGGGACGTCACCAACTTCTGGTGGTTGACAATCTACATATTATTGGGAAAGTTACGAAAGATGTTTAGGGAGGGATATGTACTCCCCAGGACATCCACCGACGAGGGGCCCTCGTTTGTTCCAGGTTATGGAGGGTCGGACGATGAATCTGATGTGGATCCACCTCGAGAGCCCGGGCTCGATGGTGCAGAAGTTGGATTATTTTCTGAACCGGAGCCTGTTCTAATTGTACCTGAAGATGTTGAGGGCGGTTCAGACGAAGAAGAAGAAGATCCGCTATTCAGGGCGTACTCGCCTCCAGCCCATATGCATAATGTCGATCTATCTCAAGATGATGCATTGGAGTTTCCTGAACTACCACATCGGACACGTGACCGTACAACTTCTTCGTTGGATTCGGACCAATTAGAAGTTGGTAACCAGTTTTCCAACAAGAATACTTTTCTTGCTGCATTGAAACAATATAGCATCAGGAACGGGGTTAACTACAACGTAGTTAAATTCAAGCTCGATAAGTACGAGGCGAAGTGTGCAGTGCAAGATGGTACATGTTCATAGAAAATCATGGCGTCATTGAGGAAAAGGACAGGCTTGTGGGAGATCAAAAAGTACAAAGATCCACATACATGTCTTGCCGGTATAGTACCACTATGTGTTCATTGTTTTTGAATAATACTAATATTATATAATGTTGCATTATTTAACGTACTTCGTTGACAGGTGTTACACAAGATCATCCGAAGATGGATTCAGACATGTTTGCTGACTTAATAATCCCGACGTGAAGGCTGATCCCAAGACTACAGTGCCGGCCTTAATTGGCAATATTCGTAGCCAATTGGGGTACACGCCCTCTTACAGAAAGGCTTGAATAGCCAAGCAGAAGGCGTTAGAAAAGTTGCATGGTCGGTGGGACGCTTCATATAATGAAGTGTGGCAGTGGTGTCAGGTACTGGAGAGATATGTCCCAGGCAGCATAACAGACCTTGAAACAGAACCGACATACTACAATGATCATTTGCTCCGTGGATGCGCAGTGTTCAAGCGTCTATTCTAGACATTTAAGCAATGCCGAGATGCCTTTATATACTGCAAGCCATTGGTCTAAATTGACGGTATCTTTATGTATGGTAGATATACGCATCGGCTATTACTAGCTATGGCACAAGACGACTGTGGGAGAATCCTTCCGATTGCATTCGCAATAACACCGGGGGAGTCAGCTGATGACTGGGACTTCTTCCTATCTAGGTTAAGGAGGCATGTCTGCCCCCAACCTGATATATGCGTTATATCGGATCGGGGCCTTGGAATACTAGCCGCAATAGAACGACAGGGATGCATGTGGCATCGCACACACCATCGATATTGCCTAAGGCATGTTGCATCCAACTACTATGGGCAACATCGATCTAAAAGTCAGCGATGGCAAGTGACCAATATGGGTATGAAATATCTATTAATATAATTTCGTTTGTAATATTCAATTTATTCTCAATTGAAGAGTGGTATGTAATATTCGCTATCAACGTATATTGGTAGGGTACGAGATCAATAAAGACCGTTTTCAGGAGATGTTGGCAAGTTTGCGCTCAGATAACGACGAAGGCGCAAACTACCTGTGCAATATTCCTTTCGAACAGTGGACACAAGCATACGACGGCGACCTACGATATGGTCATATAACCACAAACCTGGCCGAATGCATAAATTCTGTTCTAAAAGGAACCCGTCATCTGCCGATTACATCAGTTGTGCGAGAGACATATTTTCATTTAGCAGCACTATTTTTGAAGTGAGCAGCGAGTTATAGAGGACAGATGCAAGGAGGCCATGTATGGAGCCCGAAGGTCTTGCAAGAAATAAACAAGGGGAAGGCACGGGCCAACACCATGCACACAGTGTGTCACGATCGCGACAGCCTATGGTTTCGTGTCACGGAGTTTGACAGACCGAACCAAGGTATTGTTGGCGGGCATATCGTGTACACTTGACAAATAGGACCTGCGACTGTTGGATATTTGATGCACTTCGTTACCCATGCGCTCATGTACTTGCGGCTTGTCAGAATCTCCGGCCTCATCTCATGAGCTATGTCGACGAAGTGTATAAATTAGAAAACATGTACAACGTGTGGAGACACGTATTCCCACCAGTCCCAGATGAACGTAAGTGACCGTCGGTATCGCTTGCACTGTATAAGCTGTTGTCGGATAGACAATTGAGGCGCAAACCAAAAGGTCGACCTTGCTCGAGTAGAATACGCAGCAATATGGATATCCGAGAAACGAGCAACCAAAGTAGGCTGTGCGGATGGTGTAGGAACCCGGGGCATACATCTCGCTCGTGTCCAAATCGGAATAGTTGACCATGTTCTTAGCTTTTTTGCCTCTTGGTGGCTATGTAATTTCTATTTTTTTTTTATGAAAACAGTGAACTTTTGTACAAGAACTTTTATTTTATTCAAGTTATTAAAATTAAATTATAAAATTACAAAAAATAAAAAACAACGTTTTAATTTATTAAAAAATTTAAAATTAAATTACAATAAAAAAATAAAAAACTGTTATTTTATTAAATATATTAAAACTAAATTACAATAAAAAAATTAAACCATTTTTATTTTATTAAAGATATTAAGATTAAATTACTGTTAGAATTCCTTAAATTAAGGATAGATTCTAGAAGATCATCTGTAAATAGAAACTAATCCTAGTTACTGATTCTTAGGCTTTCACTATATTCTTGTGATTATTTCCTACCTTAAGATATTTTCTGTCTATAGATTTGTAAGCTAAAACAGCAGAATGATATATGAGAAAAATCTCTAATTTTCTACATGGTATCGGAGCTTTAGGAATCTTTCGATCTTTCTTTCTTCTCGAAAAATCCCTTCCTAAAATTTCCTCCGGTTTTTTTCCATGGGTAACCACAATAACACTATGTCCGAAACTGAGATCTCACAAATATCTCAGACTGTCAATCGAGGGATCAATCAAAGTGACCTCAATTCTTCACTGATAATCACTAGTCATCAACTAGATGGAAAAACTTCTTGCAATGGTCTCAATCTGTCCTCATGGTGATTCGTGGTCGCGACAAGTTAGGGTATATCAATGGAGACCTCCCACGTCCGAATGTAGCTGACCCGACTTATGCTACTTGGGAGCTCAACAACTCCATTGTTATGGCATGGTTGATTAACTCTATGGAAGGCCACATAAGCCGAACCTACCTTCTCTTCAAAACTGCAAAAGACATGTGGGATGCAGTTAGAGAGAATTATTCTGATCTTGGAAACGCTTCTCAAGTGTTTGAGATAAAACTCAAGTTGAATGATATTAGACAAGGGACACTAGAGGTAACTCACTACTACAATAATCTGAAAATATTGTGGCAGGAGTTAGACATGTACTACGAGGCAGATTGGGGTGAAGGCTTAGAACACTCTAAGTTCATGACTCACCTAAACAATGAACGGCTCTATGAGTTTCTAGCTGGACTAAGGAATGAATTAGATGAAGTTTAGGGCAGAATTCTGGGTAGATCACCCCTTCCAACCATTGGTGAAGCTTTTGCTGAAGTAAGACGAGAAGAAAAACGTCGTCTTGTCATGATGGGAGAACCTAAACCAACGATCACTTCTGAAAACCAGCCTACTGAAGCTTCTGCTCTCGTCTCCAAAGGTCCATCAACACAATAATCACGTGTTGGGAGTGATTCTGGATCAAACAGACCGGTATGTAGCCACTGCAACCGTATTGGTCACACTAAGGAAAAGTGTTTTAAGCTTCATGGTTATCCGGATAAAAAACAGAGAGAAAAGAAAACTGCCATGTTATCCTCAAATGCTGCAGATGAAGTGCTTGATGTCCGCCTAACCAAAACTCAGCTTGAAAATCTCCATAAGATACTCAGTACCTCGACTGGACATGGGACTCTAGCCACTCAAAGTACTGCTCTTAATATTGCTCTTGAATCTGATAACCAATCCTCTTGGATACTGGATTCGGGAGCCTCGGATCACATGACATGTAACATCACTTTGTTTCAAACCTACACCACTTGTCATAACAATTCCAGAATCCGTATAGCTGATGGTTCATACTCACCTGTGGTTGGAGTAGGGAAAGTAAAAATAGCAGAAAACTTTTCCCTTGATAATGTTCTACATGTCCCAAACTTATCTTGTAATTTACTTTCAATAAGTAAACTTACAAAAGATGGAAACATGCTTGCTAAATTTTCTAAACTAGGTTGTGTAATACAGGAACAGAAATCGGGGAAGATGATTGGCACTGCTAAAGTTGATGATGGATTATACGTTTGGAATAAAAACAGCACACAAGGGAGATTAGCCCTATCTACTTCAAAAGAAGACACTATTATGCTATGGCACCGTAGGTTAGGACATCCAAATCTATTGTATCTAAAAAGACATCTTCCGCTGTTATTTAGAAATAAAAGAATAAATTCTTTGAAATGTGAAATTTGTGAGTTATCCAAACATACCCGTGTGCCATATCCTTTAGAACCATATACCCAATCTCAACCTTTTTCATTAATTCACAGTGACTTGTGGGGAGCTAGTCGAGTGAAAAACATTACTGGTGCTAAGTGGTTTATAACATTTATTGACGATCATACTAGAGTATGTTGGGTCTATCTATTAAAAGAAAAATTTGAAACACCTAATGTTTTTAAAAAGTTTCACTCTATGGTTCGAACCCAATTCAACTCCACCATACATACCCTCCACACTGATAATGGAAGAGAATACTTTAACTCTGTCCTAAGTACTTACCTTTCTGACCATGGCATTATACACCAAAGTTCTTGCCCTGACACTCCTCAACAAAATGGGATTCCCGAGAGAAAAAATCGACACCTCTTGGCTGTGGCTCGAGCTATTATGTTCACTATGAATGTCCCTAAATACCTTTGGGGCAAGGTTGTTGTTACTGCTTGTTACCTTATAAACCGAATGCCCTCAAAGGTATTAAACTTTCAAACACCTCTAAATATCCTTCTAAAATCCTTTCCCCTATTCCGGGTTACTAACCTTCCAGCCAGAATATTTGGTTCCAAAGCTTTTGTCCATAACCATCAACCAAATTAGTCAAAACTTGACCCTCGAGCTCACACCTGCATATTTATTGGTTATTCTTCCACCCAAAAGGGCTATAAGTGTTATTCACATCTTTTACGCCGAATGTTTATCTCTCGAGATGTGACCTTCTTTGAAAATGAACCATATTTTGGAGCCTCTCATCTTCAGGGGGAGACCTTAAATGAAGATAAAACTCTTAACACCCTTATTATCATAACCCCTCAAGATCCTATCACTACCCCCGAATTGGGGCTGCCTTCTAATCAGGAAAAACAGCAAGAACAAGTGCCTAAACTGCAGGTTTACACTCGAAGAAATCACCATCCTGAAACTGATACAGCAGTGCCGATTCCATCTTTTCCCGAGGACTATTCTGAAGCTACTAATACTGAAGTCTCACCTCCATCACCGTCCATCTATCTTCCAATCGCAGTGAGAAAGGGTACAAGGAGCTGCACTCAACACCCTATCTCTCGGTTTGTCTTCTATGGTAACTTATCTAAGACCTATAAAGTATTTGTGACTAATGTTGATTCTGTAAAAACTCCAAAAAATATAGAAGAAGCACCAGAGTCAGATGAATGGAGACAAGCTGTAATGGAAGAAATGGATGCCCTCAAGAATAATGGAACTTGGGAAATTTCAGATCTGCCTAAAGGGAAGAAAACAGTAGGCTGCAAATGGATTTTTACTACGAAATTCAAACCTGATGGCCGTATTGATAGATACAAGGCTCGACTTGTGGCTAAGGGCTTCACCCAAACTTATGGGCTTGACTATGAAGAGACGTTTGCACCGGTTGCCAAACTTAACACCATTAGATTTCTCCTATCTCTTGCTGTCAATCTTAATTGGCACTTGACTCAGTTGGATGTCAAAAATGCATTTCTCAATGGGGAGCTGAATGAAGAAGTTTACATGGATTTTCCTCCGGGGTTTGAAGAAAGTAAGGATCAAGTTTGCAAGTTGAAAAAGTCGTTGTACAGACTAAAACAATCTCCAAGGGCATGGTTCAGTCAATTTACAAAGGCGATGATGAGCAGACAGTATACACAAGGACAGGCTGACCACACAATGTTCTACAAGCACTCAGAGCAAGGAAAATGTTGCATTCTCATTGTCTAAGTGGACGATATTATCGTGACAGGAGATGATACTAGTGAAATTGACAGATTGAAAGAATTTCTCGGAACAGAATTTGAACTTAAAGACTTGGGGAATCTTAAGTACTTTCTTGGCATGGAGGTAGCGAGGTCTAAAAGAGGCATTTCCATCTCTCAAAGGAAATATGTCCTCGATTTACTATCTGAAGTTGGTTTGATGGGTTGCAAACCAGCTGAAACTCCTATGGAGTTTAATCTCAAGTTGGGTACTGATCACGACGGAGAAGAAGTTGATAGGAGGAGATATCAACGACTGGTAGGTAGACTTATCTACCTAGCTCACACTCGTCCAGACATTGCCTTTAGTGTGAGTGTCATAAGTCAATATATGCATGCCCCAAGGGAAAAACACCTAGAAGCTGCATATCGAATACTAAGGTACTTAAAAAGAACTCCTGGAAAAGGCCTATACTTCAAGAAGAATGACAACAAGAATGTGGAGGTCTATACGGATGCTGACTGGGCAGGTTCTATCAATGGCAGACGTTCTACCAGTGGCTATTGTAGCTATGTTTGGGGGAACCTAGTGACATGGAGGAGAAAAAGCAGTCTGTGGTAGCACGCAGCTGTGCAGAAGCAGAATATCGAGCACTAGCGCATGGTATTTGCGAGGGAGTTTAGGTACAAAGACTAATGAAGGAACTAGAAGTTCCTTATAATAGGCCTATGCAGCTGTTTTGTGACAACCAAGCTGCTGTCAGTATAGCTCACAATCCTGTCCATCACGATCGTACTAAACATGTTGAGATAGATCGTCATTTCATAAAAGAGAAAATACACTCAGGAGAAGTGAGTGTTAACCTATCTACTACCAGACAACAGGTTGCTGATGTATTAACAAAAAGCTTGAACAATAATTTGTTTGAAGAACTTGTTGGCAAGCTGGGTTTGATAAACATCTACACTACAACTTGAGGGGGAGTGTTAGAATTCCTTAAATTAAGGATAGATTCTAGAAGATCATCTGTTAATAGAAACTAATCCTAGTTACTGATTCTTAGGCTTTCACTATCTTCTTGTGACTATTTCCTACCTTAGGATATTTTCTGTCTATATATTTGTAAGCTAAAACAGCAGAATGATATATGAGAAAGATCTCTAATTTTCTACAATTACAATAAAAAAATAAAAAACTGTTATTTTATTAAATATATTAAAACTAAATTACAATAAAAAATTAAACCATTTCTATTTTATTAAAGATATTAAAATTAAATTAAGTTAAAAAATAAAAATAACTTTTTCTTTTATTAAAAAAATTAAAATTAATTACAATAAAAATAAAATACTGTTATTTTATTAAATATATTAAAACTAAATTACAATAAAAAAATAAACCATTTCTATTTTATTAGAGTTATTAAAATTAAATTACAAAAAATAAAAATAAAAAAACAATGTTTTAATTTATTAAATTTATTAAAACTAAATTACAAAAAATAAAAAAAAAAACAAATTCTTATTTTATTATATTACATATATTAAAATTAAATTACAAAAAAAATTTAAACAATTTCTATTTTATTAATATATTAAAATTAAATTAAAATAAAAAATTAAACCATTTCTATTTATTAAAGTTATTAAAATTAAATTACAATAAAAAAATTAAACCATTTCTATTTTATTAAATATATTAAAATTAAATTACAAAAAAAATAAACAAATATTATTTTATTAAATATTAAAACTAAATTACAAAAAATAAAAATAAAAAATAACTTTTTTATTAAAAAATTAAAATTAAATTACATATAAAAAATAAACAACTTCTATTTTATTAAATATATTAAAATTAAATTACAAACACAAATAAAAAACTACTTTTATTTTATTAAAAAATTAAAAAATTATATTACAATTAAAAAATAAAAAAGCCAGTCCGAATCAGTGTTGATGCCGGTCGGAATCAGTGCTACACGGGGGTGGTCGGCGGTTACGCGCTAGATTCCTCTTTCTTCTAGCTTCCGGCGGGGGTCGTGGAACCTCGGGCGGGGATTTCGGTTCCTCCGGCAGTGGGTCTCGTTCTGGGTGTTGCAAGGATGACCCACCTTGATAAAATAACGAACCCGGAGGTGTTTGCATAAACCACGGCGGGGTGTCTGAATCCCATATGGCGAAGGAGCCTGGTAGAAAGAAGTGCTCCCCGACGGCGCCTTCTCTGATCCCACACACGACGACGGCCTCAAGATCGGCTGGCCAGCGGGAGTAGTCGGGAACGGACTCGAACCCGGCCATGCATTCCAACCTCGGCTGGGACTGGGAAAAGGAAACATATATGAGTTAGAATACATATAAGGGGTAAGGTACGCACCTGGCATAAAGGGTAAAGGCTGTGATTTCAGTGTCGTCGGCTGAACTGATGAGCCCGGTGACTGTGTCGGCGCAGTTGATGGCCCCGTCTCATCACCCCTTCTCCTTGGATTTAAAGGGCCCCGACGTTCCCTTTGTTCACGAAGTTGTCGTCGCCTCTCTTCTTTCGACAACAGATACGACTTACCATGGATCCTAAACTATGGCATCTATTTCGGCACGCATGCTAACTAAGGAACGATGATTGGTTCCCGGATAGGTAAATAGTCATACCGGTTCTCCCACGTCTCGATATGTGCTGACCAAAATCTTGGCCAATCCGTGTGCAGCTGCAGTAAGTCCACTTTTTGCTTATCATCGAGCACCTCATGTGGCACGTGAATCGGTTGCCGGAATCCAAATTGTCGCAAAACCCGATCTGACTGGTGCATCTCCACGGTCGCATAGGTGATCATTGGGATCTTCACGTGCCAACTGTTCGGATTTTGGAAGAACTCCTCCGGAATTACTGCCCGAATTTCCGAATCCTCGTACGGTGTCCATTGAAACTATATTAACATTACCAAAATATTAGTTATATACATAATACTAGACACTAAATACGAAATACTAAATTATAAATACGAAATTCGAAACTTACTTGTGATTCCGACCGTTGGTTCAATAGAAGCCGTATATCTTCAAGCGAGGTAGGTATTTCAACATTAAATTTACTATACAATTATACTATAAATCTACGAAATAATTGTAAAATATAACATTAAATTTACCTCGTAATCAGTGGCAATGAATATGGGTGGTCGAGTCGAGGACGTAAAAATGGAAATCGAAACCATTCCCATGACTGCAGTAGTGATAGGCAACCTCCGATTTTCGCTTTACTCGGCCGCGTCGCCCCGCACATCTCCTGATACAACCTCGATAGCACGACAGACCCCCAACTCAATTCACCGGCTGCTCTGAAATCAACAAGTTTCAGCAGCCATCTCATGTGTACGAGGTTTCTAGAAAGGTTCGGCATCAAATAGCCTCCAATTATCTGAAGAATGTATGCCCGAGCATACCGTACTCTTTCTATTTCGGTCGAACCCTCATTCAACTCCGGGAATGTGTCTCGTAACCAGGCCATCTCGATCCGAGCTCCTTGAATTTTATCCGGAATGGCACCCAGAAGCTCGTAGCATATGGCTCCCCAATCACTAAAAGTTGCGGACCCGGTGACTACCGACCCGTCCACCGGCAATTCCAACTGCAACTGCACATCTTCCAGAGTGATGGTACACTCTCCGCATGGAAGATGGAAAATGAGCGTCTCGGTTCGCCACCTCTCTATCAACGCACTGATCAAAGGCAACTCCAACTTGAACCCCCGGCCTATCGTGGCCACGTGCCAAAAACCCGCTTCCCGCAGGTAATTCTAGATCAACGGCGATGGGGGACATGCATGTTGCGAATATAACATTCCAACACCTGATCTACAGACTGTTTAAAAAATTATAAAATAAAAATTAATTAAAATTGCATAGACCTAAAAAATATTAAATAATACTGAAAAATTAAAATTAAAAACTTATCATTTTCAATTGCTCGACGAAGATGTGCTTGCTATCTAGACGAAGTAATTCCTCGACCATTTGTAATACGATCGAAAATTTTAAAAGTTTCAAAAAAATATATTAAAAAAATTAAAAAGGGCTTTTTTGTAAATATTAAAGGACTATTTCGAAATTTTAGAGAAAGTTTGAAGGACTTAAAAGAGAATTTTGAGAGGAATTTGAGAGAAGAATGAGTAAGGATTAAAGTGTGAAAAAAATAAAAGGGTTGGGGGGTTTTTATAGGTTTTTTTTACCGTTGGGCCCCCAACGGTCAAAAAAATTTTGACACTTTTATTTTACGTTGTAGGGCTAAAGCGCGCCTCTGGGGACGCGCTTTGCTATCGTTTCCTCCCAAAACGCGTTTTGGGGGAAACGGCCCTTTTCCATAAATATTTTTGAAACTGACCATTTTCCGTAATAATTATTTTTTAGGTATTTTTGGGCATTTTACCCTAAATTTTATATACTTTTCTGAAATTTTTATATATCTATTTCTATTTTAATACTTTTTAATGTATAAATACATTTAATAAAAAATATTAATTTTTACATAAAAACACATGGTAAATTATAATTGGCTATAAGAAATTTTTTTAACATCTCTCAAAAAAATGAATTTAAAAAATATAACAAAAATATACTTTATGTACCAAATTGAAAATTTAAATATACTTTAAATACGAAATTGAAAAAAAAGTCTTAACTCCTAAAGTGAGAGAATTTAGCCAAAATTTAATAAAGCAGCATCATATAAGATTAATCTAAATGGGGATGACACTTGATAAATATAAAATTATTCAAATTTGCCAACAAAAAAATTCTTCTCTTATATCGGAAAACCTGTCCATAAAGTACATTTCTTCAAATCCAAAAAGAAATACAATAAAATATTGAAGCAGCAAACTATAATATTATAGTCCAAAGCACAGATTTTGACTTCCTAAACAATAGCATTGGCTGCACTTGCAATCCTTGGCCAAAGATCAGCACACTCCTTTCCAATTGGACCAGTTATAGCAGAACCTACAATAATCATTACCAAAATGTCAATCTAATATCCCCCAAGTTTTTTTCAATGTATTTGAAGTCATTTGGAAGAATATATCAAACTCGCTTGTGGAATCTAAAAAATATCAATGAGAATGAATTGGATAATTTCTCAAAACTTAAATGCTTTTGCACCAAGTACCTTTCATTTCTCCTTTTGGATTCACAATGACACCGGCATTATCTGCGGACAAAACAAGATTTGAATCAAAAAAACTTCATACAGAAAAACATCAGAAATTATCATTTTTTGAGCATATATATACAAGTTTTCGGAACAAAAACATTCGATAAATGAGCAATCAAAGACAAGTAAAACATTTCATTACATGTAGGGCCCAAATGGAGCACATGCAAGCATAAAAAACTTATTGCATCTGCAACGATGGACCAACTCGGTTTTCCAGACTCGTAACTGTATCAACTATTGAGCATTGAAGTAGATACCTGACTAATGTCTGGTTATATGGACATTATTTTAACTAATTATCAATATTAGAATATTTTCAGGATTCAGAAGTATTCCAATGACAAGGTGAAATTTTGAAAACATGTAGGGTCCAAATGGAGCACATGCAAGCTTCAAAAACTTAACGCATCTGCAACGATAGACACAACTCAATTTTCCAAACTCGTAACTGTATCAACCATTTAACATTGAAGTAGATACCTGACTAATGTCTGGTACTGTAACTCGTAGCATTAGGGGATGGCAAGACAGAACATAAAAAACATTTTATATAGAATGTCCCAACCTGGACAGGGATGATAACCATAGTTTACCACCCGGTATTGGGGTAAGGTTGGTACATCAATTTAGCTGGTTATGGGACGTGTAGAGAAACACTGAAAAAAAATCTCCACACTACATCTCCAGCAAAAAAAATCACAAAAAGAATTTATAACAGTCTACAAAACACAAGGCAGAACAAGAACAAATGTATCGAATCGCGAAAAGGAAGATTCCAAGTTAAGAGAAATCTCCCTCGATAAACTATTCGACCATTTGAGTTCATTTTGCTGGCCTCAGGAAGCATCAAATCACAGTATGCACAAGCGATTGCACATATCATGACACTGCTTAACCAGCAAGCCTCTTTCATATCTATACTATGAAAATGATGTAATAAACTTCACCACATCAATGATTCCATGTTTTACACAGCCATAATCAACAAATCTAAATAACCTATGTTCTTGAACAATTCATTTTGCTTGTTATCCACAAGTTCAAGGCATTCAAACATGAGTACAGAGATACATACGCAAACAAAACGCACACATAAGTTCGAGCAACATCAATTGATAGGAAGGTGGATTTTACCTTCAAAGTACATGTAAACACCATCCTTTCTGCGCCATGGCTTGCGTTGTCTCACAATGACAGCAGGCAAAACCTTCTTCCTGAGATCAGGCTTCCCTTTCTTGACGGTAGCCATAACCATATCTCCAACACAAGCAGAGGGCAACCGGTTGAGACGGCCCTTGATTCCTTTCACCGAGATGATATAAAGGTTCTTAGCACCAGTGTTATCAGCACAGTTCACTGTGGCTGCCACTGGTAAACCCAGTGACATCCTGAACTTGTTTCCAGCTGACCCTCCACGTCCTAATCACCCAAAAATCAACTTTCAGCTATCAAACATCTTATAATACAAACAATAACCCACATTGAAATAAATCATTCCTTTTACGTTTTTATATTAAATAGGACAAAAGCTATCGAAAAAAAAAACTTAAATTCATTTCTGGGTTTTGTTGATTTGGGTTTTTGTTCATAGGCTTAGATAGGAGCAAAAATTTTAAGAAAAAAAGAAGCATGGAATTTTTTTCCGTTGTTTTTTTTTCTCTAAAACAAACGAAAAATGAAAATAAAACAAACAAGGGGCTCATAAAAAAGAAAGAAGAGATGGATACTGACCTCGCTTCGACATTTCTGCGGCTGAAGCGAACCGATTAGCAGAAGGTAGGGTTTTTGAGGTTTATATAGACAGCAAATTAGGGTTTTTTTTTTTTTTCCTCTGAGGATGAATGTTCCTATTGGTGGCGCTGATGATTTCTCCCCTGCTATTGGACCTGAGCCCAACATTGACTCGGTAAATTTGGGAGATTTTATAGCAAATATTTACTTCACAGCCATAGAATTTTTAAATTGATAATTATTGTAATCAAAATATTTTAGTCAAAATAAATAATTTTAAGTATTAGGTTTTGAATTTATTTTACTTTATTGAAATAATATTTTTTAAGTATCAAGGTGAAAATAAATGGATAATTTTTATTTTCAAACTTAATTTTCCTTTGAGGAAAAAATGGAATATAAAGTAAGATGTTAGGGTAATTAAGATTAGTCAATTTGAGTATTAGGGTTTAAGGTTTCTTTATTGAAAAAATGTCAACCATTTTAGTTTAAAAAAATTGAGATTTTTTCATTAGTTAAGTAAAAAGTGGGTACTTGAAATCAATCAAGAAAAAAAAGTCTCAATTTTTTTAGAATGATACGGTCGATCAATTTTTTTAATCAAGAAAAACAAATACCTAATACTCAAATTGATTAATAAGGTAAGATAAACACAAAATCTAATGCTTAAAATCGTTTATTTTGATCTAATGGCTAAAATCATTTTGGTTCTCACAATTATTATTTTAAATGTACTATCTTACCCTTAAAATCTTTTAGTTTCATATTTATTTCATTGTTTTCACTATGATTATTATATTATTTTAGCAACATTATTGTATTTATAAACTTAAAAGATAATATATTTTAGTATAATATAACTAAAATTGTATTTAACAAATGTAATTTTTTTATACAATGTAAAAATAATTTGACAATAAAATTCAAAATAGTTTTAATCTGATTCTTCTTTTGCAAAAAAAAATAAAAAAATTATTATAATTAGTATTATAAATTAATGTTTATTAGTAAAATTGTATTTACTTTAAAAACCATATCGTTAATTAAAATAAAATCATTATCCATGTTACGCTTCAAATAATCAATCTAAAAATGATAATATCTTCACATAAATATCTATCGTCAATAAATATTTATTCATGTGATTTTAATATATTGATGCAATAAATAAACTATTTAATATAAAAATAGAATTTAAGTAACTTAAAGTGACTTAAAAAAAAAGTAACTTAAAAGTGATTTGCCAAGTAAAAGTGTATTACATATTAGCCACCTAGAAAAGTACTTACCAAAATATAACACAAAAGTTAATTCATTTACTTTAAATTTTAGATAATTAATTCCCTTCAAATAAGAATCCTCTCACCCACATCTTTTTTGGTTCATCTGAGATAGTGAAGCAAATGAGCATATTAATTGAATTACTAGAGATCTTCCTAGTAGGAATAAGTTTTTCTGCTCAGGACAGTCCTATAATTTTCATAAACTCGCATAGATCTTTGAAAGGCCAAGTGCTTCGTCCCTGAGCTCTTTATTAATTCTTTTGTAGCCTCGACCATTTGCATCTCAATATCTCGACAATTCCATAAAATTCAACCTTATCACTAGATTTCATACCTTAGTCTTTCCAACTAGTAGATGGGGACCTTGAATGACTATTATCCTCGAAATCCATTGACAAATCAACATTTCAATTCCATTAAAGCAATCTTCTTCCACACCTATACCATTTTCAATGTTCTCAATTCCACCATTATCATTCTCATTTCCTTCCAGATCTTCAATAATGTCGACTGGTGTTTGGGCAGCCTTTCCAGTCACACGATCTTTACCATATATCATACTCAAGTCTTCAAAATATGGTAGTGTCCTAGTCTTGAATGAGGTTACTTTCTTGTGACTCTACATACATATCAAATTATTAGTAGACTTGATCGAATATAAATATAGAATTCATATAAAATCATAATTTATATAATGTAATGCCCCAAAACCGACCTAGAAGTTCTGGCTGAATTTCAGATGTCACATTGATCAACGAAATGGTTGTAGAAAATTTTAGTTTAACAAACCCAAAAACATTGCAGTATTTAAGTTATGTAAAATTCTCAGTTATATAATCCTGATAATTCAAAATAAAATCCAGTCCCAATGACACTTACGTGCGTAAAACACAATTTCGTGCAACAGTCTTCAAAACAGTACTTACAATTCAAGGTGTTTATAAATTATTAAAATACTATTAAAGTATGTTTTTAAACGGGACTGTCCGAGACTTCCGTATACTGAGTCCAACATCAGAATTCGAAAACGTACCTACAACGGGAAACACTAAAGGGGTGAGCTACACGAGCTCAGTGTGAGTTCGACACATGACTAGCAAGAGAATTATAGAACTCAATTTAATAATGAAACATACTTTCAGATATACACAAAATCAGAAAGTAAACTTGGAACGAACGTCCCAACAGAACGTAACAATTCAAGCACACCATGTCACATACAAACACTCAGTCACAAGTGTTATTTAATCAGACATAATACAGTTAAATAATCTTACACCCATAAAACTCAAACAGATGTGTATGAAAGCAGTCAAGTAATAAAAACCCACCCATCCAGCCAACACACTTCTCCGTCCCCCAATCACACCCCAAAAGAGTTGTATAAGCTCATCCAACCAAACACACCACATAGGACCTTGAAAGGTTCATCCATCCGTACATACCATCAATGTAGACTAAGCTACTAAGATAATAATACATAGCAAAGCTGGCGTATCTACAGTACAGTGTATTGCGGTAAACCGCTGTACAGACATGTTGCGCTTTAAACTGCCAAATCAGATGATAGTACGCAGCAAGGCTGACGTACATACGGTACAGTGGGGTAAACCGCTGTACAACATGTTGCAGTTAGACTGCCAGATCAGATCAGAATCAGTCTTGTAACACCCCTAACCCATATCCGTTGCCGGATTAGGGTTACGGGCATTACTAAACCTCACACCATGTATGCACTTTATAAGATCAATTACTATGACTAAAGTATACCAAATTCTATTATCACAACTAACATGTATATCTCATCTAATATCGAATCATTTACTTCATTTCCGTTATCCCATACAATCGAACATCTAATATTTCATATCATAAGCATTACCTACGGATAAGTACATTCCTCATTTCATTACCATATGAAATTATACCATGAATAAAATTTCAAAAAAACAACTTGTTTATCACCTAATTTCTTGTCACATACGGTATTGTTCCTCATGCATACATATAAAAACATTTCATTACAAGTATATCTTATATAGATACTATATTAGTGAATTAGCTATTTATAACACATATCAAAACGTATGTTATCACTTAAGAGGAAAATTCAAACTCCAATTTTAAAAAATAATATGCCCTAACCGAATTCCCACAAACAAGTACACATCTAATAGCTCTTTAATGTATCACCTTTAGTACACACATACACAAAATACAACTTACTCCATCTATATCTAGTCACATACCCAAATACCATAGTTGGAACACAAACTTTTAATTTTTAAATTAACTACTCATTCGGTTATACAAGAAATCTTTTCCTATCATACTTATCTAAGCATAACATACCTTATAACACATATGTATCAAACCAAATATTTTCATGCATATTGAAAATTCGAAACATTAGACCAAATAACATTTCCGAATTATAAATAGATTATAACCTTCTCTTATTAAAAAATCACACACGCCATATCATCAATTACACTTTCAATTAAGTTATCAACAAAGCCGAATAACCCAAACATCTTTACCACTCAAATAGACCTAAATTCAACCATTTCACATAGTAATATGCCATTCATTATCACATGAACGTACCTATTCAAATTAAGCAACATCCAACTGAAATTTCATAAACATACATATACATATACCAATTCAAACATGTTCACTCAATTCATAGATAGAAGTAAAGCCATTTTCACATGGCAATATAAACATCTAATTCAAGAGATAAGCTCAAAATAATAGTTTAGCCTATACATGCCATGGACTTAAAGTTTATTCCCAAAAGGTACCAAATTAATCGATAGTGTGCTTGACTTCGACAAGGATCCCCGAGCTCGAGCTTCGACTTTAAAGATCTATGAAACAATGTAACAAACACACCATGTAAGCTTAAATAGCTTAGTAAGTTATAAGCAAGAAGGTAAGGTGCACAACCACGCATTACACCATTTTTCTTTTTAATATATTCGATCTAACTATTGAATAAGTCGTAATATCGAAACACATACTAGATTAACATTCATCAATCTCATGCTCATTCAATCTCAAAACAAATGAACCAAGTATTCATATGCTTCATACCCATATCGAAATGACTTACATAATTTTGCATCAAGATAATAAACCATTATACAATATATACATACCTGACACTTTCATTTACCTTTACTAAGTGTCTCTGTCATTGAGGAAATCCGATAACTCGCACACACAGTGCAACATTCGTAACGTGTCACACACTTAGTGCCGTTACTTAAATTTTCCGCACACACAGTGCCATTCAACCGATCTCGCACACAAAGTGCTCGGTAAATAAATCCGCACACACAATGCTCGGTGAATAAATCCGCACACACAGTGCCATTACAAAATTTCCACACATACATGTCATATACATATACATTCACTGCTTGTACAAATAACATACTTATATATTTATATAGTTAACAATTCGATCACCACCATCCCCTATCTCAAGGTCCACCTTTAAACCTCTACTCAATTTCATTAATAATTTCATGCATAATTCAACACATATTCGTCTAGTACATTCATTTAATCCCGTACCATGTCACACTCGGCCAAATATATGCATATATACCAATATCCATATATCAAAAAATCAAAGAATTATGCATTTAAATACATATACATGATTAAATCACATTTGGCTAACACTTTTAAAATTAACATGTTACATTCGGCAATTGAGACTTTATTTCATAAAATTCATTTGAAAAATATACATTCCATTTTAATAACTATTCATTTATAACCAATTTGCTTATAAACTTACCTCGAAGATTGATGTATTAAGCTTCTCGATTACTCGTTCAATTTCGCCTTCCCTCGATCTAAACTCTTTTCTTTATGATCTTGATCTAAATAAAAATTAAATCAAACTCATTCATCACCTTTCACATTCAATTTGATCCTTAAACACATAATTTAATAAGTTACGAATTTACCCCTAACTTTTACATTGTTTATAATTAAGTCCTTACAACTCAAAATACAAAATAGTAAGAATTTGACCTCTCCTATTAATGGCCGAATGTTCATAGCCCTTCTATCAACTCATTTCTCCCTTTTATCATGCTATTTAATCCCTTCAAAATTTTATTTTTTTGAATTCATCCTTATACTAAGTTACAACAAAATTCCAAAGAAAAACTCTTGTTATTCTAGCATGCTTATAAACTATTCTATCATTAACCACTCAAACTTCAAGTTTTTCCATCCATGGCAACATTCAATTTATACTACCAAATCCAAAAATTCGGGTATAGCTAGACAGATTTCATGGCAACAACTCCAAAAATACTAAAATTAACAAAAACCAAGTTAAAATACTAACCTTATTTATACATGCAAGTGCCGAAAATGGAAAGAGCTTGAACCCTATTTTTTTCTTTTATTTTCGGTTCTAAAAGATGAAGATGATGGTGTCTTCCTTTCTTTTTGTTTTTCTTATTTTAATGGTTTCTTAATATTATAGTATTATATCATTCCACTATCTATCATATAAAATAATTTAAACATCTCCCACTATCTTTTTTTTAGTTAAAGCCGTCCATCTCTTCTTCAACAAGGGTAATTTGCAATTTAAATCCCCATGCATAAAGAAACAATTTAATTTAATCACCCTTTATAATGATTAGCTACTTTACTACTTATGCAATTTAATCCTTTCACTTAAACTAATCACCCAAACACACAAATTAATATATAATATTTTAACACATGCTTGACCACATAACATAGATATCAATTTAATAATAAAAATACTTTTCCAATTCAGATTCGTGGTCTCGAAACCACCGTTCCGATTAGGGTCGTAATTGGGCTGTTACAAGTCTTCCTTCTCTTCACAACCAACTTAAAAATTTCTTTACGTAAGTGCATGTATGTGTACAACGTCACAAAAACAGACATGTACACACACCCAGCTAACCGAGTTCAGAATTAGACATCTCACACAACAGTCACAAATAACACATAAACCGAAGCCCAGATCAAAGTCTTAACTACCCTCACTAAAGCCTAGCCAAGGGTCGGAACACACAAACACATTTTCAGACAAAAACATACACATAACTAAAATTGGTAACTTAGGACCACACGACTTGTGCTCTGGCCGTATGAAAATACCTAGGCTGTATGGGGGTCAACACCTTTGTGTGGGAAGAGGCACACGCCCGTGTGAGCCAGGAACATGGCTGTGTGAACAGGCCATGTAACTTTCTATCCATTTGTGCTAAATTAGAGTACAAGGGAGACACGGCCGTGTAAGGGTCTCATACGCTCGTGTGGGATCCCTAAATCCCCAAATTAGCCACACGACCATGTGGCACCAAAACTAATTCCCTAATTCCCAAACATACATGCCCGTATGCCTAGGGGACACAGTCATGCGAAAATCGACTGATTTCCCCAAATCAGCCACACTGCCGTGTGGCACATAATCCTGTCCGGACCACTTCGAAACAGGCCGAAATTATTGTTTTAGCCGTCAAATCAGTCCCCAACCTTTGCAATAACAAAAATATATCGGAATGCGCAGTATTCCCCTTACCTCCTTAACAACTATATACCCAAAATCAACAGTTTAGAGCACACTTAAGAAGTGTCGAAACAACAACTTACAAATAAATTAGATAAGGTTCAAATCCCACACCTGATTCGCGATCAATGACGTCTAGACACTGGCTCGACGACAAATGAGCGAAGCTCTCCAAAATCCGCAAGCAAAACTGTTTCCCAACAGAAGTAAAAGCAAAAGGAAAGAAAAAAACAATGAGAGGGAGAGGAGAACCTGAAAAGAAAAGCAGTAACCAATAAAAATAATAAAACTAATAATTATTTTTAAACTTAAACAAGTCCACTATTTACAAAATAAAAATATTTCTCCAAAACGCACACAAAAAGGTTTGAACACATGACCTAGAAAAACCTTAACACATAACTAACCACTAAACCAGTAAACTCATTCTAATACTTAAACGCACAACTATACCTAATAGCACAACCTACACACTGACCCTAACCACAAAGCTTAAATTTCTAACCCAAAAATTCAGGGTGTTATATATAATTACCTTAACGATATTATGCCACATTGCTTGCTTAGTTGTCACCACTTTTCTCGTGGCATCCCATCCAAAGTCGTTGGTATGTTTTCTATAAATCATGTCATATACAATTGAACAAATCTTTCTAATTGCCCTTAACGCATTGTTGACGTGAGGTTTAACTTTGAAACCACAGAGGAGTTTTGATTGTAACATTTTTTCCAGCACAAGTAGTTATCCTTGTTTGAATCCGCAATCAACATTGTGGATGCCCAAGTGGTACAACTCAACAAGACATTGCATCAACATTTTATCTTCTTCATCTGTCTAATGTCTCCTATTGGACTTGCTACTTGAACTACCGCATTTAAGATTCATCTCGTGACTTGTCTTCCTACTAATAATATATGCCAAAGTGGAATAACATAATATAATATAACTATTACCAAATCAAATATAACTAACTAAAACAAATAGTTAAATGCAATTAAGCTTAAATAAATATTACAAAGAAACACATTTCATGCAATTACAAATAGAATGTTTATGGAAAATAGTTTGCACTTTAACAACTAAAATTAGTTCAACATTTTTTGGTAGGTTCATACAACTTAATTCAATTCAAGTTGTTCCATTATTTTACCTCATTGATCGAGAAGCCCTCTACTCGTTAAACATTTCAGTAGTAAATTGTTGTCTAGACATGTTCCACTCATTTCTAGGCTCAATTCCAGAAACTACTGCTTCATAGGTATAAATATCGTCGACCTCTTTACCACTCGAAGATTCATCATCACATTCCAAAGGGTCATAAGACATTTCCTTTTGAATATAAATGTGTAGCAAGCAACATGCAAAAATAATTTGATTTTGTATCTTAATGGGATAGAAAGAAGGACTCCTAAGTATACCCCATATCATCTTTGAAAAATTAAAACACTTTTCAAATATATTTCTTATAGAAGCATGCATTATGTTGAAAAACTCTTTAGCGGTGGTGGGTTGGTAACCACATCTCAACTTAGTTAAGTGATATCGTTGCCCTCTAAAGGTGCTAAAAACCATTTTGAATGTGTGCAACCTGTATCAACAAAGTAATAGCAACCTAGTAAAATTTATAACAAATAATCTAAAAGTTACTTTGTTAAACAAGATTTCGACTTTAATAGTTTAGAGTGTCTAGTAGGAAGTCTAATTATTATTGTAACCTAAATAAACATATCAGTAGGTACTTTCAAGCCATTCTTCTTACTCAAAGCATTTCAAATAACTCTCCCACTAGCTGTCGATCCTTCCCAACCAGATAATACGTATGTATATTGCATGTCAAGGGCACATGCCCCTAAAACATTAATGGCTACCTCATTTTTCCTTGTACGATATCTAGGTTTCTCCTCACGTGGCACTTGTATTTTGACGTGGGTTCTATCTAATACCCCAATACAATTCTAATAGCACGTAATTACAAAGGTTACTTAAATTAACTAATATTAGTAAAATGTATATCAAATTAATAATATTATTTTCAGTTAATTACCTTGAACCATTTTCACATGTCATTGGTTGAATCATTGCAAATAAGTTCAGTCTTTCCAAATAGCAAGTGTTGGATTTTAATAACACTAATAAGGACTTTATTAAAATACCTACTTAGTGTTTCATGTATTAATTTACATTTCTATCAAACACATAATTATTTGTAAGTTATTTTTCTAAAATTATTTGTAAGTTATTTAATATTGACGTATTAAATAATACAATACAAGAATATCAATCCAACCAAACAAAGTCTTAGTGTCCGAGTTTGAACCACATTGTGCGTAAATTATGTGTGTGAATTCTGTTCAAAATTATTAATTATGTTTTTTAGTGATTTGTATCTAATGTATTTCAAACTTGTTTTATAACTCAAGTTAACTCATCGGGATTAATTATGATTAAATTTGATTCTAAATCAACAACACATAATTATTTGAACTGGATTAAATTCTATTTTATTTTCTTTAATATTATTACTACATTAGTAGTCAAGTAATTATCAGTAAAAAAAATTTGATCACTCAATTATGAAATATTACAAAATGATCACCCAACCATATAATTTTGTCTTTTTTTATCACCAGTTGCTCGATTAATGATGGTAACTTTTAAAATTGGCATAATGGCAATTTTAATCACCAACATATATACATTGTGTTAATCATCAATTTTGTCTTTTTTGGTCCCCAATTGCATGCTTGGCTAACGTAAGCAACTTTTAAAATTGATATAATAGCAAATTTAACCTTCAACATTTATACATTGTGTCAATTTAGTCTTGATTCTAAAAAATCTAACTCTTACTATTTACACATAGTGTAGTTTGATCTTTTTTCAATTTTGCTTTTCTTTGTGATCCTTCCACCTAAAAAGTTAAAAAAATCAAATTTATTGGCTAGATTTGATTGAAAATATATATATATAAAAAAATACCCAAAAATCTAAAATAATAATTTTCATATTTTCTCATTCTTTTAAAATTAACCCTTAATATTACAAAAAAAATACAAAAAAGAGAGACCGAATTAAACAACGCATAAATATTGAGAGTTAAATTTTTTTAGAATCAATTAAAATTGTTATTATGCCAAATTTAAAAACTACCACTTTTAGCCAAATAGCCGATGATAAAAAAAAAAAGAAGACAAAATTAAATAATAGAAGAATTAAATGAATTTATTTTTAAAATTTTCCAATGAAATTTAATTTATTTGATTATTCGATTCATTTTAAAAAAAAAAAAAAACTAAAAAGCTAATGCATAGTAATCATAATATTTTATTCCTAAAACCGAATCTAACTACTATTACCTCTATATCTGAAAGTAATAATTGGATGACAATTAGTTGAAAATAAAGTCATAAAAACTCAAAGTGCAGTTGATGAGTTACATGCTTCAATTTCACTTCTAATTAGTTCATTGACCACATTTTAGTATAAAAATCACTCAATCTAAAACTTCCACAATCAATCAAAATGCAGAATGAAGTTACAATATCATTTTGTTATGAGAAAAGCCAAATATTTCCCAATTCTATTATAAACAAACCTATATATATTAAGATACCGATCTCGATACGTGTATACTAACATAAACATCAGACCGGTGTTCTTGCTACCTCGACAGCTTTACATTTTTCTGTCGGAAATTTGGACTTTGAGCATGGATGTATGCCACTGCAATGGAGAATGACTGCAGGGCTGAGAGTGTTGTTTGGAAATGAAGAAAATACAGGCCATCATGAACATTTGCTATCCTCAATGTCGGGGCACCGTGCTTCGAGCCCTGAAAATTTTCAAAGTTGAAGCAATGGTTATCGCAATGACTATTTGTGTTATATAATTGCTTGTTGTCCGAACATAGGGAGTGACTGACATTACCTGAACGAAAAAATCGAATAACTTGCATGCCTCAGAGGTATCTGTTGAAGGCAAATCTCGCTGCTTACTTGCTCTGGCTCTAAGTACGGTCAGCGGACAGCCCAAGTCCCAACCACCACAGTCACAATGTCCACCGGACCTCCATCTTTCGATAAGAGAAGAAGGGCCATCATTTCTTGGACCACCATGAATGCCTGCCGGGACTAGGATATCTGTACTTGTTGAGCAATCATCGGTATTCAGAGAACAATCGCATGGAACCGAGGCTGCTGCAGTAACCCCCGCTTTCTTGAGGAACTTTAAGCCCCAACCTCCAACTTCCGGCAGAGGATTTTTAGGCAAATGGTTCCTCACGACAATGGTGGCCAATTCAAGATTCGGTGAAAATTCTTCCTCTAAGAGATCCATTTTATCGAGTGAATTAGGACCGTTAACTGTATCCTGGCATGGACCCCAAGAAGAATCCTCAACTATGGAACTAGACCATAATCTCGGCATTGTTCTCGGTTTGGATGAGTGACTGCTCTTGAATACTTCCACTACCTTTTTCGGTAGACCTTTATTCTTCCTATGGTTATAGCTTGGAGTTTGCACCTCCGGGTTAAAAGTTTCATTACCACTAAACAAAACGAACTCTGTCTCCATGATTTTAGAACCTTGGGAGCAGATTGAGAAAGAAGTCATTACCTTCATCTTAGCAACAAGGTGTGACTCATCATCACTAATCCCGTGTTCCTTATGGCTACCCTTGCTTGAATGGAAGGAGTACATAAAGTCCGGACCCTTACCCCGAGCTGATCCTTCCTTTGACAAATTGGCTACATATACCTCCTTCCTATTATCTAAGGAGAAAACGAAATATGGAATCCCACCCTTCCATGTGCATTGAAGCATTCCCCGTGAAATTGCCGTAGAAGTAGAAGAAAATGACCGGTCAGAGCATGTTGAGTCTGTACTTGACTCGGAAACACGCTGTTTATGTGCAGTCTTGGATCCATATTTACGATTTTCGGATATGGGTGTTTCACTTCCTAGCTTATGTGAGGAATAGTTACTGAAACTACCAGGAGAGTTCATGAAGTCGTAACTTACTGATCTTTTAACAGCATTCGAACTTCGACTGACATCTGATGCACCGAATTTCTGTAACAACGGGCTCTTCAATATATTCGCCATACTCCGGCTGCCCGTTTTTGAACTTATGACCCACTGTCCTTCAGGCCGAATGACTACTCCACCAGTCCCAACTGCTAGTGGACAGTCGAAAACAAACCTTTGGAAGTCACAAGGATCTTCATCCCCGATGTTAGGTGAATTCAATCCATCGGATAAAATGCTCGTTTCTACGGAGCTCAAGTTCACGGATATGTTGCATTGAGAGGCTTTTGCTGCATTGATACAAATCAATTCCAGGCAACGACGAAGGTATTTCTCATCTAGAGTAACTACATGCCTCGGAACTGTATTGCCTACACTAAAAATACTCGGAAGAAATGAATCCTTCATAAGACTTTTTCCAGCCTCTAATCGTTTACCAACACTTAATATCAGAGCATGCTGTGGGCTTACCCTTCTTGCCAGCTTTTTCAATTTTAATTCGGAATAATCCGTTCCATTCTCGCCCGACATGTCCCTGTTATTGTCCAAGTTTTGCAGCGACTTGTCTTCCCCCCGGTCATCTTTCTGACCACTACCAAACGCATCATCCATCTTCTGACTCGATTAAATATATGGTGGCTAATGATGATGCACACACCTCGTTACCATTTTCTGCCAAGAAAATTTCACACGGAATCTGAAGAATAAGATGAAGATTTACATCAAAACAGAACGGAAACAAAAGAAGCAAATACAAACAGTAAACACTGCAACAAAGCTATAACTCGTGTACTACAGAAAATCCGATGCAAACCTAGTGAAAACAGGCCTT
Source organism: Gossypium australe (assembly GCA_005393395.2). Lineage (NCBI taxonomy): Eukaryota > Viridiplantae > Streptophyta > Magnoliopsida > Malvales > Malvaceae > Gossypium > Gossypium australe. The sequence continues at coordinate 145,921,609 of CM016616.1, read as the reverse complement.
GGTAACGGTTCCATATAATACATAAAAAGGAATCATATGGAAAGCATTCATTTCTAGCTAAGAAAAGGAAGCAAAGTAAGACCCTTCCGGTAAAATCAACGAAGAGGAAAGGATGATCTCTAGACTCGAAATATGCAATTCGAACTAATTCAGACACTCAAAAAGAGGCAAAGAAAGATACATGTGCATATACATATACATATACATATACATATACACATATTACATAAAAACATACATTCCCAGTAAAGTAAGCATGTATATACATCTACATACATGCAAAGAAAGGTATATATGTATATACATGTACATACCTACCTACACATATATCACTATCCACGTATGTATGTATGCCATCCATGGTAAAAGATTCCCCTGTAATAACCAGACACTTAACATTCCCATTGTCCTCATTAAGACAGCAAAATAGGAATTCTATCAAAACACAGCTAATTTAGCCAATCAAAGGGAGCTGAAAAAATCAAATTTAAGTACAAAATGAGAATTTTAAGAGAAACCCCTTTTTTTTTTTTAATATATACAAATATCTTGTTGGTGATGTTATTTCCAATTATGATAATAAATTTTTTGATTGTTCTATATGTGAAAGTTAATTACGAAGAAAACAAGGACCATATAGTTTCCTTTGTCTTTTTTATTACATTTATTCTCATGACATAATATAAATATAATACCTTTCTTTTTTTAATATTTATGAATCATTATGGCATATAATCAAATTTAAAAGGCATGATTACATCAACATCAAGAATATAAACATGGTACAGGAATGGATAAAGAAGGCATTTAAAAACACCATAACCAGAAATAAATGGCCTTAAACAGCTTAATTAAACTCAAAATTTATCCAAATAGTAAAAAGATTGAGAGCAGATCAGTCAAAAATTACAAACATTTTAGAGACAAAACTGATGGGGTTCTTGAAATTTGAACACTTTGAAACATAGAGCTCCATCAAAAGAAAAATTCAATCTTTTAGCACAAAACTGGGAATTAATTGGGTATTAAGCAAAGGAGAAAGTTGCAAACTTTTATGCATAGAATAAGTGAAAAGATGAACTTTCTTTTTTTCCCTTTCTCTTACCTCAAGGAAATTGGATCCAAGAAAGATCAACCAAAAAAAAGGGTTAATCACCCGTTTAATCCCTGACCTTGAAAGCTCCAAGTAACCGAGAAAAAGGCAGCTTTTTTCAGTTTGATAGAAAGAGCAAAAAAAGGGAAGAAGGCAAACAATACAAGCTTTCAAGCACTGTGTATATATGTATGTGTGTATGTATATATATTTTGCTTTTGTTAATAGTGAAAGTTGGTAAGGTTTAAACTGTTTTAAGGCACTAATCAAGGTTGCTTGTTTTGCTTAAGAAAGATATATAACAAAGCAAAGCAAAGCAAAACTGAAAGCACCCAAAACTGAAGCAAAAGTAGTGGCGAGGGGTTGATGAAATTGAAAAATGGTGTCCTAATATATGCTAAGTTTTAATTTATTTTGTGGAATTTGTGTTCTTTCCATGTTCTTCCATGGTTTCAAGTAGGACCCATTTTTGTTCACCTTCTCTTAAGCTAATAAATAAATACAAAAATGTAGATAAGGTTAAATTCCACTATTAGTCCCTCTACTACGCATGAGTTATGGATTTAGTTCTTTTAGTTTTTGTACTTTTCAGTTTTAAAATTGCAGTCTTGACCAAGTGCAGCTGCTAATTTCATTAAGTTAATTTTTTTTTATTTCAAAATTTGACACAATAAACTTATTATCTCATGTGTAATATCGTGTTAACTTGTTATTTCTCCATGTTACTTTTTAAAAAGTCAAATAATAAATTTAATTGGTGTCATTTACGTCAAAGTTGAAATTTTAATTTTTGAAAATCATAAGGACTAAAAATGATTCAATTGGAGAACAATAACTAAATCTATAACTTTACCTATAGTACGAGATAGAAGCATAATTTAACTGTTTTCATTTGGCTTGAAATTTCAAAATTCAAAAAGTATAAAGATTAAATTTAACCAATTCAAAAAAATACAGGGACTAAGTTTGATTTAATTAAAATATATAGATTAAACTCACAACTTTTACATAGTACGGGGACTAATGGCGGAATTTAACCTATAAATAGTAAGAGGAAGTTGAGCTGGAACGCAGGATATATGAAGAAGAGAAATCCATTAAAAGGGCCGAAATAGAGAGAGAGAAAGGGATGGTCACTTGCATCAACTGAAATGGACTTTTCTTGTTTTAATGTTTGATTTTATTTGAAATTTTATTAAATATTTTATTTTTTGAAAAATTTAATATTTTATTTTATTTTTAACAAAAAAAAATGGGTGTTTTCAAAAATACATGTGAAAGAGAGAGAAAAAAAAAAGAGACAAAAGAATAGCATTGATTTTTAAAAAATTTTTATTAGGGTAATAATGTTTAAAGTTCTTACAAGTTGGTACTATTGTTTTTCTTTTGTTCAACTTGAAGAAACAAAACACAAAAAATTGGTTAATATATAATTTAGAACTTAAGTTTAATAATTTTTTGAATATGGTACTTGTGTTATTTTTTTCCAAAACGGTAATAAATGTTATACATTTTACTATTTGAAGTTAATGGTGTTAACTTTTTAATATTTAATCCGGGTTTTAGATTTGATTTGATGAATATTCATAATTAGCTAATAACGTTAACAATTAACTTTCATCAAATCGACCTCTAAAACCCAAATCAAAACACTTTCATCGAACTATATTTGACAAATTAAACATAAAACTAAACAAATTCAGGATTAGTACTAAATTTATTCTATAAGAAAATCATTAAAAATTCAAATATAATAATATTAGTAATTACCATGCATTAAATCAATCCTATAACTTGAATTAAACACTAAAAAATTAACATTGTTACATTCATGTACCAAAATATATAACTTTTGTTAAATGTAAGTATCGCATTTGACCAAAAAATAACACAAATACTATATTAAAAGAAAGTGTCAAACTCGAGTATCAAATGATATAATAAACTTTATATAAATTTTGACATAGGCTGATATATATATTAATAATTAAAATACTAAAATATTTTTGAGTTGAATAAACACTGTAGCATCTTTTGCATGTTGGTCTTTTCCTCATGTACTTGTCTTGTTCATAAGTTGTTATTTTGTTTTGTTTTGTTTGATTTGAACCCTAATTTGTTTTATTTAATTTGATTCTCTATTTTACTTATCTAGAATAGTTTATAATAGAATATTTCATAATCAGATCCAGAAATACGGCTTAAAGATAGGGGTGAAGTTAGAATTTTTTGGGAGCCGAAATTAAATTATATATTTGTATGATAGTAAAAATGTAATTTCACCATTTCAATAATCTATATATTTATAATTTATAGAGAAATAAATCAAATTTTTATCATTTCTAGGGAGACCAAAATTTAGTTTTATCATTATTAATTTAAAATTTTATAAATTATAAAGTATCTAAATAAAAAAATTCATTGTAAGAGACTGGACCCACTGACCTTTAGATTTGCCCCTATCCACAACTCTCTATTTCGGAGTTGTTATTCAATTTTTTTAACAACATTGAGTTAAACATATCAAAATTTAAAAATTTGAATATATATAGGATATATACTTTTATTGGTTACTTTTAAATTCAAGTAATATAAATCTAATAGTGCAGACTTAGTAAGACATTTTATTTTATTTTTAAAATTTAAAATTTTTATATTTTTTAAAAATAAAAAATATTTTTTATTTTTAATAATTTTTATCTACTTGAAAAAATAACAAATGTCAACGACTAAAAAAATTATTTTACTTTTCGTATCACAAATTTTAACAACAAAATTAGACCGAAAAATAGAAAATCTTAAATAGAAAATATATAGAGACTAAAATTTAAATTTCAAAGAGTATAATTTAACATGTTTAATTAAAAAAACGAACAGCTAGTAAGATATTTTTTTGAAAAATTAGTAAGGCACATTTTATCCATGCATATAACTCAATAATTGATAAACACATTTAAACAAATGTTCCCATGTTATTTTCTAAATAAAAAGAAACATTTTATTTTAAAAAAACATTATTTTTAAAAAAATTGGAATTTTCTCCAAGACAAACAAATTTAAAAATCAAAATTTGAGTTATTTTCCCTCTTTTATTTGAATTTGTGCATTGTAAGTGGTTGATGGTCTCAATGCCAAATATTGTGGTGAGTCCAATTAATGGGCTATATTATATGAATTTTATGTGTAAAAAAAATGGTAACTCCACTAATTTGAGCATTAAGTGCCATATGACATGGACAACTCTCTATATTATATATATATATATATATATATATATATTTGCTTCTAATGTTTAAACAATCAAATTTCAAAATCCCATTATTTAATTTGGCCCAACACTTTTGACTTTTTCTTTTTCTTTTTGATGTAAATATATTTGCATGGAAATTCGGTCATTGTTTGGCATCAAATTTGATAGAGAAAGGTGAAGAAATTTGGATCAAATTAGATCATTAACAACCACACTGCAAATGTTTAATTTTTGGATTGATTTTTGTTAGGTTTTGAGTAAATAATAATTATTTCATTTAAAAAAATTAAATAGATAAAAATGTAATAAAATTAGAAAAATAAAATTTAATAATAAACTTATTCAATGGTGGAAGCTACTTGATTTAGTTTAAATTGCTATTTTAATAATAAAAATATTCTTAATTAAAATTTGCTATAATATGTAAAAATTAATATGAATTTTTTGAATTTTTTTTGAAATAATAAATTTGGAATTTTTAATTCAACCAGAAATGGGTAGGTCAATTTTATTTTTTAAATTTCAGGCCATTATCCAACTCGACTTGATCCATAGACATGTTTACTTTATATCAAGGCAAATGAATATTGTCAAAATCGGATTGAATTGACCCATTGCTTTAAGAATCAAAAGTTCAACTAGTGGGATATAATCGGAAATAACTAGAACCAAAACCAAAAATTTTTAAAAGTTGAATTCGAAAAATTATATTTTTTAAAAAAATATTTTTTATTATATTTAGGGTCATTATATTTTGCTCTTTTTGACACATGCCTAAAATTACCTATAGCCTCTTTCCCCAACTCATAAATAGGAGAATAATATACTTCAGTACACTCGAACTCACATTCTCATGCATTAGTAACAATATTTATGTCAATCGAGTTAAAACTAAAATGACATATTTATTTAGAGTTCATTTTAACCTTAAATTTTTTAAAATATATTTTTATATTTGATTTTTCAAAGAAATTCAAAAATTTAGCCTGTTGAACATCAAGTCCAGGTCTTAGAAGACTGCAGCAAAGCACAAGTTACAAGTCTTCTTCTACTCCCAACGGAATTTTCATGCCTCTGTTTACATCAATTCATTCAATATGAAAGTGAAAGTATTCTTGAAATTTTTCATTTTTGTCCCATAATTTATATATATATATATATATATATATATATATATTATTCATATTCTTTAAAGTAAAATATAAGGCATAGAATCTTCAATCATTCAAAGGGTTTGTCGTTGATTTCCCAATTAAATAATAGAATTTCAAATTTTGAACAAATAAGACAATGGCACCAAAGACAATATTTAAAATATTGACAATATTTAGATTATCAATTTTGTTTACATATAGTGCAATTTGTGCTAAAAAAAATACAACCTAGTATTTTTAAAAATTATACAATGAAAAGCCCACTTGTTTACCAATATTTTACGTGTTATAGAGAGGTAATTCTTGTAAACTTACCATAGAACTAATATCGTGAATTTTCATCAAATAAAGAAAGCAAGAATCAAATCAACAAAATTAAAAAAAGTATAGTAGGTGCATTATTGCTTCTTCTTTTTTTTTGGTGAAAAGAAAAGATAAGTTATATCAATTACATAAAATAATCGTTAGCTTTATCAGCTTGAAGTAAATCTAAAATTTCTTTAGGAGCCTCTGCAATGACTTGTAGGTTGGATTTCCAGCTCAGACTCATTTTAGCAAGGCAATCTGCTACCGTATTCATACTCCTCAGAATATGTTTGATCTTCCACTCCCCTTTCGAGTGCATGGTGCGCTGAGTTCTTCTAAGTACAGTAATCCTTGAATCTCCCGAACCTAAAGCATACAAATTCTGAGCGACTTCTAGGTTGTCGGTCAAAATGATGATTCGTCTATAACCTTTGTTTAATAGAATAAGGATTCCATCTAGGATACCCCAAATTTCAGCTTCAAATGGAGAGCAAACTCCTAGGAATCGGTTGAATCCCACTATCCAATTTCTGTCATGATCCCGAACCACACCTCCTAATGCAGCAACCTCAGAATTACTGTTCACCGCCCCATCAATGGATAAGTACACCCAGTTGTAATCTGAGTTATTAGTAAGACTTGAATTCTGAAGAGTATTCATATGGCCACCGCAATGTGATTCATATTGACGAGCCCAACAACTAGAGACTTTCACTACTTCAGTAGCTGTCCAGGAAAAATGCTGAAAGATGAATAAACTCATATTCTTCCATATACGCCAAGCGATCAGTCCAAAAAGACAAGACCAAGTGAGTCCACTTCCCTGCAAACTTTCATGAAAACAAAGGTTAAGAATAAGCCAATCCCGAAAAGAAACAGAGAAAAACCTTTGTTTTAGTTGATCAGGTATCACGAGCATTCACACATCTTTCGCGAAAGGACAATCTCGAAAAATGTGCACTAAATCCTCAAAGTCATGCCCACAAACGGTACAGGAACTGCTATGGTTAATCCCCCGTTTGGTATGTTCGAAGTTAGTAAGAAGTCTTTGCTTAAAAGCCAACCAAAGAAACATTCTTACTCGCTACGGACCCTGATACTTCCAATAAATCTTCCAATATTCCTATTTAAGGTTTCACGTATCCTCTTTCAAAGACCAATAAGCACTGCGAACTGAAAAAATTCCTGACACTGAGTGGGCCCATATCACTCTATTTGAACTGGAATCCGGATGTGGAGGGGGAATACTAGTAATCCTATTAATCACTTCTTCAGAAACCCAGACACAAAACATGTTCAAATTCCAGCTCCCATCAAATTTAACCATCTCCCCAACACAACAATCCAAGTCAAGGTTAGCAAAAGATGGAATTTTAGATAGTAAAGGGCCCATACCTGGAATCCAAGGGTCTTTCCAGCAACGAACATTGGCTTCATCCCCAATAGACCATATTAAATTCTCGCGGATAATAGGCCATAACTTGGATAGTGAGCTCCATAAGTGTGAGCACTGATTCCTACTAATAGACTCTGGAAACTAATCTTTCCAACCATACTTGGAACGGAGAACACGCACCCAAAGCGTATCACATTTAGAAACAAGGCTAAACCCAATCTTCATAAAGAATAAGGAATTTTGGTCATTTAGATGTCTGAATCCAAGACCGCCCCGAGCCATTGGCTGACAAATAGATTCCCATCCTACTAAGGCCATTTTAGAATTCCCTTCAGTGCAACCCCAAATAAACTGTCTAACTAATCTTTCAATATCAACACAAACACTCTTCGGAATCATCAACGATTGCATAAAATAATTAGGGATGGAAAGGAGTACTAATTGAGCTAAGGTGATTCTTCCTGCAAAGGATAATTTCTTGGCATCCCAGCTTTGCAAATTCCTTCTGACCTTATTCACAACAAAGTTTAAAGTATTCTTGGTGACCCTATCGTGCAAAATAGGAACACCTGGATAAGTGCCAAGATTCTGAACTTTCTGAAATCTGAACAGTTGACTGATTTGATTACGAATATCAACTCCAGTATTATTGGAAAAGAAAATATTACTCTTTCTAACACTGATTTTATGACTCAGAATCTCACAAAAAAAGAGAAAGGATGTTATCCAATAGTCGAGCTTGGTCAATTTGGACTTTGCGAAAAATCACCAAATCATCAGTGAAAAACAGATGAGAGACTGGAGGTCCTGCACGAGAAAGACAAATAGGGTCTCAGGTACCAACTTCCATTCCAGAACGAATAAAATGTCCCAACCATTTCATGCAAAGCACAAAAAGATAGGGCAAAAGAGGACATCCCTGTCGTATTTCTCTATTCGGTTTAAACTTCTGCGTAGGCACGCCATTCCAAAGAATTTACATGGTAGACGAAGAAATAGCTATCATAATCACATTGCGCAAAAACAGAGAAATCCTAACCGCAGATAAGGAAGCATTAATAAAGTCCCAACTAACTCTATCATATGCTTTCTCCAAATTCAACTTAATACCATCCACTTCCTTCCCTTCCGATTACACCTCATAGAATGAATGACTTCTTGTGCTAAAATAATGTTGTAAAAAATGTTTCGTCCAGCTATGAAACCAGCTTGTTCCTAAGAGATCACTTTAGGAAAAATGACCTTAAACCGGTTCACAATCACTTTCATCACCAGCTTATAAAAGAACATAACATAAGCTAATGGGTCGAAAGTGACTAAAATCCTCAGGATTTTTTTTAAGAATAAGAACAATCAACGTATTGTTCAACTTTGTCTCAATCGGTCTACCATCAAAGACACTTTTAACCCACTGACACACATCGTTTCCAAGGATATCCCACTGACTCTGAAAGAAAAGAGCATGGAATCTATCACTTCCAGGGGCTTTCAATGGAGCCATATCGAACAACGCCCTTTTAATCTATTTCTTAGTGATAACTGCTTCTAAAAAAGTAATCTCTGAAGGATTAAGACAAGGGAAGCCATTATTAGGAATATCTCTCAAAACGGAAGGAACTTTACCATAAAGTTTTCCAAAAAATTCCACCGCCTTGTTTTGCAAGATATCTTGATCAGAGCACCAAACTCTATTGTCAATTCGTAATGTTATAATGCGGTTAAATTTCCTTCTCTTAACCGTACGACTGTGAAAAAATTGGTATTCCGGTCTCCCAATTGCAACCAATCACATCGAGCATTTTGTCTTCAAAGTAAATCTTCATGATCAAGGACATTTTCCAATTCATCCTGAACTTCCATCTCTTTCTTAACTAAATGAGTAGAGGTAGAATGTTCTAAAGCCTTTTGAATATTGTTGAGTGATCTCATGAGCTTCCGCTTGCGATTACCCAAAAAGCCATATACATCCTTGTTCTAATCTTTAACAAAAGAAGTAAAATTATTTAATGAATCAACCATATACCTTTAAACTCCCACTTACCTCTGACAAAATTGGGAAAATTATTATGCATCGTCCATCCTGCTAAAAATCTAAAAGGTCTGCCTTTAGGAGTGTTAATATCCGAGCTAGTAAACAATAAAAGAGGCCGATGGTCTAACTTGATGCGGGTGAGATGATGGACAAGACATTGCGGAAAAGTAATCATCCAAGCATCATTTGCTAAAGATCGATCCAGTCTGACTAAAGTACCACCTCTTTGCCAAGTGAAAGGAGGTCCATTAAGCCCCAAGTCCTGCAAATCACACGAGTCAACAAAATTACCAAAAAGATCACAACTCTTACCTACAGTAGAAGGGCTCTTCTTATCAACAGGAGATAAGATGGCATTGAAATCTCCCATAATTAGCCAAGGAATGGAATTATTAGGAGCGACAGATTGTAAACCATTCCAAAGCAGCTTTCGTTTTGATCTATCTAGACTACCATACACAAAGGAAATGAAAAAAGATTTATTGGGAATAAAATTATCAACACATAAAAAGATAAATTGTGGATGATTTCGAATGATTTTAATTTGAATAAAATCCTTCCACCCCCACCCAGATACCTCTTGAAAAACCCACAACTTCAACCCGATGTGAGTAATCAAAACCCAATTTTTCTATAATAATATTAGCCTTATTACCACTTACTCTCGGTTCCACCAAGCAAACAATATCCGGCCTATGTTCCTCATTATACTCCCGAGAGGCACGAAGAAAATTCCTGCTAACACACCCTTGGCAATTCCATGCAAATATTTTTAGATTTAATCCCATAATAAAATAAATAAAAGCTAAGCACAATAAAAAAAAAATTCCAAAGTTTAAGAAAAAAATCATTAAAACCAAAAGAAGCTATTAAAGACTTATAAGCTTATTGCCCAGGGAGGTTTTCTCCCTTATTCAGTCCACCCAATTTATTGGTCAACGCCGAGTCAAAATTGACGTTTGATAAATCAGATAAACTCTCAGCAATTTGTTCTATTAATTCCTTCAGAGGCACCTATTGAGAATCATTGATTTTGAATTGGGTGTTGTGTCCATGAAGAAATTTGTTGCGTTTCTTAGAAATCTCCCTACTTCTGGTGTTGAATCCTTTTCCAGATCCGGAGATACTCACTAGAGACAGCCCCGTGTTGTTGTTTGAAGGAGAAGTAGTGCTATTCGGGTTCTTGCTATAATGGAAAACCACCGCCTAGTGTTTTCCAGAATCAAGACACCCCATTTCCACTCCCACTTCATTTCTACCTTGCCTGTCTTTCATCGGAGCAACCAGAAGAGAACCAACTTTGCCTTCAAGAAGATGACCCAATTCATCAATAGAAACAAGTCACTCATTAGCCACCACGATGGAGCTGCTGCTATTGCCAGCAACAACAATGTTTTGTTGGGTCGCTAAATCTATTCCAGACTGAACAGCTGAAGCCCGGGCCTGAATAGCTGAATTGTCCCCAAGGCCCAAACAGTCGGTCTGCTTACTAGAATCCGGTAAGATTTCTTTACTTTTGTTAACCTTGAATTTGGACCCGAAACTTGACCCATCTTTCTCATTATTACTCGGCCCCTTGTTAAAAATAGGGCCCATCTCTTTAAGTTGGCCATTAATATTATAATTCTTTTTACTTAATTCAAGACGTCCGTTGGGAGAAGAACCAAAACCCGCCTTGGATATATTCTGATTAAAAATTTCTTTCCTTTTTGTGCGTCGAGAATCAGGCCAGGCTCCCTCATAACATCTTTATTAAATTCCTGATTATTAAGGATCCTAAATAGAGATCATTCCTTTCCATTATATTGATTACTAAAAGAATTCTGCCCATTCTCTCTAAATTTTCTCCTTGATTTCCTTTCAACGATCATTCACGGGTCGTAGTTGTCGTCCTTCTTCCCCGAACTGTCCATAGTTGTGTTTTGAATTTCCGATGCCTCTTCATGCTGATTAACAATCTTTTCCCCGGTGGAACCATAATTTCTAAAGGAGTAGAAACTCTCTACGTGGCCATATCGCCCACAATGAAAATAAATTGTTGATAGAGATTCGTACTCCACATTCTGTTTTTGACCACTAATCAAGATTTGAGAAACCAAAGGCTTATCCAAATCAACATAAACAACCATTCTGGCAAAACGCCCCCTAGCTCTGTTATCAGTATTCATATCCAACTTAACCACTTTTCCAACTATTCCCCCTATTTCTGTAATAATTTTATGGTTGTATAAGTAGCCAGGTAAGCCAAGAAATCTGATCCACGCCATCACAATACTTGGAAAAGCCTGTGTGGGGTCAAAAGATAGCGTCCAAGGCTGAACCGTCAGGTATTGACCAAAAATGATCTAAGGACCTTCAGAAAGAGCTTTTTCACAATCCAACTTATTCTGAAATTTAACGAGAAAGTATCCATTTTCAATATCCATCATATGTAGGGTTGCTGAAGATCTCCACATATTATATAATTTATTCTACAAAATCGAGAATCCAATATTGCGACCAAGCAGTTTTAAAATCACTGTATTCTCCATACCTTAATAAGAAATTGATAAATCCTATCTGAGAAATTTATAGATGGTACTCCATTCACGAATGATTTTTGAATGTCTCTCTCTGGGATATCAAAAACTTCTTCTCTTTCTGATCCATTAAAGCCATCATTCGATGACTGACTGAGAAGTTTATCTCGCCATGAGGTAGTCTGCTCCGATGCCAGATCGATCATCATGTCATTATTCAAATCCCCATCTTCCCTTCGGAATTGAACCTTCCGTGGGATCAATTCTTCCGCAATAGATTTTTCAACATCAGAATTTTCACAGAGAAAAGACATTTTTCATCGAGTTTATTTCTTATTGATAACTCCAAAGTTCAAAGGGGCTGTTTTTTTATTTTTTGGGGTTGCGCTGTATTATTGCTTTTATGCATATTTTATTTTACATTTTTTCACATGAATAGTTATGGAGTTCATAAAACTAACAAGTTTAATTAACTGGTATGAGTTATCTATGAGTTATCACATTAAATTAAATAATTAATCATGAGTTATTAAATTCAAGTAGTCAATTTATAATTTTATAGAATATTTACTCAGGGAACTTAATACTTTATTGAATTGACATCTTTAATTCTATTTATTAAAAGTTATTTTCATTTAATAAAATATGATCAATGCATTTTTTTTCTTATCATTTTTATTTATTAAATTATATAATTAATAAGCTTGCTTATAAAAAATAACTATATTTGTACTTAAAATTTTAAACAATATGCTATATTAGAGAACTGATTTAATAAATAATGTACTTTATAACTTTGGATGTTGTTGTCATAAGTGAAAAGATGTTATAAAATGTTAAAATAAAACATAAAAAAATCAGTTATTCTTGAAATTTGATTGTTATAGGAAAATGATGTTATAGCGGCTGACTATTATAAAGAAGACTGAGTTTATAATTCTTTGTATTTGAGGTCAAGGGTGAAGCTAGAAATTGACAAGAGCCTTGGCGCATATTGATTAAATAGTTCTTTTTGTTGCCCCTCCATAAAATTAATAATTCAATTTTAATCCTTTTAGCATTTGATTAAATGGAGTAATTTTATTTTTGGCCCTTTCAAAAAAAAAACAATGATTTAATTTAAGCCTTTTTAGTTCCTTGGTCAGATGGATAAACTTTAATTTTGGTCCCTTCAAAAAGTAATAATTTAATTTCAATCCTTTTAGCACAAAAAATTAGATTCGGTTCACGTGAAAGTTTTCAATTTTATCTCGACCTAGAAGTAGGTTAAAATATCATGGAAGCTCTTGTACAATGAGTCAGATTGCATTTGTATTGTTGAAAACTAGCATGATTGATGGAATAATCAAATAGTGACACATGACATGCCACGCATATCTCATGTTGACGTATAATGACTAATTTTTAACAATAAAAATTACTGTTTAGTCTAATATATAGGCTAATTTGTCAATTTTTAGTAAAATAAATAAAATATAATCTAACTTTTAGTATCGAGGCTTTCATTACCCTAAAAATCTTTACCCATTTTCTCGATTCACATTCAACATTATTTTAACTAATATATTTAGTTGCTTATTCTCACAAATTCCTAGAAATTTAAATATTCAAAAAATAATAATTAAAAAAAAAAGAAATGGGTCCTACAAGATCATAAATTAGACAATTATTGACTGAATGAAATGAATATTTTAAAGTGAAGCAAGGTTTTGGATGTTCTTAGGAACCGGCTAACCAACAACCTTATTGAAAATAATGAACACTTGCTTTTGTTGTCTTGTTAGAACCAATCAACCAAAAGTCTATTGTTCCAAAAACATACCTAACGTCTTAGCCTTTCAAAATTTTCAACCCCCCCCCCCCATTGAGTCAAAATTATTGCATTCAAGGACTTCTTTTCAAAAAAAAAATAATAATAAAAAATCATTATTTAGGGTTTGATTATGCCCCTCCAAGTCATATATAATACAAGTAATTTATTATGATTATCCACTTTTTACACAAGTTAGGGTGGATATTCTTAATTTACAATCATTATGCTAATTAACGACAATCAAAACCCTAATCATCGTAATGGATAAAAGTTGTTTCAGTTGTGTTTGTTTTTCTTCTATCACTTATATACTTCAATTTTTCAGAAAATATTATATGCTTCAATAATTTTTTGAGGTTTAATACATAGTTTAGTCCTTAAAGTATATAGCTTTTTTATTTGGTCCTTGAACCTCTTTTTGATCCACTTCAGTTTCTAATATTATCAAATGTTTCCAATTTAGTCCTTAATGTTATCAGATGTTTTCGGTTCAATCCTTTTCACGTTAAAAGAATCAGTTGAAAATTTAGAATATCTAGCCAATCATAAATTACCATGTGGACCATAATAACATCATCATCAAGAAAAAAAACTAAAAATATTAAATAATTTATTTAAAAAATAAAAAAAATGTGTTAGAATTTTTTTAAATTTATAAAACTAAATAAAATTTATTAAAAAATATCAAAAGATATAAAAATTATTAGAAGTTCTAAAATATTGTAAAAAAATATTAAAAATCATGAAAGATTGTAAAAGAATTATTAAAAATTTTAAAAACTAGTTAAAAAAAACTACATCTTAGAATAAAATATACCTTTGCTATCGCATTTAAAATATTAAAAACTTGTATGTCGTAATGCAAACAGTTTTTATAAAAAAATATTTTAAAAATTTTGAACAAACATTTTATATCAATTTTGTAATATTTTGAAAAAATAATAAAAAAGATCAAAAGATAAAAATTTTATTACAAAATTCTAAAATATTATAAAAAAAATATTAGAAATCATAAAGATTGTAAAAAAAAATATTAAAAATTTTAAAAACTAGTAAAAAAGTTGTATCTTAGAATAAAATATACCTTCGCTAGTAGCATTCTAAAAATATTCTTGATATAAAAAATTGTAGATTGTAATACAAACCGATTTTATAAAAAAAAATATTTTAAAAATTTTGAGTAAACATTTTATATCAAATTTTAATATTTTAAATCAATTTATTACCAATGATACTGACAAGATGCTTATTTGGTCGGCTCCATATTTAATGATTGGAGCAAGCTTCCTTCATCTATCATCCTGCACATGTTCTTTTTATTTTGTACCAAAGTTCTTTAAAATGATCACAACAATAGTTCTTAAGATGTTGCTTTAGAGACAAATATTTTGTCTTGAGATAATAAAAGATATTTGGAATAATTGAAAATATTATTTAAATTATTATTTATTTGAAATAACATTATTTTTTTATTAAAATAATTTGAAAAAAAACTTATTTAAATTTATCGGTTAAAAAGATATATTAATTATAAATTTTGATTAATTGAATTATAAAATAATTATTGTAGTTGACATCTTTCCTACAGGCAATGATATTATGTTCAAGCCCTAGTAGATGTAATTTATAAAATTTAAAAATAATAAATATCTATTTTTTTTAAAAAGTGAATTTTTATATTGTTTTTGTAATTTTATAATTTTTTCCATTTTTAATAAATTAAATATTTTTTATATTTTTATATAAAAAATTTATTTTCTTTTTATATTTTTAAAGACTTTTAACGATTATGACATTCATCAAATGACATGGGATAACATATGATTGGTTAAACATGCTAGCCATTAAATTTTAACACCTAAATGATTAAACTAAGAATATTTGATAAAAATAGAGATCAAAATAAACTATAAAACTTTAAGGACCAAAGAGAAAAAACGATACACTTCAAGGATTAAAGTATGCATTAAATTTTTTTTAATCATATCATATTCTGGTTATTATTTTCGTATTATATCTCTGTCTGTAATAAAAGTAACACGTATAGGAGTGGAACCTCGTTTGCGTTAGATGGGACCTTAGTCTCCTAAAAATTTGGAAAATTTTCATCAAGATCTTAATAATTTTAAAAATTGTAATAAAGTTAATCGATTGAGTTTTAGTTCGATTGGCATAAGTATTGTTGCTAATATGGGAGGATGTGGGTTCGAGTGTGTTGAAATATATTATCTTTTTATTTGTGAATTAGGAAGAGACTACGAGTAGTTCAAAATTTTTGAAAAATCTTATAAAACCTCTTAAAATTTAAAAAAATTAATTAAACCCCTCAAAACTTAGGGATTTTTTTATTAAGCCCCTAAATTATTTAAAAAATTTAAATATACGCCTTAAACTTTTAAAAATTTTGTATAATTTTTCAAACTTAATGACATGTTTCGCTTACTAACTTAAATTATAAGTTTTGTGCTTGAAAATATAAAGCATTATGGACCACTAGTAAAAGTCAACTTTTTTTTATTCTTTCTTTTATAGTGTAATAATATTCGTTGAACTTTTGAATTAAAGCATATAAACCTTTTGAATATTTCAATATCATGGTATATTCTCATTAGAATGGTTTTTTATTTCAACATAAAAAAAAAAAGGAAATATTCACAATTTTATATAATTAAATCAATATAACTAAATATTAAAATATTTTATTGAAAATATACGTTTGCTTTTAGTCTAAGCAAAATGTTCCATGGGCTAAATTAACAACCCAATTTTTCTTCCTCTTACTTGGACTTGGGCCAGATCAGCCCGAAGACCCACATCATTATTTTTAAGATAAACTATACTTTAAATCGTAAATATAAATTTAATTCCTTTAATTTTTAATATTTTAAAATTTAAATCTAATTATTAATATTATTAAATCCGATGATTTAAAAATTATGTTATTGAGTTGGTTGAAGCTTAAGAATTTGTAGCCCATTGGGACTATGCCCAAAATGCAAGGGAAAAATTGCTATAAGGGTCCTTATCTTAATCGATTTCGATTCATATGAGTTAAGAGCAGGTGTAAAGGAATATTAGACAAAACAAAAGAGGAGGATTTGACTACAAAAATGCAAAATCTCATTCATTTTGAAGAAATTTCAATTTAATACTACAAAACAAAGGTACATTTTACAATTTTATTTACTATGTATCTAGGGTATCCCTTTCCTGCCTTTGCTTATCTGAGTAACTTATAAAGGACCCAATTATTCCTTTATTTTTTACAGTAACTTCTTAAGATCAAACTGATCAAATGCTGCATAAAGAAAAATCTGTGTTAGAAAACTATATATATAATTATTTTTATTTAAATCCATGACTGAATTGAATAGTTGCATTCGAAAGAGTTGACACCATTGATATGAGCAAAAATGTCCGAGGAATGAACCATGTCTTCCTCTTCTTTCACGACCACCTGCGTGACATGAATCCGAAAAATGAAAAAAAAATAGTATTAGCTTTATACTTGATGCACTAATAGCATATAATTATATGCACCGCTGGTAAATTAAATGATGACATAAAAGGTGAATGCAATAATTTCGTGTTTTTGGAGGTTGAATAAAATTATTAAATATTGGATATCTTTTTAAAAAGACTAAATTGAACTAATAATACGAGTCATCATCTGATTTATATCTATATATATATATTAAGAAAGTGAAAGAACTTACTTGGTCATCATCATCATATTCATGATTGATAGAAGCTTGCCTTTGGGTTTCACCAAAATCATCATTTTTAGCAAATCTTCCTCTCACTCGAGGTCGGCTATCAGCTAATGTCTTGCGGCATGCATACTGTACATTCACATATATGTATATATATATATATATATATATATATATATCAGTAATTTATGTCCATGCATGCATGTATATGTGTGTATGCATGTATGTATGTACCTTGATTTTCTTGCTGAAGTTCCTTTCATTACGTTTCTTCATGTACCTAAGGATCTTTTCTTTTCTTTGTTCAACAGAGAGTTTCCCAACTTTGTTGAATGTTGAATCTTCTAAAGTACTTGACATCTCTGTTGGTAATGGTGTTGAGCACATTGCTCCTCCAACCAGTTGTTGATTCTCACAGCTCAGTCCCTTTTTTTTCAACAATTCACAGTTAAAAATATTAATTAATTAATTGCAAAATTAGAATAATATTTGTATTATATATATAGTTATCTTCAATACTAAAAGCAAGCATTAATTAGATCATTTGGATATGATCGCAGTCAAATGTTTGATGTATTTTTAGATATGGACATATGGATAAGATTCTCCAACATTTTTCGAATATTATCGTTTGACTAATTTAAAATTTAAAGGGTTAATTTGATAGATGACACTAACTATGTCTTAGAAACGTTTTTATTGTATCAATCATGTTCTTCAACTAATCTCATTGTTAGTTTGGATTTGGATTTGACGTCAAGTGAATTTAAAACAAGTAGATGAAATTTTAAATATATATATTGTTGCTTTGTGGGACAATTTGGATTTCATGTTATAAGAAAAGGTAATGATGTTTAAGCTGTCTATGTAATAGGTACACAATATTTAAAATTTTATCCAGAGAAATTCAATCTAACATTTGACGGCTTGGTTAATGGGTTGATCGAAGAAAGGATATTGTTGATAAAATACTAATATTTTAAGGATTCAATTAGTATGTTTAGAAATTTGAGGATCAATTTAGGATTTGAATAAGAGTTTAGGGAGGTCCTTTGAAATTAACCCAAAATTAAATAATCATATTTTACCTGTAAATCTCCGGGTTTAAGAATCCGTTGCATGGAATCCGGGCAGAAAATTCCACCATTATCACCTTGAAATTCCAAGTCTTGTGGTAACATCTCATGAGGAGCCGTAAGAATGGTCCCGGCGGCGAAAATCCCAGAATTATGATCGGCAGTCAAAGCATTCATCGGCATGAAAGGCGCAGCCATTGAAGGAGCAAGAAAAGAGCAAGAAGGAGATGAAGGGTTTAAAGGCACGTAAGAAGGCATCGAAGACAAGCAATCATCATCGAATACGGACGGCAACGGCGGCGGCAGACCCATAAGAGGAGCTCCCGCCGCAACAAAGCCTTGATGATGATAATGATCACCGCCTCCGTATTGGGAAAGCCCGTCGACAACTTCGGCGGGTAACTGGATTTGAGATTGCACTAAAGGAAGGTCGAATTGGTGATGATCTTGTTGAGTTAAAAATGGAGGAACTGAAAAAGAAGGGGATTGACATTGAGAGAAGTCTATGGAAGCTGAAATGTCGTTGTCGATCTCGTCCGGCGTGTCGAAAATTATGGACAGATTGTTGTTGTTATCGTTGGTGGTGGGGGTGGTGTTGTCGGTGTCAATGGCGGCGGCGGCGGCATTGGCGGTGGTGGTGTTGGTGGCAGTGGGAGTCCCTGATGGTGGCATGCTGGTGAGCTTATCGTTGTAGTTAGAGCTTTCGTCGAAGCAACAATTAGACGAAGTGACCTCCGAGCTTTGCAGGCCGGCGTCGGAGAATAAATCAGCGTCGGAAAAATAGAAAATCGGACCACTAATAGGGCTCGATATATCGTCCTGTAATAAAAAAAAACATGCAAAAAAAAAAAGGTTTTAATTAAAATATGATATTGACAGTTTTCAAACGTAAAATTATGCATGGTTTTTAATTAATTTTTAAAAGTTTGAAATAATAATTCATTTTTTACGAAAAAAAGCAAACTTTAAGGCATGAAAATCTTTGTTTCTGAGGGTGTTATATAAAAAATAAAAATAAAAATATTTGTTTCTGGTATATAATTTCGTATGTAAATACCTGAAAGAAAAAAACCTAATTAAAAAAAAAAACAATGGTTTTTCAAAAGGTTAACATGCATGAGAACCTATTAATTAAATGGTAAACTTTTCAGATAATCACTTAATTTTTCCAGAAATTTTATATACAAAACAAATTACTTGTAAATCCAAAATACCGAAAGGAAATTATTATTATTATTTTTTAAATATTAATATGAAAAAAAACATATGAAAATGTAAGAAGAAATCGGAGAATTACAATGGGAAGCTGCTGCTGTTCTTGTGGATGAATCATGTCTCGCAACATTGTTTTAAATGAACCCCTAATAATCAAAAGCTTCAATATTGGCAAATAAAAAAGAAATAAACTTTTTTTTTAAAAAAAAAAAGCTATTCAAAGTTTACACCCTAAACCTTAAATTTTAGTGAAAAACTAAAGTAGATGACAAAAAAAAGTTTGAACAAAGATATAAGGAAGAAGAAGAAGAAAAAACAAGAACATATGCTGCTGTTGTTGTTTTTAGTTTCATGAAAATATAGAACAATAAAAACAAAAATTAGGTTTCTTTCATGGGAGTTGAGAAGAAGAAGAAAAAAAAAAAGAGAGAAAGAGTTAATTAGCAAAGAAAAATGGAAGTTCTTTTTTTTTTTTTTGGTTAACAAAAGCTAAGTTTATACATAGAGATTTGGAGAAGTTTTAGGGTTATGTCTGAAACTGGGTTTGCCACCCTGGCACTCTCTTTCCTATCCACTACGAAAATTACGTCGAGCCAGGGATTTTTACTTACTATCATTTTCAAAAATACAAACAAGCCACGAATAATATTATTAAAAGGATTATATGAAAATGTTTTGTGACGTGGGATTTTAAGGTGAGGACGTGTGGATATATTGGATGACGTGGAAGTTTGATTTTCTTTTTTTGAGGGGTTATTTGGCTATGCTGAAATTGAGCTGACCAAGGCTTTTACCCAATTCTTGGGCTTCTTGTTTGGAATTTTCAACCAAGTTTCTTTGTTTTCTTAAACTGAAAATTTCCCTCTAATTATAAACCCATTAATTTGCTTAATACATCAATTATATATTCCAGAATTTTATTTGCAAAATTTAATTTAGTAATCTTGTATTAATGGGATTTTAAGGTTTTAGGTTGGAGTTTCAGTATGTATAAATACGTAGCTTATCCTCTAAGTTTATCTTAAGTTATTTATTCAATAATAAATCGGTTCAATCGGTTTAGTATTTTTAAAGTACAATGGAAATTATAAAATATTTATAATTTTATATTTTCAGTACGTACAACGGAGACAAATGAATTTGAAAAAATAATAATTATACTTTGGAAAAAATATCCGTAAATCCGAGATTATATACCGAAATATACTGAAATCGATACGTATTAGTTATGTAAGAAATACCGTACGGATTAGTTTGGTGAATTGACCCACGAAACATACGGCGATAACGTCAACGAGTACGGAACGTACAGTGCGGTAAAAAGAACCGTAAGTTCCCTTTATATTAGGTCAAACCGTACAAAGTACAATAGAAGAAATACCGTATGCTCCGTTTTATTAGGTCAAGTTGATTTTGACTCCTTTTTTTCTAAATTTTCTTGATCATTTTCTTTGTTCCTAAGGATTTAAAACATAAAAAACACAACTGAATCCATGCATAAGTTCGAACCTCGGATGGAGTTACATTAATGTTAAAAAAAAACCCTAATTTTATAATTTTTTTAAAAAATTTCTTTCAAAAATTATCCTCAAAAATATAAATAAATAATGTGTGTATGTTACTTATGAGTAGCTCACTCCTCGAGGCTTTCTGCACCCATACTTCACTGTGGTACGACTTCGTGGATCATGATCTTGTTAAGACAAATACTTTGTTGAGTCAAGTTTTATAGACATACATATGTATAGCATAACTATTTCGTTAAGAACAGACGTTGAGTTCTCCTTTGTACAGTTTACACGAGAGATATTGTTGAGTAAGTGGTTGATATTATATATGTAACTCATGTCTTTTGATATATTAAAAACTTGTGCTCTCATGGTAGTGGGTCGAAAGTTGGTATATTGAGTGTATGACTTATGTATGGCATGGTTTCACTTATAATAGTAGAATTCATAGCTCGAATAAAGAGTTAATGATATTCTCTTAATGACATTGTATGAATTATGAAAATGGAACGTGACCATAATCATTGTTTGGGACGAATGACTATCATTATTGTTTATAAGTTATCATTTTAATTATGGAAGATACAAAGGTGATTACGAGATAAAAATGGATAAGATTAAGTGAACGAATTTAACCTAAAGGAATAAAAAATATCCTACAAAGGTAACACACATATAATTAAGTCATTAATTGGATAAAAGCATAATGTGTGTTGCTTTTGTAACAATTTATGATTAATATGCAGAGTTGGAATTTAATTACAAATTATTTAAGCCCAGTTTATATGTCTTATTAGCCCTTTTGCTAGCTCGATATAACTTTGTACTGTTGGAAAAATTCGATTTAGAAAACAAGTTTGTTGCATGGTGAAAAATTAAAAATTTTCTAAAATGACAAAGTGGCCATTTTTAACAAAAAATATCCCCGAAAAAGTTTGTTATACTATACGTCAATAATGGCAATAGGGATAATTGCAAAGCAATAAGAAAAATAAGAACACACAATTTTACTTGAAAAACTCTTATCGGGAAAAACCATGAGCAGATGAGAAGAAATTCACTAATGTTGAAAAGCAAGAATACAAAAATGATTGATTACAAAATTATTTTTTTTTAATTTTTAGTTAATAATTGTAAAGTGTAATAAAATGATTGATTAAAAAAATTAATGGCAGGATAATTTAAACAACGAAGTATAATTTCGATACCAGTAGTAAAAAAAATTAAATATTAGAAAATATTTAAAAAAAGATAGCTCGGTCCGATTGACTTTTTAACATTGACTTAACCCGACTCAAACCGGCCCGTTAATAAGTTATACTCTCATGGCTTCTTTTTTTTTCGTTCACTCTCATTCATGTCTAACTGCTGCTTAGTTTCGCCTATCCAATAAGGCAATTAATTTTCCAGTTTTTTTTTCAGCAGCGTTCCTTCACTTCCCAATCGAAGAAAACCAAAACCCTAATTTGTTTTTCTCGAAATGAACTGTTCAAGTAAGCTCTTTTTCTCTCTATTTCTTTCTCATTTATTTATTTTTTATTTTGTTAAAAATTGTCTTTTTTATTTTTAATCTGAGAGGATATTTTGGTTCTCCGTGCAGTCTCCGGCGAGGTTCCGGAAGAGCCCGTCGTCTCCAAGAAATCCGGCTTGCTTTATGAGAAACGCTTAATCGAGCGGCACATTGCGGTTCGATTTTTGTTTTTGTTTCTATCCCTTAATTAAAAAACATTTCTAGGTTTTATATTTTGTTTCCACCAAAAAGAGGATAATGATCAAGCTGGAAAGTTGCAGAAGATTTTTTTTCCTGAAAGTTCTCTTTTTGTTCAGAAATTTCATTTTTTTTCTTTTAGATTTTTGGTAATTTTGGCTGAATTAGCTTCGTTTTGATAGAATATTTGCTCTGCTGTTATAACTAGGACTATGGGAAGTGTCCGGTTACAGGGGAACCGCTTACCATGGAGGACATTGTCCCAGTCAAAACCGGCAAGGTGATTATACTATTGTTGGTTTCATTACATGTTTTCTTTGCGTCTTTATGACTTTGTGAGCTGATAGGTTTTGTTTTATATTTGTTTGATGCAGATTGTGAAGCCCAGATCTTTAACAGCAGCTAGCATCCCAGGGATGCTTGGAATGTTTCAGAATGTATGTTATCCTTTATATATATACACCTTTCTTACGCTTCCTTTTAATGTCTTAATTGGTTCAAGTTTGAAGATCATGCTTTTCTTTTTGTTATATGTGAGTGTGGTGGGGAAATGGATTTTCTCTTGTTATCTGTAACTTGTAATAACCTTGGTGTTGGTTTTACCATAGGAGTCTTACTATGTTTCTTTTATTATCTAGAAATGAATAACTTCCATATAATTCGTCTTTTATTTTCTACATAATAGTTGCCAAAGGCAAAGTTTTACTATGTTTACATTGATTTTTCTTCAGTGTTTAATGTTGCGTTTCTTCCGTCATTGCAGGAATGGGATGCTTTGATGCTATCCAATTTTGCATTGGAGCAACAGCTGCATACAGCTAGGCAAGAGCTAAGTCATGCACTCTACCAGGTAACAACAATTGGGATATCGGTTAATTTTCATTTTGACATTCATGTAATCCTTTTTACTTACTGGTTTTTGTATGTTGTCTTATATCATGGCACTAGAAAGAGCATAAGATTTTATATGTTACTTTAGTTTAGATTGAAGCAAAAATCCTCTTGGTAATCTGGTTTGAGCTCTTTTTGTCAAAATCTATTTTACAATCCTACCACTAGTTATATTCCTTGTAACATTCACAAAGAAACATAATTTAGCTTGGTGTTTGTGTAAGGGCTTTCTTAGCTTTGAGTAGTTATATTCCTTGTAACATTCACAAATAAATGTTTATCTTCTACCATATTCAAAAGATCTCTCCAAAAGATCCATGTGGTTATGGAAAAGTACATCAAGTTTTAACTCACCATTGGCTTTTTCTTTTCCCTTTCTGATTCTTTTTTTTTAATCTGAATATAAGCAGTTCATTTTTTTTTTTATCATTTTCATACAGCATGATGCTGCCTGCCGTGTTATTGCAAGACTTAAAAAGGAAAGGGATGAAGCCAGGTCATTACTTGCACAAGCTGAGAGGCAGGCACCTTTGCCTTCATCTGCAGTTACTGCTGTGAGCAATGGAAAGAGAGGTTCTTTCTCAGTATGTTTTGATTAATGTTTATTTGTCTTTAATTTGTTATGTATCTTATTTGAAATTTATTTTTGTAATCATAGCTTCCGAGGAAGAAGATATGGGCCCTGGTGCAAAGAGAATGCG
The DNA here is from genome assembly GCA_005393395.2 of Gossypium australe. Classification (NCBI taxonomy): domain Eukaryota; kingdom Viridiplantae; phylum Streptophyta; class Magnoliopsida; order Malvales; family Malvaceae; genus Gossypium; species Gossypium australe. The sequence continues at coordinate 145,897,234 of CM016616.1, read as the reverse complement.
TCCCGGGGTTTCTGATAGTATTATTGCTGAGTTAACAGAATGTAATGCTGCTTTGTCTCAACAACGTAAAAAGCGCCAGGTACTTATCTTGGTTGATTCCAACTGCTTCATTGTAGACAAAATCTTCATATTGTCTTTTTTGCCCCTTCCTCCAATGTTTTCCTTGTGTTTTCTTTTCAGATACCTCCAACACTAGCTCCCATTGATGCTTTGGAGAGGTATACTCAACTTTCTAGTCATCCCCTTCACAAGACAAGCAAACCAGGGATCACTTCAATTGACATCAATCTTTCAAAGGTATGGCACTCCTTTTAGTTATCCCTTTAATAAACATATAGTTTTCTCTACACCTCTATGGATAGATGATTGTGTTTGGATGTTACATGTGGAATTGATATTTAGTTGCCAAAATTAAGGAACTGAGAAATATAGCTGTTAGAAACAAGGTGTAGCTGTTAAATTTGAAGTTATGTAAGGGTTATTACCAAGGTGATGGATAAGTTTATATTTTTGTTCTTTTTGTGCAACATTTTATGTCGCTCATATTATTAAATACCAAGGTGATGGCTAACCTATTGAATGTAATTTTTTGTTTTTATTGTGAAAATGGCCTAGTGGATTTATCCAGCACTATAGTACTTGAATTAGAGTATGTTAGGGAAATTTGTCTGACACTGCAAAATGTAAATTGGAATTGCCTCTAGCTTTTATGTTTTTGCTAGTCTTCAAAGCCTGTTAATTTACTTTCTTTTACTTCTACTTGTTAGGACATTGTTGCCACAGGTGGGATTGATTCAAATGCTGTTTTATTTGGTCGAACATCTGGAGAGATCTTATCAACACTCAGTGGTCACTCTAAGAAGGTTTAGTCAGTTTTCTCTACTGTATTGCCTTTTGAAACTTATTGTCTGACTCCAGTCTTCTTTTGTAGGTTACAAGTGTAAAATTCATGGCTCATAATGATGTATTTTTAAGTGGTTCTGCAGATAAGGTAAGCCAAAATTTCAAGTCTCAAGTTCTCGTTTTTGTTTTTCTTTCACGGTCGTTGTTTTTATGCTCCAGAAGAGATGTTTCTAAGAAGGATATAGTGTTCATGTTTTAATCATTCAAACATAACTATACCGCTCCATACTTTATTTTTTGTTTTAGCTTGCAACTCTGCATTATTGATTTTTGAATGTTGTAGACTGTACGCATTTGGCAAGGTTCTGAAGATGGAAACTACAATTGTAGGCATATTTTGAAAGATCATACAGCTGAGGTAAATATATGCTGAATTCAATTTCTCTCAGATACTGACTGTTACAATTATCAAATTCTACTTTTATTTCATTTATGATCTTTGTGAACACTAGAATAAGCTTACCTTGTACTCTTTCAGGTGCAAGCTGTAACAGTCCATGCCACAAATAACTACTTTGTAACTGCTTCGCTTGATGCAACATGGTGCTTTTATGATCTTTCCTCTGGCTTATGCTTGACACAGGTCCTAATCATTCTTTCTCCTCTCTCTAACCTGTGATGTTTGGCACGTTATTATTGCTCGTGAAGTACATGAATTAATTGGTCCCCTATTAGTTAACAATAACTTATGTTAGTATTTGAATCTCTTCAATTGACCTTTAATTTTGGGTGTGCTTAACTGATTCATGAAGTGCTCAAAAGTTAAAATCTGTGAGGTTTTTGAAACTAGTCATAGAGGACTACTGTGAGTTTCTTCTGCTTTCTAGCATGTTTTCAAATTTTCCACCGAGTGTCTTTAGGAATTTCAATGAAAATATGTAGTAACTATTTTCTCTATTGGTAAAGGTCATGGTGAAATGATGTTCTTTTTCTTTGAGTCAAATTTCCATTTCATTTTCTTTAAGAGGAAATCCTATATTATAATCCGGTTTTTTATTTTTGCAGGTTGAAGACCCTACAAATTCCATGGGTTATACATCTGCTGCATTTCATCCCGATGGTCTCATCCTTGGAACAGGCACCATAGGATCTACCGTTAGAATTTGGGATGTGAAGAGTCGGGTATTTACTATGTTCTGAGAACCAAACTTCTTTTTCTAAGTATATTTTAGTTACATTTCTTAAACCATTCTTTCTATGTTCAATCATCCTATAGGGAAATGTTGCTAACTTTGATGGACACACTGGTGCAGTAACAGCCATATCTTTTTCGGAAAATGGTTACTTCCTAGCAGTAAGCACTTATCAGCCAAAATTTTCACAATAGGTTGATAGCCGTGAATGAAATGATCTGATTTATTTATTTTTAACAATAGACTGCTGCACATGATGGTGTTAAGTTGTGGGATCTACGTAAATTAAAGAATTTCCGTTCTTTTGAGTTATATGATCAAGACACACCGACTAACTCTGGTACGTAATATCTTGACAACGGACTCAGTATTGCATGCTTCTATGTTAAGCTTGTCTCATATCAACTCTTTTTAGGAATGAGCAATAATTGTGTTGTTTTATCATGTAATAGTTCACTGTTTTGTCATTGTAAACAAGGTCCCAACATACACATTTTTCCGTGGGACTTTAGAGTTAGGAAAGACAAAAGAAAGTGAACGTACAAATATTTTATTTCTTGTGATTAGAGTTGTTTATTATAAAGGGCTATATTTTCAACAGCAGTTTAATTCTATTCTTTTTTCTTTCAGTGGATTTCGATCATAGTGGGAGTTACCTTGCAATTGCAGGCTCAGATATACGGTAGGTGCTCTCAGGGTCTCATATACAGGTCTTGACATATAGGATAGTTCCATGAACCTAAAACTCGATTTAGGACTGTTGTATGCACATCACATTTCACTAGTGTGTGTAAAGCTGTGTAGAGATTCTAAATAGCAACGATGTATGCCTCTTAACTGAAATTCCAAAGAATGTGTTTCATAAACTTACAATAAAAATTATGCTACCCCTTTCTCCGCAGTCGCACACGAACTCATCCTCTCCGAAATATTATATCAAAATTATTTTGCCATATGATACATGTTGGTTGATACTAATTTTAATTATCTGCTTCCAGAGTTTACCAAGTTGGCAGCGTGAAAGCAGAATGGAATTGCATCAAAACTTTACCTGATTTGTCCGGCACAGGTTCGTATTCTCTTCATGTTCCTCTCAGTTGATTTTATTTTGATTTTCTGCTGAGTTCGATATGCTGTATTCTTATTTGCAGGTAGAGCAACTTGTGTCAAATTTGGTCCTGATGCAAGGTACTTGGCAGTTGGATCAATGGATCGTAACCTTCGGGTATTTGGGCTTCCAGAAGAAGATGGTTCAACAGAACCATAAAAGGGGAAACAAAAGTCTCTTGTGCTTCCCATCCATATATATGGTAAGTTCTGATTAAACCATAGTTTTATGCCAACATTCACATGTGAGGTTAGGGCCTGAATGTCACCATTCCTCCATAATGTATGTCACCGTATCATCTAGAAGCGAATCGAAACTTATAAGACAATTTTGACTACTAGATTTCGAGTTTTGGTACCATTTTTTATAAATCTTTTTATCTTTAATTTTGTAATTGTGTACCCTAAACCAGTATTGTTAGGGTAGATAGATGGTATATGTATATTCTTCATGTTCACCATATAAATGAACATTGTGCATTTAGGCATCTCTTATCATTGCACACTGATAAAAAATTAATTGATTTATACGCATAATGATTTTTTTGCTTGGAGTAGAGGTCGAAATAAATATTAAACGAATAAAGAAAGCACATAATTTTTTAACTTACAAGCAATTTGCTATAATACAATTTAAGCCACAAAATGTAGGGCAAAGTCATTAAATCATGGATGGTACAAGTTAAAGAATAAAGAATAGCCTAAACCATATGTTTTTTAACATTTCAGCTGAAAATAAATAAACTTTAAATCTCGTTTGACTTGCTTTCAGTTTTGAAAGTGTTTTGATGCATGTGTGAATCCCCAAAGCTGCAAAAGTACCAAAAAATAAACATTAAACGATATAAAGTACAATCTATGCAAGATTATACCCTTACGAATTTGCATGCATGCCAATACGAATATGTTTATTTTATTAAAAAATCTATGTACTTGAAGTATCTGTGGAAGGTTATACCCTTATATGCATGTTCAAATATATGTCAAGAACGTATGACAGACATGAACGAATAAACAAACATAAGGGCTCACTGGTATAGGTAAAGTTTTGTTGTAAAAAACTTGTGTTCTTCGAATGTCCATATTTTACCTTTCATTTAAGCTATTAACTTAAAGATGCAGTGCCCTTTTATCATATTTGAGATCCCAATCACTTAAGTTTTTGGTTCAGGCTTAATGTTGAGTAAACAGATAACCAGAAAATTATTAGAACTGAAACTGGTCAAAAGAAACTAACGTTACCTCGATGTTCTTTGGTTCAAAGTCTTGGTTATGAGCCAAACATAAGTTCCCAAATGTTTCACAAGCTCCGCTTGTTCCACTTAATCTTATTTCAGAGAGAATAATATCACCATCGTGAAGAAACATATAAAAATAATACAAAGCTACTTGGCACACATCTACTAGAGAAAACAGCAAACTTTGACTTACAGATCTTCATCCAAGCTCAATGCAAAGTTGCCACCGCCTCCGAGTGCTAACAAGTCATTCACACATATATAGTAATAACGATTTGCACCTGTTCAGATAATATGATACGAGATCAGAAAATCAACCAGCAGCAACTCGAGCAGGGTGCTCAAATTTTTTGTCAAGAAGGCACTAGTCTCTCACTGAATAATATTTGGCATATTAATAGTTTAAACACGTTTATTAACTGTCCATGCCATTTCCTATATGGTTTCAAGAAAGAAACAAAAAATACAAAAGGATTAACATTTTCTTAGGATGTGGAGGTTTTATAAGCAGCATGAATATCCAATATAATAGTGAGAAAATGCTTTTGTCAGAATGGCGTATCAATGTGATCCTCCAAATGCATGAAAAAACTTGAAGATAATTAAACATGCTCATGCCAGATACATACCAATATCTGATATATACACCCGAATCTGAGTAATGTAATATTAAATTAATCTTTCTCTTTATGTATGTCACCATAATATGTAGGCAGTGAAATGAAGTAAACAACATAGCATACCAGTGGGTCTAAATAGCCTCGGCTCACCATACTTGGTTGTGAATACAAACGTCTGGTTTGTTCCCTGTCATAAAATAAGAGGAAATAAAGCTAAAACAAGGACAAATTTACAGTATATAATTTAAGAAATGAAAGGACATAGTGCACACATGCAACAATTCAGAAAGAGAAATCATGTCATGATGCAAACAAAACTTTATTCAAAACAGGCCTGTAGCATACTTGATATTTTCTCTTCGGTGTTGGTTTCAAAGGGCATTCTAACATTGCACCAAAGACAGCTCCTTGCCTGTCTCCAGTAATCTATAATTTACACAAAAATGCAAATAATTACAAGTATTAGAAACTAATTAAGCATTGCAAAATTCAGAGACTCAGAAACAACCTCTAATGACAATTGCATTCGTTAACATATAAACACCAACATACCAGCAAACAAGGGCCAGGAAGCTCAGCACTCTTACGAATCAGTGTACGAAGTGATATACCATGCTTCAACGTACTGCCCTTCATTTGATAGAGTTAGTAACAAACTGAGATCAAATACCAAAAGCAAGCTGCAATGCTTATTGCAAAATTTACCTATACAACAACATCCATTGACACCCTTTAACAATATTGGGAAGGGAAGACGTCAAGAACTCATACAAATTATAGTTAATGAATACAGATTCATCAGAAAGTTTTGGTGGAGCCTTCATCGGACTCTGTTCTTCTCTTGCTTCTTGAAATTCATCAGAAGGTTTTAGTGGAGACTTCATTGGACTCTGTTCTTCCCTTGCGTCATGAAATTCATCAGGTTTTAGTGGAGACTTCATTGGACTCTGTTCTTCTCTTGCTTCTTGAAATTCATCAGAGCTGGTACTCCTCCTTCCAGAAACACAGTCCTTATTCTCACTATGAAGTCTAATTCTAGCAATTTGCTTATTGTTACCATGAGTCCAATTTTTTTTATTATCTTCACAAGCCTTTTTTAATTCTTCAGTTGTACAAGTAGTGTATTCTTTAACACTATCCAGGACTTCATGTCGCGTCTCAAATTTCTTTTTCCATCTAACAGGAAGCGAAGGAACCGGCTTTAGTTCACCTCCATGATTATCCAATTTAGACTCACCATAGCTTAGTGATGGGATGATGTAAGAGAATATTGAAGACAAAGATTTTGACCCTTTGGTGTACCATCTGGCCTACACATCCAAAAATTTCATGTCATGAAATCATTACAACTAAAATTCACAACTTCCACAACTTAAGCTAATGAAGTTATTGCCTCTTTCAAATCATGGAGATATAGGGGAAGCATAAATTAATTAATTTGCCCAATACAAAAACCAAACAATTGAAGCTTCAAATGGAAGAACAAACCCCATGAATTTAGACCAATTTATGAAGGGGGGTATCGTAAGCCTAAACAATGACAACAAATTTTATGAGAAAAAGGTTACATTTCTTTAATCTATTAACCGTCCTTGCACAATCCAAGCTATCAAAACTTTTTTCTTTTTTGTTATGATTATGAATTAAATGAAATTAAATATAACATAAATCAGAAAATTTTAGTTATTTTTCAAATATAATAAATAAAACAAAAAAAGAACCATTGCCCATGTTCTTTTAAAAAAATATTCAATAAAAAAATTAGCTACATTAGCTAGATTTCCTATAAGTTACCCAGATCTTGATTCATAAAAATAAATACATTAAAAAGAAAACAAATAAATGAATTACCTGAGAAAGATCTGGTGGAGAAGATGGAGAAGAAGGAGAAGAAGGAGAAGAATGATGAGACGCTGAATCTGCAAATAAACGTGAAAGGCTTCCCGCTGCTTTGTTTTTCAATGTATACATTTTTTTCTCCCCCCCAAAAAATATATTTTTAAAGCTTTTAACCCATAAATATAAACAAATGAATGATCTTTTTACGTGTGCAGAATTGAAGGGAAAAACGTTTTAAACTTTTGATGGTTTGAAGAACATAGAAGAGGAAAGAGAATTGTCGGTGAGAAAATGACGGAAAATGGAAACAGAGAGAAAAGAGAAAAAAAAAGAGCGAAGGTGCGTAATTGATGCGTTCGGCTATTGCGTGATTTTTTGCGCAAATTGAAATTGTATTGTAGTATATATAGCTACCCTTTTTTTTAAATAAAAAAGTATTAATACAAAAATAAACTAGAAAAAACTAGAGGAGAATCTACGCATAATTGTAATTTTTTCTCTCCATTAAAAGCTAATTTAATAATTTGATTAGCTTCCATGTTATTTTTTTTAGGAACGTAATTATGGATAAATTTGATTTCTTTGAATAATGCGCTTTCGAAAAGGATTGTTTAATATCTCTAATGACTTTCGTATAATCTGTCTGTAACAAAATTTTGTCATAAATATTTACTTGTGCTAATGTGACACCATCAAGGATACCCCTCAATTCAACTTCATAAATAGAACAAATCTCTATTCTACGATTAAAACCAAAGATCTACTGGCCATTTTGGTCTCTCAAGACTCCACCTGTATTAATCTTAACCGCTATCCATTTTATTTTTTATAATCATTTGCATATTATAATTTAGGGATAATTATTGAAATTGTACATGAATTTTGATAGAATTTACAATATTATATAACAACTTTAATTTTGTATATTTGTATTAGACCTGCTCATGGGCCGGGCCGCTCAAAAAGTGTGAGAGTTTAGGTAAAAATATAGGCCCGAAAAATCGGTTTGGACAAAAAATTAAGGCTCGTTTAGACAATGGGTTGGGTCTTGGGTAAATTTTTTCTGCCCGAGCCTGGCCCGAATATGTAAAAAAAACTGCAATTTTTTTGTTGTTTTTTTTACTTTTTTTTTTTGCTGTTTTCTTGTTGATTTTTCACTATTTTGCTATAAATTTACTATTTTGTTGTTTTATTGTTAATTTTGTTATTTTAGAGGCATTTGCTTGTTAAGTTACACTTATTTTAGTGTTAGTATACATATTTTTAAAAAATTATTTTCAAAAATATATATATATATAAAATAATATTTAAAAAATTAATACGGGTCAGGCCCGAGTTTTAACATTTTTATTTGGGCTAGACTTGGGCAAAATTTTAGTCTCATTTTCAGGCTGGGCCTGGGCCTAGCAAACAAGCCTAAAATTTTGGTTGGGCCCAACCCATTAGCACCTCTACTTTGTATACATCAAATTTTAATTTTGGTTCAATTTTTACATCTCACTAACTCGTTATTTATGTGGTAACAATGACGGAGCCACAAATTTTTTGGGTGCCGAAATTAAATTGTATCTTTTTTACGATAGTAAAAATACAATTTTACCATTTTATTAGTCTATATCTTTATAATTTTTAAAGGATTAAATCAAATTTTTATTATTTTTTAGGGGCCCAAGTGTAATTTTATCATTACTAATTTAAAATTTTATAAATTATAAAAAAACTAAATAAAAAATATTCATTTTAAGGGGGCTGGCAGACTCCGCCACTGTGTGGCATATTTTTTTTATTAAATCGTGTAAATTATTGACATGATGTTTTATTAGATTAGAAAACAAATAAACAAATTTAAATTATTTCCACCTATATTAAGAAATAGATTTATTGGGGAAAATAAGAAACCTTTTCTTAAGACTTGTTTTTTATTTAATTCTAAGTGGAAAGAATTTAAATATGTTTGTTTGTTTTTTAACTTAACAAAACATCATGTCAGCAATTTTTAGATGATTTAATAGAAAATTGTACCACATGAATAATGGAGACAGTAAAATATGAAAATTGAATCAAAATTAAAATTTAATATATAATATTATAAATGGTATAAAAATTCATGCATAATTTTATTATTTATCCCTATAATTTATATCCGCTTTATTAATTATTATTTGGCTCTTCAGTTATACCTATTTTTTAAATTTGCTACTTGAAAGTTTTGTTCAATTTACTATTTTGGTTGAAATTAACTCCGTAAGAAATAAAAAAACTGAGAGGCATACAGAACGACCTGAAAATTTTTGCTTGTACCAACGTGATGGGATATTTGTTACGGGCTACGGATCAAAATCTGTCATGGAATATATGAAAAAATCCATTTACTTAAAAATTTGATAATGCAACGGAACAACTTAGTAAAATTTTTATTTTGTCGATAGATTTTAATTTTGATTGTCGATGTAATTTAAATTGTATTATTAAATTTGAGAGAGTTCGATTATATAAACACTTGTAATGATCCCACTCAATTGTATGTATAATTCGATTTTTTAATTTAAAAAACTAAAGCTAAAACTATATTTAAAAATCATAAAAAAAATTAAATAATCAAATTGTATTCGATGATAAAGATTTGATAATCAATTTTAGAATATTTGTGCTAAGGGAAATCAACATAAGCCAGGTGACCTAACAATGTAATTGATTAATAGCTATAGAAAACAATTTTTTGTTTCTTTTTAAATTTTTAAATTTTTTTGTAATTAACAAAATACTATAAAAACAATAATTTGTTTCCATTCATTTAATTTAATGTAAAAAATGTTTAATTTAATTTTTTTGTAATTTTAAAAATTAATATATTTTTTATTTTTTAAAATAATTTCCTTAAAAAATCATATTATAATGTTATCATTGTTATATGTTACTGTTTGAAAGTGTCACATATACCAAATTTGAAAGTTCGAGTACTAAGGCTTCCTTTGGATGGAATCGAGTTTCAATGCGTTGGCTTTTTTAGGCTAAAAAAATTGCAACTGAAATGTTAGTAAACGCAAGGCTGTTTGGAAAGCATTCTTCAGTACGTTGAGAATGCATTTCACCTCACTGGAGGCTTAAATCCAGACCGGAGCCTTTTGGTCCAGTAAAAAATTAGCAACTTCAGTTGCTTTTTCTTTTCCTCTTTTACCCATATATTATTTTTTTTCTTTCTTATTCTAGAGTTGCTTCATTATTTTATCTTTCAATAATGTTTTACTTTTCTAAAGGCTCAATAATTTCAATAATGAAGTGAGCCCCTATAATTAAATATATGATTAATTTTTAAAATATTAAATAAAATAAACTTTTGAATTTTTCTCGAGATTTAATTTATTTTTAATTATTTATTATTAAAAATATTATTAAAAATAAATATAATTGCAACAATTTTTAATCATTTATTAATTTTATAATTGTTAATTTTAAAAACTTTTATTACATACCATTTCTAATCTAATGTCCTTAAAAGTCATTTTCTATTCTCATTTTACTGTTACAGCTGCGTTTGAATCCAAACGCAAACTCCACCGTTGTTTCTAATCTCACTGCTACAGTATCTAATCTCACAGCCAGCGCTATTTTGAACCTCACCGGAAGTAAACACACCGCCCATCGAAACTAAGCCTAAGTCAAGGAAAGAATTATAAGTATTAATTAGGAAGAAAGTGACACATTCAGGGGCTAAATTAGTATTTAAGCCAACTTGAAACGAAGTGGAAAAAGCGAAAGATATGGCACCGTCATTATCATGAACTTACTCGGAGATCCGACGAGCGCAGCGCCGGCGTTCAAACCAGAATCCATCGCCGACCCACGGATCCTCCATGCCCAAGCTCTGAAATCCTCGCGCGTTGATCGTTCCATTTTCAACAATTTAATCACCCTTTACGCCAAATCCAACCTTCTCGATTCCTCACTTCGTGTTTTCAAACAAATACCATCACCCAACATCGTCTCATGGACTTCTCTCATCTCAGTTCACTCCAGTTCTCCACTCTCCCTCACTTTGTTTCTCTCCATGCTTCGCCGCCCTATTCTCCCCAACCAGCGGACGTTAGCTTCTCTTTTCAAAGCCTGCGTTTCCCTTCCTCGTTGCCTTTTCTTCGGTCTTTCTTTGCACGCTCTTTCCTTTAAGCTTTCACTTAATGCTCAACCTTTTTCTGGTTCCGCGTTGGTTAACTTTTATTCAAAAAATCGGCTTCCAATTGATGCAAGAAAAGTGTTCGATGAAATGCCTGAACGAGATGAAGTTTGTTATGCAGCGGTGATTGTTGGGTTGGCGCAGAATTCCAAGCCGCTTGAATCTTTGTCTTTGTTTGCTGCGATGAAGTCTAGCAATGTGGGTTCTACCATGTATAGTGTTTCTGGGGCGTTACGGGCGGTGTCGGATTTGGCAGCCTTGGAGCAATGCAGGATGATTCACGGGCACGCGGTTGTTACTGGGTTCGATAAGAATGTGATCGTGGGGAGTGCTTTGGTTGATGGGTATGGGAAATCGGGGCTTGTTTCAGATGCACGAAAGGTGTTCGACGAAAATATTGCTGTGATGAATATTGTAGGGTGGAATGCTTTGATGGCAGGTTATGCACAGCAAGGTGATTCGAGTTCGGTGATCAAGTTGTTTCAATCGATGGCAAATGTAAGGTTTGTGCCGGACGAGTATAGCTTTTTAGCTGCGCTTTCGGGTTTTTACAATGCTGGCTTGGTTGGTGAATCCGAGATATGGTTGAAGAGGATGAAATTGGAGTATGGTATCGAACCGGGGCTTGAGCATTATACATGTTTGATCGGTGCATTGGGCAAAGCCGGGCGTTTGGAAGATGCCGAGAGGATTGCAACAACGATGCCGTTTAACCCTGATGCTGCAGTGTGGAGATCATTGTTGTCAAGTTGTGCTCATCATGGTGCAGCGGATATGGCTTTGAGGATGGCTAGGAGATTGTTAGAATTGGATCCTAACGACGATTCAGCTTATACGATAGCTGCAAATGTCTTATCAGTTGCAGGCAGATGGTCTGATGTTGCCGACATAAGGAAACTGATGAAAGATCGGAGAGTGAAAAAGGAAGTCGGAAAAAGTTGGGTTGAAGTCAAGGGGGAAGTTCACATGTTCATGGCAGGGGATAGGAAGCACGAGAGAACCGAAGAAATCTACGAAAAGTTGGCCGAGTTAATGGAATCAATCGAAAAGCTAGGGTACAAGCCGGTATGGGACGAGATGTTGCATGAAGTTGGGAAAGGGGAGAAAAAAGAAGCACTTTGGTATCATAGTGAGAAGTTGGCATTAGCGTACGGGATAGTGAGCGGAGCCGCACCGGCAGGGAAACCGATGAGGATAGTAAAGAATCTCCGAATCTGCAAGGACTGTCACGAAGCTTTTAAGTACATAAGCAGAGCAATAGATAAAGAGATCATTGTAAGGGATGTTAACAGATACCATAAGTTCTTGAATGGTAGTTGTACTTGTGGGGATATTTGGTAACAAATTATAAAATGTTGGATCACATTTTTTCTCAAACAATCATTTGGAACGTGTTGCTTAAACCTCTGTTATTGGATTGGATCAGTTTTAAAATTTATTTCGATTGGCTCACCAGTTGAGATCCTTCAATCGGGTGAGTTCTTCTACAGATGAGCCTTGGCGTGATGAGGTAATTAGATATAAAGTTTTAACCTTTATTTGGAAAGATATAAAATTTATTTAGCAACAAATAATTTGAATTTACAAATTTCTTTTTTTTTTTTTTCAAAATATTATTTAATTTTTACGCGTGTGCAACACGTGGTGAATGAGCAAGTGGGCATAAAGTAGAAAAGCTCAAGAGACAGAAACATAGCCATTGAATTTGGAAAAGGTCAACTTAAGGAGGCGTATTCAATCTGATTCTGATTCCCTCTTTAAAAAAGAAACAAAGGACAAAATAATATGGTTAAATGGATCCCACACGCCATGCTTTCTCCAATTTAAACGAGTTTCAAATTGATCAACCCTGGTTTTATGGTGAATTCCTAGCAATAGCATTCATCATATCCCCCCCCCCCCCTTCCCAAAAAAAACCCAACATCCTTTGAATACTATCTTCTTTTATCTTGTTTTCTGTGTTTGATTCAGTAGTTTTTTTATTTTTTGTTGCTGTCGACACCTGAATAAGCTCTCACAAGTCAAACCAGATTTTAAAGAAAGTGCGTCCTTTTTTTTTCCCCCTTTCATTTTTCATCTTGTTTGGATATTTTGATTGTTGAAACATGAAAGTTTGATTTTGTTCTGAAATGGGTTTTTGATGTTTTTTGTTATTTTTGGGGATTTTGCAGTGTACCCAAGGGTGAAGGTCAAAGAACCAGACCAATATGACCAACAAGTTATCCAGGATTCTGTTTTGTCTTTGAAGGATGTTCTGTTTCTCTCTATGCTTGATTCTTATTTTCCAGGTAATTTTTTTTCTTTGCTGTTTGTTTGAAGTTTTATTGCTCTGTAAAATCAGTTTCCCTTTGATTTTATCAAACATATTTCAGTGGTTTGGGTGCATTTCATAAAAAAAGAAGAAGATTTGTTTGATTAATTTGATACTTGGTCAAAGTTGAATGATTTATGTAATTTATGTTTGTTTCTTAAAAAGGGTATTTGAAGGATGTTTCATAATCCTACGTTTGATCCCACTCATGAAAACCAGTTAATGATTTGAAAGCTCTCTGAAAGTTTGATGTTTTGCTAAATTCCAATATTATTGATTTATGTTCAATTTTTTATTTAATTAAAAATATTACATTTTTTTATCTCATATATATAGAAAATAATGAAAATTTCGAGTTATATAGTCTTTAATTATTTGACAGGGAAAAGACATGAAGATGATGTTTCTCCGATGCCCACAGCAAGAATTCCAAAGTCTTACCATGCACCAGAAGTAGATAAACATTCAGATTCTACATCTGAAGGTAGGTTTTTTATTTATGGTACGATATTTGGATTCAGGTGTGAGTGTGAGTGTGAGATATGGTATGCTTGATTTTTATAAGCTTTTTCATATATTTGGAGGATCGAACAACATAATATTATATGCACTTCCCAATTCATTTAATTCGAGTGTCAAGTATAAGTGTCTGGTACGATCAAGGTTAACTTTTTTTCCATATTATTTTGTATCTTCGGATGATGATATCTTTATATTTAAATATGTATCGGATACGAATATATTTTATCTTGAGTGTTAACATAATCTTGCAGAAGCAGAGCAAAACAAGACGAAAGCTGAAGAGGAGGAAACTAGACCCAACATTAGAGTCAGTTCAACTCCACGTCCTCGGGCTGTCATATCAAGTCCTGGTAATTACATTTTAGTTCACTGAGTATCGGATACGAGTACATGTCCTCGAAAGATATTTGAAAGAATATATCTGATACTTACATTGGTATATGAATCGAATATGGTATCTGAGGTACTAAAATACCAATAAGAACAAATTATACGAAAAACCTGGTATAATTGCAGCCTTCCATGCACAAGTGTCTGACATATTCAGAATGCTCGAACTCATCTTTTTTTCTGCATTTTCAGACAATGACGCATTGATCAGAAATAAAAACAAGATCGAAGGGAGACAACGAACGGCGTTGAAGAATCATAACACGGTTCAAAACCGACACACGACCCGAACCCATATCTTTGGTAAAAGTCCTGTAAGAACAAACAAGTCCAATGATGGTGGTGGTGATGACTGTAATGTTGAAATTAAAGGGAAGAAAGGATCAAGACCAACTGTTTCAAGTCAGAGAAAACACCTTATAACTCAACGACCTGGTTGGCAAGATCCATAGAAAGTTTTAGCTGAATGCGGGTACTTGGTGTGAGCCTCGGATACGGGTAATATCCGATATGACCATCTTCGATTTTTTGTTCTTTTCAAGTTTTTATATATATATATATATTTGGATGATTTTTGAAGGGTTATTCCTTATATCCATTTTTGGGATGTCATTCACAATGCTTATATGCTTGAAAAAAATGAAGAGTTGAAATAATATTAGCATATGCACATTCTGATAATCTTCAAATAGAGTAGTACTTGGTACTTTAGAATATTCACATATATATATATATATATATAGTTTAAATTATTTGTGTTCGATATTTGTACACTATTTGAAACAATACTAGGCACACATTTAAGTATAATGGTTAAGCGGATTGAGTTTTAATTAAGTTGGTATTGATGTTGTTGTCTTTGTAGAAAAATGTGTGTTCAAACACGCCGAAATACGTTTATTCTCCCTATCAAAGCATTGTATAAAAAAAGTATAAATGTATACAATAAATTTATCTAAAACACTTCTTTTTACTTTTTCTTAAGTTCAATTTAATTTTATACATTCAAAAATTGTTACAAAAGTAGAAATAAGTGTTTTTAAGAGTATTTACTCAAACGCTTTGTGTGTGTTATTTTTATGTAATATTTTTATTCATTAATGGCTTCTTTCTCTAGAAATCTCATTTCTCGAAAGTAAGACTGACTTAGACAGATTTGAACCCAAGCAATATCTTAAAGCTACGTGGTTTGCCAATTTAAAGTTCTAATCCCGTGACACTAGAATGAACTTAGACAATTGATTGTCTGTATACATTTGAACTTGACCAATTATTTATCCAAATGCATTCCAAACATGGTTTTTAGTAATTTTAAATATTTTTATATAAATATAGTAAAAGTAACTATTATTAGTTAAATTTTGTATGTAAAAAAATTTTATTTTTAAAAAGTTGTTTTAATTTTATTGATGTAAATTGTAGTTGTTATTTGCATAGAATTTTAAACATATTAATTATCACTTAATTAATATTAAAGTTAATTATATTAATTAGTTATTATTTTGAATAATATTACTTTTCATTAACTACATAAAGTGAAATAATATTGTATGTTGAATATGTGAAAATGATTTGATTATTATTTGAAAATTTCTATTATAATATTTAAATTTATAAGTTACTATATTTTAATTATATTCAATAATTCAAATAAGAAATATTATTTTACACTAATTACCGCAATTAAAAGTACAACATATAAAAAATAATTAAATATAAAACATGTAAAATTGCATGCAACATCTTCAAACCATGAACCTTATTACATCCTTAAACTATAAATGTCATATCAATAAAGTCCTTCCGTTACTAAAATTGTTAATTTAACTATTGAACGAGACATTAAATCTTATTCAACATAATTTAAAGGGTGAACTATATAAATGATCACTCAACTATACCCGCGTTCCTATTTTGGTTAGCCAACTTTAAAATTTTTCAATTTAGGTCACCAGCCGTTAAATAGATAATAGAAAGTCTTTTTTTAACTGGGTTTTACAAATTTATATATGTAGAATACCTTTATTTTAAAAGCTAAAAGCTTTGGTTAGGAAGTTTGAGGATCAAGTTGATAGAATTTGTAAATGTGAATGATTGAATTTATTAAATTATTTAGAATTAGGATCAAATTGATAGAACATGTAGGTATTGAGGACTAAATGTGTTATTATACCAATTAGAAAAAGGCTTTCCGGCAGGTGATCAAAACAGGAACGAATTCAAACATTAGTGCCTAAATTGAAATTTTTTAAAGTTGAATGACCAAAACAAGAATGCTAGCATAGTTGGATGACCATTTGTATAATTTACCCTAATTTAAAATGAATATTGGGTTTTGGAGGTTTTCGAAACTTTTACAAAAATTATTGTTCAAGCTCTCTCACTCTCATTTTAGTTTTACCTTATTTTTAGTTTTAAATTTTAAAAGTTACGTGGCAAACATTTTAATTTTCTTTAAAATTTTTATTTTAATTTATGTCACATGAGATTTTACATTTCATTTTGTTGGGACGAAACCCAACCTGAGGAAATACTGCGAAAGCACAATCGGTATTCTTTCACTCAAAAATCAATTCAGTAATTATGACAAACACAATAACACAATATATCAAGAATTGATGCAAATAAACCACAATATCACAAGCAAAAATAATAAATTGAGACACATAATTTTTACGTGAAAAACCCTTTAAAGCAAAGGGTAAAAACCGTGAGATTTGAACGTTCACAAAAAATTTCACTATAATATAAAATTTGCTATAAGATCACAACCAAGCCTCAATAAAGACTATACAACTCAAATAAGGCTATCAACAAATAATTTCAAGCAAACATTAAGAGAAAAGTTGAGAATATTACAAAAAAATGAGCTGACTTTGAAAGTCGAAAAACCCAAAATTACAATATCCCAAACGAAAATTAGACCGTACACATTAAAAATCTTCGACTATAATAGCTACATTAAAAAATCAACTCCAACAGACACCAAAAGAACTTCCAATTGAAGAAAATACAATGGCTGGTCTATGTAAATATATATATATTCTCTTCCATTTTTTCTTTCACTTGTAGCACACACTATGTTTTTTTAGCAGCCCCTAAAACATATATGTGTAGAGCACATGTAGAAATGGGTTCCGCATAATAGGGCAAACTACAACCCAACACATTTAATAGTTAAATTAATAATTTTAATAAAATAATATTATTAATATAAGATTAATAATTTAACGTTTTGAAATTAGAATGAAATTTATAATTTAAGATGACTAATATAACTCTAAATAATTATGTATAATAAAAAAAATTGATTCAAACCCGACTTCACTTAAACCATCAACACATGTAATCTAATATGAACTAGTTGGAATTGACAACAACCTTATCCAAGATCCGACCCAAGTGAACTAAATGGGTATAACCAGGCCGTACATCTGAAACTCATCTTATCCCAATCTTATTGGACAAAATCTGCCCACATCAGCTCGGATAACTTTTACACCCATCCGCTTCCCATACCGTGTTGAAACTTGAAAGCTCCTTTGGCTTTTATCACCTTCCACTGCCAAAGAAAAAAAGAAACTCCATTTGCTGCCATTGTTACAGTTAAAGTGGAGATCACCATGGCTGCAACAGCTGCAGCAGCAGTAGTCGGTTCATCCTTCTCTCAATCTATCCACACCCTTAAATGCTTGCGTTTCAAGCAACTCGCCGCCGCCGATCATCACCATACCCCCCTCCTCAGAATCCCCTCCGCTCGCGTCTTATCACCTTCTTCGATATCCCATCATCAGTCTTACTTCACTCACGAGCTTTTTCACACTGCCGTTGTCACAGTTCAGAAGTGGCGCGCGCTTAAGGTGTCCGCCGCTGTTGCTCAACAAGAGACGGCGGTAACCGCCGAAAGTCCGGTGGAAGAAGAGAAGGTCGAGGAGGTAGAAGGTGAGGCTGAAGCTGAAGCTGAAGCTGAAGCTGAGTCTACTTTGAACACTAAACTTTACTTTGGGAACTTGCCTTACAATGTTGATAGTGCCCAACTTGCTGGGATAATCCAAGAATATGGCAGTCCAGAGCTTGTTGAGGTACGTCCTATGTCTTATGTCATTAATTTAACTCATCAATTACCAGTATGTTGTGGTTTGTTACCCGAGTTTCGGATAAAATTAAGACACCGATATTAGAAACCGGTACTCATCATAAGATTTTCGAATCGGAAGGCACGACTCCATGACCGAATATTTGTGATCGTAATTGGTTCAAATCATTGTTATCTCCAAATGTGATGATTTAATGAACTGAAGTCATGCTTATTGGAATTTGGATTGGAGTTTAATTAGATCGAGAATTGATGGGTCTAAACAAAAGGTTCAACCAATTTTAAATCAGATTTGAGCAAATAGATCTCTATTTCTTTAACCATGTAAATATTTTAATAATTTATTTAATTAAAATTAAAATGATTGACTAATAATTGAGTGACCTAATTAATTTGACTACCGATCCGGTTTTAGATAACTAAAATCTCCATCCATACGCGATAACATTAGATTGATCAGAAACCGGAAGAGAGAAATGCAGGTCTCGTTTCGAATTTTCGTACATTTGAAGGATCAATTTATAATGGAATATTTGCTGATCCTGTCGGATACAAATTCAAACACAACGTATTTAAAAAAAAATGAAAAGTTAGGATCAAATGCGCAATAATTAACTCTTCGCTTTTTCCTCTGAAAATTGATGGATTTTGTGAATGATTTCAGGTGCTTTACAATAGGGAAACCGGTAAAAGCAGAGGCTTTGCATTCGTCACCATGAGCACCATTGAAGATTGCAATACAATTATCCAAAACCTCGATGGAAGTGTAAGAACTCGTAATTCTAAACACACACACACACACACACGACACAAATGTTTCAATAAATTCAGACAGTAACTCCCTTCTTGGCGTTTCCAGGAATATCTTGGTCGAACGTTGAGAGTGAACTTTTCAGACAAACCCAGACCAAGAGAACCATTGTACCCAGAAACCGAACACAAGCTTTTTGTAGGGAACCTGTCGTGGTCTGTCACATCTGAAATCTTAACACAAGCTTTCCAAGAATATGGGAATGTGGTCGGAGCTAGGGTTTTGTATGATGGTGAGACAGGACGATCTCGAGGTTATGGTTTCGTTAGCTACTCCACAAAATCAGAGATGGAAGCTGCCATTCAATCTCTCAATGGAGTGGTATTATCATTATCAATACATGCATATATATATTAGATCGATTTTTATTTTTAGAATATTCACATCCGAAATTTATCTAAATATATTGCATTCGAATTTGAGTAAGAGCAACTCATGTTTGTTAGATTGATGTGTTAGGAACTGGAAGGAAGGGCATTGCGAGTGAGCTTGGCTCAAGGAAGACGACCATGAAACAAAGCATTATTTGGGCTGTAATTTCGTCCATATTTCTTGATGGAATATTTAATCATTCACATAAAATTAATATAAACTGAGGACCTCAAAGTTCCCTTTCATTTCTCTGTCTATCAGGGGAAATGGTTTTACTGATCAGTTCGGTAAATTAGGTTTTGATTTAAGTAGATCCATTTATTTGGTTATGTCATTGAATTTTATTATTAAATTGATAGATTTAATATTTAATATTTTTTAATTATTTTTAATATATTTTAAATAAGTTGGTTATTTAATCTAACAGATCAATGTAAATGTTAAGTCGGTTCGGTTAGGTCCGACTATATGATATAAATCTGTTGTATTTGATTATTATATATGATGGTTGGTTAAGTTGAAAAACACTAATTGAACCGGCCGAACTAATTATTTGCTCACCCTTATCTATGTACTATAGGAGTGGAACCACTATCAAAAAGAATGGGCAAAACGATACTTATAAATGAGATAAAGGAGTAGAATAATTTTTCGTTAAAATTATGTCATTAAATACTTATTTTAGCTTTTTATATATAAAGTATAATAATAAATTTAATCATTCACTTTTATCCTTTTATTCAATTTGGATTCTACCTTTTATTTTTACTTTATTTGTTGGATTTTTTTTATAACAGAAAATATCAATTGGTAATCTTCGAAATAAGTAGCTAATGGTTATTTTGCTCTTTAAATTAAAGCATATGGATTAATTTGTTTATTTTTCAATAGAGAAGCCAAAACTGTAATTTGAATAAATATTTGACACATGTTACACTCTCAGCTCATTTATAAATAAGAGCGAAGTTAGAAATTATTTGAGACGGAATTAAATTATATATTTTTATATTAGTTAAAATGAAATTTCACCATTTACTTAATGTATACCCTACTTATAGAATCTAAAAACTCTACAGTTACGAATGAAATAGTATTCGTTCTTAAACTACATAATTAAAAATAAAATTAATAAATCATGAAATTTAAATTCAATAATAATTAAAAAATATAAATTAATATAAAAAATGAATTATGATGTCAAATTTTTAGTTCTTGACTTTTTTTCTAAATAATTAATTCCATTTAGATATTTTGAATTCATTTTTTTATGAATTATAAGAAGAGAGTAAAACTCTAATAATAACACAATTTGAATCTAGATCACACTTGAGGTAGTGAATTAGACCAATAAAAAATAAAGACAATAAAATATTAACCGTTAGACCAATAAAAAATAAAGACAATAAAAAGAGTAAACATGTCTTTTCAATAATCATGCCAACAAAGTAATTAACTATATTTAATTAAAAACCATTCTATAAATTATATATATATACACATATGATATTAAAAGAAAATTGCAAAATATTTTTGTTTTTTTTTTTTTGAAAGAGAAAATTGCAAAATATGTGGAAGTGAAACAGATAGCAAGCTAGCAATAGCCTGCTGAGGGAATTAGGGATAAAACTTTTATTTATTTATTTATTTATTTTAAAACATTTCTTTTTGTTCTATTAAGTCCCACAAACAAATTCTCCATTCACAGTGACGGCTACAAAATTTGGAAATTTAAAAAGAAAAAAGAAAACCCAAAAGTTTCGGTGTAGAGTGCAGACATTAGACAACTGAGCCAAAAATACAGCAAAGCACACTTCCAAAAAAAAAAACAGTGGACAAAAGCTTCTCTCAAATCTATGTTTCTAAAGGTATCACTTTCTTCTTTTTATTTAAATACCCATCTTAGGTTTCTTCTTACTTTTATTGTTTTTTTTTTGTGGGTTTTTTTTTTAATGTTCATTTGAGAGGGTTTTTTTTTTTTTATGTTCATTTGAGAGTATTGAAATGTGGGAGCTTTTCTTTTTGGTGGTGCAGATCTTGAGGTAGTGAAGGCAGTTTTAGGATCTATTTAAAAAAGGGTTTTTTGATTCTTTTGGGGGGTTTTAGGGGGTTTCAGCAATGTCATCTCCTTATCCCATTCCAGTTTCTGCTACTCAGGTGCTTGAAAAGAGAACCCTTTTTTTTTTTTCATTGCTTTATCTTTGGTTCTTATCTAAAAAGTTTTGATTTTTATTGTTTTTTTGAAATGTGTAGTTGAAATGAATAGATATAAAATCTGGGTTTTTTTTTCTCTTTTGTTGTTGTTCTTCCTTGTATTGGGTTTTAAAAATTTTTCTT
The DNA here is from genome assembly GCA_005393395.2 of Gossypium australe. Taxonomy (NCBI): domain Eukaryota; kingdom Viridiplantae; phylum Streptophyta; class Magnoliopsida; order Malvales; family Malvaceae; genus Gossypium; species Gossypium australe. The sequence goes on along the minus strand of CM016616.1, from coordinate 145,875,387 downwards.
TTCAGGTGGGAACATATTTTGTGGGGCAATATTATCAGGTACTTCAACAAGAGCCACACTTGGTGCACCAGTTTTACAGTGATTCCAGTACCATGGTTCGTGTCGACGGCAATATCAGGGAAACCGCCGCTGCGATGCTGGTACTTTTCTCTAGTTTATCGAGTTTGCATTGTATAATCTTCAAGAAAAATAAGGTTTTTTTTGTCTTTTTTTGTTACATTTTCATGGAGTATCTAAGTAGATGGTTCTGTTCAATATTCACAATATTTTAGTTCATTAAATGTATTCTGTGTCTGTTCTTCATATTCAATAATCACATATTGATCGGAAGTTAGCATTTCGATTTGTAATTAATGGTCCTATGAAAGCAGTAGTAGAGGATAATGTTGTCATTTGGTAATAACGACCCGTTTTCATACTGGTTTTTATTGTTTATTTATGCACTGACTGAATGGTACTATAGGCTTATTGATTCCGTTTCCTTTTTTCTTTTTTTGGCTATTTTCATTTGGAAGCAAATACATGCTCTTGTTATGTCGCTTAACTTTACCGGGATTGAAATAAAGACGGCATATTCCCTAGAATCTTGGAATGGAGGTGTGCTAGTGATGGTTTCCGGTTCGGTGCAAGTGAAGGATTTCAATATCAGGAGGAAATTCATGCAAATGTTCTTTCTTGCACCGCAAGAGAAAGGCTATTTCGTTCTAAATGACATCTTTCACTATATTGATGAGGAACAAATTCACCAACATCCGACAGTCCTATTAGCCCAGCACAATCTTGATCTTAAACTCAATGCTTTTGTGACAAATCCTGAACCAGGTATTTCCCGTCCTTGTTTGAAATCTGCAATTTGTAATGAACTACAAATACAATTCAATGCGACTGTATACCTTGCATTTCTTTAAATGTATTACCCATTTTAGGGAATGCGTTATTTTTATGATGGCATTGAGATCTATACGTTTTTTAATGGAGTTGTAGATTATTAATTTCAGATTTCTTTTTAATTTCTGATTATAGACTGATTCTGTAATATGTCTGCACATTAATTTTCGTTGTAGTACCAAGCTATATGCTGGGAGGAGATATCCACGGACGGGAATTTTTGGCTCACGATGATGCCAAAGAAAATGGTCTTGTTGACAAGTATAGTTTCCTGGAACAACAATTACAGCAAGCTCCGGCATCTGAAAGTATTGTGGAGAACAACAGTGTGCACGAGTCCAATGGTTTGCTTCTGCATACAGTGAATTCTGTCCAAGAGCATGTGCCTCCTACTATCGAGGAACCTGTCGGGGAACCCCAAAAGCAAACCTATGCCTCTATTGTATGTTCTGCCCACAGTAGATAATTTCATGTCGTTCATATCCTTATATGCTCAAACAAAATATTTGTGTTTTTTGGATTAGAAAAATCAACTTCTTTTCACTATATTGATTTAATTTCTTTTGATTTTTGTGTGATTGTCAAAGTTAAGGGTTGCTAAAGGACAACCTGCACCATTAGTTGTTCCTCAGGTTCCTGTTAACAAGAACACGCCACCTGTGTCTGATCTGGATCATGACCATCATCACAACAACTCAAATGCAATTGAAGTGTCAGGCGTTGATATGGTCGACGGAATTTCACCCATAGAATATGAAGGTAATAAAGCTTATATGTAACTATTTTACTATGTGGGATGGTGACATGTATGAGAGAAGTGAATTCTGTAGAAACTCTACAAGATTTTGTTAATGCAAATCTCGAAATGTTCATTGGGTTTGCAACTTTAGAAAGGCACTTCTTAGCTATAATCTCGAAGCTAAAAATACACTTAGTTAATTTGTTACTTGTGTGTTTTAGGTGAATTAAAATCTGTTTATGTAAGGAACTTGCCCAATACTGTGTCTGAATCTGAAATAATGGAGGAATTCAAGAAATTTGGTGAGATCAGTCCTGATGGAGTGGTGATTCGTAGTCGCAAGGTTCACTTTGTAGCTTCTTTCGTATTCCGATTACGATAGTTTGCCTTTTAATGCTAAAATATTCTGTTTGAGTGCAGGATGTTGGCGTTTGTTACGCGTTTGTTGAATTTGAAGATATAACAAGTGTCCATCACGCTGTCAAGGTCTGAATTTACTTCAAGCACCTACTAAAAAAACCATTTCTCTCGTTTTAGTAGCTTATCTTTTATCCGTGGAAGAACCCTAACTGCAGTTTTAGTAATAAAGTTTTCGGGAAAAAAATCCACGGTGATTCTTCACTCTATCTGCTTTAATTGAAATCCAAATCAATAGGCGCATTCGATGTAACATTGAGTTGAATTTCAACATTTTTAGTAAGATTTTCGATGTTTTCATTTGTATACTAAATTTAGTCAAATCTTATGTAGGCGGGAATCGCACAGGTTGCTGGACAACAAGTGTACATCGAAGAGCGGAGACCAAACAGCTATATCCCATCTCGAGGCGGAAGTATGTATTTCTTTCCCTTTTCTTTTCATGGATGTACTTCTTTCCTATTGGAATATGTTTTATAGTATACACGAGCATCGTACAAGCCCTGTTACTAATAGATCCCGAACACGAAGATTATGAGAGTGTTGCCATTGAAACAGTGGATGCTATTTGTTTTCTATTGTTAATCGAAGTGGTTAAAATATTCCGGACAGGGAGAGGTAGAGGCCGAGGCAGCTATCCAACAGATGCTTCAAGGGGGCGTTTTGGTGCACGAAGTTACGGCAGGGGTGGTGCTTACAATGGAAATGACCGAGACCACAGTAGATCGAGAGGAAATGGATATTACAGGCCGACTCCTCGCCAAGATTGAGTCTTACCTGAATATCATGCATCTAGAAATGGAGAAACTTCATAGATTCAGCCTCTGTTACATCATCTATTAAAGGATCAAACCTTTTGGTTTCAGCAATAACTAGATTTTGTTAGATTCAACAATCAATATATATAAAATAGGTGGTTTTTCATTGGAAAAAGGAATTGAATTAGGGTTTATGATCATACATTGAAATTTGTTCTTTCAATATTTAATAGGCAATATAAATGCAGTTTTGGGGCTCATTTTGCTTATGCCTTCAAAAAAGTTTGGTCTTTTTTTTCATTTTAACATGCAAGTTTTGATCTTTTCAGTTTTTACCCAAAATCATTGGTCCACCCCAGTTTATTTATCATATGAAAATATTATAATGGATTCGACCGATAAGACCCGTTCAACCGTTCGGTTTTTGGATGTATTTCTTTTTATTTTTCTTTGCCAAAAATAATTGATCCGGTCTAAATTATTAAGGTACTAATGTAAAGTGATGGAAATTTCGAATCAGATCGGACCAACTGCTTGGTTCGGCACTTCAATCACCGGCCCGTATGTCACTAGGAATTTAAATTCTAATGAATTAGAAGAAAATTGGCTCAATTAATTTTTATTATTTTTAATAAAATTATGAATTTTGTAACTTCTTAATCATATATCCATTGCACTAGATATCCTAAACTATGACCCTCATTTTAAATTGGTCTCCAAATTTCAAAACATTCTAATTATGTCTCCAAACTATTGATGTTATATCAATTAAGTTCTTCTATTATTGAAATCGTTAATTTAACCATTAAATGACTTGTAAAATTTTATGTGGCATATTTTAAAATGAAAATATTTAAATTAAAGGCTAAAAATAAAGTAAAATCGAGAAAAAGAGAGAGTGGATGATAGTTTCTATAAAAGCTTCGAATACCTCAAAATCAAGTTTTTTACAAAATTTGTTTTTTTCTTTAAAATTTTTGTTTTAAATTATGTAAAATAAGATCTGACGTCTCATTATTAGTTAGATTAACGGTTTTAGTAACAGTAGGATCTTATTGATATAACGTCGATAGTTTAAAGATGTAATAAGAATATTTTAAAGTTTGAGAGCTAATTTAAAATAAAGATCATAGTTGAAAGATGTTTGCTACTGTTAAATGTATATATTTTTAACAAAATACTATTAATGCATAATTTATATATAAAAAATAACAATATTTAATAAAAAAATAAAATCTATTAATTACGGAATAATCGGGATTAAATATAATTATCAAATGCCGAAGGTTTTAATTAAATATATATTTGAAATAAAAAAAATTGGTACAATAAGTGAACCGATTTTGATTTTTATTTTTTTTTTTTCCTAGAAAAAATAGTTAAAACTTAAAACTCCCATACCCTAAATTTATAATAATGAATCCTAATTAAATTCTAAAAAAATAATAAATAAAGAAAAAACCTTTGTCGTTGGTTTTTTTTTTTTTTACACCACCTCCAGTGGCAGTTAAAAAACTAACGAACACATGTCAAGAACAACGGTTTCCTCTTTTATTACCACAAATCCCGCACTATTTTTCAAATGCCCTCCATTTCATTTTGCCTTTATTTTCTCATCACTGATTCATATTTTTCTCTGCCATTGTTGTCGTCGTACATGGCTGACGACGACAAAGGGCCGGAGTTTGGATATTAATTGTATGAATAACTTCAGCCGCGACAAAGGAAATTCCAAAAAAAGAAAGAAAGAAGGAACAGACATTAACAGGTTCTTCATTGTTTTCTTTTTTGTCCTTCCTTGTTGTGTAATCATGAGTAATTTGGCACCATTCCAGCTATTGGAACTCAATGTCATCTCTGCCCAAGATTTGAAACCGGTATGTCGTCGTAAAATGCGAACCTACGCGGTGGCTTGGGTACATTCGGAGCGAAAACTTTCAACCCGAATTGACACCCAAGGCCACACCAACCCGACATGGAACGATAAGTTCGTTTTCCGCGTCGATGATGAGTTCCTCTATAGTGATACGTCTACTTTAATGATCGAAATCTATGCGGTGCATTGGTTCCGTGACATCCATGTAGGGACCGTTCGGGTTCTTGTTCAAAACCTTATCCCACCGGTTTCTCAAACACGCAACCGCCAAGAGCTCCAATTGGGGATGAGATTCGTGGCGTTTCAGGTTTGGAGACCGTCGGGTCGGCCTCAAGGGATTTTGAACATTGGGGCGGCATTGCTCGATAGCTCAATGAGGAGCATGCCTTTGTACTTTCAAATGGGATCGTCGGCGGTCGGGTATCGACATTTAATGGGCGAGGAAGATGCGTTTCAAAGCTCGAATGTCAAGCCTCTTTCGAGTACAAAAAGCAATACCAATAACCATCAGCTTTTGGTTAATGGGTTAATCAAACCCGAGCTTCGAAGAACCAAGAGTGATTCAAGTTCGCTTTTTGAGCCAGAATTAAGGCCCAGAAGATCGATGAAAGGATCATCGGTTATCAATGGTGGGTCAGTTGTTAACGGGTCGGAGATTGGCAAAAACAACTACAAGGTTAATTCTAGGGGAAGTTCGATGGTCAATTATGTGTTCGACAAAAGTAAACCGAGTCCTACAAAGGGCATCAATGGCCCAAAGTTGATATCACCACCAGGGAAGTCATCAAGTGGGTTAACGGGTGGGCGGAAAATTTGGACCGATTCGGAATTGGGTCCATCGCCATCGGAAGTGGCGGCTGCGGTGCTGAGGAACAAGAACCGTAAAATGGAAGAGATGGAGAGTTCGGTGGGCGAAGGATGGAGTTTAGATGGAAGCATGGAAGGGCTCGATTCGAAACTCGAACGGTGGAGAACCGAACTCCCACCGGTTTATGACTCAAGTAATGAATTTTCAAGCTTCCTTTCTAGTCAGACTCCGACAACAGCAACCAAAAAGTCAAGACATTCAAGAAGACGTGCTCACAAGAAAGGGCTGTTTTCATGTTTCGGAAACATTTGTGGTTGCGAAATCTCGGTTACCTGCGGCTGAAGTTATTGAAAGCCATAGTATTTTGCTTCGGTCGATGAAGTCACATCATATTTGATTAATACGACAATATTTTATAATACTAATGGGTAAACTACATGTATAGTCATCCAATTACAGAGTGTTTCTATTTTGGTCACCAACCTAAATTCTTTTTCAATTTAGTCACTAATATTTTCGATTTTTTATCTACCATTAAGTGGTTGATGTAATGCTGACATGGCTGTTATTTTATTGGCATGATAACAAATTTAATTTTTAACATTTACGCATTTTATCAATTTCATCTTGACTTTTAAAAAACCTAATATATGCATAAAAATTAAAAAAATACATAAAAAATTGTGAAAATTTATAAAATCATTAAAAATCCACACCAACATTTCATTAATGACTTAACGACAAAGTAACCAAAAAATCAAATTTCGAAAATGTTAGGACTAAATAATTTTTTTAATTAGGTGACCAAAATAGAAACGTTCTCATAGTTAAATGACTCTCCATACAATTTACCCTATTTTAAGTGATAAAATAATTTTTTTAAATTTATCTAATTAACTTTTGAAAAAAAACACTTGAATTTAATCTTGAATAGACTCCATTCTTTATAGTAACTAAAAAAAATATAACAATAATAGAGCACATTAGATTTGTTCAAAAATTGGACCACCCAATTAGCCCGATAGGTTTCAAATCCTTAAATTGGAGAAAAAATGTGTTTAAATATACTAGAACTATTGTAATAGTAATGGTGCTGACTAAACTAAGGGTCAATGAGTGAAAGAAAGATATTTCTATAAATAATATATTTGTATATTTAAATTTATTATAATATTATTGGTAATGGATTCATATTGGAACTTCACTCGAGAATAATGTGCTTCAGCGCATTTAAACTCACATACTTCTATATTGACAACAATATTCATATCAATCGATCTAAAACTTAATTCGCTTATTTGGGAGAAAAGTAAAAATAACTATAAGGCATAAATCACGAATGCTATTTTAGCAAAGGTTTCCCTTTCCTGTTTGCTGCCGACCCTAATTTTCAATGAATGTCATGACTCATGAGAGTAATTTCTTAGAAATTGGCAAGGGCGGGAAACAGCTAGCCGGTAATATGAGTTCCTATTTGTTTGACTTGTAAAACATCGTCTACCCGAACTTTACCGATTGAAGGGCTGAGATTTCTTCTGACGTCATCAAAATTTTCCACCGCATTTCGGACTTCATCCACCTTCTTTTTAGTCGCATAGGTCAAACAAATCTCGATACAAATACGTGAAGCTGCAAATTTGGTAGACGGGAAATCAGAAAATTCTGGAGTTAAAATTAAATTTTAGGGGAGAAGAAATACTACTAACATAAAAATTTAAAAATTTTGACGTTACCGACATCTTCCTCCAGTACTATCGTCCCTGGACACAAGTCAATCACATGGAAAGACGATGCTCCTACCCAACCAGGAAACTCAGCGGTTCCCATCATCTAAAATCGTGGACGTATAGTCTGTCATCACTTTTATATACAGTTCAAGCTCAACGAGTTGTGAGATGCGTTGCAGTGCTCACTCGAGAATTTATTTTACTTCCTTTCGCTTCTTTTTTTTTATATCAAATACCTTCATTGAGAATTTCTTACATAAATATCGTTACCTGTGTTAGTGTGTTTGCAGCAGACAGGAAAGAAAAAAATGGATTCAGGCAATAGCTCATCATCAACAAAAATGAGTTTTACCATGTCTGAAACCTTCAAATTTAAGGGGAAAGCTTTGCTTTTGCTAGTAATATTTTCTGTTCTTGTCGTAGCATTAATAATACTGAAATGTATGAAATGTTGCCAAAATGGTACTAATGTCGAGCTTGCTGGTGAGGGAAACCTTGATGCTGATGATGCTGATGTACCCTAACTTCTCTGTAAGTAACTTTTTGTTTTACTTCTTTTCTCAAGGTGGATGCCTGGATATTTGGTTTGCTTTGTTTTGCACTGCTTTGCTCTTTTTCTTGGGAGGTGGTTGATCTGGAAGCCTTCCTCCATTGATATCCAGCCTCCATTGGTTTACCCAACCTCCAAAATCTTTCCACGTTCATGCCTGGGGTTTACATAGGAGAACTTAACCAGTGAAGCTCATCTCTGGATGTTACTCTTGCTGTGAAAGCCTTCCTCTATTGATATCCAACCTCCATTGGTTTGCCCAACCTGCAAAATCTTTCCATGTTCATGCCTGAGGTTTACATAGGAGAACTTAACCAGTGAAGCTCATCTCTGGATGTTGCTCTTGTTGTGAAAGCCTTCCTCTATTGATATCCAACCTCCATTGGTTTGCCCAACCTACAAAATCTTTCCAGGTTTATGCCTCGGGTTTACATAGGAGAACTTAACCAGTGAAACTCATCTCTGGATGTTTCTTTTGTTGTGAAAGCCTTCCGCCATTGATATCCAGCCTCCAACGTTTATGCTTGGGGTTTACAAGCATATAGGATTAGAACCTTCAAAAAAAAAAAAAAATTTATCATTTAAAGGATATGAGTAGGACTAAATAATAGTCAGAGTTGAAGTTGTTGCAATCAAGTTATGCATAATCTGATGCTTGTATTAAATACTCATGTCTAGAATTAAGGTTGTATTGAAATATAATATGAAACTACGTGGTATGATCCTTCATATTGCTTCATTGTTTTGCATAAAATATGAACATATGTAGATACTAAGATGTTTACTTTCATTTTCTTGAATGCCAAACAGGTTGTTATCCCAAGAAGCATCTATTCTATGATGGGCTGTGTACGGAATAATGAGTCGTTTAATTGTATCAAAGATTTGTTGAAGTTCCATGTATTTTGACATTATGTACTTATGGTTATGATTTTATTTGGATTGGGTTTTTATAAAGTAAGATGTTGACAAGTTTAAAGTGAATTTTATGTTATAGTTTCTGCCCCTATTATATGCCTCTCTTCATGCTCCACTGGTTTTTTTTAACACCTGGATTATGAATTAAGATGTTTTCTTAAAAAAAATCTATGACCGTCGAAACCATTTTTTTTGAAGGGACAACTTTTATTTAAAAAATAAAAATGGGAGTCGCCACCAATATTTTTTATGAGGTGTGATCGGATCACCTCGTAATTTGATTGTTTTAACAAAATGTTTGATTTATCACATCAATGTTTTTCAGTCTATAAAAATCTAGAAAACTGGTTCAGGAGTCGGTTACGCACGAAGAAGGATTACCACCCTCGTGACGCTCAAAATTGGTACCTAATTGATTACTTCATGTCTTAGTGTCGAAAGTTGAAAACTTGAAAATAATTTAAAAATACGATCCCTTTTTATATTGATGTTAATTTTGCTCACAAATTACTTGATTAAATCAAAATGAACGTTGAATACCCTCTCGTCTCGAGATAACAAAATGTCACATCCCGTAAGTTAGGACACGACATCTTGAACCTTTGAGAATAAGCTTGCCTTTTGTTTTTTTTTTGTTTAAATCTCATGCATCTTAATCTTGAAAGGATATTCGGTTATTCAAGTTCAATGAGAAAATCGAAACCCCGTAAGTTAGTGTATTTATCTTATTTAAAGTGTAATATAAAAACAACTAATTACATTTAAGCATAATGCATGATGTAGCGATTTGAAAATGGCTACACGGATAGAATATTAGAATGACACATAACAAGTGAATAAATGCTATGGCAATATCAATATAACTATAACAATAGTAAGAATATTTATCCATGGTATAAATAAACAAAGTGATAAAAATAAATAAAAAATAAAAATGCTTTATGTTTTATGACGATTGTAAACGTAAATAATGTGAGAATGATAAAAGAAATAACAAAGTAGTAGAAATAAGATAAAAAGTAACATTATAAGAATAATGATAATGAATGAATTAAAATGTACCAATAAAAATATAACAACCTTGTTTTTAAAGATAAAAAAAACAAGTAAGTAAATAAATAGATGGATAAATAAATAAACAAAAATAATAAGAATATAAGGTAAACATTTTTTTTTTGAACTTTAAACAGATTGGGCTGATATATATTGATAAACAAAACAAAACAGGAAACAAATAAAGACTGGCCCAAAAAAACTAAACTACTAAGACCAGGCCCTACCAGTGAAATATCTCAGACAAAAAAATAAAATAATAACGATGGAAGAATCGAGAAACTTGAAATAAAATAAGAAAATGGAAAAAACAAGAAACTGAAAAAGCATTAACTGCAGCCGTCCAAATGCCCAATCAACAATCACCACCATCTGGCATCCATCATGTCCATCATTTCCACGGTTTAATGCCTGGTAAAAGGAGGGGTTTTTTAAAATTGAAACTGACCTTTTAGATCCATTTTACATCCTTCCCATTTCTGATCTCCCTCTCGCTTAATCTGGTTCCCTCAAGCTTTCATCTCGCTGCTGTGTTTCGGCAAAGGATGGCACTTCCCCCATCAGGTAAAACTCCTCCTTTCTCTTTAAGGTTTCTTTCGCTAGCATATGAGCTAAGATGTTACCGACTCTGGGAATAAAATCGAACCTTATCTCTGAGAAAAATTGCTTCTTTTGTCGAATATCATAAATAAAAGAGCCGATAAGTGATCTATCTGTTGAATCATATCTGCATCTTTTTATAACTGTAAGAGAATCGCCTTCGATGATTACTCTTCTTTGTTGCATGTCAAAACCTACTTGAACCGCCTCTCGACAAGCCAAAGCCTCGGCCGCGAAAGCAGATGCCACGTTCGTATATATTTTGGACTTTGAGGCGAGAACTTCCCCTTCGTTATCTCTGACCACGACTCCTGAGGCTGAGCACTGATCCTTCAAGTCATAAGCACCATCAAAGTTTATTTTTACAAACTGATCAGGTGGGCATTTCCAACTACTAACGACTTTCGGTAATTTGACTACTTAATTTTTTACTCCATCCAATTCTTGAATATAGTTCCTCAAAAAAATTGCTAACTCCTTTCCTGTTTTACTTGTATTTTCATGAACCCGAGCGTTTTTGTCTCCCCAAATGGCCCATAGGGCACAACCAGAAGAGTCTACAAAGATCCAAAGAAAGGAGTTCTGTAGACGAGGTAAGCCACTGCTGGAACTCGACATTGGTATCCTGTGACAAGTTTATTTCAGATAAAAATGACCACAACTCAACTGATATTTGACAATCTCTGAACAGGTGATTTAGCGTCTCTGGTTCCAGACCACAGCGAGGACAAGAGGTGTCTATTAGTAGCTTTTTTTGAAATAAGTGTAATAACCAATTTTGGCCCGGGCCCGTCAGAAGCAACCGAGGCCCATCAAAAATTAACCCAATAAATAAACAAAAAAATAAAACCAAAAAATCCAATAAAAAAAAGTCCATTTGAATGTCCAATTACAAAACCAACACCAGACCTAAGTTTAATACAAATTACAGAGCCCAGTTGATGAACCCAATCCCCAGCCCAAATTTACATCGACCCAATGGTCCAAAAATCTTAAAGATTTTCGGCAGAGAAGAAACCCTAGGTTTCCTTGGTGCGCCGCACACCCCCGCGCTTTGGTCACTGTGCTGCACGCCTCTGCCTCTTCAGCACTCCACCAGCGCCCTCCCCCAGGCCTCGGCCAACACCCACACTGCCATCAGTCCCCACCAGCACCCGCACGCCTTCGCACGTCTTTTTCCCATACCCTGCAACAAACAGAGAAACGAAGAGCAGAGAAATATAGAGGAAATAGGAATAATAAAGAAAACATTGTTTATTTGGACGAGGTGGACGAGGACGTTGGTTGCCTTAGTAGGGCCTTCGCGAACCATTATTCACCGTTGTTGAGGGTGCTTTAGTGGTTGAATGAACACTGGTCGATTGAGAAGACAGGGAAACCGAAACGATTTAGGAAAGAAAAAGCTTGAAATCTGTTGAGAGAAAACGGCGGAGAGAAGGATTAAGAGCAGGCTTAGGGTTTGGTTTTCGGTCTTGAGTGGCTGGAAGGCCAGAAATCAGGTGTAATTTGAACTTATTTACATAGCATAAAACGGTGCCGTATAGGGCACGACCCGAATCTGACCCGTATCTGAAGGGGATCAGCGTGTTTTTCGTCAGAGGGGCTAATTGCTCTTTTAGTGCCTCCGCTTTTCGATAGATTTGAAATCAGGTTTTTTTAATCGGACCCCAGAAATTTATGTAGTTTACAATTCGGCCCCTATCCATGCTGCGCGTTTTAGAAGGATAGGCCATTGCCCATTCTGGTCCCTGACTTTGTCTGCGAGTCTCGAATAAGTTCTATCCTTTTATTTTTATTATAGATTTTCCCTAACAACTTGTTTTCAATGCGATTTCAGTCCTTCTTCGATCATATTGACTATTTTGCTATTAAATTAACTATTTTTAATATTATTATATTACTATTATTACTATTATTACTATATTCATATTAGCATATTGTATATATATATTTCGTATTATTGTTATTATTATATTTATTATCACTATATTATTATTATTAGTATTTTTGTTAATTTTATTATATTATTTATATATATGTATATATTATTATTTGTTTATTACTTGCCGTTACTATTACTGATTTTTATTTTATTTTATTACGTAAAGTATCGTATAGTGCGTCGATCAATATTTTTAAATTTGTGTATTTTATGATTAATGCTTACGCTTCTATTCCTTATATTGTATTTCAAGCTTCAACATGTTCAAACCTTTTTTGAATATTTTATTACGTGAAAATGAATATTGAGCAAATTCTAAGATTTCATATTAAAAACGAGGCAATATTTGTGTGTTTCGAAGTACGAAAAATTACATCCTAACGTGCTGGGTGTCGATTTTTTGTTCGACTAAATACTCAAATACCCTTTTTCTTTTACATGTTTTGAAAATCAAAGATGATCTATAAATATGTTATATCCTAACGCACTGGGTATGATACTTTTATCCTTTTAAAACGAACTAATCTTGAGATTCAATTCCAATTTAATTAACCTCTTTTCCTCAAAAGTTTTTGACCCTCAATGTTTTCAAGTTTTCGACGTCAGGACATTGATTAATCAATTTGGTACCGATTTTGGGCGTTGCGAGGGTGCTAACCCTTCCTTGCACGTAATTGACTCCCGAACCCATTTTCTCGAGTTTCGTAGACCAAAAATGCCGTTTTAATAAATCAAACTGTTTTATTAAAACAACGGTGATCCGACCACACCTAAAAAAGGTCGGTGGCGACTCCCATTTTATTTTCATTTGTAAAACCAAAGTCGATTTTCGCTTTCAAAATGGTTTCGACAGCTTGGCGACTCCACTGGGGACCTCGAGAGTCAGGCCATAAATTGATTGATTTTTGTCCTTGTGATTGAAAACGCGGAAAATTGTTTTGAAAAATCATGTTTCTCTTAATGCATCTGCTTATGCTATAACCGTAATAATGTTGAGTCTCATAATACTTGCATTTACATTGCATGACCGTTGTGGTCACACCTTTAAGTGGAGTAAGAAACTAAGCCTTCGTGAGGTTTTCACCTCCGCATGGGCTAGTGGATTGCTTCCGGAATACATCCGTACCTATGTGCTTCGTGAGGTTTTCACCTCCGCATGACCATAGGGAAATGTATCCCCCTGAATCGAACTCGGTCCGTATGAGCCTATAATGGGTGAGGATCGAGGAATCTGCTGGTTCAGGTATCATTCTTTAGAACCGAACCTCATATAGAAGCCCTAGAGCCTACCCTAGGCAGAATGTCGAAATAGTTACCCAGATAAGTGTTTAATGATATTTTACTTGTTTTGATTATGCAATACTAACTTGTGTTGATTTTTTTGATTTGCATGACATTCCATATAGTAGAGGTGTCAATTTCTGTTCGGTTGCTGAGATAGAAAGTTTGCTATGGAAAACGACTTTCTTGATAAAGTAGAGGACAATGCGGCCGTGCGCGCATGGTCAGAAAAGTTGCAGTTGGAAAAAGGAGATAGCTTAGTTGAAGGTCATACGTTGGAGCTGAGGGACTTCACCCGTGTTAGCGTCATACAGAATGAGCTTCAAGAGTTGCGAGATATCTGGACCCATTGGGAAGATGAAGCTAAACAGATATTCTACCACCGTTATGGTGATATCTCTCACTTATTGGATGTTAAGATAGATAAACAACTGTTTCGGGCTATGGTCCAGTTTTGAAATTCCGGATACAGTTGCTTCACTTTTGGGAAAGTGGATTTGGTGCCAACAGTAGAAGAATATACCACTTTACTTCGTAGTCCCGGGATACAAGTTTACAAGGTTTATATTAGGCTGCCTATGTCCATCCTTTTGCGAAGAAATTGATGAAAATTACGGGAATGAGTGAACAGTAGATCTCAACCAAGATTCAATAGAAAGGTGAAAGGAGATGTATTCCTTGGGTAAATTTAAGGGATCTGATTGTGATGCACCCTGATGTGAGGAGGAAGGTTGATATCTTCGCCTTAAGCCTCTACGGACTAGTCATCTTCCCAAAAGCCCTAAGACACATAGATGAAACAGTGGTGGATTTGTTCGACCGATTGGATAAACAAGTTACACCTATCTCAGCAATTCTTGTAGAGACTTTCAGATCATTAAATGCATGCAGAAGAGCGGGAGAAAGAAGGTTTATCGGATGCGCACAGCTATTGATGGTATGGTTTTATGGGCATTTTTAGAAGATGGATAAAGTCTCTTGTCGACCCTTTTATAAGGATTATTCACTGAGAAAAGAGGAAGTAGCCGTGTCAAGACGAGAAGATATAACGGAAGAAGGATGGAGGACAATTCTTCAAAATCTTCAAGAGGGAGACATTGAGTGGAGAGCTCCATTGATTGTGCCTGGAGAGATCCTTTACAGATGCGGAGACTTTATTTGGGTCCCTCTACCCGGAATTTGGAGAGTCATTGGATATGCCCCTCTGCTAGCAGCAAGACAATACCAGTCTAGACAGTTCGTGCCAGCAACACATGGGTTGGATCGAAGCAAATTCTCATATATAGGAGAAGGTTATAAGAAGAAGATTAAGGAAATTGCAAATGCTTGGAAGCAAACCTACCGGATGAAAAGGTTGACTGTGGGTGAAACGACGACTTCTGAGTATAAAGTGTGGCTAAACAAAAGAATCAACGACAATATCCCGAGACCAAGTTCAGATAATGCTCAATCTACGGAGGAACAGTTGCAAATGATACCGACGGAATTAGAAATTATAAAGCAAGATTTCGTAAAGCGAAGTTCAGAACTTGAGAAGAAAATTGAGCAGTTGGGGGAAGAAAAAATGCTTTTGGAGTTGGATGTAGAGATACAGAAATCAGAAGCAGAAAAGATAAGAAAGGGGAAGAGCAAAGCCGAAGAAGAGTTGGACAGCCTAAAGAGGGACTACAAGAATATGCGTCTCTCAATGAGAACTGCGGGACTAGGAAAGACTTGAGTCAATGGCGACAAGAGTTACAAGAGGAAAGAGCTAAGACCAAGCAATGGGAAAGAAAATTCCAAGAAATGGGAGCTCAGAAGGAGATCTTAGAAAAGCAAGTGTCAGAAGGCCAAAACAGAAGAAATAAATTGAAGACTAGAGTGGCGGAGTTGGAAAAGTCCCTTGACTATTATTGAAATCACAACTCTGTAATAGAATTAAAGGCAAGTTTGAGTAGAATCGAAGAAATGGAAAAGAAGATTGAAGGGCTAGAAGGGACACTGCAGGATTGTGAGAATTATATTAGGTACTTGAAAGAGAGCAAAGAGCGATAGGAAGAAGAGTTACATAATGCCCAGCAGCAAATTGAAAATAGGGACTATTGCATGAGAGAGACCATAAATCAGATTCGAGAGGTGGCCGAACACTTACAAATTTTGGCAGTGGAGGCGGAGATATTAGGTGTGCGGCATGAGTTGCGAACAAGCCGAGGACAGGAGTTGGCTTCGTTACTCTGAAAGATTAGGGATCTAGGCGCTAAGGCCAAACCATATTTGTAATCTCTTTTATGTAAAGAGCTTTGTTTACTAAGAAAGTTTTCTATGGGGAATTGAATCAGAGTTGACACCTTTTTGCATTCATACCATGCATTTGCATTGCATTGCATACAGTAGTATCATATCACCTTAATAATTTACTGAGGCTAAAATCGTATAATCCACAGTTGCGACACTACAAACCTGGAATCACGTCATCCCTATAGGACACGTCTAAGAACTAGAGCTATGGATGCCGAACTCAATGAAAGAATCGAAAGAATGGAAAGAATCCAGAGAGAGTTACAAGAGCAGTTGGCCAAGTCGCAGCAAGAAGCAAGGGATATGATGGCAAGGTCCCAGAGGAATCGCTCGAAGCAGAAGGATCAAATGGCCAAAATGATAGAGATGATGTCAACTCTGGTCAAAGGAAAAGGGCCTGCGCAAAGTCCTGATGTTACAGAGCCCCATTCGAGAGCTAATCAGGATCCGCTCTATCTTCCAGGATTCACTCCACCCCACGCCCATGCAACGCAAAGAGGATATCCTCAAGGGGAACCGGTAGGCCTAGAGCAACGACCTGCACCACCTGCTCATCTAGGGCAAGGTATGTTTGCGTCAAACTCCGGTGATAATTCTGCTAATCCAATAGTTCCGGATTTGGATGATCCGGTAGAAATAACCAAGCTGAGAATGAAGGAGTATGATGCCGAGGACAAGTATAAGAGTCTAGAAGAAAGACTCAAAGTGGTAGAAGGTACTGGAGTTTTCTCTGCACTGAGCGCCAAAGAGCTCAGTTTAGTGCCTAATCTGGTCCTACCTCCAAAATTCAAAGTGCCAGATTTTGAAAAATACGATGGAACGAGATGTCCAAAGGCGCATCTTATCATGTTTTGTCGGAAGATGGCGGGTTATGTAAATGAAGACAAATTGTTAATACACTGTTTTCAAGATAGCTTGGTCGGATCAGCCCTCTGATGGTATAATCAACTCAGTAGAGAGAGGATCCAATCATGGAAGGACCTAGCATCAGCAATCTGTGAACGATACAAGCATGTCTCCGATATGGCGCCCGATCGACTAACGCTACAGATAATGGAAAAGAAGCCAACAGAGAGTTTTAGACAATATGCTCAAAGGTGGAGGGATATCTCGGCCCAAGTAGAACCCCCACTGACTAAAACTGAGGTAACGGTCCTCTTCATCGGCACTTTGAAAGCGCCATTTTATGACAAACTGGTGGGAAACACCACAAAAGACTTTGCTGATATTGTACTGTCTGGAGAAATGATTGAGAATGCCATAAAGAGTGGAAAAATAGATGTAAGAGAAAGTGTCAAAAGATCAAGCTCGAGAAATATGGAAAATGAAGTGAACAACTTGAGCAAGCGTTCCAAGTCAGTCTCTGCAGGCCAACCAAGGGTTGCGACCACTGGTCATCAGGGATCATCAAGTCAAGAATCCAATGCAAAGCGTCTCTAGTTTACACCAATTCCAATGACATATGGGGAGTTGTATCAAAGCCTGTTTGATGTACATAGGGTGGCTCATCATTACATGAAACTAGTGCAATCCCCATACCCCAAATAGTATGATTCGAATGCTCAATGCGAGTATCACGCGGGAATAACGGGTCACTCAACCGATAACTACATTGCATTTAAGAAATCGGTGGAGAGGCTTATTAAAATAGGGGTTTTGAAGTTCGATGAGTCGACCGGAGCAATAATTTGTGATAATTGAAGGAGGGGGCGAGAGAGTCTCGATTTCTTAAAGAAGTCACCAGAAGCCTAGAAATCGAGAAGTCAGAATGCCAATGACACATTCAAAGAGAAACTGGGGCACAAAGCTTCCCGAAGTCTTACACACTTGGGAGTGTTTTGAACAATAGGACTGAGGAAAGCATCCCTGTATTTTTAGAACTAATCCAGAGCAATATCCGAAACATGCTGGTTACTTTAAGCCCAGAAGCAATAAGAATCTCTTGTGAAATGGGCTTGTGTTCAAATTTTTTTTATTTCGAGGAAATGTATCCTTTTAAGTGAATATTTTTCTTTACATCTCATACTGCATTTAGACTACTCTTCCATTCTTTATTCATGATCATGCCACAAATAATCATCCTTAGAGTCATCTATTCTTTGGAATTTACCTTCATACTCTACATCTTTTCATTTTCATATCATACTTTTAATTTTCTACCTTCATGCCCACAATGGGTCCCCCAGATAGCAATGACATGAGCAACCCTGTTATCGACTCTCTTTTTAACGAGATATGTGTCTAAAGGGATTGGAGGACCGGGGAGATGACAGAGGTCACAACTTGTTTCCTAAATTGTCAAGAATGGTAGATCCCATCTTACGAAGTGTCAGCAAATACTACAAGGGAGATGAAGATGGAAGCTTAGCTTGCAGCAGGACAAGGCAAGGAATCATTGAGTTATCTCCAAGAGTTCAAAGATATTTTCGTATGATCACGCCGAGATTGCTAAGGCACGAGTATGCTGTCACAGCTAAGGAAGCCACAGAAGAAGTCCATAAGGATATTTGAAGATCCCATGCTGATAGTTCTACCCTGACTAAGCCAATCAAGAGGTTCGAGCTACTGGTCTACCCAGAAAGGAAAATTGCATCAAACGCCAAGTCGAGGACAGAACTTATGTGCCTTTTCCTTCTTGTCTACACGTGGGGCAGGTACGTTATCAAGCCAATCTCCTCGAAAGCTTCAAGTCCGCATCGATTCATTTTTGTGGACGTCGATCTCTTCACTAAGAGGGCGAGGGTCGCTTCATATACCAAGATTACAAAGTCGATAGTCATTAGACCAAAAAGGAAAAAAGAGAAAAAATATTAACAAAAAAGGCTAAAAGGTCATATTTAACCGCACAATGTCAAAAGTTTGCGGCCTTTTCAAGGATCAAGTGCCATGTCATGGTGTAAAGAAAAACAAAAAGGGGCAACAGAACAAAGATTGTTAGAAAGATGACCTAAACTTGGGAATGTTGGAATATAGAAGTTACGTTTACCCTTTTTTTAGATCATTAAACTTTGGCTAGGACCTCTGCTAGGACAATGCTTTCCTCATTAGGTTTTGCCTAGTGAAGTCAAAATTCTCTTATCCGCAGGCATAGGCCGGGCTAAGGTGGAATGAATCCAATCCCGATGTCATCAAGTGAATTTGAAAAGAAAATGTTAAGAGATATCTGTCACGATCAGATGAAGCGAGTTTACAACAAAAAGGATCGCCTTAGAAAATTTCATGATAGGGCTTTGAAAGAGAAATTCTCTCATGCAAAAGAGACTTCAGAAGAAAGAAGATGCCAAGCCGGGAAGGACCTTAAGCAGCAAAGAAGGCCCGTTCTAGGGAAACAAGGATATTGTCTGAGATAGATGACAAGGACCTGCCCAATCCGGTGAATTAAAAAAAAACAGCAAAAAACAAAACAAAAATATAAAAACAAAAAAGAATGAGAATAAAGAAAAAAAGAAGAAAAAGGAGAGGCCAAAGTGAAAACCCGCAAAGGGCGCCTTGAGACCAAAAGTGGGTTTGAGTTGAAAACCCGAAAAGGGTAGCTCAAATTTTGATAAGAATGGGGCATACAGTAGTCTTGCTACGCTTGAAGTAACATCGAAGAGGAATGTTGCGCCTTGGGGCATCGACAAAGTACTCCGGA
The DNA here is from genome assembly GCA_005393395.2 of Gossypium australe. NCBI lineage: Eukaryota > Viridiplantae > Streptophyta > Magnoliopsida > Malvales > Malvaceae > Gossypium > Gossypium australe. Next base: position 145,855,919 of record CM016616.1, on the reverse strand, counting down.
TTCCCCTAAACACATATTGATTTTAGAATGGTTCTCAAGAAGTTTGAACAGAGAAGCTTAAGCTGCGATATCTGGGGCACCTAGTTTCCATTTTACCCATTTTGAGTCTGCTATCTTTGTTTTTTTAAAATACACTCTAAATAAATTTGCTTCTTCATTGCATATGCTAGCTTTGATTAACTTGTTTGATTCGAGCTATACTCCCAATAAATTCCTATTCCGTCCATCATTATGGTCATTTTTTGAGCATTTTGCATTGAAATAATGATTATTGGACTAATAATACTTTCATGAAAGGAGTTTCGCATATTGCTCTGGAAACCTCTAAATAATACAGCAGTCTGAAACAAGATTATTGCTTAAGATTCACCAAGCTTAAGGGTTGGAAATATCTGAGTCCAAATTAAGGCGATTGAACAAAATGAAAAGGTACCGCGTCAGTGACACAATCCTGACGGAAAATGGGCATTGTTAACCCAAGTGCAAAACCAGAATCATTCTCGAAAGGAAATGACATTCTGCATTCGTGCGAGCATCACGCATATACATCTGGTTGGGTCACCTAAAGGGTGATCGTTAGAAGGAAGCTGATACAGATCCTGTACCTTTGAATAACATGGTGGACCCGACGTAGGATGAATGGAGGATATTCAAATCCTATACCCCCAGGTCACAATGAGATGAACCCTGAAGCTACAGTGGGGCAAAAGGGTGATATACGAGAAACGCAGATCACTCGTAAAACTTGAGGACGGGTACAAAACCCGAAAGGAAAGTCAAGAATCGAAGCAATGAATACAGGTCATCATGAAAGTCGTGACGAAAAAGAGATACATGACAAACAAACCCAGGGCGCACGGCATAATCATGTAGACATAAAAGCATTTAAGACAAACACGTGCATATCATGATAACATCACGCATGACACATACAGGTACACCGGTAAAGCAAGAAGTTTTGACGATAACTGTACCGAACCAAGGAGAAAGAAGACATCCGAGTTCCACCAGATGACACATTTTCAATTACTGTTTTCCAGAAATATCAACTCATAATACGAGAGGTGAGTTGAGCCTCAGTTCACACGCTGATGTGTTTTTCAATTTTTATTCTTTTCAAATATCAACTCATAATACGAGAGATGGGTTGAGCCTCAGGTCACATCCTGGGATTTTTTTTCAATTTCTGTTCAAAATATCAACTCATAATACGAGAGGTGAGTTGAGCCTCAGTTTACACGCTGAGGTGTTTTTCAATTTTTATTCTTTTCAAATATCAACTCATAATACGAGAGGTGAGTTGAGCCCCAGGTCACATCCTGAGATGTTTTTTTCAATTTCTGTTCAAAATATCAACTCATAATACGAGAGGTGAGTTCAGCCTCAGTTCACACGCTGAGGTGTTTTTCAATTTTTATTCTTTTCAAATATCAACTCATAATACGAGAGGCGAGTTGAGCCTCAGGTCACAAGCTGAGGTGTTTTTCAATTTCTGTTTTCAATTTCTGTTCAAATATCAACTCATAATACGAGAGGTGAGTTGAGCCTCAGGTCACACGCTGAGGTGTTTTTCAATTTTTGTTTTCAATTTCTGTTCAAATATCAACTCATAATACGAGAGGTGAGTTGAGCCTCAGGTCACATACTGAGGTGTTTTTCAATTTTTGTTTTCAATTTCTGTTCAAATATCAACTCATAATACGAGAGGTGAGTTGAGCCTCAGGTCACACGCTGAGGTGTTTCTCAATTTCTGTTTTTAATTTCTGTTCTCAATTTTCGTTTAAATATCAACTCATAATACGAGAGGTGAGTTGAGCCTCAGGCCGCACGCTGAGGTATTTTTAATTTCTGCTTCTCAATTTCTGTTCAAAAATCAACTCATAATATGAGAGGTGAGTTGAGCCTCGGGTCACGCACGCTGAGGTATTTTTAATTTCTGTTTTTCAATTTCTGTTAAAATCAACTCATAATACGAGAGGTGAGTTGAGCCTTGGGTCACGCACGCTGAGGTATTTTTAATTTCTACTTTTCAACTTCTGTTTAAAAATCAACTCATAATACGAGAGATGAGTTGAGCCTCGGGTCACGCACGCTGAGGTATTTTTAATTTCTGCTTTTCAATTTATGTTCAAAAATCAACTCATAATACGAGAGATGAGTTGAGCCTCGGGTCACGCACGCTGAGGTATTTTTAATTTTTGTTTTTCAATTTCTGTTCAAAAATCAACTCATAATACGAGAGATGAGTTGAGCCTCGGGTCACGCACGCTGGGGTATTTTTAATTTCTGTTTTTCAATTTCTGTTCAAAAATCAACTCATAATACGAGAGGTGAGTTGAGCCTCGGGTCACGCACGCTGAGGTATTTTTAATTTCTGCTTTTCAATTTCTGTTCAAAAATCAACTCATAATACGAGAGGTGAGTTGAGCCTCGGGTCACGCACGCTGAGGTATTTTTAATTTCTGCTTTTCAATTTCCGTTCAAAAATCAACTCATAATACGAGAAGTGAGTTGAGCCTTGGGTCGCATGCCGAGGTATTTTCAATTTCTATTTTTCAGTTTCTATTTTTCAAAAAAAAAGAAAAGAAAAAAGGGAGCCAACTCATATTGCAAGAATAAGGAAGCAGTTTGAAAAGTTCAGATTTCATCGAAGTCCCAGTGGAGAAATTAGTAGATCGAAGCTACAAATCTCATCCCTTAGAAGATTAAGGAAAAGCGAATTGAAGCTACGGGTCATGTCTCGCGAAAGTAGTGGCAGAACTGATCAAAGCAACAGGTTACAGTAGAGTTTGAAGATGTTTGATGAGGACCAATGAGTCAAGGCTTGACCAAGATCGGGCAAAATTGGTTCTTCTATTGTTTTTGCTCTATTCTCGTTTCACGACAATGAGCAAAGAGGGCAGCTGTAATAACCAATTTTGGCCCGGGCCCGTCAGAAGCAACCAAGGCCCATCGAAAATTAACCCAATAAATAAACAAAAAATAAAACCAAAAAATCAATAAAAAAAGTCCATTTGAATGTCCAATTACAAAACCAACACCAGACCTAAGTTTAATACAAATTACAGAGCCCAGTTGATGAACTCAATCCCTAGCCCAAATTTACATTGGCCCAATGGTCCAAAAATCTTAAAGATTTTTGGCAGAGAAGAAACCCTAGGTTTCCTTGGTGCGCCGCACACCCCCGCGCCTTGGTCACTGTGCTGCACGCCTCTGCCTCTTCAGCACTCCACTAGCGCCCTCTCCAGGCCTCGGCCAACACCCACACTGCCATCAGTCCCCACCAGCACCCGCACGCCTTCGCACGTCTTTTGCCCATACCCTGCAACAAACTGAGAAACGAAGAGCAGAGAAATATGGAGGAATTAGGAATAATAAAAAAAACATTGTGTATTTGGCTATAAAGCCATTGAAAATCAATGTAGAAAGGGGTTCCCTGCCCTTTTTTTTTAAACACTTCACTTACGAACAAACAGAAATCAAAAGCAAATTAAAAGGTTGATTTCTTTTCCATTTTCAATTTACCTGCGGTCGTTTTATTATTATTGTTATTTTTTTCGTTCTTTACTTCGAATATCCGTAAATACGTAACATAAAAGGAAGAAATGTGAACTTACCTTCGTAAATGAATCGCCGGACTTGTCTTTCTTCGCCGAAATCGGAAGTAGAGACGGTCTTCGAGATTTAGAGTACTAAGTCCTGCAAATCGAGTTTTTAAAAGAGGGGTTTACACACGATTTGTTCTAAAAAGGAAAATGGATGTAAAAAGGGTAGGGGTTACCGTCGAAAGGCTCAGTCCTCGGTTCCTTCGTTGCAATCGAAGTGGATAAGGACGTTGGTTGCCTTAGTAGGGCCTTCGCGAACCATTATTCGCCGTTGTTGAGGGTGCTTTAGTGGTTGAATGAACGCGGGTCGATTGAGAAGACAGGGAAATCGAAACGATTTAGGAAAGAAAAAGCTTGAAATCTGTTGAGAGAAAACGGCGAAGAGAAGGATTAAGAGCAGGCTTAGGGTTTGGTTTTCAGTCTTGAGTGGCTGGAAGGCCAGAAATCAGGTGTAATTTGGATTTATTTACATAGCATAAAACGGTGCCGTATAAGGCACGACCCGAATCTGACCCGTATCCGAAGGGGATCCGCGTGTTTTTCGTCGGAAGGGCTAATTGCACTTTTAGTGCCTCCGCCTTTTGATATATTTGAAATCAGGTTTTTTTAATCGGACCCCGAAAATTTATGTAGTTTACAATTCGGCCCCTACCCATGCTGCGCGTTTTAGAAGGATGGGCCATTGCCCATTCTGGTCTCTGACTTTGTCTGCGAGTCTCGAATAAGTTCTATCCTTTTATTTTTATTACAGATTTGCCCTAACAACTTGTTTTCAATGCGATTTCAGTCCTTCTTCGATCTTATTGACTATTTTGCTATTAAATTAACTATTTTTAATATTATTATATTACTATTATTACTATTATTACTATATTCATATTAGCATATTGTATATATATATTTCGTATTATTGTTATTATTATATTTATTATCACTATATTATTATTATTATTATTAGTATTTTTGTTAATTTTATTATATTATTTATATATATATATGTATATATTATTATTTGTTTATTACTTGCCGTTACTATTACTGATTTTTATTTTATTTTATTACGTAAAGTATCGTATAGTGCGTCGATCAATATTTTTAAATTTGTGTATTTTATGATTAATGCTTACGCTTCTATTCCTTGTATTGTATTTCAAGCTTCAACATTTGAATGTTTTATTACGTTGAAAATGAATATTGAGCAAATTCTAAGATTTCATATTAAAAACGAGGCAATATTTGTGTGTTTCGAAGTACGGAAAATTACATCCTAACGTGCTGGGTGTCAATTTTTTGTTCGACTAAATACTCAAATACCCTTTTTCTTTTACATGTTTTGAAAATCAAAGATGATCTCAGTGTCAGAGTATAAATGTGTTATATCCTAACGCGCTGGGTATGATACTTTTATCCTTTTGAAACGAACTAATCTTGAAATTCAATTCCAATTTAATTAACCTCTTTTCCTCAAAAGTTTTTGACCCTCAATGTTTTCAAGTTTTCGACGTCAGGACATTGATTAATCAATTCGGTACTGATTTTGGGCGTTGCAAGGGTGCGAACCCTTCCTTGCACATAACCGACTCCCGAACCCATTTTCTCGAGTTTTGTAGACCAAAAATGCCGTTTTAATAAATCAAACTGTTTTATTAAAACAACGGTGATCCGACCACACCTAAAAAAGGTCGGTGGCGACTCCCATTTTATTTTCATTTGTAAAACCAAAGTCAATTTTCGCTTTCAAAAATGGTTTCGACAATAAGTTTACCCTTGTGGGTAAATAATTTCAAGAGGCCTTCCACATGTTGAGTTTTAGCTTTGTAGGAAGACCGATGCACCACAATTTTTTGTAAAAATTAAAGTAGCTTGATTGTATCGCATAAGCGTTAGGATCAGAATTCTGTAATAGCTTGTAGGAGCTTTTGACCGAGAAAACTCCCGTTGGATCACCCCTCCAAGCCAGAATATCATCATGCGGGTACTTGGCTAAAGGAATACGAAGGATCTTATCCGCCTCGTCAGCACCGAAGGTATACTCAATCACATCTCTTTTCCATTCTCTAGTTTGACAATTGATGAGTTCAGCTACTTTATTATCATTCAAACCTAAATAAGAAGATAATAATCTGGAATTAACAAGATCTGGAACCCACGCATCATTACCAATAGAGATACTAGTGCCAGTACCAACTCTCCAAATCAGGCCTTTTTCCAAAATGCCCTTTGCAGCCCATATACTTCTCCAAACAAATGATTTTCTATTTCCAAGTTACGAATTAAGAAAATTGATTTTTGGCTAGCAAAGCTATATTGAATTGGACCATATTACGGAAACCTAAACCTCCTTCGCTTTTCGGTCTGCATAAATGACCCCATTGACACTAGTGTATACCTTTTCTACCCTTTCCTTTCTGCCACCAGAACTTGGCGAAAAAACTTTCCATCCTTTTGCAAAGAGAATTTGGTAACAAAAAACATGACATTGTGAAAATTGGAATAGCCTGTAGGACAAACTTTATGAAAACTTCCTTACCCCCTTGTGAGAGCATTCTGTTGCTCCACCCCTCTATGCGAAGAGAAATTCTGTCCAGGAGATTTCGAAATGATTCCTTCTTCTTCCTACCAACCATATTCAGGAGACCTAGGTATTTCTCAGGATTTGTAGCCACTCTAACTCCTAGCAAATTTGACACCACTGCCCTATTTTCTTCTGTAGTATTCGGACTGAAAAAAATAGTAGACTTCGAGAAATTCACACACTGGCCTGAACAACTCTCATAAACCTTCAATATGTCCTTCAAATTAGTTGCTCCTCTGTGTAATGCCTCCCAAAAAAGGATACAATCATCAGCAAATAGTAAGTACGATATCTCTGGTCCTTGTCTGCTAGCTTTAGTACTTTGAGGAAACCTCGCCTTTTTGCTGTTCTCATAAGAGAAGAAAGACCCTCACTGTATATCAGAAAAAGGAAAAGACTTAACGGATCTCCCTGTCGAAGCCCTCTCAATGGCAAAAATAAATTTCCCCTCCTCCCATTTATGTTTACCGCATAACTGACTATAGAAACTCATCTCTTCAAAAGTTCTACCCATTCATATGCAAAACCCATTTTAATCATTACCTCTTCGAGAAACTTCCATTCCACCCTGTCATACGCCTTACTCATATCCAATTTAACTACCATAACACCTTGCTTTCCTGAATGTTTTTGGTTAATCGAATGCAGTATTTCATATGCTAGGAGTACATTGTCTGTAATGAGTCGCCCTGGTACAAAAGCACTCTGAACTTTGTCAATACATTTAGCAATAATCTTTTGCAAACGATTAGCTATAGCTTTAGCCACCACTTTGTAGATAACTGTACACAAACTGATGGGCCTGAAATTTACCAGATTCGTAGGATTTGGAACTTTTGGAATGAGGACAATATCTATTCTGTTGAAATCTCCAAAGTCCTGGTTATTATTCAAAATACCCAAACAGAAATCTGTGACATCTCTACCAACAATGTGCCAATACCTTTGGAAAAACAAAGCTGGAAAACCATCTGCTCCTGGGGCCTTTGTGGGACCCATTTTGTCCAAGGCAACCTTTATCTCATCTTCACGAAAAGGATCCAATAAAATTATATTATCCTCCAGCGTAATCGTTCTCTCAATGTCGTCTAAAACCCTGCATGGATCTGCCACCCCCTTTGTCTTGAAAAGGTTTTGAAAGAAAGAAGACGCCACCCCCAAAATCTCAGATTCCTCCTCAATCACCGTTTCATCTTCCATCACCAATTTTGAAATTGGATTAGCTTTCCTGTGAGCCAAAGCACTTCGGTGAAAAAAAGCCAAATTCTTATCCCCGAGCTTTAGCCAATTCTGTCGTGTTTGCTGTTCCCAAACATTTCATCTTTATCAATTTCCAAGTTCAAATGGATTTTGGTATCAATTATTTTTGCCAAAGATTCATCACTCCTATCACCTTCAAGCAAGACTTCTAGTTCCTTCAATAATTTCCTTTTTGATCCTTCCCTTTTGCTACTATTTTTACGTGACCATTCCTCCAAACAGATCTGCAACTTTCCTAGCTTCTCCAACAACGAGCCTTCAGATGCCTCCCAAGTATCTCTAATGACTTTTTCGAAAGTTTCATCCATAGTCCACCAGGCTTCAAAATGAAATTTCCTCCTCCCTTTGGACACAAGAGACTTATTTGTATAAAAAGGATATAAAAAAATAAATAGATAAATAAATAAATAATAAAATCTATAAAGAGTTGAAAATAAATAAATAAGGGTTAAATCAGAATTAAAACAAAATTGCGAGTCTAAATTATAATAGACAAATAAAAAAGGACTGAATAGAAACTAAAATAAAATTAAATGGCTAGATTTAAAAAAAGAAAAAAGGAATTAGGGTCCAAATGTAACGTGCGTAAAGGGACGAGGGCTAAATGGGAAATTATTCCCAGTCCTCAAAGCGCGCCTTTTCATAAAGGACCTAAATGAAATGAGAACAAACTTATATGGAAAAATTATAAATACATAAAACATAGATAGAGTTAGATTGAAAAATATAAAAAAAGCGGAATGATTAAAGCAGCAAATAGCCCATTTTGCTTGAAAACACGCGGATTCTCTCCGTACGGGTCGGGTCTTCAGGTCCTTGCTCAAAACGACGTCGTTTTGGCGTCTATAAGCAAAGGTCCAAAACGGTGTCGTTTCGTGCACTTATTTAAACAAAAGATCTTTCAAAAAAACATTTCAATCCTCATTTCTAAAAAAAAATTCAGAAACCTCTCCCCTCTCTTTGGGCATAGCCTAGAATCCGGTTGTCGGACCACCGTGGCGGCCGTCGGTCGACGGCGTCGGTGCCGCCGTTCATGGTGGCTGGAGAATGTGAAATGAATCCCCTTTTTACCCTTTTTAAACCTAGATATAGATCTAGAAGGGGAAGCCTAAAAAGAAGGAAAAAGGAAAAAAAAGGTCCGATCGACGCCCTTTTGTTTCCCCTTTGACGAAGCCCGAACGTTCCCCTGACGGGTTCGACGGCTTGCAGGGTAGAGGATACCTCTGATGGTGGCGCAACGTGACCGGGTAGGTGAGTTCCCTTTTTCTTTTCGTTTTATCTTTTTATAAAATAAATTCGTAAAAACCAAAATAAAAAAATCACCTTTTTTGAGTTCTGTATTCGATTAGTATTCTCCTTTTTTCTATTCGATTATCTGTAAAAACATTACAATTCTGATCCGGCTTTTTATAGCTGTTTCTTTTATTAATTCTACTGTTGGCCACTGTTTCTCTGCTTTTGCTCTTTCCTGTTCTGTTTCCTTTCTTTGCTCTTGTTTGCAGCCTTGGCCAGTTAACGGAGGACGAGTCTTGCTATTTTGGTGTAAGACGGCAGTCCTTGGGCGGTGGGCACGCTGACGGAGGCACGTGGAGCGTGGCGCCCGAAAAGGAACTACGATTAAGTTTCTCTAAAAGATGTTTAAACATTTTCAAACACTGAGCCTTCAATTTTTTTGGGTAGTAATTATTATTATTATTATTTTTGGGCTTGTAACTAGACTGTTTTTTTATTTTGAACTTTATCATTTTATTTTGGGTCATGGCGAATTGGGCCTATTACAATGACTAAATACAAACTTGGTCTTTTATCATCGCAACCAACGCCCAAGAATCGATCATAATGATTTTGTCATTGTAATTAAGATTCTTATTGCACATTGCTGTTGCAAGTTGTAGGCATGGTTTGTGGGGAGTGCAAACTGTGTTGATTTGGGGGTCACGTGTGTTGTGGATATTTGTATATTTTCCTAATTTTACAACGTAGCGATTATGTCATTTTGTATAAAGTTAGCTTCCAAGTTCTTGCAAAGTGTGTTTGGTTTATGCAATATCTGATGATTGTATTAAATATTCATGTCTTAGAAAAATTTGTAGGGAGGAGTTGAAATTGAATTATAATATTATTTTAATAGTTTATATTTTTATACTATTTAGAAGGTTAAATTAAATTTATTTCTTTTTTTATTAATTTAAAATTTTAAAAATTTTATAAAATTTAAATAAAATTTTCTATTTTGAAAAGGAAGGTTCCTAAACTGTTTTTAGGAACACACGTCTAAAATTTGGAAGGCAAAATCACAAATGCTATTTTAGCATAGGTTTTTTTAATTATTATTATTAATGTTCCCTACTTCAACTTCTGAAGAAAAATTGCTTGTAACACATTTCTGAGTCCATTTTTCTCTTTTTCTTTTCTGTTTGCAACCGACCTGGCCCAGGTAAGCATTTACTTCTTAATGAGGGTCATGAGAGTCGTCATTTCTCAAACAAAGTTGTCGGGAACAAAGACTGAGAATCAGGAAGATGATGTGCCGAAACAGAAATGATGAGAAAATAATTGTTCTGACATTCAGTTCAATGGCAGTTATGATTTTATTACCACAACCCCCCCCCCCCCAAAAAAAAGAAAAAAAACAGCCCTCCGAAGAGTATGGCCTCTCTTCTGAGTAGCATTTATACTCATATGACTGTGGACAGAGAATGATAGTACATAAGTAGCTGGGTATTTATAAGTACGATTACTCTTAACAACGTGTTCGATGCACCCATGTAAACTTCGTAATCTCAACCTGCGAACACATCGGTGCATATGAACTAAGCAAAACACAGTTGCATTTATACTCTGCTGAAGAAACAGTATCGACACTTTGGGATTTGGGTAACGTTATGACACAACAGTGATTGTACAAAAAGGTGATTGTTAAAGTTGAAAAACCCATTTTTAGCCTTTCAAATGGAACTCGTGTCCGAAGCTGAACATCCTCGTAATTGGTGTACGAGGATTCTTTAGCCTCGTTGTTGTCGGAGTTACTGCAGTGATGTTTACTTATCACAACATACGTGACCCCACAAAATCAACAACTGTCGGTTAACACTCCACTGTTATGTCATCATGATCGACAAATAAATTGAAGCCTACAAGCCTACAACTTGCAGCAGCAACCAACAAGAAGAACCTAAATTATAATGGCATAATCATTATGATCCATTCTTCCCCGTTGGAACTAATGAAAAAATGACAAAGTTTGTCAGACCCTTCTATTTATTTATAATTTAACACTCAAAATTTACAAATAATTTTAATTTGATCTTAATTATAAAAAATATAAAATTGCATAAATATTTTAAAGTATATAATAATTTTCAAAATTAATAATATTAATAATTAGATCTAAATTTTAAAATTTAAAAAATAAAAAAATAAATTTATAAAAAAATTTAAAAATATAAGAACTAAAATATAGTCCAATTCTTCGTATATTTGAATTTAATTATTGTATTTCGATATCTAGAAATTTAATTTTCTACTTTTCATATTTCAAAATTTATGTTCATATTGTGGACAACTTTTATGTACTTGTACAGATTTTAGTTATAGTATTTTAATTGGTGAAAGTAGTTGGAAGGTCAATTTGTTATAGGAATTTTATCAATTTAGTCCTTCTACTATTAGATGGATTAATGTAATTCATGTACTATTAAAAAGAATCATATAAGGCCAAATTTTAGCATAGTTAACTTTTATTGTCTAACAAATTAAGTTAATAGATTTTATGATGTTGCAAATGAAATTTTTATTTGAAGTTGAACTGTAAATGAAAAATAATCATTTTCATATCATTTTTTAAATAATAAATTTTAACTCTATTATAATTTAACCTTATTTGATTTTTTAAATAGTACATTGACCAAATTAATTTATTTAATTGTAAATGGACTGTTTACCATATGCTTTTAGCTATTTTAATATCAAACTTGTAAACATTAATATATATTTTTTATTGGGCACACTGATAAAATTGTTTTAATTTCATAGATTTAGTATTTAAAAAATAGTAAATAATTAATATAACACAAAAAGAAAAACAAATTATAAAAACCTATCGCTGATACACAATAGAGGTAGAGAAGAACCACAGTCATCGATGTGGGCGTGCCGGAGTGGTTATCGGGCATGACTAGAAATCATGTGGGCTCTGCCCGCGCAGGTTCGAATCCTGCCGCTCACGCATCTATTTTTCCTTTTCTTTTTTTTTTTTACAAACCTCTTCAATAAATGGGATAAATAAAAACAAAATTACTTTTATATTCTGTTTGGTATCATTAATTTATGTAAAAAAAACAAAATTAATTTTATATTCTGTTTGGTATCATTAATTTATGTAAAAAGGGTTAAACTATAAAAATGGTCACCACATTATTGCATTTGGTCTATTTTGGTCACTAAACTATTAATTATTTTGATTTAGTCCTCAAACTTTTCAAAAATAAATATTTTAGTCAATCAAAGCTGATTTGTGTTTTTTATTGGTCTAACAACACATTATATCAATTTGATCCTAAATATAAAATATTCCACAAAATTAGCATTCAATATTTATAAAATTTACCATTTTAATTCGAGTTCTAAAAAATTATATTTATATGGCAACATTAAATAAATTGGTTTAGCTCTTTTTTTTTTAAAATATTTTCAAAATAAAAAACATGTGAATTAAATATATTCTAAAAATTATTAAAAGTTTAACAAAGTTAAATTGATTTTAAAATGGGAACATTAAAGTGGAAATTATTTTTAAATAGTAATTAAACTATATAATTATTTTAGATGGATTTAGCTCTTAGAAAATTAAAATTATCATAATTTAAAAAAAATCGAATTGAATTATTACATCCTAATCAATCTCCAAAGAGAATAAAGCCATATGCAAACAGATAACACACTGTTATTTCCACGAGGAATGTTGGGTTTTTACGTTGGGGTCAGATTTTATTATTAATCTTTATATTTTGCGTAAATTATAAATTTAATTTTTATATTTTAATATGATAATTTTTAGTTTTTGTATATTTTAAATTGATTAATTTTAATTTTTATAATTTTAATATTAACCATACGGTATCAGCTAAAAATTAAATTATAGTACAAACATTAAATACGATTAATAGTACAACGAGACTTTAACCATAAAATCACCATTGTTGATTCTCCTTATCTAACTTAAAACTAAAATAAAGCCCTCACTATATTTTGAAAAATTAGATTAAAATTTCAAATATAAAATTTATATTAATTAATATCATTTTCGCTCTTTGCATTAGATTGATTAATTGTTTTATTAAACTATATAGTAAAAATTCGAAGGTTAAAATATGCTTTAAGTTTTTATGTACTTCGTACATTTGGAGCTTAGTCTCTCTATTTTCTAAAATTAAAAATCCAAGTGCAGTAGTCACCACAATTAGGCCTAGTTTAAGAATAATTCTCAAAAGTGTTTTTTTGAGGGAGAAGCTAAAATTTCCAACTTCTGAAAAAAGCTGTTTTTGGCCAATTTTTGGCTTGGGAGAAACATTTTTTTCCTCTAAAAAACGAGGTTGTTTTGAAATGCTTTTATCCCCAAAGTATTTTTTGTCCCAAAAATGCTTCTTAGAAGAAATACTAAACAAACTTAAAATTCTTCTACGAAAGTCACCACTGTGACATTTTTAAAAAAAAGAAGAAGATCCACTTGGTATCATGTATCAATAAAAAATAATGTTGAAAATATTGATTAAGATTTAAAAAAAAAATACACATTCAAATTCGTCAACATTTTGATTGAAGTAATTAACATTAACTATTTAGACTAAATAATAACTTTATAAAAATAGATGAATGAAATTAACAAAAAAAAAAAAAGTTTATAGTTGAACCTTAAGTTTCATCAAACTATAACGGTTAACTGAAATTTGACCATTAAATTATAATATAAAAAAGGAAAAGAAAAACCCAAAAAATAGGGAAAAAAACGTGTCAACTGGACTAATTGACAATGTTAGGATCGACCCGATTAAGCAATGAACAATTAAAAATAGCGGAATAAATTGAGAAATTTGGACACACAAATTTAACGTGGAAAAACCCCTCCAAAGAGGATAAAAAAACCACGGGCAAATATAATTTTACTATAATGGCAACAGAATGAAGAGTACAAAAGATGGAGATAAAAACTAAACCCCGAAAACCCAAAAACAAAGAACCCTCAAAACGTAAACACAAAATTCTCTAAATGTGTTATGAGTTCTAATATCTAATGGGTGTCTTTTCTAAGGTTGTAAAAGAGCCTATTTATAGGCTAAATTCATAGGTCAAATAATAATAAAATAATCTAAACTAATCAGTGTTTGATTGAAACAAATAAACAGAGTTTAACTAGAAGATTACTTCTTAAATTTGACTGAAATAGGAGTCATAATTAACAGACAACATTAAAAATAAGGTTCAAATTATATTAAAAATTAAAATATGATGAATCAAAGGGCCAAAATTGAGATTTAACATGAAAAGAAAACATGTGGGGTGTGCCATATGACCTTTCTGCATGCGTAAGGCCTTCCACATATATAGGTATATAGATTGTATATGATTATTTAATTATTGATCCTAAATAGCAAATAACTATTATGTTAGATTTGTAAAATAAATCTAAAATAAAACTTAATAAAATAGGATCTATCATGTCAAATCATCAAGAATAAATGAATGAATAAAACTAAATGCGGAAGCATACCTGAATCCATGAATTCCTTAAAGTTTTACCGAATCTTGGGGATTTGATTTTCCAAATTAGCACACAAGAAATTCAAAGAACATCTGCTCTCTCTTTCCTAATGATGATGGGGTATTAGAAAATATATCTTGTGTGTAATTTGGGGACCATAACCCTAATATTTATAACCTTAGTATATTAGTTCTAATCAAATTCTAATTAGCCCATCATTAATTAGAGTTTAATTAGAAGAGTATCTACACATATTTATCCATACTTTATTTAATAATTAAAAGCCCAATAGAATTCTAACCAAATTATATCACTTTTAATTTGGGCTAACCTATCATGATAGTAGATAATAACATGTAATTATCCTTATTATATGTGATGTCCAAATTTTCCAACAATCTCCCACTTGGACCACATATATATATACTAATTACTTTATAATTACATGTCATTATATAACCTTATGAGCTCAAAATTTTACTATCATATCCAAAAGGTATTCCGAACAATCTCGTCCATTAATTATGTTAACATAGAACCAAGGCGACTTTCGTTACATATCTCGTAACTAAATCCATCCATGATCACGTATATTAACACAACCAAATGACATAGATCAAGTATGGATGTGTAGCATGGAAATTACATGCAATATGATCTAAACATGTCTATTTCCAACTGGTCCTCCTTAGTAAGATCAAACATTACCAAAATCATAGTGTGAATAAGCCAAATAAACTTTATTTCCGCAGAAAATAAACTTAATATATTTAAACTGAAATAACTAAAAATGTGTCTATAACATAAAAACATTTAAAAATACAAACTCCCACTAAAATCAAATATCCTTTAAATGACATTACACCTATATGAACAGTGTGCTCTTATAAAACTTTAGGTGTAATTCCTTAGTAAGCGGATCCGCAATCATGGAGTTTGTTTTAATATGCTTTATAAACACCTAACCACTCTGAACTTTTACTTTAACAACCAGGAACTTAAAGTCTATGTGTTTTTACTTTGATGTGTTCCTGTTGCTACTGGAATAAAAGATTGCAATTTGTTTTCACAATTTGCACCTTAGTGGAAAAATCTTATATCCATATTCCATCAAAATCGGAGTCTATATACCCGATGATCTCTAACTGATTAGACCTCCGAGATGTGAGCATGTAATCTTTTGTTCTCTGAAAATACCTTACAACCCTCTTGGATGCTATTCAATGGTCCAAATCAGGGTTGCTCAAAATATCTGCTTAACATCCCAATAGTGTACACAATATTCCAATGTATACAAACTTGAACATACATTAGACTTTCCACTGCTAAAATGTAAAAAATCTAATGCATTTTTTTAATTTCAAAATCATTCTTAGGGTATTGATTGAGGCTATACTTATTATTAACAAGAAGTGTGTCATTAACATATAAAACTAGAAATATGTACTTACTCCCATTGTATTTGTGATACACACAATCATCAACAATATTAATCTCAAAACCAAACGAGACAATTATTTGTTGAAACTTATAGTACCATTGACGAGAAGGTTGTTTGAGTCCATAGATGGATTTTGTCAATTTGCAAACCATATTCTTTGAGTCTTTTGACTCAAAATTTTCTGGTTGCACCATATAAATTGTTTCTTCAATGTCGCCATTAAGAAACACAGTTTTAACATCTATCTGATGTAACTCAAGATCAAAATGAGCAACAAGCACCATGATTATCCTAAATGAGTCTTTCGATGAAACTGGAGAGAAAGTCTCTGTAAAATTAATACCTTTTTTTGAGTATATTCTTTAGCTACAAGACGCGTTTTATACCTCTCCACATTACCATTTGCATCCCTTTTGGTTTTAAATATCCATTTACAACCAATTGGTTTTGCACCTTTAGGTAATGTGACAAGTTCCCAAACTTTATTGTCTTGCATAGATTTATACACATCTTTCATGGCATCAATCCACTTTTGAGAATTAGAACTTTTCATGGCCTGATGAAAGTTGATTGGTGTAAGAGTATGCCCAAAGATAAATCATGAGATGGTTGTAATAACATACTTAATTTACCATGTTTATTAATATAAAGCGTTGTCATTATTATTTCAGATTTTCTTTCTGTGTGTATAGATAAACTGTTTTATAATAATGTCCTGAGAATAATATGATTATTCTTAAAAGATCCTTAGTCGAGTATTATTGTTGACTAGGACAATAATAATGCATTAAGACTAACATGTAGTTGATTGATGATAAAGAGTTGTCATTGATATGGAGTGTCAAAATCAATGCATGAATATGTGTGTTAGAGAACAACATATTGGATTGACCCGCTATGAGTATGTTTCTTGGAGTATTATGTAATTGTCACAATATTGCTCATAGTGATTAATATGTATATGATCCTCAGACTTGAGATCATTATTATCCCAGCATCGTGAGTTGTATATTTTGATACAGTCAAACGTACACCGTAACAGGTTGTTCTATAAAGGCTGATGTTGGATATACCACAATCTATGTAGAGGGATATGGTTGATCAATAAAGGATAAGTCCCTCCTACATAATAGGAGTAATATCTTAGGCCACTTGATTGGGTGAGACTAGAAATGCATGGCCATGCTCAAATAAGTTGATATGAGATGTCACACTAATTTGTATATCATAGTCTACTCAATATATCAAGAAACATGGGATGGACCATACAAGTGTGACTATCCCATGACTTGTATCCATTCCAGAGATAAAGGACTTAAGGATTAATGCATAAAAGGTTAATCACAAAAGATTATGTCGAATCATGATTTCTTGTAACTTAGGTAGCAATGATGCATTGCTAGATGCCACTCATTGTCTGTGACAATAGAATCGTTCTAGTATTACTGCTAACGTTGCAAGAACCTACAGGGTCACACCCTATGGTTGAAATGAACGGAATAAAATATAGTTGGTATTGTGCTTGGTTGTCACATAAATTAAATTAATTAAAGAATTAATTTAATTGGGCAATCAAATATTGAACATATTATATGTACAAGGATGTTGTACACATAATGATAACATAATTTTATCAATATATGAATTTGATTCATATATAAATTTAAATAAATATAGTTTACCGAAATCCTTATTATAATTAATGTAATTATAAATTTCGGATATAATTAATGTAATTA
The DNA here is from genome assembly GCA_005393395.2 of Gossypium australe. Lineage (NCBI taxonomy): Eukaryota > Viridiplantae > Streptophyta > Magnoliopsida > Malvales > Malvaceae > Gossypium > Gossypium australe. The sequence goes on along the minus strand of CM016616.1, from coordinate 145,838,539 downwards.
TAATTTTCGGTTAAAAACTTTATTATATTTATTTAATCTTATAATACATTCAAGAGATACCAATTATAAAAGGCCCAATTAAAAGGATACCAATTATAAAAGGCCCAATGAAAAAGACACCCATTATAAAAGGTATTAAAAGGAGACAAAGCTTGACATGAAAACCCTAAGTGATTGCTTGTTAGGTCTAGCAGCCGTGAAGCAAATAAACCTCCAAAACAGTTTTGGAGATTTCTTCCGTTCATAGTCAAACTGGATGGATTACGTAGAGGCCGACATCGGAAAAGGTTGAGGCTTGATTCGACAGTAGATCAAAACTCTTGTTGCCAAGGCGTCGCTGTCTACTCAGATTGAAGTTTTGGTAATTTCGAAACCTTTATTTCACCCCGATTCGTTCCTCACACATGGATCCATGATTTAGATCGCCGGATCTAATTTTATTCTGCTGCGCCATGGGGTACCGGCGTTCCAACAATTGGATCATCTTCCATCATTCCATTATCATCCTCATGTTCTTGGAGAAATACAACATAATCATCTAGAATAGCATTTCTCTTTTCTCTTGTGGACCTCCTTAATGGCACTTGTTTTTGAGGTTGTTGAGTTTGTTCTTCTGGAACAATTACCTCATTTTGAATGGGAAGTTGTTCAACATTGTCTTGTAGAGGTTCCGGATTCACTTTTTGATCAATGATAGGTATAAGAACCTGAACATCGTCAAAAGTGATAGTAGGAACTCTGTTAGAATCCAATTCCTCCTCAAAAACAATGTCTCTAACCTTATTTCTCCCCCCCAAACTCAACATTCTCAAAAAATGTTGCAGTTCCCGTCTCAAAAATATTCCTTATTATGGGATCATAAAATTTATAGCCCCTAGATCACTCAGAATTTCCTTAACCCTTAACTTTATAGGCATCAAAGAAGTCAGAAGTGATGTCATTTCAACCTTATCATTTTTAGCAAAACGTTTCTTAATTTCGTCAAAAAAACCTTGGCCTGAGTAATCTTTTCAGATTCTATGCCCCTAAAGGCTTTTGAAATGTTGTGCCTCATGATCATTAAACTCTTGCAATTTGAACGATCCCACCTCTCAAAATCCCTTTTAATATAAGGGGTGCTTTCCGCAGTGAGAGGTGCAAGTAGTTCTTCCCTTAGTGCAAGGTCTATGTTTGTAACATCCTAAAAAAAAAAAAGAATTGGAGCATGATTAATGGGAGCCATGGCAAAAGCATGAAAATTTCATAAACAAACAAAATTTGAGATAAGCATGGGTTGATTTTTAATTTGTAAAAATCCTTCAAAAGAATGTGCATAGAGGGAGTGGCTATTAAGGTGAAAAGATGACTAATAAAAAGTTACCTTTTGATATAATTAGTGGTAATGTTGACTCACCACTAATTAAATTTCCTCATGAATATGCATATTTCTTGTCATGGTGGGGTAAACATATATTTTGTGATAAGGGATATGAGGTGGATGGCATGAGAGATGAATTAAATTCTTTAAAATTAGGTATATTGGATGAACATTCAGCCCTTCAATTTTGTTTGTAAATGAAGAAGCAAAAACCTCTTAGCCATATCTCTTCTCCTTTCTTGTGTATTGGACATTTCTTCCTTTGGTTGAATATGTGCTCTAGTAGTTTGGCTGAATAACACATCCTTGCCAACTAATCTTTAGGCTTAAGTCAAATCGGTGGAAGTCGGATATATCATAGTTAAGTTGCTCTTCTCTATTCGTTGACCTTTGGAAGTAGTGGTGTCGACGATCAAGAAGGTTTAGTCCTTACCGTAATCAGGTGTGTAATCCCTTACTTTCCGAATACATGTTTGAAATGGGGTGTGTAATCTCATACCTCTCTAAATGTTTGCATGAAATGTTCTGTGATTCGGTCGAAAGACTGAAAAGCCACAAACCAGCATCTGTGGCCACTCGGGCGTACGTACGTTCAAAGTGGTAACCATATTTTGTAACAAAACAGTTTTGGTTAACAGCAGTGATGTGATTTTGAAAAATCACCAAAAATAGTAGGAATTGAATTAGAAAGTGAAGGAGATATAGATTGAAAGATAATTGAGTCTATTTTCTTATAAAAGAAACGGAGCAAGCAAAGGATTAGTATATTTTGAGATTTTTAGATTTTTGTCAGACTGGTTTAGAGTGATTTCGAGATCCCCTGTTCTGACTTTGAAAAATCACTATAAATTGTAGAACAACAATTACAGGACATGGTTTATATTATTAGAATCCTTAGTGAGTCTACTTTTATTTGGATCAAACGAAACCAGTATTTGAGTTCTATACAATAAGATATCTTAGATTTTGTGAAGAGAGGGCAGAACTGTCAAACAGTGAAACAAGGGATTTTTTGAAGAATAAACTGTACTAATTGGCTAAGCCAAAAATTCTGAAAATATTACAGTAAGAGGTTATATGAGTCTAGTTTCAGGGAAAATTTACAGATCTAAATTTTGAGTTTCCCAACTCAAGTTATAGTCAGTTTAGTCAGTACGACACAGATGGACAGTTTTGATTTTTTATGCCCCAAATTATTAATTAAGCCTAGGTTGCGAATATTACCATCATACCCTTAGAGGGTTAATTACCGAATTACCCTTAGTGGTTACGATTACCGAATTATAAAAACGCCCTTATGGGCCGAATTACGAAAATGCCCCTAATGGGCTGAATTATGAAATGTCCATATGGATCGAATTACGAAAATACCCTTAATGGGCCAATTTGATAAATTGCTATATGGGTCAATTTGGTAAATTGCTATATGGGCCAACTTGATAATTTGCTTAATGGGCCAATTTGATAAATTGCTATATAGGCCAATTTGATAATTTGCTATATGGGCCAAATGTCTTATTTGATAAATGGGACATATTGATATGTGATAAATGAGCCAAAACTGCTAGATCGTTAAATGAGCTAAATTGCTATTTTGACTAACGGGCCAAATTAATACTTGTGATATGGGCTTTTTATTGAAATATACCTTATGAATATATATATATATACATGACTGCATGGGTTGGGATAATTGACGAAGAGAAGAAAGGCCTGCTGCAAAAAAAAAAAATCTAGTTCGGTGGCTCTGCCACAAATATTTTAAATGGCTCAATGCCTCTAGTTCAGTGACTCTGTCACAATCTAGTTCGGTGGATCAGCCACAAATATTTTAAATGGCTCAGTGCCTCTAGTTCGGTGACTCTGTCACAATCTAGTTCGGCGGCTATGCCACAAATATTTTAAATGGCTTAATGCCTGCAATTGGTGTGTTGGCGGGGTGGGTTGACTTGATTCCCACAGGTGTGATGGCTGGTACGGGTGGTGTGTAGCTGATGGAAATTAGGCTTGGTTGGGAATTGCATATTCCATGCATTCTTAAATTTGATTTATATAATGTACATTTGTAAATGGGCTCAAGCCCAAATATATGTTTATATGGTTATGGCCCAGTGGACACGGTAAGTGAGTTACACACTGAGTTCTAAGTAACTCACCCCGTTTTCCTTACCCTTCTCAGGTAATAATAATTAATGGAGGCTTGGGCCGGGGATGACTTTGTGTGGAGGCCATACTACGAATGATGAGTTATAAACACTCTGAACTTCTTTTAAGTATTTTTAATTAAGTACTATTTCAATTACGATGTAATAAGGCCTCTGGTATTATTTTTATGGATTTTTGTGCGTGGATGGATTTTTATATGTTTTAATTACTTAAATGGGGTTGTTAAATTTTTATAAATGTTTTTCTTAAACTTGCGTATAAAAAAAAGGATTTTTCTTAAATATCACTTACCCAATAAATTTTGTGAAAACTTTTATAAATTTATTTCAACCAATTATTAAAGTTTTAACCAAATATTTCTCTGAAAATGAAATTGTAAACTCTTATGTTTTTAAAAAAAAAATCATGGTTTTCAAATAAATCTCGATTTTTGATAAACTCCAACTTCAAAATCGTTTTGCAAAAATTGTTTTCATTAAAAGCATTTATGGCTAGACGTAAGTTTGAATTGTGTGGCATGCCAAGTCTAGACTTAACGCATAGGCCGGGTTTGGGGTGTTACATTTAATGGTATCAAAGCTAGTTTCAAATCTCGGCTGTGGTTTGGGTTCAACAACAAATTTTGTTTAAAAACTGTTTAAATTTCTAGATTTTATGTGTTAAAGGTAGTATGGCACCACGAGCATCCGGCACCAAGTCAAGTAAGTATTTGTGTATTAAATATTTATTACGGTGATATGACCATAGGAACACTCTAGAACTTCTAGTTTTAGATGTTGAAAACGGTATAGATTGAGACTATAGGAAGTGATTACGAAAACAACTTTACCTCTTATATCTCATAAAATATCGTTATTAAATGCTGAAATAGTATACTGATTCATAAAACTTGTAATCAGATTAAACCAAAATACCCAATATGAGCATTAGAGGACGTGGACGTGGACGTGGACGTGGTAGACGTGGCCGTGGTAGAGGCCGAGGTGCTAGGGTGGCGTTTGAAGCATCAGGTCTTATGCCAGAAATGGTTGCACCTGTGTCACCTGGGAGTAAGACTGGATCTCATGATCATACGAGAGAGGATAATGCTTTGACTCAAGCAATGTTGCGATTCCTAGAAAGGGTCACTGGGGTTAGAACTGGTCCAGTAATTCGTGGATCAATCTCGGAACGACTTAAATCAAGTGGTGCCGAGGTTTTTAGAGGTGTTTCTGGTGTAGCTCCGAATGTTGCGGAATATTGGCTCGAGGCTATAGAGTGGATCATGGATGATTTAGAGTGCACCACCGAGCAGAAACTAAGAGGCGCTGTGTCCTTGTTGAGGGACGAGGCATATCAATGGTGGCTCACTGTTCGAGAAGGCACTCAGGCTATACTAAAAGGTTTCAGAAGAGGCCCCGAAATGATGAGCCAGCTCAAGCTAGAGCACCTGTGACTACTAATCAGAGTCGAGATTGTACTGAATGTGGGAAGCGACATCCCGGAGAATGTTGGAGGAAAACTGGTGCCTACTATAAATGTGGTTCCAATGATCATCAGTATAAGAATTACCCTCGACGGACTGATACGACTCCAGAAGCTCGTAACCCTGATGCTCAGCCAGCTAGAGGCACTCAGCAGCCACCGAGAGGCCGTGGACCAGGTCATGGTGGTAATGGTGTTGGACGTGGTCAAGGTGCACTAGGTCAAGGTAATGGCTTTAGAGGTAACGCGGAGGCAAGACCGCCAGGGTTGGTCTATGCGGTCAGGCATCGGGAAAATGGCGATGCACCTGATGTGATAACTGGTACGTTCTTCATCTTTGATGTACCTGTTACTGCTTTGATAGATATCGGGTCTACCCACTCGTATATTGCTAGTGCCATATCTGGAAACCTGAATATTAGATCTGAGATTTCTGATAGAGAGATGACGGTAATTAGTCCTTTAGGACAATCTGTAATCGTGAATAAATTGTATAGAGATGTGCCCTTGGAAATTCAAAGAGAAATATTCTTGGCGGACTTGATGGAATTGCCTTCCGGCGAGTTTGATCTTATTTTGGGCATGGATTGGTTGGTGAAGCATCGGGCGCAATTGGATTGTGCTGAAAAGCGAATGTTAATAAGGACTGTGAATGATGAGGAGGTAGTAATGATAGGCGAGCGAAAGAACTTTTTGGCAAATGTGGTATCTGCTTTAAAGGCAGAAAAGTTGATGCGAAAAGGGTATGAAGCGTTCCTAGCCTTCATTAGTGCTTTGGATGCCAAGGAATTATCAGTAGAAGATGTGAAAACGGTGAAGGAATTTCCAGATGTCTTTCCTGAAGAACTTTCGGGTCTACCTCCAGATCGGGAAGTAGAGTTTGGTATTGAACTTTTGCCCGGAACGGCTCCGGTGTCCACTGCTCCTTATAGAATGGCGCCTAAAGAGTTAGCGGAGCTTAAGGCTCAAATTCAGGAATTGTTGGATCGAGGATTTATTCGACCGAATGTGTCTCCGTGGGGAGCACCGGTCTTGTTTGTCAAGAAGAAGGATGGGTCGATGCGTATGTGCATTGATTATAGACAGTTAAATAAATTGACGATCAAGAACAGGTACATTGCCGAGAATTGATGACCTATTTGATCAGTTGAGAGGAGCTTCAGTTTTCTCCAAGATTGATTTGAGATCGGATTATCATCAACTCAAGGTAAAAGAGGCAGACATTCATAAGACGACATTCTGAACTCGTTATGGACATTATGAGTTTTTAGTGATGCCGTTTGGCTTGACCAATGCACCAGCTGCATTTATGGACATGATGAACCGAGTCTTTCAACCCTATTTAGACCAGTTCGTGGTGGTGTTCATAGATGGCATCTTGGTATATTCGAAGAATGAGGAAGAACATGACTCACATTTGCGCATAATATTGCAAATATTACGAGACAAGCAACTTTATGCTAAATTCAGTAAGTGTGAATTTTGGCTGAAGGAAGTAACTTTCTTGGGTCATGTGGTGTCAGCCGAAGGAATAAGAGTTGATCCTCGGAAGGTAGAGGCTGTGTTAGATTGGAAACCACCGAAGTCAGTGGCTGAGATTCGGAGTTTCTTGGGATTGGCTGGTTACTATAGACGCTTTGTTGAGGGGTTTTCATTAATTGCTGCACCCCTAACTAAGTTGTTGCGAAAAGGAGTACCGTATGTGTGGACTGATAAACAACAAGAAAGTTTTGAGAAACTGAAGAAGATTTTGACGGAAGTGCCAGTACTGATTCAACCTAAGGCTGGAAAAGAGTTTACCATTTACTGTGATGCATCACATACGGGTTTAGGATGTGTGTTGATGCAAAGTGGGAAAGTGGTGGCGTATGCTTCTCGTCAGTTGAGGCCGCATGAAGTCAACTATCCTACTCATGACTTGGAGTTAGCTGCGGTGGTGTTTGCTTTAAAGATTTGGAGGCACTATCTCTACGGTGAGAAGTCGATCATTTATACGGACCATAAGAGTCTTAAGTACCTCCTTACCCAAAAGGAGTTGAACTTGAGACAACGGAGATGGGTGGAGTTGTTAAAGGATTATGACTTCTCAATCGAGTACCATCCTGGAAAGGCTAACGTGGTGGCAGACGCATTAAGTCGTAAGGTAGTATCAGAGTTGAGAGCAATGTTTGCTCATCTCAGTTTGTTTGAGGATGGCAGTCTGCTAGCGGAACTTCAGGTGAAGCCTCTGTGGTTGGAGCAAATCAAGGAAAAGCAGTTATCAGATGAAAAGTTGGGTCCTTTAATGCAGCAAGTTGAAAGTGGTATAATAGGGGATTTTGGATTGAACAAGAATGGCGTGCTATGTTTTCGTGGAAGAGTTTGTATGCCCATGGATTCGGATTTGAGACAAATGATTCTACGGGAGACGCATAGTAGTCCTTATGCTATGCACCCCGGAGGAAATAAGATGTATCAGAATCTTCGTGAGCAGTATTGGTGGCCAGGGTTGAAATGGGAGGTTACTGAATTTGTGGGGAAATGCTTGACTTGTCAACAAGTGAAGGCGGAACATCAATTACCATCGGGGTTATTACAACCGGTAAAGATTCCTCTATGGAAATAGGAACGGATAACGATGGATTTTGTTAGTGGGTTACCCTTAACACCTACTAAGAAAGATTCTGTTTGGGTGGTAGTTGATCGATTAACGAAGACTGCTCATTTTCTACCAGTTCGTACAGATTACTCGCTGCAGAAATTGGCTAAGCTGTATGTATCTGAGATCGTGAGCTTGCATGGGGTACCAGTGTCTATTATATCGGACAGGGATCCCAGGTTTACATCACGATTTTGGAAAGCTTTACATGAGGCTTTGGGAATAAAGTTAAACTTTGGTACGGCTTTTCATCCTCAGTCAGATGGTCAGTCAGAAAGAGTAATTCAGATTTTGGAAGACATGTTACGTGGTTGTGTAATCGACTTCAGAGGTAGTTGGGAGGATTTCCTACCGTTGGCAGAGTTTGCGTATAATAACAGTTACCAATCTAGTATCCAAATGGCGCCTTATGAAGCTTTATATGGTCGTAGGTGTCGTACCCCTACTTGTTGGACTGAATTGGGGGAAAGATAGTTGTTGGGTCCTGAGATGATATCTGAGACAGAAGAAAATGTGAAGGTGATTCGAGCGCGATTAAAGGAAGCTTCGGATCGACAAAAGTCGTATGCGGATCTAAAGCGTAAGGATATTGAGTTTGCGGTGGGAGATCAAGTCTTTTGGAAAGTCTTACCTTCGAAGAAGATTTTCAGATTTGGAAGGAAGGGCAAGTTGAGCCCTAGGTTCATTGGACCGTACCGTGTGTTGAAGCGTGTAGGACCAGTGGCATATCAGCTTGAGTTACCTCTGGAATTAAGACAGATACATGATGTATTCCATGTCTCAATGTTAAGATGTTACCGTTCGGATCCATATCACATAGTGCCAGTGGAAGAAATTGAAGTAAGACCTGATTTATCTTTTGAAGAAGAACCAGTTCAGATCTTGGACCGAGACATTAAAGTATTGAGAAGGAAGACAGTTCCGTTGGTATATTAAATATTTGTATATTAAATATTTATTACGGTGATATGACCATAGGAACACTCTAGAACTTCTAGTTTTAGATGTTGAAAACGGTATAGATTGAGACTATAGGAAGTGATTACGAAAACAACTTTACCTCTTATATCTCATAAAATATCGTTATTAAATGCTGAAATAGTATACTGATTCATAAAACTTGTATTCAGATTAAACCAAAATACCCAATATGAGCACTAGAGGACGTGGACGTGGACGTGGTAGACGTGGCCGTGGTAGAGGCCGAGGTGCTAGGGTGGCGTTTGAAGCATCGGGTCTTATGCCAGAAATGGATGCACCTGTGTCACCTGGGAGTGAGACTGGATCTCATGATCATACGAGAGAGGATAATGCTTTGACTCAAGCAATGTTGCGATTCCTAGAGAGGGTCACTGGGGTTAGAACTGGTCCAGTAATTCGTGGATCAATCTCGGAACGACTTAAATCAAGTGGTGCCGAGGTTTTTAGAGGTGTTTCTGGTGTAGCTCCGAATGTTGTGGAATATTGGCTCGAGGCTGTAGAGCGGATCATGGATGATTTGGAGTACACCACCGAACAGAAACTAAGAGGCGCTGTGTCCTTGTTGAGGGACGAGGCATATCAATGGTGGCTCACTGTTCGAGAAGGCACTCAGGCTGAACTTGTTACTTGGGATTTCTTCAAGACTGAATTCCAAGGAAAGTACGTCGGGACAAGTTATGTAGATGCCCGGAGGAAGAAATTCCTAAACTTGGTTCAAGGAAATAAGACGGTGGCAGCCTACGAGGCGGAATTTCTTCGCTTGAGCTGTTATGCTCGCACAATAGTGTCGATTGATCATGAGCGCTGTGTACGTTTTGAAGATGGGCTGAATGATGAGTTGCGGGTACTGATAGCCCAACAACAAGTACAGACTTTTGCCTCGCTTGTGGAGAAAGCCAAGATAGCCGAAGATGCTAAGAAATCAAAACGCCAGAACCGGGAAAGAGTTAGAGGCAAGAGGGATATTAAGTACACGGGCAATATTAAAAGGTTTCAGAAGAGGCCCCGAAATGATGAGCCAGCTCAAGCTAGAGCACCTGTGACTACTAATCAGAGTCGAGATTGTACTGAATGTGGGAAGCGACATCCCGAAGAATGCTGGAGGAAAACTGGTGCCTACTATAAATGTGGTTCCAATGATCATCAGTATAAGAATTACCCTCGACGGACTGATACGACTCCAGAAGCTTGTAACCCTGATGCTCAGCCAGCTAGAGGCACTCAGCAGCCACCGAGAGGCCGTGGACCAGGTCATGGTGGTAATGGTGTTGGACGTGGTCAAGGTGCACTGGGTCGAGGTAATGGCTTTAGAAGTAACGCGAAGGCAAGACAGCCAGGGTTGGTCTATGCGGTCAGGCATTGGGAAAATGGCGATGCACCTGATGTGATAACTGGTACGTTCTTCATCTTTGATGTACCTGTTACTGCTTTGATAGATATCGGGTCTACCCACTCGTATATTGCTAGTGCCATATCTGGAAACCTGAATATTAGATCTGAGATTTCTGATAGAGAGATGACGGTAATTAGTCCTTTAGGACAATCTGTAATCGTGAATAAATTGTATAGAGACGTGCCCTTGGAAATTCAAAGAGAAATATTCTTGGCGGACTTGATGGAATTGCCTTTCGGTGCCTTTTGGGAACAAAGTTAAACTTTAGTACGGCTTTTCATCCTCAGTCAGATGGTCAGTCAGAAAGAGTAATTCAGATTTTGGAAGACATGTTACGTGGTTGTGTAATCGACTTCAGAGGTAGTTGGGAGGATTTCCTACCGTTGGCAGAGTTCGCGTATAATAACAGTTACCAATCCAGTATCCAAATGGCGCCTTATGAAGCTTTATATGGTCGTAGGTATCGTACCCCTACTTGTTGGACTGAATTGGGGGAAAGACAGTTGTTGGGTCCTGAGTTGATATCTGAGACAGAAGAAAAGGTGAAGGTGATTCGAGCGCGGTTAAAGGAAGCTTCGGATCGACAAAAGTCGTATGCGGATCTGAAGCGTAAGGATATTGAGTTTGCGGTGGGAGATCAAGTCTTTTGGAAAGTCTTACCTTGGAAGAAGATTTTCAGATTTGGAAGGAAGGGCAAGTTGAGCCCTAGGTTCATTGGACCGTACCGTGTGTTGAAACGTGTAGGACCAGTGGCATATCAGCTTGAGTTACCTCCGGAATTAAGACAGATACATGATGTATTCCATGTCTCAATGTTAAGACGTTACCGTTCGGATCCATATCACATAGTGCCAGTGGAAGAAATTGAAGTAAGACCTGATTTATCTTTTGAAGAAGAACCAGTTCAGATCTTGGACCGAGACATTAAAGTATTGAGAAGGAAGACAGTTCCGTTGGTTAAAGTTTTGTGGCGGAATCACAGTTCCGAGGAAGCCACGTGGAAGCCAGAGGATGTGATGCGATAGCAATACCCTCACCTCTTTTGATCAGATAAATTTCGAGGACGAAATTTTCTTTAAGGGGGGTAGAACTGTAACATCCTAAAAAAAAAGAATTGGAGCATGATTAATGGGAGCCATGGCAAAAGCATGAAAATTTCATAAACAAACAAAATTTGAGATAAGCATGGGTTGATTTTTAATTTGTAAAAATCCTTCAAAAGAATGTGCATAGAGGGAGTGGCTATTAAGGTGAAAAGATGACTAATAAAAAGTTACCTTTTGATATAATTAGTGGTAATGTTGACTCACCACTAATTAAATTTCCTCATGAATATGCATATTTCTTGTCATGGTGGGGTAAACATATATTTTGTGATAAGGGGTATGAGGTGGATGGCATGAGAGATGAATTAAATTCTTTAAAATTAGGTATATTGGATGAACCTTCAGCCCTTCAATTTTGTTTGTAAATGAAGAAGCAAAAACCTCTTAGCCATATCTCTTTTCCTTTCTTGTGTATTGGACATTTCTTCCTTTGGTTGAATCTGTGCTCTAGTAGTTTGGCTGAATAACACATCCTTGCCAACTAATCTTTAGGCTTAAGTCAAATCGGTGGAAGTCGGATATATCATAGTTAAGTTGCTCTTCTCTATTCGTTGACCTTTGGAAGTAGTGGTGTCGACGATCAAGAAGGTTTAGTCCTTACCGTAATCAGGTGTGTAATCCCTTACTTTCCGAATACATGTTTGAAATGGGGTGTGTAATCTCATACCTCTCTAAATGTTTGCATGAAATGTTCTGTGATTCGGTCGAAAGACTGAAAAGCCACAAACCAGCATCTGTGGCCACTCGGGCGTACGTACGTTCGAAGTGGTAACCATATTTTGTAACAAAACAGTTTTGGTTAACAGCAGTGACGTGAATTTGAAAAATCACCAAAAATAGTAGGAATTGAATTAGAAAGTGAAGGAGATATGGATTGAAAGATAATTGAGTCTATTTTCTTATAAAAGAAACGGAGCAAGCAAAAGATTAGTATATTTTGAGATTTTTAGATTTTTGTCAGACTAGGTCAGAGTGATTTCGAGATCCCCTGTTCTGACTTTGAAAAATCACTATAAATTGTAGAAAAATAATTACAGGACATGGTTTATATTATTAGAATCCTTAGTGAGTCTACTTTTATTTGGATCAAACGTTCTGTACAATAAGATATCTGAGATTTTGTGAAGAGAGGGCAGAACTGTCAAACAGTGAAACAAGGGATACTTTGAAGAATAAACTGTACTAATTGGCTAAGCCAAAAATTCTGAAAATATTACAGTAAGAAGTTATATGAGTCTAGTTTCAGGGAAAATTTACGGATCTAAATTTCGAGTTTCCCAACTCAAGTTATAGTCAGTTTAGTCAGTACGACGCAGATGGACAGTTTTGATTTTTATGCCCCAAATTAGTAATTAAGCCTAGGTTGCGAAAATTTCCATCATACCCTTAGAGGGTAAATTACCGAATTACCCTTAGTGGTTACGATTACCGAATTATAAAAACGCCCTTATGGGCCGAATTACGAAAATGCCCCTAATGGGCTGAATTATGAAATGTCCCTATAGACCGAATTACGAAAATACCCTTAATGGGCCAATTTGATAAATTGCTATATGGGTCAATTTGGCAAATTGCTATATGGGCCAACTTGATAACCTGCTTAATGGGCCAATTTGATAAATTGCTATATGGGTCAATTTGGTAAATTGCTATATGGGCCAACTTGATAATTTGCTTAATGGGCCAATTTGATAAATTGCTATATAGGCCAATTTGATAATTTGCTATATGGGCCAAATGTCTTATTTGATAAATGGGACATATTGATATGTGATAAATGGGCCAAAACTGCTAGATCGTTAAATGAGCTAAATTGCTATTTTGACTAACGGGCCAAATTAATACTTGTGATATGGGCTTTTTGTTGAAATTTACCTTATGAATATATTGTTATGCATATATATATATATATATATATATAAATGACTGCATGGGTTGGGATAATTGACGAAGAAAAGAAAGGCCTGCTGCAAAAAAAAAAAAATCTAGTTCGGTGGCTCTGCCACAAATATTTTAAATGGCTCAATGCCTCTAGTTCGGTGACTCTATCACAATCTAGTTCGGCGGCTATGCCACAAATATTTTAAATGGCTTAATGCCTGCAATTGGTGTGTTGGCGGGGTGGGTTGACTTGATTCCCACAGGTGTGATGGCTGGTACGGGTGGTGTGTAGCGGATGGAAATTAGGCTTGGTTGGGAATTGCATATTCCATGCATTCTTATATTTGATTTATATAATGTACATTTGTAAATGGGCTCAAGCCCAAATATATGTTTATATGGTTATGGCCCATTGGACACGGTAAGTGGGTTACACACTGAGTTCTAAGTAACTCACCCCGTTTTCCTTACCCTTCTCAGGTAATAATAATTAATGGAGGCTTGGGCCGGGGATGACTTTGTGTGGAGGCCATACTACGAATGATGAGTTATAAAAACTCTGAACTTCTTTTAAGTATTTTTAATTAAGTACTATTTCAATTACGATGTAATAAGGCCTCTGGTATTATTTTTATGGATTTTTGTGCGTGGATGGATTTTTATATGTTTTAATTACTTAAATGGGGTTGTTAAATTTTTATAAATGTTTTTCTTAAACTTGCGTATAAAAAAAGGGATTTTTCTTAAATATCACTTACCCAATAAATTTTGTGAAAACTTTTATAAATTTATTTCAACCAATTATTAAAGTTTTAACCAAATATTTCTCTGAAAATGAAATTGTAAACTCTTATGTTTTAAAAAAAAATCATGGTTTTCAAATAAATCTCGATTTTTGATAAACTCTAACTTCAAAATCATTTTGCAAAAATTGTTTTCATTAAAAGCATTTATGGCTAGACGTAAGTTTGAATTATGTGGCATGCCAAGTCTAGTCTTAACGCATAGGCCGGGTTTGGGGTGTGACAATGTTCATACAGCCAAGCACTATAAATAAGTGCCTTTTCCATTCATTTAGTCCCATTAGGCATGGGTATAGAATTTATATTAGCAGATATTGTGACAGTAGAATATGAATTAGCTGAATATAGAACAAAAATAAATAAAAATAAGCTCACATCAATATTCATAAGTAAACAATAAATTCAGGATAATGGCTACTCCCATCTCAAGATACCAAGCACAACATTAATATCAAGTCTTTGGACAGTAATATTAACAGTAAGCGATACTCTTGTTGTAGCAATCAAACATTGACAATAAATTATGTCAAACAATTAATTAATCTTTGGAGTAACTTATTGCTCACATAAAATACCTTATAATTGTCACACATTTATCACCACTGATGTCGTTGAAATTCTGCCAAATATTAACTTACCTTTGAGTCAATTAATTGGCGGCATTTTGTTTCAACTAATCTATTTAAAATATTAGACATTCTTAATTAAAAGCCAAAATATGAATTTATTTATTTCAAAATATCTCTTTTAATTTCATCTTTCAATCAAATTAAAAGATAATAGTATATATATGTATATATATTTATCCCAAAACAACATACAATGATGTTGGCAAGTATAATAGATGAATAAATCATAAACCATAAATAACCTCACATAAGACTTCAAATTTAAACCAAAATAATTTGAATAAAGGTAAACCTCATCTCAAGATATCGGACACTCCATTAATATTTTATCTTTGGACAAAATATTCACACTTGTAAGTGATATATTGATGTAATAATCAAACATTGACAATAAGAACATGTCGAATAATAAATCTTCCTTTGGGCTGATTTATTACTCATATGTAAAACCGAATAATTGTCAAATGTTTATTACCATAATTGCACATGTAATATTATTAACCTTCATTTGGGCCGATTAATATTAACATAACTTAAGTTACATGCACACAACCTTTTATATTTTAAAACAAAATAATTTATACAAAAAAAAAATCACTTTGGTGACTTATTGCTTCAATTAAGTTGTTTTAAAATATATATAAACATACCAATATTCAAAATTAAAAATTTCCCCAATAGTCAAATGTGAAAACTATTATTTTTTTATTGCTTTATAAACTCTGAAAAACCCAAAATAAGGTTGTCTTAATAATGTAATAAAAAACCGAAAACATTAACTTTTGACTATTTCTTTTTTTTTTTTTTGTTCCAAAACCATATATATCAAAACACAAACAGAAAAAATATAGTGGTTCAAAGCCAAATAATTAACAAGCACATGTATTCATAATTTTGGCATGGATAAAAACACCAAAGCAATTCATGCATATACATGTACTCATAACCAAATAGAAAACATTACCCTGAATTTACCATGTAAATTCAAAGTTATTTATGATTAAACAAATATCCACATGAATACTTGAAAATATTTTTAAGCCAATAAATCTCAAAAACAAAATCATAATAGTTGGCATATCCCACAATGCATACAATAAATCATATAATCATAATTTAACCAAATATTTGGAACCATAAGATGCCAAAACTTAATATTATAGAACCAAACTTAAAACCAAATTATTTAAACACATAATATGATTAACATCAATTTGCATCAAAATCGAATTTCATAATAATTAAACCATAAAAATATAGCCCTGATCGACTTGCCTTACATATCCCAAGTAAATCCAAATTCAAAATATATGCTTAAACTGAATAGTATGAGAAGAATAAGCATATAAACTCAATAATAAATAATATATTCTATCAACTATATATTGAATTCAATAATTAATGGTTATAAAAATTAAATTCAATTGTACAATTGTTGAACCGGATTTGAATTAAAAAAATAATTATAATGAAACCCTAAAATTGAATCGATAAAAAGAAAATTAAAACTAACAAATATTACCATCAATCTTAAGGATTCAACATATATAATGAATTCATTGATAAACAATCAGTATATAAGAGACACTTTACCTGAAGCAATTTCTTTTACCAACCATATATCATCATGTAAAATCTTGAACATAATTACTAAAGTGTCTCCAAAACAATATATATATATATATATATATATATATGTAAAACTGTAAAACAAGCGATTAGCGATTAACAATCCATCTATTGATGTAATCAAATATATATCATAAAAAGTTTCTAATGAACCCAAACCTACACAGCTTTTTAAATATTTATTAAAACTGTATAAACAGCATAAAATCCTCAATATTTTTTTTTAATTCTCAATTAAAACTGTAAATCTTTACAGTTATACGAAAATTAAAACCTTAAAACTTTATTTAAAACTTTAAAATTTTATTTAAAGAATCAAAACCCAAAAATTTATCAAGAATATCAAAGATTCAACATAATATATAATTAAAATCTTCATAAAATTAAAAAAGAAAAATGAATCAATCCAAAAATAATAAAGAATCAATTCATTCTCAATGATTCAACATGACAAAGCTCGGATGCCACTTGTTAGATTTGTAAAATAAATCTAAAATAAAACTTAATAAACCAGGATCTATCATATCAAATCATCAAAAATAAATGAATGAATAAAACTAAATGCCGAAGCGTACCTGAATCCATGAATTCCTTAAAGTTTTACCGAATCTTGGGGATTTGATCATCCAAATTAGCACACAAGAAATTCAAAGAATATTTGCTCTCTCTTTCCTAATGATGATGGGATATTAGAAAAGATATCTTGTGTGTAATTTGGGGATCATAATCCTAATATTTATAACATTAGTATATTAGTTCTAATCAAATTCTAATTAGCCCATCATTAATTAGAGTTTAATTAGAAGAGTATCTACACATATTTATCCCATACTTTATTTAATAATTAAAAGCCCAATAGAATTCTAACCAAATTAGATCACTTTTAATTTGGGCTAACCTATCATGATAGTAGATAATAACATGTAATTATCTTTATTATATGTAATGTCCAAATTTTCCAAAATATTATACCTCAATTAAAATATTCTCTAAGCTGCTATATTTTTTTTATATATTTAAATTTAGTTTTATTTTTATATTCAGAATTTTTTTTTGTTTTTCAGATTTTAAATTTTATGTTAAATTATTAACTTTGTTAAATTTCTTCTTTTAAATTCAATATTATGATATTATGATATTTTAAAATTTAAAAATTACTATATATTTATGTAACAAAAAGAACGGCACTATGATGAACCATAATTTAACAAAAAAATTTATTGGTATTAACAATTAGACTTATGTTTTTTAATTTAAAAAATAGAGAAACTAAATTCTTTACAATAAATGTCAAATGAATATTAATTCGATTAACATGAACATTATTGCCAATATAGGAGGACTTGAGTTCGAGTGTTTTAAAGTACATTGTTCTTTTATTTATGAATTGGGGAATGATTATGAGTAGTTCTAGATATCGTATAAAACAGAAGAGATATAATTAGTATACAATCACCCACAATTATAAGGTACAATTAGATGCACTTCTAACATAACATAATTAACGCACCTTGACCAATTAAAGAAACTTCAAAATCCCAAAACAGCCGCAGACCAAATCGTTCAACAATGAGGGACCACCGATGAGACAACATGCAAGCCGCCACTTTCTCTTTCTATTAGAAGTTATCATCATCACCGTACGGATCATGTCCCTTCCATTCCACTATCTCATTTTGTTTTAATCCAACAATTCTTTAACTAATGTATAATCCATTGTGTATGTGCATAAATTAAATTACTTAAAATATTATGGGGAATAAAACAAAAAGAATGACATCAAAATAATAACTAACCAAGATATCTTAACCACAAAGTAAACATATAAAACACTTCTAACCACAATAACAACATCAAACTAATACTAAAAAAAAAATAAAATTAAAATACAACAACTAATAGCAGCCTTTAACCCTAAAATCACTCTCTTGATCTAACTTAAAACTAAAATATAGTCCTCACTATATTTTGAAAATTTTGATTAAAATTTTGAACATAAGATTTATATTAATTAGTTTGGTTTTCATGTTTTGCATTAGATTCATTAATTTTTTTTTATCAAACTATAGAGTAGAAAATTGAAGGTCAAAATATACTCTAAGTTTTCATACACTTTGTACATTTGGAAATTAGTCTCCTACTTTTTTTTTTTTTGAATTTAATCTCTCTACTTTATAAATTTAAAAATTCAGGTGTAATAGGCCGGTCCATTAAAATTCTTCTACTAAACTCATTCAAACTCGTCAACATGTTGACTGAAGTAGTTAATAATATTAACTATTTAGATTAAATAATGGCATTAAAAAAATAAATAAATAAATAAATAAATAAAAGTATATAGATTCAACCTTAAATTTCGTCATATTATAAGTGTCAACTGAAATTTTATCATTAACTTAGAAGATAAAAGAAAAAAAAACAAAAGAGAGGGAAAAACATGTGTCAAGTAAGGTTCAAATTATATTAAAAATTAAATTATAAGAATTAAATCTTAAATTTAAATATATTAAAAGGGTTGTATGGTATCCTATATGCATTATATAGGTATATAGATTATATAAATGTATATAGATATGATTATTTAATTATTAAACCTAAATAGTAAATAACCATTATACCTCAATTGAAATCTACTTTAAGCTGTTACATTTTTAGTATATTTAAAATTTAGTTTTATTTTAATGTCTAAAAATTTAATTTTTTTAATTTTTCAATTTTAAAATTTATGTCTAATTACCAATTTTATTAAATTTGATATTACGATATTTTGAAATTTAAAGATCACTATGTAACAAAAAGAATGGCACTATAATGAACCATAACTTAGAAAAAAAATATTATTGGTATTGACAATTTGATTTGTGTTTTTAAATCTGAAAAAGTAGGAAAATTAATTTTTTTACAATAAAAATTGAGAGATGAAGTTTTAAATGTACGAAAAGTATAGAAACTTAAAATATATTTTAACATTATATTGTATAAATAATATCTTATATTGTGGACAACTTTTATGTTCTGGTACAGATTTGAGTTAATGTATTGTAATAGGTAAAATAGTTAAAAGGTCCCTCTATTATAAGAATCTTATCAATTTAGTCTTTTTACTATTAAATGGATAATTTAATTCATGTACTATTAAAAGGAATCATATAAGGTCAAATTTTAGTAGAGCTAACTTTTACTGCCTAACAAAGTTAATAGCTTTATAAATTTTATGGCTTTGCCAATAAAATTTTTTATTTGAAGTTGAACTGTAAATGAAAAATAATAATTTTCATGTCATTTTATAAATAGTAAATATTAACTCTATTACAATTTAATCTTATTCGATTTTTTTAATGATATATGAATAAAATTAATCTATTTAATTGTAAATGGACTGATTTAATACCTTATTCAAACGAATATGCCTAGCTCGGACGAACATTAAATGTGATTAGTATTAGTGTATTCGAGTTCTTTTACGGTGTTCCATCGGGTAACTTACAAGATGTGAAATGTGGAATTGTATAGCCTATTTATAGGCTAAAAATCGGCAACTTCTCCACGTAGTTGTGATAAAATAGAACTCTCAATTATAATATTGATCTATCTCTTGAATTACCTCCGATAATTATCTCATAATAAATTCTTATTAGCCAAGATAAATAAACAACTTAAGCACCAAATAAAAAAAGTTAGAGAATAAGGAAAAGGCATGTGGCTCACTAGGTTTCTTCAATCAACCAAGTTTGAACACCATGGTTTAGCATGAGGTCAAATATATTTTGAGAATCATTTCATGGACGTCAAAATAATAATAAAAAGGTCAACATCTAACTTGACTTAAGCTATCCAAAGATTTATTGTAGAAATTAGTATTCAAAGATGAATCTAAATATTTGTTTGAACATCGTAGTTGAACAAATTGTTTGAACATGAATTGAAACATTAGCAGTGAAACTGTTGAAATTCTAATACGTCTTTTGCATTTTACATAAATTTCAATCTTGTCCTCCTCCTCCCAAATATTTTTATAAATCATATCAACATTATATATATATATATATATATATATATATATATATATAACTTCCCTAAAACCTTTTAACTTTCAAATGTTCATTCATATGAAAAATTTCTTATATATTCTCAAAACTAAAATAGCATTTAGTTAGGGTAAACTATACAGGTCATCCAATTATGAAAGGCAAAATCACAAATGCTATTTTAGCATAATTTGTTTTTAATTCTTATTAATGTTCCCCTGAAATTACCTTGAAAGTGACATAAAATGATAATGGCATTATAAAAAGGCAAAAACTCATTTTAAGAAGCAAAAAGAGCAAAGCACGGCTAAAATGGCTAAAAAGGCATTACACTTGACTTTTTTTTTTGGTGTAAAAAGCTAACTAAATTAAAGAAAATCAATAAATCTACATCTTTATTCGACAACTGTTCCTAAATTCTGCTCGATTTCTTTATTTGGATCTTGAGATGGATTCCGCGTATGAGAGTTGATATACTGTTTCGCCCAGTAAACAGATATCTTGATGAGACTCCATGTTAAACCTTAGAAAAACAAATAGGAAAACAAATAGATTTCTATTTTTCTATATTCGCCATGCAATTAGCCCAAAAAGGGTAGGCCAAGAAGTCTTGGCCCATGCCAGCCACTCGTAAATTTTTCTCCACCCATTCAAAAATATTACTTGAAGAAATTGGTTTGCCAGTTTGGATGAACAATGTTTAACCCAACTTCTTTAGTTGTCGGACAATTTCTGAGAACATGTAGAACGTCTTCTGTGTTATGTTGATAGATCGGACAAGATGTTTTGTGGTTGAGCTCTCTTCGTGCTCTTTCTAAACTAGTGAGCAACCATTGTTTGCAAGGTAACCATAGGAAGAATCGAACACATTGGGGACCTGAATATTTCCATATTTCCTTCCTGAATATTTCCAAATTTCCTTCCATCTGATATCTTAATTATGTTATGAATTCTTTGTTATCATTTGGTGTGTGTAATAGGCCAGTTTTGGCCTGGCCCAGATTACAAAATAAAACCAAACCAATAAAAGTCCAAAAATTTTTAAAATCCGTTTACAAATTAAAACCCAATCAAAACTAAACGCTAAGCCCAAAAGGGCCCAAATTCTAAACCACATTTTCAAAAAACCTTAGGTCAACTAGCCGCCGTCGCCTCCACACGCGCGCCACCATCGTTGGCCTCCGTACCTCCACGCTAGCTGGCCTCCGTACCTGCAAAAAAAGCAAGGACAGACAAAGGAGAAAAACAATGAAAAATTTTGTATTCTTTATTTTTCTTTTTCGGCTATAAAAAGCCACAAAAAATGTATTTTTTGGACACACACAATCAATACAAAGAAAAAAAATAACGAAGCATATAAAAAAAACTCGTGCGAAGGTTCTTTTTATCTTCTTTTTCTTTCTTTATTTTTTTTTTCCTTTCTCTTTTCGAAGCTATTTATGTATACATATAAAGATTTTTATTTTTTATTTTTTAAACTATACATATATATATATATATATATATATTAAAATATAGTGTAAAAAAGGGGAAAAAAACATATCTGGGGGTCCGACCACCGTACACAGCAGCGTTGATGGCGGCGATAGACGCCGGAGCTTGTCGGCGGAGAGACTAGGGAAGAGAAAGGGGAGAGCATCTTGCCATTTTTTTTAAGAAAGGGGGAAAATGAATTTTTTTTTTACAAAATTTTGATTTTTATAACACCCCCCATACGGTGTCGTTCTGGGGCAAGCATTAGACGCCCAAAACGGCGACGTTTAGCCCTCCGACCCGCTCCAGGCCTAAGATCCGCATGTTTTTAAAGGAAGGGCTAATTTCACTTTTCGCCCTTCCGCTTTTTTATTGTTTTGTAATCAAGTTTTTCTTATTTTTAATTCTTACCCATGATTTATTTCAATTTCAATTAGGTCCATATTCGAACGATGTTGTTTTGGAGGGTAGGGATTAATCGCCCTTTTGGTCCCTCCTTGTTAATCACACGTTCAATGTGGTCCTTTCACTTTTTATTTATTTCGGATTTGCCCCAAACTTTGGTTTTAAGTTCAATTTAGCCCCTTTTTAGTTATTTTTGTAATTTTATTATTATTATTATTATTACTATTACTATTACTATTACTATTACTATTACTATTATTATTACTAGTACTATTATTATTATTTTTATTACTATTATCATTATTATTATTACTATTATTTATTTATTTTTTACTATTATTACTCGTTTATTATTATCATCATTAGTATTTTAAGGTGTTTTACCTAATATTTATTTGTTCACTATTAAATGTTTAATTAATTTTTTTAGTTTTCATTTATTTACTTACTCATTATTTTTATAATTGGGTTGTTTTATTTTTCATGTATTTATTTATTTTATTTTTTATTATTTATCTTATCTTTATTTTTGCTCTTATAATTGTCATTTACATTAATGCATTTATTATTAGTCTGTTATGCATATTAGCACCGTAATTCATTTTTTTACATTTTACTACAAAGTCGAGTTACATTAATCTTTACCCGTTACATAAAATTTCATTTTTTTAAATCATCAATTCTTCATATTTCAAGATTTGAAAAGTCATGTCCTAACTTACGGGATTTCGATTTTCTCGATAAATTGGAATAACAAACATTTTTAAAACATTTTTTAATAATCTCGGGAATTACGAAAAGATCATATTCTAACTTACGAAATATGATTTCTTTCTAAAATCGAGATAATCGAATACTTTTCAAAATAAATAAAATTTTTAGCGTTTATTCTCGTATCCGGAATTGAAGACACTGTGTCCTAACTTACGGAATGTAATTCTTTTTCTTGATTAACGTGAAATATGCCCTGTGCTAAAAAAATTCAACTTTATAACAAATGATCGTATTTTAAAATTCCTTCAAATTTTTAATTTTCGACACTAAATACATTAATTAATCAATTAGATACCAATTTTGGGCGTAAAAAGGGTGCTAATTCTTCCTCGCACGTAGCCGACTCCTGAGCCAATTTTCTCAAATTTCGTAGACCAAAATATTGTTTAAATAAATAAAAATATTTTATTAAAACGATCAAATTACGAGGTGATCCGATCACACCTCATAAAAAAGGATTGGTGGCGACTCCATTTTCCTTTTTAAATAAAAGGCGACCCCGTTTTTCAAAAACAAATGGTTTCAACAACTTGGCGACTCCACTAGGGACCGATAAGAGAGCCAAGCCGTAAATTTATTATTTTCTCTCTTTTTGTCGAAAATTAGAAATCCTATTTAAAATTACGATATTTTCACTTCATTTTCGTGGTTTACGTCATTCGATATGTTTGCTTTTGGTTCGAGTCTTTTAGTATACTTTCGGGCATCATATTGCGTACTCGCTTGATTTTACCCCTCTTAAATGGGAACAAGAAGTTATTCCTTCGTGAGGTCTTCACCTTCGTATAGGATAGTGGATCGCTTTCGAGATATATCCGTACCTATATCTTCGTGAGATTTTCATCCGTACCTATATCTTCGTGAGATTTTCATCTCTGTATAGCCATAGGGAAATGTATTCCCTTGAACTGAACTCGGTCAGAATGAGCTTATTAATGGGGGAGGATCGAGGAATCTACTAGTTCAGGTACCTTTACTTTAGAACCAAACCGCATATAGTGAGCCCTAAGAGCCTACCCTAAGTAGAACCATACCAAACCCCTAGAGGTCATTCAAATAGGTGCTCTATTTGTTATTTATGTTTTTGTATTGACGTGTTTCTTTTGTTTTGGTTATGATTGCATTGCATTTTTATCATAGAAAAGAGGTGTTGATTCACGTGTAATTGCTAAATAAAGAGCTTGTCATGGAAAATGAATATCTTGATAAATTGGAATACAATACAGCCGTCTGAATATGATCCAAGTAAACACAACGAGAGAAGGGTGAGAGTTCGCGGAGGAGTACACAACTTTGCTTCAGGATTCAAGCCAACAAATAACGAAGCATATAAAAAAAAAACTCGTGCGAAGGTCCTTTTTATCTTCTTTTTCTTTCTTTATTTTTTTTTCCTTTCTCTTTTCAAAGCTATTTATGTATACATGTAAAGATTTTTATTTTTTATTTTTTAAACTATACATATATATTAAAATATAGTGTAAAAAAGGGAAAAAAAACATACCTGGGGGTCCGACCACCGTACACAGCAGCGTTGACGGCGGCGATAGACGCCGGAGCTTGCCGGCGAAGAGACTAGGGAAGAGAAAGGGGAGAGCATCTTGCCATTTTTTTTAAGAAAGGGGAAAATGAATTTTTTTTTTAAAAATTTTGATTTTTATAACACCCCCCATACGGCATCGTTCTTTGGCAAGCATTATACGCCCAAAACGGCGACGTTTAGCCCTCCGACCCGCTCTAGGCCTAAGATCCGCATGTTTTTAAAGGAAGGGCTAATTTCACTTTTCGCCCTTTCGCTTTTTTATTGTTTTGTAATCAAGTTTTTCTTATTTTTAATTCTTACCCATGATTTATTTCAATTTCAATTAGGTCCATATTCGAACGATGTCGTTTTGGAGGGTAGGGATTAATTGCCCTTTTGGTCCCTCCTTGTTAATCACGCGTTCAATGTGGTCCTTTCACTTTTTATTTATTTCAGATTTGCCCCAAACGTTGGTTTTAAGTTCAATTTATCCCTTTTTAGTTATTTTTGTAATATTATTATTATTATTATTATTATTATTATTATTACTATTACTACTACTATTATTATTACTAGTACTATTATTGTTATTTTTATTACTATTATCATTATTATTATTATTACTATTATTTATTTATTTTTTTACTATTATTACTCGTTTATTATTATCATCATTAGTATTTTAAGGTGTTTTACCTAATATTTATTTATTCAGTTATTTATTTATTTGTTCACTATTAAATTTTTAATTAATTTTTTTAGTTTTCGTTTATTTACTTACTCATTATTTTTATAATTGGGTTGTTTTATTTTTCATGTATTTATTTATTTTTATTTTTTATTATTTATCTTATCTTTATTTTTGCTCTTATAATTGTCATTTACATTAATGCATTTATTATTAGTCTGTTATGCATATTAGTACCGTAATTCATTTTTTTTACATTTTACTACAAAATCGAGTTACATTAATCTTTACCCATTACATAAAATTTCGTTTTTTTAAATCATCAATTCTTCGTATTTCAAGATTTGAAAAGCCGTGCCCTAACTTACGGGGTTCCGATTTTCTCTATAAATCCGAATAACAAACGTTTTTAAAACATTTTTTAATAATCTCAGGAATTATGAAAAGATCGTATTCTAACTTACGGAATATGATTTCTTTCTAAAATCGAGATAATCGAATACTTTTCAAAATAAATAAAATTTTCAGCGTTTATTCTCATATCCGGAATTGAAGACATTGTGTCCTAACTTACGGGATGTAATTCTTTTTCTTGATTAACGTGAAATATGCCCTGTGCTAAAAAAATTCAACTTTATAACAAATGATCGTATTTTAAAATTCCTTCAAATTTTCAATTTTTGACACTAAATACATTAATTAATCAATTAGATACCAATTTTGGGCGTAAAAAGGGTGCTAATTCTTCCTCGCACGTAACCGACTCCTGAGCCCGTTTTCTCGAATTTCGTAGACCAAAATATTGTTTAAATAAATAAAAATATTTTATTAAAATGATCAAATTACGAGGTGATCCGATCACACCTCATAAAAAAGATTGGTGGCGACTCCATTTTCGTTTTTAAATAAAAGGCGACCCATTTTTTCAAAAACAAATGGTTTCAACAACTTGGCGACTCCACTAGGGACCGATAAGAGAGCCAAGCCGTAAATTTATTATTTTCTCTCTTTTTGTCGAAAATTAGAAATCCTATTTAAAATTACGATATTTTCACTTCATTTTCGTGGTTTACGTCATTCGATATGTTTGCTTTTGGTTCGAGTCTTTTAGTATACTTTCGGGCATCATATTGCGTACTCGCTTGATTTTACCCCTCTTAAATGGGAACAAGAGGTTATTCCTTCGTGAGGTCTTCACCTTCGTATTCGTGAGATTTTCATCTCTGTATAGCCATAGGGAAATGTATTCCCCTGAACTGAACTCGGTCCGAATGAGCTTATTAATGGGTGAGGATCGAGGAATCTACTAGTTTAAGTACCTTTACTTTAGAACCAAACCGCATATAGTGAGCCCTATGAGCCTACCCTAGGTAGAACCATACCAAACCCCTAGAGGTCATCCAAATAGGTGCTCTATTTGTTATTTATGTTTTTGTATTGACGTGTTTCTTTTGTTTTGGTTATGATTGCATTGCATTTTTATCATAGAAAAGAGGTGTTGATTCACGTGTAATTGCTAAATAAAGAGCTTGTCATGGAAAATGAATATCTTGATAAATTAAAATACAATACAGCCGTCTGAATATGATCCAAGTAAACACAACGAGAGAAGGGTGAGAGTTCGCGGAGGAGTACACAACTTTGCTTCAGGATTCAAGCCAACAAAGATTATTCGGGAGTCATTAACGTCCCGACTTACTTAAAAAAAAACTAACGAGTATCACGGGGATGAGTGAGCAATAGGTCGCAGTCCAAATCAAGCAAAAAAAGAGACAATAGAGACATCTCTTAGAAATTCGCAAGATTTGATCTTAACATCCGGATATGAAGAAAATGATCGATGTCTTCGCCTGGAGTATGCGGGCAAGGTCGTATATGTATCCGTTTTATGTAAAGATATTTATCTTCTAGTAAAGTTGCTCTAACAAAATTGAATCAGAATTAACGCTTCTTTTTGTATTCATTTCATTAGTATTGCATTGCATTGCATTGCATCATGTGCAATAAAACTCAAAAAAGACCCTAAAATCATAGCAGTTACCCTGGAATATCATTATGGTACACGAAGAAAGACTAAAGCCATAGACCAAAGGTTAGAAAGATTGGAACAAATGCAAAGAGAGATACAGGATCAATTGAAAATATAAATACAGGAACAGTTGGACAAAATCCAACAAGATATGAGGGATCAGAAGCTAGAATCCTAGAGAAGTATGATGAGCCAGTTAACGCAGCTGCTGGCTGGGGGGCTAGAAAAAGGAAAGAACCCTATGATCAATACCGGAGACGACAATGAGGGCCCTGCTTATCCTTCAAGCTTCACCCCAACGAACATCCAAGCATAACCATAAAGGGTGTCAGTCAACATTAGACCTCAATATCAGATTAGTACTTCGGCACCAACAAACTTCCCAACGGGTTTAGGCTCCAACCCCGGAGACAATCTAACAAATCCCGTTGTCTCCGACCTTGATGATATAGCGAAAATGGGAAAGGCTAGAGTGGAACTCCCAAAGCAACTGGAGGACAAATACAAATGGCTAGAAGAGATGTTTAAGACGTTGGAAAGTGCTGATTAACTTTGTAAAATTGACGCTAAAGAATTGAGCCTGGTCCCAAATTTAGTACTCTCTCCGAAGTTTAAAATGCCAGAATTTGAAAAATATAATGGGACCAGCTACCCTGAGGCTCACATCATAATATTCTGCCGGAGGATGACCGGATATGTTAGTAATGATCAGTTACCGTTTCACTGTTTCCAAGACAGCTTGACTGGGGCCGTAGCTAAATGGTATAATCAGCTAAATCATGCCCAAATTATTCGTGGAAGGACCTAGCACATGCCTTTATGAAATAATATGGCCACATGACAGATATGGCTCCTGACAGAATCACACTACAAAACATGGGGAAATAGCCAAACGAGAGTTTCAAGCAATATGCTCAAAAGTGGAGGGAAGTCGCCACGCAAGTCAACCACCTCTGCTAGAAAAGGAAACGAAAATGCTCTTCATTAGTACCCTGAAGGCTCTATTCATTAATCACATGCTGAAAAGCGCAACTAAGAGTTTCTCGGACATTGTGACGTTTGGTGAAATGATAGAAAATGTAATAAGGTATGGAAAAATAGAGGCTGAGAAAATTGCCAAAAGATCAACCTCAAAGAACAAGAAAAATGGAGTGAATAACCTGAGGCTGTATAATAAAAAGTATTCCAAGCCAATCACTGTAGGCCAGCCGAGTGCCGTAACCACCAGCTATCAAGATCCTTCAAGGCAAGAATCCGACTCGAGGCCGAACTAAAAAAAACTCCAGTTTACTACCATCCTCATAACGTAGAGGGAGTTATACCAAAATCTGTTTGATGGCCATGTGGTATCTCCGTTCTACTCGGAACCTATGTAGTCTCCGTTCCCCAAATGGTACGATGCGAACGCCCAATGCGAGTACCACGCAAGAATCATGGGACACTCGATAGAAAACTGAACCGCTTTTAAAAAGTTAATCGAAAGGCTCATCAGAATGGGTATTTGGAAATTTGACAATCCGTCTAGTGTAGAAAATCCGTTACCCAATCATGCTGATAAGGGGGTAAACATGATAATCGAGAATACGGGGAAGAGTTGCAGAAGTAAAAACCCCATTGAAATGGGTTTTTGAAACAAATGATAGACATAGGATTAACCATTCAGAATTCGGAAGACGTACCCAAAGGGATGATGAGCTAATGTGAATTCCACGCGGAAGAAGGTTATGAAATCTAAGAGCGCGCTGAAATTCAAAGCTTTGATGCAGAGCCTAATGGATAATAAAGAGTTGGAATTTTTTGAAGAAGTCAAAGGCCAAGAAGGAATCTGAACATTAAAGCCATATCCGAAAAAGGAGCCGGGAAAGATAAATTATCAAGCATTCGCTGTACATACCTGGGAGTGTTTGGAACAATGAGACTGCGAAAGAGATCCTTGTATTTTTTAAAGCCAATTCAGAGTAATGTTCAAAACATGCTTATTGCTTTGGGCCTAGGAGCAGTAATAATCCTTTAGTGAAATAGGCTTATGTCCAGCATCTTTATTTCAATAAAATGCATCTTTGTTTCTCACTTCAAGCAAATATTCTTTTATTGTTTCCATTTCATTCATAATCATACCGCACAAGTAAATATCCTTAGATTATTTTATTCTTCAAATCTTCCTTCTTCCCTATAATAGGTCTCTGGATATCAATAATATGGGCAACACTACTAATGACTCAAAACCTCTTTTTAAGCAAAAGGTGTGTCCAGAAGAACCTCAGGACTTTAAAGTTGACCAAGACTGTAGGTTATTTCCTGATTTGTTAAGGATGGTAGAACAAGATGAGAAACAGATCCCACCTTACAAAGAATCGGTGGAATCTATGGCCTTTCTATATGTGGGGCATGGATATCAGTGTGACGGTTATGCCGAAAGCTTCTAACAAGTATCGATCCATCTTTTTGATCGTCGATTACTTCACCAAGTGGGCAAAAGTTACTTTATATACCGGTGTCACAAGTCGACAGTCAGCAAATTTAATGTCGATATGGAATGCCAAAAAGGATCATATCTAACGATGCATTAAATTTGAACAACAGCACGATATCAGAAGTTTGGAGTCTGTTCAAGATTAAACACCGTATTGCCCTAAAACGAACATTTAAAAAAAGATCGTGAGGAAAATGATTAAGACTCATAAAGATTAGCTTGAGAAATTACCAAATATGCTCATCAAACATCTGTCAAGACCTCCACCGGGGCAACGCCTTTCTAATCGAAGTTGAGATTCCTTCCCTTCTAGTCTTGTAAGAGCTAAAGTTGGATGAAGCAGAATGGATCCAATCTCGATATGATCAGCTAAATTTGATCAAAGAGAAGAGGTTGGAAGTTATTTGTCATGGTCAAATATGCTAAAAAAATGAATGATGCGAGCTTACAACAAAAAGGTTCATCCCAGAGAATTCCATTAGAAAGACTTAGTTTTGAAAATGATCTTTCATATACAAAAGGGATTTCAGAGGAAAGTGGATGTCGAATTAGGAATGACCTTATGTGGTAAAGAATACCTTCTATGAAAAAGCGTTGATTTTAACCAAGATGGATGGCAAGAACCTACCTAATCCCATAAATTCAAATTCAGTAAATAAGTATTTCACTTAAAAACACAAAATAAAAAGGGAAAAAGAAAAGAAAAAGAATAGGCGAAGGTGAAAATCGGCAAAGAACGCTTTGAGACCAAAGAGGTTTTGAATTGAAAACCCATAAAGGGCAATTCAAATTTTGATAAAAAATGGGGCATGTGGTAGTCTTGCTTTCTGAATTAACAAGAAAGAGAGATGTTATGTCTTTGGGCATCAACAGAGTACTCTAGATTCCCTAAACACATATTAAGCTAAAAAAGGGGTCCTCGAGAAGTTAGTGCAGATAAGCTTATATTGTGATATTTGGGGCACCTATTTTCCTTTCACCTATTTTGTATTCCAATAATGTTGCTTTCTTTGGTTAATCTATTCTTCTCAGATTTTGTTCCCAACAAAATTTCATATTATCCATTATGATAATCTTTTCAAGCATTTTTCATTGAAATAAGTATTATTGGACCAATAATACTTAAGCAAAAGGAGTTTTGCATATTACTCTGGAAGCTTCTAAATAGTACAAGGACCTGAAACAGGACCATTAGTCAGAACTGACCAAATACTTGAGTTAAAAACATTTGACAAAGAATAGTCCAAATTATGACTATTTATTCAGGCCTTCTGTCAAAGATACCGGCTAAACAAGAAGG
Source organism: Gossypium australe (assembly GCA_005393395.2). NCBI lineage: Eukaryota > Viridiplantae > Streptophyta > Magnoliopsida > Malvales > Malvaceae > Gossypium > Gossypium australe. The sequence continues at coordinate 145,807,803 of CM016616.1, read as the reverse complement.
CACGGTAGCGTATCAGTGATAGACCCTTGATGAATGATGAGCAATGACAACCTAAGCATTAAAAATGGATCATTCTCAAAATATGATATTCTTCATTCATGCAAAAGTTATTCATACACATTCAAAAAGGAGCATTTGGTTTATTTCGATCATGACATCCTAATGGCTTGACAAAGATAGGCCCATGAAATGAATTTCACAGGTCATGTTACCCAGAGAATGGTGTAATAGATCAATAAAGTTACAAATCCCAAACCCCTGAAGTTGCAGTGGGATAGATTGAAGTTATCATGACGAATGTTATCTCTCTGAAGCTGGAGTGGAGTAGATTAAAGCCACGATCATTATCTCCCTAAAGTTGCAGTGGAACAGGTTGAAGTTACAAGTCTTATCTCTCTGAAGTTGCAGTGGAGTAGACTGAAGATAGCCGAATCTTATTTCCCTGAAGTTGCAGTGGAGCATATTGAAGCTATAATTACAGATCTTATCTCTCTAAAGTTACAATAGAGCAGATCATAGCAAACCTTATCTACCTAAAGTTGAAGTGTAGTAGGTTGAAGTTACAAGTCTTATCTCTCTAAAGTTGAAGTGGAGCAGGTTGAAGTTACAAATCTTATTTCCCTGAAGTTGCAGTGGAGCAGATTGAAGCTATAATTACAAATCTTATCTCTCTGAAGTTGCAGTAGAGAAGATCATAACAAACCTTATCTCCTTGAAGTTGCAGTGAAGTAGGTTGAGTTTACCAATCCTTATCTCCCTGAGGTTGCAGTGGAGCAGATTGAACATAGTGAATCTTATTTCCCTGAAGTTGCAGTGGAACAGATTAAAGCTACAAGTCACAAATCCTATACCTCAGAAGTTGCAGTAGGACGGATCAAATCTACCAAAACTGAACTTTACCTCCCTGAAGTTGCAGGGGAGCAGATTGAAGCTACAAATCTAATCTCCCTGAAGTGGATTGAATCACTAATTCCTATGCCCCTGAAGATGAAGTGGGATTGAATGATGCTACTTGAGAAAGAGAAGCACCAAAATAAGTCAAAACCCGGCAAGACCAGACAAAATTGGCCCATTTAAAGCCTTTGTTCCATTCTCGTTATAATAGGCAAATTTTGGCCTGGGTCAGATTACAAAAATAAAACCAAATCAATAAAAGTCCAAAAAAATTTAAAGTCCATTTACAAATTAAAACCTAGTCAAAACTCAAACAAAACTAAACCCTAAGCCCAAAAGGGCCCAAAATCTAAACCACATTTTCAGAAAACCCTAGGTTAGCTAGCCGTAACCGCCTTCACACGCGCGCCACTACCGTCGGCCTCCGTACCTGCAAAAAAAGGAAGGACAGACAGTAGAGAAAAACAATGAAAAACTTTGTATTTTTTGTTTTTCTTTTTCGACTATAAAAAGCCACAAACAATGTATTTTTTGGACACACACAATCAATACAAAGAAAAAAATAATGAAGCAGATAAAAAAAAACTCGTGCAAAGGTTATTTTTATCTTCTTTTTCTTTTTTTTTTCCTTTCTCTTTTCGAAATTGTTTATGTATACATATAAAGATTTTTTTTATTTTTTTTAAACTATACATATATATTAAAATATAGTATTAAAAAAGGGAAAAAAATACCTAGGGGTTTGACCATCGTACATGGCAGTGTTGACGGCGGAATACGACGGCGATCAGTGCTGGAGCTCTCGTCGGAGCTCGCTGGAGCTCGCCAGTGGAGAGACTAGGGAAGAGAGAGGGGAGAGAATCTTCCTAGTTTTTTTTAAGAAAGGGAGAAAATGATTTTTTTTATAAAATTTAGATTTTTATAATACCCCCAGACGATGTCGTTTTGGGGCAAGCATCAGACGCCCAAAACGATGCTATTTAGCCCTCCGACCCGAGATCCGACCAGCTTCAGGCTTAGGATTTGCGTGTTTTTAAAAGAAGGGCTAATTGCACTTTTAGCCCTTCCACTTTTTTATTATTTTGTAATCAAGTTTTTCTTATTTTAATTCTTATCCCATGATTTTATTCGATTTCAATTAGGTCCATATTCGAACGACGTTGTTTTGGAGGGCAGGGATTAATTGCCCTTTTGGTCCCTTCTTGTTATTCGCTAGTTCAATGTGGTCATTTCTCTTTTTATTTATTCTGAATTTGCCCCAAACTTCAGTTTTATGTTCAATTTAGCCCCTTTTTAGTTATTTTACAATTTTATTTATTATTATTATTTTTATTATTATTATTACTAGTATTATTATTTTATTTTTATTACTATTATCATCATCATCATCATCATCATTATTATTATTATTATATTATTATTATTATTATTATTATTATTATTATTATTATTATTATTACTACTACTTTAAGCTATTTTACCTAATATTTATTTATTTATTTATTTATTTGTTCACTATTAAATTTTTAATTAATTTTTTTAGTTTTCATTTATTTACTTACTCATTATTTTTATAATTGGTTTGTTTTATTTTTCATGTATTTATTTTTTTATTTTTATTATTTATCTTATCTTTATTTTTGCTCTTATTATTGTCATTTACATTAATGCATTTATTATTAGCCTGTTATGCATGTTAGTATTGTAATTCATTTTTTTACATTTTACTACAAAATCGAGTTACATTAATCTTTACTTGTTACATAAAATTTTGTTTTTTTTAAATCAGCAATTCTTCGTATTTCAAGATTCGAAAAGTCGTGCCCTAACTTACGGGTTCCGATTTTCTCGATAAATCAGAATAATAAACGTTTTTAAAACATATTTTAATAATCTCGGGAATTACGAAAAGATCGTATTCTAACTTACGGAATATGTTTTCTTTCTAAAATCGAGATAATCGAATACTTTTCAAAATAAATAAATTTTTTGGCATTTATTCTCGTATCGGGAATTGAAGACATTGTGTCCTAACTTACATGACGTAATTCTTTTTCTCGATTAACGTAAAATATGACTTGTGCTAAAAAATTGTCAACTTCATAACAGAGGATCGTATTTTAAAATTCCTTCAAATTTTCAATTTTTGACTCTAAATACATTAATTAATCAATTATGTACCAATTTTGGGCGTGAGGAGGGTGCTAATCCTTCCTCGCACGTAACCGACTCCAGAACTTGTTTTCTCGAATTTCGTAGACCAAAATCATTGTTTTAATAAATCAAAATATTTTATTAAAACGATCAAATTACGAATTAATCTAATCACACCTTATAAAAAAAATATTGGCGACTCCATTTTAATTTTTAAATAAAAATAGAGCCCGTTTTTTTAAAAAAATAAATGGTTTCGATGTTGTGGATGCCGGCAATCTGCTTTTGCTCAGGATTGTCCTTTATTAATGTTATCTCCAATCGATCGGTTTTGCTCAGGCAATGTCTTTTATTAATGTTATACCGCGTCCAAGCTGCTTTTGCTCAGGATTGTCTTTTATTAATGTTATACCGCCTCCAATCAGCTTTTGCTCAGGATTCTCCTTTCCTAATGTTACGGTTACAATTTGCTTTTCCTCAGGGTTCCTTTACTTTAGACATGTAAACCCTTAATTTTTTTTTAAAAAATTTAAATAGTTATTTTACAGTGCCATGTTCATTTGTCCTATATATACCTATGGAGTTGTTTACTTCAGCATAACAAAACCTCGTTTAGCCTACCTTGAACCAAGAAAATATGGAGGGATACAGATACAGTAGTCCATCATCATCACCAGAAATAGATTTTACTGTGAAAGAAACCCTTAAATATAGGGGGAAACCTTTGGTTCTGCTAACCCTATTTGTTGTTATTGTGGTTTTAATCATATGCAGCTGGAGGTGTATCAGACGTCGTGTCCATGGTAGTAACGTCGATGGCCATGGCAATGGAAACGCTCCGGGTATCGAGCTGTCTGTTCCTGTCTAACTTCTCGGTAAGTTTTTTTTTTTTTCTCTCAAGTTAAAAACATGTAGATTAATTATTTAAAAGCACTGTTAACCTTTGACATGGTGAAGGGGGTGGTAAGACTGATAATGAGGAGGAGGAGGTGATGAGGGAGATGGTGAAGGTGGAGACAGGGTGGTGGAGACATGTAGTAGGCGTAAAATGGGGTGGAGGTGGGGAGGATACTAGGGTGGGCATGAGGAGGGTGGTGTGAAGTCACATGTTGCCTGGAGGATGGTGAAAGTGAATGAGCTCGAAAAGATGGTGAGGGAGAGCTCGAGGGTGGGTGTGAGGAGGATTGAGACCGGGTTGTGCGAAGTCACATGTTGGCTGGAGGACGGTGATAGTGAATGAGATCGAAGAGATGGTGAGGGAGAGCGCGAGGGTGGGTGTGAGGAGGGTTGAGACCGGGCGGGCGAATTAGGACTATATCTACACCCATATGGCTGTACTGGATACTTGTTTAACATGGTGAAAGGGTGATAAGACTGACAATTAAGGAGGAGGAGGTGATGAGGGAAATGGTGAAAGTAGAGACTTGTAATAGGGGTAAAATGGGGTGGAGGTGGTGAGAAAGAGCGTAAGGGTGTTAACAGTCTTTGTTAGATAATATATATATTACTCACTATGATGTCTACTTTCATTTTCTTGAACAGGTTATCATTCAGGAAGGGTTATATTCTGGGCTATATATGGAATGATGAGTCGTTGTATTATATCAACTAGACTCATGTAAAAATAAAGATTTGATGTTTTTTCAACTGAATAACAATGAGATGTTTTTTCAATTGAATAACAATGTATCTTTTATGTCACCGCGGGGTGGCACTCAAATTCATCGCATTCATAGTTCCATTATCCTGTGTTTAAAAGCAAACCCAGATCTTTTGAATTTTTGGTTAGCAAAAAGAAGAATAAATAAATAACCTTTTTAATGGGTGTCGTTGCCGGTATTCTACGACCCCATCCAAGAGATCCAAAATTTGCTGTTGTAGGCCCTCTCATACATTTATACGCACTACTTACAGATATGTATCACTTGTGGTGGCTGGAAAATGGTATATTGGCAGACACCAAAATATATATGAATTCTAAAATATATTTTAAAATTTAAACTTAAATTTGTTGAATATATAGTATGGTTATATGATATGTACATAAATTTACTATTGTTTATTATTTATTTATATGTAATTTGTATTATGTTTATAAATTTTATTTATTTGAATTATTATCTCAAATAAATATAAAAATATTTTTATGTTAGCAAACATATAATTTTAACATTTTAATTTCATTCATCTATTTTTCTAATGTCATTATTTAGTCTAAATAGTTAATATTGTTAATTACTTCGGTCAATATGTTGACAAGTTTGAACGAGTGTTTTTAAGAAAAAAATCTTAATTAATATTTTCAATGTTATTTTTTATTGTTACATGACTATTGCACCCAAATTTAGTAGAAGAATTTTAATGATGGTGCCTATTGCACTTGAATTTTTAAATTCATAAAGTAGAGAGACTAAATTTCAGAAAACAAAAGTAGGAGACTAATTTTTAAATGTACAAAGTGTATAAAGACTTACAGCCTATTTTAATCTTTAATTTTCTACTCTATAGTTTGATAAAAATAATTAATGAATCTAATGCAAAGCGTGGAAACCATACTAATTAATATAAATCTTATGTTCGAAATTTTAATCTAATTTTTCAAAATATAGTGAGGGCTATATTTTAGTTTTAAGTTAATGGTGATTTTATGGTTAAAGTCTACTACGTTGTATTATTAATCACATTTAATCTTTGTACTTTAATTTAATTTTTTGACTGCTGCCATATGGTTAAGATTAAAATTTCAAAATTAAAAACATAATAAGAACTAAAATTGGTCAAGTTAAAGCGTACAAAAATTAAAAATTACCATGTTAAAATATAAAAATTAAATTTACAATGTCCGCAAAATACAAAGAGTAATAACAAAATTTGACCTCCAACATAAAAACCCAGCATTCATCGTGGAATAGTGGTGTGTTACCTGTTTACAAATGATTTTTTTTTCTTTCTAGAAATTGATTAGAATGTAATAATTCAGTTCGATACCGATGCTGATTTTCTCGATCAAATGAGACGCGCTTGCGAAGTCGCTCAGCCAAAAATCAATGTAAAAATCGAGAAAACCGACATGGATGGCAAAGATAAAGCTAGTGTGATTCTTTCAAAGAGCAAAGATTTGAGAATTGATCTCATTATCATAGGGCAAAAACGGAGTCTCTCTTCGGCAATACTCGGGTGAGTTTTCATACACCTTCTTCTCTTTCTATTAACTACTAACTTGATCTAAATTGATTTCAAGGGATGACAAAAATCCCCAACCCCATCATTTCTGATTTGCTCCCATGATTTTTCAATTAAATTTCGAGGCTCCATTTTACTTCCAATTTGTCTGCCTCAATATATTTAAGAATTACAATTATTTCTTATATAAGTAATTATAGCATTTACTTTGATTTTATGATTTTTTAAAATTTTTTTTATTAACTTTAATTTTACAAGATTTTGGTTTATCTTTGTGAAACAATATTTAAAATCGAGTTGGGATTAAAGAAACTATTTCCAGGTCATGTAAGAGTTGGATGAAAATTCTTAATAAAATCGAGTTCGAGGTAGGATCAAAATTAGGGTGAGTAAAAATCTCATTTTACCTTATTCAAGGTGAAATTAGAAAATATTTTAAGGGTTTAAAATTAAATTATAATTTTTATGATAATAAAAATATAATTTTATTATTTTAATAGTTTATATCTTTATAAGTTTTAAAATTTTAAATTAAATTTTAATTATTTTTAAAGGGAAGGAGACAATGGAAATGAAAGCTAATTTTCCTTGTCTTGACTTTCCACGTGCTGCACCTCCTTACTCTTCCAAAGATCTAAACCAAATCCTTTGATAATGACCTACCGACACCCCATAAATTATCATCATTACCGTACTTATCATGCCCCACAAATTCCACAATCCCATTTTATTTTAATCAAACAATTATTTTCCCTACGGGTTTCTGCCGCAAACCCTTTCAACCTGTTGCTCTTTGTTTTTCTTCTCCTTTCCTTTCTTCTCCTTTACCCACGAGCAGAATATGATATTGGGTCAAAAATTCATGGTGGTGCCGCCTTTACCTGCCCCTCCAACAATTTGCAATCCAAATGTACGATTTTGGCACTTAATTTTTAGAGTAATTTATTTTGGTATTTTATTTTATTTTTATATTATTAGGATAAAAATTCCCATAGTTTATATACATAAATTAAATTACTTAAAATATCATGAAAAATAAAATAAAAAGAATAACATCAAACTAATAACTTAAATCTATGAGAGGCCCGAACCAAGATATCTTAACCAAATAAACATATAAAAGCACTTCTAACCACAATAATAATATCAAACTAATACTAAAAAAAAATCAAATTAAAATTAATCAATTAATAGCAGCCTTTAACCTTAAAATCACTATTATTAGTTCTCTTGATCTAATTTAAAACTAAAATATAGTCCTCACTATATTTTGAAAAACTAGACTAAAATTTTGAACATAAGATTTGTATTAATTAGTATGGCTTCCATGCTTTGCATTAGATTGATTAATTTTTTTATTAAACTATAAAGAAGAAAAAAGTGAAGGCTAAAATGATAACGGCTCAAAAACAGCAAACTAGAAAGGCATACACTTGACTTTTTTTTTTCTTTTTTTGTTGGTGGAGAAAGCAAAGGCATGCACTTTTCTTTTCTTTTTATTTTGCACTTTAACCCGATTTGTTTTAAACAGTAATCTTACATTTTAGTGCCATGTTCATTTGGCCTATATATACCTATGGAGTTGTTTACTTCAGCATACCAAAACCTCGTTTAGCCTACCTCCAACCAAGAAAATATGGAGGGATACAGATACAGTAGTCCATCTGTTAGAATTAAGTGACCCAAATTCTTATTTAAATAAAATACAATAGTAAAATAAAATAAAAGAAGAATCCCTATAGAATTACACTTCTTTTATTTTATTTTGAATAAGGTTTTTAAACCTTATTAAACTCCATCTATTTGATATTGATTAGAATAAGGAGTTTCAATCTTACTACTTTTATTAGAATATGACTTTATAAGCCTATAAATAGACATGGTCTATTCCTCTTGTAATCGATTCGAATTCGACATAGTGAATTTTCTTCTCCTCTGCCCTTGGTTTTTCCCGAAAGGGTTTCCACGTAAAATCTGTGTGTTCTTTATTTTTATTTCTATTTCTATTTCTCTTTTTCTTTGCGATATATTGTCATTACAGACGTTATATATTTTTCACAAATTGGTATCCGAGCTTTCGGGTTTTTCATCTCGATCACGGTAATGGCATCTTTGAAGTATGAAATTTCGCTGTTGGATCGCAACACCAGATTCGCGTTGTGGCAGATAAAGATGCAGACAGTTCTTGCACAGATGGATTTAGAGGAAGCCCTGCTAGGGGTAGATAAGATGCCTTCGACATCGACGGAGAAAGATAAGAAGCGCAAGGATCGAAAGGCGTTAACACAGTTACATCTGCATTTTTCTAACGAAATTTTGCAGGATGTGATGAAGGAGAAGACTGCCGCAACATTACGGAAGAGGCTAGAACAAATATGTATGTCTAAAACTCTAACTAGCAAGTTGCATATGAAGCAACGTCTTTATGCTCATCGTTTGGAGGAAGGTGCGTCTGTGCACGAACACTTAACAGTGTTTAAAGAAATTCTCTCAAACTTGGAGGCCATGGAGGTTTAGTATGATAAGGAAGATCTAGGGTTGATTCTACTTTGTTCGTTGCCCCCATCTTATTCAATCTTTAGAGACACGATTTTATATAGCCGCGAGTCTCTTACAGTTGATGAGGTTTATGATTCTTTGACCTCGTATGATAAGATGAAGCATTTTGTGGTTAAACCCGACTCCCAAGGAGAGGGTCTCATTATTCGTGGGAGACAAGATCCGAATGCTGATGATGATCGTGGAAGGACACAGGATCGGAATCCTTGCGGTAAATCTAAGGGTAGATCAAAGTCTTCAAACAGAGGTAAAACTTGTAACTTCTGCAAGAAGAAAGGGCACATTAAATCTGAGTGCTATAAGCTACAGAACAAGATTAAAAGGGAGGCTGCGAATCAAAAGGGAAAACAACCAGAAAATTCCGGTGAAGCTGATATTGTAGAAGACTACAGTGATGGTAAACTTCTAGTCGCTTCTGTCAACAATTCTAAAGAGAGCGAGGAGTGGATACTTGATTCAGGTTGCACCTTCCACATGAGTCCCAATCGGGATTGGTTTACAAATTACGAAACGGTGTCTGAAGGTGTTGTTTTGATGGGAAATAATGCTTCATGTAAAATCGCAGGTGTTGGAACAATTAAAGTTAAGATGTTTGATGGAGTTGTCAGAACACTTAGTGACGTACGACATGTTCCAGAATTGAAGAGAAATTTAATTTTGTTGAGTACTCTTGATTCAAAAGGGTACAAATACACAGCTGAAAGTGGGATTTTGAAGATTTCCAAAGGTTCCCTCATTATGATGAAAGGGCAGAGAAAGACTACCAAGTTATATGTTTTGCAGGGTTCTACTGTTATTGGTGATGCAGTTGTCGCTTCCTCTTCTTTGTCAGATGATGATATTACTAAACTTTGGCATATGCGCCTAGGGCATATGAGTGAGAATGGCATGGCAAAATTGAGCAAAAGAGGACTTCTTGATGGGCAAGGAATTTGCAAACTGAAGTTCTGTGAGCACTGCGTTTTTGGGAAGCAAAAGAGAGTTCGATTCACCAGAGGAATCCATAACACGAAGGGAACATTGGAGTATATTCATTCTGATCTGTGGGGGCCATCAAGAGTGCCTTCGAGAGGTGGAGCTAATTATATGCTAACTTTTATTGATGATTTTTCTAGAAAAGTTTGGGCATTCTTCCTGAAGCAGAAAAGCGATGTGTTTTCCGCATTTAAGTCTTAGAAAACTATGACTGAAAAACAGACGGGAAAACAAATAAAATACCTTCGCACAGACAATGGCTTAGAGTTTTGTTCTGATGAGTTTAATAAACTGTGCAAGTCAGAAGGGATCGTGAGACACTAACAGTTCGTCATACTCCACAGCAAAATGGCATTGCAGAATGAATGAACAGAACGATCATGGAAAAGGTTCGATGTATGTTGTCAAATGCCAACTTACCAAAGTTGTTTTGGGCCGAAGCAGCCTCTACTGCATGTTTTTTGATCAACCGATCTCCATCCATTGCCATTGAGAAAAAGACTCCACAAGAGGTATGGTCTGGTAATCCTGCTAATTATTCTGATTTAAAGATCTTTGGGTGTCCTGCGTATGCTCATGTTAATAATGGAAAATTGGAACCAAGATCCATTAAATGTGTTTTTCTTGGTTATAAAGCTGGTGTAAAAGGGTATAAGTTATGGTGTCCTGAAAATAGAAATGTTGTGATTAGCAGAGATGTTGTTTTTGATGAAACTGCTATGCTACCTAACTTATCTCTTAAAGACTTTTCCAATAAAGAAAATCAAAAGCAGGTGGAGCATCAGATTAATACAGAGTCAACTCCTCAAGCCAGTACAAAAATTGAGAATAAAGTTGCTTCTTCACCATAATACTCTATCGCCAAAAACAGAACTAGAAGAGAAATTAAACCTCCAAAGAAGTATGCTGAGGCTGACCTAGTTGCTTATGCTTTAAATGTAGCTGAAGATATAGATGCAAACCAAGAGTCGTCTAATTATTCCGAGGCGGTTAGCTGTAAAGACTCAGAAAAGTGGATGTTTGCTATGCAAGAGGAAATAGAATCACGCCACAAAAACAGAACATGGGATCTTGTGAAACTTCCTAAAGGTAAAAAGGTTGTTCGCTGTAAATGGGTGTTTAAAAAGAAAAAAGGGACTCCAGGAGTTGAAGAACCCAGATATAAAGCAAGGCTTGTTGCAAAGGGTTACAGTCAAATTCCAGGAGTGGACTTCACAGATGTGTTCTCCCCAGTTGTGAAGCATAGTTCGATTCGAGCTTTGCTTGGTATTGTGGCCATGCATGATTTGGAGCTTAAGCAGTTAGATGTAAAAACTGCATTTTTGCATGAAGAACTTGAGGAAGATATTTACATGCAACAACCAGAGGGTTTTACAGTCTCAGAAAAAGAGGACTATGTTTGCTTGCTGAAAAAGTCTCTTTACGGTTTGAAACAGTCACCAAGACAATGGTACAAGAGGTTTGATTCCTTTATGACTTCTCATGATTTTAAAAGAAGTAGTTTTGACAGCTGTGTTTACTTTAAGAAAAACAGCGATGGTTCTTTTGTGTATCTACTTCTTTATGTTGATGACATGTTGATAGCAACAAAAGATAAAGGAGAGATAAGAAAGGTCAAAGCCTAACTAAGTAAAGAATTTGAGATGAAAGATTTGGGACCAGCAAAGAAGATACTTGGTATGGAAATTCTCAGAGATAGAAAAGAAAGTAAATTGTACCTAAGTTAGAAGGGGTACATTGAGAAAGTTCTTTGCAGGTTCAATATGTAGAGTGCTAAGCCTGTTAGTACTCCTTTAGCAGCCCATTTTAGACTTTCATCGGCTTTGTCTCCACAATCAGATGATGAGATTGAGTACATGTCACATGTTCCATACTCTAGTGCAGTGAGATCTCTCATGTATGCTATGGCTTGTTCACGTCCAGATTTATCATATGTAGTCAGTGCAGTTAGCAGATACATGGCGAATCCCAGTAAAGAACATTGGATGTAACATCCTAGATTAGGGGTTATGCGTTCGTGCGTAATTCCTGAGATAGTGGGCTCAGTGGGTATGTTGGAAGTGTTCTGAGGAGTTTAGGAACCCTAAGGTGTATGGAAATGTATGGAAATGTATGGAAATGTATGGAAATGTGTGGAAATGTATGGAAATGTAAGGCAATGTATGGAAATGTAAGGAAATGATGTGGAAATGATTCAAAAGAGGAAAGTAAACATTTCTGGAAACTTGGAAATGTAAGGAAATGTCAAGTTTAAAGAGGCAAACGAAAATTTTTGGAAACTTAGAAATGACCTAGAAATGTCGAGTTTTAAGGTTTAAAAGAGGAAATTAAGGCAATGTGGCCTTAAAAGAAAAATTTTGTGAAATTTGACACACAAACAGGCTTGGAAAAGTGGCCTGAAGATGCCACTTAGGGCCTCTGGAAATGGCGCCACATGCAAGGGTGTTGGGCCTGAGTTCGAGTCACATGGGAAGCAAATAAAAGAAATTTTATTTTGCTTCCAGAAGAAGTGAGGTGGACGGCACATGGCTATAAATTAGGAGCTTTTATTCTTTTATTTTTAAGAGATAAAGGGTGGATAAATAAGGGATAAATAATGGATTTATTTTAGATTATTTTCAAGAGATAAATGATGGATAATTATTGTTATTTTTATTAGGAGATAAGAGATAAATATTGGATTAAGTTTTGTTGATAATTAAAGTGATAAATCAAGGGATAAAGTTATCAAAATAGAAGAGTGGTGGCCAAGTAAGGGACTCTAGCCTAGTAAATTCGGCTATAAAAGGAAAGGAGAGGCCATTCTGCATTATTTTCTGTTCTTTGAAAGCCTCTGCCGAATTCTCTTCACCAAATCCTCTTCTTCTTTTATTTTTGCCAAGCCGAAATACCTTGTGTTCTAGCCGAATCCTCCATCTTTATTCTTCCTTCTCTTTTCTTTCTAATCCCTCCAAAAGCCGAAAGTTGTGAGAGCATCATTTAGCCATAGCCGAATCTCTGAAGGTTGAAGTGAAGGTGCAATCGATTTCTTCAAATAAGGGTAAGATCCAAGTTTGGTTTCCATTCTTTTCTTTTAGATTAGCCGAGAGATAATCTAACCCCATACATATTTTGGTTGCCGAATATGAAAGGATCTTTCGGGATTTACTAAGTGTGGACTATAAGGAAGGAGAAGTTTTTTTCCCGAAGGTATACCATAAGCTGCGTGTTCCCTAGTTATTCGGTGAATTTCAAGATTTAAAATCCACAAGGTAAGTCATATTTAACATTCGGCTAAGGGTTATTTGTTATGAATAAATGTTAGAAATTGATCTAACATGAAGTTATAGGGATTTCGACAGACATATAAGGCAAGGAATACTTTCGGGATTTGGAAATTGCAAGGTAAGTTTTAGTGTACTAATCCTACTAGGATTTGGATTTATGGCCGAATGGTTCTTTACTAAGTATTGAATGATTGATTAAATGTAGAGATCTAAGATCTAAGGCATTAGATCAAGCTTCTCGGGATTTGGATTGGAAACCCTAAGCAAATCAGGTGTGTACCCCACACTACTTTATAATATGTATTATGGCTATGTTTATTAAAACATGTGTTAATAAGAATATGAAAGTGGCTAAAGTACCATGTTATGGTATTAAGTACTCAGGTACGTTTCCTACTCCTACTAGGATTATGAAATATGTTAATTATAACATGAGAATAAGAATAAGAATGTGAACTCTGGCATATCCATGCATATTGTTATTATATGGGGCATATGGGTTTGTTTGAAAGGGGAAGTGAATGTGGTGACCTAAGACCACGAACACGGTGACCTAAGACCGTGATATCTGAAAAGTGGTGACCTAAGACCACAGTAATCTGAAAGTGGTGACCTAAGACCACAGTATGCGGTGACCTAAGACCGCAAATTTGGAGTGTAGCGGAAGGAGGGTCGACTTAGTAGTCCCCACGGTGTGACTGACAGGTACGGGGGTGTGTAGCGGATGGACAAATAGGTTTGGGTTTGGGAATGCATCATAACTTGTATTTTATGTTTTGAATGTGTAACTATTGTATGCCTGATTCTATTATGATTTAGTGTCGTGTACACATTGAGTCTGTTTGACTCACCCCGTTGTGGGACCATGTTTCAGGTGATGAACAGTGATGGACCGGGGCGGCAGTACTTGTGGTGGCCATGCTCAACATGAAGTTTATATTTTTATGGACTCTTGAATTTATTTTAGTACTTTGAAATATTTTGGAAACTATTTGATGTAATAAGGCCATAAGGCCATGATGAACGATTTTTATTTCTACTTGTTGTTTTATTGTGTTACAAATTTTGATTAGGTTAAAGACTAAGTATTTTATTTTAAAATATACTCGATATGTTTATTACTTAAAATTAAAAAAAAGGTTTTCTAATATAAAAATCCAGTTTGTTTTCAACACAAGCCCAACCCAAACAATTTTTTTTTTTTAAAATCACACAAGTTTTTCTCTAAGTAACAAAAGAATTTGAAAACCGGTTTACTTGAGGAACATACCAAATCTGGTCAAAGCTCGTGGGCCGGGTTTGGGGTGTTTCATTGGAAAGCAGTTCAGTGGATTTTAAGATACTTACGAGGTACTACTGATGTTTGCTTACAGTTTGGAAGAACTAAAGATGGAGTCATTGGGTATGTTAATGCTGATTTTGCTGGAGACCTTGATAAAAGAAGATCTTTTACTGGTTATGTCTTTACAATAGGAGGTTGTGCAATCAGTTGGAAAGCTACTTTGCAAACTACAGTTGCTTTGTCTACCACTGAAGCTGAATACATGGCGATTACTGAGGCTTGTAAAGAAGCTATTTGGTTAAAGGAAGGTCATATAAGATACCTATATATAAAAGAAAGGTCATATAAGATACCCTACATGTTTTTTTTTTTAAATTTAAAGAAAAGGGTTAAATCTTAAATTTGACCCTTTTAATATATTTAAATTTAATTTTCAATATAATTTAAACCTTATTTTTAGTGTTAAATTGATACATTTTTTTCGTCTTTATTTTTTAAAATTCTAAGATAATGATCAAATTTCAGTTGACCCACGAAACTTAAGGTTGAATCTATATACTTTTTTTTTTTAATTTCATTCATCTATTTTTGTAATGTTATTATTTAGTCTAAATAGTTAATATTGTTAATTACTTCGGTCAACATGTTGACAAGTTTGAGTGAGTGTTTTTAAGAAAAAATCTTAATCAATATTTTCAATATTATTTTTTATTGTTACATGACTATTGCACCCGGATTTATAGAAGAATTTTAATGATGGTACCTATTGCACCTGAATTTTTAAATTCATAAAGTAGAGAGACTAAATTCCAGAAAACAAAAGTAGGAGACTAATCTCCAAATGTACAAAGTGTATAAAGACTTAGAGTATATTTTAATCTTTAATTTTCTACTCTATAGTTTGATAAAAACAATTAATCAATCTAATGCAAAGCATAGAAACCATACTAATTAATATAAATCTTATGTTCGAAATTTTAATCTAATTTTTCAAAATATAGTCAGGGCTATATTTTAGTTTTAAGTTAGATCAAGAGAATCAACAATGGTGATTTTATGGTTAATTACTCATTGTACTATTAATCACATTTAGTTTTTGTATTTTAATTTGATTTTTTAACTGCTATCGTATGGTTAAGATTGAAATTTCAAAATTAAAAACATATATAAAAACTAAAATTAATCAATTTAAAATGTACAAAAATTTAAAATTACCATATTAAAATATAAAAATTAAATTCACAATTTACGCAAAATACAAAGAGTAATAACAAAATTTAACCTCAACATAAAAACCCAGCATTCATCGTGGAATAATGGTGTGTTACTTGTTTACAAATGATTTTATTCTTTTTGAAAATTGAGTAAGATGTAATAATTCAGTTCGATTTTTATTTTAAAATTTATGATAATTTTAATTTTCTAGGAATTAAATCAATCTAAAATAATTATATAGCTTAATTACTATAAAAAAATAATTATATGGTTCTTTTTACCATTAAAAATCATTTCCACTTTAATGTTCCCATTTTAAAATCAATTTAACTTTGTTAAACTTTTAATAATTTTTAGAATATATTTAATTTACATAAATTTTTTTTTGAAAATATTTTTTTTTAAAAAGAGCTAAACTAATTTATTTAATGTTATCATATAAATATAATTTTTTAGAATTCGAATTAAAATGATAAATTGTATAAATATTGAATGCTAATTTTGTTGAATATTTTATATTTAGGATCAAATCGATATAATGCGTTATTAGACCAATAAAAAAACACAAATCAGCTTTAGTTGACTAAAATATTTAATTTTGAAATTTTGAGGACTAAATCAAAATAATTGATAGTTCAGTGACCAAAATAGACCAAATGCAATAATGTAGTGACCATTTTTATAGTTTACCCCTTTTTTACACAAATTAATGAGACCAATCAGAATTAGAGGTGTGCATGGGTCGGGCCGGGCCGGGTCCAAAAAAAATTTTGGCCCGATTGGTAGGGCCGAGCCCGGCCCGGCCCGAAATATGGGCTTGAAAATTTGTCCAGGCCCGACCCGCCATAAAATTGGTAGGCCCGAGCCCGACCCGAGCCCGGCCCGTCTAATATAAATTTTTTTTACTTATTTTATTAAAAAATAAAATATAATAAATTAAATACATTTTAAAAAATAAAAATAAATATTAAAACAAAAAACAAATAAAAATATAATAAATCAAATATAATACTAAAGTTAACATTTTATCAATAAAAAAAATATTATTATTAAAATATTTCAGGCCGGGCCGGGCCGAGCCCGGGCCAAAAAAATCATACCCGAGGCCCGGCCCATTTCTAAACGGGCCTCATTTTTTTGCCCAAGCCCATTTTTCGGGCCTATATTTTTGCCCAAACCCTCCCACATTTCGGGCGGGCCTTCGGGCCAGGTCGGGCCGCCCGGCCCATGCACACCTCTAATCAGAATATAAAATTAATTTTGTTTTTATTTATCCCATTTATTGAAGAGGTTAGTAAAAAATATTAATGCGTGAGCGGCAGGATTCGAACCTGCGCGGGCAGAGCCCACATGATTTCTAGTCATGCCCGATAACCACTCCGGCACGCCCACATTGGTGACCTCTGCTCTTCTTTATTTTAGTAATAGGTTTTTATAATTTGTTTTTCCTTTTGTGTTATATTATTTATTTACTATTTTTTAAATACTACCTCTATGAAATTAAAACAATTAATTCATCAGTGTTCCCAATATATATATATATATATTAATATTACAAGTTTGAAATTAAAATAGCTAAAAGTATATGGTAAACATCTTATTTAAAAGGTATTAAATTAGTACATTTACAATTAAATAAATTAATTTGGTCCATGTACTATTAAAAAAATCAAATAAGGTTAAATTGTGATAGAGTTAAAATTTATTATTTCAAAAAAGACATAAAATGATTATGTTTCATTTACAGTTCAACTTCAAATAAAAAATTTCATTTGCAACATCATAAAATCTATTAACTTTGTTAGACAATAAAAGTTAATTATGCTAAAATTTTAGCCTTATAGGATTCTTTTTAATAGTCCATGGATTAAATTAATCCATCTAATAGTAGAAGGACTAAATTGATAAGATTCCTATAATAAAGGGACCTTCCAACTACTTTCACCAATTAAAATACTATAACTAAAATTTGTACCAATACATAAAAGTTTGATATTTAATTTATATATTTTATTTTTTAACGTAATTTGGTCTCTATATTTTTAAATGTTATTAATTAGTCCACTTTGCAAGTGTTTTTCTTTCTCTCTTTTTTGGATTTGCCATTTTTTCTTTTTATATTATAAGATAATGGTCAAATTTCAATTGACCCTTATAATATGTTGAAACTTAAGGTTGAATATATACACTTTAATTTTTTTTTATTTAATTTGATTCATCTATTTTTATAATTTCATTATTTAGTCTAAATAGTTAATATTATTAACTATTTTTATTGTTGCATGACTACCAAGTAAATTTTTTTATTTCAGAATGTCACAGCGGTGAGTTTAGTAGACAAATTTTAATGGTGGTGACTATTGCACCTGAATTTTTATATTCAGAAAGTAGAGAAAGTAAATTCCAGAAAATAAAAATAGGATTTAAATTTATAAAGTTATATTAGATTACTATTTTCATATATTACTCAAAAAAAATCAGTTAATGGATTTAACAATTGTCATTTGCGTCAAAACAAAAATTTTAAAAATAATAAAATAAAAGGACTGCAAATAATCCAGTTGGAGAAAATGGACTAAATCTACAACTTTATGCGTAATACATGACTAATAGCAAAATTTAACCAAACAAATTAACTACTATTGCTTGGTTAGGATTGAAATTTTAAGGCTTAATGACAAAGTTGGCCACTAATATTTGTATGTTTTGTCGAAATGACTCTATATTTTTGAACTTTTTTTGCCATCAACCTTTGTTGTTTTTTTCAATCTGTTTTTTCTAATAGATTTAATAAAAGTACCTTTAAAAGAGTTAACGGGGACGATGTGGGATATTTTTAATAAAATATAATTTATTACTTAAATAACTCATTAAGATAATTACATGCGAAAAATATTTTACAAAAGATAAAAACCCGACATTCCTTGTGGAATAAAATAGTGTGTTATTTTCTCAAAAAAAAAAAAAAAACAGTGTTATTTGTTTGCAAATGGTTTTATTCATTTTGGACATTGATTAGGATTTAATAATTAAGTTGGATTATTTTTGTAAAAAAATATGATATTTGAATATTCTAAAAACTAAATCAACCTAAAATAATTAAACTCTAAATTCTAAATTAAATATAAATTTACTATTAAAATCAAATTTCGATCTTCTGGATTTTGTTAATTCACTAAATTTAGCCACCCTCTCAAAATAACTCAAGAGCCACCAAAATCTCAACCTGTTATTCACAAAATCAAAGCTAACTGTTTGTTAACATGGTTAAACTTCCCAATAGGTTCATAAACCCTAAAAAATGATCCCATCATATTTCATGCCATTGTTTTTCACCACAATCCCAAACATCTCCTTCACGGGGTGTTGGTGATTCTTTTCGACAGTGGCCAATCATGGTGACTTCACCATCACGGTCACGAAACGTAATGGTGGTGGTTGACCCGACACCGCAGTCGGCAGCAGCCCTCCAGTACGCTCTTTCCCATGCATTGGTAGAGCAAGACAAGCTGATCC
Source organism: Gossypium australe (assembly GCA_005393395.2). NCBI lineage: Eukaryota > Viridiplantae > Streptophyta > Magnoliopsida > Malvales > Malvaceae > Gossypium > Gossypium australe. The sequence continues at coordinate 145,788,759 of CM016616.1, read as the reverse complement.
TTTTCTACATCGAAAACCCTAGTTCGTGGAAAAACGCTCTAGCCACCTTCCTTCGGAAATCGAGTAATTCTTCATCCTCGGCTCCAAACTCCATCTCCGAGGGAGCTTTCGGTACCGACGCTGATTTTCTCGATCAAATGAGACGCGCTTGCGAAGTCGCTCGGCCAAAAATCAATGTAAAAATCGAGAAAACCGACATGGATGGCAAAGATAAAGCTAGTGTGATTCTTTCAAAGAGCAAAGATTTGAGAATTGATCTCATTATCATAGGGCAAAAACGGAGTCTCTCTTCGGCAATACTCGGGTGAGTTTTCAACACCTTCTTCTCTTTCTATTAACTACTAACTTGATCTAAATTGATTTCAAGGGATGACAAAAATCCCCAACCCCATCATTTCTGATTTGCTCCCATGATTTTTCAATTAAATTTCGAGGCTCCATTTTACTTCCAATTTGTCTGCCTCAATATATTTAAGAATTACAATTATTTCTTATATAAGTAATTATAGCATTTACTTTGATTTTATGATTTTTTAAAATTTTTTTTATTAACTTTAATTATACAAGATTTTGGTTTATCTTTGTGAAACAATATTTAAAATCGAGGTGGGATTAAAGAAACTATTTCCAGGTCATGTAAGAGTTGGATGAAAATTCTTAATAAAATCGAGTTCGAGGTAGGATCAAGATTAGGGGAGCAAAAATCCCATTTCACTTTATTCAGGGCGAAATTAGAAAATTCTTTGAGGGATTAAAATTAAATTGTAATTTTTATTATAATAAGAATGTAATTTCACTATTTTAATAGTTTATATCTTTATAATTTTTAAAATATTAAATTAAATTTTAATTATTTTTAAAAAAGTTAAAAGTGCAATTTTATCTTTACTAATTTAAAATTTTAAAAGAATTAAATGAAAAATTTTATATTTTAGGCAGACAGCCTCCTAGGCCCATAGAATTAATCTAATAAATTAATACCGGTAAATAAAACTCTGAAATATATGAATACAAAGACAAGGAAAAATTATTATATAAACGCTTTTGACCACATCATTATAGGCTCCACCAATTAAATGATTCCACGTAATATTTCTTTACATTTCATAATCTAAGCACAAATCTTCGAGTCGTTTTTTATGTGTTAAATAAAGTTAAAATCTTTTTTCTTGTTCGCCTCTTCTATTTGTAAGTATAGCATGTAAAAAAAATGATGTCGAATCGTTTAATTGGTTGGTTTTATAGTTAATGTGGTGGAAATGGTCTATATAATAATTTATTACAATGAGTATGAGAGGTAATGGCTTTCTCTCTCCTAAAATGATAAATTTTCTATTAAATCCTTTAAACTTTAAAAAATTTCAAATTAATATAATAGTAAAATTATATTTCAGCCCCTAAAATTTATAATTCATCTCCGGGCCCTTTAAAATAATTTTCTGGCTTTGCCTCTATTTGAATAGCTCTAGTATTATCAAGAGTTTAACTATATTAGTGTCACCCATCATTTGTAAAGTCATCAAACTTTTTTTTTTTTGCAAATCAATAAATATTATTTTAAGGATATTTATACTTTTTTTATATTTTGATAAATTTAGAAAAAAAGACATACAAATAAAAAAAATGAGATTTGACATTATAATTTTCATTATATTTTTACATTTAATTTTTATATAATTTTTTTTATAAATTTGTTATATATATGTTTATGTTGGATTAACTCGGCTTCTTTTGTGCAATGTAAAAAAACAGAATTAAGCGACAAAGTGGGTCACTAAAAGGACCAAAGGCAATAGACACGGTTGATTATTTGATTGAGAACAGCCCATGCTCATGTGTTGCAGTCCAGAAAAAGGGTCAAAATGGTGGCTATGTTCTTAACTCCAAGACCCATAAAAATTTCTGGCTTTTGGCATAAACATATATATGCACTTTACTATTCAATCAAAAACTACCCTTTTCTATTTCATCTTATAAAAAATTTCAATTTTAACTTATTTTTTTGTCATGAAAATGTTGTAACTTCAAAATTACGTGGAAATTGTAAATTTTTGGTCAATGGAAATCATCGGTTCTTAATAGCAAAATCCCCATGGTAGTGTTCGAAAAATCATTTAATAATTGAATTTGAGAGTAATTATTTGTAATTATATAAGGGTGACAGGTAATTGTAATTGATGAGTCTCATTGAATTTAGTGTAATTAGACAATCTCCAATTTTTAGGAGGTTAGAATTAGAGTAATTATACAGATAATTATACTCAAATCTAAATTTTTTAAAAATAATATAAAAAAATTACATTATAAGCATGGATACGTATAAATGGTTGGGATGGTTATGGCTAAAAAATTCTTATGTTATAAATACTAAAAATTATATTATAAAAATAATTTGTATATTTTATAAAATTATAAAAATTATAAGGTCAATGCTAATTATGCAAATAGAAAATGTTTTCTTACAATGTATTGTGGGGTATTATACTATTTGAGAAAATGATATCAAACACAAGCACCATAGATAACTCGCGAACTCTTTAAATTGGGACATTCAAGGCTTCGAAATGTGATTGAGAAGGCATTTGTTGTTCTAGAAAAAATTTATTATATTAATGTCACCATAGTGTAACATAAAAGATAAGCTTGGATCGTATTAGCATGTTGCATATTTCATAACTTCAATTACAAGTGGAATTGAGATTATCCTTACTTTGTAAAGTACATGGAAGTAGGAGATCTTAATAATCTTAATTAATGATACATATTAAATTCAGGTGACGATGAACTCAGTTAAATTTCAACAGATTATGATAAGGAGCATATGTTAAATATTAAAGAGGGAATAACCCAACAGATATGCACTAGAACAATTAGATAAAATTACATATATTGTTTATTTTTCTTACTATATTTATTAGTAACATTGTTATCCACTAATATTTAGACAAATATTATATATGATGATTTGATTTTAATTTTTGTTTAGAAATTATTCTTATCATATTAAATTTTTTTATAGTAATTAATATTTTAAAAAATATAAATTATGTAACTGTGTAATTACAAGTTGGATTACCAAATATAACATAGAGAATTACGATGCATTTACACTCTTGTAACCAAATACGTTTAAGAAATTAAAATTCTTTGTGCTGTCCAAACAGACCTTAATGAAAATGAAAAGTTGTTTTCAAAGTTTTTTTTTTACTCAATTGTGAGTATTAAATATGATATATATTCGCAAAGATATATTATATTTTTCTAATTTTTTCATGTATTTAATTTGTTGTTAAAAGGATATTCTTATACCCATTTCCCAATATGAAAGGATAAAAAATACGAATGATAACAAATTTAATCTTTAACATTTATATATTTTTTAATTTGATCCTTATTCCTTTTTTAGTTAAATTTGATATAATTATTAACTAAAACCCTTCATGGCAATCCATTTTACATCATGCTATTTTACAAAAAGAAAATAAAATTATGACATTAATATATATTTTAAATTTTTAAATTTTTTATAATTTTAAAATTATATGTTGGCGTGGTTGTGACATCTAAAATAAATAGTGACATATCAATATAAATTATACGTGGATTATCAAGTGGGTTGTCACGCCAACATCATTAAAAATTAATATTTTAATCAATATTTTTATTAAAAACAAAAATAATTTAACTCTTTTTGAAAGGTTAATGACAAATTTTAATTAAAAATTAACCTAACTTGACAAAAAAATATAAATGTTGGGAGCGAAATTTATAATTATGACAAAAAATAAAAGTCTAAGCAACGTAGAAAAATAGTGCTCTTTTTTTTCTCCACTAACCAAACATAATAATAAAGGGGAAAGGAGAGAGAAAACTACATCATTTTCACAGTTCATCACGCATGGGTTGCTGTAACGGGAGTCCTTTATCGGGAACTACATTACCGTCGAATCGACCTTGGTTAATACCCTCTTCTACAGCTTTGCGAGCAAGCTCTGGTTTTCCGGCCATACCGGCCTTTATGGCTGCGGTAATTGTCCTTTGCAACTTAAGTATGCCAATACGTTTTGAAACAACGTAAAGTACAGCACACGAGAACAAGATGAACCCAACTACGAGTACTATCCTGTCCGGACAAAACGCAGCAATATAAGCCGTGACATCCTCAGATCGGTAGTCACTACTAGAATATAAAGGAAAATCTAACTTGTTAATACCTGTCAATAACATCATGACGTTGCATTGTGGACAGTAGATTCCGAGTTCGCGACAACAATGAGCGGTGTCCCTTATATTCACTTTCAGCCTTCTTTAATACTCCCGTTGATTCCTCTACACGTGCAAAGCGTAAAATATAAGCAAACAAATCGTATGCACGTAACTCCAGTCATCTCAGTTTCCGACAAACATGACAGTGTCATTTGCAAGTACCGAATTTTGCAACACCGCACTATTTTTCAGAAAGTTTCGTTAAATAAACATTTCAGAATAGGGATATGAACACATACCGAAAGTCATGAGTGTGTTTGTGCTTCTTTCGACCTCCTATACACACGTAAACGTAAAGCAACAAAACCATAAGAAACCACATTATAAGACCATCGATGATTAATAAAAATGAGGAAACAGAAGACAAAAATCATGTTACTAACCTGAACCATCAATTGACGGGTACGGCGAAGGCTCTCCGTGATGCTTTCTGCTGCAGATGTCATCCCGGCCTTTGTCCTGAAAATGATTATGAATTATAAACACACAGAAGATTATTCTATTTTTTGTTCAACAAAGCTACCGTATAAAATACAGGGATTCTAAGTTAATTACAATGTCAATGAACACCAAAGCAAAAGAAAAAAGAAACTAATACATACTGCAGATTGCGCCGACGAACCGTGGATTCTTCTCCACCACCCAGCAGAAGTTCTCTCTACAAAACATACATAAATATAACCGATTTATCGAGAAAAGAAAAGAAAAGAAAAACACTTATGCAATGTAATTAACAACATGTCTATCAAGCTATTTATGGAAATGTAATGATCGTAGGACACTGTCAAAAAGAAAAATATCTTATACATCAAAGGGCCATCACCAAGGAATTGCATCGTTTTTATTACAATTGCGGACATAACTAATACTATTATGGTCAATTACCGACACAGCAAGGTGAACCAAAACCACAAAGAACGACAATTCATGGCTATTACTATCAGTGCTAACAATCCCAGAAAGTACAAATTTGAAGCCAAAATCTCAATGTTAGCAAATGGAATTTACTTACCTCTTTTTGAGCAGTTTTCCTCATATTGTCCTTTGCTTGCAAATTCGCATTCCTCAGATTCATTCTCAAACTAATCACAGCAATAACAATGAAAACCTCATTAGTAATTGAAATTAACATACAAACAAGAAGCTTTACTAAATTGCAACTAAACCAATGTTACCAAGAACGCAGATCGGTCCGTACAAGGAACGAAAGTTGGAATGCAAATCTGCTACTTATATGAAACGTAATTCAATAGGGTTAGTCTTCTACGATTACGATTTCCGATTTCTAGTAACAGAGCTAAATCCAAGTAACAATAATAATAAAACCATGAACATTGGATTTTGAAGCTTAAATCTTCTGAAACAATAAAAAGAAAAAAACCCAGAATCAAATAACCAAAAATTTCGAATCTTTGATTCAAAAATCTCAAAAGTGTGTGTGTGCGTGCTGGGGGGGGGGGGTAAATTTACCTTTGGGATTGACTTCTCCAAGTTTTGAGCAAAGCTTTAGCAGACTGGACCTCATCATCGGTAGGAAGTTGTGGAGCGAGGAGATCGAGATTGAATTGCAATGAATTAAGAAGAGCCAAACCGTCTTGAGCCAATCCGTTTAATCTGGGCAATGAATTTTTGTTCTTAGTTTCCTCCATTGTTGAGTTCCCATATTCCTGAATCTCTTTTATATGTTGTTGGGTTTTTGAATAGGCTTCGTCCCACTCTTTCTTTGTCTTCTCCACTTCTTCCACCACCTTGTCCATTATTTCTCTTTTTCAATTTTCGTTGGGTGTTTTTTTGTCTGTTTTGAGTGATGGGAAAATTGAAAGGAAAATTTGGGGGAGGTTTGATTTCAGGTATCGCCGATGACAGGGAAGGGAAAAAAAACGTGAAGTAGACTTTAGATATTAATGAAACGTTACCGTATTGTTATTTGGTAATTATATATTTCATAAAGGTATAATACTAAATTAAGCTTTCAATGTTTATATATTTTGTCAATTTAATTCTTATTATTTTTTAATTAAATTTAATCAATAATCTTAAAAAAGAGTCAAATCATTTTACTTAATAAAAATGTGGACTAAAACTCTAATTTTCTATAGTCCACATATATTTCATGTTGATATGTCATTATTTATTTTATGCCATGCCAAAAAGTAATTTAAAAGGATATTTTAAAAATTTAAAAATTCAAAAAATATATAAAATTCACAAAAAAGTATAGAGTACTTGTGGATTGCCATGTTTAAAATATTAACGTTTTTGTCAGTATTTTTGTTAAAAAACTAATAATTTAACTATTTTTAAAAGATTGATGATGAAATTCGACTCTTTTAAAAAGGATGGAGTCAAATTTAGTTCAAAAAAAGAATAAGGGTTAAACTGACAAAATATGTAAATGTTGAGGGCTAAATATTATATTATACTTGTAACGACCTGGTTTTAGTCGATGTCGAAAAATGTAGTTTTGAAGTCGGATTTTATAAATCGAATTATAGGCAATAGTAATCGAATTATTGAGTAATTAAATTGTAAAAATCGTTAAATATAGCACAAAGACTAAATTGCAAAGTGTCATCACAAATGAGATTTGATTAAAGAAATGGAAGAGGCCCTATATAGCCATCATTACTTCATGATTATTGCCATGAGATTCATGACCATTCTTTTCGAGTTAGATAAGGAAAATTAGGTTTTAGCCTTGGATTAATAATGTCTAAAGGTTAATTAAGTTACTAATTGCCTATAGAGTGAGTGGGAGAGAATGAAAATTATCATCATCTTATTCCCATTGCTGTTTATGCTAAAAGAAAAAAGAATTTTTTTTTCACTAATGTTCTTGCCATTGTCGAATCTTAATTAGCAACATAGGTGAGTTCTTTCTTTGATTTTTTTTATAAATTTATGACAATTTAAGCTTGATTTAGTTAGCTCAAGTGATGGATTTCTCGATTGTTAAGTTTATATCAATTTGTCATTGTTGAATTTTAGTGATTTTGTAGCTTGAAAACATGATCTACTTTGTTAAACTAGTTTAGATATGAGAATTAAGTTTGAATTTGAGTTATGTTATATGGTTAAGTTTGTGACATAGGGACCAAATTTAATATAATGAAAGTTATTGAATATCTATACTATAGATCAAAAGCTTGAGGTCCCTAGTGAATAAATATGAAGTCGAATTGGTGCGTAACCCCGATCCTTGTCTAGTAGGTGAACTTCATCCCAACATTTTTTTGACCTTTTGATTTAATTGAGAATCTCGAAAGGTACGAGCTTTTTGGATATTAAAGCTTCAAAGGACTAAAATGAATAGATTACATTTCATATTTAATGAATGTATTTCTATGTTTGATTTGTGGAAGTAATAAGTTTTCAATAATTCGATTTATCGTATATAGCAAAAGATGCAATCGAAACATTTAAGAATAAAGGGAATATAAAAGTCATAGACGAGTTGCCCTAATTTGGTTTGTGCTTCCATGATCTTATTTCAATTTATGTCCTAAGGTAATAGTTGTTGCTTTCTCTCATGAATATAAAAATTTAACCATGTTTGATGATTGGTGAAATTATGACCTATTGGTTATTGATTTGTTATGATAATGCATATTTTTAAGTAATTTTCCTGTTAAACGGTTTTAGATAGAGTTATAGGTATAGCTAGCATACTATAGGATCTGTATACATCGATATTGTAGCACTAATCGCGTATTACTTTGGTTGTATGCCGATGAGTGCTAGACATGTATTACTACAGTTATATACAGATGATCCAGGGTGATTATATGGTATTTGGTGGTCTAATATGTTTATCTGTCTTAAGTCCATGTTCGGTTAATAAGGGCTACAAGATAAGTAATTGATAATAATTCAATTGTTATGCGAATTAAATTATTTGAATAGCTATGATTGAGTTGATCATTTTGGACATTGATGCCAACCAAATGGTTGATAGCATGTAAAAGATCATGCAAATTGTGTACTTACGAGTCTTGGGGGCCAATGAAGTTGTAAATGAATTGATATATTCAAATTGGCAAAATGAGATAGAAATGATATGCAAATTCTTGAGACAATGCTTCTTCATGTATACTTTGATTATATATATGAAATTTCAACTAGTTTATATACTTAATTTGATTATGCATTGCTTTTGAATTATGTAAGCATCATTAAGCTTTTTTGCTTAGCCTGTAGATTTGTTTGTTTCTGTGTATAAATGATGTCTAAGTATCAAAATTTGGAGTAGATCAACAACATACAAGACTCAAAAATTCAGCACAACAAAGTTTATGAAAATATTTTGAATATTATGTTTTGAGTTGGCATGTAACTAATGTCAAAGATAATTTTGAAGTCTATTTTGATGCTTGGTATCCATAGCACTAGTGTTTGCAATCTAAATAACCATATTTGTATGTGTGTTATGGTGTGGTTATATGAACATGATTATAATGGCATGCTATGATCTTTACTAAGTTTGAAATAATATTTCATGTATTACTTGCATGTAAAGTTAACTAAATTGACGTTCAATAGGATATCTTGTGACCGTGTAGGTAGGTGTTTATTTCTTATAGATTCCATGTGTTTAACTAAGTCTTAATAGTGTTTGGAACTTGTTATATTAGCGCTTTAAGCCATAGAAATGAATTGGTGTAACTTAGGGTCAAGTTAGGAACCATTTGGTAGGTTCAGGTTAGACAGTAAGTCACATCACGATGCCCACTATCCCGACATCGCGACATTCTCGATCAAAGCTATGACTTGTCCCTTCCATGTCGCGACATGGCCAAGCATGTAGGGATGCTGCGATGTCCCCTATTTTCACGTCGCAACTTAACTTAATATTTTAGCATCAAGTCCCCAATCCCACTGAAGGTTCACGATTGCTTTTGGAAGCACAATTAGAACACAAATGTGTTTCGGAATGTTTAAAAATGCTTTCGTATCTTGTTTAATTTCATCGTGTTCTGGTATATGTTTAGAAACTTGTTTTGTTAGTGTCTAAATGTTTGATTGGATTGGAGTTGCTCCGACAACGAATGTGACGTCACACACTCGGATTCGGCGAACGAGTCAGGTTGGGGTGTCACAATGCCTTTCATAAATTTTGTTAATGTGAATTGGTCAAATTCTACTATTAGTCTTTGTATTATGCATAAGTTGTAGATTCAATCCCTATATTTTAATTTGGTCAATCTTAATATTTGTACTTGTCCAATTTTGAAATCTTAGTATTGACCAAATGGTAGTTATTAAATTTGTTAGGTTAAATTTTATTATTTGCAAATCTTATGTGGCAAACATATTATAACAAGTGTCATGTATAATGCCATGCCAATTTGTCATTTCACATAATACTCCAAAAAAGTCATATTATTTTAATTAATGAATTTAGAGGTTATCGTTTGATTCAAGGCCGACATTTTAATATTCAAAAAACATAAAAACTAAAAATGATTAAATTAAACTAAAGTCATAATACAAGACCAATTACATAATTTAATTTAATAAATTTAATTACCATAAATCAAAACTGAAATTTTAAAATTCTAAAAATATCCACGCAAAGAACAATGATTAAACAATAATTTACATAAAGTATAAAGTAAAACTAATAATTTATGCATATGAAGTAAAACTATCAAATCAAACTACAATAATTAAATAATAATTTATGCATAGGGATAATGGTAGAATTTGATCACGTGCATTGCATATGTTTGAAGTTTTTTCGTAATTGAATTTTCTTTATTTTTCTATATATTTTTAAATATTTATTTTAATTTTGGTGGAATAGGTTTTATTATTATTATTATTATTATTATTATTATTATAGGGATCATATCAAACTAATCTTTTTATTATTAAATAGATAATTTAGCCCTTATATTATTAATAAGAATAAAATATTGTCAAATTTTAACAAGGTTAACATTTACTGTTTAACAATGTTCATATTTCAACGAGTAAAAGAACATACCTTAGATCCAAATCGATCTGAGGATTAGTGTTAGAGATTGAAAAAAAAAATGTTGTTTGTATTTTGATTTGCAGATTCGTGATGTTCAAAACTGTATCATGAAAAAAAACCCGAACTATAGAACAAAAGGAGAAAGAGAACTTTCAATTGGTGCAGGTAATGCGAACAAAGAAAGCTATATAACATCGATTTTAATAGTCCAGTGATTTAAATAAAAACTTTTGAATAGTTCAGTGACCAAATTGTAACATTTTTTATTTTAGATGGGATTAAATTGAACTAGGAAATGCACATACAAAGTAATGCCATCACACAAATACTTGATGATGATGACGATGACAACAAGCTTATTTACTATTAACTCAAAAACTCTCGAAGGCAATTATAGAAATACAACACCATGCATGAAATTAGAAAGAGAGTGGAATTTGAAGCTCAATAAGGGATGACTGCACATCGATTTCATCAAAACCATTGAGCTCCAAGATTCCTTGTAGGTCATCCCTCGGTAGGCTGGTGGGTGAGAGTCATCGATGAACCCTGGTGCTGAGGCTACAAATGTGTTTCGGGGTATGTCAACAGTGATCCAATTTCCTTTATGAGAGAGCACTTGAAGTCCCCCGTTAACATCTTGTATAAGGGAGACAAAAAAGCCCGGGTCCGTATGTTCCGCCAAACCGGTAGAACCTTTGGATTGTAAAGATGGTGGATATAGATTCATGGTAGCCACGTCGAATCCTGCCTCCAGCTTGAATTCCTTCTCGATGTAGGTTTCTTCATATCCCAAAGTTGTCGAGATTGCTTTAGCTAAACCAAGTTCAACCTCATGCATCCCTTTCAAGTACTCTCCAATGGCATCTCTGTCAAATATGGATGATAATCCACCATTTTAAGATATATATAACAAAACTTTAAACAGTATTATAACATATGAGAAGAATGATAGGAATAATGAATACTTGCAACTATCAGGTTTGCTAGGGCAATGATATCCAGGGTGTGTTACCATCTTTAGATTCTCTCTGTTCTCCCCAGCATCAGATCTTCAATACCACCTTATCCTATCCATGGAATTCTACTTTAAGTACTCACTCCTCTCCTCCTGATTTGTCAGTTCAAAGAAATCTGAAATACCCTTCAGTGCTCCTTCTACCACCCTTTCTTCAACACCATTTACCAGCTTCAAAAAGACAAAAAAAAAAAAACCCTAAATTATATGGAAAAAGGCTACCATATACGTATATGTAAAAAAATGCGAACAATAACTAATATAATTCAGAAACAATGTTAGGTTTTCAAGAGTTTAAGATTTTGATAACCATAACTAGTTGACGTGTATATGTGTGTGTATTGGAAGTTCGTACATAAAAGAAACCAAATTCTTGGCATGCTTTTTCAAGGTGTTCCAAGGACTTAGCCCGTTCATTATAATCCTTGGAAAACATAAAAGAGTAATCAATTGTGGGGATTTCATCCATGAAGGAATAATCATGGAGATGAGCAATAGCCTTGTTTTTCAAATCAAAGCATTCTTGACCAAGCATCCCAACCGAGTGAGCCATAGGGAAAGAGAAACTGTGATGACAAGTTAAAAAGCAGAAATAAATATATTGAAGAGCTTCTTTAAAACGGGGAAGGTTGGATTTGCATGCAGGTTGGGATGCAGTTTTGCTCCTTTTATAGATCAACTCCGGGATTCACTATTTGTTTATTTTGATGTTAAAAGTTATAGTCATAAAAATGAATAGTTGTTCTTTTCTCTTAATCATTTTCAAAATTAAATAATTTAATTCATCCTTGCATTATTTTTTTTTCCAGTAAATTATATCTCACTTTCCTCTCTGTCTATACTTTAAAGCTTTTGCCTAGCTTTTATAGGAAAAGAATTGTACAACAGCCAAGCTTACCACCTAAAATTTATAAGAATAATTTACTCTCTTATTTTTCAGCTTTAAAAAAATTTAAAATTTAATCTCATATATTTTTTTAACAATTTCATTATAGGTTCTGATGATATCTGTTCTTATATTTTCGATAACAATATTTCCTCCCCAACCCATAAATAGGAGGATAATGAGTTTCAGCGCACTCAAACCCACATCTTCCTGCAATGACGACAATACTCATACCAATGAAACTAAGACTCAATCAACAACCTCATCAAAATTAACTTTTAGCAAAACGAGAATACAAACATCTACCAAAATTAATATCAATCAAATAAAATCTTAAAGATCAAAAGATTACAAAATTGATGTGATTATGAATAATAATTACAAGATGAACTTTTCTTCTCCATAATCACATGTGAAATAATTTTACATTTCCACCATTCTTTATCTCATTCCTTTCTCTTTTAATTTGTCATTCCTAAAAAAAATTGTTTTTAAATTAATGTCTAAGAACTCCAAATTCTATCCATTTTTGTTATACCCCTTTTTCCTTGTTTGTAAAACTTTCAATTATTGTTGTCTTGATTGATCACCTATTTTTATCATCTCGATGGATTGCTTTATGCTGCCACAACCAAGTTATGGTAATACACATTAGGATCTCATGATTAATGTCTTGGTGGACTATACTATTTTTAGTGTCTTGATGGACTTCACATGTTGCTATAGTCAAGCTATTGTATTACACAATATATCCCATTTTTAATATTTCGGCGGACTCCATTGGTTGTCATAGCCTAACTATGGTCTTACAACTTGTGATCCCAGTGTTTATTGTCCTGACGTACTATCTATGATGTGGTAACGTCTTTCAGCTATGGTCTTACATAATATAACCCCATGTTTATTGTCCCAGTGGACTATCAAAGGATGTCGTAGCGTCTTTTAGCTATGGTCTTAGTCTTATTTACCATTGTGGCGTGCTTTCATATGATGTCATAACATCTTCCAGCTATGATCTTACCTATTTTGTCATGATGCCCTAACATTTTTTAGTTATGGTCTTCCTCATTTTTATCATGATACCATAACATCTTTCAACTATAGTTTTACTCATTTTTATCATAATGTCATAACATCTTTTAGCTATGGACTTACTCATTTTAGGCGTATAGCCTCCGATTGGACTTATACTTAGCCATGGTCATTTTAATTACTTTTCTCATTGCATTTCATCCATTCCTCCATTCGCTATCCTAACATTGATGTTCGAACACTGTAGTGTCTCATCCGCAAGGCCTAGAGCTTCGCTCATCACAGGTGCACTCAGCAACACCGTATGGTGGTATCTAATAGGATCACCCCTTATTCTCATTCCTAACTTTGACTAACCGTTCGACATTCCCGCCATTCGCACATTATTCACACACAAGCATAGACACATAATGATGTAAACATAGTTGTCGAAACCATTTTTTCGAGTTTTGAGAAATGGGAATCGACCTTGGTTTTGAAAATGATAAAACGGGGAGTCGCCACCGATCTTTATTTGGTGTGATCGGATCACCTTTGTTTTAATAAAACGTTTTGATTTACTAAAACAGTGTTTTTGGTCTACGAAATTTGAGAAAAACGGGTTCGGGAGTCGGTTACGTGCGAGGAAGGGTTAGTACCCTCGTCACGCCCAAAATTGGTACCAAATTGATTAATTAATGTCTCAATGTCGAAAGTTGAAAGTTTTAAAAAGAACTTAAATACGATCCATCTTTTGTGTTGCTGCTAAAAAAAATAGTTTTTGAAAGAAATCGAAGACGTATGCCGAGGGCTATCTCATCTCGAGGTAAAATGTTATATCCAATATTTTAGGACATCACACCTTGACCTTCGAGGCTAGACTTTCCCTTTATTGGAAATTTATGAATTTGGTTCTAAGGACATTCTTTTATTTAAAATGGACGAGAAAATCACAAACCTAATACTTTAAGGCACGTTTTCTCGAGCTTTTGAATGAAAGAATATCGCCTCGGTTTAGAAAACCTTATCCCGGAATAACGCGACATCACATCCAATACTTTAGGACATGACATTTTGAATTCTCGAGAATAAGCTTTTTGTTCAAAAGTATGTTTGTTTCAAAGGATATTCGGTTATTTAGAATAAACGAAGAAAATCGCAACCCAATGCTTTAGGGCACGATCTCTCGAATTTCTAAATAACGAATGTCACCTTTTCGAGAAGAAATAGTTTCATGTCGAACAAAATCAATATGACACGAGTTCAGAATAAAATATACAAACAAATTACAATACAGATATGCGTAGCAACATGGAAATAAATACGTTAATGTGAACAATAGTAATGAAGGCGAAAATAAAACAAGTCTAACACGAATAAGAAAGAGTAAAACAGAAATAAGAATAAAACTAAAATAATGATAATAGGTATAAGTACAAGTCATAGTACAATAATAGTGATATAGGAATAGTAACGTAATAATAATAGTATATACAATATAATAATATAAATATGATAATAGTAATAATGCCTTAGTAGTAAAAATAATAATAATAGTCGTAATAATAATATATAAAAAAATAAGGGTAATAAAAATGGAAATAATAATACCGTTATAAAAATAATAATAATAATGATAGTAGTTACAATAAAAATGGTAAAGATAATAATAGTAAGAGTAATAAACTAACAAGAATAAAATAAAAATAAAAATGAAATAAATAGTAATAGTAATAATAATAATAATAATAATAATAATATATAATAATAAATAACAAAATAAAATAAAAATAAATAAACATATAACATTTTAAACAAGTTGGAAACTAAATTGAAATGAGATTTAAACAACGAGGACCACAATTGTAAATAGATAAAAAAGGACAGGGACCACGTCGCCACACGCATGAACGCGCAGGGACTAAATGGGTGAATAACCCGCCCCCAAATGCGCCGCATTTCTGTCGGTCAAAGCGCGGGTTGAATTGAAATGAAACGGAAATAACAAGGCCAGATCGCAAAAATGAAATCATATAACGGGACTTAATCGACCAATGCCGTAACAAACGGAGGACTGACTGCGCAAATAGTCCTTTTAAACAATATGCGCAGTAACCGTGTGCACCAAACGACGCCGTTTTGTTAAAAGTTTATATATTTATTTTTACTTTTCGAAAACCAGATTTTCTACCCTAAAGGTTCCTTAAACCAGCAGCCGCCCAAAATACCTTCTCTCCCCCCCTTTCATTTCTCCTTCTCCGGTGAATAGGCTTCCCAGCCGATAATCGTACCACCATCGTGATCGGTGGCCGACAACACCTGGGGAGGGAACTTCAAACCTGTTCGAAACCCATACTCGAAAACCCCTGCCTCGATGCTCTAAAAAAAATCGAAATCGAAGGCTCTCAACCTCCTTTTCCTAAATCTGACTTGCGGCGACGATACGGGTTCTCCGATTCGGCTCCTATTGGCTCAGGTAAAGCCCTTTCATTTTTTTTATTTTCGTTTTGCTATTGATCTTTTTATTAGGTTTCGAAATCAGTAAGTAAAAAACATGGAAGAGTAAAAGAAACGGTATTAAATCAAAGGAAAAACAGAGAAAAATTGAAAGACAACCTTGTGCTTTGTTTCTTTGATTTCTCGTAGTAGTTTTTCATGAAAAAAGAAGAAGTTTTACAAGGTTTGCTTCGGTTTTTTATAACCGATTTACAAAGGCCTCGGTTCCTGTTTCTGCTCTTTGTTTTCTCTGTTTGTTGTTGCTTTCTCTTGCAGGGCATGGGCGAGGCGCGCAGGCGATGGAGGCCGAGGCGCATGGGTGCTGAAGAGTCAGAAGGCGTGGGCACATGGAATGACGTGCGTGGGCGCGGGGAACGACGCGCGTGGGAAGTCGACGCGCGCGTGGGTGTGGCAGATGGAAGGTCGGCGGCGCACGGCTTTGGGGCGCCTTGAGTCTTTTTTTTTTTGGCTGAAATGTTTTGGGCTAGGATTTCTAAGCTTGTTGGGCTTGCTTTGATTTGGGTCTGTTTTAGTCATTGGGCTTAGGGCTTGAAATTTAGTTTCGGGCCTATTTTTATTTGGGCTTCAGAATTATTTTGTAAGTGGACTATTATTATTTTTTGGACTGTTTAACGGCTTCTGTTTCATTTTTCAATGGGCCCTCAGTCTGTATTGGGCTAATTTTTGTTTATAAACGGACTGTTATTATTGGGCTTTAAATTCTTTATTGGTTTTTTAATGGGCCCCGGGTTTTGTAACTGGGCCGGGCAAGATTTGGGTCTTACAGCTGCCCCTCTTTGCTCGTTGTCGTGTAACGGGAACAGAGCAAAGACTTAATAGGCCCAAATTTGCCCAGTCTTTGTTGAGTCTTGATTTCTTTGGGTGCTCTTATTCTTCGGATAGCTTCGTCCTATTTCACCGTCCCTTTCACGACATAGGGATTAGTGCTTCCATTCGTTCCAATACAGTTTTGGGGATAAGCAGATTTGTGGCTTTGATCTACTCCTCTGAGACTTCGATGTGATAAGAATTCAGAAAGAAGTGGTTCGTAATTTGATCTTCTGACTGAAACTTCTCAAAAAGGGGCGATCCTTAGTACACTCAAGGAGGAGGGATTAGTAGCTTTGTCCTGCTTCCTTGAGACTTCGAGGTGATAAGAATTCAGAGAGAAGAGATTCGTAACTTTGATCTGCTCACTGAAACCCCTCAGAAATAGAGGTTGATCCTCAATACGCTCAGGGAGGAGGGATTCGTAGCTTTGACCTGCTCCGCTGGGACGTCGAGGTGATAGGAATTCGGAGAGAAGAGATCCGTAACTTTGATCTTCTCACTGAAACTTCTCGGAAAGGTTGATCCTCGATACACTCAAGGACGAGGGATTAGTAGTTTTGTCCTGCCCCCTTGAGACTCCGAGGTGATAGGAATTCAGAAAGAAGAGATCCGTAACTTGGATCTTCTTACTGAAGTTTCTCGGAAAGGTTGATTCTCAATACACTCAAGGATGAGGGATTAGTAGTTTTGTCCTGCCCCCTTGAGACTTCGAGGAGATAAGTCTGAACTTTTTAATTCGCTTCCCTACTATCTTCAGGAAGACTTCAATCTTTAGACTGCTCCGCTGGAACAAAATCTGAACTTCGATATTGCTGTACCCTTTTTTTTTTTTTTGAGGAACCTGTCCTGTAGAGTATGCTCATGCAAATGATGAAGATGTTATGATCGAGATGACTCAAATGCTCTTAATTATATGTGCTATGGATGACATTTACATGAATGCTGAATGTCATGAGAGTGATGATTTTTTTCGGTGTAAAAATGACTAGGACGTAATGATCGCAATAAATCGAATGCTCCTAACTAGATGCGTATGATGCATGAGAAGGACCGCTCTTATGGTTTGGGTTGTCATTGCTCATAGTTCAGCAAGGTTCCATCACTGATGCACTACGATTGCTTTCTCGTTCAGCAGATATCTTTGACAGGAAGCCCAAAGAAACGGTCATATTCTATTAGCAAGTTTGCCCTGCTGTAGTTTCGTTGTCCCTTCCACTGTATCCTCTGAGACATAAAGTTCGTACCTCTTACCGCGACCTCAGGAGAGTAACATTTGTTTTCCTCTAACCCTCTTGCTGCGACTCTGAGGTATAGGATCAATCGCCGTTTACTAGGTATAATGGTATCATGACTTCTTTATGTACCTGGATCGGCATTGCTCATTATTTGTCAAGGTCGTATCACCGACGAGGTGTCTGGTCTTTGTTCAAATAGATGATCATTTTTTCTCCAACATTTCTAAACCTTAGGTGGAATGAATTTTGAACAATAGTCATGTTTCAGGTCCTTGTATTATTCAGAGGCTTTCAGAGTAATATATAGAACTCATTTTATGAAAGTATTATTAGTTCCGTAATTATTATTTCAATGTAAAATGCCCAGAAAGGATTGTAAGGAGGAAATTGATTGGGAGTATAGCTCGAAACAAAACAGGTTAATCCAAACTGGCAAATGCAAACAAGAAAGAAATTCATTGAATAAGATAATCACAAATTACAAATTTTAAAATGGGTAGAATGGAAATTAGGTGCCCCAGATATCGCAGCCTAAGCTTCTCTGCCTGAGCATTTGGAAGACCATTTTGAGTTTGATATGTGCTTAGGAGATCTTGAGTATTTTGTTGATGCACCGAGACGTAACATACCCCTTCTTTGTCCATTCGAGTGAAGCGGGGTTTTTCTCTCACAATTCGAGCCGCCTTTTTCAGGTTTTTGACCCAAATCCCTTTTGGTCTCAAAGCGCCCTTCGCGGGTTTTCGCCTTGGCCTCTCCCTTTTTTTTTTTAGGGAATCAAGGTGTCCTTGGCGGGTTTTCGTCTTAGCTTGCTCAAGCGAAGTATCTTTTGACTGAATCTGAATTCACGGGGTTGGGCAAGCTTTTCCCATCCATTTCCGTTAGAATCAGTGCACCTCCGAAGAAAGCCTTCTTCACCACGTACGGTCCTTCCCAATTCGGCATCCATTTTCCTCTAAAATCCTTCTGTATGGGGAGGATCTTTTTCAGTACCAGGTCTCCCTCGTGAAACTCTCTTGGGCGAACTTTTCTGTCATAGGCTCGCATCATACGCTTTTGATACATCTGATTGTGACGAATAGCCCTTAGCCTCTTTTCTTCGATTAGGTTCAATTGATCGTATCGAGCCTGAATCCATTCGGCTTCATCCAGTTTTACTTCTGTCAAAACCCAAAGAGAAGGTATTTCCACTTCACTGGGTAGGACTGCCTCCATCCCGTAGACTAGTGAGAAAGGTGTTGCCCTAGTAGAGGTTCTGATAGACGTTCGATAAGCATAAAGTGCAAATGGTAATTTCTCATGCCAATCCTTGTAAGTCTCTGTCATCTTCCCCACTATCTTCTTGATGTTCTTATTCGCTGCTTCCACTGCCCCATTTATTTTTGGATGGTACGGAGATGAGTTATGATGTTTAATGTTGAATTGATGACAAACATCTGCTATCGTGCTGTTGTTCAAATTTAATATGTTGTCTGATATGATCCTTTCAGGCATCCCATATCGGTAAATGATCTCCTTCTTTAAAAACTGACTAACCGCTGATTTAGTGACGTTAACATATGAAGCAGCTTCTACCCATTTCGTGAAGTAGTCAATGACCACGAAGATAAATCGATGACCGTTCGAAGCTTTTGGCGAGATTGGTCCGATAACGTCCATGCCCCACATAGAGAATAGCCACGGGGAAGTCATAACATGTAACGGTAAAGGGGGAACGTGAGTCTTGTCCCCGTATATCTGGCATTTGTGACATGTCTTGGCATACTTGATACAATCCCCTTCCATAGTAGACCAATAATATCCAAATCTCATGATTTGTCTAGCCATTGTGAAACCATTCGCATGTGTTTCGCAAACACCCTCGTGGACTTCTTCCAAAATTTTCTTAGCTTCCACTGCGTCGACACATCTCAACAGTACTTGATCCTTCTTTCTTTTGTACAGGACCTCCCCGTCCAGGACATAATCACAGGCTAACCTTCTCAGTGTCCTTTTCTCATTCTCGGTTGCTTGTTTGGGGTATTCGCGATTTCTCACATATCGCAATATATCTTGGTACCAGGGGTGATCGTCCCTTTCTTCTTCCTCTATGTGACAACAATAAGCTGGGGCCTCATAAACACTCATTTGAATGGGCTTTACATCTTCTTGCTTGCTCGCCTTAATCATGGAAGCTAAAGTAGCCAAAACATCCGCCATCTGGTTTTCTTCCCGCGGGAGATAACTAAAAGTGATATCGTCAAACTCCTCGATTAACCCTATGACTACCTTTCGATAGTTGATCAATTTGGGGTCTCTTGTCTCCCATTCGCCCTTTAGTTGGTAGATCACTAATGCGGAATCTCCATATACTTCCAGCGCCTTAACTCTACGTTCTATAGCAGCGCGGAGTCCCATGATACATGCTTCGTATTCTGCCATATTGTTTGTACAATCAAAATCCAACTTGCCTGTGAATGGGTAGTGATCTCCATTTGGGGATACCAAGACTGCCCCAATCCCATTTCCAATGGCATTTGATGCTCCATCGAAATTCAATTTCCAAAGGCAATCTTTTACAGTGTCCTTTTCCTTAGCTGCCACATACATTAGGTCCTCATTGGGGAAATCAAAGTTCAACGGCTCATAATCTTCTAAAGCTCTGCTAGCTAGGAAGTCGGCTATTGCGCTCCCTTTTACAGCTTTCTGACTCACATATACAATATCAAATTCAGACAGTAGAATTTGCCATCTAGCCATCCTTCCATTCAAAGCGGTTGCCTCCATCATATACTTTAGGGGGTCTAATTTCGAGATTAGCCAGGTCGTGTGATACAGCATGTATTGTCTCAATCTCTGAGTCGTCCAAATCAACGTACAACACAGTTTTTCAATTGGCGAATATCTCATTTCGCACCCAGTGAATTTCTTACTGAGGTAGTATATCGCCTTTTCTTTTCTTCCTGAATCATCATGTTGACCCAGCACACATCCCATAGAGTGATTAAGCACCGTTAGATATAGGATTAATGGCTTGTCTGGGCGTGGAGGTGACAGTACTGGAGGGTTTGATAGGTACTGTTTGACTCTATCGAAAGCTTCCTGACATTCGTCATTCCATACGCCTGGGTTATGTTTCTTCAAAAGACGGAATATGGGATTGCATTTCTCGGTTAACTGTGAGATAAACCGAGCAATGTAATTTAGTCTTCCAAGGAAACCTCGAACTTCTTTTTGAGTGCGCGGCGGAGGCAATTCTTGTATAGCCCGGACCTTGTCTGAGTCGATTTCGATCCCCTTCTTACTGACTATGAAGCCCAACAGTTTGCCCGATCTAGCTCCAAAGGTACATTTCGTAGGATTGAGTCTCAATTGGAATTTCCTTAACCTTAGAAATAGTTTCTGCAAAACTTGGATATGTTCTTCCTCCGTTCTAGACTTTGCAATCATGTCATCCACATAAACCTCAAGCTCTTTATGCATCATATCGTGGAACAGGGTCACCATGGCCCTTTGGTATGTAGCTCCTGCGTTTTTCAACCCAAATGGCATTACTTTATAACAGAATGTGCCCCACAATGTTATGAAGGTAGTCTTTCCCATATCTTCAGGGTGCATTTTTATCTGATTGTATTCGGAGAAGCCATCCATGAAGGAAAATAGTGAAAAGCCTGCTGTATTGTCTACTAGAGTATCAATATGAGGCAGAGGAAAGTTATCCTTTGGGCTAGCCTTATTTAGGTCTCTATAATCTACACACATTCGTACCTTCCCGTCTTTTTTAGGGACAGGCACGATATTGGCTACCCATTCTGAATATTTGATCTCTTGCAAGAATCCAACGTCGAACTGCTTTTGGACCTCTTCCTTTATTTTCAGCACAATATCTGGTCTCATCCTTCGGAGCTTCTGTTAAACTGGCTTGTAATCCCTCCTTATGGGTAAGCGGTGTACTGCTATATCGGTGCTTAAACCAGGCATATCTTCGTAAGACCATGCGAAGACATCCTTAAATTCCTGCAATAATTTGATAAGATTCTGCCTTGTTTCCCCGGCTATACATGTTCCAATGTTTACCGCTTTCCCTTCCTCCAACATCACAGTCTCTACTGTTTCTTTATGGGGCCGAATCTGTCTCTCACCCTGCTCTACCATTCTTAACAGATTAGGAGACAGGTCACCGTCCGTGTCATCTTCAAAATCCTGTAATTTTCCTAAGTATATGTCTTGCTCAAAAGGATATTTCAAATCCAAGACGGCGTTGCTCAAGTCATTAACATCCAGGGACCTGTTGCAGTTTAAGAAAATACGAGCGAAATGAATGAATTTGTAAATGGACAATTGTATGTATGATAATGA
Organism: Gossypium australe; assembly: GCA_005393395.2. NCBI lineage: Eukaryota > Viridiplantae > Streptophyta > Magnoliopsida > Malvales > Malvaceae > Gossypium > Gossypium australe. The sequence goes on along the minus strand of CM016616.1, from coordinate 145,766,704 downwards.
CGAAAGAATGATTGGAAAACAAAGAAAGGAAATGTTTGCTTTAAATGATGGTGAAAATGCACTTCATTGATATAATAATACTTGAACATGCGCCTATTTCACAAAAGAAATCTTGTTGCTCTTAGACTTAAAGCAACAAGTGTGTCCTGGACATTACTCTGAATAAGCCCTAAATACTATAGGGATTTCCTCTGCAGTCCAATTGTTCAAGATGCTTCCCGATTCGTAAGGCTGAATATTTGACAAGATTTCTCCTTCAGCTGCCTCCTCAGATATGGCACTAATGTAGACATCACCCATCATTGCTGCGATGTCCTCTTCCTTCTGTGTCTTCGGCTCAGAGTGAATTACCCCTCCCGACACAAAGGTTTTGGATATGTGCGGGATTATCATGGGTTCCCACTTGGTTTCCTTTCCACTCAAACGAGCGCGTCTTCTTTCCTGCCTCCTTTCTAACTCCTTCTTTTGCCTTGCATCTGGTCTGAATCTCAGGCCAAAGTGGTCTTGTTTCTCTCTCAACATCGGGGCTGCCATTCTCCCCTGAAGGTACTTTTCCAGTCCTCTTCCCGGTAAAGCGCCTTTCCCCACGGTCATTTTCAGTCCCATCCTTGTAGTCTCGGAGATTCTTGGTTTCAAGATTTTATTTCCTTCCATAATAAAAGTTGCGTTCACAAACTTGAGAGATCAGAAGGAACATTCAGCTGCCTCGTCGTTTGTCTCCAAGTAGGGCATATCACTGGTCACGGTTGCAATAATGTCCTCCTTAGCTTTTATCGTTACCAGCCGGCCATCCGCTATTAACTTCACCTTCTGATGTAACGATGAAGGTACTGCCCCTGACGAATGTATCCATGGTCTCCCTAATAGGCAGTTATAGGAAGGCTCGATGTTCATCACCAGAAAATCTACTTCGTAAGTGGTTGGGCCAATTAGTAAGGGTACCTCGATCCTCCCTAAGACCCTTCTTTGGGTGCCGTCAAATGCTCTTACCACGCTCTGGCACTCCTTCATGTGTGAACTGTCCACCGGTAATCTGTTTAGGGTGGACAAGGGCAGTACATTTAATGCAGACCCGTTGTCTATCAAGACCCCTGGTAGTATGTGCCCTTTGCATCTAGCGGTAACGTGCAAAGCCTTGGTGGATCTTCTACCACCTGGTGGTATTTCATCATCATTAAAATAAATGAAGTTGTCTGCACTTATATGCTGATCAATCGATCCAATTTATTAACCGAGATGTCACTAGCGACGTAGGTTTCATTTAGAGCTTTCATCAGCGCGTTCCTGTGCACTTCTGAGCATTGAAGCAAAGCCAACACGGATATGCGCGCTGGTTGTTTGTGCAGCTGTTCTACTACATAATATTCACTGTGTTTCAGAAACTTTAGGAACTCTTTAGCCTCTTCCTCAGTCACTGGTTCCTTGGTCCTCGGCTCGGGCTCGGCTGGCTTTCCTTTCTCCTGTTCCACCATTGGAGCTTTCCCCTTTATTAGGTCGTAGCGTCTCCCGCTTCGAGTATGGAAGCCTTCATCTGAATCCTCCTTCGTCATATTAGTCGAGCTCTTTTTTTCTGTGACTGCCACGTTACACTCGTAGTTCCAGGGAACTTCCTTGCTATCTTTGTAAGCGAAGACAGTAGGCCTCCGTATTATTACTTTCGGTGCTACTCGTGTCCTCGCCTCATTGCTAGCCAAATTCTCCTTTTCGAGGACTGCTACATTACACCCCTGATTCCGAGGAGCCTCCCTATTACCTTCGACGATAGTGGGCCTCCGTATTACCACTTTCGGCGCTACCTACGTCCCTGCTTTATCGCTTTTGGGACGCGAAGTAATGATCATCGGAAGGCTAACTTTCGAACTTTTTACTGTTGACTCTGACGCGCATATGCTCCTATCTTCTGTGACCTCATCATAAAATTCGACTTCTTTATTGTTCATTAAATTTTGCACCAGAGTTCTGAATTCTCCACAAGTCTGAATCTCATGTCCTAACTCCTGATGGTGCTCACAATAATTTGTCAGCTCTCCTTGACTCTTTTCCGCAATAATTAATCCATGTTTGACCATTTCCTTCCAGACCCATCTTAAGGGAGTCCTAACCTCCGCGACATTTGTTTTGATTCTTTTTTCTGAACTTTCGCTAATTGCGTTGATTCCTCCTTTAGCGTGATTGGGTAAAGGACTTGTTACGTTTGGCATGTCATCCAACTCAACCACCCCCATGTTGATAAATTTCTCCACCAATTTCTTGAAAGCCAGGCAGTTCTCTATTGAGTGCCCCGTGATTCCTGCATGGTATTCACACTGTGCATTCGAGTCGTACCACTTGGGGTACGGAGGTTGCATTGGTTTTAGATGATAAGGGGACACGATATACGCGTCGAACAGGGTTTGATACATCTCCTTGTACGTCATCGGGATCGGCGTGAATTGAAGTTTCTTATTATTTAGTCATGAGGTGCCGGGTTCTTTCTTGGGTAACCCCTGCTGCCCCGTGGCCACTGCTTTCAGCTGATTAATGGTGATCGACTTCGGGTGTCCTATGCTCGCGTTATTCACCTCACTTTCTTTCTTCCTTGGGGGTATTCTTTTGGCGCTTTCCCCCGTCTCGATCCCTCAACTTTTCATAATGTTCTCGATCATTTCTCCGGTTGTTACGATGTCTGAAAAGCTCCGGGTTGCACTTCCTATCATATGTATGAGGAATGGGGCTTTCAGTGTGCGGCTGAAGAGCATTGTGGTCTTTTTCTCCAGAAGTGGTGGCTGGACTTGGATGGCAACCTCCCTCCACCTCTGTGCATATTGCCTAAAGCTTTCGTTCCCCTTCTTTTCCATGTTTTAAAGAGTGATCCTATCGGGGGTCATGTCTATTACGTGACTGTATTGCTCCAAGAATTCTTGAGCCAAATCATTCCATGAACCAATTTTGGCACGACTCAATTGGTTGTACCATCTGGCTGCAGCTCCCACCAGGCTATCTTGGAAACAATGGATCAGCAGTGGGTCATTATTAGTGTAGCCCGTCATCCTTCTACAAAACATAGTAATATGGGCCTCTGGGCAGCTTGTCCCATTGTAGTTTTCGAACTCAGGCATCTTAAAATTGTACGAGAGCACCAAGTCGGGGACCAAGCTTAAGTCATTGGCATCTATTCCCCGACGTTTACCGTCATTTTCTATAGCTTTGAATTTCTCCTCCAACCACTTATATTTATCCTCTAGCTATTTTGGTAGTTCTAATTTTGCCCTTTCAGCCATCTCATCCAAATCAGGGACGTTGGGATTGATCGGACTTTCTCCTGGGTTGATACCCGAACCCGTCGGGAGGTGTGTCGGTATTGCGGTATCAGCCTGATATTGCGACCTGATAGTGACAGATGCCCTTTGGGGATACGTATCTGGTGGCGTTTGGGTATTCAGCGGGGTAAGAGAGGGGTTATCACTATCGTTCCCTGAGCTAGTAGTAATGCCTTTCTCCTTCTCACGTTCTTTAGACATCAATTGCACCAGCTAGTTCATCAGGTTATTCTGGGATTCTTGCATCCGCTTCATCATGTCCTGCTGGGTTTTGGCCAGCTGTTCCTGTAATTGTGCTTGTCCTTTCATTTGATCCTGGATTTCTTTTTGCATATGTTCTAGTCTTTCCATTCTTTGATCCATTATTTTTGTTTTGCCCTTCGTACCGTAGTGATGTTCCAGGGTAACTGCCATAGTTTTAGGGTCCTTTTGTGAGATTCAATGTGTATGATGCAATGCAATGCTGATGTATGAGATGTATGCAAAAAAAAATGTTGATTCCAATTCAATTTCCATTAGAATAGCTTTTTCTAGAAAACAAGTTTCTTCACATAAAATGGATTACATATAAGGCCTAGCCCTAATACTTAACGCATTGACTTCCTCGAAAAGCCAAGCTAACTCTCGACCCCTCTCTGACTCTGACTCGTACATCAAACCTAATACGTCAGCTCGAACTACCATAGTTTGCAAGTGATCTGCCACCCCTCGTATTTGAGCCACGGCTTCTCCCATAACGTAATCCCGGCTTCTGACTTGACTTTGAGAGTGATGCAGTTGTTGCTTCCATCGCTCCTCATTGGATTCAAAAAGTTCTTCCCGAAGCTCATAGCCATGTAAGGCAGATTCTAGCTCTTCAATTCTTGCTTTCATTTCTTCAATTTTGCTCAGACTAGCCCTTAATTCGGCTATGGAATTACGGCCACGATACTGATGCAGTGACCTTTCCAATTCTGACACCCGCATTTTTAATTTCTCTTTCTCCTTTTGACTTTCCATCAAATTCCTTTTTAGGACATCTTCTCGCTCATATGCATCTCGGAGTTCCTTTTCCCACTGGCTCGCTCTGTTCTTTTCTTCTTTAATTTCTTGACGCCATTGCTCTGACGTTTTTCCAAGTCCCGCAGTTCTCATCGACCTTCGTAGCTTCTTGTAGTCAGTCTTCAAACCATCTAAATCTTCTTCAGCTTTAGTCTTCCCTTTCCTCCACTTCTCGGCTTCTAGTTTTTAAATATCGACATCCAAACCTAGCTGCATTTTCCCTTCCTCTAGTTGTTCTATCCTTTTCCTTAATTCCCGGTTCCTTTCTTTGAAGTCCTGTTTGATGATTTTAAGCTCGGAAGGGATCACCCGTAAGTGCTCTTCTAGTGATCGAGTGTCTTCTTGGTCTGATATGGGGATGTTATCGTTGATTCTTTGACTTCGCCATCGGTCATACTCAGGGGTCGTCATCGGATTTGTAGCGAACCTTTTCATTCTATGAATTAGGCTCCAGGCATTTGATATCTCACGAATTCTCCTCTTGCAATTTTCTCTTTTATATTCAAACTCGCACTGGGCTAACCCTTGTGTTGGCGGTGTAAATTGTCTCGACCTGTACTGTCTTAACACGAGAAGAGGAGCATACCCGGTAGCTCCCCATATTCCGAGCATGGGGACATAATCAAAGTCTCCACACTTATATAAGATTTCGTCAGGAATCATCCAAGGAGCTCTCCACTCTACATCTTCTTCTTGTAGGCTTTGTAAAATCATCATCCAGCTTTCTTCAGTGATATCGTCTTGCCTAGATGTTGCTACCATATTTTTTAGCGGAGAATAATCCTCGGTGAAAATTAGACACGATACCTTTTCCGTTTTCCAAAAATGACCGTGAAACCACGCTAGTAAGAGTTGGGCGCAACCGATGAATCTCCCTTCGCCCGCTCTTCGGCACGCGCTTAGGGACCTAAAGGTCTCAGCGAGAATCGCAGGAATAGGAGTGATCCCTCTGTCTAATTTGTCAAATAGATCAGACACCGCCTCATCCACATATCCTAGAGCTTTGGGTAAGATGACCAATCCATAAATGCTCAAAGCTAAAACATCAACCCTCTTCTTTTCCTCAGGATGTGCTATGATTAAATCCCTCAGATTCCTCCAAGGTATGCACTTGCAATCTCCCTTTTGTTTTGTCCGGGCCGTAATCTACTGCTCGCTCATCCCCGTTATGTTCATCAGCTTTTTTGTGAATGTGGGGACATTAACGGCTCTCAAATAAGCTTTATCAGCTTGAATTCTTGGGCAATGGATCAGGGCTGTGTACTCCTCTATGGTAGGAACCAAATCCACTTTCTCGAAAGTGAAGCAACCGTACGCAGGATTCCAAAACTGGGCCATTGCTCGAAACAAGTGCTGGTCTACCTTGATGTCAAGTAAGTAAGGCAAATCGCCATAATGATAGTAGAATAGTTGCTTGATCCTGTAGTCCCACTGACTCCAGATTTCCCTCATTTCTTGAAGATTATTTTGAGTTACGCTGATGCGTGTGTAATCCCACAACTCTGATATGTACCCCTCTGTAAGGCTATCCCCCTTCTCTCGTTGTATTGTCTCGGCCCATATCCGGACGGCCGCATTGTCTTCCACTTTATCAAGAAACCCCTTCTCTATGATAAGCTACCTATTCAGCAATCGAACGGGAATCAACACCCTTTTGATGCATATGCCATAAAAAATGAAGATAAAGCAAGTCATTATTCTGTACACAATAAGCAGTAAATGAAATACTTAATCGGGTAACCACTAGGGTTTGGCATGGCTCTATCTAGGGTGGTTCTTACGGTTTGCTATATGGGGTTCGGTTCTAGAGTAAAGGTACCTGAACCAGTAGATTCCTCAATCCTCACCCATTATAGGCTCATACGGACCGAGTTCGGTTCAGGGGAATACATTTCTCTATGGCTGCACGGAGATGAAAATCTCATGAAGACATAGGTACAGATGTATCCCGAAAGCGATCCACTATCTTGCACGGAGGTGAAAACCTCACGAAAGAGTAGCTTCTCACTCCTACTTAAAAGGGTGCGACCCAACGGTCATGCAATATGATGAAACAATATTATACAAGACTCGAACCACAAGATCAGATAAGATGATGCAAGCAAATGCAATAAAAGGAATCGCATTTTTCAAATCAAATTTTTAATTTTCGACAAAAGGACAGAAATTGATCAATTTACGGCCTGACTCTCTTTCAAAGGTCCCCAGTGGAGTCGCCAAGATGTCGAAACCATTTTTTCGAGTTTTGAAAAATGGGAATCGACCTTGGTTTTGAAAATGATAAAACGGGAAGTCGCCACCGATCTTTATTTGGTGTGATCGGATCACCTTTGTTTTAATAAAACGTTTTGATTTACTAAAACAGTGTTTTGGGTCTACGAAATTTGAGAAAAACGGGTTCGGGAGTCGGTTATGTGCGAGGAAGGGTTAGCACCCTCGTCACGCCCAAAATTGGTACCAAATTGATTAATTAATGTCTCAATGTCGAAAGTTGAAAGTTTTAAAAAGAACTTAAATACGATCCATCTTTTGTGTTGCTGCTAAAAAATAGTTTTTGAAAGAAATCGAAGATGTATGCCGAGGGCTATCTCGTCTCGAGATAAAATGTTATATCCAATATTTTAGGACATCACACCTTGACCTTCGAGGCTAGACTTGCCCTTTATTGGAAATTTATGAATTTGGTTCTAAGGACATTCTTTTATTTAAAATGGACGAGAAAATCACAAACCTAATACTTTAAGGCACGTTTTCTCGAGCTTTTGAATGAAAGAATATCGCCTCGGTTTAGAAAACCTTATCCCGGAATAACGCGACATCACATCCAATACTTTAGGATAGGGGTGAGCGTTCGATCGAATCGAATCGAATCGAATCGAATGAAAAAATTTCGAGTTAATCGAGTTGACGAATCATATTTTATCATCCTAATTTGATTTGAAATTTTCTCAAATCGAGTCGAGTGAGATGGAATTCGAATCGAATCGAATCGAATATATTTGTTCGAGTTAAATTTTAAAAAATAATTTTGAGTCCTTGTAACTATTGTCACCTATCGTAATAAAATTTGTCCACCTTAACCAATTTTTTTTATTAACTTTCACACCAAATAATTTATTTATTAATCTTTTATATACGGGTTAGCTTCTTTGCTTGTTTAGTTCTTTCAATTATCTTCATATTCTTGTCATTATGTATTTTGGAATTAAAAAATATATTAAACGTAAAAATGCGATTTTTTAATAAAAGTTATTTTAAAGATAAAATGTGAAATTGATACCAATATAAAATTTTAACACGAATATTTTATGGCATAATTAATAATTCAATTTTAATATAAATATTCAATATGACTAAACAATTCAATAATATAAATAATATAAAATGTGAAATTTAATTTAATAATATAAATAGTAGATATAAATAAAATTATTACTATTTATGTTTAGTGATTTTTTTTGGATAATTTTGATTTTTTTATTTGAGAGTAAAGGGTGAGAAGTAAAAGCTTAGGGGGAAAATAAAAAGTTTTGGAGAATAAAAGTTTGAGGGAAAATAAATAGGGGGAGTAAAATTTTAAAGGGAAAATACTAAAAAAAAATTGGAGGGGGGATGGGTTTGGGGTAGATGGGAGGTGTGATGGGAAGGGAGTGAAAATTTTAGGGGAAAAGTGGGAGGGAGTAAAAATTTTGGGGGAAAATAAAAGTTTTGAGGGTTTTTGGGAGTAAAATTTGAGAAAAGTAAATGGGAGAGTAAAATTTTGGTGGGAATGGATTTTGGGTAGATTGGGGGGTTGGGATGGGAGGGGAGTAAAAGTTTTGGTGGGAAAGTGGGAATGAGTAAAAGTTTTGAGGGAAAAGTAAAAAGGTTTGGAAGTTTGGAGTAAAAATGTAAAATATTATAGTTTGATATTCGAATTATTCGAATTATTCGAGTTATTCGAATTCGAAAACTCAACTCGATTCGAACTCGAAATTCGAAAAAAAAATCGAGTTGACTCGAATAACTCGATTAACTCGAATAACTCGATTCGTTTAACTCGAAATTCGAATTTGTTTTTGATTTTTTCGAGTCGAATCGAGTTTTGCTCACCCCTACTTTAGGACTGACATTTTGAATTCTCGAGAATAAGCTTTTTGTTCAAAAATATGTTTGTTTCAAAGGATATTCGGTTATTTAGAATAAACGAAGAAAATCGCAACCCAATGCTTTAGGGCACGATCTCTCGAATTTCTAAATAAGGAATATCACCTTTTCGAGAAGAAATAGTTTCATGTCGAACAAAATCAATATGACACGAGTTCAGAATAAAATATACAAACGAATTATAATACAGATATGCGTAGCAACATGGAAATAAATACGTTAATGTGAACAATAGTAATGAAGGCGAAAATAAAACAAGTCTAACACGAATAAGAAAAGAGTAAAACAGAAATAAGAATAAAACTAAAATAATGATAATAGGTATATGTACAAGTCATAGTACAATAATAGTGATATAGGAATAGTAACGTAATAATAATAGTATATACAATATAATAATATAAATATGATAATAGTAATAATGCCTTAGTAGTAACAATAATAATAATAGTCGTAATAATAATATATAAAAAAATAAGGGTAATAAAAATGGAAATAATAATACCGTTATAAAAATAATAATAATCATGATAGTAGTTACAATAAAAATGGTAAAGATAATAATAGTAAGAGTAATAAACTAACAAGAATAAAATAAAAATAAAAATGAAATAAATAGTCATAGTAATAATAATAATAATAATAATAATAATAATAATAATAATAATAATAATAATAATATAATAATAAAATAACAAAATAAAATAAAAATAAATAAACATATAACATTTTAAACAAGTTGGAAACTAAATTGAAATGAGATTTAAACAACGAGGACCACAATTGTAAATAGATAAAAAAGGACAGGGACCACGTCGCCACACGCATGAACTCGTGGGACTAAATGGGTGAATAACCCGCCCCCAAATGCGCCGCATTTCTGTCGGTCAAAGCGCGGGTTGAATTGAAATGAAACGGAAATAACAAGGCCAGATCGCAAAAATGAAATCATATAACGGGACTTAATCGACCAACGCCGTAACAAACGGAGGACTGACTGCGCAAATAGTCCTTTTAAACAATATGCGCAGTAACCGTGTGCACCAAACGACGCCGTTTTGTTAAAAGTTTATATATTTATTTTTACTTTTCGAAAACCAGATTTTCTACCCTAAAGGTTCCTTAAACCAGCAGCCGCCCAAAATACCTTCTCTCCCCCCCTTTCATTTCTCCTTCTCCGGCGAATAGGCTTCCCAGCCGATAATCGTACCACCATCGTGATCGGTGGCCGACAATGCCTGGGGAGGGAACTTCAAACCCGTTCGAAACCCATACTCGAAAACTCCTGCCTCGATGCTCTAAAAAAAATCGAAACCGAAGGCTCTCAACCTCCTTTTCCTAAATCTGACTTGCGGCGACGGTATGGGTTCTCCGATTCGGCGCCTATTGGCTCAGGTAAAGCCCATTCATTTTTTTTTATTTTCGTTTTGCTATTGATCTTTTTATTAGGTTTCGAAATCAGTAAGTAAAAAACATGGAAGAGTAAAAGAAACGGTATTAAATCAAAGGAAAAACAGAGAAAAATTGAAAGACAACCTTGTGCTTTGTTTCTTTGATTTCTCGTAGTACATTTTCGTGAAAAAAGAAGAAGTTTTACAAGGTTTGCTTCGGTTTTTTATAACCGATTTACAAAGGCCTCGGTTCCTATTTCTGCTCTTTGTTTTCTCTGTTCGTTGTTGCTTTCTCTTGCAGGGCATGGGCGAGGCGCGCAGGCGATGGAGGCCGAGGCGCATGGGCGCTGAAGAGTCAGAAGGCGTGGGCGCATGGAACGATGCGCGTGGGCGCGGGGAACGACGCGCGTGGGAAGTCGACGCGCGCGTGGGTGTGGCAGACGGAAGGTCGGCGGCGCACGGCTTTGGGGCGCCTTGAGTCTTTTTTTTTTTTTGGCTGAAATGTTTTGGGCTAGGGTTTCTAAGCTTGTTGGGCTTGCTTTGATTTGGGTCTGTTTTAGTCATTGGGCTTAGGGCTTGAAATTTAGTTTCGGGCCTATTTTTATTTGGGCTTCAGAATTATTTTGTAAGTGGACTATTATTATTTTTTGGACTGTTTAACGGCTTCTGTTTCATTTTTCAATGGGCCTTCAGTCTGTATTGGGCTAATTTTTGTTTATAAAAGGACTGTTATTATTGGGCTTTAAATTCTTTATTAGTTTTTTAATGGGTCCCGGGTTTTGTAACTGGGCCGGGCAAGATTTGGGTCTTACAATAGTAACATGGAACACACCAACTGGCTCATGTATCAATATGATTTTGAGGTTGAAAATAAAAATTATATTTTTTTTGTAATTTTATAAAATTTTTCATTTTTCTATATTTTATAATAATATTTATACTTTAAAATTTTTATTTTTCAATTCATATAACTTTTTATTTTTTAATTTCATAATTTATATAATTATTTTAGTCATTTATAATAATTTTTATAATTTTTGAATAATTATAATATTTTTTATAATTTTTACACATTTATATTTTTGTAATTTTTAATATTTGTTAATATTTTTTATAAAATTTAATATTTTTTAATAATTTGAAGTATAAAACCTCAATTTTGCCATGTAGCACAATCCCAAGTAGTTACATGGCGAAAAAACCCCGAAAATAATCGTGGCATGTTTTCCACGTTTAACATTCAGTATTTCTTCTTAGTTCTTCAACGAGGCTCCCCTTCCGACGTCAAAAGTAAGGATTTTATTAGATTATACTCCTAACGAGAAATGACCTATTTCTCACGTATTTTCTACCTCTCCTTTTTCGTTTTTCCTTCCTCCTCCTTTTCATGTTTTTCTTTTGAGTAAATTATTTGGGTAATTACTAATGAGATACAGATATTTATAAGTTATTCAAGTTCGAATTTAAAAAAATTTGAACTTTATTCGATAATTATTGAGTTGAACTCGAACAGTTCGAGCTATCAATCGAGTTGAATTCAAACTCAGTAATACTTTACTCAAACAGTTGGCGAGCCTTTTTGAGCTTTTCATATTTTAGTATTATTAAATTATACTATTACTCTTAATATATATTATTAACCTCAAGCTTCATTATTTAGTCGAGTTCGAGCTTGAGTAAAAAATTGATAAATGAGCTTAAATGAGCTCAAGTGGCTCGATTGTATCTCAAGCCGAGCTTGAGTCACGTATTGAGCTCTAAATTACGAGTTGAGCTCGAGCTTGGAAGTATTTGAGCTCGACTTGGCTCAATTACCCCCCTAATAGTCACTCAACTTTTAGATAGATTTTATTTTGATAACCCAACTTCAAAAACTTTTAATTTTATCACCAAAGTTTTCAAATTTTAAAATTTTAATCCGAAAAATTATTCCTACATCTAAAAAATCTAACATTTTTTTCACTTAATGCTTATATTAATATTAATATTTATATTAATTAAAAATAATTGTATTAATATTAAAAAATATATTTTCCTCCTTCCCCTCACCCCGATCATTTCGTCTCCTCTCCCTCCCTCTCTCTCCCATCACCGGCTTTCTCCCTTACAAATTTATTTATTTTTTAAAAATTGTTTAATTTTTAAATATAGGATCAAATTGATAAAATGTATAAATATTGGAGCATAAATTTATTATTAGGCCAATAAAAAAATCCGACATCAGCTTTCTGTTAAGTATTTGACGATGGGTGACTAAAATTTTAAAATTTAAAAACATTGGTGATAAAATTAAAAGTTTTTTTGAAGTTGAGTAATCAAAATAGAATTTACCAAAAAGTTAAGTGACCACCCAAGTAGTTTACCCTTTTCTTTTTCTTTTTTTAGTAATAATTCATCTATTGATTAATTTCTTTTTTGTCACAATAATAAGTTATAATTTATCTTTTTTTAATTCATTTCCGTTAACTCAATATGGAAAATTGAGGTGGCCGTTAACCGTTAACTTTATATATTTAATCCACCTAATATTTGACTCGTTCCACGTAATATTATTTTCTTTTTAAAATTCTAAAACTTTATTTTTCTTCTTCTTCTTTTTCTTCTTGCTTCGTTCCTTCTAACCTAATTTAACCCTAACTAATGGGATTAAACATTTAGTAACAATATGTAATTTCAATCCATGCCATGATCTGAGCTCATCGAAGAACTCCTTTCAATCCAAAATTACCTTAGTTTTCCTCTTACACCCAGATTTTAATTTTAGTTTAAATCTTTTTGTTAACTAGTGGTGGTTGGAATAGTGGTTCACTTGTTAGGAAGCGGAGAGTCACCGGAAGTAGATGGTTTTCTGGTAAAGATGTTTTGGGAGAAGAAAAAGTCATAATGGTGTAATGAGTGTCATGAATCATTGCATAGTAGGAGATAAGTTTGTAGGAGATAAGTTTGTTTATGTGTCTAACAACTATTGACATGGGGTTTGATTTAATTTTTTCGCCTTAAAATATGATGTTTTAGGACAATTGGTAATTAATCACTCTAAGTTTTCATGCGAATTTTATTAAATAATATGGACATCACATATATAATAGGATTAATTACATGTTATTATTTATGATAATAAAATGTTAGCCTAAATTAAAAGTGATCTAATTCGGTTAAAGTTTATTGGGCTTAATTATTAAATAAAGTATGAGTCAAATATGAATACATACTCTAGTAACGAATTTATAATTAATGATAAGTTGATAAAAAATTAAGGTTAATGTGCAAAAATTATATATTTAGTGTAATAGCCAATTTTGGCCCAGATCAAAAACAAAAATAAAAACCCAACCCAAAGCAGCCCAAATCCTTAAACCCATTTAATCCCAAACCCAATAGACCCAACCCAGCCCAACTGAAATAGGCCCAAAATATCAAAATATTTTCAAAAAATTTTAGGGTTTTTGAAACCCTAAATAGCCTAGCCGACGCATGCTAGCCTCCCCTAGGCCTGCTTTGGCTTGCGCCGCATGTCAACTGCTCCTCCAGGCATCGCATGCCTCTGACACCTGCAAAAATTGAATGCAACAACAGAGACAACACAGAAGAAACAAGTAGAAACAAACGAAAAATAGAAAACAAACAGTTTGTAACTAGTTTATAAAAGGCCACAAACAGCCTTTTTTTTTTCTTCTTCTTCGATTACGAATTCAAAAAAAGAGGAAATACTAACATCAGAAAATCAAAAACAGAATAGAAGCTTTAAGGTTGATTTCGGTCTTTTCTTTTTATTTTCTATTATTATTTACTGCTACTTTTTATTTATTTTTTATTTTGAAATTTTTACAAACAAAAATAATAAAAAGAAAAGGAAGGAAAATATACCTGATTCGGTTCACATTCCCGTCGTCGGAGATCCCTCCTCAGTCGGATCAGGCTTAAACGCGGTCTAGGAACCCGTTTCTTTCGGTCTCTCGGGTTGAGAAGGCTTGGCCTTCGAACGAGCTTTGAAACGGGGCGTTAAGGCCTACCTTTGCGCATCGTTTGCCACCGGATGCAGTGGTGGTGCAACAGATCGCCGGAGGAAGCCTAAGCTTCGAGGAAGAAAAGGGGGGAGAGGATTTTGAGGGTTTTTGAAAAAAAAGGTCTGAAATAAAAAAAATAAAATGAAATTTGGCCTTTTATACATTGAATGAAACGGCGGCGTTTCAATCGGTTCCCCCAGGCGTCAAAACGGTGTCGTTTTGGGGGAACCCGAACCTGACCCGATCTTAAAGCCAGGATCCGCGTGTTTTCTCTAAAAAAAGGGGATATTTGCGCGATGAGTCCCTCCCTGTTGCAGCACCATTCGATCAGACCCTTTTTTCGTTAGTTTCCTTTTTACAGATTTTACCTTTTAATTTTGTTGGGTTTTCAATCGGGTCCTTGACCCATGGATGCGCATAAGGGCTGGGAATATTTTCCTAATCAGTCCCTCTTTCTTTAAGCGCGTTCTATTTTGGTCCTTAGCAACCCCTTTTTATTTATTTACAATTTAAACCCCAAATTTTAGTTCGATTTCAATCTCGTCCTTAATCCATTTAATTTATTCATTTTAAAAAAAAACTCTTTTATTATTATTTATTTTAAGTTTTCTTTTTTTTATATATTTTTTTTTAAAGTGTTTTACATATTATTTATTTAATTTTTTATACTATTTATTTTAAACTATTATATATTGTCTTTTAAATCTCATATATATATATATATATATATTTCTTTTTTTGTAAAAACGGTTTTATATGTTATTTATTATTATTATTTATTTTAAGCTTCTTATATATTGTTTATTCAAAAGCTTTAATTGTTTATTTTGAATTGTTTTTTATAACTTATTTATTTTAAACTATTATTTACTTTAAATTGTTTTATATATGTTTTTGTTTCGTTTTCTTTGGTTGTCAATATTGGTATTTAAATGGTGTATGTTGTGAGATTATTGCCATTGCATGTACAATAATTCGTTTATTTGTATTGTCATATTATTGTCATTCACTTGCGTAATATTTTATTCATGTACTATCATTCCATGCTCATTATTATATTTTTATTTCATGTCATTGCATTGTAAATTAAACCCCAATGTATTTATCCAACTTAAATTGCTTGATTTTACTCTAAAACAAAATAAATGCACATTGTTAAAAATCGTACTCGCTATATTTCGAAAAGGAAATTTTTCTAAATAAGGCAATATTTCGCGTTTTAGGAAATTCGAGGAACCGTGCCCTAACTTACGGGGTTTTGATTTTCTCGTTAAACCTAAATTGCCAAATATCCTTTTAAATTTCAAAATACATAAAACTTTAATTAAAATTAAAGACAAACTTGAGCTCTAGTGTTCTAGGTATCGCGTCCTAACTTACGGGATGTGATACTCCGATATCTCGAGACGAGGAAATCTTTAGCAATCGTTCTGATTTAATTCAAGCTTTTTTTAAAAAAGTAATAAAAAGGATCGTATTTTAAATTCGTTCTCGGTTTTCAACTTTCAACATTAAGACCCTAATTAATCAATTCGATACCAATTTTGGGCGTGACGAGGGTGCTAATCCTTCCTCACATGTAACCGACTCTCGAACCCGTTTTCTCAAATTTCGTAGACCAAAATTGTTGTTTTAATAAATCAAAAGACCAAATTTTTAGGTGATCCGATCACACCTCACAAAAAAGGATTAGTGACGACTCCCGTTTTTATTTTAAATAAAAAGTCGACCCTCTTTTCAAAAATGGTTTTGACAGCTTGGCGACTCCACTGGAGACAAATAAGAGAGTCAAGCCAAACATTGATTAATTTTTGTCTTCTGTCAAAATTTCAAAACCTGGTTTAAGATTATGATTGTTTCATTGCATGTTATTCTTTACTTTCATGGTTTTCTTCATAATATGCTTGCTCTAGTGGTTTAAATCTTTTAATGTATTTTTGCATATCGCATCATATCAATTGGTCAATTTTACCCTCTTAAGTGGGAGTGAGAAACTATTTCGTCGTGAGGTCTTCACCTCCGTATAGGATAGTGGATTGCTTTCGGGATACATCCATACCTACGTCTTCGTGAGATTTTTATCTCCGTATAGCCGTAAGGAAATGTATTCCCCTGAACTGAACTCGGTCCACATGAGCCTATAATGGGTGAGGATCGAGGAATCTGCCGGTTTAGGTACCTTTACTTTAGAACAGAACCACATGTAATGAGCCCTAAGAGCTTACCCTAAGTAGAACCACGCCAAACCCTAGTGGTTACCCGAATAGGTGCTTGTTTATTTCCTGTTTGCTTTAAGTTCTTTTGTACATAATACTGACTTGTTGTGTTTTGCTGTTATTGCATGGAATTCATCATAAAAAGGTGTTGATTCACGTTCGGTTACTAGATAGAAAAGCTTAGCATGGAAAAGGGGTTTCTTGATATAGTGAAGGATAACGCGGCCGTCCGAATATGGTCCGAGATGATACAGTGAGAGAAAGGAGATAGTCTGGCCGAGGGATATGAATCAGAGTTGTGGGATTTCACCCGCATCAGT
The DNA here is from genome assembly GCA_005393395.2 of Gossypium australe. NCBI lineage: Eukaryota > Viridiplantae > Streptophyta > Magnoliopsida > Malvales > Malvaceae > Gossypium > Gossypium australe. The sequence continues at coordinate 145,750,284 of CM016616.1, read as the reverse complement.
GTGACTCAGAATAACCTGCAAGAATTGAAGGAGATATGAAACTCATGGGGTGACGAGATCAAGCAGCTATTTTACTATAACTACAGTGACTTACCCTATTTACTTGATATAAAGGTGGGCAAGCATTTATTCTGAGCCATTGCTCAGTTTTGGAATCCCGGCTACAGTTGCTTCACTTTTGGGAGAGTTGATTTGGTGCCTACCGTGGAGGAGTACATGGCCCTACTTTGTTGCCTGAGAATTAAAGCCTACAAAGCCTATTCCAGAGCTGCTAACGTCCCAACCTTTGTAAAGAAATTGATGAATATCACGGGGATGAGTGAGCAGTGGGTTGCATCTCGGATTAAACAAAAGGGAGGCAGTAAGTGTATTTCTTGGAAGAACTTGAGAGATCTAATTCTAGCATATCCGGACATAAAAAAGAGGGTCAACATTTTCGCTTTAAGCATCTACATTTTGGTTGTCTTTCCCAAGGCATTAGGACATGTAGATGAAGTTGTCTCAGACCTATTCGATAGACTTGATAAAGGGGTCACACCCGTCCCTACAATCTTGCCGAAACTTTCAGATCATTGAATACTTGCCGGAGAAAGGGCGAGGGGAGGTTCATAGGATGTGCACAGCTTTTGCTATTGTGGTTCCATAGCCACTTTTGGAAGGTAGAAAAAGTCTCATATCGAGTTTTTTTCGAGAACTACTCTTCGTTGAAGGAATTAGTGGCTATACCGAAGCGGGACGACATTTCTGAAGAGAAATGGATCGCGATTCTCCAGAATTTACAAGTTAAAGGCGTCGAATGGAGAGCTCCATGGATGATCCTTGACGAGGTCTTGTATCGATGTGGAGACTTTGACTGGGTCCCTCTACTTGGGATATGGGGAGCCGTTGGATATGCTCCACTACTCGTGATAAGGTAGTATCAATCAAGGCAGTTCATACTTGCGACTCAAGGGTTAACTCAGTGCGAGTTCTCATACAAGGGCGATAATTATAAGAAGAGAGTTCGTGAGATATCGAATGCGTGGAACCAAACCCGTAGAATGAAGGGACTCACCACGGGACCAATGACGACCCCCGAGTATGACTGGTGGTGGGGTAAAAGAATCAACGACAATATCCCAATGCCAAATCAAGGAAATACTCAGCCAATAGAAGAGCAATTACAAGTAATCCCGTCTAAATTAGAGATCATCAAGCAAGATATTGAGAAAAGAAGTCGGGAATTGGGAAAGAAAATAGAGGAGTTAGAGGAGAAAAAGATGCAGTTAGGATTAGACGTCAACATCCACAAGCTCGAGGTTGAGAAATTGAGGAAAGGAAAAAATAAGGCCGAAGAAGATTTGGACAGTTTAAAGACGGACTACAAGAAGCTGCGCATGTCAATAAGAACCGCTAGTTTGGGCAAGGCATCAGAGTAATGGCGGCAGGAAAGTAAGGAAGAAAAAACCAGAGCCGATCAGTGGGAGAAGAAGTTTCAAGATGCTCGAACACGGGAGGACACTTTAAAAAGGAGCTTGTTAGAGAGCCAAAGCGAAAAGGAGAGGCTAAGAGCTCGAGTGGCAGAGCTAGAAAATTCACTACATTAGCACCATAGCCACAACTCGGTAACAGAATTAAGAGCCAGCCAAAACAAGATTGAGGAGCTGAAAGGAAGGATAGAAGAGCTCGAGATTGCACTACGAAACAGTGAACTTCGAGTTGAACTTCTTGAGGCAAATAATGAACATTGGAAAGGGTAGCTCCACCGCTTTCAAGATCAGATTAGAGATAGAGATTATATCATGGGCGAAGCAGTGACTCAAGTGAGAGAGGTGGCTGGCCATGTGCAAAACCTAATAATTTAAGCTGATGAATTAAGTCTAAAATACGAGTCAGAATCAGATCGAGGCCGAAACTTAGCTTGGCTTCTTAGGAAAGTTAAGGCTTTGGGTATTAGGGCAAAGTCGTATATGTAATTATCCGCTCTATGTAAAAAAAATTGTTTTCTAGTAAAGTTGATCTAATAAAATTGAATCAAAATCAACGCCTCTTTTTTTTTTTTTTGAATTCAACACATTCATTTGCATCACATTACATCATTTGCATTGAATTACATAATAAAACCCTAATTAATTAAAATTATGACAGTTACCCTGGAAACCAATGAAAATACACCAACTATGTATTGCTACAATACCCGTTGCAAAATGAAAGAAATGGATCAGAGACTAGAAAGATTAGGACAGATGCAAAAGGATATGCAAGATCAAATGTAAGAACAATTGGCTAAAATGCAACAAGACATGAGGGATCAGATGTTGGAATCCCAAAGAAACATGATGGACCAATTGGCTCGGCTGATGAGTGGAAGGCCCGATAAAGGAAAGAGCCCTGTGACCAATCCTGGTTATGACAATAAATAACCTCCCTATCCTTCGGGTTTTACCCCAATGAACACCCAAACGCAACCGGGTGCATACCCACAAAGGGTACCTGTCACCATCAGGTCCCAGTACCAAGCCGGTGTATCGGCACCGATAAATTTTCCAACAGGTTCGGGTTCTAACCTAGGGGATAATCCAACTAATCCCGTTGTCCCGGATCTTGACTATGTGGCAGAGATGGAGAAAATGAGGAGAGATCTGCCAAAACAACTTAAGGACAGGTGCCGATGGTTGGAAGAGAAGTTTAGGGCAATAGAGAACGCCGATTATCATTGCGGAATTGACGCAAAAGACTTAAGCTTTGTCCCTGACTTGGTACTCCCACCAAAGTTTAAGACTCCGGAGTTCGAGAAGTATAATGGGACTAGCTGCCCTGAAGCCCATATTACGATGTTCTGTTGGAGGATGACAGGATACGTCAACAATGACTAGCTATTAATCTACTATTTTCAAGATAGCCTAATCAAATCTACGGCCAAGTGGTATAACTAGCTAAGTCGTGCCCAAATTGGTTCATAGAAGGACTTGGCTCAAGCTTTCATGAAACAATATGGCCACGTAACTGATGTGGCACCCGACAGAATCACGCTACAGAATATGGAGAAGAAACTGAGTGAGAGCTTCAGGCAGTATGCCCAGAGGTGGAGAGAGGTAGCAACACAAGTTCAGCCCCCTCTTCTAGAGAAGGAAACGACCATGCTTTTTATCAACACTCTAAAGGCTTCATTCATCAACCACATGCTGGGAAGCACTACTAAGAGCTTTTCAGACATAGTGATGTCTGGAGAGATGATAGAAAATGCAATCAGGAGTGGGAAGATAGATGCGGGGGAAAGCACCAAGAGACCAACCCTGAGAAAGAAGGAAAATGAGGTGAACAATGTGAGCGTGTACAATAAAGGTTATTCAAAGCCAGTCACTGTAAGCCAGCCGATGACAGTGACTACCAGCCATCAAGGCCCCCCAAGGCAAGTTTCCAACCCAAAGCCTAACACGGAAAGAATCCAATTCACGCCGATTCCAATGACATATAGGGAGCTGTACCAAAATTTGTTTAATGCACACGTGGTATCCCCTTTCTATCTGAAACCTCTACAACCTCTATTCCCTAAGTGGTATGACGCAAACGCTCAATGCGAATACCATGCGGGAATCGCGGGACACTCGATTGAGAACTGCACTGCTTTCAAAAAGATAGTTGAAAGGTTCATAAAGATGGGCATAGTAAAATTCGATGACCCCACAGAACCTAATGTGGCAGGAAATCCGTTATCCAGTCATTCAGATAAAGGGGTAAATGCGATAGTCGAGAATGGTGGGAAAAAAACTAAGGTGAATGTAGCAGAGATAAAAACCCCGCTGAAATGGTTTTGAAAGAAGATGGTAGGAGGAGGATTAATCACACAAGACTTAGGAGAAAGACCCAGAGGAGCAGGATACTACTGTGAGTTCCATAACGAAGAGGGTCATGAGATCCAAAAATGCAACAAATTTAGGGCCCTGGTACAAGATCTGATGGACAATAAGGAGTTAGAATTCTTTGAGCATACCGAGAGCCTGGAAAGAAAAGATGTGCGCATCAGAAGAAGGATCAACCAAGAAGGTCTATGGGGTTAATCACCCTGTGGTAATTACCTCGCGACCAAGAGTTAGTGAAGTTGGAGTACCAATCCCGCCAAAGGTCATAATCCAGAAGACTATAGCTTTCCCCTATAAGGACAGTAAAAGGGTTCCGTGGAATTATGACTGTAATATGATGATCCCGGGATAGGAGAACTCGGCTAACACTTCGGAGGAAGGTCAAGACGTAGGTTTCTTTACACACAGCGGAAGGCGTTATACCCCGAAAACAAAGGCAGAACCGGTTAAAGGAAAATCCATGATGGTTGAGCAAAAGAAAGAAAAGATGATCGGACCTAAATTGCCTGTCAATGTGCCGGTGACAGAAAAAGAGGCTAAAGAGTTCCTAAAATTCCTAAAGCACAGCGAGTACAGTGTTGTGGAGCAATTGCACAAGTAGCCAGCTCGCATATTGGTACTGGCCTTGCTCTTGAACTCAGAGGCGCACCGTAATGCATTGATGAAAGCGTTGAATGTAACATATGTTGCAGATGATATATCTGTCAACAAGCTCGACCGCCTGGTCAATAACATCAGTGCTAATAATTTTATCTTCTTTAATGACGATGAAATACCGCTCGGAAGCATGTGATCTACAAAGGCTCTACACATAACCACACGCTGCAAGGGATATATGCTGCCAGGGGTGTTAGTTGATAATGGATCAACCCTGAATGTCTTACCCTTATCCATGCTAAATAGGTTGCCCGTAGATAGCTCCCATATGAAAACATGCCAAAATATTGTGAGAGAATTCGATGGTACTGAAAGAAGGGTCATGAGAAGGATCGAGATACCTCTTCAGATTGGTCCAAATGTATATGAGGTGGTGATACAGGCCGGCTCGGGATGAGTCGAAACGTATGCAGGTTGCCCAATCGTCTACGAGGAGGAATTAAGCCTTCGGAAAATAATCGAAAAAATATGGATGAATTTGCGGAAGCTTAAGTGAATAAAAGAGGAGATGGTTCGGTTTTGATGGAACGTAATAAAAATAAAATAGATAAAAGGATAATTTGATGGAAATGGATAAAAGAACTTAAACAAGAAGCGATTCAACACAAATATGTGTTACCCCAGATTCTATAATGTTTAAGGTGGAAAGATGAAGATAGGGTGATGAACGCCACACCAAAGGGAATTTGGTGATAAGTTCAAACAAGTTGAAGATGCCACAAGCAAGCTTGATAAGTCTAACGAAACTTGTACGAAAATGAAGAGGAGATGAACTCACTCAAATGAACAAAAGTTCATAAAATTTTCTTAAAGTCTTAATTGTGTTAAATGAGAATTACATAGCCTTTTTATAGGCTGAACAAAGGCTAGCCAAATAGTCTTCTAATCTTGCCTCTTAACCCTTAAGTTTTTGAAAGGGCACCAGCAACTTTTAACCCTTAACCCTTGAGTTTTTGAAGAGGCACCTAACAACCTTTTAACCCTTAAGTTTTTGAAAAGACACTAGTAACATTGTCCCTTAACCCTTAGGTTTTCGAAAGGGCACCAGCAACCTTGTCCCTTCATGTTCACCAAAAGGCACCTAGCAACTTTGTCTCTTCATGTTCACCAAAAGGCACCTAGCAACTTTGTCTCTTCATGTTCACCAAAAGGCATTGGGCTAGTTGAATGCCGAATGAAGATGAACTAAGCTAACACGACTAAATCAGCTTGAAGAAAGGTGCGAATCAAGCTAATTGAGCATGAAGCTGGGAAGCAGTTTAATGTAGAAAAGCCAAGAGATGACCAAGATATGTTGGAGGAGGTAACAATTGTGGGGGAGCCAACTATAGTTGATTTCCCAACATCTTATAGAGCTAACTAATTATACAGACAATGGCTCGTCTCAGTTAGTATACTTTGTAAAACACTGGACATATAAGCAAGCAAATGCCGTTCGTCTTCTTAGAGAAGAACTTGACAATCTAAGCAGGCAAAGGCATGAATCTAAGCTCAAGAGGATTGAAGTTTGAATATTGAGTTGCTCTGGGCGTGCTCGTATCAGGTGGACTTGTTGGTGATGGACATCAAGCTTTCCTACAATTGCCTGTTGGGGAGGCCTTGGATTCATTCGGCAGGGGCAGTTCCGTCATCACTACATCTAAAGTTAAAATTGGTAACTGAAGGTAGATTGGCCACAATAAGCGCGGAGGAAGACATCATTGCATCTTTTACCAGTGACGCCCCATACATAAGGGCAGACGATGAAGCAATAGAATTTTCCTTTTGATAATTGGAATTTGTCAACGCAACCTTCGTCGTCGAAGGCAACAAGATCCCTATGCCCAAAATATCCAAATCCACAAGGATGGGCCTGCAAATGATAGTCAGGAAAGGAGCCTTACCAGGAAAAGGACTCAGGAAATGCCTTCAAGGGAAGACCAAGGTACCAATGCCAAAGGAAAAACGAGATCGCTTTGGCTTAGGATTCAAGCTAGATGTGAAGCAAAAGCGGAAAGAGGTAGAGAAAAAGAAAGAGAGAAGAAGAGAATGTTTGCACGATGAGGAGGTCAAATGGGAGCCAATGACCTTTCCTCATTTATCTAAAACATTTGTTTCAGGAAGAACTATATACCCTGAACAAAGGATGATAAGAAGAGAAGTAGCAGAGGAAAGGTTGGGAAGTTTGAGCATTAACACCGTATCCCGAGGAAGGAACTGAAGAAAGAAATTTATCTGGAATTTGCCCTTACACTCTTGGAAGTGTTCTGAACAATTGGACTATGGAAGAGATTCCTGTAACCTTTAGAATTAATTCAGAGTAATGTTTAAAATATACTTGTTGCTCTAAGCCTAGGAGCAATAAGCATCCTTTTGTTAAATAGGCATATGTCCAAATATTGTTATTTCAATAAAATGTATCTTTTTGTATCATTATGAGCAAATATTATTTTATTCTTTTCATTCATAACCAAAATATTATTTACATTTCATTCATAACCAATCATGCAGATAATTATTTTTAGATTCTTTTATTTTTTCACCTTCCTTCGCCCTTCTAACAGGTCCCCAGATACCAATGATATGAGTGACACTGTTATTAACTCAGAGTCTCTTTTTGAGGAAGATATGTGTATAAAGATTCCTCAAGATTTTGAAAATGATCGAGACTGTAGTCTATCTCCTGATTTATTGAGGATGGTCGAACAAGGTGAGAAGCAAATACTACCTCAGAAAGAGTCGGTGGAAGTTGTGAGCTTAGGAGAAGGAAAAGAGGTGAAGATCGGAGCTAGCGATACCGCCGAGACAAAACGAGATCTCATTGAGTTGCTGCAGGAATTCAAGGATGTTTTTGCATAGTCATATCAAGACATGCCCGGGTTAAACACTAATATCATGGTACGTCGTCTCCCTATAAAGGAGGAGTGCAAGCTAGTTTAACAAAAGCTCCGAAGGATGAGACTCGACGTTTTGTTGAAGATAAAAGAAGAGGTCAAGAAGTAATTCGATTATGGTTTCTTGCAAGTGTTCAAATACTCAGAATGGGTAGCCAATGTAGTCATTGTTCCTAAGAAAGATGGAAAAGTACGAATGTATGTGGACTATAGGGATTTGAACAAAGCCAACTCGAAGGTGCAACATCCCGAAATAGGGCCTAAACGGAACAGTGGTTTCGAGACCACAAATCCGAAGTTAGAAAAATATTTTAATATTTTATTTGATATCTATGTTATGTGTTTGTGCATGTGCTAAAATATTGTAGATTAATTTGTTTGTTTGGGTGTTTAATTTAAGTGAAAGGACTAAACCGAGTAAGTGGGAAAAATAGCCATTATGAAATTAAGTGGTTGAATTGATGTGTTTATCTATAAGGGAGGACTTAAGTTATAAATTGTTCATTTGATAGCATAGTGGACGGCATCATGGCTTTAATTTTATATTATTTTGTTTTTATAAGCATAAAACATATGCTAAAGTTATATATATTATAATATAAGATAATAATAAAGATATGACATAAAAAAAAAAAAAAGAAAAAGAAAGCCATTATCTTCCTCCTTGGCCGAAAGTAAGAAAAAAGGAAGAAACTTGAGCTCTCTCTCACATTCGGTCACTAGTTAGTGGGTGGAAATAATGTTATAATAAGTAAAGTTATAATATAAGTAATATATGTATATATTATATCATAGATTAAAAAAAAAAGAACAATCATGCATGTTCTTTGTTTCTGCCAAAACTAAAGAACATAAGAAAGAAAAGAAAGCTTTAAGAGTTTGGCAACTTATTAAGCTCAATCAAGGTATGTAATCAGCTCAATTTTCGATAATTTTTACGTTTTTGAGATCGTTGCTTTGAGTGCTACAAAACCCATGTTTGAATTTTGAATTTTGATGAATATTTTGAGTTAGGCCATTGATGAGAACTTGTGATTTTTATTGTTTGATGGTAGAAAATAAAAGATATGTGTTAGATTAACAAGTTTTTTTCTTTGAATTTTTGATGAATTTAAGTAGTTTGGACTAAATTAGTAAAAGTTGTTATTGTTCATAAGTATGTGTTATAGTAAGAATTTGAAGTTGCTATAGAAGGGAAAAATGTTCAGCATGTTATAAAACATAAGAATAAGGGCTGAAGTTTAATTTTCGAGCCTAGGGGCAAAATCATAATTATGTAAAAGTTTAGGGGCAAAATTGTAATTTTGCCAAAGTTAGAGTTAAGGATTGTTTTAGTAAATGTGAGTATTAAATAAGCTAAATTTGCTATTATAGATCAAGAAGAACGAAATCCAGAGTTAGATCGAGGAAAGAAAAAGATAGTGGACTAAATCGATATAGTTTATCGTATTTTGTTTCGAGGTAAGTTTGCGGTAAATAAATGCAATATTCTATTATTTTACATTTAATATTATTAAATTCCAGCATTTACATATTTATTCTGTAAATTTATTATTTAAAGACTCAAGTATGAATTGACGGAAAAGCTATCTCAGAAAGTTCCGGTTGAACCTTAGGAATGTGTAGGATACAAATGTCATGGCATTAGGGTTTAAGGAAATCATGTAAGACCATGCCAAGGCATGGCATTGACAAGTTACTATAAGGCAAAGGTCTCATGTAAGACCATGCCAAGGCATGGCATTGGTGAGTTCATAAGGCAAGGATACCACGTAAGACCATGTCAAGACATGGCAATGGTTAAGTTTCATAAGGAAAGGTACCCGCGTATCCTTAGTATTCCAAGTGGTTCAATGGGAAAATTCAAAGAGTATACCAAAGTAAAGGTAAGACAAGTTCAAGCTAAAAAGGTAAGGTAAGACAAGTTCATGTTAAAAGGTAAGGTAAGAATACAAGTTTAAGTATATTGAGTTAAAAGCTTAAGTGATCTTGATAAGAAAAGAATAAGATAATTCATTAAGAATGTTGTTATCTATTTACATGTAACTTACTAAGCTTTATGCTTACTCCCATTCTTTATTTTTTTTATAGTATTACAAGCCAAATCGGGGATCGAAAGGACGTCGGAGATCGTTACACACTATCAAAGGATTATATTGGTATTTTGTGACTCGAACGTTTTAAGTTATGGCATGTATAGGGACTTAGCTATTTTGTGTGTATAACCTTATGATATGGCTTAATATTGGCTTGTAAGTGCTTGGTAATGATTAGCCATTAAAATGGTTAATTAAGAACATGATTTGGATGTTATGAAATGCCTAGTTGATAGTTATTTTAAAGAAATTATGTAATTATATGCAGGGGAATAGTTGGACAGCAGCAGTGACGTGATTTTGAAAAATCACCAAAAATAGTATAAATAGATTTAGGTTGTTCATGAGATATAGAATTAAAGCTTATTGAGTCTATTTTTATATAAAAAAAACGGCGAAGAAAAAGAATTTTATATTATGAGATAATTGATTTTTAGTGAAGAGAGGTCGAAACTGTCAAACTGTGTAATAAGGGAGACTTTAACTAATAAACTGTACTAATTGGCCACACCAAAAATTCTAGAAAAATTATAGTAAGAAGATATATGAGTCTAGTTTCAAGGAAAATTTACGGATCTAGATTTCGAGTTTCGTAACTCAAGTTATAATTCATTTAGTGATCATGATGCAGATGGACAGTTTCAATTTTTATGCTCCGAACTAGTAAGTTAAGTCTAGTAATGCCTCGTGCTCGACTCCGGCAACGGTCTCGGGTAAGGGGTGTTACATTTATTTGTATCAGAGCAAGATTTTAGTCGGTTCTCGGAATATTCAGTATGAGTAAGAGTCTAGCTATACATGCCATACTTATATTTTGATAGTGTGACGACTCCTGACAATTTTAAAAATGTTTTTCTTATATAGTTATGGATCCCGAACGAGATGGTGCAGATGATGTAGAGAGTAATGCGCTCGCTCCCACTGAAGGGACGGTGCCACTAAATAGTCGTGAAAGGCCCATTACAGTTAGTCAGGGAGGAGGGGCTCGAGAAGCCTTCTTCCAAGCTATGAATGAATGGTTTGCTGAGTTCGTTCGTACGAACCCGGCCGTTAGACCTCCACCCCCTCATGATCCACAGACTACCCATGTAGCTTCCCCAGTTGTAAATACCGTTAGAAGAGAGAAACCACCTGTTGACAAGATCAGAAAACAAGGGGCTGAAGAGTTTCGGGCTACCAAAGATGATGATGCAGAGAAAGCTGAATTTTGGCTCGAGAACACTATCAGAGTCTTTGATGAGTTATCCTGCATACCGGAAGAATGTATTAAATGTGTGATGTCACTTCTTAGAGATTCTGCCTACCAGTGGTGGAAGACACTTGTGCCAGTAGTACCGAAAGAAAGAGTTACTTGGGATTTCTTTCAAGAGGAGTTCCGTAAGAAGTACATCAGTCAGAGGTTTATTGACCAGAAAAGAAAAGAGTTCCTTGAGTTAAAACAGGTTAAGATGACTGTGATCAACTATGAACGTGAATTTATCTGACTCAGCAATTATGCTCGAGTGTGTGTCTACAGAGGCTATCATGTGCAAAAGATTTGAGGATGGGCTCAATGATGATATCCAACTGTTAGTTGGTGTTTTAGAGATAAAAGAGTTTGTTGTTTTAGTTGAACGAGCCTGTAAGGCAGAAGAGTTATTAAAAAGAAAGGGTAAAGCTGAAATTGATATGCAAGACACGAAGAAAAGACAGATGAGCAAGTCATTTCAGTCTACATCCAAGAGGCCTAGAGAGTTTTCTACGAGATCTAATTTTTCAATCGGGTATTCTAGCCGAAACAGAGGTGGAAGATTTATGGATTCAAAAGCTCAAACCACTTTGATTGCGAGTGTTGGCAGTATTCAGCCTGATAGGCCCGAGTGTCCTCAATGTGATCGACGTCATCCAGGTCAATGTCGAGCAACTGAGATTGGTTGTTTCTGATGTGGTGCACCGGATCATTTCATTCGGGAGTGTCCTGAGATGGTTAAAAAAGAAGTAATACCGAGTGCAAGATCAGGTAATGCCTCCGTTAGAGGCAGATCTCAGAGAAATTCGGGAGTAGGGGCAGGTAGAGGTACATTTAGAGATACAACAACAAGATCAGATGTTAGAGCACCTACAAGGACTTATGCTACCCGTGCTCGTGAAGAGGCATCTTCCCCCGACGTAATTACGGGTACATTTTCTCTTCATGATGTTAATGTTATTGCTTTGATTGATCCGGGTTCAACCCATTCCTATGTTTGCATGAAATTAATGCCTAGTATGAACATGCCCATAGAGTTTACGGAATTTGTGATTAAAGTATCGAACCTATTAGGTCAGCATGTGTTAGTAAACAAAGTATGTAAAAAATGCCCTTTGATGATTAGAGGTTACTGTTTTCCGGCTGATCTCATGCTATTGCCATTTGATGAGTTTGATGTGATTCTTGGTATGGATTGGTTAACTGCACATGATGTGATAGTGAATTGTGGAAAGAGATTCATTGAGTTGAAATGTGAAAATGGTGAGTTCCTTCGGGTTAATTCAGATGAGTCAGATAGTTCAATTTCCATAATTTCTGTTATGTCTGCTTAGAAATGTTTAAGGAAAGGATGTGAAGCTTATCTTGCTTTTGTGTTGAATACTAAAGACCCAAAGTTGAAAATTGAATCAGTGCCTGTGGTAAATGAGTTTCCTGATGTGTTTCCGGAAGAACTACCAGGTTTGCCTCCTATCAGAGAAGTTGAGTTTGGTATTGAATTGATTCCAGGTACCATACCTATTTCTATTGCTCCTTATAGAATTGCTTCAATAGAATTGAAAGAATTGAAAGCTCAGCTACAGGAATTAACTGATAAAGGCTTTGTAAGACCTAGTTATTCACCATGGGGCGCGCCAGTGTTATTTGTGAAAAAGAAGGATGGTTCCATGAGATTGTGCATAGACTATCGGCAACTTAACAAGGTAACCATCAAGAACAAATATCCATTACCTAGAATAGATGATTTGTTTGATCAATTGAAGGGAGCCACTGTGTTCTCTAAGATAGATTTGAGATCCGGATACTATCAGTTGCGAGTTAAAGAGCCAGATGTTCCAAAGACTGCTTTCCGAACTAGGTATGGTCACTATGAGTTTTTTGTGATGCCATTTGGCTTAACTAATGCTCCTGCTATTTTCATGGATTTAATGAACCGAATTTTTAGACCTTATTTGGACAAGTTTGTAGTCGTGTTCATTGATGACATCTTGATTTATTCTCATGATGAGACTGAGCATGCAGAGCATTTGAGAACAGTTTTACAGATTTTGAGAGATAATCAGCTTTATGCCAAGTTTAGCAAAAGTGAGTTCTGGTTACAGGAAGTTTGTTTGCTTGGACATATTGTCTCAGGTGAAGGTATTAGAGTTGATCCGAGTAAGATTTCAGCAATTTTTGATTGGAAGCCTCCCAGAAATGTATCAGAGGTCAGAAGTTTTCTTGGTCTTGCCGGTTATTATAGACGATTTGTAGAGGGATTTTCCAAGATAGCTACTCCATTGACAAGATTGTTACAGAAAGCTGTCAAGTTTGAATGGACTGAGAAGTGTCAACAGAGTTTCGACAAGTTAAAAGTATTGTTGACTAAAGCTCCTGTTTTAGTACAACCAGAACCGGGAAAAGAGTTTGTGATTTACAGTGATGCATCCTTGAATGGACTAGGCTGTGTACTTATGCGGGAAGGAAGGGTAATTGCTTATGCCTCTAGACAGTTAAAGCCACATGAGAAAAACTATCCGACACATAATTTAGAGCTAGCTGCTATTGTATTTGCATTGAAAATCTGGAGACATCACTTATATGGTGAGAAATGCCGAATATTCACTGATCACAAAAGTTTGAAGTACTTGATGACTCAGAAAGATTTGAACTTGAGGCAAAGAAGATGGCTAGAGTTGATTAAAGATTATGAGCTAGTGATCGATTATCACCTGGGTAAGGCAAATGTTGTTGCTGATGCTTTGAGTAGAAAATCGTTATTTGCATTGAGAGCTTTGCACACTAGTTTGGCATTATCAGATGATGGTTCTATCTTAGCTGAGTTGAGAGCTAAATCGACGTTTCTTGAATAAATTTGTAAAGCTCAGAAAGATGACGGTGAGTTGCAAGCCAAAAGAGTTCAGTGCGAGTCAGGTGTAGAGTCTGATTTTCAGATCGGTTCTGACCGTTGTTTGTTGTTCAGAGACAGAGTATGTGTACCAAAGAATGATGAGCTTATTAGGAAAATCTTACAGGAAGCACATAACAGTTCTTTGTCTATTCACCCAGGTAGTACAAAGATGTATAATGATTTGAAGAAAATGTATTGGTGGACAGGAGTGAAAAGAGATATATCAGAGTTTGTTTCTAGATGCTTGATCTGTCAGCAGGTAAAGGCCGAACATCAGGTACCTTCAGGTTTATTGCAACCTGTATTAGTTCCCGAGTGGAAATGGGATCGAGTTACTATGGATTTTGTGACAGGATTGCCTTCGACACCGAGAAAGAAAGATGCAGTATGGGTTGTGATTGATAAGTTAACGAAGTCGGCTCATTTTATCCTAGTTCATATGGATTATTCACTTGACAAGTTGGCCGAGCTATATATTTCAGAGATTGTGAGACTACATGGAGTATCATTATCGATTATCTCAGATAGAGATCTGAGATTTACCTCACGGTTTTGGAAGAAATTGCAGGAAGCTTTAGGTACAAAGTTGAGTTTTAGTACAGCTTTCCATCCTCAGACTGATGGTCAATCAGAGAGAGTTATTCAGGTACTTGAAGATATGCTTAGATGTTGTGTATTGGAATTTCAAGGTAGTTGGGATAAATATTTACCGTTAGTAGAGTTTGCCTATAATAATAGTTATCAATCGAGTTTGAAGATGGCACCTTATGAAGCTTTGTATGGACATAAATGTCGCACACCTTTGTATTGGACAGAGCTTAAGGAAAATCAGATTTACGGGGTTGATCTAGTCAAAGAAACAGAAGAGAAAGTAAAAGTCATCAGAGATTGCTTGAAAGCAGCTTCAGATAGACAGAAATCCTATGCAGATTTGAAAAGAAAAGAAATTGAATTTCAAGTTGGTGATAGGGTATTCTTGAAAGTATCCCCGTGGAAGAAAGTTCTCAGATTTGGCAAGAAAGGCAAATTAAGTCCCCGTTTTATTGGACCATTTGAGGTGATCGAGAGAGTTGAGCCATTGGCATATTGGTTGGCTTTGCCAACTGAGTTAGAGAAGATTCATAATGTGTTTCATGTGTCTATGCTACATCGTTATCGTTCAGATCCATTGCATGTGATTTCGCAAATAGAGGTTGAGATTCAGCCAGATATGACTTACGGTGAGGAATCAATAAAAATTCTAGCTCGAGAGGTTAAGCAATTAAGGAATAAAAGTATTGCACTTGTGAAAGTATTATGGAATAGGCATGGAATAGAAGAGGCTACATGGGAGCTCGAAGAGACTGTGCGAAAACAGTACCCAAATCTCTTTATAGGTAAGATTTTCGGGGACGAAAATCCCTAAAGGGGGGAGAAATGTAACATCTCGAAATAGGGCCTAAACGAAACAGTGGTTTCGAGACCACAAATCCGAAGTCAGAAAAATATTTTAATATTTTATTTGATATCTATGTTATGTGTTTGTGCATGTGCTAAAATATTGTAGGCTAATTTGTTTGTTTGGGTGTTTAATTTAAGTGAAAGGACTAAACCGAGTAAGTGGAAAAAATAGCCATTATGAAATTAAGTGGTTGAATTGATGTGTTTATCTATAAGAGAGGACTTAAGTTATAAATTGTTCATTTGATAGCATAGTGGATGGCATCATGGCTTTAATTTTATATTATTTTGTTTTTATAAGCATAAAACATATGCTAAAGTTATATGTATTATAATATAAGATAATAATAAAGATATGACATAAAAAAAAAAGAAAGCCATTATCTTCCTCCTTGGCCGAAAGTAAGAAAAAAGGAAGAAACTTGAGCTCTCTCTCACATTCGGTCACTAGTTAGTGGGTGGAAATAATGTTATAATAAGTAAAGTTATAATATAAGTAATAATATGTATATATTATATCATAGATTAAAAAAAAAAAAAAAGAACAACTATGCATGTTCTTTGTTTCTGCCGAAACTAAAGAACATAAGAAAGAAAAGAAAGCTTTAAGAGTTTGGCAACTTATTAAGCTCAATCAAGGTATGTAATCAGCTCGGTTTTCGATAATTTTTACGTTTTTGAGATCGTTGCTTTGAGTGCTACAAAACCCATGTTTGAATTTTGAATTTTGATGAATATTTTGAGTTAGGCCATTGATGAGAACTTGTGATTTTTATTGTTTGATGGTAGAAAATAAAAGATATGTGTTAGATTAACAAGTTTTGTCTTTGAATTTTTGATGAATTTAAGTAGTTTGGACTAAACTAGTAAAAGTTGTTATTATTCATAAGTATGTGTTATAGTAAGAATTTGAAGTTGCTATAGAAGGGAAAAATGTTCAGCATGTTATACAACATAAGAATAAGGGCTGAAGTTTAATTTTCGAGCCTAGGGGTAAAATTGTAATTATGTAAAAGTTTAGGGGCAAAATTGTAATTTTGCCAAAATTAGAGTTAAGGACTGTTTTAGTAAATGTGAGTATTAAATAAGCTAAATTTGCTACTATAGATTAAGAAGAACGAAATCCAGAGTTAGATCGGGGAAAGAAAAGGATAGTGGACTAAATCGATATAGTTTATTGTATTTATTTCGAGGTAAGTTTGCTGTAAATAAATGCAATATTCTATTATTTTAAATTTAATATTATTAAATTCCAGCATTTACATATTTATTCTCTAAATTTATTATTTAAAGACTCAAGTATGAATTGACGGAAAAGCTATCTCAGAAAGTTCCGGTTGAACCTTAGGAATGTGTAGGATACAAATGTCATGGCATTAGGGTTTAAGGAAATCATGTAAGACCATGCCAAGGCATGGCATTGACAAGTTACTATAAGGCAAAGGTCCCATGTAAGACCATGCCAAGGCATGGCATTGGTGAGTTCATAAGGCAAGGATACCACGTAAGACCATGTCAAGACATGGCAATGGTTAAGTTTCATAAGGAAAGATACCCGCATATCCTTAGTATTCCAAGTGGTTAAATGGGAAAATTCAAAGAGTATACCAAAGTAAAGGTAAGACAAGTTCAAGCTAAAAAGGTAAGGTAAGAAAAGCTCATGTTAAACGGTCTAAGAAAAAGAGTTTTATATTATGAGATAATTGATTTTTAGTGAGAGGTCAGAACTGTCAAACTGTGTAATAAGGGAGAATTTAACTAATAAACTGTACTAATTGGCCACACCAAAAATTCTAGAAAAATTACAGTAAGAAGATATATGAGTCTAGTTTCAAGGAAAATTTACGGATCTAGATTTCGAGTTTCGTAACTCAAGTTATAATTTATTTAGTAAACATGACGCAGATGGACAATTTCAATTTTTATGCTCCGATCTAGTAAGTTAAGTCTAGTAATGCCTCGTGCTCGGCTCCGGCAACGGTCTTGGGTAAGGGGTGTTATAGAAGGACAATTTCCCATTGCCCCACGTTGATACCTTAGTGGATAACATAGCTAGTTATTCACTTTTCTCTTTCATGGATGGCTTCTCCGGGTACAACCAGATTAAGATTCACCCTGAAGATATGGAGAAGACCACATTCGTAACCATGTGGGGAACGTTTTGTTACAAGGTAATGCCATTTGGACTGAAAAATATGAGAGCGACGTATCAAAGAGCCATAGTAAGCCTTTTCCATGATATGATGCACAAGGAGATCGAAGTTTATGTGGACGATATGATTGCAAAATTCAGAACTGGGAAGGAACATGTACATGTCTTAAGGAAATTGTTCCTAAGGTTGAGAAAATTCCAATTAAAGCTCAACCAGCAAAATGTATCTTCGGGGCTAAGTCGGGAAAATTCCTAGGATTTGTAGTCAGTGAAAAAGGAATTGAGATTGACCTAGATAAAGTAAAGGCCATACAGGAGCTGTCTCCACCGCGTACGGAAAAAGAAGTTCGAGGTTTCCTAGGAAGACTAAATTACATCGCTCGGTTCATTGCACAACTAATAGAGAAATGTGACCCTATATTCCGTCTCTTTAGAAAACACAACCCTGGTGTATGGGATGAGGAGTGCCAGAAAGCTTTTGATAAGGTTAAGCATTTCTTGTCCAAAGCCCCAGTACTGATGCCACCTTGCCCAGATAAGCCACTGATATTGTATTTGGCAGTATTCGAAAATTCCATGGGATGCGTGCTAGGCCAACATGATGAGTCGGGAAGAAAAGAAAGAGTGATATACTATCTCAGCAAGAAGTTCACTGAATGTGAGACAAGATATTCACCAATTCAGAAGCTGTGTTACGCTTTGATTTGGACGACCTGGAGACTGAGACAGTACATGTTGTACCATACAACTTGGCTCATCTCGAGACTTGACCCTCTCAAGTACATGATGGAGTCGACTGCTCCCAATGGAAGAATGGCCTGATGGCAGATTCTACTTTCTGAGTTTGATATAGTCTATGTAAACCAGAATGCTGTAAAAGGGAGTGCAATATCAAACTTTCTAGCCAGCAGAGCTTTAGAAGATTACGAGCCACTGAACTTTGATTTCCCGAATGAAGATCTAATGTATGTTGCGATCACTGAAGAAAGTGCTCAAAAGGAGGGTCATCCTTGGAAACTAAACTTTGACGGAGCTTCAAACGCAGTGGGTAATAGAATCGGGGCAGTCCTAGTATCCCTAAATGAAAATCATTATCCTTTTACTAGCAAATTGGATTTTGACTGCACAAATAACATGGTGGAGTATGAAGCATGTATATGGCAATTCTGCATTAGTGATCTATCAGCTCAAAGGCGAATGGGAAACAAGAGATCCCAAATTGATCAATTATCGAAAGCTAGTTTTGGAGTTAATTAAGGAGTTTGACAACATCACATTTTACTACCTCATGCGGGATGAAAACCAAATGGCGGACGCCTTGGCTACTTTAGCTTCCATGATCAGAGTAAACAGATAAGAGGACGTTAAGCCTATCCAAATGAGTATTTATGAGGCTCCGGCTCATTGCTACAACATCGACGAAGAAGAAGAAGAAGATGATCACCATTGGTATCACGATATATTGCAATATGTGAAGAATCATGAATACCCTAACCAAGCAAACGAGAACGATAAAAGGACGTTGAAAAGACTGGCCAGTTATTATGTCTTAGATAGAGAGATCCTATATAAGAGAAGGAATGATCAGGTACTTTTAAGATGCGTGGATGATGTTGAAGCTAAGAAAATCTCGGAAGAAGTCCATGAGGGTGTCTGTGGAACGCAAGCTAATGGTTTTACAATGGCCAGAAAGATTATGAGATTCGGGTATTATTGGTCCACTATGGAAGGGGATTGCATTAGCTATTCCAAGAAGTGCCACAAATGCCAAATTTATGGAGATAAAATTCATGTACCTCATTCAACTCTTCATGTCATGACTTGTCCATGGCCTTTCTCTATGTGGGGATGGACGTCATTGGGCCAATCTCACCAAAAGCTTCAAATGGTCATCGAGTTATCTTTGTGTTCATCGACTACTTCACCAAGTGGGTAGAAGCCACTTCATATGCAAATGTCACTATGTCAGCGATCAGTAAATTCTTGAAAAAAGAGATCATATGTCATTATAGAATGCCAGAGAGGATCATATCTGACAACGCATTAAACTTTAACAACAATACCATAACAGAAGTCTACAATCAATTCAAGATCAAATACCACAATTCATCGCCGTATCGTCCAAAAATGAATGGTGCAGTCGAGGCAGCTAATAAGAATATCAAGAAAATAGTAGGAAAAATGACTGAGACTTATAGAGATTGGCATGAGAAGTTACCATTTGCTCTTTATACTTATCGAACATCAGTCAGAATCTCTACCGGGCAACTCCTTTCTCCTTGGTTTACGAAATGGAGGCGGTACTTCCTATCGAAGTTGAGATCCCTTCCCTTCGGATCTTGTCTGAACTGAAGTTGGATGAAGTAGAATGGATTCAATCCCGGTATGACCAGCTGAACCTAATCGAAGAAAAGAGGCTAAGAGCCATTCGTCATGGACAAATGTACCAAAAGTGAATGATGTGGGCTTATAACAAAAAAGTTCACCCTAGAGAATTCCATGAGGGGGACTTGGTGTTGAAAAAGATCCTTTCCATACAAAAGGACTTTAGAGGAAAATGGATGCCAAATTGGGAATGACCTTTTATGGTAAAGAATGCCTTCTCTGGAGGGGCTCTGATTTTGATTGAGATGGATGGAAAAAGCTGGCCTAATCCTGTGAACTCATATTCAGTTAAGAAATACTTCGTTTAAAAAAAAAGGAGGAGAGGCCAAGGTGAAAACCCCCAAAGGGCACATTGAGACTAAAGGGGTTTTGAACTGAAAACCCAAGAATGGGCAATTCAAATTTCTGATTAAAAGGGAGGCATGCAGTAGTCTTGCTATGCCCGAATTAACAATAAGGAGGAACACTACATCTTAGGGCATCAACGAAGTCTTCTAAGTTTGCCAAACACCCATCAAGTTCGAAAGGGGTCCTCGAGAAGTTTTGTGCAGAAAAGCTCATGCTACGATATCTGGGGCACCTATTTTCATCTTATTCATTTTATATTTTAAAAAAATTTACTATTCTTGATTAGTTTATTCATTTTTGTATTTTTAGCAAATTTGCTATCTTAACTTATTCTCATTTCATACTTTAACAAAATTTGATCTCTTGATCAATTTGTTAATTTCGAGCTTTGCTCTCAATAAAATTCCATCTTTTCCATTGTGATAATCTTTTTCAAGCATTTTTCATTGAAATAACGATTAATGGACTATTAATATTCAAGTAAAAGGAGTTTCGCATATTACTCTGAAAACTTCTAAATATTACAAGAACCTGAAGCGGGACCACTATTCAGAACTAACCAAGTTCAGGGGTTAGGAACATTTGAGAAAGAATGATTTAAATTGTGACCATTTCTTCAACTAAATAAGAAGGCAGGGTAATACGTCAGTGATAGAACCCTGATGAATAACGAGCAATGACAACCTAAGCATTAAAAAGGAGGATCATGCTAAAAATGACATTCCTTGCATTCATACAAACATCATTCATACACATCTAGTTAGGAGTATTTGATTCATTCCGATCATGACATCCTAATCATTTGGTATAAATAGGCCCATGAAATATACTCTACAGGTTATGTTTCCCAAAGAATTGCGTAACAGATCAGAGATACAAAAAATCTATACCCTTGAAGATGCGATGGGAATGATTGAAATCACCATGGAAGATCTTATTTCCCTAAAGTTGCAGTAGAGTAGATGGAAGCCATTAACCTTATCTCCCTGAAGTTGCAGTGGAGTAGGTTGAAGTTACGAGTCTTATCTCACTGAAGTTGCAGTGGAGCAGATTGAAGATAGCAAGTCTTATTTCCTTGAAGTTGTAGTGGAATAGACTACGGCTAGAAACCATAAATCTTATCTCCTTGAAGTTGCAGTGGAGCAGATGGAAGCCATTAACCTTATCTCTCTAAAGTTGCAATGGAGCAGGTTGAAGTTACGAGTCTTATCTCCCTGAAGTTGCAGTGGAGCAGATTGAAGATAGCAAGTCTTATTTCCCTGAAGTTGTAGTGGAATAGATTACGGCTACAAACCACAAATCTTATCTCCTTAAAGTTGCAGTGGAGCAGATGGAAGCCATTAACCTTATCTCCCTAAAGTTGCAGTGGAGCGGGTTAAAGTTACAAGTTTTATGTCCCTGAAGTTGCGGTGAAACAGATTGAAGCTATAAATCACAGATCTTATCTCCCTCTAGAGGCAGTAGAGCAGATCAAAATAAACCTTATCTCCCCGAAGTTGCAGTGGAGCAGGTTGAAATTACGAGTCTTATCTCCCTAAAGATGCAGTGGAGTAGACTAAGGATAGCGAATCTTATTTCCTTGAGGTTGCAGTGGAACAGGTTAGAGCTACAAGTTACAAGTCCTATACCTCTGAAGTTGCAGTGGGTCGGATCAAATCTATCATGGAGAATCTTATCTCCCTGAAGTTGCAGTGGAGTAGGTTGAAGATACAAATCTTATCTCTTTGAAGTTGCGGTAAAGTAGATTGAAGCCACAAACCTTATCCCCCTGAAGTTGCAGTGGGGGTAGGTTGAAGTTACAATTCTTGTCTCCCTGAAGTTGTAATGGAGTGAATCAAAGCAACAATCCCTATACCCCTGAAGATGTAGTGGGATGGAATGAGGCTACTCGAAGAACAGAAGCACCAAAGAAGTCAAGATTCGAGGAGACTAGGCAAAATTGGCCCTTTTAAAGTCTTTGCTCTATTCTCGTTACACGATAATGATCAAAGAGGGGCAACTGTAATAGCCAATTTTGGCCCAGATCAAAAACAAAAATTAAAACCAAACCCAAAATAGCCAAATCCTTAAACCCAACAGACCCAACCTAGCCCAACTAAAACAGGCCCAAAATATCAAAACATTTTCAGAAAATTTTAGGGTTTTTGAAACCCTAAACAGCCTAGCTGCAGCATACTAGCCTCCCCTAATCTTGCTTTGGCCAGCGCTGCACGTCAGCTACTCCTCCACGCATCGCACACCTCTGACACCTGCAAAAATTGAACGCAACAACAAAGAACAACACAGAAGAAACAAGTAGAAACAAACAAAAAATAGAAAACAAACAGTTTGTAACTAGTTTATAAAAGGCCACAAACCGCCTTGTGTCCATTAAACTAAACTGAAAAACCAAAATAATAATAAAAGTCCATTAACAGTTTCTTTTTTTTACAAGGCCCAATTGAGGCCCAAACAACCACTACCTAAATGCCCAACCTAGCCCACTATCTAAACCAACAAAAATAACAAAAGCTGAAACCCTAGCCAGCTAGGGTGCGCCGCAGTCCTCCCTAGTCGCCGTACACCCCATGCACGCCGCCACGTCGCACCTCCGTACACCACGTCACCTTCGTACCTGTGAAAGGGACAAACAAATGACAGCAAGCACAGCAGCAAAAAACGCAAAAATTTTGTATTTTTCATTTTATTTTTCGAATATAAAAAGGGAAAGGAAATTTGTATTTTTTGGGGGACGAATTATTTTACGAAAAAAAGGATATCAAGTGGAAATACAGAAAGAAATCGAAAAAAAATAAAAAGGTTGCTTTCTATCTGGTGATTTTTTTTTTCGCTTCGTCTTTGTTCTTCAATCGAGTAAAATAAATAAATAGAAAAAATAGGGTTTACCTTCGTAAGCGAGTCGTCGGAGTTCTCATCTCCTTCGTCGAAATCGAAGTTTGAGATGGGGATTTTGGAGTCAAAATGGGCGATTCCTCAGGCCTCGTTCCAAGCAAGGGTACGAAGGCATCACTACGCGCCACCATACACCAATCCCGATGGTGAAATGGTACTCGGACGGCACAATCTTCGGTTTCGGCTAAGTGGGAAATGAAAAGGGGGCTAGGGTATTTTTATTTCAAAAGAAGAGGAGGGGGCCAAATTTCTGATTGGTTTTTACCTATTTAAACCATGCGAAACGACGCGGTATAGGCCTTATTTAATTTGACCCGACCCGATATCCATAGAACCTGCGCGTTTCCACAATAATAGATAAATTACGCGTTTAGTCCTTGTTGTTTGTGCTGATTTTGGATTAAACCTGTTGTTCATTTTCTTTATTTTCATAGTCTATCTATGTAAAGTGTACGCCATTCCCATTTGGTCCTATCCATACGCTGCGTTTTGGTTACTGAGATATTTTCCATTTTAATCCCTGGTCACTTAAGCGCATTTTAATTTGGTCCTGGACTTTGTTTAATTAAATTCTTTATAAAACAACCTTTTAATTTCATTTCTTTTCCATTTAAGTATTTTTTAGTCTTTGTTCATAATCTGTGCAACCCTTTAGTATTAAATTAATTTATTGTTCATTTTGTATAAGTTCTTTTAATAAATTATTTTGAAATTCACTTTACAATGTTTTAATTGATTTTATACTTCCATTGTATATTTTTCAAATCTATTTTTTACATATTTATTTTCAAAATACTCTTTTATAGGTTATTTGTTTTTAAAGATTTTTATAGTATTTAATTTAAATACTCTTATATATCATTAATTTATATACATGTATATAATTTATACTAAAACTATCTTACTTTATATATCCTTAATTTCGTATAACTTTATGTAGGTATTTTATTTTAAATCTATGTATATATATCTCATTTTAAATTTATCTAAATGTATAATTATTCTTTTAAAGATCTTATTTCATTATATTTTGGCTTATTTCAAACACCCCCTATATTATTATTTTATATATACATGTCATTTATATTAAGTCTCGTTTAATATATATATCATCAATGTTGGATCAACATGTTTTGGTTAAGTTATTTTTGTATATCATGTATCTAAATTGCCTATTGCAAAATATATTTTTTTATGAACCCATTCATGTAGTATTATGTTTGTTTGTAATTTGCTTTAAATTTCTTTTGAAATTGTTTTTAATTCATAAGATTTTGAATATTATCGTTAGCATTGGCATGTTGTGGATGCGAGACCATCGTTATTGTGCATATTTTAATGTATTCTTTCATATTTCATAATTTCATCATCGCATTGTAATCGAGATTTCCAACTTACTCGTTCAAATGTTTTTTATCCAAACACACCAAATAAATATTTTATAACTTGATTTTAAAATCGCCTATTTAAAAATTCCTCAAAACAAGGCAATATTTCGTGTTTAAAAATTCGAGAAATCGTGCTCTATCGTGCTGGGTTTCGGTTTTCCGTTTGACCAAATAACCAAATATCCTTTTAAAAATTGTGTCCATGTTTTTAAAAATAAGGCAATATTTCGTGTTTGAGAACTCGAGGAATCGTGCCCTATCGTGCTGGGTTTCGGTTTTCCGTTTGACCAAATAACCAAATATCATTTTAAAACTTTGGTCCATGTTTTTTTAAAAAAAATAATAATAAGGCAATGTTTCACGTTTGGAAATCCGAGAAATCGTACCCTATCGTGCTGGGTTTTGGTTTTTCGTTTGTCCAAATAATTGAATATCCTTTTAAAAATCCCAACGCATGAACTTTGGAAATCATGAGAGGATCTTGGCATCGAGGGTTTGAAACGTCATATCCTATCGTGCGAGATGTGATATTTTATTTCTTCGGAGCAAGAGAATCTTAGATTCCAATTCGAATTATCCATATCTTTAAAAGAAATTGCATTTTTAAATCCTTTCGAATGCTCGACATTAGGACATTAATTAATCAATTTGGTACCAATTTTAGGTGTTGCGAGGGTGCTAATCCTTCCTCGTACGTAACCGACTCCCGAACCCATTTTCTTGGAATTCGTAGACCAAAACTAATTTCTTTTAAATATAATAAAATGTTTTATAGGTGATCCGATCACACCTTGAATAAAGGATCGGTGGCGACTCCCATATTTTTAAAGTCGATCCCCGTTTTCAAACTCGAAAAAATGGTTTCGACAGCTTGGCGACTCCGTTGGGGAATGTTTGAGAGTCAGGCCATAGATTGATTAACTCTTGTCCTTTTGATTGAAAATTTGGAAAATTGTTTTGAAAAATCATGTTTCCTTTGATGCATTTGCTGGTACTACGATGTTTTTGGTAAAATACTTGCATCTACATTGTATAACCGTTGTGGTTACATCTTTAAGTGGGAGTGAGAAACTATGTCTTCGTGAGGTTTTCCCTCCGCATGCGCTAGTGGACTGCTTCTGGGATACATCTGTACCTATGTGCTTCGTGAGATTTTCATCTCTCCATGGCCATAGAGAAATGTATTCTCCTGAACCGAACTCAATCCATATGAGCCTATAATGGGTGAGGATTGAGGAATCTGCTGGTTCAGGTACCCATTCCTTAGAACCAAACCACATATAGAGAGACCTAGGAGCCTACCCTAGATAGAGCCACTCCAAACCCTAGTGGTTACCCGGACAGATGTTCTGTATTGTTTATTTCTCTTGCACTAACGTGTTTTCTTTTGTTTTGACTACATTGCATTTCATCATCATAGATTCATATTCGATTGCTAAATAGAAGAGTTTGTCATAAGGAAATGGATTACTTGATAAAGCGTGTTATAATGGTCATTTGAATATAGTCCAGGTAAACAACGAGAGAAGGCTGATAGTCTGCAGAAGAATACAAGACTTTGCCCGAGGATTCAAGCCGACAAAGATTATTCAAGAGCCGTCACGTCTCGACTTCCTTAAAGGAGCTAACGAGCATTGCAGAGGATAAGTGAGTAAAGAGTCACGGCCTGGATCAAGCAACAAGGAGCTAGAAGAGGCATCTATTGAGAAAGTTCACGGGGCACGACCATAACATCCGGATACGAAGAAAAGGATTGGTGTCTTCACCTGGACTATGAGGACAAAGCCGCATACGTAATCCGTTTTATGTAAATATTCTAGAAAAGTTCTTCTAATGGAATTGAATTCAGAATCAATGCATCTCTTTCTTTTTTGCATTCATTCCATGCATTTGCATTGCATTTCATGCATTTGCATTACATCATATCACATGTATTAAAATTTGTAGAAAGACTCTAATCAATTAAAACTTATTTCAGTAACCTGGAAGCCTACAAAACCTTACCAAATAAGCATCCCTACGGCACAAGGAAAAAAACCAAGTCAATGGATAAAAGACTAGAAAAATTGAAGCAAATACAGAAGGAAATGCAGGAACAAATGCAAGAGCACCTGGTTAAGATCCAGCAAGACATAATGGACAAAATGATGGAATCTCATAGGAGCATGATGACTCAAATGACTCGGATGACACAGCTGTTGAATGGGCTTATGGATAAGGGAAAGAGCCCCATGGTTAATGTTAAGGAGAATACTGAGTATCCTTAATATCCCCCTGGTTTTACTCCACCACATATACGAGCACGACCGGAAGTAGTTTTACAAAGGCCATCTGTCACGATCAGGCCTCAACAATTCCAAGCTGGTGCTTCAATGAATCTCCAAACTGGCTCAGGTTCAGGAGGTAATTCGATCAATACTAGTGTCCCTGATATGGATGAAATAGCTGAAGGAAAGAGGAAAAAAGTAGAATTACCAAAGCATCTAGAAGATAGATGTAAATGGTTGGAGGAGAAATTTAAGGCGATAGAAAGTGCTGATGGCTGTTATGGAATTGATGCCAAGGATTTAAGCTTAATCCCAGAATTGGTACTCCCATACAAATTCAAAATGCCTGAATTCGAGAAATATAATGGGACAAGTTGCCCCAAAGCTCATATTACTATGTTTTGTAGAAGAATGACAGGGTACATTAATAATGACTAACTGTTGATCCATTGCTTCCAGGATAGCTTGGTGGGAGCAGCAGCCAAATGGTATAACTAGTTAACTCATTCCCAAATTGGTTCATGGAAAAACTTGGCTCAAGATTTCATAAAACAATGCAACCACATGACAGACATAGCACCCGACAGGATTACACTCCAGAACATGGAGAAAAAGACAAACGAGAGCTTCAGGCAGTATGCTCAGCGATGGAGGGAAGTTGCGACGCAAGTCCAACCACCACTCTTAGAGAAAGAGATGACCATGTTCTTAATTAATACACTGAAGGCCCCGTTTATCACTTATATGCTAGGAAGCGCTACAAAGAGCTTCTCGGACGTCGTAATGATTGGAGAAATGATTGAGAATGCCATAAAAAGTGGAAAGATAGATGCGGGAGAAATTGTCAAAAGATCAACCCTGAGAAATAGGGAAAATTAAGTGAACAGCTTGAGCATGCATTCTAAATCGGTCACTGTAGGTTAACAGAGGGTTGTGACCACTGGTCATCAGGGCTCATCAAAACAAGCCAGTGCAAAGCAACTCCAGTTTACACCAATTCCAATGACATATAGGAAGTTGTATCAAAGCCTATTTGATGCACATGTGGTGGCTCCTCATTACATGGAACTAATACAACCCCCATACCCCAAATGGTATGATTGAATGCTCAATACGAATATCACATGGGAATAATGAGTCACTCAATCGATAACTGCATTGCTTTAAGAAATTTGTCGAAAGGCTTATTAAAATAGGGGTTGTGAAGTTCGATGAGCCGAACGAAGCGGTAAATTGTGATAATTGAAGGAGGGGGCAGGAGAGTTACGATTCCTTGAAGAAGTCATCAGAAGCCTAGAAATTGGGAAATCAGAACACCAATGGCGCATCCGAAGAGGGAACCGAGGAATAAAAGTTTTCCAAACACCGGCCTTTATATACTTGAGAGTACCTTGAACAATGGGACTCTGGAAGAGACATGTATTTTTAAGGCTAATCTAGAGTAATATTCAAAACACGCTTATTGCCTTCAGCCTAGAAGTAATAAGAGTCCTTTTATTGAAATAGGCTTGTGTTCAGAATCTTTATTTCAATAAAATGCATCTTTTTGAGCAAATATTTTTCCATTCTTTCTATATATAGATTCTTTTGTACTTTGGATTACTATTCAAATATTCTTTCATTCTTCATTCATGATCATACCATACAAATAATCATCCTTAGAATCATTTATTCTTTAGATTTTCTGCCTTCATACCTAGGTACCCAGATATCAACGACATGAGCGACGTTGTTACTGACTCCCTTTTTGAATGAAATATGGGTCTAAGGGATCTCAGGACTTTGAAGATGACAGAAATTGTAACCTATCTTCTGATTTGTTAAGGATGAAAAACAAATCCTACGTTGCGAGCCAAGGAAGGAGATGAAGATCGAAGCCTAGCTCAATGCAGAAATAAGATTTCCTATATGTGAGGCATGGATATTATCAAGCTAGTCTCATCAAAAGCTTCTGGCCAACATCGATTCATTTTTGTGGATGTCAGTTACTTCACTAAGATGGTAAAAGTCACTTCATATGCCAATATTACAAAGTCGATAATCATCAGAATAAAAAGATAAATAGAAAGAAAGAATACCGATAAAAAATGTCGAAAAGATCATATTTAACCTCATAATGTCAAAAGTTTGTGGTCTGTTCAAAGATCAATGCCACATCACAGTGCAGCAAAGGCAGCCAGTGATAAAAAAATTGATATTCTGCATTCATGCGAGCATCATGCATACACATCTCGTTGGGTCACCCGAGGAGTGATCAGTTGATGGAACAAGCTACAGGCCCTATACCCTCGAGTTATAGTGGGATAGATGGAAGCTGATACAGATACTACACCTTTGAATAGCAATGTGATGGATTGAAGAAGAAACAAATCTACATTTTGAAGTCGCAGTGGGATGGATAGGAAAAGATTCAGATCCTATACCCCTAAGTCACAATGAGATGAACCCTGAAGTTACAAGGGGCAAATCAGTTGAGCAAGATATTTGTTTTCTCGGGTTTTCTGTCAAGAATACCAGCCGAATAAGATGGCAGTATAATACTTCAGTGATAAAGTCCTGATAAACAATGAGCGATGACAACCCTAAGCATTTAAAAAAGGATCATTCTCAGTAAATTCTACATTCATACAAAACACATTTAGTTAGGAACATTTGATTCATTCCGATTATTGCATCCTAATCCTTAAACATTTAAAAAGAGATCAGTCTCATGATATTCTGCATTCATACAAATGTCATCCATAAGACACATTTATTTAGGAGCATTTGATTCATTCCGATCATTACATCCTAATCTTTGTAAAAAGACTATTCTCATGACATTCGACATTCGTGCAAATGTCGTCCATAATATATTTAGTTAGGACCATTAGATTTATTTTGATCATTGCATCCTAACCATTTTGCATAGGCATAAACACATAAAATCGATTTTACAGGATAGGTCCCCCAGAAGACGGTGTCGTAACATCAGTGAATTCACAGATCTTGTCTTCTTGAGATTGCAGTGAAGCAGATCGAAGATACCAGTCTGGCATCCCTGAGTTTGCAGTGGAGCAGATTGAAGATAGCAGATCTTATCTTCCTAATATTGCAGTGAAGTAGATCGAAGATACCATTCTGGCATCCCTGAGTTTGCAGTGAAGTAAATTGAAGATAGCAGATCTTGTCTTCCTGAGATTGCAGTGAAGCATATCGAAGATACCAGTCTGGCATCCCTGAGTTTACAGTGGAGCAGATTGAAGATAGCAAATCTTATCTCCCTGAAGTTGCGGTGGAGCAAATTGAGGCTACAAGTCTAATTGCCTTGAGTTGGATCGAAGCGCCAGTTCTTGGGCCCCTGAAGATGCAGTAGGATGGAATGAAGCTACTCGAAGAAGAAAAGCACCGAATGAAGTCAAGATTGGACAAGACCGGGCAAAATTGGCCCTTTCAAAGTCTTTGCTTCATTCCCGTTACACGACAATGAGCAAAGAGGGGCAGCTGTAAGAGCCCAAACTTGCCTGGGCCTAGTGTCCATTAAACTAAACTGAAAAACCAAAAATAATAATAAAAGTCCATTAACAGTTTCTTTTTTTTACAAGGCCCAATTGAGGCCCAAACAACCACTACCCAAATGCCCAACCTAGCCCACTATCTAAGCCAACAAAAATAACAAAAGATGAAACCCTAGCCAGCTAGGGTGCGCCACAATCCTCCCAAGCCGCCATACACCCCACGCACGCCGCCATGTCGCACCTCCGTACACCACGTCACCTCCGTACCTGCGAAAGGGACAAACAAATGACAGCAAGCACAACAGCAAAAAATGCAAAAATATTGTATTTTCATTTTATTTTTTGAATATAAAAAGGGAAAGGAAATTTGTATTTTTTTTAGGACGAATTATTTTACGAAAAAAAAGGATATCAAGTGGAAATACAGAAAGAAACTGAAAAAAAAAAGGTTGCTTTCTATCTGGTGACTTCTTTTTTTCGCTTCGTCTTTGTTCTTCAATCAAGTAAAATAAATGAATAAAAAAAGAGGGTTTACCTTCGCAAGCGAGTCGTCAGAGTCCTCATCTCCTTCGTCGAAATCGAAGTTTGAAATGGGGATTTTGGAGCCGAAATGGGCGATTCCTCAGGCCTCGTTCCAAGCAAGGGTACGAAGGCGTCACTACGCACCACCATACACCAATCCCGATGGTGAAATGGTGGTCGGACGGCGCAATCTTCGGTTTCGGCTAAGTGGGAAATGAAAAGGGGGCTAGGGTATTTTGATTTCAAAAGAAGAGGAGGGGGCCGAATTTCTGATTGGTTTTTAGGTTTTATTAACCTATTTAAACCATGCGAAACGACGCGGTATAAGCCTTATTTAATTTGACCCGACCCGATATCCATAAAACCCACGCGTTTCCACAATAATGGATAAATTACGCGTTTAGTCCTTGTTGTTTGTGCTGATTTTGGATTAAACCTGTTGTTCATTTTCTTTATTTTCTTAGTCTATCTCTATAAAGTGTACGCCATTCCCATTTGGTCCTATCCGTACGCTGCGTTTTGGTTACTGGGATATTCGCCATTTTAATCCCTGGTCACTTAAGCGCATTTTAATTTGGTCTTGGACTTTGTTTAATTAAATTCTTTATAAAACAACCTTTTAATTTCATTTCTTTTCCATTTAAGTATTTTTCAGTCTTTGTTCATAATCTGTGCAACCCTTTAGTATTAAATTAATTTATTATTCATTTTGTATAAGTTCTTTTAATAAATTATTTTGAAATTCACTTTACAATGTTTTAATTGATTTTATACTTCCATTGTATATTTTTCAAATCTATTTTGTACATAT
This sequence comes from Gossypium australe, assembly GCA_005393395.2. NCBI lineage: Eukaryota > Viridiplantae > Streptophyta > Magnoliopsida > Malvales > Malvaceae > Gossypium > Gossypium australe. The sequence goes on along the minus strand of CM016616.1, from coordinate 145,718,996 downwards.
TTATTTTCAAAATATTCTTTTATAGGTTATTTGTTTTTAAAGATTTTTATAGTATTTAATTTAGATATTCTTATATATCATTAATTTATATACATGTATATAATTTATACTAAAACTATCTTACTTTATATATCCTTAATTTCATATAACTTTATGTAGGTATTTTCTTTTAAATCTATATATATATCATTTTAAATTTATCTAAATGTATAATTATTCTTTTAAAGATCTTATTTCATTATATTTTGGCTTATTTCAAACACCCCCTATATTATTATTTTATATATACATGTCATTTATATTAAGTCTCGTTTAATATATATATCATCAATGTTAGATCAACACGTTTTGGTTAAGTTATTTTTGTATATCATGTATCTAAATTGCCTATTGCAAAATATATTTTTTTATGAACTCATTCATGTAGTATTATGTTTGTTTGTAATTTGCTTTAAATTTCTTTTGGAATTGTTTTTAATTCATAAGATTTTGAATATTATCGTTAGCATTGGCATGTTGTGGATGCGAGACCATCGTTATTGTGCATATTTTAATGTATTCTTTCATATTTCATATTTTCATCATCGCATTGTAATCGAGATTTCCAACTTACTCGTTCACATGTTTTTTATCCAAACACACCAAATAAATATTTTATAACTCGATTTTAAAATCGCCTATTTAAAAATTCCTCAAAACAAGATAATATTTCTTGTTTAGTAATTCGAGAAATCGTGCCCTATCGTGCTGGGTTTCGATTTTCCATTTGACCAAACAACCAAATATCCTTTTAAAAATTTTGTCCATGTTTTTAAAAATAAGGCAATATTTCGTGTTTGGAAACTCGAGGAATCGTGCTCTATCGTGCTGGGTTTCGATTTTCCGTTTGACCAAATAACCAAATATCATTTTAAAACTTTGGTCCATGTTTTTAAAAATAATAATAATAATAAGGCAATGTTTCACGTTTAGAAATCCGAGAAATCGTACCCTATCATGCTGGGTTTCAATTTTTCGTTTTTCCAAATAATTGAATATCCTTTTAAAAATCTCAACGCATGAACTTTGGAAATCATGAGAGGATCTTGGCATCGAGGGTTTGAAACGTCATATCCTATTGTGCTGGATGTGATATTTTATTTCTTTGGAGCAAAAGAATCTTAGATTCCAATTCGAGTTATCCATATCTTTAAAAGAAATTGCATTTCTAAATCTTTTCAAATTCTCGACATTAGGACATTAATTAATCAATTTGGTACTAATTTTGGGCGTTGCAAGGGTGCTAATCCTTCCTCATACGTAACCGACTCCTGAACCCGTTTTCTTGGAATTCGTAGACCAAAATTAATTTCTTTTAAATATAATAAAATGTTTTATAGGTGATCCGACCACACCTTGAATAAAGGATCTGTGGCTACTCCCATATTTTTAAAGTCGATCCCCATTTTTCAAACCCGAAAAAATGGTTTCGACAATGGCCATTTTTTGTTCTTCTTCGATTATGAATTCAAAAAAAGAGAAAATACGAACATCAGAAAATAAAAAACAGAATAAAAGCTTTAAGGTTGATTTCGGTCTTTCCTTTTTATTTTCCATTATTATTTACTGCTACTTTTTATTTTTTTTATTTTGAAATTTTTACAAACGAAAATAATAAAAAGAAAATGAAGGAAAATATACCTGATTCGGTTCACATTCTCGTCGTCGGAGATCCTTACTCAGTCGAAATTGGGCTTAAGCACGGGTTAGGAACCCGTTTCTTTCTATCTTTCAGGTTGAGAAGGCTCGTCCTTCGAACGAGCTCTGAAACGGGGCGTTAAGGCCCACCTTTGCGCATTGTCAGCCACCGGATGTGGTGGTGGTGCGACGGATAGCCGAAGGAAGCCCAAGCGTTCGGGGAAGAAAAGGGGGGAGAGAATTTTAGGGGTTTTTGAAAAAAAAGAAGGTCTGAAATAAAAAAAAAAAGAAATTTGGCCTTTTATACATCGAATGAAACGGCGGCGTTTCAATCGGTTCCCCTAGGCGCCAAAACGACGTCGTTTTGGGGGAACCCGAACCAGACTCGATCTTAAAGCCAGGATCCACGTGTTTTCCCTCAAAAAGGGGATATTTGCACGATGAGTCCCTCCCTGTTGCAGCACCATTCGATCAGACCCTTTTTTTCGTTAGTTTCCTTTTTACAGATTTTACCTTTTAATTTTGTTGGATTTTCAATCGGGTCCTTGACCCATGGATGCGCATAAGGGTTGGGAATATTTTCCTAATCAGTCCCTCTTTCTTTAAGCATGTTCTATTTTGGTCCCTAGGAACCTCTTTTATTTATTTACAATTTAAACCCCGAATTTTAGTTCGATTTCAATCTTGTCCTTAATCCATTTAATTTATTCATTTAAAAAAAACTCTTTTATTATTTTTATTATTATTTTTATATATTATTTGTTTTAAAGTGTTTTACATATTATTTATTTAATTTTTTATACTATTTATTTTAAACTATTATATATTGTCTTTTAAATCTTTTATATATATATATATATATATTTTTCCTTTTTAAAAAAACGGTTTTATATGTTATTTATTATTATTATTTATTTTAATCTGTTTTATTATTATTTATTTTAAGCTTCTTATTATATATTGTTTATTCGAAAGTTTTTATTGTTTATTTTGAATTGTTTTTTATAACTTATTTATTTTAAACTATTATTAACTTTAAATTGTTTTATATATGTTTTTGTTTCGTTTTCTTTGGTTGTCAATATTGGTATTTAAATTGTGTATGTTGTGAGATTATTGCCATTGCATGTACTATGATTCGTTTATTTGTATTTTCATATTATTGTCATTCACTTGTGTAATATTTTATTCATGTACTATCATTCCATGCTCATTATTATATTTTTATTTCATGTCATCGCATTGTAAATTAAACCCCAATATATTTATCCAACTTAAATTGCTTGAACTTACTCTAAAACAAAATAAATGCACGTTGTTAAAAATCGTACTCGCTATATTTCGAAAAGGAAATTTTTCTAAATAAGGCAATATTTTGCGTTTTAGGAAATTTGAGGAACCGTGCCCTAACTTACGGGGTTTCGATTTTCTCGTTAAACCTAAATTGCCAAATTTCCTTTTAAATTTCAAAATACATAAAACTTTAATTAAAATTAAAGACAAACTTGCGCTCTAGTGTTCTAGGTATCACGTCCTAACTTATGGGATGCGATACTCCAATATCTCGAGACGAGGAAATCTTTAGCAATCGTTCTGATTTAATTCAAGCTTTTTTTTAAAAAAAACTAATAAAAATGATCTTATTTTAAATTCGTTCTCGGTTTTCAACTTTCAACATTAAGACCCTAATTAATCAATTTAGTACCAATTTTGGGTGTGACGAGGGTGCTAATCCTTCCTCGCACGTAACCGACTCCCGGACCCGTTTTCTCAAATTTCGTAGACCAAAATCGTGGTTTTAATAAATCAAAAGACCAAATTTTTAAGTGATCCGAGCACACCTTACAAAAAAAGATTGGTAACAACTCCCGTTTTTCTTTTAAATAAAAAGTCGACCCTCTTTTCAAAAATGGTTTCGACATTAAGGTTATAGTTCTCAAAATTTCATCTTCAAAAGAGATAGAATCACCTTTTCTAAATTACTTGTGTGTTAATTTGGCATATTAAAACTACAAAATTCGAAGATTTCAAAATATTGATAGATTTAAGTACTCTTTCGTATTTAATTTTATTATTGATGATTTGATATGATAGATATTAGTTTACTAATTTTTTTATTAATTTTTTTTGGTTCTAACAAATCTTACATATCCTTAGCTAAGACGCGTCGCACATGAAGTTCTCCAGGTCAAGGTTTGCAGCTTAGGATGTTGGACATGTGTGGTTGACTAGGATGTCACGTGTTGGGTTTCCTAAGGGCGCACAATGGGGTTTGCAGTTGGGTATAACACTTTGATTTTTTAGGATTTATTACCAAGGTTCATTTTTAGAAGAATATGTGTATAGCATGTGATATCTCTTGATCTCAAATTTTAATATACAAATTTAATAACCTTACCTTTGTATGTAAGGGTGATTGTTAGATTAAATCATGTTGAGTTGAATGAAAAAAAATTCGGATTAATTGAATTAATGAATCTCATTTTATTATTTTAGTTTGATTTTAATTTTTTTAAATTGAGTTGAATGAAATAAAATTCAAGTTGACTCAAATAAATGAAATTATTTGAGTTAAATTAAAAAAATTGAACATGTCAAATTAAAATCTTATAGTAATATAATTAATTTCATGTGAAATTAAAACTCTTTCAAAGCAAAACAACAGAGAAAATAAATAGTTTAGTATGATAAACTTCAATATGTAATGTACTTGTTTAAGTCTTCAAATTATTATTTTAATTTTTTTAAATTTCATATATTCCTTATCTTTTAGAGTTTTTTAATTTTTTATAAATATTTTAAACTTTTAAAATTATTTTAAAATTTATTTTAAAATTTTTTTTGAGAGAGGCCTAAAACGATACATAGTACCTGATCAGTATACGACACATAAGTACCTGAAACGACACACGAGGTGCCTGATACGACACACGAGATGCCTGAAATACGACACATAAAGTGCCTGATCGGCAAAGCCGATATATCCTATACTCTTCCAAATCCTATGATATGCCAACTATATCCGACTCAGCCCGACTAGTTAATAGGGTATTCAAATTATTTTTTATTTATTTCAAATTCTCTTTCAACTCAATCACAATTCAGTTCAAGTTCACATTTTCACTTTCTAATCAATATACAATTCAATACCAATACATATTTCAGATAATCACATATAATCATACTTTGATTCAATTCAATCCACTTTTCAATCAATACACAATTCACATATTCACCATATTCATAATTTAATTAACTTTTATTCAATTTATATTTTCGATTCATTTTTCAATCAAGTTCAAATCATTAATCACTTTTCAGTTAATATACATTTCAAATAATCACATATTTTCTTCATTCAATTCATTTTGATTCAATTCAAATCGCTTTTAATTTCCAATTTGTTCACATTCAATTTCAATAGCCATAACATTTTTAAATCAATTTCATTCAAATCAATATCATTGTTTCAATTACTTTCCTAAATTTATCTACCATGCATTTTAATTAACATATAACAATTAATAATAAATAGATTTGAATTATAGTAATACAAACCCGTATTTGTTCGATTACTCCTCGATAACTTTTCCTTTCCTTTCAGTGCCGATGCCTCGGGTTCTTTGCTAACTACGAAAATAATAATAATAATTTACACTTATTGATTACAACACTAATTTATAATAAATGATTGAATTTCTATTCAAATTATATCCTAATTCCAATTTAATCCTAATTAACTCATTTACTTTTATAATTCAATTCATAATTCATTTCTATTCAATTTCCTTTCATATTTCACTTAACTATCTAATGTTCATAATAAAATTATAATTTAAATTTTCTTTCAGTTTAGTCCTTTAAACAAAAAACTTATAGCTTCTTTTACAATTCAATCCCTTACCAAATCTAACTTGAAATTCATTCAATTAAATCCCTAGTTCATCTTTTTGTTCAACATGAACTATACTTATAAACCTATGAACTTTCAAAGTATCAACTTAATTTCATCAAAACCTTATTCTAAAGCTTCTAAAACATCAAAATTAAGTAAAAAGGACTTAATTAACTTACCTATTAAAGCTTTAAACCTTCAAACCCTAGTTTTCCCCTTTTTCTTTTCTTTCCCCTTTCTTTCTTCTTGTTTTCGAATGGCTTCTGCTATTCTTTCTTTTTTTTTTTTTCATTTTTTTATATCTTTTATATATATATATATATATATATGTATGTATGTATATTAGTTAATAATGATAATAATGATAATAATAATTATAATAAATATATTTTAATAACACATATTTACATTACATTTGTCACCACTTAATTTGTTTATCATACAAAAATCTCATAATATAATTATTTAATTAATAACTATCTTTTACTTAATTTTCAAGTAAATAAATAAATATAATACAAATGTATATATTTACATTATTACAATTGTCACTATCCAATTTGTTTATTATACAAAAATCTCACAATTTAATTATTTATCTAATAAATATCCTTTAAATAATAAATATCTATTTACTAATTAAATATAAGTATTACAAATATACATATATTTTTACAATTGTACAATATCACCACCATCCATTTGGTATTTTTTTATTTATTCATATAATATAATATTTTTAATTTATAACTAATAAATTACCATAAAATAAAATAATTATATACATTATAATTTAATAATAATTAAACAATAAAAATATTAGATTTTTTATCAACATCTGCCGCCTCATTTATGGTGAATGGTATATTTCCTATTTTGGTCTCCCTTTCTTTTAATTAATCTATAATTTTACTTTTACCCATTATTCAATTTGACCCTTTTTCCTAATTTCTCTTAATTAAGCTAAATTCACTTAATTAAAGCCTAATTAAACACATAACTAACCTCATAAATATTCCTAATAAATATTTACGAACTCAGTTCACTAAGACGGAGGCCCTATAACTCGCTTTTCCGGTGCCTGTGAATTTTGGGTCATTACACATTTCATAACCAATCATTTCCACCTCAACTTTGTCATGACTTATTTCAACACCTTTTAAACATTAAATATTTATTTCACAATAAATCTCATATTTATTCATCGTTTTCATATTTATCTCACTAAATCATTATTTCAACATCTTAATCCATGAAAATTTCCTTACATTCATATACATGCTTTTTTCATATTAATGTCACAATTTTTTTATTAATCCTCTAAATATGTTACAGTAGGATAAATGGTATCCAAGGATACTTACACTATTTCTTAAACACTAGATCAATAACTTTCTTATTTAACAAACACACAATGATAACCTTATAAATCGGGGCATGACCATTCTGAGTTATTACAAACCCAATTCTTCTAACTTAATTTTTTGGGTGTGACAAAGTAATTCCATCACACAAATACTTGATTACAATGACGACAACGAGCATAGCTCTTTATTTACTTTTATCTCAAAAACACTCAAAGGCAATTATAGAAATACAACACCATGAATGAAATTAGAGAGAGAGTGGCATTTGAAGCTGAATAAGGGATGACTGCACATCGATTTCATCAAAACCATTGAGCTCTAAGGATTCCTTGTAGGTCATCCCTCGGTAGGATGGTGGGTGAGAGTCATCGATGAACCCCGGGGCTGGGGCTACAAATGTGTCCAATGAAGGTCCATGAAGTATTGCCATTGAGATTCTTTTCACTTCGTTGTTATCCAGGATCACTTGATGTATATGACTCTTGTACTTGCCATTGGTTAATATCTAATTAGCACACAAGAATATAACATAAACTATTAGTACATCTTGCATGGAGCAGGTGATAATGATAGAAAGAGATACCTCAAAATGATCCCCAATACCGACGAAAATGGTGTTTCGGGGTATGTTAACAGTGATCCAATTTCCTTTATGAGAGAGCACTTGAAGTCCCCCGTTAACATATTGTATAAGGGAAACAAAAAAGCCCGGGTCCGTATGTTCCGCCAAACCAGTAGAACCTTTGGATTGTAAAGATGGTGGATATAGATTCAAGGTAGCCACGTCGAATCCTGCCTCCAACTTGAACTCCTTCTCGATGTAGGTTTCTTCATATCCCAAAGTTGTCGAGATTGCTTTAGCTAAACCTTGTTCAACCTCATGCATCCCTTTCAAGTACTTTCCAATGGCATCTCTGTCAAATATGGATGATAATCCACCATTTTAAGATATATATAACAAAACTTTAAACAATATTATAACATATGAGAAGAATGATGGGAATAATGAATACTTGCAACTATCAGGTTTGCTAGGGCAATGATATTCAGGGTGTGTTACTATCTTTACATTCTCTCTGTTTTCCCCAGCATCAGATCTTAAATACCACCTTATCCTATCCATGGAATTCTTCTTTAAGTACTCACTCCTCTCCTCCTGATTTGTCAGTTCAAAGAAATCTGAAATACCCTTCAGTGCTCCTTCTACCACCCTTTCTTCAACACCATTTATCAGCTTCAAAAAGACAAAAAAAAAACCCTAAATTATATGGAAAAAGGCTACCATATATGTACATGTAAAAAAAATGCAAACAATAACTAATATAATTAAGAAACAATGTTAGGTTTTCAAGAGTTTAAGATTTTGATAATCATAACCAGTTGATGTGTATATGTGTGTGTATTGGAAGTTCGTACATAAAAGCAACCGAAATATTGGCATGCTTTTCTAAGGTGTTCCAAAGAATTAGCCCGTTCATTATGATCCTTGAAAAACAACAAAGAGTAATCAATTGTGGGGATTTCATCCATGGAGGAATAATCATGGAGATCATGAGCAATAGCCTTGTTTTTCAAATCAAAGCATTGTTGACCAAGCATCCCAACCGAGTGAGCCATAGGGGAAGAGAAACTACGATGACAAGTTAAAAAGCAGAAATAAATATATTGAAGAGCTTCTTTAAAACGGGGAAGGTTGGATTTGCATGCAGGTTGGGATGCAGTTTTGCTCCTTTTATAGATCAACTCCGGGACCCATTATTTGTTTATCTTAGTGTTAAAAGTTATAGTCATAAAAATGAATAGTAGTTCTTTTCGCTTAATCATTTTCAAAATTAAATAATTTAATTCATCCTTGCATTATTTCTTTTTTTTTTTCAATAAATTATATCTCACTTTCCTCTCTGTCTATTCATTAAAACTTTTGCCTATCTTTTATAGGAAAAGAATTGTACAAGAGCCAAGCTTACCACTAAAATTTATAAGAATAATTTACTTTCATATTTTTCAGTTTTAAAAAAATTTAAAATTTAATCTCATAATTTTTTTAAAATAATTTCATTATAGATTCTAATAATATTTATTTTTTAAATTAATGTATAACAACTTCAAATTAAAAAAAAAAAATTGAGAAGCTCAAGACAGCCTAGCAACTTTAAAAAATTCTACCCAAAAAATAGATGGAAAACATCAAAATTCATTTGGCAAAAGATCAAAGTTAAAAATTTTAAAAAAGCTAAATGGTTATATAAGTTTCTGATTTTTTTTTTTAAAAAAATCACCATTAATATGTCATTTCCCGTGTCTGATTATAGCCGAGTTTCTACCTATATGCCCTACTTGCTTTCACAGCCACTATTCCGCTAAACTGTTCTCTCTTCCATCTTTTTCAACTCAATGGCAGATTAAGCCCGCTAGCTATCATATTTCCATTTTCCTTATACCCCTTTTTCTTTGTTAGTAAACTTTCCATTAATAAAATATAAAAAAAATTAAAAATTAATAAAATTTACAAAATTTTATAAAAAGCATAAAAATTATAAAGCAAACTAAAAATATATGAATATATATAAACCATTTTTTTCATTTGCACGGTAACTATCTTTAGTCCTTGAAACTATTTGTTGTGCTCATTTATTGTGAACCTCCTCAAAGCTTGCACCACGCGTATCTATCATCAATGGAGAACGAGTGTTTTGAGATGTAAATTGTAACACTCTCACCCGACTCGATCGTTGGATCCAAATATTAAGTATCAAAATTGAACCAATTTGAACTAATAACCAAATTATTAACTTAATAAATTTTTAACAGATTTTATTAAATAATGTATGTATGTATATCTCTACAGCAAAATCCTTAGATAAAAGTTTACTTGCTAATGTTTCCAGTCTCATTGGTAACTACTAAATTACGGTACATTCGTCCCTAGGCAAAGTGTCTAATGGTACCATCTTCCTATGTGCAGGCCACTATATTGATAATCATTTTCAAAATTAAATAATTTTATTTATGCATCTATTATTTTTTTGTTTTCAGTAAATTAAATTTCACATTTGTCTATATTTAGAACTATCTATAATTTCTTATTAATTTACAAATAAAAAGATATTGCACTTCAATACACTTAAACTCACGTCATCCTACATTGACAATAATATTTTTGTCAATCAAATTAAGACTTAATCCACGCCTAAACTTTAAAACTTTTCCAATAAAAAATAGAAAATCTAAAATTAGCCAAGCTTACGACCTAAAATTTATAAGAATAATTTACTCTTTTTTTTTCTCCAATAGCTTTAAAATATTTAAAATCTAACCTCATAAAAATTAACTTGCAGCAAAATGTAAAGACAAACATCTACAGAAATTAATATCAATGAAATAAAATCTTAAAAATCAAAAGCCTATAAAGATTAGTGTGACTGCGAAAAGTATTTAGTGTGGGTTTAGATGAGTAGTAGAGAATGGTACAGTGCATTTAATTTATTTTTTATTTTACATTATAGTATTGTTATAATATTTAATCTAACCACTATTACTATTTTTACAATAATCACAGATAAATATATCGTCCATCTAAACTTACATTTAATATTATAATATCAATTTTTTGTCAACTCATTCTTTTCTACCTTTCTTCATCTCGCTCCTGTCTCCTTTAATTATATAAAAAAAAAATATAGAATGAGAAGATGAAGACAGCCTAGCAACTTTACCCAAAATAGATCGAAAACATCAAGATTCATTTGGCAAAAGATCAAAGTTTTTTTTTAATCTAAAAAAAGCCCCTAAATTCTTTTTAAAAAAATAAACCTCAATATTTTATTTTACTTAATTCTGACTCTAAATTTTAAAATTACAATCAATTGAATCATTTGACCGTTAAAATTAACAATAAACTATTAAAATTTAATGGTTTTGGAGAATTATTTTTGTCATGTGGCATACCATAATTATGCCACATGGCGAAATATGGTGAAATATGGTGATTTACACTTAAAATTATTAAAAATTTTAAAAAATTATAAAATATTATAGAAAATCATAAAAATATAAAATTATAAAAATTACAAAAAAATTATAAAAATATATAAAAGAGAAAATTTTGGGGCTTTTTTAATTAAAAAAGAATACAAAAAATTAATTACAAAAATGATATTACACCCAAATTATTTACAAAAATGGGATGTTTTCTACTATAAACATGGTGTCACCACGCTGTCAGGTGACACCACCCTAAATTTCCTTCCACTACTACTATCAATCTCGATGAAACAATTTTTTTTTTAATTGGTGTCACCAGTTGGTTAGGCAAAAACTAAAAAATACTAATATTTTTATAAATATGAAACATAAACTATATGAATATATTTTATAGTGGCGTCGCTTAATGAGTTCACGGCACCAGTGTTATTTTATTAAAAAAAAAGGGACATGACGCTTGTTGCCGAAGTGACTAATCAGTCAAAGCTACCTATCCTATGTACAATGACTTTTTTAGGCTATTTTGTGTTAGAGCTTTGGGAGGAAAAAAATATTTGTGTTAGAGTTTTAGGAAAAATTGTGATAGTTTTAAGGTATATTTTTATTGTTTGTAATAATAATTAGTATATTATGTTTATATTTTAATTTATTTTTAATTTTTAGATTTTATTTAATATTATATTTTTGTTTGTAAAATTTTATTCGTGTTCGAGTTTTTTGTTTATTATTATTTTTATGTTTGTAATCTATATTTGACTAGATTAGTTATGTTTTTATATATGTTTTAAAATAAAGATACTTAAATTTTGCAAACATACAAATTAAAGTAATTTATTTTAATAATTTTTTGTTTAGTTGGTGATTGATATTTTTATATGGATATTTTATTTAAATAAAACAAAAACAAAATTATTTACAAAAATGAGTTGTGGTAAATATTATTATGTGGAAGTGTTTATGTTCTAAAATGATATGTTTATTCAATTTTATTTGTGCAAATATCGAAATAGGTTCATTGATTAGAGCAACCAATCACACTGCAATGATGATTAATGTTACGATAAAAAAATTTGCTACTTGCTATTCATAGGTGTAAAAAAAGTAAATAGAATGTCGGTAATGACAATATATTGCAAAGAAAAGAAAAATAAAAATAAAAATAAAAATGTAACACCCCAAACCCGGCCTGGACGTTATGGTCGAATCTGGCGGCGTCACATGATAGTACTTTAGAAAACGTAACTACGTTAAAACTAGTTTTAGGTATCTTAGGCTATCGTCAAAACGTGGCGTTTATTTACTTATTATCCAATTTCAAAGCCTTAAACATTCGCTGAAGCTTTTAAAAATAATTTGCGAATTCGTATGTATTTTAATAAAACCTGTGTTTACTTTGAAAACTTGAGTTTTCCTATTTCTAACCGCAGTACCACTACGTCATAAATTCCAAATTTAAAACAAAATACGTAAAGGCCTTATTACATAGAAATTACCCAGATTGAATCAAACCATAATGAAAAATAAAATCATAATTAAAATGTCCAGAACCGTGGTCACCGCCGAGTTCTCCGCCGCACCGATCCGTCTACTGCTGGGGATTACCTGAACAGATTAAACAGAGAAGGGGTGAGTTTTAGCAAACTCACTGTGTAATCCCCACAGAAAACATACACATAGAAATATCAGAAAATAGACATCAATTCACAATTCGGGTCTCAGCCCATTACAGAAACGATGTGGACCTTAGCCCACTCAGATACAGATTCAGACATATTTCAGGGCCTTAGCCCATTTCAGTTAGGATATGCAGAAAACAGGGTCCTACCTACCAGCCTCTACACACCAACTCTGTCCAACCCAACACACCATGTGGGGATAAAATCAACCCACTCAACCCTACACACTATGTTGTACCGAATGCGGCACATAATCAGAATATTTGCAGCTGAGCTGCCAGATAACAGGCTTAAAAGCCTTTCAGATACTTCCTCTGAATATCATCAATCCCACCCCGATGCAATGCAACATACATAAATGTCATGCTAATATGCAGATAGTAGTTCATACATTCAGATCAGCATACATGCTTAGTACAGAAATCAAACAGTCAGATCATTAATTTAGGGGTCTAAGCATTGCTTACCGATCCTACAGTAGGTCCACAGTCGACTTGGGTGACCCGTGTAACCTTACAGAGTTTTCCAGAAAAATGGGCTTACACGCCCATGTGGCCTGCCCGTGTGGCCCACACAGCCCAAATTGGCCTTGACCGTGTGGATCACACGGCCTAGCCCAAAATTCCACACGCCCGTGTGGCCCACACGGCTTAATTGGTCGAGCTCGTGTGTAGCACACGACCTTGCCAAGCCGTCACACGGTCTTGCCGCTCTTGCACGGTTTGGCTCGTCGATCACACGTCCGTGTGGTGACTAACAGTCTTACACACGGCCTACCACACGGGCGACCACACGCCCGTGTGGTGTCGACAGAATGGTTTTCGGCTTTCACCGAAACCTCGTTTTCTGCATTTTTGGGTACACACCTGGTTCAATCAATTTACAAAAAATTAATTACAAAAAATGATATTACACCTAGATTATTTACAAAAATGGGATGTTTTCTACTATAAACATGGTGTCACCACGCTATCAGGTGACACCACCCTAAATTTCCTTCCACTACTACTATCAATCTCGATGAAACAAAAAAAAAAATTTAATTGGTGTCACCAACTAGTTAGGCAAAACCTAAAAAATACTAATATTTTTATAAATATGAAACATAAACTATATGAATATATTTTATAGTGGCGTCACTTAATGCGTTCACGGCACCAGTGTTATTTTATTAAAAAAATGGGACATGACTTTTGTTGCCGACGTGACTAATCGGTCATAGCTACCTATCCTATGTACAATGACTTTTTTTAGGCTATTTTGTGTTAGAGCTTTGGGAGGAAAAAAATATTTGTGTTAGAGTTTTAGGAAAAATTGTGATAGTTTCAAGGTATATTTTTATTGTTTGTAATAATAATTAGTATATTATGTTTATATTTTAATTTATTTTTAATTTTTAGATTTAATATTTTTAATTTATTTGTAATAGTAAACAGGGTCCTACCCACCAGTAGAGCTGAGCTGGGTGGCCCGGCCCAAAGGCCTGCCCGAAAAATGGGCTGGTTTAGGTAAAAATATAGGCCCAAAAAATGGGCTTGGACAGAAAATTAGGCCCGTTTAAAAAATGGGTCGGGCCTCGGGTAAGAACTTCTTGGCCCAGGCCCGGCCCGAAATATATATTAAATAATTTCTGCTATTTTTATGCTGTTTACTGCTGTTTTTATGTTATTTTTCTGCTATTTACTGCTGTGTTTTTATGCTATTTACTGCTATTTTTATGTTATTTTTCTGTGTTTACTGCTGTGTTTTTATGCTGTTTACTGCTGTTTTACTCTAAAGCTTTTGCTGTCCCTACTTCAACTTGTTTTATCCAAAAGAGAAGACAATAAATTAGTTGTCCATTGGAAGAAGCAAATGTGTGAGAAAAGTCAATTATTGAGTTGTTTGATGCGTCACTCAACAACTTTGTTTTGGTCCCACATTAATACAAGGCATTCACTATGAAAAGAAGTAAGAAAAAGTTAAACCCCTCTTAATTCACAACTTTGAATCGTTACCTCTATGGTGTAAATATTTTCACTTCTTGTTTTAATATTTATTTTTATTTTTTTAAATGTATTTAATTTATTATATTTTTTTAATAAAATAAGTTAAAAAAATTAATATTATCCGGGCCGGGCTCGAGCTTACCAATTTTATGCTGGGCCGGGCTTGGACAATTTTTTAGGCCCATATTTCGGGCCGAGCCAGGCCCGGGCCTAGCAAATGGGCCGAAAATTTTTTCTGGGGCCGGGCCGGGTTACCTCTACCCACCAGCCTCTACACACCAACTCCGTCCAATCCAACACACCATGTGGGAATAAAATCAACCCACCCAACCCTACACACTATGTTGTTCCGAACTGAATGCGGCACATAATCAGAATATTTGCAGTTGAGCTGCCAGATAACAGGCTTAAAAGCCTTTCAGATACTTCCTCCGAATATCATCAATCCCACCCCGATGTAATGCAACATACATAAATGTCATGCTAATATGTAGATAATAGTTCATACATTCAGATCAGCATACATGCTTAGTACAGAAATCAAACAGTCAGATCATTAATTTAGGGGTCTAAGCACTGCTTACTGACCCTACAGTAGGTCCACAGTCGACTTGGGAGACCCGTGTAACCTTACAGAGTTTTCCAAAAAAATGGGCTCACACGCCCATGTGGCCTGCCCGTGTGGCCCACACGGCCTAGCCCAAAATCCCACACGCCCGTGTGGTTCACCCGTATGGGCCCACATGCCCGTGTGGCCCACATGGCCCAATTGGTCAAGCCCATGTGTAGGACACGGCCTTGCCAAGCCGTCACACGGTCGTGCCGCTCTTGCACAGCTTGGCTCGTTGATCACACGACCGTGTGGTGACTAACAGTCTTGTACACGGCCTACCACACGGGTGACCACATGCTCTTGTGGCGTCGACACAATGGTTTTTGGCTTTCACCGAAACCTCATTTTCTGCATTTTTGGGTACACATCTGGTTCCGATTGAAGCTAAAATGGCTCCCAAGCACTCCAGCACCTATATTCGATCATTAGAACACCATTTTAGTCACTTAAAGCTATACTCAATCGAAAATGCACGAGTTAATGGAACGCTAACTCACAAAAATGTTACCTTCAATCAAACAATCAGGGTTTCGTGTACTTAGCTCGTCAATTAACAATATCCAGCCCTCTGGTTATCTCCTAATCATCAATAAAAACCCCCATAAGCAGAGATCTATCAATCCCAATCAAAACTAAAATACTGTACTTACCAAGACACAAAGAATCGAAGCGGAGGATCACGGATACTAAACGATAAAAAGAAAACGGTTGGGATCAAATGCAAAGGGGAAAAATTCAGTAGCAAAGGAGGAGATGGAATGACAGATATAGGGAATTTTTAATGGAAAATTTTTTTCAAAACAAAAACAAATCCTATCAGATTTTCCCCCAACTCCCACTATCAGCATTTAACTAAAACTCAAACTCCTACACGCCACTAGCAACAAAAATAATTCCTCCTGCTCGCACAAGAATTCAAACCCCAGACCTCCAACAACTTAACACTCCTCTTAACCACCAGACCAGCAGGCCCATTCTGATATAATTTTCCTAACAATTAATTAAAAGCCTACTGAACAAAGCTAGGGCTTAGTTCATAAAAATACCAAATTTTACCGAAGTTGAGACTTGATTTTGGGACCTCTCAGACACACCCAAATCACTCAACCACTAAAGCAGATAGGTATTTATGTCTTGAAATTACAAAGGCCGAAATTAACAAAAAATCGGGGTGTTACAAAAGAACACACAGATTTTTACGTAGAAACCCTTTCGGGAAAAAAACACAGACAGAGGAGAAGAAAATTCACTATGTCGAATTCGAATGTTTACAAGAAGAATAGACTATGTCTATATATAGGCTTGTAAAATCGTATTCTAATAGGAGTGTAGTAAGATTGAAACACCTTATTCTAATCAATATCAAATAGATGGAGTTTAATAAGGTCTAAAAACCTTATTCTAAAATAAATTAAAAGAAGTTGTAAAACCGTATTCTAATAGGAGTGTAATAAGATTGAAACACCTTATTTTAATCAACATCAAATAGATGGAGTTTAATAAGGTTTAAAAACCTTATTCTAAAATAAAATAAAAGAAGTGAAGTTCTATATGGATTTTACTTTTATTTTATTTTACTACTGTATTTTATTTAAATAAGGATTCGGGTCACTTAATTCTATAATCTCTACCTTGATACGAATTCTAAATGAACAAGTTCATCGCGAACTCTCAACAAACAAGTTCTCCACCTCTTCCATAAAACCTTTCAAGGGTTTAACTTCAACAATGAACATTAACCAAGTCTAAGCAATGCTTAAACTAGGTTATAGAAAGTGACTCAGTCATCATATCTGCAGGATTTTCATGATTACTAATTTTCCTCACAACAATATCACCATGGGAAATAATATTACGAACAATATGATACCGAACATCAATGTGTTTTGTTCTCTTATGAAACATTTGATCTTTTGTACGAAAGATGACACTCTGGCTATCACAAAATATTGTACTAATTTGAAGGTCTTCATTAAGTTCACTAAAGAGTCCCTTCAACCAAATGGCTTCTTTACAAGCCTCAATAATCGCCATGTACTCAGCTTCAGTGGTAGACAAAGCAACTGTAGTTTGCAAAGTGGCTTTCCAACTGATTGCACAACCTCTGATTGTAAAGACATAACCTGTGAGAGATTTTCTTCTATCAAGGTCTCCAGCAAAATCAGCATCAACATACCCAATGACTTCATCTCTAGTTCTTCCAAACTGTAAGCAAATATCAGTAGTACCTCGTAAGTACATTAAAATCCACTAAACTGCTTTCCAATGTTCTTTACCGGGATTCGCCATGTATCTGCTAACTGCACTGATTGCATATGATAAATTTAGACGTGAACAAACCATAGTATACATGAGAGATCCCACTACACTAGAGTATGAAACATGTGACATGTACTCAATTTCATCATTTGATTGTGGAGACAAAGCTGATGAAAGTCTGAAATGGGCTGCTAAAGGAGTACTAACAGGCTTAACACTCTGCATATTGAATCTACAAAGAACTTTCTCAATGTACCCCTTCTGACTTAGGTACAATTTACTTGCTTTTCTATCTCTAAGAATCTTTATACCAAGTATCTTCTTTGCTGGTCCCAATTCTTTTATCTTAAATTCTTCACTTAGTTGGGCTTTGACCTTTCTTATCTCTCCTTTATCTTTCGCTGCTGTAAACATGTCATCAAAATAAAAGTGTAGATACATAAAAGAACCATCACTATTTTTCTTAAAGTAAACACAACTGTCAAAATTACTTCTTTTGAAATTATGAGAAGTCATAAAAGGAATCAAAACTCTTGTACCACTGTCTTGGTGACTGTTTCAAACTGTAAAGGAACTTTTTCAGCAAGCAAATATAGTCCTCTTTTTTTGAGATTGTAAAACCCTCTGGTTGTTACATGTAAATATCCTCCTCAAGTTCTCCATGCAAAAATGCAGTTTTTACATCTAATTGCTCAAGCTCCAAATCATGCATGGCCACAATACCAAGCAAAGCTCGATTCGAACTATGCTTCACAACTGGGGAGAACATATTTGTGAAGTCCACTCCTAGAATTTGATTGTAACCCTTTGCAACAAGCCTTATTTTATATCTGGATTCTTGAACTCCTGGAGTCCCTTATTTCCTTTTAAACACCCATTTACAATGAACAACCTTTTTACCTTTAGGAAGTTTCACAAGATCCCATGTTATGTTTTTGTGGAGTGATTCCATCTCCTCTTGCATAGCAAACATACACTTTTCTGAGTCTTCACAGCTAACTACCTTAGAATATTTAGATGGCTCTTGGTTTACATCTATATCTTCAGCTACATTTAAAGCATAAGCAACTAGGTCAGCCTCAGCATATTTCTTTGAAGGTTTAATTTCTCTTCTAATTCTATTTTTGACGATAGAGTATTGTGGTGAAGAAGCAACTCTATTCTGAATTTTTGTACTGGCTTGAGGAGTCGACTCTGTTGTAGATTCTAGATTAATCTGATACCCCACCTGCTTTTGATTTTCTTTATTGGAAGAGTCTTTAAGAGATAAGTTAGGTAGCATTGCAGTTTCATCAAAATCAACATCTCTGCTAATCACGGCTTTTTTATTTTCAGGATACCATAACTTATACCCTTTTACACCAGCTTTATAACCAAGAAAAACAAATTTAATGGATTTTTGTTCCAATTTTCCATTAACAACATGAGCATACGCAAGACACCCAAAGATCTTTTAATCAGAATAGTCAGCAGGATTACCAGATCATACCTCTTGTGGAGTCCTTTTCTCAATGGCAACGGATGGATATCGGTTGAATAAAAAACATGTAGTAGAGGCTGCTTCGGCCTAAAATGACTTTGGTAAGTTAGCATTTGACAAAATATATCAAACTTTCTCCATGATCGTTCTGTTCATTCGTTCTGCAATGCCGTTTTGCTGTGGAGTATGACGAATTGTCAAGTGTCTCAAGATTCTTTTTGAATTGCAAAATTTATTAAACTCATCAGAACAGAACTCTAAGCCATTTTCTGTGTGAAGGTATTTTACTTTTTTTCCCATCTGTTTTTCAATCATAGTTTTCCAAGACTTAAATGCGGAAAACACACCGCTTTGCTGCTTCAGGAAGAACGCCTAAACTCTTCTGGAAAAATCATCAATAAAAGTTAGCATATAATTAGCTCCACCTCTCGAAGGCACTCTGGATGGCCCCCACAGATTTGAATGAATATACTCCAATGCTCCCTTCGAGTTATGGATTCCTCTAGTAAATCGAACTCTCTTTTGCTTCCTAAAAACGCAGTGCTCACAGAACTTTAGTTTGCGAATTCCTTGCCCATCAAGAAGTCCTCTTTTGCTCAATTCTGCCATGACATTCTCACTCATAAGCCCTAGGTGCATATGCCAAAGTTTAGTAATATCATCATCTGACAAGGAAGAGGAAGCGACAGTTACATCACCAGTAACAGTAGATGTAACACCCTAAAAATCCTTTATAATTATTTTCTTATGGTTGTGACACAAATATCTGTCTGCTTCAGTGGTTAAGTGTTTTGGGAGTGTCTGAGAAGTCTTGGGTTCAAGCCTTAGCTTGGGCTAAATTTTGTTTTAATTGAATAAACCCCTATATTTAACCAGTAGGCTTATAAATAAATGTTGGTTAATATTGTCAAAATAGGTTTGCTGGTTTGGTGGTTAAGTGGAGTGTTAGTGTATGGAAGGTCTGGAGTTCGAATCTCTACGCGATCAAGGGGATTTATTTTTACTGCTTGTGCCGTGTAAGTGTTTGTGTGTTAGTAAAATTCTGATGTTAGTGGACGATTATGGGAGTGAGGGAGTGATATTAGGAGAAAAATGTAGGATTAAGATAATATCCGATTTTGATTAATTCTTTTCCCAAATTTCGGTTTTTTTTCTCTTTTCCTAAGAATCCTCTGCCGAATTTTCTACTTTTCCCTCTCCACTTTATTGTTGTTCTCTTCCTCAAACCCTTCTTTTGCTGTCGAAGTTGCAATCGGATTTGCTTTTGTCCCCTAGCCGAATCATATTTGCTTTATTCCTAATTTCGGGTTTGGCTTTTGATTCTCTCTATAACGCCCTAAAATTTCTAATTTTATTATTGTGAAAATATGATACAAATATCTATCAGTTTTAGTGGTTATGTGTTCTGAGAGTGTTTGGGAGGTCCCAAGTTCAAGCCTTCGCTTGAGGAAATTTTGGTATTTTGAATGAATTAGGCCTTACTCTTGTTTAGTAGGCGTTTATTTGACTGTTGGTAAAAATATATCAGAATAGGCCTGCTGGTCTGGTGGTTAAGTGAAGTGTTAGTGTATAGGAGGTCTTGTGTTCGAGTTCCTGCGCAAGCAAGGGAATTAATTTTTGTTTGAGGCATGTGGCGTGGTGGAGTTCAAATTAAACTGGACTGCTGAGTAGTTGTGTTTTAGTGGTTAATAGGGAGTGTGTTTAGGAGATAACTAGGGAGAAGTTATCAAAATAAGATTTTCTTCTTATCAGTTTTCTATTTTCATTTTTTCCCAACAAATTTTCTGACTTTAGACTTTTGTTTCTCTGCCGTTTCTTCTTGTTCACTTTTGGTTTTTGTTCCCCTTTGGCCGGATCTTGTTTATTCTCTTTCCCCTCTCTTTTCGTTTTCTTGATCGGTTCATCTCTTGCTCTATAGCCGAAATTCTCTTCTCTTTTCCCTACTATTTTTGTTTCTGTATTTTTTGTGATTCATCTCTTTGGGTGCAATTTTCGACTTCATCTATTTCGGTAAGTGGAAATTTCCCCCTTAGTTATTGTATTTCAATTAGGCAATTAACAAAGGGTTCGTTTTACTCTCGTTTCGGTGCTGTTCAAAGGTTTTTAAGCGGATAATCTAGTGTGTGGAGACGATTGATTATCAGATTCGTCGCGGTAAGTTTTCGAATCGTCGTTGGTTTAGTTTTTGAACTTTTATATTGGGGATATTTCATTGATTAAAAACAAATTGAGTGATTAATCTGGATATATGTTGGTCGATTTTTAGGTTCTGGAGGCTTAGGAGTGCTTATGCATTAGAAACGATACCAAATGTGTACCTAAAACGCAAAAAACGAAATTCGGTGAAAAGCCGAAATTGCTTGCTATCGAGAAATAAGAGAAATAAGAGAAAATGATGCAAAAAGTTATAGAGTAAGGAAATAAGGGTGTTATAAACTTGGAAATCAACATTTTGCATTAAAATAGTTTTGGACAGCAGCGGTAGTCTAAATTTTAAAAATCATCAAAAATAGTGAGAATTGAGTTAGAGGTTGAATAAAATATGAAATTAAATCTTATTGAGTCTAGTTTTTAATGGAAGAAACAATGTAAGCAATGGAATTGTAAATCATGAGATATAATAAATTTTGTGAGACAAGATCAGAATGATTTTGGGTTCCCCTATTCTGACTTAGGAAAATCATCAAAAATTGGAAAAAAATAATTAGGGCATAAATTTATTTTTTTTAAATCCTTAATGAGTGTATTTTTAAGAGAAACAAACAGAAACATCATCTAAATTTTTTACTAAGAGATAAATAATTTTTAGTAAGGAAAGAATGAAGCTGTCAAACAGAAGAATATGGATAACTTTAAAGATTTTACTGTACTTATTTGATAAACTATAAATTCTAAATTTTTTTGGTAGAAAGGTATTTGAGTCTAGTTTCAAAAACATCAAGCAGGTCTTAATTTGGAATTCTGTAGCTCAAGATATAAATAATTTAGTGATAATGACTCAAGTAGACAGCTTTGAATGAACATATAAGTAAATAGTGAAAACATATATGAGTATTGAGCTAGCATGAGTTACTTTAAAAATGGATCACACCGCCAAGGCAAATTTAGGCCAAGTGGGCTACACGGGCGTGTGGGCCCACACGGGCAGATCACATGGGCATGTGGGCCCATTTTTACCGAAATGTTTTTAAGGTTGCACGGGTTGCCCAAGTCGATTGTGAACCTACTATAGGGTCGGTAAGCGCTACTTGGACCCCTAAATGTGTGAAATTGACTGAATGATATCCGTACTAGGCATGTTAATATCTTAACTGAAATTGCATAATAGCATGTCATCCGTTGTGTGTTGCATTGTAGTGGGTTGGGGGTTGTTTTTTGGAGGAAGTGTACTGAAAGGCTTTAAGCCTAATTTACTGGCAGCTCAGTTGCAAACTACTGTATTGTGCCGCATTCGGTACTACTTAGAGTGTAGGGATGGGTGGGTTGATTATATCCCCACATGGAGTGTAGGGTTGGACGGAGATGGTGTGTAGAGGCTGGTTGGGTAGGATTTTGATACTACATAACTGTTACTGCTACTGATACTGTGATGGGCTAAAGCCCTACTGTATTTTTAACACTGTACTGAGATGGGCTAAGGCCCAAACTGTCACTGATACTGAAAAGGGCTTATGCCCAAGACTATTCAACTGTACACTGTAAATACTGATTGTTTGTTTGTTTTTGCGAGATTACACACTGAGTTTACGTAAACTCACCCTTTTTGTTTAATGTGCATAGGTAATCCCTAGACTTAGACGGATCGGTGCGACGAAGGACTTAGCGGTGACCACAGTAATTTTTGGACTTCATGGTTTTCAATTTACAATTTATGATTTGATTATTATTGATTATTTGGGTTGTAATTTAAGGATTCTCTGGGACTTTGGTTTTAAATTTGGTTATTTATTTATTTATTTTACTTTATGGATTTATACCTGTTGGTCGTAGGAATTTTGATTTTCAAAAAGTTAAAGTAATTTCTAAACGCATGATCACCTAGACTGTTTTATTAAAGCTTCCGCAACGAGCGATGTTTCAAAACAAATGTTTTAAATGAATAAAGATGACTTTTTAAGTTCTAACCAAGTTTACTAAAGATAATAACATGGAATGTTTTCATCGTAACAACGAGGTTTCAAAAACACTATCATGTGACATTGCCAGATACGGCCATAATGTCTAGGCCGAGTTTGGGATGTTACACTCTCAACCTTTTATCGACTGTTCTTCGTTCTTTGGTGCCGATTATTGCTATTCGATTTTCTGTTGATTTCTTTTCCCTTTCGATTTTGTCCCTTCTTAAGCCAAACGTCCCCTCCTCCTTTCTTACCAATTTGTTCTCCTTCTTCTACCCTCACTGTGCCGACTTTTTTCTTTATTGCTGTCTGCCGATTTAGTGTTCCATTTCTATTCTACGGTTTTGCGCTTTTGGTAAGTTGGTATTCGATTTGGCTTAAACTGTTCTTGTAGATAATTGTTAATAGGGGTTTCAACTGGATTACAGGTAATAACCCAGGAGCTAATGATCATCTTTTTCCAACGGGTTAAGTGCGTAGGGATTCGGTTGTTCAAACAAGGTAAGTGGCTGACGATCAAGTGGATAAGTGTATTGAATAGGGCTCGATTTAAATTCGATTGATATGCGATTAATCGAGTGTTTATGGGTAACATAGGTTCTGGAGTGATCGAGGACTGTCTACGCATTTTTTGTAACTAGGTGTGTAAACACGACTATCTACACGGCTAGGGCCATTTTGGGCCTAGTGGGCCACACGAGCGTGTGAGCCCACATGGGTAAATTACATGGGCTTGTAGGCCCATTTTCACTGTTCAACTGCTAAGGTTGCACGAGTCGCCTGAGTCGAATGTGGACCTAATGTAGGGTTGGTAAGATTACCTAGATCCCTAATTGATTGAATGACTGTTATATCCACGTACTTTATATATATACATGTACGACTGTGTTTTGAGCATGCTGTTAAAACTGTACTGAATACATATATGATACCATGATTTGGCATGACATGATTGTATGACGCATTGCATTGGGATGGGTTTATATGGATCGGAGGAAGTGTACTGAAAGGCTTCGAGCCTAACTTACTTGCAGCTCAGCTACGAACTACTGTTTGGTGCCACATTCGGTACTTTTTGGAGTGTAGGGATGAGTGGGTTGATTATATCCCTACATGGAGTGTAGGGTTGGACAGAAATAGAGTGTAGAGGATGGTTGGGTAGGACTTGTATATTGCATATTTTGATACTGTACTGATTACTGATACTGTAATGGGCTAAGGCCCAAATGCATGACTGCCTCTTTACTAAGATGGGCTAAAGCCCAAACTGGTATTGTCACTGATTCTGAAAAGGGCTTAGGCCCAGACTATGATTGCCTTTTGTCTGTCTGTTTGTTCTATATGGGATTACACACTGAGTTTTCGTAAACTCACCCTTCTATTTTAACTGTACAGGTAATCCCCAAACGTAGGCGGAGGACTCAGTGGTGGCCACACGACCCATTTCATTCTATTTTAGTATTTAATTATAAAATTGATTTTATTTTGGGGTATTTTATTGTAATAATGGCCTTTTTGAAGTTTCATGGTTAGTTTAGGATTTCTAATATTTCAATTTACAACTGCTAGTAGTAGGGTTAATTAAGTTTTCAAAACGAATTAAATGCTTTAATAAAATACACTCAAATACGCAAACTGATTTAAAAAGCTTCTGCAATAAGCGATGTTTTGAAATTTAATATAGTTCTGAAAGAGAATACTTTTGTGATAATGAACTACGTTTTGAAAATGAACGTCGCATCCTAGAATTAACATAAGATTTTGTAATGAGGCTAATTAGAAAAGAGGTTTTTACGACAACTCATTTATTTCGAAAAACACTACCATGTGACATCGCCAAGATTCGGTCATAACGTCTAGGCCGGGTTTGGTGTGTTACAGTAGAACCCTACAAAACATATAAATTGGCAGTCTTTCTCTGCCCTTTCATCACAACGAGGGAACCTTTGGAAATCTTCAAAACCCCACTTTCAGTTGTGTATCTGTACCCTTTTGAATCAAAAGTACTCAACGAAATTAAATTTCTCTTCAATTCTGGAATATGTCGCACGTCACTAAGTGTTCTGACAACTCTGCCAAACATCTTAACTTTAATCGTTCCAACACCTGCAATTTTACACGAAGCATTATTTCTCATCAAAACAACACCTTCAAACACTGTTTTGTAAGTTGTAAACCAATCCCTATTGAGACTCATGTGGAAGGTGCAGCCCAAATCAAGGGTCCACTCCTCGCTCACTTTAGAATTGTTGATAGAAGCGATTAGAAGTTCACCATCGCTGTAGTCTTCTACAACATTAGCTTCACCAGATTTTTCTTGTTGTTTTCCTTTTTGATTCGCAGTCTCCCTTTTGATATTATTTTGCAGCTTATAGCACTCAGATTTAATGTGCCCTTTTTTCTTGTAGAAGTTACAACTTTTACCTCTGTTTGAAGACTTTGATCTACCTTTAGATTTACCGCGATGATTTCGTTTCTGTGTCCTTCCACGATCATGATCAGCATTTTGATCTTGTCTCCCACGAACAATGATACCCTCTCCCTCAGAGTCGGGTTTAACCACAAGATGCTTCATCTTATCATATGAGGTCAAAGAATCATAAACCTCATTAATTGTGAGAGGGTCGTGGTTATATAAAATCGTGTCTCTAAAGGTTGAATAAGACAGGGGCAATGAACAAAGTAGAATCAACCCTAGATCTTGCTTATCATATTGAACCTCTATGGCCTCCAAGTTTGAGAGAATTTCTTTAAACACTATTAAGTTTTTGCGCATAGACACACCTTCCTCGAAACGATGAGCATAAAGACGCTGCTTCGCATGCAACTTGCTGGTTAGAGTTTTTGACATACATACTTGTTCCAGCCTCTTTCATAATGCAACGGTGATCTTTTCTTTCATCACATCCTGTAAAATTTCGTTAGAAAAATGCAGATGTAATTGTGTTAATGCCTGTCGATCCTTACACTTCATCTCTTCATCCGTTAATGTCGAAGACATCTTGTCTATCCCTAGCAGGGCATCCTCCAGATCCATCTGTGCAAGAACTGCTTGCATCTTAATCTGCCACAACGTAAATTTGGTGTTGCGATCCAACAGTAGAATTTCATACTTTAAAGACGCCATTACCGTGATCAAGATGAAAAATTGGGAAGCTCGGATACCAATTTGTAAAAAAAATAAATAGAATGTCGGTAATGGAAATATATCGTAAAGAAAAGAGAAATAAAAATAAAGAACATACAGATTTTTACGTGGGAACCCTTCGGAAAAAAAACCACGGGCAGAGGGGAAAAAAATTCACTATGTCGAATTCAAATGTTTACAAGAGGAATAGACTATTTCTATATATAGGCTTGTAAAACCATATTCTAATAAGAGTGTAATAAGATTGGAACACCTTATTCTAATTAATATCAAATAGATGGAGTTTAATAAGGTTTAAAAACCTTATTCTAAAATACAATAAAAGAATTACAGTTCTATATGGATTTTACTTTTATTTTATTTTACCACTGTATTTTATTTAAATAAGGATTCCTGTCACTTAATTCTAACAATAGATATTTTTTTAAATTTGCAAGTCATTAATTTTTCTAATTAGCATATTTAACTAATATGGTAATTTGTTATGGACAAGGTGAGTACCACATCTTGAGAGAATGTGTCCATGGTCCAATCTACTGGCCAGGCGAACATCCTTTCCCATTTTTGAATGCCACGAGATTTGGAACGACTATATTGATTAGGATGTTTGAGCTTAGGGTCGACTTGATATCTGCCTCGTTGAGAGGTGGCACCCAGAGACCCACATATTTCATTAGCCATGTGGGTAGTGCACCATCACCTTAGAAGATGTTGCATTGCAACTTAGGCACCCTGTAACAACTTGTTTTTGAGTCAAATCGGAACAGTGGTTTCGAGACCACAAATTCAAGGTCAAAATATTTATTTTATTATTTTAATAAGGTTCACAGCATGATAGAATTATTGTGTGAAAGTTTCGTTAAGAAATTTTACTGTTTAAATGCTTAATTCAGTAAAATGGACTAAATCGTGTAACGCGTAAAAGTTGTATTCTAATTGAAAGGTGTTTAATTGCTATGATTTATTAAATGAAAAGTCTTTATGTTGTAATTAGACCATAATTAAATTGAATAGACATTAAAGGGCATAATATCATGATTTTAGTGGTTTTTAATTAAGGTTAATATGGTAAAATGTTAAATAATGTTATAATAAATAAAACAAAGTTAATTTAGGCATTATTATCATCTACATGCACCGAAAATTGGAAGAAGAAGAAGTCAATATAGGGTTTCTTATTCGGCAAGCATAAATTCTTCAATTAAGTATGTAATTTGACTCAGTTTTTAATGATTTTTATGTTGTTGTAATCGTTGCTTTGTATTCTAGCTAGCCCGTGCCTTAATTTTTGAATTTGTTCATGATTTTGTGAAGTGCCATTGATGATTATTTGAGTTTTTACATGTTTGATGTTGAAATATGAAAATTTGATGATAGATTTTAATGTTTTGTAAAGTGATTTTTGACAAAAATGTCAAAAAAGGGATTAAATTGAGAAAATGTAAAATTATGTAAAATTCGGCTAGGCTTGGGTTTCACGAAAATTGAATGAATTTCGCTTAGAGACTAAATTGTGAAAAATGTAAAACATTGGGGGCAAATGTGCAATTTGCCAAAAATTAGGAAATATGGGCTTGATTGAATTGAATAACTATTCAATGGGTTAAATTTGATATATTCTAGATCAAGATAAGCAAATACTGAAACTAGATTGGGGAAAAAGAAAGGTTGGCAAATAGACGATAATTTTCATCCAAGCAACTCGAGGTAAGTTCGTATAATTAGAATCGAACTTTTATATATTTGAAAATATTTGAAATGAATGTTTGTGATTGAGTTGTAACACCCCTAACCCGAAACTGTCGCCGGAATAGGGTTAAGAGGCATTACCGAACAATTGGAACAAATCACATCCATTTCATGACACAAAGTCAATCGTCAATCAAACATAGTCAAATACAAGTATATTGTCCCTTATCGATGTCTACGAAACCTTAAACAAGTGTTAGAAGGAGGTCGGTACTAAACCTAACACTTACGAAAGTTTTCAAAAATTTAAACATTCTTCAACATTGTAAAAGTCACACGCCCGTGTGGGCCGGTCGTGTGCCTCACACGACCACCAGACACGCCCATGTGTCCAGGTCATGCCCAAACAGAGCATACATACTAACTTGTTCACACGGCCACCAGACACGCCCGTGTGCTATGGCCGTGTGAAATTAAGCTAGATACTGACTTGGTCACATGGCCACCATGCACGCCCGTGGGCCTCGACCTTGTAACCTGTTCAGACACACCTAGAAGTGACCCTTATACCACACGGCAGAGACACACACCCGTGTCTCTTGGCCATGTATGCAAAATAGGCCATTTGCAAGGCCAATTTGCCACCCATACAAGGGTCAACCAACAAGCTTCAAAGCAATATCAATTCATGCTTCTAAATGCATTCAAACATACCATTTTATTCACCAATTTAATCATCAACAATACCATCTACTTCCATACCTAATATCATCACAAATGAGTCCATTCAAAGTAAAATTACACATCTTAAAACATATATATATATATATATATATATATATCAAACATTCTGTAATCCATGCCATAATTCATCTTCAAACCACATCTTTCATCAACCACAAAATCATGAAATATACCAAATTCATAGCTCATTCATAAATTCAACATCATTTAACTTCCATGCCAAATCACATGGCAAGGATTAAACATTTCAAAACATACCATAAATTCTAGCCTATACATGCCATATTTCAACTATATACATCTTTCCAAAAGTACCAAAATAGATTGCCGATAGTGTGATTGAAATGCTGACGATCCCCGGATCCGAGCTAGCTTTACTGACACTGTAAAACAGAGAAACAAATTACACAGTAAGCTTTCAAAAGCTTTGTAAGTTCGTATCATAATACTTTATACCAAAACAAACCATCACATAGATTAAACCACAATCACATGTACCATACCATCCAAAGCTAATATGTTCAATTAACCTTCCATAAACTCATTCATAATTTCATCAACCACATAGGTTCCGAACGTGCCTTAGCCAACACTTAGTTTTTATCACTTTGCTACTCAATACTCATTGTTTCATTTCGATCAACTTTCGTTACCTCTTCGGTTCAACCACACACTTAGTGCCCAAATCATTAGCCGAAGCTTAACTAACATCGCACACTTAGTGCATCTATATCAAACTGATCTTAAATCGGTATCGCACACACAGTGCCAACCACAAAGCCGAAGCTTATATTATTTCGCACACATAGTGCTAATCATCTCGGTCACATTTCTGAATACGTACACTTAGTGCCATGTAACTCAAGCTCTCACATAGCATTCATAATTCAATAATATCATACCATTCATTTCATAACATTAAACATAGCTAAATACACGTATTATGTCCGAACTTACCTCGGACGTCGAAATATCAGAACCGATTAATCGAGCACTTTGTCTTTGCCTCGATCTCGATCCGAACCTCTCCTTTCTTGATCTAAATACATTCAAATTCAATCCATTCAATCACAATTCATTCAATTTAGTCCACACATACTTATTTAGGGCATTTTACAAAATAGGCCTCACGTTTTCACGTTTTGACACTTTAGTCCCTAATTCACAAAATCACAAAATACACATAATTTCACTTTACCCATGCCTAGCCTAATTCTCTCTATGTCCATACAAGTCCACACATTTGATTTATTTCACATTTTAGTCCTTCAATTTACACATTTCTCAATTACAACCAAATTGCTAAAATTCATCAAAACTCCAAAGACAACTATATTAATCAAACACATATCTCTCATTTTTCACCATCAAACATTCAAGAACTCACATGTTCATCAATCGTACATTTCAAAAACATTATCAACTCACAAAATTAAGACATGGGTTAACTAGAGCACAAAGCAACGATCACAAAAATGTAGAAAATTTTGAAAACCAAACAAATCTCTTACCTTAATCAAGCTCCAAACTAGCCGAACCCTAGTGTTTTTTTCTTTTATTTTCTTTGCTATTTTTGGCACCAAGATGAACAAGGATGATCACTTTCATGCTTTGTTTTCATGAAACACATATTATTATATTATTTACTATTTTATCCTTCAATTAATATTTAAGACATATAATCATCAAGGTCATATTTGTCCATTGCCACCCACTATCTTAAAACTTAGTTTAATTGCCTCATAAGGCCTCCCTATTATAAAGGCAACAACAATTAAGCACTTAACAATCAGCACACAACATTTTATACTTTATACGATTAAATCCTTTTTCATATTTCGACACAGTCAATAAAATTTCCACACAGAATTTTCACACAGGCTATATCACATATAATAAACACAGAAAATAATATTAGGATATTATTCTAACCTCGGATTTGTGGTCTCGAAACCACTGTTCTGACTAGGGTCTAAATCGGGTTGTTACATGAGTAATTGATATACTTGAAATACAAATGCCTTATTGATATAGTTTAATGGTTACAGAGCCTCGTTTGAACTGTATGAATTCATAGGATACGAGTGACATGTCACTAGGGTTACCGTTTTGGTCGAGCTTGTAACAACCCAAACCCGGCCCAAACACTATGGTCGAATCTGGATCGTTACGGGGAAAAATCTTTTTGAAACCGTTTCTAAACCCATTAAGCTTTGTTGAAAAAAAAACTTTTCGGATTGGATTATCTTGATTAAATCATACTTAGTGTTTATCTTAAAAAAAAAAAAATATTTAAGTCAAGTTATGAAACAAATTTCAACTGTGCCCGTTGGCATTTTAAAATATTTTCGTGTTTAATTGGAAAATGTGTAATCTAAGTTCAACAATAATAATATCCGAGTTTAAAATAATATCCAACATAAGAAAAAAAAAATAAATAAAGTATCAGGAGGCCTTATTACAACCAAATTAAATAAACCCAAAGTAAATAATTAAATAGAAATTAAAGTCATTTAAATTTAATTCCACTGCATGGCCACCTCGAGTCAACCCGGCTCCCCATCCGCGATCTAAGTGTCACCTGAAAAATATAAAGGAGAAGGTGAGTCACCAAGACTCAGTATGTAACCCTTCCCCCATTTTAAAGCATTTTCATACACATCAAATAACAATTAATACGCAGAATAATGTGTACCCAACCTAGCCAACCATACGCCATTGTCTACCCCGTTGTGGTACCAAACCACTGGTGGTGCCAAACCACTGGTGACATATAGTCATGTTGTGCTACCAAAGCACTGGTGTCCGTAGACACAAATCGGGTGATGGGGCCAACCCATCGTGTGATACCAAATCACTGGCAGACGATCCCGTATCTCAAGTGGGGCCAACCCACGGTGGTGTTAACCACAGGGATAAGTCGCTATTGAGGTACCAAACCTCTGGAGGTACCAAACCTCTGGTGACCGTAGTCACAGTGTGTTACCAAAACACTGGTGCCCGTCGGCACATTATCACTGCCCCCTCCACTCATCAACCCACATAATCAACAATCACACATATAGATTTATCATATGTATTATCACAACATGCTTCCCAAAAGCATAAAATAGCAATCATATGCACAGGTACTTACCTGGTTACCCCGTATACCGTTATGGTATTCAAGCCATTGCTACATACATCAAATTAGCAATCACATTACTTAGCATAATTTAATAAGTTAAATGGTGTGTATGTACACACCTGTTACCACGATAGCCTTAGATCCTGAAGTTAGTCAATCGGCCACACTCTAAGTCCTTGCCCCTATATTCGGCCAACTATCAAGGTTAGTATATGGGCCATTCGGCCAAACCAAAAGATTTAAAGGGATCATACTTTGTACCCGAATCCTTACCCAAATCACTTTGAGTACTAGCCTCAGCGTTCGATTTTGCGAACCTGGTTTACCAACTTCACTTAGTCAATTAATAGCACAAATAACCATAGCCTTCGGCTTTTAAATACTAATATAAGCCTTACCTACACTTACCAAATTCGGTTGGTAGAAGATGGAGCCTAGATCGCCTGATTCCAAATATCTCAGAGTCCCTACAACATTTCGGTTTAGACAAAAGATAGCCAAATATCAGTCTGTGCCGGACTCCTTTTTTTCCCATGCTTAAATCGACAGAATCATAAAAGAGAACAAAAAAAAAACCATTCGGCTATGCCCTTTCTTACCTTCTTTAAATCGATTGAAGACTAACTTCCGAAGAGCCTTATATTTCCTTTAGTATTCGGTTAACAATGCTGCCAAGGAGGAGTGTGAGATTCGGTTCTTCAAGGGGGTGTATTCGGCTATTGAAGGAAAGAAAATAATGGAGATGGGAGGGAAAAGAAGTTTCGGCTTAAGGGATTTGGGAGGCTGGAATAAAAATAAAAGAAGAATGAAGAAGGAGGGCTAGGGATTTCGGCAAGTAGAAAAATGAAGAAAAGAAAGAAAGGTGCTAGGTTGCTCCTTTTATAGACATTCGGCCCCCCCTCCTAGCAGCCTTGCCGTCCACACTACTCCACCAAGGAGTTCAAAATTCGGCCATTACCTAAAATTTCTCTTGGCCACACATTTGTATTAATTCAAAATAATTGAATTAATCTTCAAATAATCAATCAAATAATCCACTTAATCTAATAATATCCCTAATATACAAATAATATCCCTTTTAATAAAATCCTTAATATCCATATAATAATATCCTTTATTAATCAAATAAAACCCTTGATTATCCTTATAATATAATCCTTTTAAAAGCTCATATTATCTTCTAATAATATTAATAAAATAAAAGAGTTTGAAGAGAGAAAGTCTCCCCCCCTGTGCCGTCCAAATAAGTAACAAAAAGGGAACTCCGCGACTCGAACCCAGCTCCCCTTGTTCCCCCTTGTGGCGTCACATGTAGCTCTTAAGTGGGCTTACTTTGCCACTTAGTCTAGGCTCATTTTATGTCCAAATTATCCCCATTTATTCTTTTAACACCCTTCTGCTAAGGCTCCTTACCTTTTAAGTTAAAAACTGAATTTTCTACCAAATCGAACCAACACAAAGCCTTAAATTGATCATTATTATTCCATAAATAATGACACAACAGTTCATACATAAGAAAAATAATTTGTTTCCAAATAGCCCCGTTTTTGGGATGTTACAGTTCTACCCCCCTTAAAATAAATTTCGTCCCGAAATTCCTTGATCAAAACAGGTGAGGGTATTGTTGCCGCATCACATCCTCGGGCTCCCACGTGGCTTCCTCCAAACCGTGGTTCTGCCATAGTACTTTCACTAAGGGCACTGACTTCCTACGTAAAACCTTCACATCTCGATCCAAGATCTGAACTGGTTCTTCTTCGAAAGATAAGTCCGCATCCACCTTGATCTCTGCCACTGGCACAACGTGCGATGGGTCTGACCGATACCGTCTCAGCATTGATACGTGAAAGACGTCATGTATCTGACTCAGTTCTGCTGGCAACTCTAGCTGATAAGCTACCGGTCCCACTCGCTTTACAACTGTATATGGGCCAATGAACCTTGGGCTCAGCTTCCCTTTTCGCCCAAATCTCAACACCTTTTTCCAAGGCGACACCTTAAGAAAAACCTTGTCACCTACCTCATACTCCATCTCCTTGCGCTTCAAGTCAGCATAAGACTTCTGTCTATCCGATGCTTCCTTAAGACGATCCCGAATCGCCCTAACCTTGTCCTCGGTTTCTGCCACCAAATCTGGACCCAAGACTTGTCTTTCACCTAACTCCGTCCAACATGTAGGAGTACGGCATTTCCGTCCATACAATGCTTCGTATGGTGCCATCTGGATACTCGCTTGATAGCTATTGTTGTAGGCAAATTCCGCTAATGGTAGAAATTCTTCCCAACTACCTCGGAACTCCAAGACACAACCTCTCAGCATATCCTCCAAAATCTGTATCACTCTCTCTGATTGTCCATCGGACTGTGGATGAAAGGCTGTACTGAAATCCAACCGTGTACCCAAAGCTTGATGCAATGCTTTCCAAAACCTCGACGTGAACCTCGGATCCCTATCCGAGATAATCGATACTGGCACACCATGCAATCTGACTATCTCAGCCACATATAATCTTGCTAGCTTCTGGAGTGAATAATCCATTCTTACAGGTACGAAGTGAGCTGACTTGGTTAACCGGTCCACAATCACCCAAACTGCGTCCTTCTTGCTGGGCGTAAGGGGTAGCCCACTAACGAAATCCATAGTGATCCGTTCCCACTTCCATTGAGGGATCTTTACCGGTTGAAGTAGCCCTGATGGCAACTGATGTTCAGCCTTAACCTGTTGACATGTCAAGCATCTTCCTACAAATTCCGTTACTTCACGCTTCAACCCAGGCCACCAAAACTGCTTCCGCAAATCCCCATACATCTTGTTTCCTCCCGGATGCATAGCATATGGGCTGCTATGAGCATCTTGGAGAATTTTCCGCCTCAACTCCACATCTTTTGGCATACATGCTCGCCCTTGAAAACATAGCACTCCATCACTAGATAGACTGTACCCTTCCAAACCACCATCCTGAACTTGCATTCTCTTAGCATTTAACCCTTCGTCCACTAACTGCTTGTCCTTAATCTCCTCGATCCATGTCGGCTTAACTTGAAGTTCTGCCAAGAGACTCCCATCGTCATATAGACTCAGCCGAGCAAACATCGCTCTTAAGTCCGTCACAACCTTCCGGCTCAACGCGTCAGCTACTACGTTAGCCTTACCTGGATGGTATTCGATTGAACAATCGTAATCCTTTAATAGTTCAATCCACCGACGTTGTCTCAGATTCAGATCCTTCTGAGTCAAAAGATACCTCAAACTCTTATGATCCGTGTAGACTATCGACTTCTCCCCATAAAGGTAGTGTCTCCATATCTTCAGTGCGAAAACGACTGCGGCTAACTCCAAGTCGTGAGTTGGGTAGTTCAATTCGTGTGGTCTTAACTGACGGGACGCATAGGCTACAACCTTTCCTTCTTGCATTAACACACATCCCAGACCAGTATGGGATGCATCGCAATAGACAGTAAACAACCTTCCCGCTTCAGGCTGTACCAAAACTGGAGCTTCCGTCAAAATTTTCCTTAGCTTATCAAAGCTTTCTTGCTGCTTCTCCGTCCATACAAATGAAACATCTTTTCTTAGCAGCTTCGTCAATGGTGCTGCGATTAAAGAAAATCCTTCTACGAATCTCCGATAGTACCCCGCTAGCCCCAGAAAACTTCGGATTTCCGCCACTGACCTAGGCGGTTTCCAATCCAATACCGCTTCAATCTTGCGAGGGTCCACCCTAATTCCTTCCGCCGACACTACGTGACCTAAGAAAGCTACTTCTCTTAGCCAAAATTCGCACTTACTGAATTTGGCATATAATTGCTTCTCCCTTAGTACTTGCAACACTATTCGTAAATGCTTGTCATGCTCTTCCTCCGTCTTAGAGTACACCAGGATGTCGTCAATGAATACTACGACGAACTGGTCCAGGTACTGCTGAAATACTCTGTTCATCAAGTCCATAAATGCCGCCGGCGCGTTGGTCAACCCGAATGGCATTACCAGAAACTCGTAATGTCCATACCGAGTTCTGAACGCCGTCTTGTGAACATCAACTTCCTTCACCTTCAATTGATGGTAACCCGACCTAAGGTCTATCTTCGAGAACACCGAGGCACCCTTCAGTTGATCGAACAAGTCGTCAATCCGAGGCAACGGATACTTGTTCTTGATCGTTAACTTGTTCAACTGACGGTAGTCGATGCACATCCGCATGGACCCGTCCTTCTTCTTGACAAACAGCACAGGTGCTCCCCACGGGGATATGCTTGGTCGAATGAACCCTCTATCCAAGAGCTCCTGAATTTGAGCCTTTAGCTCCACTAATTCCTTAGGTGCCATTCGATATGGTGCTATAGACACAGGTGCCGTTCCGGGTAGCAAGTCTATACCGAATTCGACTTCCCGATCTGGAGGCAAACCTGGAAGTTCTTCCGGGAATACGTCAGCAAATTCCCCAACCGTTCGAACCTCAACTACTGACTCCTTAGCTTCCAGAGCACAGATCCTAACCAAATATGCCTCGCAACCTTTCTTGACCATTCTTTCGGCCTTCAAGGCCGACACCACATTGGATAGGTAATTCCTTCTATCACCTATCATAACCACTTCATCACCCTCAGCCGTCTTAAGCACCATGCGCTTAGCCGCGCAATCCAAATTCGCCTGATACTTAACCAACCAGTCCATTCCAAGGATCAAATCGAACTCTCCGAAAGGTAGTTCCATCAGATCGGCTACAAATACGACCCCTTGGAGTTCTAGGGGTACACCTCTATAAAGTTTGTCTACTACTACAGAGTGTCCTAGGGGGCTTAGCACAGTCATCTTCCTAAGAGTAGTCTCAGAGTCTAGGTCCATAGTCCCTACCACACTACTAGCAATGTACGAGTGCGTCGAACCCACATCAATCAATGCAACATAAGGTAAACCAAATATTAGAAACGTACCGGTTATGACGTCCGGTGCGTCTCCCTCCTCGCGACGCCTCGCTGCATAGACTAAGCCAGGCTGCCTAGCCTCTGTGTTACCCGAACCTCTGCCCTGAATTCCACGACCTCGGTTGGAACCATTGTTTCCTCTGCCATTACCCCGACCCCTCTGCGGTGGTCCAACATTTCTGCCCTGAGCGCGATTCTGACCTTCTGGCTGATCCTTAGCTACCTTTTGAGGACAGTCCCTTACCCGATGCTCCAAAGACCCACACTCAAAACAACCTTTGTTACCGGTCCAACAACTCCCCCAATGGGTTTTTCCACAGCGGTTGCACTGAGTTGGCCTTTGATTAGTAGTCGTGGGCCTACGGTCTGATTTGGCCCACTCTGCCTAGCCCGCTTCTGAGCATTAGCGCTACCCGATCCAGCTGACCCAAAACCTCTCTTTTGGTTATTCTTACTATAGTTTTGTCTCACAGTCTCCTTAATCCCTTCGGCCACCTTGGCCTTCTCCACTAGGGACGAGAACTCACGAACCTGCTGCGGGGCGATTAGCAATCTCAGATCATCTCTGAGCCCGTCCTCAAAGCGGACACAGCGCTCATGTTCGGTGGCTACGATTCCTCTGGCATACCTACTCAGCCTTAAAAACTCCGCCTCATACTCGGCCACCGACTTAGTTCCTTGCACTAGACCTAGGAAGGCTTTCCTTTGGGCATCAGTGTAACTAGTGCCCACATACTTCTTCTGAAAGGCCGTCTTAAAATAGTCCCACGTGAGATCATCAGCCGCGGCTCCATCCCGGACTGTCAGCCACCACTGGTACGCCTCATCCTTTAAAAGCGACACCGCCCCTTTCAGCTTCTCCTCCTCAGTCAGGTCGAGATCATCCATAACCCTTTCCGTAGATTCCAGCCAATATTCTGCAGCACTGGGCGCACTCCTGAGACACCACGGAATACCTCGGCCCCGTTAGACCGTATTCGCTCGGGAACAGACTTCCGAGCTCCCAAATTCCCACCAGCCCCGGCCACCATCTCCAACACTCGCAAAACAGCTTGCGACACAGCCTCACCACCGGTCTGGTCCTGCTCCTCAGCCCTGAAAGTAGGAGGTGGTGGTGGCGGTGGTACCTCGTTTTCCGAACCTTGACCTGACCTGACGGGTTCAGACACCGTCATTCTACCCCTACCGCGTCCACGACGTCCACGTCCTCTAGAACTCATTCTATCTACTGCGCTTTAATCTGATTAAGAAAATTTTATGTGTTAGCATTTGTTTCACTTTCTTATTCGCGAAGACATTTTATGAACAGAATTTAATTAGGGATTCTTTCGAGCAAACAAGGTTTCAGTCTTCTATCCTAGTTCACACAAAAAGTTCATGCATCCATTCCTTAATGCTTTCCATACCTATTCACTCTTCGGACATTTCTGCCCATTTCTAACCCAGGGGTATTTTCGTCATTTTCCCTACAGGGGTATTTTCGTAAAGAAATTTTAAAACTTTAGTAAAGTAGGTCATCTGAAATTCCCAAAACTGGAGGATATTTATAAAAATTTGTAAAATCGTAATCGTTTTAAAACCAGGGGTATTTTGGTAATTTTGTCAATCAGGGGCAATTTTGTCATTTTGATAGATCAGGAATATTTTCGACAGTTGTAAAACTTCGAGGGTTCCTTTTTGAAAATGTTCCTTTTCAAATAGTAATGTTTGTAAAAATTTCTAAAACCAGGGTCATTTCGGTAATTTTGCAACTTGAGGGCGTTTTCGTAATTTTCCAAAACCAAAATATTTTGTTGATGATTTTCAAAGCTAAGTTGTTGAATATTTGTAAAATAGTTGGAATTTTTGAGCAAAACCATTGAACTAATATTTTATGAACCGAGGGCATTTTAGTAATTTTACCCCTAAGGGTATTTTTGTAATTTTCCACAAATCAAATTTTTCGAGGAAAAAGTTGTAAAAATGATGTTCTCTGATTTGAAAGAGTTATTGCAAAAGTTTTGAAAACATTAGGGTTCTTGTTGTTTCGTTCCTTTCAAAACATGGCTAATTCCCTTTTTGGGTTTTAATCATAGTGTTTAGCCTATGACCGAGCCCTTATGGTCAGGGTGAACCAAAGCTACGCACCAGGCAGGATTCGAGTGAAGAGGAGGTGGGTCACGCGGACCGCTTAAATACCAAGCTCTCACCGAACCTTTCTAGACATGCGCACAGAGGTTGCCACACCACTGAGCCCTCTGAGTTAGGGTGAACCGAAGCTACGCACCAGGTAGGATACCTGCGAAGAGGAGGTGAGTCACGAGGACTGCTTAAATACCAGGCTCTTCCGGATCCACTCCTAGACATGCGTACAGGGGTTACCACACCCTAGCTCACTGACTAAGTCATAGGTGGGTTAAGTTCCTTAAGTCTTATGCGTTGTTGTGTGTTTGAGTAATCTAGTCCTAGGGTCAAATCCTATAAGTCTATTCTACGTTCCATGCTTCCTACCCTTCTACAGAATATAATTCACAAAGAATGTTCAGAAGTACTTACCTGGGCGGATCGGTGCCGGAGACTCGGGCCATGCTGTTCAAAATCCAAAAATTATTTCATAAGGCCTTTTAAAACATTTTTGGGCCTTGGGCCCCCACAGCCGAGTTTTGAACTGGGCTCTGATACCAACTTTGTAACAACCCAAACCCGGCCCAAACACTATGGTCGAATCTGGATCGTTACGGGGAAAAATCTTTTTGAAACCGTTTCTAAACCCATTAAGCTTTGTTGAAAAAAAAACTTTTCGGATTGGATTATCTTGATTAAATCATACTTAGTGTTTATCTTAAAAAAAAAAAATATTTAAGTCAAGTTATGAAACAAATTTCAACTGTGCCCGTTGGCATTTTAAAATATTTTCGTGTTTAATTGGAAAATGTGTAATCTAAGTTCAACAATAATAATATCCGAGTTTAAAATAATATCCAACATAAGAAAAAAAAAATAAATAAAGTATCAGGAGGCCTTATTACAACCAAATTAAATAAACCCAAAGTAAATAATTAAATAGAAATTAAAGTCATTTAAATTTAATTCCACTGCATGGCCACCTCGAGTCAACCCGGCTCCCCATCCGCGATCTAAGTGTCACCTGAAAAATATAAAGGAGAAGGTGAGTCACCAAGACTCAGTATGTAACCCTTCCCCCATTTTAAAGCATTTTCATACACATCAAATAACAATTAATACGCAGAATAATGTGTACCCAACCTAGCCAACCATACGCCATTGTCTACCCCGTTGTGGTACCAAACCACTGGTGGTGCCAAACCACTGGTGACATATAGTCATGTTGTGCTACCAAAGCACTGGTGTCCGTAGACACAAATCGGGTGATGGGGCCAACCCATCGTGTGATACCAAATCACTGGCAGACGATCCCGTATCTCAAGTGGGGCCAACCCACGGTGGTGTTAACCACAGGGATAAGTCGCTATTGAGGTACCAAACCTCTGGAGGTACCAAACCTCTGGTGACCGTAGTCACAGTGTGTTACCAAAACACTGGTGCCCGTCGGCACATTATCACTGCCCCCTCCACTCATCAACCCACATAATCAACAATCACACATATAGATTTATCATATGTATTATCACAACATGCTTCCCAAAAGCATAAAATAGCAATCATATGCACAGGTACTTACCTGGTTACCCCGTATACCGTTATGGTATTCAAGCCATTGCTACATACATCAAATTAGCAATCACATTACTTAGCATAATTTAATAAGTTAAATGGTGTGTATGTACACACCTGTTACCACGATAGCCTTAGATCCTGAAGTTAGTCAATCGGCCACACTCTAAGTCCTTGCCCCTATATTCGGCCAACTATCAAGGTTAGTATATGGGCCATTCGGCCAAACCAAAAGATTTAAAGGGATCATACTTTGTACCCGAATCCTTACCCAAATCACTTTGAGTACTAGCCTCAGCGTTCGATTTTACGAACCTGGTTTACCAACTTCACTTAGTCAATTAATAGCACAAATAACCATAGCCTTCGGCTTTTAAATACTAATATAAGCCTTACCTACACTTACCAAATTCGGTTGGTAGAAGATGGAGCCTAGATCGCCTGATTCCAAATATCTCAGAGTCCCTACAACATTTCGGTTTAGACAAAAGATAGCCAAATATCAGTCTGTGCCGGACTCCTTTTTTTCCCATGCTTAAATCGACAGAATCATAAAAGAGAACAACAAAAAAAAACCATTCGGCTATGCCCTTTCTTACCTTCTTTAAATCGATTGAAGACTAACTTCCGAAGAGCCTTATATTTCCTTTAGTATTCGGTTAACAATGCTGCCAAGGAGGAGTGTGAGATTCGGTTCTTCAAGGGGGTGTATTCGGCTATTGAAGGAAAGAAAATAATGGAGATGGGAGGGAAAAGAAGTTTCGGCTTAAGGGATTTGGGAGGCTGGAATAAAAATAAAAGAAGAATGAAGAAGGAGGGCTAGGGATTTCGGCAAGTAGAAAAATGAAGAAAAGAAAGAAAGGTGCTAGGTTGCTCCTTTTATAGACATTCGGCCCCCCTCCTAGCAGCCTTGCCGTCCACACTACTCCACCAAGGAGTTCAAAATTCGGCCATTACCTAAAATTTCTCTTGGCCACACATTTGTATTAATTCAAAATAATTGAATTAATCTTCAAATAATCAATCAAATAATCCACTTAATCTAATAATATCCCTAATATACAAATAATATCCCTTTTAATAAAATCCTTAATATCCATATAATAATATCCTTTATTAATCAAATAAAACCCTTGATTATCCTTATAATATAATCCTTTTAAAAGCTCATATTATCTTCTAATAATATTAATAAAATAAAAGAGTTTGAAGAGAGAAAGTCTCCCCCCCTGTGCCGTCCAAATAAGTAACAAAAAGGGAACTCCGCGACTCGAACCCAGCTCCCCTTGTTCCCCCTTGTGGCGTCACATGTAGCTCTTAAGTGGGCTTACTTTGCCACTTAGTCTAGGCTCATTTTATGTCCAAATTATCCCCATTTATTCTTTTAACACCCTTCTGCTAAGGCTCCTTACCTTTTAAGTTAAAAACTGAATTTTCTACCAAATCGAACCAACACAAAGCCTTAAATTGATCATTATTATTCCATAAATAATGACACAACAGTTCATACATAAGAAAAATAATTTGTTTCCAAATAGCCCCGTTTTTGGGATGTTACAGAGCTTCTGCATTTGTTGCGGACTCACCAGAGCTCGTATAAGCTTACTGTTCAGCTCGTTAGAGCTTACCGTTTCAACTCGTATGAGCTTACTATTCAGGTCGATGGAGCTTACTGTTTCAGCTCAATAGAGCTTATTATTCATCAGCTTAATAGGAGTTTACCTATCATGGCTCAAAAGAGCATAAAATTCTGTTTATACGGATAAGTACTGTTATTGAATGGATTATTGGTTTTATGATTGAAAATGAAATGTTGAATGCTAGTTATATTGATTATTGAATTGTGATAGTGGATAATTTCATGTATTAACATGTCTAACCTATGGATGAATGCTTGTGATAGGCATTTGGAAATTGTATGGACTTTAGCTTAGTTCTTTGTATTGATTTGGTATAAATGGTAAGTTTAGTTCTAAATTATACGGGTTTACTAAGCTATAAAGCTTGCTATGTTTCTTTTTCTATGTTTTATAGAGGTTCGATATCTCGCTCGTTTCGGACAAGTCGAAGTTTTCCATCACAATATTCAATTTCTGTTTGGTACTTTTGAACTTGTGGATAATTGTAAATATGACGTGTATAGGCTAGTTTTAAAGATGATAAATATGGTTACTTGATATCATGGTTTTGGTATATTTTGTGTATGAGTTAAGCCATGTGATTTGGCTTATTTTGGTACTATGTTTCAGTTGTGTATAAGTGTTCAATTATGGTATATTTTGGCAAGAAATAGATGGAATGAAAATGTGCTAATAATGTCTTGATATGTATTTGACATATGAATGGATAATGCATGTTAATTAGGCATTTGAGTACTAAGTTGAATTGGTATAATATAGGTATGAAATGTTATGGAATGGTTGTCTATTGGGTTATGAAATGTTACCATTTATGCTTATGTTTGCTTGTGAAAATAGGGTGGAAAAATGGCTTTGCAAATAGCCTATTTTTGTCCACACGGGCAGGGACACGGGCGTGTGTCTCAGCCATCTGTGACACACGGTCATGTTACACGGCCGTGTGTCCCCTGATGTTGAAATGGAATTAAAGTCAATTTGCTCCACATGGCCTCACACATGGGCGTGTGACCGATCGTGTGGTACAAGTCAGTATATCCTCCTAAATGGCACACGGCCTAGCACACGGGCGTGTGACTTGGCTGTGTTGATAAGTCAATATACCCTACAGTTTTGGCACAGCTTGAACACGGGCGTGTGTGCCCATTTTGAAGGGAACACAGGCTAGACACAAGGGTGTGTGGTTGGCCGCGTGATCCAAGTCAGTATCCTCTCCAATTTTCACACGGCCTGGCACATGGGCGTGTCCTCGGGCTTGTGACATAAGTTAGTATGTATGCCCTGTTTTCACACGATCTAAGAGAGCGTATCTACTAGCCGTGTGAGGCACACGACTTGTTCACATGGGCATGTGATACTTGAAATGTTGAAATTTTCTAAGTTTCCAAAATTTTCATATGTTACCGATTTAGTCCCGAATGCATAATTTAAGCTTTGTATGCTCGATTTAAGTACATATTGAATGTGAATGAATAATATTTATTGAAATGAGATGATATTTGATAAATGATTGTTTTGAATTAAGTTACAAGTCCGATAATGCTCTTAACCTATTTCGGCGACGGTTATGGGTTAGGGGTGTTACACACCCAGTTGACGGTGCTGAGGTCATAGGTTTAGGTAAAGTAATCAAACTTGAGTTGCTTTGCTATCAATTGCTTGGACGATCGACGGGTGATGGTGTTACTAAGTTTACCAGTTTGGAATTTTCCTAATTAAATAAAAATTTCAAAACTTTATTAAGTAGTACCAAACTCATGTAATAATAAAGTTCACTTGATGTACTTGCCTCTGTTGGTTGATTTTCAAGCTGTCTGTTTGTAGAGTTGGG
This sequence comes from Gossypium australe, assembly GCA_005393395.2. Taxonomy (NCBI): domain Eukaryota; kingdom Viridiplantae; phylum Streptophyta; class Magnoliopsida; order Malvales; family Malvaceae; genus Gossypium; species Gossypium australe. Next base: position 145,675,162 of record CM016616.1, on the reverse strand, counting down.
GTTCAGCAATAGTAGCAATGTTGTACCATGATCTTTTTTGGGCGACAAAGAACAATACAGGAGATATAGGTGGGTGCTTGCTGATGGAAAATCAAATTTGGAAAACGCAATGAAAAATAAATTTAGGGAAAAACCAGAGTTTATTTTTTTTTCAAAACAAGAACTTGGTTGTGATATCTAAAGTAATAAACACTTAATCAAAATTGTACCTTTTTGATTCATCTAGGATGAACGTTTTGACGGAGAAGTCTTTTTCGCTATCCCCAAGCTCACGTTTTTCGTCTGTGGGCTCGCTTCGAATCAGAAAATTTTTCACAAAAATTACCAATAGAATAATTTTGTAATTTCTCGAAAATTCTGGGCCAAGTTGTAAATAAGAAAAATTTTTAAAATAATCTCTTCAAATAATTTCCTCTCTACAACTTTCTCTTTAATTCAAGTGTGTAAATAATGATCGAAGACGCTTTTTATATAAGGAGAGTTCAGAGAGTGTAACTGCAAATTTAACTTAATCATTTAATATTAAATTAATATAATATTTGTCAAGATAAATATTAGATTAAATTTGTAACCACTCAAACTGGACCTAGATGTTACAGCCCAATCCAAGCGATTACATGGGCCATAAAAATGGCGAAAACCTTGAGTTGAAAAAATGGATCTAATTTTCGAAAACGCGCTCTAGTATTCCCTTTTTATACATTGTAGTAAAAACATTACTTTGAAGGAAGACTTACTTATCATTGTAAAGCATTGTTTTGATCATAATAAATTATTTGATTAATTAAGTTTGCAGAAAGCTGATTTTTTTAAGAAAACCATTAAAATGTTTAATCCATATAAAAAAATCCATGCAAAAACATTCAATGTCCATAGTTTTAAAAACAAAATATCTCATGCCACAATTTAATAATTTTCCACAAAATAAAATCCAAAATATAATCAGAAAGTCCATCAAAGTCCCAAATCATCTTAAAACCCTATAACCAAGAAGCCATTATTTCGAGAGCCTCTCCAATAATCGATTCTGAGTCCTTGTTACGAGGATTACCTGAGACACACGAGTAATATGGGTGAGCTTTAAAAGGTTCAAAGTGAGAACGATACAAATATATACACATACAATATGACTACATTTCAACACATCGAATAATACATCCAAAACAATATATATACATTTTTCATAGAAATCAATATTACATATAAAAGAACATATCGAGACATGCTTTTGTAATAATGCACATTTTGAATAATTTCCTACCTATCTTTGCTAAACACCAATATCGAGTTCCCCAGAACTCATCCATCCAATAACACACCATTTGTGGACAAGCTACCACATCAACGCCGAAAACGGCGACATATCACATTGTGGACAAGCCACCACATAATTGACGATAAACGACCATATAATTGCAGATAAACTGCCACATATCTTCCTCCTTTCACAAATCCCACCCCATGCATATGATATGACCATTTTCTCATTTTAATCTATTCACGTTAACATGTTGTAAACATGCTTTACACATAGGATCACATATCACATGGTCATATTCATATTTTTATATTCACGTAACGAAATCATAACGATAACACACAAGTCATACATCATATGTCATGAGAATGAGATCTACACATAGATGCAATTTTCACAAACATCACAATCACATAATATCATCACATCAGACAATATACTTTTTTAAAAACAACGGATAGGGTTACTTACTTGGGTTTCCTAATGATGGGGTTTTCAACCCTATTTATGAGTACTTAGTGTACCAACGCATAAACAATTATTAACATACTAATATAATAAAAATAAACACTTATCGCGTGACATAAGTTAAAGTTCTCACACCTTATTGTAGATCTAAATCGTACGCTCCCTTTGTAGAGGTCTCACTTGGATCTAGTTCCAATCACAAATCTAATCACATGAATATCTATTTTTAGTCATGATGTAATGAAAAACAAGTTCTTTAATATAAGATCTAATGCAGGAAATCTCACTAATATTTTCCCTTAGTTTGAATGCTTGGATCCGTTACTCTCACAATGTCACACTATTGGTTTCCCGGAGGGTTGTTGTTCGGTTCTCCAAAACACATGGAGATTGAAAGTTAATCTCAAGAAATCATTTATAGTTGAGTCATTATTTGAGAAGGAGGGAAAAAAAAGGAAATATGATGGTTCCATCACTTTGCACAACTTATGTAACACCCCAAACCCAGCCTAGATGTTATGACCGAATCTGGCGATGTCACATTGAAGTGTTTTTCGAAAACATAGTTTCATTGGAAAACCCATTCTATTATTAAATCTCGATTATGATCTTAACGGAAATTTAAAGGTATCCTATTCATTTAAAACTTCAGTTGTTTTTAGCAGAATATTAATAATATTAATCATATTGGTTTGTTACTATACTTTAAAACAGTGTTTGATGCGGAAGCTCTCATATTATGTTACGAAAACGTAGTGTTTTGAAAAACATTTATCTTTTGAAAATCCGCGTCCTACTACTCTCAGATGTGAAGTAAAATGAGTAAAATCCCCAAATTAAAAGTTAAAATTTAAAGAGGCCTTATTACATAACAAATACCCAAATTAAATTTGTTGGAAACAAAACTCAAATATAAAATCAGGTGCGATTGTGTGGCCACCTCCGAATCCCTCGCAGCACCGACCTACCTAAGACTAGGGTTTACCTGTACAGATAAATAGAGGGGTGACTTTACGAAAACTTAGTGTGTAACCCCATATAAGCAAAATGGCCAATTAGGTCGTAGGCAAGTGCAGACTGGGCCTAAGCGCAAACCAATAACAGTTCAGTTCAATTGGGCCTTTGTTGTAACATCTTGGAATTAGGGGTTCTGTATTTTATGCAATTCTAAGTGTTTGGCTTGTTTAGTATGTTATTTTGGTATGTTTGGGGGCCCTGGAGAGGCTCGAGTTTGAGCCAATGCTTTAGAAAAATTTTGATTTTTGGGCACTTTAGGGGGGAGAGCTGGTTGAAGCAGCCTTTAAAAATATTTTCTAGTGTTTGTTGACACAAGAAGGAGTGTGGTAGAGTGGCAAGTAACGCCACTTAAGGAGCACGGAAGTGGCGTCACAAAGGAGCAGAAGGGGGAAGGAGTTCGAGTCTCAACTTCAGGATGTGGAACTTTATTTTTATGCTCAAGATGGTGGAGTGTTGGCTTTCGGCTGGGACTCTTCAAGGAGGTTGTGGAATGAGTCAACAGGTTCAAAATGGGTGGATGTGAGAGCTTGAAGAATTTTGAATCGGTCAAGCCAATTCAAATTGGTGATGGGGAGTGAAGCTAGGAGCAAATCAAGGGATTTGAAGTGAAGGGGAGGTATTGGCCGAATGTAGGGGTCTTGGAGGGGAGAATTTCGGTTTAGTTGCTAGAGGTGTATGCCGAAATTCTCATTAGTCTTAGGTTCTTCCCATTTTGGTATTTTCGGTCAGAGGAAGTGAGAGTTGTGCCTTTTTGTTTCTTGTACAATTTGATTTGCATATTAGGTCATAAGTGAGGGGGAGAGTGCCGTACCTTCGGGTTTTCATTTGAGAGAATTTGACCTTTTTGCTTCTTGGCAGAGAGTATTTTTCTTTCACGTTTTGTGTTGCTCCCATTTCATCTTGCCGAATCTTAAGCACTCTAGTAGCTTTTCTCCTTCTCTTCTTCTTTGCTCTTTTCTCTTAAACTCCATAACCGAACCTCTATTTCCCATTTCTTATCATTCGTGTTCTCTCCATAACCAAACCATTTTGCTTACTGTTAGCCAAATCTCTCGTCATTATCTTCCCTTCCTATTCTTCTTTTTGTTCTACATTCTTTTCACAATAGCCGAACCTCAGCCTAACCATTTGCTTTTCCTTTTCATCTTGTTTCTTCTTGTTTTCTTCTCATAGCTGAAATCTTAAAGAAGCTTCTTATCATCCTTGTATTCTCTTCTGAAGCCGGATAATCCCTTTGGTCTCTAGTGAATCAGATTCACTTTGTTGGTTTGATTGTTGAAGGTAATGTTCATCTTTTCATAAAAGCTGAATTTTTTTTCTCCTTCTATTTCTTTCGGCTTCTTTCTCTTTTCTTTTCTGCTCCTCTATCTCCTTCTTCAGTAACCGAATCTCTGTTCTTTTTCATCTTGAATCGGTGCTACTCGTATAGCCTAGGGCGTGAAGGGCTATTTTGTTTTCTCTCTGCCGAATCTACTTTGGTTTTTCACCACCATTATCATCGCAAGGTAACTGTGTGCAATATCTTTTCCTTCTCTAAGTTTTCTTTTAAGCCGAATACTCAAGGGAAATCTTTGACTGTTAGACCAAATCTTTACTTCTTTCGAAACTCATCTCTGATTTGAGAACGAATCAGTTGTTGTGCGGTTCATCATTTATCAAGGTAAGAAGTCATTTCTTTTCGAGCTTTCTACTATTATTTCCTTTGCGTTGCAGTCGGCCTTAACCGAATTTTCTTATTAGTCAATCAGTATTACTCTTTGAGTACTGATCAAGGCTCTCTTCATGGATGCGAGTGCCAGTCAAACTAAGAAGGGAAGTGGACCCGTAGTCTCTGCCCCTAAGTTTAAAAGACGTGCTGTGTCGGTAGTTCAAGACTTCCCGCCGGGGTGTGGTAGAGAGCCGAAGACTGCCTGGGATAGGCAAATCGTTGTTATCCCTGCTAGTAAGAGTGTCGATGTAGAGAGTCTAGTTTTACGAATAATCAGGTGCATAATGCTCACACTTTTCTTTATTGTTTTGCGTACATAATTGTGATGGCTGAAAGCCGAAATGACTGTATAAACAGTCGAGATACCCTTGTGGGTAAGGTCGAAGACACCAGGTAAGTACCGTTAAAATTGCCTTTCATATAATATGATTATGTATGACTTGATTAACTACTGTACATGGATAATATGTTTGCATCGGGTTTTGGGATGTGAACGAAAGGGGAAGTGTGATTCAGTGACTATTGTCACAGTGGTCTGGGACCACAGTGGTTTGGAACCACGTATACATATGTTTATTAGTGACTTGTCTCAATGGTCTGGGACCACAGTGGGTTGGCCCCACGTTTATATATTATGTGACTCTGTCACAAGTGGTCTGGGACCATAGTGGTTTGGAACCATAGTGGCTTGATGCCACGGGTGTTTGGCTGATTCAGGTGACCCAGAGGATAGAAAACTAGGTTGGGCTGGGCTGCATTGCATTCATTTTTACTATGCTATATTGTGTGGGCTAAGGCCCAATGTGCATCTGTGGGCTTAAGGCCCAGACTGCGTTATAAGGGGAACTACACACTGAGTCTCGGTGACTCACCCCTCTACTTATTTTTGTTGGTAATCCCTAGATCACGGATTTGGAGCCGAGGTAGACTTGAGGTAGCCATGCAATATTTTTCTCGTAAATTCATTTTCTTTATTTAAACTTATTTTTATTAGGATTTTGCTATGTAATAAGGCCTCCTATTCTTTAATTTGGGTTTTGGATTTTATGCTGTATAACATTTCTTATGAGATGCTGAATATGGAGCTTTCTAAAATAACAAACTAAATAATCATGTTTTTCAAGTGTTAAGAAAAGATGGCAAGCGATTAATTAACTAAATTCAAAATTTTTTCCTTAAACCTACAAACTCTAATTCCAAAATATCACGTTTCGGAATGCCACTAATTTTTGGTTTTCGTATCACAAAACCCGATTTCGTATCATAAACAACATTTCCCTGTGACATACCAGATCCGGTCGTGACGTTTAGGCTGGGTTTGGGGTGTTACGTTAGCCCATTACAGTATCAGTATCAGTGTGAGCCTTAGCCTATAACAGTGATAGTAACAGTTCAGGCATGCAATCAGAAATCCTACCCAACCAGCCTCTACAATCTACTCCGTCCAGCCCAACACTCCATGTGGTAAAATCAACCCACCCATCCTTACACTCCAAAAATTAGCACCGGTTGTGGTACTAAATAGTATTTGCAGTAGAGCTACCAGTACAGTACACTTCCTCTAATCATAATAATCCCTTCCTGTGCAACATATCACACATGTATGCAACATATATATCGTGGCGTGCTCATATACAGTCATACATAACATAAGGCATACAGTCATTTTATATCATAGGGGCATAACAGTCATTTTAAGTCATAGGGGCATAATAGTCATTTCATATCAGTTTGGGGGTCTAGATATACTTATTGACCCATCAGTAGGTCTACAGTCGTCTTGGGTGACACGTGCAACCTTTACAATCAAACAGTGAAAATGGGCCCAAGGCCCATAATGCGGCCCATACGCCTGTGTGGCCCACATAGCCCAGAATTGGTCTCGGTCATGAAAATAACACAGTTTGGCCCAATATTCTCCACACGTTCGTGTGGTTTACCCGTGTGGGGCCTACAAACCCTTTGGGCCCACACAACCCATTTTGGCCCAAAATGGCCTAATACCACGAAATCACTTAGGGTGGCCCCGATAGTCTAACACCTACGTTTTATGCGTTCAGAGTACCACATGAGCGAGCACACGCTCGTGTAGCTTCAATTGTCATATTTTTTAGCTTTTGCCGATTTACAATTTGGGTAGTGTTTACACACTTTTCGGCATTTCACTGATATTGTTTATGGAGTACTGCTACACACCTGGGTTCTATTGCTGAGAAAATTGCCTACGCCTTTGAAACCTACACTTGACCAACAATCCCCAATTATTCATTTAAGCAGTTACTCAGTCGAATACACACAAGTTATCCCAATTGTTATACTCACAATAACTTACATTTGATCGAGAAAAGCGGGAAGATTCGCCTACCCAAACGTTAATTACGAACCATCTATCGTTCGAAAAGTTCCTAGGCACAAACTGAAAATGGGTAAGCACTTAATCAACGAGCAACAAGATAACACCATACTATTACACTTACCAACAACGCGAGGAAGAGAACCAACTTCAAAGTGCAAGACTTAACAGCAAGTAAAGAATGCTTACCAAAAAATAGAGATGGTGATCGCTGAAATCAGAGCTTTAAAATTTATAAAACGAATGATCAAACCTGGAAACTAACTCTGACAACGATTAAAGGCAAGTGTACCTATCGAATAGTAGTATAGCTTAGGCAAGACCGGATTGTCAAACCCAAAGGAACTAAAAGTACTAATACTAACTTTCTTTTTATTATTTAGCCTAACATAAAGTGAAGTTGCTTTAATCTAAATTAACGACTACTAAGCTAAAGACGCAAAGACAAAAAGAATGAATTGGGAAATAACTAGAAGAAAAACTCAGTTGATCACGATGATACCCTCAGGAAGAATCCATCTAGACTTCACTTGTTATTTAACACTGAACTATATGATTTATTCACTTAATTTGATCCGTAGGACTCCCTAACGTATATTAAACCCTCTCTCGAGGTGAATAACGTCTAACCCTAGGTTAATTAGTGGAACTCTCGCTCTCTTATAATAACCCCCTAGAATAGCAGTAAATCGATCTATGGATATCCCATATTAGGTTTCACCCTAATCCGGCAAAATCTCATAACCCTATCTCTAGGCGTTCGATCAACTCTGCTTAATTATGCTAGATCTATTCTTAAGCAGGGTCTATTCCCCCTCCACCTAAGCACATCAGATTTAGATTAAGCATGCATAATTAAGAACAAACAAGTATTTATCATATAATTCAGGAAACAATAACAAGATTCATCTAGGTTTCATCCCCTTCAGGTATCTGAGGGGTTTAGTTTATAACAAATAAAGAAAACATCCCAAGAGAAAAGATAAAACAAAACATAAGAAATCCCTAAAACTCCCTGAAGGAATTGAAGGAGAAATTCACCATCTTGAGTAGAATTCCGGCTTCTTGGGATGGATCAACTGGCTAATTTCAAGTAATTCCCTCAACTCTGATCTTTCTAGCTTGGCTCTTTGGCCTAGCTCAACGCCCGTTCCGGCTTCTGCCGAACTCCCCCTTTCAAGTTGCCCCCTTGGGTGTTCATATAGACTTTGAGATGCCTTACTTGGCCCCTAAGTATCCTAATTTAAGTAGAATTCCTACTAGGGTGTTTGGATAGGCTTTGGAATGTGTTTCTTTGCCTCCAAGTATCCTTTCCCGAATGAAATTACTCTTTCCAGCGACAGGGACACGGCCATGGCACACGCCCATGTGAATCGTGGCCAGGCCGTGTTCGGACTTTTAATGAAGCAGGACCGTGTGGTCTTTGGGCCAGGCCGTGTCGATTTCTCTCTTGGCCCAATTTGGTCCATTTTAAGCTCGTTTCTCGTTCTTTTCATCCTTGGGTGCTTTCCTGTGTATTAAATATAAAAAGAAAGGATTAAGAGCACCTTTTTACATAAATCAAAGGATAAATCATCCAAAAGTATGCTAAATGTGGGATTAAAATATGTTACTTTTATAGTTTATCAAATACCCCCACACTTAAGCTTTTGCTTGTCCTCAAACAAAATTCTCAACTTACAATTAAAATGAACTTCCCTGATTCATAACATTCATCAATAGTGTTTCATCATAATTCAAAGATAATTCATACATGGATAATTCAACTCAAAGAGTCTTAAAGATTCAAACAATCTAAGTCATAGTTTTTATAGTATGAAAACATAGGTGTTTCCCCTTACCTGAATAATTACCTCTGATTCAAAATTGACAAGAGTTGACATCCTCACTAAAGATTCACTCAAATCACTCAAAGTGTTTAAGGTTCAAAATTAAGCACTCAATAAGTCGAACATGAAAATTTAATCCCATAGGCCTGCCTGAAAATCAAATCTCCACCACTGTAAGATGAGATGATACACAAATCAAAAGGTCTTTAACAGGGTTATATCGGGGTTTAGGTTAAGGGTGTGGATAAAGGCTGAATTAGAAGGTTAGTATCGAGATTGAATTGACGAGTACCTTCCTAAAAATTACCAAAATTATAATTACATCAACTGAAAAGTAATGATCCTACTAACACGAGCTTTTCTTTTGGAGAATAAACTTTTAACTGTATAAGCTCACTTACTAATACTGAATGTACTTCGATTTTTTTTGAAGAACAAACTTATCAATAATAATGGATGAATTCCAGTCATAATATAATTGGTGACTAATCAAATCAAATCTCGATTAAAGGGTAGTCAAAAAGAAGGGTGATAATAAATACAAAGGGTTTTGGGTTATTAGTAGGTGAGTCAATAAAAAGGGTTGTTAGGATCAACGGGGTTCACTATAGGTTAATTTGTGAAGGTTAGGCTTTTTAGTGGAGTGAGTGGGTTAAAACCTAGGTGTTATCATCTCTGTATATCAAATCATAAATGTGGTCTCAACATGTATAAACGAGGCAAGTTCTAGAATAACAGTTCATAGTGACACACTCATAATCAATAAAGTGAGCACGAAAAAGAATATATGCTCTATAAGGCTCAAAATCTCACAAAGATTATGGGTGTTTTTTATGTCAACCTCGTAAATTTCAAACTTCAAGGTAACATTCAAATTCAGGTAGACATCCTAAAAAAAAATTAATTCTTTAAATTTAATCATCAATGCACAATTATCAATGACTTACTTCAAAACATATCAACAAAGATCATAAATTATAGGAAATTTTATTCTAATCATAATATGAGAGACTTTACTTTTGAACAAGGCATAATTCAGGGATTTTCAAATAATAGTATAGTTAACCCCCCAAACTTAAGATGTACATTACCCTCAATGTACAAAGATAGATAATAGAAAAATAATCATAAAAATCATAAGATGGGGGAGAGAAGTGAAACTTCCTGAATTTTGGATGAAGTTAATGGAAAGAAACCGGATAGGACTGGAGATGAATGTGGGGAAGCGTCTCGAATCGTTTGAAATTGAATCCTCAAAGTAGCCGATCTGATTTTATTGTATCCTAAGCTAAATCTAAATAAAGAATAAGAAGAAAATAATAAAGGAAATAAAAATAAAAATAAAAATAAAAGTAAATAATGGAAAACGAAAGAAGAAAGCCAATTGGAAAAGAAAAGAAAAAAATGGAAGGACGGGGTTTAAATAGAGATGCATCCTACGCCCGTATACCGAGGGTGTGTCGATTTACACGGCCACATCACACGGCCGTGTTTGGAGGCGTGTTTGGGATGTCCATGCCCGTTTGTCATATTGCCACGCCTGAGGTTGATATGTCAGTGTCTTCACACGGTCGCATCGCACGGCCATGTGTCTAGGCGGGTTGGTTCACCTACGTCCGTGGTCGATAAGTCAGTGTCCTCACACGGACACGGCCACGGCTGTGTGCAAGGCCATGTGGGTATAGAAACATGCGCCTAAATATGAAAAGAAATAAAACTAAACTAATTAGTAGGGTTAGTGCTCGGGTTGCCTCCCAAGAAGCGCTCGTTTAAAGTCTTAAGCTAGACTTACCTGTTGTACGCACAATCATGGTGGTTTGAGGAGGTGGAAATCCTTTCTCATGTGATCAACTCGGTTATGGATAGTTTAAGTCGAGTAGTGTTTACCTCAAAAGTGTTGAATTTGGGATTGCTTACCTCGACTGTGCCATATAGGGAGACATTAAGTACCTCAAAAGTGACTTCTTCGTTTGTCTTGAGGTCTGAATTGGTGATTCGAGGGTCTTCTTTATTCAATAATACCTGATTCTCTATTTTGATGTGATTTGTTGTTCCTATCAGCTTGTCTGGGGTCTCCTTCGGTTTCACTTCGTGCGGCTCCTGTTCCTCTCTGATTTGTGTTTCCTGCTCTTTTAGTTTGTCATCCCTAAGGCTTTGTTCCTTATGTGTTTCTTCTTTGTTGGCACGAGGTCTAAGATCTAGCTCAGCTAAGTGATTTCGTGATGCTTCCTATAAAGAAGGTTGAACCAAATGATTATCAATAGAATTAACGTTCGTACATTTATTACTCGATGTCCTAGCTGAGTTAAGAGCTTGAAGAGTGATTGTTTCGTTGTCTACATGAAGTGTGAGTTCACTGAATTCTTCCTCTGTGTGGTCTTTCTTTATTGCATCGGGATATGGCACACGAGGTTGGTATTCTGTAATTATCGGTTTTGGTAAATCATGGCACACCTCAACCTTACCTTCTCTTACCACAGGTTCTTCCCTTGGGTTTGGTTCGTCTAACCCTTCACTATCGTAAATGGCTTGATTTTGCTCTCTCGGGTTAGTTTCAGTATTTCTTGGCAAGCTTCCTTGTGGTAGTTCTGATATTAGCTTTGCGAGTTGGTCGACTGCATTAGTGACTTCCTTGACTGACTTAGTAAGTTCCCCGACTCGGTTCTCGTTGCTTTTGAGTGTTTTCTCAGTTTCTTGGAAGCGGTTTGCTATGGCTGCTATGACTTTTGTCAGCATCTCTTCAAGGTTCGACTCCTCTTCTTGTTGGCGGGGTAGTTGTTGAAAATTTGGAGGAAGTTCCGGTCTTTGGCTATTTGGATCATCCCACGAGAAATTGGGATGGTACCTCTAACCTGCATTATAAGTGTCACTATAAAAATTATTTTGAGGTCTAGAATAGTTACCCGTATAGTAAGTTTGCTCGTTTTCCATGCCATATCCGTAATGTGGGTACTCAAGATTCGCCACGCCTCCTAGATTCGAATCATATTGCATTACTGGGTGTACCTGCGAGAGACTATACAAACCATCCATCTTTTTATTCATCATCTCTAGCTGGTTAGATAACTTGATGACCACGTCGAGGTTGAAGACACTGGCGACTTTTGTTGGCGTTGTTCTCATAACTTTCCACTGATAGTTATTTAGTGCCATCTCCTCTATAAACTAAAATTACCTGTCAAAGCAAATAAAATAAAAATTAACAAAGTAAAAAATAAAACTAATAATAATAAAAAATAAATTGCAATAATAATAATAATAATAATAATAATAATAATAATAATAATAATGGTTAAAGTAATAAAAATAGAGCTTTCTTAATATTTTAGTTCCCCGGCAACGGTGCCAAAAACTTGATCGCTGAAATCAGAGCTTTAAAATTTATAAAACGAATGATCAAACCTAGAAACTAACTCTAACAACGATTAAAGGCAAGTGTACCTATCGAACAGTAGTATAGCTTAGGCAAGACCGGATTGTCGAACCCAAAGGAACTAAAAGTACTAATACTAACTTTCTTTTTGTTATTTAGCCTAAAATAAAGTGAAGTTGCTTTAATCTAAATTAACGACTACTAAGATAAAGACGGAAAGACAAAAAGAACGAATTTGGAAATAACTAGAAGAAAAACTTAGTTGATCACGATGATACCCTTAGGAAGAATCCACCTAGACTTCACTTGTTATTTAACACTGAACCATGTGATTTATTCACTTAGTTTGATCCGTAGGACTCCCTAACGTATATTAAACCCTCTCTCGAGGCGAATAACGTCTAACCCTAGGTTAATTAGTGGAACTCTCGTTCTCTTATAATAACCCCCTAGAATAGCAGTAAATCGATCTATGGATATCCCATATTAGGTTTCACCCTAATCCGGTAAAATCTCGTAACCCTATCTCTAAGCGTTCGATCAACTCCGCTTAATTACGCTAGATCTACTCTTAAGCAGGGTCTATGCCTCCTCCACCTAAGCATAATAGATTTAGATTAAGCATGCATAATTAAGAACAAACTAAGTATTTATCATATAATTCAAGAAACAATAACAAGATTCATCTAGGTTTCATCCCCTTCAGGTATCTGAGGGATTTAGTTCATAACAAATAAAGAAAACATCTCAAGAGAAATGATAAAACAAAACATAAGAAATCTCTAAAACTCCCTTAAGGAATTGAAGGAGAAATCCGCCGTCTTGAGTAGAATTCTGGCTTCTTGGGATGGATCAACTGGCTAACTTCGAGTAATTCCCTCAACTCTGATCTTTCCAGCTTGGCTCCTTAGCCTAGCTCAACGCCCGTTCCGGCTTCTACCGAACTCCCCCTTTCAAGATGCCCCCTTGGGTGTTTATATAGACTTTGAGATGCCTTACTTGGCCCCTAAGTATCCTAATTTAAGTAGAATTCCTGCTAGGGTGTTTGAATAGGCTTTGGAATATGTTTCTTTGCCTCCAAGTATCCTTTCCCAAATGAAATTACTCTTTCCAGCGACAGGGACATGGCCATTGCACATTCTCGTGTGAATCGTGGCCAGGCTGTGTTCTGAATTTTAATGAAGCATAATTGTGTGGTCTTTGGGCTAGGCCGTGTCGATTTCTCTCTTGGCCTAATTTGGTCTGTTTTAAGCCCGTTTCTCATTCTTTTCATCCCTCGGTGCTTTCCTGAGTATAAAATATGAAAAGAAAGGATTAAGAGCACCTTTTTACATAAATAAAAGGAAAAATCATCCAAAAGTATGCTAAATATGGGATTAAAATATGTTACTTTTACGGTTTATTAGAAGGGAACACAGTCGGCCCCAAGAGAAAGAAAGGATTCAGCAATCAGGAAAAGAAAGGGAAGGATGAAGGAAGGGAGAGATTCGGCCAAGGGAAAAATAGTGTGGGATAAGAGTAGAAGAAACAAATAGGTATTCGGCAATGAAGGAGGAAAGACGTTTGTTGGGAAAAAAGGGTAGAACCGAACAGAAAATGCACCTCACAAAATTCAGCGAAAGAAGAAAGAAAGAGAGAGAGGGACGGTAGACTTGATAGGAGAGAAAGCAAAAATAAAAATCGTGTAAAGCCCCAGAATTTGGGCCTAGAAGTATTGGGCCTTAAGCAAGGGAAAGGTTAGGAAACTGTGCATAAAAGTTTATGTGAGCTAGGAAATGACACAATTAAATGTCTGCTCAAGTGGTTAAGGGTCTTGAGAGGAGTTGGAAAAGTCCTGGGTTTAAACCTGGGCTTTAGCAAAAATTTTGGTTTTAAGGGGATACAACCCTAGATGCTTGGATGTAGGCCTTTTAAATTATTAGGTTAAAAAAATGACACAAGGAAGCAGGTGGTCTAATGGTTGTGGCATCATTAAGGTTGCAAGGGAGCCTGGGTTCAACTCTTGGCTCTTGCAATTTATTTTGGTTTTTCTTTTAAAGAAACCTGGACTTTGGCCTTTAGACCTTTTAATTAATTGAAAATAAAATGTGGCACAAAAGAGCTTGTGGTAAGGAGGCAAATGGCGTGTTGAGCTATTGAGAGGGGCTTGGGTTTGAATCTCATTGCAAGCAAAAAGGATATTTATTTTGCTAGCATGAGGCAGTAGGAGTTTGAGGTGGTTTCGAACTCTGTTGGGTGAGAGTTTGAATTGGTCAAGGAGAAGGTTGTGGAGAGGATTATGGAGGAATTTGAATGAAGTTCAAATTGTATGGTTGAGTGATTTGTGAAGAGATTTGTGGAGGGATGTTGGGAGAGATGAAGGGAGGAAAATAAGGAGTTTGATAGGGAGAGGAGTTGTAGTCGAATAGGTACTCTAACCACAGGGAATTCGGCTTGGGAGTTTTGGGGAACACCTTTTGCTATTCATTTCGGGGTTTGGCATTTTTGTTTTTTTTCATCTTTGTTTTGAAAGCTGTGGAGTTCGTTTTCTACTCTTCTCTCTAGCCCCCTAGTCCACCGATTTTTGCCCTTCATTCCCTTTTATTCAATTGGTATTCCCCTCTTTGGTCGAGGAGCACTTTTCTTTCCTTTCATAAACCATTTTCGGTTGCTAGCCATACTTGTGGATCGACTCATACCTTCTTCTCCTCTTCTTCTCTCAACTCTTCTATCCTTCTTGTTTTGGCCGAAGCTTCTCTTCGCTTCTTTTTTTATCCTTGGTCGTTTCTTGCTGAAGGTGTGCTGAAAACCCCTTGATCTTGGTAAGTGTTACGGTTTGTTCTCCCTACCCGAACCTTATTAGGTTCTCCTCTCAAAGGTTCAGCTTATGTATCTCTTAGGCTGATCGTTTGTGTCTCCACTTTTCCACCATGGGAAATATTCCTTTAACACTTCTTTTTTGTAAAGGTAATGCTAGGGACTCAAGTTCATAACAAGGTGTTAGACCCACTACTTATCCTTTACAAGGGATATCTCTTTTATTGGTAAGTGCTTTAAGTCTTAGATGTATTCATGTGGGATTGTAGATTCTTATGAATCGGTTTACGATTTCGTGTGAAGGGAAATCCTTGGAGAGAATACGTGGTTTTAGAACAAGAGAGGTACTGCGATTGGTTGTTGGGTAAATAGTTATGATTTGGTTAAACGTTCCAATATTACAATTATGGATTAATGATGGCTTTGGACTAATAAAGGGTTGTGTTTTAACCATAGGCTCTCAACTTCAGAAGCATCTCGGCCACAACTCCTTAACAGCTGTGTAATTGTACACACACATTGATTAAACCGTAAATAGACAAAAGCCGAAAAGTAGGAGAATATGGCACTTGATGCCACATGGGCGTGCGATCACACGTATGGTAGTCTGAGCCCACGAAACATGAGCGTTTGACTGTAGAGGCCACCATGAGCGATCTTATGGGCTTAGGCCGTTTTGGGCTACGCTGGGCCGAAATGGGCCGTGTGGGAACAATGGGCTTATGGGCCCCACACGGATAAAATTTATGAAAAGTGGCAGAAACTAGATTGGGCTATGTAGTTCACATAGTTGAAATTGAATTTGGGCCAAATGGGCCACACGAGCGTGTGGGCCCATATGGGTCGAATACTGGGTTTTGGGCCCATATACACTGTTCAGGCCATGTAGGTTATCTGAGTAGCTCGAAGCGACGATTGACCTTCTAGGAGGTTGTAATAAGTACCGTGACCCTAATATTTGTAAAATTATTGAAACACCCATGTAGGAAAAAAATGACTATTTTGCCATTGTGGGTAAATGACTGACTTAGATTATGAATTTGACTGATTTGACTGTGATCATATGACTGTGTTTTAACTGACTTGACTGTGGTCGTGTAACTGATATGCCTTTAATATATGTTTAAATGACTGTTACTGAGCATGGCCATTCTGCATACACCTATGATGATTGAGCATGACATACACGACATATTGCATGGGGTTGGGACATTGTTACGGAGGAAGTGTACGGCCCGTTGCCGTTCTGTACAAGGCTTTTAGCCTTTCTGCGATATTTATGGCTTTTAGTCGTTCTGTTAACCGGCAGCGGTGCTGCGATATTAATGGCTTTTAACCGTTCTGTCTACGACGCTGAGCCGTTCTGTTGACTTAGTGCCGCAACCAGTGCTAAGCTTGGTGTGTTGGCTAGGTGGGCCGATTTTATCCCTACATGGTGTGTTGGTTGGTACAGGTGGTGTACTGGTTGGGTTGGGCTGGATTTCTGTCTGCATATCTATATCTGGTACTGATTCTGTAATGGGCTTAGGTCCACCTGGTTTGTTATGGGCTAAGGCCCACCTGATACTGTGTCTGTGATGGGCTCAGGCCTAGTCTATTTCTGCATACCGTATATCTGACTGTTTGTATTATAAGAGATTACACACTGAGTTTTCGCAAACTCACCCTTTTGTCTAACTGTACAGGTAATCCCCAACCTTAGGCGATTTGGAGCCGCGAGAGACTCGGAGGTGGCCACACGACCGCTGATGCTCTACTGTAGACTTTTTATTTGAATTTTATATTTTGGGTTTTAATTCTGTTATAAGGCCTTTGAGGGATTAAATTTTTAAATGGGTTTTAGATCTCCTTATTTAAAATTGCTAAACACAAATTTTTAAAATTAACAACTATTTTCAAAAACACTTAAAAACAAACGTTTTTATATTTCAAACTTTAGGAGCTTCCGCGATTGGGATAACCCAAAGTATCAATGCCAGACATTAAGTAAACGTTTTCAACGAGGTGGTTTACTAAACTCGATGATAAACTGTAAAAGTAAGATATTTTAATCCCACATATAGTATACTTTTGGATGATTTAAGCTTCGATTTATGTAAAAAAGTGCTCTTAATCCTTTGTTTTCATGTTTTATACCCACGAAAGCACCCGAGGATGAAAAGAATGAGAAACGGGCCTAAAACGGACCAAATTGGGCCAAAGAGGAAATCGACACGGCATAGACTTAAGCCCACACGGCTGTGTCACGTCAATCTACTAGAACACGGCCTGATCTCGAGTCACACGGTCGTGCCTCATTAAAGAAGTTCGAGCACGGCCTGACCACTATCCACACGGGCGTGTGCCATGGCCGTGCCTCTGTTATGGCAAAGAATAATTTCATTCAGATTTGGATACTTAGGGGTGAAGAAACATATTTCGAAAGCCTATATAAACCCTCTAAATATAACCTGAAAGAGGGTGGTTAGCTAGGCCAATGAGCCGAGCCAGAAAGACCAGATTTGTGGGAATCACTTGAAGATAGACAGTTGATTCATCTCAAGAAGCCAAAATTCTACTCAAGACGGCAGATCTCTCCTTCAATTCCTTCAGGGGGTTTTAGGGATTTCTTATGTTTTGTTTTATCTTTTCTTCTGAGATGTTTTCTTTATTTGATATGAACTAAACCCTCAGATACCTTAGGGGGATGAAACCTAAGACAGATCTTGTTATTATTTTCTGAACTACATGATAAATATTTGACTTGTTCTTAATTATGTGTGCTTAATTCTTGTGTTGATATTTCTGGGATATTGATTCAAGTATGATGTGCTTAAGTGGAGGAGCAAAAGTCCCTGCTTAAGAGTAGATCTAGCATAATTAAGCGGAGTTGATCGCACGCCTAGAGATAGGGTGATGAGATTTTGCCGGATTAGGGTGAAACCTAATATGGGAGTCCATAGATCGAGTTAATGCGATTCTAGGGGTTTTAATTAGAAAGAGATTTCAATTAATCAATCTAGGGTTAGACGTTTTTCGCTTCGAGAGAGGATTTAATATAACTTAGGGAGTCTTACGGATCAAGTCAAGTGAATACATCGTCTGGTTCAGTGTTAGATAACAAGTGAAGTCTAGGTGGATTCTTCCCTGGGTGTCGTCTTAATCAACTGAGTTTTCTTCCAATTATTTTCCCCAACTCATTCTTTTTGTCTTTGCATCTTTCGTTTAGTTAATAGTTAAATTTAGATTAGATAACCATTCACTTAATTCTTAGGCTAAATAATAGAAAGAGAGCTAGTATTAGTACTTTTGGTTCCTTTGGGATTCAATATTCCAGTCTTGCCTAAACTATACTACTGTTCGATAGGTGCATTTGCCTTAAAATTGTTGTCAGAGTTAGTTTCTAGGTTCGATCATTCTCTTTATAAATTTAAGACTCTGATTTCAATGATCACTCGAGCAAAAAGATTTAAACATAGAAATGAACTTTTAAACAAACTCAGTTTTGAACAATGCTTTGATGTAACACGCCAGATTCGGCCATAACGTGTAATATCCCGGGTTAGGGGCTATTTTGTTGTTGCACGATATTGCATGTATTTAGTGTGCTGTGTTGCTATTTCGGTGTTTTAGGGGCTTAATTGTAGCCTAGGTGTATGCCTGAGGGAATGGGAAAATTTTGGTTTTTGGGTGTTAAGTCAGGGGAGCTGTTGGAGCTAGGGTATAAGGGTTTTCTTTGGTATTTTATTGCACAAGTGAAGAGCTGGCAGAGTGGCAAGGGAGGAGCTTGGTGTGGCGTCAACTTCAAGGAGCAGAGGTCTGGTGTTCGAGCTGCAGAGTTCCCTTTTTGGTCACTTATTTTGGACGGCATGGAGGGAGGAGTTTGTGGCAGTTCAAACTCTGCTTAAGACTTGGTCAAGTGATGAGGTGGTGGGAAGAGAGGAAAAAGGGGAGGTTGACTTGTTCAAATTGTTTGAACGTGGGGATGTGAGAGCATGGGGGGATTTGGCCGAAATTTAGGGGAGTTGGAGGGGGGAAGTGACGGCATAGTGTGGGTTTGAGGGGATGCCGAATGTACTCTTGCATTTTGGGTACATTTCGGTCAAGCTTTGGTAAGCAAAGAAAGCTCTCATTTTGTCAGTTATAGCCGAATTTTCAAGAGTGTTTCTTTTGTTTTTCTTCCTTTTGAAACCGAAAGTCAAGCTCTCATCTTGCTGAAATTATTTTGCCTTTTGAATTGAGTGGCGAATGTCTTTTTGAAGGCACATTTTCGGGTTGCATCTCTTCTTTTATTTTTATTAGCCGAACCATTTCCCCTACATTCTTTTTCTTCTTCATTTGAGCTAAGCCGAACCTAGCATCCCACCTTCCTCTCTTTTCTTCTCTTAACCTCTTGTAGCCGAAACACTCACCTTCTCAAACACCTTCATCTTTTTCTTCTCTTGTTCAAAACCGAAAGTTTCTACCCGATTTCTCCAATTGTTTTCTTATTTCTTTTGTGCCGAACTTAGTCTTTCATCAACATTTTTCTTTACATCCTTCTCTTGAAACCGAATTTGGGGTGTGTGTTAAAACACTGTGGCCAAATCCTTCTCCCTGTTAAAGGTGTTAGCCGAATCCATTCTCTCTCCTAGAAGTCTCCTGTTGGCCGAATTTTGGGTGTTGGTAAGTTTTGGCCGAATGGCCATTCCTTTTTTCTCTCTAGTGCTATGTCGATTATGGTTGGTGAAAGGAAATAACCTCTTATTTTGGGACTTAATGCTTGATAGGGCATTCGGGATTCAAGCAGTTAACAAAGCCTTCTCTCAAGGACTCGACCGATTGGTAGGTAGTGATTGTGGTGAGTGATTGGTATTGGCATTGGTCGTCCAATCTTTCGGTTTCGATTTAGTCAAAGTTATTAAGGTTTAACCGTTTTCTTTTCAAGGTGTAGCCGATTGTTGGAAGGAAAGCCTTTGTGGTTCGGGTTTGATAAAGAATCAAACCAATAGCAAGGTAAGGGTGATTCGACAAACCCTTTTGGTCTAAATGGTGTTGGCCGAATGTGTAGATGCCTAACCCCTAATGTTTGGCCGATTGTAGGATCTAGGAATCGAGGGACTTAGATCGTTTTCGTTGGGATTCTAGACTCGTTTTTACGAGGTGTGTAACTAACACACTAATACTTAGTAATGTTGTTAATAAATCTGGTTGCCTGTTAAAAACTATAACAGTATGATGGATAGTTGGATACCCAAATGGGGTATGTGTACGGATCCGGGTAAGTCTACTTTATTACAAGTCCTATCATGGATACTTTGGACATGATGATCCATACTATATATATATGCTAAGAGATGCTATGTTGGACATGGTTGCATGAGTTACATGATTTGCATATTGTACATGAGTCAGTATGACATGTATGGGTAATGTGAGAGGAGGGAGCAGTAATATTTTGTGCTGACGAGCACCAGTGTTTTGGTAACACACTTTGTGACTTTGGGTCACCAGAGGTTTGGCACCTCCAGAGGTTTGGTACCTCAGCGTCTCGTCCCTGTGGTTAACACCACCGTGGGTTGGCCCCACTTGTGAGATACGAGATTGACGCCAGTGATTTGGTATCACACGATGGGTTGGCCCCATCACCAGATTTGTGACTACGGTCACCAGTGCTTTGGTAGCACATTGTGTCTTTGGGACACCAGAGGTTTGGCACCTCATTGCGACTTGTCCCTGTGGTTTGACCACCGTGGGTTGGCCCCACTTGAGATATGGGATCGTCTGCTAGTGATTTGGTATCACACGATGGGTTGGCCCCATCATCATTGGATTTGTGACTTCGGTCACCAGTGCTTTGGTAGCACAATTGTGTCTTTGGGACACCAGTGGTTTGGTACCACATTGACGGATATTGTGTCTTTGGGACACCAGTGTTTTGGTAACACATTGTGACTATATGTCACCAGTGGTTTGGCACCACCAGTGGTTTGGTACCACACGGGGTAGAAAAGGCGATATGGATGGTTAGAATCGGGTTGCATTAATTATGTTGCTATGTATGATGCGTGTTAGCATGTTGTTTCTTCGGGAGCGGGATTTACACATTGAGTCACTCGACTCACCCTCTCCTTTAACATTTCAGGTGACTCGTAGACGCGGACATGGAGCCGGGATGGACTCGGGGTGCACATGCCATGCTTTAATAAAAGTTTTGCTCGGACTATAGAATTTGGGTACTTTAGCTTATTTACTTTCATTTGGGTTTTAAATTGGATTTTTAAAAGGCCTTTAATTTATGTTTTATGATGTTTGATGTTTTAATTAAATTCTAATATGCCTTAACAAAACAAGTTGGTATGAATTTTACTAAAACTTTTAAAGATAATGATTTCAAAATCATAACGCAATGTGTTTTAAACCATACCATCGGGTATCACACTATGTCTTTATAGTAAGCAAATTCAAATGATTTTCAAATCAAACTTGTATTACTCCTAAGTCTAAAAAGGTTTTAAGTAACACTAATAAACTATTAAGGTTTTAAAAGGTTTAAACTCGTTTTAACCACACATTCTGGTTAAGATTTCAAAATATCCGGGTTTCAAATACACCATTTGATTTCAAACAAGCCTACTTAAATTTTCTTCAAGTACACTATGTTTTCACCCCGCTTTTAAACGAAAAATCTGATCTCTCAAAAACGATTTCCCCGTAGCATACCAGATTCGGACGTGGTGTCTTGTCCGGGTTTGGGGTGTTACATAACGTCTAGGCCGGGTTTGGGGTGTTATAAATCGAGTCTGTAAAAGAGGGAAAAGGAGAAAGGAATCAATAGGAGTAATTTCGGCCAACAACAGAATTAACTGAAAAAGAACCAAAGAATGCTCGAGTGCACCCTTACCACATTCGGCCTTCAAACAACAAAAGGGGAAAAACAAATGAGGGCATACCGCTCTTGGCCAAATTCTAGAGTGCCCAGAGTCCCATTTCGGCACAACACTCCGTCTCCCCTCAATTCCCTTGATTTTCTCCTAAAATACCTCCTCAAATCTCTCCAGCCGATCACACCTCCTCTCCACCACTCAATTTGAATTCTTCTCAATCACTTCAGTGTTTCAGTCAAACCACAACTCCCCCACGACACAGCAGCAAAATAAATACTCCACTGCTCCTACCAAGATTCGAACCTCAGTCCACTGGCATAGGTAACACGCCACTTACCCGCTAGACCAGCAGATTTTTTATGTCTTGCTTTGCACACAATAATTTAAAACCTACTAACTATAGGCAAGGGTTTATTCTTTAAAAACAAAACTTTTTGTACAAGCCCAGGCTTGAACCCTAAACTTCTCAAACACTCCCAAACACACCCAAATAACTTAACCACTAAAGCAGACAAGTATTTGTGTTACAAACATAAAAAAATACTTAGATTTTTAGGGCGTTAGAACTTACACAACGAAGTTGGAGATGAATCTCGAAGAAAAGTTTGGAGGTTTAACGATCTACAAGGGACCATGTGATTGGTGAGATTCGTACACAACTAGAGTGAAAAAAAAATAAAGAATGAGTCAGAAGAAAAAGGTGAAAGAAATTAAAAATGAAAGAGAAGGAGGACAAAACCCAAATCCTAGTGACAATCAGTGTTGGCGATCGGAGGAGAAGAAGGAGAAAAGAGGGGTGTGGACTATGGTGAGGTGGTGGTGCAACTAAGGTTTATGGTGAAGGAATGGAAGCAAAGATGAAGAGAAATTGTGGTGGTTGCCAAAAAGAGAGAAAATGGTGGAGGAAAAGAAAATAAAAGAGAAAATGGGAGGAAATGAGGGTGATCGATGATTTGGGAGGCTTTTGGGGTGGTCAACACCTTTGTTTTGGCATGAAAATAATATAAGAAAAGTAGAGAGAACAAATGAGCAAAAAGCGGGATGTGTCTCACAACTTATGCCAAGTTTGTCTTGTTAAAGGAGGAAAGGAATCCTCCACATAAGGCAACAATAGGGTGGATTGTTGGCATCTATTGTGCACATGGTAATTGTGCTAAAAATAAAAAAAATAAAACAATGGATCAAGGGGATTTAAACTAGGAACCTCTAAGATAATTAATGAGGTTCCCACCATTAGGCCTCAACACTTCCTCGTTTTCATTATTGCGTAATTAATTTAAAACATAGGAGATGACAATATCACTCTTGCATAATTAATTGAAAAGTGGGATGTGACAAAATTTAATACTAAATCTTATTAAATTAATAATTTAAACATTAAATTAAATTTAATATTAAGATAATCACTTTAATATTAAATTAATAAAATACTATTAAGATAAATATTAAATTAAATTTAATATTAAATTTATTAAAATAATATTATTTTTGGAAAGATAATCTGGAATCAAATTCTCTAATAGAGTTTTAATAAAAGTGTAATTCTACCAAAGACCAACCGCATTGACCATTTTTTGGCCTATGGAATACTGTAGTCACAGTCCTTAGTACCCCGAGCTGATTCGGTTTCTGTTAATTTGATCTGGGCCAGTGATGGCTCGATCAGTCTGGTCCAGCCACGGGCTAGACCGTCAGCTTGGTTTTGTATACCAGGTTTTTTTGACTAATTTTTGGGTCTTGATCTCGCTTTTGGGCTTTCAGGCCCAATTTACGATCTTAGGTCCAATTTTCAAGTTCAATTACCCATTGGGCCAATTGTTTGACTTGAAAATGAATTTACAAAAATATCATATTAATTTTAATTAATTTGATTAATTTAATTTTACTTGATTAAATTTAATTTTCCCAAAAATGACTTAGATTTTCCAAATTAATTTTTCAAGAAAATTCTTTAATTAAATTCTCTAGTTGAACAATTCTTATGACCACCAAATTTAGTTCTACATCAAATAAATCGGCTCAACTAAATTATTTTCAAAGTCGTAGAATTTTCTTCTAATTCAAATGCAATCCGGTCGAGCTTTTGTTAATCTAGCGGGGGGACCAATCAAACATATACAATTAGACTCTAGTAATAACAATTATATCCATGGAGCCAGTCCAAAAGAACTACCATGATTGAAAACCCATTATCTTTTACTCTTTACGAAAGCAATTCATCCAACTTCTTTGTCTAATGACATCATGATGCGTGTGTTACCCTAATATGATATCTTTGATTCTTTTGAGTTAAATCCATTCACTCAATACAATCCTATTTTATCCCATTGTCACCATTATGTCTTCTTAATGATTAATATGACCACTGTTAACCAATGACTGTGATAAATTGCTCATTTGAGAACAAGTAACCCGTGCCCACGTTCCATATTTATCAATCCACACAATGCTAATGAGAGGATATCGTCAACTTTTTAACTGAGCTATGAATTCTACTGTTGCTAGTAAATTAATTCCATAAAACAGTCATGTACCCAACATACTAGCTATCGGCTCGATCATCTTTAGAGCATAAGCCTCCACTTATATCAAAGCACATGAGTTATATACGCATGGTTAGTGACTAACTCAGGATTTAGGTAAATCACACCATGAATGTCACAAGTGAATTAATTAACAAACATATTCAAAATTAATTCATCTTTGTTCAAGTCCAATGTATCATTCTGCCAATAAATACATCTATGTCTATATCTGTGGAGTCAACTGCTCCGATAGCCAAGACTAGCCATTTCCTCAATGAGAATTGTAAACGACATATAAATCCTTCTTATTTGAATAAAATGTTTACTTTGATTCTTTTAATGAATTATAGACTCGTTTAGATTATCTACTGAAGTAAGTTGTTTTTCTAGCAATGTAAACATTTTTATAGTGCCACTTATCATCAGTTTGAACTTAGACAATCAATGAGCTAATATTTGCATGTCACAATTTCACTATGCATGCAAAATCTTAAAGATAGAAATATAAAAGATATAACAGTGAAATGTGATATTTCTTTATTCATCATTCAAATACATAGAAAACAATTACATGTTTACTACAATATGAACACATTTCCCAACACTTGCTACTACTGTAGCCCTAGTGTTGTACATGATGCCATTTCTAGCATCACTAGGTCATCAACAATATTTTTACCCATATGTAAATAGGTAAAAAGAAAATTTAAAACATCTTATTAAGAATTATCTTTTTATGAAAATGTTATCTAACAAGTTTGCTTTCTTTCCAGATGGTGTACTTGTTTAGGGATCGGGAAGTGCAAAACTCTCGTGTACAAACAAATGATAGAGGCATCCGCTGAGGATGAGGTAATTTTTTTCAAAATAAAATTATATTCATGTCATGTAATTATTTTAATTATGTTATTTTACCCATGTCACTAAAATCATATTATTAATTGTGCAATTCATGTGGATTTCATATGTTGCATCAAACATTGCTGGTGTAATTCCTCAGTTGGCTTACCACCATTCATATGTGCGGTGCAATAACACCCCTGTGTTGAAATTTTCAACTGTTGACTGATACAATGGGATCAGGTTCCACGACAATTTGAGAGTAAGCAAAATGTTCCAAAAATTCCAACTTCGATAATGTCCAAAGCATTAATAAGGGGAAAATATGCAAAGAATTGGACATTGAAGTATCAACAATGGATTGTACTGTAGAATGCTCGAGTGGATAGGAGACCTCAATTAGACAATTGTATAGGGGATTTCATGCCCTTGTCCACTACCAACGTTGGTACATAAAAACAGAGTTGTTGTATTTGTTCGGTGGCCAGTTGATGGTAGCCACTAGACACGTGCTCCAATGAGCGAATCAACAAAGTGAACCGAGTTGATCCCATCATCGTCGAAGACAAAGGTCTCCTGCTCCCAAGCTCAACCTATGAGGACACAAACACAATCAGAGAGTATGTAACGGCCCAATTTCAATGAAATCGAAACAGTGGTTTCGGGACCACAATTCTGAGTCAAAAATAAATTTTATTTTAATATTATTGCATGTTTCGCATTATGTTTGGAATGTTATATGAAAATTTTGATAGGAAAATTTTACCGATTATGTGTTTAATTAAGGAAAGGACCAAATTGCATAAAATGCAAAAGTTGAGTTCTAGTAGCTATAAGTACCAAATAGCTATGGAATTCAAAACTTGATGTCCTTATATGGTAATTAGGCGATTAAAGAAAATTAGTAGATATTTTTGATGAATCATCCGTGGAAAAATTAAAAAGGGCAAGGACTAAATTGAAATTGAGAATAATTAAAAGATGATAATTAAATAAATAGAAAATATCATCTTATTGTTATCACCTCCCCCAAATTAAAACATGGAAACCCTAGGAAAGAGAAAAGTGCTCAAGAAAGCTTAATTGGTTTAATTGGGTAAGCATTCTTGTCCAGTTTTTAGTAATTTTTATATTTTTGAGATCGGAATAGCTTTTTTTTTTAGAAATGAGATCGGAATAGCTTAATCTATCTATTTTAGGGATTAATTTGAAAAGTTATCAAAGTATCAAAGTTTTTCCATGTATTTAAATGCTGAAAATTTGAAATTTATGGTAGAAAATGAAAGGTTGTTGATAGATAAACAACTTTTACAAAGAAAATTTTGATGAAATTGTGATTTAGGGACTAAATTGTAAAGATGTAAAAGTTATAGGAAAAATTCTGAATTTTGTGAAATACATGTGCTATAAATGTTATATGAAAAATTAGGTTAGGCTTGAAATAAGGATTAAATTGCATGAATTTCATTTCATTTTCCGAGCTTAGGGATGAAATTGTCATTTATGAAAAGTATAGGGGCAAAATGGTAATTTTGCCTAGGATGTGAATTGAATGTAAATGAGTATGAAATGGATTAAATTGATGTTAAATTCAATTTTATAGATCCGGAAAGACCAAATATGGAATTTGATCGAGGAAAACAAAAAGTAATGAATTAGTAGATTTCTATATACAAACGAATATCGAGATATGTTCGTGTAACTTAATTATGCATATTAATATGTTGGAAATTGAATGATGTTTTTGGGTGAATTATATGAATGTTTAATGTATGAAATTAATCATATGCCCGATATTACTTGATAAATGATAAGTTCCGTTGAATAATGAATTTTGATGGATACATAATTTCCCATATTGAAAGTGCTCCTGCATATGTTGCGAACAGAATATAGCTCGGACGAGCAATCCTGTTATAAGCCCTCTCAAGCATCTTGTTATATAGTTCCCGCGAGCATCCTGATCGATAGTGATTTTGCATGTGTTGCGCACTACAGTAGCTCTTTGTGAGCGTCCTGTTACATGATTCAATTAGTTGTGATCCAACATATATTGCGGACACAAACGCAGCTCTACGTAAGCATCCTTATATAGGCTCTTATGAGCTTCCTGACATGGCTTGATTGAACTCTCTGGTACCTTATCCGGTGCTCCCTAATAATAACTCTTCGGAGTTACCTGTAAAGCTCAATGAGCTCCTTGATTAAAACTCTTATGAGCTTCCTGTTTAGCTCGGATAAGTGTCCTGTTACATGGCTCATCTGAGCATCCTGATATGTGGCTTGAGAGTGTGCTCTCTGATTATGTATCCTAATGGGTACCCCTGATTATGAGTTGACGGTTTACAATTCTGTACACCTTGTGTGTACTACCTGAGTATCAATCGTTATTTCAATAATTCAATGGATAAAACTCCTGACATGAGAAATTATTATATTAAAAGAATTATGTCTCTAATGCTTCTGATGAGCTCATCCATGTTTATTTGATGTACATGTGAATTATGTGACTAACTTGCTTAATTGAGTGTATGTGATTAGGCAAATTGCCAATTTGTTGGGAAGCATGTTATTGTATACTTATTTTAATGAATGTGATTGGTAAGTTTAATTCCCATTATACAAACTTACTAAGCATTAAATGCTTACTAGGTTTTCATTTCTCTATTTTATAGTACTCGAAAGCTCGCAAACGTTGGAGATCGGTCGGAGATCGATCGGAGCATCATCACACTATGCACCAGTTTGTTTTGGTACAAATAGTAAACTTATTTTGGTATAATGGCATGTATAGGCTAACTTTGCCAATGTTGGCATGTAAATGGTTGTTTGTAACATAGCCATTGGAGTGGCTAATGATAGTATGTTTTGGTATATTGTTATAAAGTTATATCATGTTTAATATATATATATAAGTATATAGAATGGTTAGATTGAATTAGGGTAAAATTATATGTCTTCATTAAAAGGTAAGTTTAAACACATGAATATATGAAGATGTTATAATATACATGATATTGAAGTTTTCTTGATTTGTGTGACTTGAATTGGTTGGCAAATGTATACAAATGTTGTTGTAGGTTGAAGGTTAAATTTGGGTGAGAAATAAAGCTAGGAAATGTCTTTATTTTGTCCACAGGAGTAGACATACGGGCGTGTGTCTTGACCGTGTGTGACACACGGCTTGGCACATGGGCATGTGGTTTGCCTGTATGTCCCCTGCTTCTTTAAATTGAAAAACAGAATGCTAAAAATTAAGCATATGGGCAGAGACATGGGAATGTGTCTCAGCCGTGTGTGGCTCATGGCTTAGAACACGGGCGTGTGTTTTGGCCGTGTGAATCCTGCACTTAATTTTTGAAAATTCAATTGACCACACGGCCTAGCACACGTGCGTGTGGCAGGTCGTGTGGCACAAGTCAGAGAGTTACACGGGTAAGAACACGGGCTGGAGCACGACCGTGTGCTTCACATCGAATGCCCACACGGCCTGAGACATGGGAATGTCACTTGGCCGTGTGAGCCATACGACCTGTTCACACGAGCATGTGACCCCTGTAAATGAGAAAAAATTTTAAATTTCGTGAAAAATTCTCAGAGATCCCGATTTTGTCCTGACTTGTTTCTAATCCTTATATTGGGCATCGAGGGTCCAATTAAGGGATGATATGATTAGTTTCAAATACGAATAGTAAATGATGTGAATTATCTGTAATTGTTCTGTAAACTCCGGTAATGTTTTGTAACCTTATTCTGATGATGAAAACGGGTTAAGGGTGTTACATTTATATTGGTATTAGAGCTACGGTTTAATCGATTCTCGGACTAATGTAGCAAGTACGAGTCTAGTTATACATTACATTATATAATTTATGATTGTGTGATATCTTCTGACCATTTTTAAATGTGTTTTTCATATAGTAACGTCATCCAACCAAGCTAGAGTTGAATCTGATGAGGTTGAGAGCACTGCTCAAGCTTCCGTTCAACGAACTGTATCCAGTGGTAGTAGAAAGCCCATATCTGAGGGCCAATGTGAGTAGGCAAAAGAAGCCTTCTTTTAAATGATGAATGAGTGGTTCACTGAAAACTTGAGAACAAATCTTGTTGTACAGCAACCTCCCCCACCTGCTCCTTAACCGGTTCAAGAGATGCCATAGGGTGCTGAATTTGTTAGAATTTGTAAGCCACCGGTGGATAAAATTTGTAAGTATGGGGCAGAGGAATTTAGGGCTACTGCTGATGATGATCTAGAGAGGGCTGATTTTTGGTTGGAAAATATCATCAGGGTTTTAGATGAATTATCATGTACACCAGTTAAGTGTTTGAAATGCGTAGTATCTTTATTAAAAGACACAACCTATCATTGATGGAATACCATAACTTCTGTTGTACCAAGAGAAAATGTTATATGGGAATTCTTCTAGACTGAATTTAGAAAGAAGTACATCAGTCAAAGATTTCTAGATCAGAAAAAGGAATAATTTTTAGAGCTTAAACAGGGAAACATGACTATATCTGAATATGGGCAGGAATTTGTTCGGTTAAGCAAGTATGCTAGAGAATGGGTTCCGACCGAGGCTGATATGTGTAAACATTTTGAAGAAGGCTTAATTGAAGATATCAAACTCTTGATTGGAATTCTTGAATTAAGGGAATTTGTGGTACTAGCCAATCAAGCACGCAAAGCTGATGAATTAAGTAAAGAAAAGAAGCAAGCAGAGAGAGAAGCTCGGGTATCTGGTAAAAGATTTATTAGCAAGTCACAATCATCTACTTCAAAGAAATCAAAGAAGTACCATGATTATTTTACTACATCTGTGGGATATTTCGAAAAAGAGCGAGGCTCTCAACACTCTAACCTAAGATCTTCGTCTCCATCTGTAACCAGTGTTAGAGGTGTTAGTAATCCTAAACCAAAATGCATATATTCTAATAAATATCATTTTGGGGAATTTCATTTCAGAAGTGGAGCATGTTATAGATGTGGTTCTCTTGACCATTTTCTTAAAGATTTTCCGAAAAGGATTGAAAAAGATACTGATCAGAATTCGAAGCCAAGCAATCCTGCCTCTAGAGGTAGACCACCCCGACATCCTGGAAATGTTAGTGGTAGTCGAAATGCTACAAAAGATTCAATAGTTAAATCTAAGGCACGAGCACCAGCAAGGACATATGCTATACGTGCAAAAGAAGATGGCTTTACACCACACGTCATTACTGGTACATTTTCTCTACTTGATATTGATATTACTACTTTGATTGATCCTGGTTCAACGTATTCATACATATGTAGAAATTTAGTGTCTGTTAAAAATTTACCTGTTGAATTCACTAAATTTGTGGTTAAAGTTTCAAACCCCCTGGTCTAGTATGTTATGGTGGATAAAGTTTTTAAAAACTACCTGTTGACGATAAAGGGTTATTGGTTCTCGACTGATTTGTTGTTGTTGTTACCCTTTGATGAATTTGATGTGATTTTGGGAATGGGTTAGTTAACTCAACATGATGCAGTGGTGAATTGTAAACAGAAATACATTGTATTGAAATGTCAGAATGGTGAGTTACTTTATGTTGAATCTGATAAATTGAATGGGTTAGCTAATGTGATCTCAGCAATATCAGCACAGAAATATACCAGAAAGGGGTATGATGCGTATCTTGCATATGTGTTGGATACTAAAGTATCTGAGTCGAAGATTCAATCAGTGCCGGTTGTTTGTGAATTTTTTGATGTATTTATGGAGGAATTACCTGGTTTACCACTGGTTAGAGAAGTGGAGTTCTTTATAGATCTTGTTTCGGGAACAACTCCTATATCTATAGCACTTTACAGAATGGCTTCCACCGAATTGAAAGAGTTGAAAGTACAGTTGTAAGAATTGAATGACAGAGGCCTTGCTCGACCCAGTATCTCACCTTGGGGTGCACCAGTTCTGTTTGTAAAGAAGAAATAGGGATCATAGAGACTCTGTATAAATTACAGACATCTAAACAAAGTTACAATTAAAAACAAGTATCCACTACCTCAAATTGATGATCTATTTGATCAATTGAAAGGTTCCACTATATTTTTGAAGATTGATCTTCGCTCTGGTTTCTATTAGCTACAGGTAAAAGATTTAGATGTGCCAAAGACAGCTTTTAGAACCATGTACGGGTACTATGAGTTTCTTATGATGTTGTTCGGTTTGGCAAACGCACCTGCAGTATTTTTGGATTTAATGAACAGAATTTTCAGACAGTATCTAGACAGGTTTTGTAACATCCTAGGAATTAGGGTTCTGCTTTCTTATGATATCTGTGTGTTTGGCTCGCTCTGCTTGCTTTTTGGTTATGTTTGGAGGTCTAGGAAAGGCTCGAGTTTAAGCTAGAGCCTTAGGTAAATTTCGGTTTTAGGGCATAAGAGGCGAAGAGCTTGTTGAGGTAGGCCTTATATATATATATATATATATATATATATATATATATTTGTGTGTGTTTGATGACATAAAAAGGAATATGGAAGAGTGTTAAGTGACGCCTTAGGAAGCAAGGGGGGATGACACCACAGGAGAGCAGTAAGGGTGGAGGTTCGAGTCGCGTATGTCACATTTTGGAGTTTCTTTTTGGCATCAGGATGGAGAAGAAGTGGATTCGGCCAAAACTCTGCATGTTAGTTTTGGAATGGGTCAACATATTTGAATTGGAAGGAGGAGAGGTGTTGGAGGAGAAAGAATCGGTCAACACATTTGAAATGGGGAGTGGAGAGTGAAAGGTGGAGGAATTCGTGGGATGTGGAGAGAGGGTGAGAGGTTGGTCGAATAAGGGAAGTGTGGGGGAGGTGTATGTGCGGTTTTGGCTTGGCTAGGTAAGGGTCGAATTTCCCTAAGGCACATAGGCAAACCATTTTTGTTTGTAGCATATTCGGTCATCTAGAGTGAAGTGCCAAAAATTTTTCCAAATAGGTGCTTGTGGTTTCTTTCTTTCTTTGCTTCCAAATTCGTTCTCTTTCATTTGTGAGCATTGCCAAAATTTTTAGTGATTTCTTCTTCTTTTCGCATCATTCTCTTTTTGAGCGGATCAAGTTCATTTCGATCCTTCCTTCTCCTCTTATCTTTTCCCTTCAACTGAACTTGGTTTCCTCATTTCTTTTTCACCATTTGCTATTTGCTTCTTCTTTATAACCGAACCTGTAAGTGCCTTAGCCGAATCTTATCCTTTACATTTACTTTCTCTTTTCTCTTCTTATTCATATCTTGTGGAAACCGAACCTCTACTTGTTTCCAATTGACATTTTCTTCTTTTTTCGGTAAGGACCTTTCTTCTTCTATTCTCGTTTCATCTTTTTCCTTTTTCTTGTTGTTGCGATTAACTGAAGGTGTTGACTTGTTACTTTTGGAACTTTTTCCGAATGTAGAGAGATTCACTCTCATCTTCTCTTCTTCGTTTAGCCTGCATTTGGAGAAGTATCTGGTAAGTATGGATGTTGGCCGAATGGGTAGTAAGGGGTTTTCCTCGTTTGTTTGGAAGGCTGTTTCCTTTGTTCCATTTTGCGGAATCAGTTCTAACTTGGTGCTATACAGGGACTCATTCGGTTTCATAGGCCAAGTCTTCTGGTGTTCGGGTTTCGTGGATATAGGTAAGAAGTTTCTCTCAAGTTCCATACGACTACTTTCTCTCTTCGTTATTCATTGCCTTAACCCAACATCGTTGTTGAACAATCGTTGCTTGCGTTATAGTATTTTATTGATTAATGTTTATTCATGGATGTGAGTGCCAGTCAATTGAAAGAGGGGAGTAGACTCGTAACCCCTGGCCCTAAGTTCAAACGGCGTGCAGTGTCAGCCGTTCGGGATTTTCCACCGGGTTGTGAGCCGACTTCGGATCCGGGTAGACAGATTACGGTGGTTCGCGATAGTAAGGGGAGCGTCGATCAAGAGTGCTTAATTCTTTACGAAATCAGGTGTGGAATTCCCACACCTTCTCTTGGTTGTTATAAAAAGTATATGTGTTGTTTGAAAGTCGAAAACTCGATAATGACTATTGAGTTACCCTTGGAGGGTAAAATCGAAATACCAGGTTAGTTATTCTCCGATTATGCCTTATAAATATTTTCGTTAGCATGAATATACATGTGCTTTAAATATGCTATGTATGTTGATATATGATGCATTCACTTCACTATAACTGCATGTGCATGGGATTTGGGAAATGATAGTGATGTAAAGGGGCAGTGTATATCGGTGACTTTGTCACACTATTCCGATGGCTCGGTGCCATATATGTATATCGGTGACTTGATCACATTGATTCGGTGGCTAGGCCACATCATATCGGTTTTGAGCAGCATGACTGCCAGCATGAGTGCCAAAGAGGAGTGTAGCGGATGGAGGGTGATTATAGAAATCCCCACAGGTGTGCTGAGGTTGGATATATGGAGCGGAGTGTAGAGGATGGAACATTAGGATGGGTTGGGATTATTATATTGATTATCTGTTATGCTATCGTGCTTGGGCTTTGGCCGATTGAATAATGAGGGCTTAGGCCCGGTTACAGTTTATGTGAGGTAATTGCACACTGAGTCTTCATGACTCACCTCTTCTGCTTAAACTTTTGCAGGTGATTCTTAGTTCAGTGGACTAGGGCCGGAGTGGACTTCGAGGTGGCTATGCACATTTTTTATTAAATTAAACTTTATTTGTCTTTAGATTTTCTTTAATTTGGGGATTCTGTTATGTGATAAGGGCACTAATATTTTGGTTTATTTTTGGTTTAAACCTTAAACACTTTAGTTAATTGGTAAGAGGTTTTCTTAATAAAATACAAATGAAGGTTTTTCTCAAAACTTAACAAACAAATTTACAAACGACATTAGTCAACAATCTCAAGTTAACTTAAGGCAACATCAAGTGTTTTCAAACGTCACCTAAAGGCAGGATTTGGGCAAATATAATTTTTATAAAATGAACACTGGGGTTTCAGATTAACTACCGAACTTGAAGTTTTCAAAAGAAACTCTAAAACTTTTAGACAAATGTGAAGTTTCTTAAAAATCTTCTTATGTGACATACCAGATCCAGTCGTGGTGTTTGGGCCGAGTTTGGGGTGTTACAATTATGGTATCAGAGCAGGTTGCAAAACTCGGCTATGGGTTTTGGGTTCAAAATGTTTTCCAAAAATTGGTCCAAAAATGGTTTGAAAAAATATATATACACATGTTTTCTGGAAGCATGGCATCCAAGTCTTCGGCACCAAGTCCGTACGGTAAGTCTTTTTGACTGTTGGGTGATTTACATGAAGTAATTATATTATGCCATGAATGCTAGAATTAAGAAACTCAACTCTAGAGATTGAAACCTTTAGGTATTTGTACGTTCTGCAAAAACCCACTTCTATCTCTATTTTTATAAGACTACTCGTTAATAAATAGTGAAAGATATGCTAATTCATAAAATTTCTAAATCAGATTAATACGATACGAAGGACGTGAGTGCTAGAGGACGTGGACGTGGTACACGCGGATGAGGTAGAGGCTGGGGTGTTAAGGCTGAGTTCTCGGAAGCAAGACATGAGCCTGAAGGTGAAGCGCCAGCATCACCCATGGCAGAAGTTGGGTCGCAAGACTGAACTGGTGGAGATGATGTTTTGTCTCAAGCGATGTTGCGGGTTCTGGAGGGAGTTGCTGGGGCAAGCACTGGGACAGTATCTCGAAAGTCTATTCCTGAGCGACTTCGAGCAAATGGAGCTGAAATGTTTAGGGGCATTTCTGGTGTGGCCTCAAATGTAGCTGAAAATTGGCTAGAGGCAGTTGAGCGATGATCTAGACTGCACGGTAGAGGAGAAACTGAAAGGAGCGGTGTCACTTCTCAGAGATGAGGCATATCAGTGGTGGCTCACGGTAAGAGAGGGTACTCTGGCAGATCGTATTAATTGGGATTTCTTCAAGACAGTATTTCAAGGGAAATATATTGGGGCAAGCTATGTGGATGCCCAGAGGAAAGCATTCCTGAATCTGGTACAAGGGAGTAAATCTGTGGCTGAATATGAAGCAGAGTTTCTGCGCTTGAGTCGTTACGCCCGAGGGATAGTTGCGACTGATTATGAGCATTGCGTACAGTTCAAAGATGGGTTACAAGACGAGTTGAGAGTATTGAGAGCTCCGCAACGGGAGAGAGTTTTGCCATCCTGGTTGAAAAAGCTAAAATAGCCGAAGAGGTAAAACAGACTGAGAGGCAAAACAGGGATAAGGATATGGGTAAAAATAAGAGAAGTTTTGAACCGTCGAGATCAGCTGGGGGTTTTCAGAAGAGGCCTAGGTTTGATGGGCCGGGTCGAGTTGCGATGTCGGTTGCTGTTGGTCAGTTTCGACCCTGTGCTCAGTGCGGGAAATCACATTCGGGAGAGTGTTGGGGAAGAGATAAAGGATGTTTCAAGTGTGAATCTAGGGATCATCTAATAAGGAATTGTTCGCAAGAGTTAGCTAGGGCACGGTTGATAAGCCAGGGTTATGTGCAGCCGGAAACAGGTGGACAACAGCTATCGAGAGGTCGTGGCCCGATCAGAGGGGGAAATGGTTTTGGTCGCGGTCGGGGAGCACCGGGCAGGGGTGTCAGTAATGTAGATGCAAGGCAGCCAGGTTTAATCTATGCAGCATGATGGCGAGAGGATGGCGACGCACCGGAGGTCATAACCGTTACGTTCCTTATAGTTGATAAACTGTTTATTGCTTTGATTGATATTGGTTCGACCCATTCTTGTGTGGCTTGTACTGTATCTGAGACTTTGAGTATAGAATTTGAAATTGCTGCTAGAGAAATGACTGTGGTTAGCCCTTTAAGACAATCCATAGTAGTAAACAAGCTGTTTAGGGATGTGCCTTTAGAAATTCAAGGAGTAGTATTTCTGGCAGACTTGATGGAATTGCCATTCGATGAGTTTGACCTTATCTTAGGCATGGATTGGCTGGTTAAGCATCGTGCTAATTTGGATTGCATCACTAAGCGAATGGTGTTGAGAACTCCAGAGGATAAAGAGGTGGTTGTGATAGGAGAAAGAATGAATTATTTGGCTAACGTGGTTTCTGCATTAAGGGCTATTAAATTGGTACGAAAGGGATGCAGGGCGTTTCTAGCTTTCATCAGTGCTTCGGATGCAAAAGAAGCCTCTGTTAAGGAGGTTAGAATGGTGAAGGAATTCGTGGATGTATTTCTTGAAGAGCTTCCGGGTTGCCTCCGGACCGTGAGGTGGAATTTGGAATTGAACTACTTCCGGGTACGGCTCTGGTGTCCATCGCCCCTTACAGGATGGCGCCGAAAGAGCTGGTAGAACTTAAAGCTCAGAAGTAGGAGCTGTTGGATCGTGGATTTATTCGACCAAGTGTATCTCCGTGGAGAGCGCCGGTGTTGTTCGTGAAGAAAAAGGACGGGTCGATGCGTATGTACATTGACTATCGCCAGTTGAATAAGTTGACAATTAAGAATAAGTACCCACTGCCAAGGATTGACCAGTTATTCGATCAGCTTAAAGGGGCTTCAGTCTTCTCGAAGATAGACTTGAGGTCAGGTTATCATCAGCTTAAGGTCAAGGAGCCGGATATTCATAAAATTACTTTTCAAACTCGTTATGGTCACTATGAGTTTTTAGTGATGCCGTTCGGGTTGACGAATGCACCAGCTGCGTTTATAGATATGATGAATTAGGTATTCCAACCCTATCTGGACTGGTTTGTTGTGGTGTTCATATACGATATCCTGGTTTACTCAAGAACGGAAGAGGAGCATGATTCGCATCTTCGGGTTGTTCTACAAGTATTAAGGGAGAAGCAACTGTATGCCAAATTCAGTAAGTGTGAGTTTTGGCTGAAGGAAATGACCTTTTTAGGGCATGTGGTTTCTGCGGAGGGGATTAGGGTAGATCCTCAAAAAATCGAAACTGTTCTAGACTGGAAGCCGCCAAAGTCTATAGTAGAAATTCGAAGTTTTCTTGGGTTAGCCGGATACTACAGAAGGTTTGTAGAGGGATTTTCCTTGATTGCGACACCCTTAACCAAGTTATTACGGAAAGGGGTACCATTTGTTTGGGCTGACAAGCAGCAGGAAAGCTTTGAGAAGCTGAAGAGGATCTTGACGGAGGCTCCGGTATTGATTCAGCCTGAGACTGGGAAGGAGTTCATTGTTTATTGTGATGCTTCACACACAGGGCTAGGGTGTGTGTTTGATGCAAGAAGGGAAGGTAGTTGCGTATGCGTCTCGTCAATTAAGATCGCATGAGATGAACTATCCCACGCATGATCTAGAGTTAGCTGCAGTAGTGTTGCTCTGAAGATTTAGAGACGCTACCTGTATGGGGAGAAGTCTATTATCTACACCGACCACAAGAGCCTGAAATATCTCCTTACCCAGAAGGAGTTGAATTTGAGGCAGCGGAGGTAGGTTGAACTGTTGAAGGATTATGACAGCTCGATTGAGTATCACCCAAGTAAAGCTAATGTGGTGGCGGATGCGTTAAGTCGGAAGATGATATCGGATTTAAGGGCAATGTTTGCTCATCTTAGCTTGTACGATGACGGAAGTTTGTTAGCTGAACTTCAAGTGAAGCCGACGTGGGTAAGCCAGATTAAAGAGAAGCAGTTATTGGATGATGTGTTAAGTGCTCGATTTCAGCAAGTACAGAATGGTGGAATAGGGGATTATAGTTTGAACAGTGATGAGGTATTGTATTTTCGTGGAAAGGTCTGCATGCTGAAAAATGTTGAGTTGAGACAGATGATTCTTTGAGAGGCACATAGTAGCCAATACGCTATGCATCCTGGTGGGAGTAAGATGTATCGGGATCTGCGTGAACAATTTTGGTGGTCAGGACTAAAGCGGGAAGTTACCGAGTTTGTGAGCAAGTGTTTGACGTGTCAACAGGTGAAAGCGGAACATCAATTGCCTTCGGGGTTACTACAGCCGGTAAAGATTCCACTCTGGAAGTAGAAAAGGATAGGGATAGACTTTGTTAGTGGGCTACCTCTTACGCCTATTAAGAAAGATTCGGTATGGGTGATTATTGATCGGTTGACGAAATCCGCCAATTTTATACCTGTTCGTATCGACTATACTTTGCAGAAGCTGGCTAAGCTGTATGTGGCAGAGATTGTGAGGTTGCATGGGGTACCAGTGTCTATCATATCGGACAGAGACCCTAGGTTTACGTTTTGATTTTGGAAGGCACTGCATCAGGCACTGGGTACAAGACTGGATTTCAGCACGGCGTTTCATCCACAGACTGGTGGTCAGTCTGAAAGGGTAATTCAGATCTTGGAAGACATGTTGAGAGGCTGTGTTATCGACTTCAGGGGTAGTTGGGAGGATTTTCTACCGTTGGCAGAAGTCACTTACAACAATAGCTACCAATCCAGCATTCAGATGGCACCCTACGAAGCGTTGTACGGTCGTAAGTGTCGAACCCCTACCTGGTGGACAGAATTAGGTGAGCGATAGTTGTTAGGTCCGGAGTTGGTTTTGGAAACTGAGGAAAAGGTTAATTTTATCCGGACTCGGTTGAAGGAAGCTTTCAATAGACAAAAATTGTATGCAGATCTGAAACGTAAGGATATAGAATTCTCAGTAGGGGACCATGTCTTCCTAAAAGTCTCGCATTGGAAAAAAATTCTGAGGTTTGGGCGAAAGGGCAAGTTGAGTCCCAGGTTCATCGGGCCTTATCGGGTATTGAAACGTTTGGGACCAGTGGCGTATTAGCTTGAGTTACCTCCAGAGCTGAGTCAAATACATGATGTATTCCATGTCTCGATGTTGAGGCGCTACCGTTCGGATCTGTCTCACATAGTGCCAGTGGAGGAGATTGAAGTGAGACCGGACTTGTCTTTTGAGGAGGAACCAGTGCAGATCTTAGACCGAGACGTTAAGGTACTGAGGAAGAAATCCGTCCCGTTGGTCAAAGTCTTATGGCGAAATCATGATGCAGATATAAATTGCAAATAAAATAAGAATTAACAAAGTTAAAAATAAAATAAATATAAATTACAAATAAATAAATAGGTTAAAGTAATAACAATTTAGTTCTCCTAATATATTAGTCCTTGGCAACGGCGCCAAAAACTTGATGAAGCTCGAAACTAACTACTATTTCGACAAAGGCAAGCGCACCTATCGAACAGTAGTATAGTTGTGGTGAGTCCGGAATATCGTATCCTCAAGGACCAAGAGTACTAGTATTAACTATCTTTTTATTATCTAGCCTAATAATTAAAAGGATTTATTATTAATCTAAAATTAACTAACTAATTTAACTAACTATGAATGCGACAGAGAGTAAATTGGGAAAATACTTTTGGACAACTTTATATGAGATAGGCAATACCTAAAGAAGATTCCACCTAGACTTCATTTATTACTTTTGATTCATGCGATTTATTCACTTGGCTTAATTCGTAGAAATCCCTAAATTATATTAATACCTCTTTCAAGGCTACTAACAACTGACTCTAGGTTGATTAATTTAAATCTCTTTCTAATGAAAACCCCTATTGTCGCATTAACTCGATCTATGGATTCCTTTATTAGGTTTGACCCTAATCCGGCAAATTTTCGTCGCCCTATTTTTAGGGTTGCAATCAACTCCGCTTAATTGTGTTGATCTACTCTTAAACAGGGACTTTTGCTCCACTGAATAAGCACATTCGACTTGAATCAATAACCTGAATTATCAAACAAGAATAAGAACTCACAATTAATAATAAGCACAAGTATTTATCTCATAAATCAAATATTAATAAGATTCATCTTAGGTTTTATCCTCTCAGGTATTTGAGAGGTTTAGTTTATACTAAAAGAGGGAAACATATTAGAATATGGAAAGCAACAAAACATAAGAAAAACCCAAAAACTTCTATAGAACTTGATGGGATATCCTCAGTCTTGATGGAGATCCTTCTCCTAAGCTGCTCCCGACGGCTGTCTTGGACTATTTTCTCCTTCTACTCGGTGTCTATTCGACGTCCTATCGAACTCCCTTTTAGGTTGCCCCTTAGGGTGTTTATATAGGCTTTCAAGATGCCTTCTTGGCCCACAAATATCCTATTCCGAATAGAATTCATCCTAGGGATGGCAGGGACACGCCCGTGGTCAATAGTCCAGGCCGTGTTCGATCCTGTTTAGCACACACGGTCGTGTGGGTTTGCCCGTGTGCAGTGGTCCAGGCTGTGTAGGCCCATTTTGTCCCCTTTTGGCCCGTTTCTGATTCTTTTCGACTCCCTAAGCTCTCCTGAGTATAAAACATGAAATTAAGAGATTAGGAGCATCGAATTCATCAAATTCAATGGAAAATCATCCAAAATTAAGCCAAACATGGGGTTAAAATATGTGTAAATTATGGTTTATCACATGCCCGGTATCAGATTGAATTCTCTAAAAGGGAGTTCCATTAGATCGGCCAGAAAAATAACTCCTTTAAGGACGTCTCTAAATAACTTATTAACCAGGATGGATTGCCTCAACGGACTTAATACTGTAATTTCACTCGAAGTACTCTTAAACGGAATCCTCAAGTTTCCAGTAACAGAGCAGACAACATAGGAATGAGTCGATCCTATATCTATCAATGCAGTATAAGGTACATTAAAAATTAAGAACATACACGTGATGACATCCGGAGCATCTCCCTCCTCTCGGTGACGTGCAGCATATACCAGAGCCGGCTGTCTCGCCTCAGTCTGATTAGCACTTCTACCTGATGCTCTCTGCGCACGACCCAACTCATTACCACTTCGAGCCTGACCGCTGCCTCTTGGTGGCTGCTGAACACCTCTCGGCGACTGCGTAGTACCCAAATTAGGAGCTTGCATCTGATCAGGCCTCCGTGGACACTCTCTGATACGGTACTCCAATGAACCGCACCTCAAACATGCCCCAATTCTTTTCCAGCACTCACCCTAATGGCGTCTCCCACAATCGGTACAAAGCTGTTGACCACTAGCAACCATAGGGGCCCAACTCTGACCGGCCTATCCACTTTGGCCTTTTTCTTATGCCTCTGAATGGAACTCGAGGGCTTCGAATCCTTCCTGTTCCTACATCTCTCTTTCTCACGGTTCTGGCACTCAGTGCGCTTAACCTCTTCGGCGATCTTTGCCTTATCCACTAGTACAGCAAAGTCTCACTCCCTCTGTGAAGCTATCAGAACTCTTAAGCTATCTCTAAGGCCATCCTCGAAGTGAACACATCGCTCGTACTCAGTCACCACTATACCTCTCATATAGCGGCTCAGCCTTAAGAAATCGACCTCATATTTGGCCACTGATCTGTCCCCCTAAGTCAGATTTAAAAACTCTCTCCTCCGGGCATCCACATAACTGGCACCCATATATTTTCCCTAGAAGGCAAATTTGAATAATTCCCAGGTTAGTCATTCAGGCTAAGTGCCATCATTTACAATGAGACACCACTGATATGCTTCATCTCCTAGCAGTGATATAGCACCTTTTAGTTTTTGCTTGGGGGTGCAGTCCAGGTCGTCCATAATTCTCTCCGTGGCCTCTATCCAATACTCAGCCACGTTAGGGGCAACTCCAGCAATACCCCTAAAAATCTCAGCTCCATTGGACCGGAGTCGTTCCGTAATCGACTCGCGGCCTCCAACTCCAGTATTGGTCCAAGCGACCCTCTCCAGAATTCTTAACATGGCTTGGGACAGTGCGTCGTCCTCAGCCGTTCGATCACGAGACACAGTCTCAATCACAGGTGAAGCCAGTGTCTCACTGGTTTTCAAATTAGGTATGTGGCCAGATGACGAGGACCCAGCTCGAGCACCTCTACGGCCTCTACCACGGCCTGTTGTACCCGTCCGCGAGTACCTCTAGTCCTCTTGTATTATTTGTATTAACAGTTTTATGCAGATCAGTTTACAGTTTCAGTATTTATTAATCAAAGTTTTATGCAACGCAGTATAGTAATTCAGTGTCTATTTTAGTAAATCGGCCTAACAATTTTGCTACAGTCTTAGTATAAACTATCTTAAGTGTTTTTAGTACAGTCTATCTATAGTAGTTGTAGGATATACTACCTATAGTAATTTCAGTTTAAAACATATAACAGTTTCAGTCAAAATCATAATGCAATTTTTAGAGGGAACTTACAGGATCGGCGTCGGAGACTCGACGTGCCACACATTTAGTAAAAACATTTCAAATCCTTAGAAAATATTTCTTAGAAAGTCAAATCTTAAAACCCAAATCTACAGTCGAGTTTTACAGCCTAGCTCTGATACCACTAAATGTAACACCTCAAACTCGGCCTGGACGTTATGGCCGAGTCTAGCGATGTCACATTGAAGTGTTTTTTGTGAAATATGTTGCCGTTGAAATCCTCATTTCTATTTAATCACTTGTGTTATTCAATGATGAGTCAAAAACGGGTCGTTCATTTTTAAAGCATGAATCATTGAAAAGTTATTTATTCTTAAAAACGTTATTAATTTTCAAAGCGTCGTTTATTGTGGAAGCTTTTAAAATAGTTTACATTTTCGTGCGTAATTTGCTAAAAAGGTTTAATTTTTGAAAACTCGGTTGAAGATTTTATTTAGAATTTGAACTTTATATTTTCTAAGTACTTTTAAATTTTAATTTTGGGTTTACTTGATGTAATAAGGCCATAAGGCCCAAGTGGATTTTCTTTATTTTTGCTTTTCTTTTAATTATTTTGTTACAAACTATTTTTGGATTAAATTTTAAGTGAAATATATTTTTTTTATAAACCCTAAAAAAAAATTATTTTGTCACCTTAATAAAATGGATTTTCAAATAAAATTAAATGGGTTCCCAATCTGGGCCCAATTCACAACGAAATTTTTTTTCTGAAATTTTACAAATTTCTCTAAGTAACAAAGAACTTGAAAATCGGTTTATTTAAGGAACATACCAGATCCGGTTCAGGCTCGTGGGCCGGGTGTAGGGTGTTTCAGCTTGGTATCAGAGCCCAGTTTAAACTCTCGGCCTGTGGGCTCAGGCCCAAAACGTTTTCAATTCGAGCCCAAATGGATTTCTTTGAAGATAAGCAGGTTTTCTGGCATGGCACCTAAGTCTCCGACCCGCAGTCCACCAGGTAAGCACCCCTAACTATATGTGTGATTCTGTGATTTATGAATTGTTAAAGGGTAGAAAAGGCATGGAACGTAGAATAGTATGATAGGAACTTGAACCCTAGGGCTAGATTACTCAAACACAAAACCACATAAGACTTAATGCACTAACCTATGGCTAAGTCATTGAGCTAGGGTATGGTAACCCCTGTACGCATGTCTAGGATTGGATCCGGAAGAGCTTGGTATTTAAGCAGTCCTAGTGACTCACCTCCTCTTCGCAGGAATCCTACCTGGTGCGTAGCTTCGGTTCACCCTAACTCAGAGGGCTCAGTGGTGTGGCAACCTCTGTGCGCATGTCTAGGAATGGATTCGGTGGGAGCTTGGTATTTAAGCAGTCCGCGTGACTCACGTCCTCTCCATTCGAATCCTGCCTGGTGCGTAGTTTTGGTTCACCCTGACCAAAGAGGGCTCGGTCATAGGCTAAACATAATGACTAAAACCCAAAAAGGGAACTAGCCGTTTTGTTTAAAAAAAAACACAACAAACCCTAATTTTTCAAACTTTTAAAACTTTCTTTTAAATCTGAGAAAATTATTTTTACAACATTTTCTGAAAAACTCCTGATTTGCGGAAATTACAAAAAAAGCCCTTAGTGGAAAAATTACAAAAATGCCCTTGAATCGTAAAATGTCAAACTTCCCAACGATTTTTGCCAAAACTTCATTATTTTATAATGTTCATAAACCC
Organism: Gossypium australe; assembly: GCA_005393395.2. Classification (NCBI taxonomy): domain Eukaryota; kingdom Viridiplantae; phylum Streptophyta; class Magnoliopsida; order Malvales; family Malvaceae; genus Gossypium; species Gossypium australe. The sequence goes on along the minus strand of CM016616.1, from coordinate 145,631,340 downwards.
TAATTTGCAAATTACCAAAAATACCTTGATTTTGGAAAATTACCCCTAACTTACAAAGTTACCAAAATGACCCTGATTTCCAAAATTTTTGCAACATCACCATTTGAAAAGTTAAACACTCAAAAAGAACCCTCAAAGTTTTACAACTTATGAAATATCCCTGACTTATTAAATTTTACAAATTTACCCTGATTTGTGAAAAATTACCAAAATACCCCTGGATTTTGAAATTTCTCTAAATTACCCCGAGACATTGAAATTCCAAAATACTTTTTGACAAAACACCAAGGAATGTTTTTCTTTTGAAAAATTATGAAAATGCCCCTGTAGGACAAAATTTCGAAAATACCCCTGGGTAGTGGAAAAACAATGACAATGAAAACTACAACGTTTCTCTGAATGAACGAAAGTTCATACTTGTTTGATGGATGAATGAATGAATGGAAAAGACTGTGTGTTTGTATGAATACGAAAGAACCACTCCTAAAACTCTTGTCATAAAATTTCTTCGCGGGTAAATAAGTGGAACAATGACTAATCCATAAAACTTCTTAAGCAGATCTCGACGCTAGAAAATGAGCTCTAGAGGACGTGGTCACCGTGGACGAGGTAGAGGAAGGATGACTGTGTCAGAACCCGTTAGATCGGGTCAAGGGTCTGATAATGAAATACCACCGCCACCTCCACCCCCAGCTGTTAATGTTGAGCAGCAAGCTCAGACGGGGGAAGATGCTGTGTCGCAGGCTGTGCTGCGAGTTTTGGAATTGGTGGCTGGTGCAGGAGGAAATGGGGGAAATTAGAAGTCTGTACCTGAACGGCTCCGAGCTAATGGAGCGGAAATGTTCCGAGGAGTGTCTGGAGTAGCACCCAGTACGGCTGAGTACTGGTTGGAAGCAACTGAGCGTATCATGGATGAGCTCGACTTGACCCCTGAGGAGAAGTTGAAAGGGATGGTGGCACTGTTACGCGATGAAGCGTATCAGTGGTGGTTAACTGTTCGGGATGGTACCACGGTTGAAAATTTGACCTGGGAGCATGTTAGAGAGGCATTTCAGAAGAAGTATGTGGGAACCAGGTATACGGATGAACAAAGGAAGGCTTTTCTAGGGTTGGTACAAGGGAGTAAGTCTGTCGCAGAATATGAGGCGGAATTTCTGAGGTTGAGCCGCTATGCTCGAGGGGTAGTGGCAACTGAGCATGAACGATGTGTCCATTTTGAGGACGGACTGAGGGATGATCTGAGACTGTTGATAGCACCGCATCAGGAGCGGGAATTCTCTGCTTTGGTGGAAAAGGCCAAGGTGGCCGAGGGGATCAAGGATTCTACTAAGCAGGCTGTGGATAGGAATAAGCCCAGAAGAGGTTTTGGACCATCTGGAAAGGGTCATAAGAGGCCTAGGGTTGACGGGCCATGAAATCAACAAGCTGGTACGGGCTGGCAGTATCGCCCTTGTGAGCATTGTGGGAAAAAGCACTTGGGAGAGTGCTGGAGAAAGACGGGAGGATGTTTCAAGTGTGGGTCCAAGGACCATATGCTTAAGGATTGTCCCAAGCAACCAGATGAGAGCCGACCGGCAGCTCAGAATGCTAGCCAAGCTGGTAGAGGCGGACAGCAGCCTCAACGGGGTCGTGGTTCGGCCAATAGAGGTAATGGCCGAGGCCGTGGAGCACAGGGCTGAGGTGCTGCTAATGCAGAAGCAAGGCAACCGGGTTTGGTTTATGCAGTTCGCCGGAGGGAGGATGGTGACGCACCGGATGTAATAACCGGTACGTTCTTTATTTTTGACAAACCCTATTTTGCTCTGATTGATGTGGGCTTGACCCATTCCTATGTTGCATGTAGTGTAGTGGAAACACTAGGCCTAGACTCTGAATTCTCTGATAGACAGATGACTGTAGTAAGCCCATTAGGCCAAACTATAGTGGTAGACAAGATCTTTCGAAATGTGCCCTTAGAAATTCAGGGAGTGAACTTTCGGACAGACTTAATGGAGCTACCTTTCGGAGAATTTGAACTTATACTTGGAATGGATTGGCTAGTAGAACATCGAGCCGTGTTGGATTGTGCGGCTAAACGTATGGAACTAAGAACCTTGGAGGATAAAGTGGTAGCAATGATCGGAGAAAGGAGGAACTACTTGACTAATGTGGTTTCGACGCTGAAGGCCGAGAAGATGGTTAAGAAGGGGTGTAAGGCATTTCTAGCCTTCATTAGTACGATAGGTGGAAAGGAGGAAGGTGTTAATGGAGTTAGGACGGTAAGGGACTTCGTGGATGTGTTTCCAGAAGAATTACCAGGAATACCCCCAGATAGGGAGGTGGAATTTAGGATAGATCTGCTACCAGGAACAGCTTCTGACGCTCCATACCGAATGGCGCCAAAGGAGTTGGTTGAGCTCAAGGCTCAAATCCAAGAGTTATTGGATCGTGGGTTCATTCGACCCAGTGTGTCTCCATGGGGAGCACCGGTCCTATTTGTAAAGAAAAAGGACGGAACTATGCGTATGTGCATAGATTATCGTCAGTTGAATAAGCTGACCATTAAGAACAAGTATCCTTTGCCAAGGATCGATGACTTGTTCGATCAGTTGAAGGGTGCCGCAGTATTTTCTAAGACCGACTTAAGGTCGGGATATCATCAGTTGAAGGTGAAGGAGGCTGACATCCATAAGACCGCTTTTAGGACCAGGTATGGCCACTTTGAGTTTGTAGTGATGCCATTTGGGTTGACGAACGCTCCAGCAGCGTTCATGGACATGATGAATCGAGTTTTCCAACCCTATTTGGATAGGTTCGTCGTTGTGTTCATCGACGATATTTTGGTGTACTCGAAGTCAGAAGAGGAGCATGATAAGCATCTCCGAGTTGTGTTGGAAGTGTTAAGGGAGAAGAAGCTTTATGCCAAATTCAGCAAGTGTGAATTTTGGCTTGAGGAGGTGGCATTTTTGGGACATGTGGTATCCGCAGAGGGAATAAGGGTGGATCCTAGGAAGATCGAAGCAGTGTTGGATTGGAAACCACCTAGGTCCGTGGCTGAAATCCGAAGTTTCTTAGGCTTGGCAGGCTATTACAGAAGGTTTGTGGAAGGGTTCTCGTCAATAGCCGCGCCTTTGACAAAGTTGCTAAGGAAGGAAGTACTCTTTGTGTGGACTAATAAGCAGCAGGAGAGCTTTGAAAAGCTTAAGAGGGTGTTGACGGAAGCTCCAGTGTTAATTCAGCCGGAGGCAGGCAAGGATTTCGTAATATACTGTGATGCTTCGCATACGGGGTTAGGCTGTGTGCTAATGCAAGATGGAAAAGTGGTCGCCTATGCGTCACGGCAGTTAAGGCCGCATGAGGTTAACTACCCAACTCATGACTTGGAACTAGCAGCAGTGGTTTTCGCCCTTAAAGTTTGGAGGCACTACCTTTATGGAGAAAGGTCGATAATCTACACAGACCACAAGAGCCTTAAGTATTTGTTGACTCAGAAGGAGTTAAACTTGAGGCAGCGAAGGTGGGTGGAATTGCTGAAGGACTATGGTTGTTCGATAGAATATCATCCGGGCAAGGCGAATGTGGTAGCCGATGCCCTGAGTAGGAAGGTTATGTCGGATCTAAGGGCTTTGTTCGCTCATTTAAGTCTGTATGATGACGGAAGCCTGTTGGCAGAGTTACAAGTCAAGCCCACCTGGCTGAAGGAGGTGAAAGAGGGACAGTTGGCTGATAAGGACTTAAGTATTAAGTTACAGCAAGTACAGCAAGGAGGATTAAAGGACTATGGCGTCACTGATGAAGAAGTATTGTGCTACAAGGGAAAGGTCTGTATGCCGAGGGATAAGGAGTTGAGACAAAGGATTCTTCGGGAAGCACATGGTAGCCCTTATGCTATGCATCCCGGAGGCACCAAGCTGTATAGAGATCTAAGGGAACAATTTTGGTGGTCTGATCTGAAACGAGAGGTGACTGAATTTGTGGGGAAATGTTTGACGTGTCAGCAAGTTAAGGCTGAACACCAAGTCCCATCAGGATTGCTTCAACCAATCGAAGTTCCCCAATGGAAGTGGGAGAGAATTACCATGGACTTCGTTAGTGGGCTTTCCTTTACGCCTACTAAGAAGGACTCGGTATGGGTGATAGTGGACCGTTTGACCAAGTCCGCGCACTTTATCCCAGTAAGAATGGATTATTCTCTTCAGAAGTTGGCTAAGTTATATGTGACAGAGATTGTGAGGTTACATGGAGTACCGGTGTCAATCATCTCTGATAGAGACCCAAGGTTTACGTCTCGGTTTTAGAAAGCACTTCATCAAGCTTTAGGCACTAAGTTAGACTTCACTACGGCTTTTCGTCCACAATCAGACGGGCAATCTGAACAGGTTATACAAGTGTTGGAAGATATGTTGAGAGGCTGTGTAATGGATTTCCGAGGAAGTTGGGAAGATTACTTGCCTTTAGCTGAGTTCGCCTACAACAACAGCTATCAGGCCAGCATTCGGATGGCACCATACGAAGCATTGTATGGTAGGAAGTGTAGAACACCTACTTGTTGGACCGAGTTAGGAGAACGCTGAATTTTGGGTCCAGAGTTAGTGGCAGAAACTGAAGAGAAGGTTGAGTTAATACGGGCACGGTTGAAGGAAGCCTCTGATAGGCAGAAGTCGTACGCAGACCTTAAGCGGAAGGAAATAGAGTTTGAAGTGGGAAACCAAGTACTCTTGAAAATCTCGCCTTGGAAGAAGGTAATGAGGTTCGGTCGAAAAGGGAAGTTAAGCCCAAGGTTTATAGGGCCTTATCGAGTATTGAAGCGAGTTGGGCCAGTGGCATACCAATTAGAGTTGCCACCAGAATTGCAGCAGATGCACGACGTATTTCATGTATCCATGCTACGTCGCTACCGATCGGATCCATCTCATATAGTACCTGTGGAAGAGGTGGAGCTAAGGCCAAACTTATCCTATGAGGAAGAACCGATTCGGATTTTGGAACGAGATGTGAAAGTACTACGAAGGAAGACAGTGCCTCTAGTCAAAGTGTTATGGCGCAATCATGGATCGGAAGAAGCTTCGTGGGAGTCAGAAGAGTCCATGCGACAGCAATACCCTCAACTATTTTAGTTAGGAAATTTCGGGGTCGAAATTTTGTTTAAGGGGGTAGAACTGTAACATCCTGAAAAGGGCCTATGCATTTTCAGTTTAATTGTACGAAATGACAAGTCTCAAGTACTATGAATAAATTTTTGATACTTTTGGAAACCTAGAAACGGAAATGGAAATGAAAATGGAAATGAACATTTTTGGAAACATGAACATTTTTGGAAACTTGAACATTTTGGAAACCTGAACATTTTTGGAAATGATTCAAAAATGGAAAGTAAACATTTCTGGAAACCTGGAAATGTAAGAAAATGGCAAGTTTACAAAGCCGATCGAAAATTTTAGGAAACTTAGAAATGATGCAGAAATGTCCAATTTTAAAGTTCAAAATAGGAAATAAGGGCAAGAGGGCCTTAAAAGAAAAAGTTGGAGAATTTTGACACACAACCAGGCTTGGAAAAGTGGCCTGAAGATGCCACTTAGGGCCTATGGAAATGGCGTCACATGCAGGGGGAAATGGGCCTGAGTTCGAGTCACGTGGGAAGCAAATAAAGGAGGTTTATTTTTGCTTCCATAAGCAAGGTGGTGGACGGCACATGCTTCTAGAAATAGAGGTGTTTTATTCTCATAAATATGTGAATAATAAGTGATAAATAAAGGATTTTCTTTTAATAAGATAATTGAGGAGATAAATGATGGATTAAACTTTTTATTTTTTTAATAAAAGAGATAATATTATCACAAGGAAGATTGGTGGCCAAGTCAAGGACTCTTGGCCTAGTAATTTCGGCTAAAGGAGGAGAGTTAGGCTATTCTCTCATCTTTTTCCTAAGTGTGCCGAAAATTCCCTAGCCCTCTTTCTCTCTGCCAAAATTTTTCTTAAGCAAAACTCCATTTTTTTTTCTCCTCTCCTTTGCTATTGTCGAGCCAAAACACTCTTTGATCCCTGATTAAAACTCCATAGCCGAATCTCTGTGACTCTAGGCAAGGAAGCAATCGGTTAAAGACATTAAGGTAAGGTTAAGCTATTCAAATTCCTTTCTTTTCTATTCGCCGAAAGAGAAGGGCCTAATCTCTATTTTTGTTCATTGCCGAATATCAAAGGAAGAGTTTCGGGATTTCAGAATTCAAGGAATTTAAGGTGAGGTACATTCGGCCAAAGGCCAAATTTTATTTATTAAAGTTAGATCAGATCTAACATATGAATTATAGGAATTTCGACATCACTAAGGGAGCAAGGAATCGATTTTGGGAATCTCATCATAAGGTAAGTGGTTATAATCGGCCAAGGTTCTCTCCTAAATGTTTAGATCTATTTGTTTTAACCAGAGACTAATCAAATCAATGGATTTAATGGTTAGCCGATTTCAAGGGAGAAGAACACAAATCTTTGGGATTTGATCACCAATCAAATCGGCAAACAAGGTAAGTATTAGTAATACCATTCCTATTAGGATTTGGTTTTAAAAGCGAAAAGGTTATTAATGTGTTTTTATATGATGGGCCGAATATAGGAATTAACAGATCTAAAGTTAGATCGGGATTTTCGGGATCTCAAGGAACCTATTAAGCGAATCGGGTGTGTACTCACACTAACTTTCAATATATCATATGGCAATTATTTTAATATATGAATATGCATAAGAATGTGAATGTGGCTAAGTACCACAGATGTGGTAAGAGTACCCAGGTACGTTTCCTACTTCTGATAGGATTACGAATATGATATATTTTGAACATATGAATAGTCACATGAATGAGAATTAAGTATGTTATGCATGATATAAAATTTATGGGGCATTCGGGATCTATGTAAAAGGGGAAGAAGGTGTTGACTTCGGTCTCACCAACGGAATATGGTGACTACGGTCACAAAATTTGAATACGGTAACTTCGGTTACATTATCTGAATTTGGTAACTTCGGTTACACTATTTGAATATGGTGTCTAATGACACAAATTATATGGGCGATGAGCACGTCGACTGCAGCGACTGCCTTCGATGGTGTGTAGCGGATGGAGGGTTGACTTAGTAGTCCCCACGGTGTGACTGGCAGGTACGGGTGGTGTGTAGCGGATGGACCATTAGGCTTGGGTTTGGGTTGCATCATCATTTATTTTTATATGAATATGAATTTGATATGAACATGTATGCCTGATTTGTTGAAAGTTAGTATGTTGTACACATTGAGTCTGTTGACTCACCCCATTGTGGGACTATTTTTTTTCAGGTGATGAACAGTGACTGACCGGGACGGTAGACCTTGAGGTGGCCATGCTTCACTTGAAGATTTTATTTAGAATTTGAAATTTATATTTTCTAAGTACTTTTAAATTTTAATTTTGGGTTTACTTGATGTAATAAGGCCATAAGGCCCAAGTGGATTTTCTTTATTTTTGCTTTACTTTTAATTATTTTGTTACAAACTATTTTTGGATTAAATTTTAAGTGAAATATATTTTTTTTATAAACCCTAAAAAGAATTATTTTGTCACCTTAATAAAATTGGATTTTCAAATAAAATTAAATGGGTTCCCAATCTGGGCCCAATTCACAACGAAATTTTTTTTCTGAAATTTTACAAATTTCTATAAGTAACAAAGAACTTGAAAACCGGTTTATTTAAGGAACATACCAGATCCGGTTCAGGCTCGTGGGCCGGGTGTAGGGTGTTTCATTACCTCTATCCATAGGGCCTGCTAAGAAAATCAGCAAACATTAGTAAAGATAAATTTATGACTTTCTACTAATGGTATTTCTATAGAATTGTTTTCTATAGATAATATAACCGATTTTTTATTAACGGTAAATGGTAAATATTTATTAATAAAATTATTACCCAATAATATGTCTCCATACATATCAGGTAAACATAATAATTTAGGAATTATAAATCTAACATTGTTTATGTAGATTGGTATATTTTTAGCTTTATAATAAATAGTAGTTTTGCTACCATTTATTCCATTAATATTTATTATCTTTTTTACAGGTTTCCAATATTCTTCAGGAAGAATATTCTTTTTACAGCTACTAGTTGTAGCACCTGTATCTAATAATGCATGTAAAGAATATTTTTTATAATCTTTACCATGTAATATAATTTCAATGTAGTTATTGAAATTTGTAACTTTTTCTATTGAATAATTTATATCTTCCATTCTAGTGTTTCTAGAATTTCTACTTGGTGTAGTAGGAAAAATAGGAATATGAACTGTTTTCATACCTATTGGCGTAGATGTACTTATATTATCTTCTTCTTCCTCTGGTTGAGAACTAGAAGGTAATACTAAATTATCATCTGAGTTTGTTATCAGATTATTTTTAAAATATAACTTATCACCAGATGACATGTATTCAATAGTACTTACCGGTTTAGAAGTACTAGCATTATTGGTTTTATCAATTATCCAGTCTTTTGGAATTGATAAATCTTTTAAATGTAATAGCTTTGGTTGAATTTCTGTAGTAAATTTATTGGGCTCAAAAAGCTCAATAATTTTATTATTTATTTCTTTTATTTCAACCTCTGCCGTATTAGTATATTCATTAATAGAAGTCCAGCTGATTGCTAAATCTTCTGCTAAATCACTAATATCAGAATTTTTTGTCTGAATTCTAAGGCATAGACACTCTTCTATTAGAGGGTCTGTTATAGAGATAAAGTAATTTGGTTTTACCTTAAATCCTATAACACCTGTATGTAGATTAGATTGAATTCCTCCAATAAGTGCTTTTATTGGATTTTCAAATCTTTTATCTAATAATACTGCTAAAATAGGAACATCATGACCTCTTCTAAAAAAAGCTCTAATTGTTATCATGATAACTCCTAAATGTATATATCTAACTTGAGGATAGTTTTTTTCTAATCCTTTTTATTTTTTCTTTAGTAAATAAAGGGATTTCTGTTAATCCACCTTTAGTATCCTTAGCGACTGTGTTGCCACTAATTTTTTCTATGTGTCTTTTTGACCATAGTTTAAATTTTGATATTTTATATATTTCTTCTTTAGAAATATGATTTTTATTAATTTTTTCTATCATATCATCGGAAAAGTCTATTTCTTCTCCAATTAAATTTCCTAATTTGATATCCTGTTGTTCAGGATTAGGAATTTCTTCTAAGTTGTTGTTAGAACTATTTCCTAACATAAAAATATATTCATCTTTTATTTTTTCATCTAATATTTTTGTTGTGTTTTCAACAATTTCATAATTTTTATTAATAGCTCTCAGATTGTCATCTGTTTGAAGATCTGAGTCTATTTTTCTCTTACCATGAGAATCTTGTTTATCAATTTCCCAAGGTTTCGGTACTATATAATCGTATGGATCTGGTGGTTCAGTTTCCATAGGATCTTCAGGAATTTCTATATTCTCTTCTGTTGAAGTGTTTTCTTCATCAGAATTATTACTAGTAGCATTAATATCTATATTCATATTATTAGAATTATTACTACTTTCTGTAGTTTCTAATATATAACTATCATTATCATTATTATTATTAATAGTATCATTATTACTATTATTATCATATTCTAACATATAATGATAATTATATTTTTCAAAAAGATTTTTATGTTCTTCATAAAGATCTTCTATTAATTTTAGATATTCTATACGTTCATGATCATCATCTGTTTTAGAAAATTGGCTTTTCCAATGTTCTATTAGATTTTTATAAGTTTCAAAATCATATTTTTGTTGTTTTTTATCTTTTTCTCTTTTTTCTTTTGTTTTTTCTTTTTTATTATTAATATTAGTAGAAGATTCGTCCGAAGACTCATCTTCTTCTGACAAAACTAATATATCGTTACTATTACCGTAATATAAAGGACCTAAGTCGGATTCTATATTATTACTAATATTAATAACCTGATCTAATTTATTATTAACATCGGATAATAACTCTTTAGACTTGCTATTCAAATCTAAATTCGTTACTTCTCCCATATTATCTATTTTTTCTTCTACTTTACTAACCTTAGTATATAGCCTATTAAAATATACAGACGTCATATCTATTAAGCTATTGATACCCTTGCTAAGAGCCGAAATATTATTTTCATTCTTAGAGTCTGTATGCATGATATGATTACAAGTTTTATCTTTGTATAAACAATCCATCTGTTCCATGTTTTTATCCCTGGTACCTAAAACCGTCCGCGTCTATACGTCTTCAAAAACGCCTACAACGTCCCACTCGGACTCAACGGCAACAAGAAGACAAACGACAGATATATGGGTTTTGAGACAAAAAAAGCGAAATAAACGGAATTGAAGATAAAAGATAGAAACTTACAATGGTAACCACGATATTAGAACTCCAGAAATCGTTACTCCGGGGCTCCTCGGATAGGATATCTGATACCAAGTACAGGGGGAGGGAGGTATGTATGCACAAGCGGAAGGGGACTACTAATATCGTATAATAATATTTCGATAGAAGAAAATAGATAATTTACAAAGATGAAGATCAAGAAAGGTTTCCTGATTTCTTCAAAAGAGTAAAAGAGAAAACTAAAACTAAAAGGAAATTTTGGTTATCCAACCCGATCCCCAAAACGATGCCTCATTCAGGCTACAAGAATGCCTATTTATAACAAAAAATCTAAACTCAAATTTAATTACAATTGAATTCCGAATAGTGTCCTGATAAGGACGCTTTCAGTGTCAACTTCATGGTTGCTTCCACGTAGCTTCCTTGAATACTGTCTTGATAAGGACGATTGAATTGTCAGCTTCATGGTTGTTTCCACGTAGCTTCCTTGAATAGTGTCTTGATAAGGACGCTTTTGGTTGTTTCCACGTAGCTTCCTTGAAATAATGGTCGCCATCATGGTGATTTCCACGTAGCTTCCTTTTTTGGCAATATCTGTTGCTTGCATCATTGCTTGTGTCATGACATTGATGGTTGCTTACATCATTGTCTGCATCATCTCGACTCTGACTGGTTGTCACATCGATCGATCACTCTTCATCCTTCTTGGACGTTTCTGAGATTCATTTCCTCGATCTCATCGAGGTGTAGGGATTCCGGTGAAGGTGCTGGTGTGTTCCAATGCTCCCATACTTCTCTGATTTCCGCTGCTAACGGACAATCTTCGATTTCCATCTCAGCTATTTTTGTTAATAGCGAAATGGCGTCTTCATTCCCATGCCTCTCAGCCTGGTGGTTTCCAGTGTCGTAGGCTAGGATTCTTCTCCCATCAGTCCAAAACTCGTAACTGTTTTGTTGGAGTAGGAACTGGGCTTCTACCATTAGATCAACTCCGGCTTGGATTTGATAATGGAGAAAATTCTTATAACACTCATCAATGGTTTCTGACAAATGCTGTTGATCTTCTTGGGCCGCCAAGAGGGATCTTCCTCCAAGCATTTTATAGATAGTCCAAATTTGATATGGCTGATAAAATTTTTCTTTCTCAGCTATACCAATAAGGCTATTTATTTTTATGTAAAAATAATAAACAAAATCATCTAAATTAACATAGTTTGTTAATCTAGACTTTATCATGGCTAGAAAATCTTTTATTAAATCAAAAGAAAGATTTTGGACTGTTATTTCTTTAACAAATCCCCATTCAATACTGGTTATATCAAATGGCTCATGATTTAATCGAAATTTGATAACAGGAGTTTTTTCTCCCATCTCATTTGTAAAAACATATGCTTGTGAAAAATATTTCGAAAATGTTTCTAAAAATAGAGCTTGCTGGTTGCAAATGGCTCGATTTATTTTCGAAAATATATCAATAGGTAGAATTTGTCTACACTTGTTATATAGACATATTCTAAACATCTTATTGATAATAGGAGTGTTTCTCCCTTTACTAATAAAATATTGAAATGTATCAAGAAGATTGTTTATCTCCTTAATATCCATGTATTCGATTAGGATATCATCCCAATCTCGGTATAAAACAGATTTTAGTAATAATTCCTCAGATTTATTTTCTTTAGTTGTTTTTTCAACTAAGAATTCTGAGAATTGGGTAAGATCTTTTCTGAAACTAGCTCTTTGTTCCAAAATATGGTTTTTCCATATTCTGTTTATGAAATAGTAGTATTCTAGGGGTAGGCCTGGATTATAAAAATCCTTTAGAACTGAGAAGTCAGAGGATTGTTGTTTTTTCAACAAATCTTCTGTAATTTCGAGAATTTCAGAATCGGAATAAGGCTTTTGAGAAAATTCGAAATAACTCACCGGGGTTGGTGATTGAGATCCAAATGGTTGGTTTACCATCGGATATGGTACATAATATCCCTGTTTAGGATAAAATTGTACTTGTGCAGGTGTATTAAATCCCTTTTTAGGATTTGTGGTAGCAATAAATCCTTGTTTAGGACTTACTGGTGAAGCAATAAATCCTTGTTTAGGACTCATTGGTTTTCCTTTTTTATGGACAGTTTTCCATCCATCATTTTCTTTTAGAGGTTGTTTACCTCTATCCATAAGGCCTGCTAAGAAAATCAGCAAACATTAGTAAATATACTCATCAGAATCTGTTTCAGACTCTGTTTCTGAAATTAATTCATATAATATTTCAGAAGGATTTATTTCCTCTTTAAAACATATTTCTAAATCTTGTTCTTCAAGATTTTTAATCATTTTTCTAGCATTTTTGCCTTTGTTAGGACAATTTGTTGCTATATGACCTTCTTCATCGCAAATAAAACATTTACAAATTTGTTTTTTGATCTTATTAGAAGTTTTTCTTCTAACAAATTTTTTCTTTTTATTATTATTACCATTTTTATTACCTGGTTTCCATTTAGCTAATTTATATTTTTTATGTTTTTTATAGGGTCTTGATCATATTGTGTTACAACCAAATTCCCATTCTCCTTCTAGCATTTTTGTGCAATACTTATGACTTAATTTATTCTTGACTTGTTTAGCCGCTTTACTTTGTAAACAATGTAATATAATTCTTTCTTTAGCAAAATTAATTCTATTGCCTATAGTATCTATATTTGCTACATCTATCTTATTATCATTGCTATGTTTTATTATGAAAGAAGCATATTTATTTATGCAAATTTCATCCCAAGGTGGTGGTAATTTATGAAAGTATTGGTTTTTTCCAGTGATCTATACTTTCATTTTTTAACTTTTGATACTCATGAAGAAATTTTTTAGAAAATTCTTCTAAATATCTAATGTCACATAATTTTAATTTTGACAAGATATAGCTGGATTGGCCATCTTGGTCTCTTTTATTAGTATAACCACAAAATTCTGTTTTTAGAATTGAAGTTAATCCTTTTAATAAGTCTTTAGGAGAACCTATTTGATTAATAAGTTGACTCTTTTTTTTTCTTTTCCTATCTCAGATTCTTCCCATCGTCTGAGAAATTGGAGAACATCTCCTTGAAATGTTCCTACAAAATAATTTAAAAATTTTTCTTTTGTCCAGACATTACTGTTGTTGTTTACAACAATAGTCATAGATTGTGCCCAATCATCTATTGTTTTTTCAAAATCTGATATGGAAATATTAGTTAAATCTAAATATACACCTCCTTGAGCAACATTTCTTTTATTTAAATCATCAACTTTATAAGGTATAGCAACAAATTGTCCATGTTCTTAAGGCCAGAACCTCAGATGAGATGAGACAAGGAAAATCAATGACTTGCATCACCTCTTTAATGCATGGGAATAAGTTACAGTGAGTGATGCAAGTAAAGAGGATTAGCGAGGACCACATGTAAAAGAAATTATTTAGTGATGATGGAGCAACCCAATTAAGTAGTAGACCATGGATATTAAAACAAGTTGATCAAGTAATTCCATGTCCTTTTGTGATTGCTTTGATATGTTGACTTCATTTTCAATCCCCAGGTACAGTGAGACACCACTGATATGCTTCATCTCCTAGCAGCGATACAGCACCTTTTAGTTTTTGCTTGGGGGTGCAGTCCAGGTCGTCCATAATTCTCTTCGTGGCCTCTATCCAATACTCATCCACGTTAGGGGCAACTCCAGCAATGCCCCTAAAAATCTCAGCTCCATTGGACCGGAGTCGTTCCGTAATCGACTCGCGGCCTCCAACTCCAGTATTGGTCCAAGCGACCCTCTCCAGTATTCTTAACATGGCTTGGGACAGTGCGTCGTCCCCAGCCGTTAGATCACGAGACACAGTCTCAATCACAGGTGAAGCCAGTGCCTCACTGGTTTCCAAATTAGGTATGTGGCCAGATGACGAGGACCCAGCTCGAGCACCTCTACGGCTTCTACCACGGCCTCTTGTACCCCACCCGCGAGTACCTCTAGTGCTCATTATCTAATCTTGTATTATTTGTATTAACAGTTTTATGTAGATCAGTTTACAGTTTCAGTATTTATTAATCAAAGTTTTATGCAACGCAGTATAGTAATTCAGTGTCTGTTTTAGTAAATTGGCCTAACAATTTTGCTACAGTCTTAGTATAAACTATCTTAAGTGTTTTTAGTATAGTCCATCTATAGTAGTTGTAGGATATACTACCTATAGCAGTTTCAGTCAAAATCATAATGCAATTTTTAAAGGGAACTTACAGGATCGGCGTCGGAGACTCGACGTGCCACACATTTAGTAAAAACATTTCAAATCTGTAACACCCTGGTTTAGGGGCTAAGTAATTTAAGTATAATTCAGGTGTTGGTAGGTTTTTGGGTGTGTTTGGAGGTGTTTTAGAGGTTTTAAGAATGTTGGGATGAAAGGGGAAGGCTTAAGAAAATTTTGGATTTTTAGTATAAGGAAGGGAATCGGGCCAAGGGAGGCCTTAAGTATATTTTTCGGTAATTTATGGCACAAGAGAGGCTTTGGCAAAGTGGCTCCATGCGCTGCTTAGGGGGCTGGGAGTAGCGCCATTGAGGGCCTGGGTTCGAGACCAAGCGGCAGCAAAATGGTTTTAATTTTTGGATTATGGCGTTGCAAGGTAGAAGGCCTTAAAATAATTTGGGGCGTGTTTTGTCACAAGCAGCAGCTTGGCCAAGTGGTGCCCGTGCGTCACATAGGTGCTAGAGGTGAGCGGGGGCGCTGGTTCGAGGGCCTGCAGCAGCATTTTTGCGTGTTTATTTTTTCATATGCAGTTATGGGCTTAGATAGGAAGGTGTTATAAATAATTGTTGGGGCTTTATGGCATAAAAACCAAAGTGGCCAAATGGCCTGAGGCGTTGAAGGGGAGGCGTGCAGCGGTTAATCCCAGGTTCGAGCCAAGAGGATTGCGTGGGGAGTTTAATTTTTATTTTAGTTCTTTTTGGCAGCAGATTTGAAGGTGGACGACACATTAGATAAGGATTAAACTATGTTGTTTAATCACTTTTGAAATCGGCTGAAGGAGTGATAAGGGAGGGTTTTATTTATTGTTTAGTTATTTTAGATAATGGTAGGATAATGGTAGGAGTAGTGTATTTAGTTTAAAATTTGTAAATAGAGAATGGCTGGTGGTTTAATTTATTAATAGGATTAGGTGATGGCTTTTGTTATTTTATTATTTTCGATAATTATAGGATTATCTTAGTAGTTTTAAAGTAGAAATAGGAGATAAAGGGCTGCTATTAGATTGTTTTTTTAATTAGATTGAGGTGATAAAATAGGGGTTTAAGATAGGAAGGGGATTGGGTTTAGAATTAAAAAAAAAAAGAAGAAGTGGTGGCCGGCCAAGGGGTGGTCTTTTGTTTTGATTAAAATAGGGAATTGGACTAATTCAATTTAATTTGAATTAGTAGGTGGTGGCCGCATGTTGGCTTCTTCACGTGGGAGTAGTGATCGAATTTTATAAATAGGGGGGAGCATCCTTTTGAATGTTTTTTCTTCTTCTTGCTTCCAGGACCGAAAGTCTTTCTTCCATTCCACCCTCTTGTGCCGATTTTCTTTGTGAAAGATCACCTAGTGCAATTTCCATTTTCCTTGCCTAGTGACCGAAACTTTAAGGTCCCATAAAGGTACTGTTGGTTTTCTTCTTCCCCTTCCCTATTTTGTGCCTTGGCCGAACCCCATCCCTCTCCCAAACTTTTTGCAAAAATCCATAATAACATCTAGTGTTGGCCGAATGCTTCATTTTCATTTGGAAGCCTAGCCGAAACCTTGAGCTTCTCTTTTATTTCACCAAGCTTAAAGCCAAATCTTGTTCACCATTGAGTCTATTTTGTTCGTGATTGAGGCAAACTCCCCTTGAATCTCTTCAAAGCACATAGGTGGTAAGTGTACTCCTGTGATCAATCGATTTATGTACTCCTCCTGAAGTGGCCAAAACCGAATGGTTGGCCTTAGTTTTTGGGTATGGCCGAATGTCCTTAGGGCCATGTTGATGCGTTCTTTTGTTGTAGCTAGCGCGAGGGAGCACTTAGGGACTGTTTGAATTCGGTTACTCATCAAGGGAAAATCGACAGAAGCAAAGGAAGGCCTTCGGGATCTCAGTTTATTTCGGTAAGGATATTAGTAAGTAACTTAGATTCGTTAATAGTAGATTATGACTTTGTTGATTAATCGTGTGGTTCTGATTAAGTATCGTCGATGGATGCCAATACCAGTCAAGGAGGGCAAGAGAAAGTCCCTGTCCTGAAGTTTAAGAAAAGAGCCGTCTCGGCAGTTCGGGATTGGCCACCGGGGTGTGGTCGTGCAGCAGAAAACGATAGGCAGATAGCTGTAGTCTCGCTAAGCGATAGCGTCAAAATCGAGGGTTTAGAACTTCAGGTTATAAGGTGTGTAACTAACCCACTGTTTCCGGGTTTTATGTGTTATATGTTTTACTAACAAGTGCAGTAATAAGTGTGCCATATATACCCCTAAAGGGTATAGCGATGATCAGGTTAGTATCGGACCTGTTGCAATGTGATTATTTGTTTATGAGCATGTTTATGGATATTAATAAGCATGTGCATGCATTATCACGATTATATTTTATGTGGCATGTGCATGGGTGGGTAATGAAAAGAAGGTACGGGTGTACTTCGAGTACGTGGTTGATGTCAGCTTTGTGCTACATCGTGGATTGGCGCTGACTGAGGTCGCGTTGTGGATCTTTGCGATTTAGTTCGCGTGGTTACCTTGATTGATATCGGCTTTATGCCATATCGTGGCTTGATGGGTTGCTATGTGCTCCATCGTGGATGGCATTGGTTGCCTTTTTGGAGGGAAAAGGAGAGGGTGACTCGATAGTCCCCTGGTGTGTGGTAGGCTGGATAAGGGGGTGTGTAGCGGATGGACCCTAGGTTTGGGTTGGGTATCATGTTGCATTGTTTCTTTATAAAATGATATGGAAATGGGCCAAGCCCAATATGACATGTGGATAGGTATGTTTTGAGAACATACGTGGAAATGGGCCAAGTCCAGTTGATATGTGGTTTATTGAGGAATGGGCCTAGCCCAGTATTTGAGTATGATTTGAATGTGGGCCAAGCCCAGATTGTGGTAATTGTTAAAATGAATATATATTACTTGTTGCATTTGATAATTGGGATATTATGTGGCTAGCATGTGGGTGGATTTCAGTGGTTAACTTACACACTGAGTCTGTATGACTCACCCAATTATTTATCCAACATCGCAGGTGACATGTTGATCGGACCGGGTTGGAGTGGATACAAAGGTGGCCATGCAGAAGTAGATTTTATGCAGTAGATGTTTTACTTCATTTAATTATTTTATATTATCAGTTTTTGGGTATTTATTTGATGTAATAAAGGCCACTTTTATTTAAAGTATTCTATTTACGATTATTGAAGCTTATATTATACTTAGATATATTTTCTTCAAATGATTTATATTATAATAAAATATAATAAAGTTTTAATTCACATATTTTATATCAAACTTAGTTTATTATTTGCAATGGACACACTTTCCAAGTTTAATAAAATTTTCAAGTTTTATTCTAAAGTCAAAGATTTTTCAAACGGTTTCCGCAGTGATATAACCAGATCCGGTCAGGACTTGTGGGCCGGGTTTGGGGGTGTTACAGTTTGGTATCAGAGCCAGGTTCAAAACTCGGCTTTGAGGGTTTTGGGCCCAAAAACATTTTCAAAAGGGGCTTTTCAAGAATACGGGTTTATGAATTATTTTTCAGGTATTCTGGCATGGCACCTGTACCTCCGGCCCGAGTCCACCAGGTAAGTACTTCAGACTTGTGAAGTAGCTTGTTATATGAACTGTTATGGGCTTAGTTGGGCTCGTAGATTAGTGAACTAGGATCTATTGAACCCTAGGACTAGTCTACTCAAACATATACATAAGACTTAAAGTTACTAAACAAACCTACGACTAAGTCGCCGAGTTAAGGTGTGGCAACCTGTGTGCGCATGTCTAGGATTGGATCCGGAAGAGCCTGGTACTTAAGCAGTCCTCGTGACTCACCTCCTCTTTGCGGGATTCCTACCTGATGCGTAGCTTCGGTTCACCCTAACCAAGAGGACTCAGTCATAGGCTAAACAATAAATAAAACCCGAAAGGGATTGGGCTTGCTGTTTTAAAACCCTTAATTTTTTTTAAAACTTTCAAACTTACCCTTTTATTTGTAAACCCTAAATCTGATTTTGAAAAACGATTTCTCAATTTACCAAAATTACCAAAATGCCCCTAGCGGCAAAATTACAAAAATACCCCTGTGTTGTAAAATTACCGCACTACCCTCAACTTTTGTTAACATAATTTTTACTTTGTAAAATATCAAAATCTCTAGCTTTCAAAATATCAAGATACCCTGATTTGAGGAAATTTACGAAAATACCCCTATGTTGAAAATTACTAAAATGCCCCTGACTTTTAAAATTTCTGGTTTAACCCCAAACTTAATAAAATTTTCTTACATTGCAAAAGTATCCAATTTTCTGTATTTCAAAATAATAACCCTGACTTTGGAAATTCACAAAATTACCCCGATTAACAAAATTACCAAAATACCCTGGTTACCAAAATCCTGTTATACCTTTAGTTTGCGGAATTTTTGAAAATACTCTTCAGTTTTGGGAATTTTAAAAAAGATCCTGATTTAGTAAAGTTTTCGAAATCGCTTTGATTTATTACTAAAATACCCCTATAGGAAAATGACGGAAATACCCTTGGGGTAGAAACGGGCAGAAAGGTCCGAGTAGTGAATGTGTGTGGTGGATACCACTGAATGTGCCTCTACTAAGGGAGAAATGTGTTCTTGTGGACGAATGAATGTGTGTGTAAATGTGATTCTTTGAATTAGGGTAGCAAACTTGAACTGAAACTCTGTGTGATCGAAAGAACTACTACAAAAATATTTCTTTCATAAAATATGCTCGTGGTTAAATAGTGGAACCAAATTTCTAATGCATAAAACTTGTTAATCAGATTAAATCACGACGATAGAGATGAGTTCTAGGGGACGTGGTAGAGGTAGGATGGCAGCTTCGGAACCGGTAGGGTCTGGCCATGGGTCAGAAAGTGAAGTGCCGCCAGCTGTGGACGTAGAGGAGCAAGATCAGACAGGAGAAGATGACTCAGTGTCACAAGCTATGTTACGCGTGCTACAGCAAGTGGCAAGAGCTAGTAGGGGAAATGGAACTCGAAAGTCAGTATCCGAGAGACTTAGGTCGAACGGGGCTGAAGTTTTTAGAGGAGTGTCAGGAGTGGCTCCGAATGTGGCAGAGTATTGGCTAGAAGGAGTCGAAAGAATTATGGACGATTTGGAATACACCAATGAAGAAAAGCTGAAGGGTGCTGTTTCGCTACTTCGCGACGAGGCTTATCGATGGTGGCTCACTGTCAAACAAAGTGTACCGGCAGATCGATTGGATTGGGAGTACTTTAAGGAAAAGTTTGAAGGAAAGTACGTTGGAGCAAGCTACTTAGATGCGCAGAGGAAAGCGTTTCTAAACCTAGTACAAGGGAATAAGTCGATAACAGAGTATGAAGCGGAGTTTGTGCGACTAAGTCAGTACGCCAAAGGAATCGTGGCTACTGATTATGAAAGGAGTGTTCGATTCGAAGATGGGCTGCGAGATGAGTTGCGGGAGTTGATCGCGCCACAAAGAGAAAGGGATTTTGCCATTCTGGTAGAGAAAGCTCGGATTGCCGAAGAGGTTAAAAAGACTATAAGAGAAAACCGAGAGAAGAATAGAAATGAGAATAAGAGAAGGGTTGGACTGTCAGCATCGTCTGGAGATGCTCAGAAAAGACCAAAAGTTGAGAATGCGATATGCCCACCTGTGCCAGTTGCTGAGAATCGGAATCGTCTTTGTGCTCGATGTGGGAGACCTCACATAGGAGAGTGTTGGGGAAATAGTAAAGAATGTTTTCGGTGTGGATCTAAGGCACATCTGGTTAAGAATTGTCCTCGAGCAGCGAGGGGTCGTGGTTCTAGTCAAAGTCAACCAAGGATGTGATATCGGGTAAGCTTCTTTGTTTTGGAATATTCTTTAATTGTTTTCCTTGTTTGTAAGTTAGCTCTTTCTTGTATGATTTGGATCTTGAGTGAGAACTTAGGGACTGAGTCGGGAAGTATAATAGATTAAGATCAGAGTGCGCAGCAGAGGCGTAGAATAGCGAGTTATGATTGTTCGGTAATAAGTAATTTCGAGGACGAAATTATTTTAAGGAGGGTAGAATTGTAACACCCTGGTTTAGGGGCTAAGTAATTTAAGTATAATTCAGGTGTTGGTAGGTTTTTGGGTGTGTTTGGAGGTGTTTTAGAGGTTTTAAGAATGTTGGGATGAAAGGGGAAGGCTTAAGAAAATTTTGGATTTTTAGTATAAGGAAGGGAATCGGGCCAAGGGAGGCCTTAAGTATATTTTTCAGTAATTTATGGCACAAGAGAGGCTTTGGCAAAGTGGCTCCATGCGCTGCTTAGGGGGCTGGGAGTAGCGCCATTGAGGGCCTGGGTTCGAGACCAAGCGGCAGCAAAATGGTTTTAATTTTTGGATTATGGCGTTGCAAGGTAGAAGGCCTTAAAATAATTTGGGGCGTGTTTTGTCATAAGCAGCAGCTTGGCCAAGTGGTGCCCGTACGTCACATAGGTGCTAGAGGTGAGCGGGGGCGCTGGTTCGAGGGCCTGCAGCAGCATTTTTGCGTGTTTATTTTTTCATATGCAGTTATGGGCTTAGATAGGAAGGTGTTATAAATAATTGTTGGGGCTTTATGGCATAAAAACCAAAGTGGCCGAATGGCCTGAGGCGTTGAAGGGGAGGCGTGCAGCGGTTAATCCCAGGTTCGAGCCAAGAGGATTGCGTGGGGAGTTTAATTTTTATTTTAGTTCTTTTTGGCAGCAGATTTGAAGGTGGACGGCACATTAGATAAGGATTAAACTATGTTGTTTAATCACTTTTGAAATCGGCTGAAGGAGTGATAAGGGAGGGTTTTATTTATTGTTTAGTTATTTTAGATAATGGTAGGATAATGGTAGGAGTAGTGTATTTAGTTTAAAATTTGTAAATAGAGAATGGCTGGTGGTTTAATTTATTAATAGGATTAGGTGATGGCTTTTGTTATTTTATTATTTTAGATAATTATAGGATTATCTTAGTAGTTTTAAAGTAGAAATAGGAGATAAAGGGCTGCTATTAGATTGTTTTTTTAATTAGATTGAGGTGATAAAATAGGGGTTTAAGATAGGAAGGGGATTGGGTTTAGAATTAAAAAAAAAAAAAGAAGAAGTGGTGGCCGGCCAAGGGGTGGTCTTTTGTTTTGATTAAAATAGGGAATTGGACTAATTCAATTTAATTTGAATTAGTAGGTGGTGGCCGCATGTTGGCTTCTTCACGTGGGAGTAGTGATCGAATTTTATAAATAGGGGGGAGCATCCTTTTGAATGTTTTTTCTTCTTCTTGCTTCCAGGACCGAAAGTCTTTCTTCCATTCCACCCTCTTGTACCGATTTTCTTTGTGAAAGATCACCTAGTGCAATTTCCATTTTCCTTGCCTAGTGACCGAAACTTTAAGGTCCCATAAAGGTACTGTTGGTTTTCTTCTTCCCCTTCCCTATTTTGTGCCTTGGCCGAACCCCATCCCTCTCCCAAACTTTTTGCAAAAATCCATAATAACATCTAGTGTTGGCCGAATGCTTCATTTTCATTTGGAAGCCGAGCCGAAACCTTGAGCTTCTCTTTTATTTCACCAAGCTTAAAGCCAAATCTTGTTCACCATTGAGTCTATTTTGTTCGTGATCGAGGCAAACTCCCCTTGAATCTCTTCAAAGCACATAGGTGGTAAGTGTACTCCTATGATCAATCGATTTATGTACTCCTCCTGAAGTGGCCAAAACCGAATGGTTGGCCTTAGTTTTTGGGTATGGCCGAATGTCCTTAGGGCCATGTTGATGCGTTCTTTTGTTGTAGCTAGCGCGAGGGAGCACTTAGGGACTGTTTGAATTCGGTTACTCATCAAGGGAAAATCGACAGAAGCAAAGGAAGGCCTTCGGGATCTCAGTTTATTTCGGTAAGGATATTAGTAAGTAACTTAGATTCGTTAATAGTAGATTATGACTTTGTTGATTAATCGTGTGGTTCTGATTAAGTATCGTCGATGGATGCCAATACCAGTCAAGGAGGGCAGTTCGGGATTGGCCACCGGGGTGTAGTCGTGCAGCAGAAAATGATAGGCAGATAGCTGTAGTCTCGGTAAGCGATAGCGTCAAAATCGAGGGTTTAGAACTTCAGGTTATAAGGTGTGTAACTAACCCACTGTTTCCGGGTTTTATCAAGTGCAGTAATAAGTGTGCCATATATACCCCTAAAGGGTATAGCGATGATCAGGTTAGTATCGGACCTGTTGCAATGTGATTATTTGTTTATGAGCATGTTTATGGATATTAATAAGCATGTGCATGCATTATCACGATTATATTTTATGTGGCATGTGCATGGGTGGGTTATGAAAAGAAGGTACGGGTGTACTTTGAGTACGTGGTTGATGTCAGCTTTGTGCTACATCGTGGATTGGCGCTGACTGAGGTCGCGTTGTGGATCTTTGCGATTTAGTTCGCGTGGTTACCTTGATTGATATCGGCTTTATGCCATATCGTGGCTTGATGGGTTGCTATGTGCTCCATCGTGGATGGCATTGGTTGCCTTTTTGGAGGGAAAAGGAGAGGGTGACTCGATAGTCCCCTGGTGTGTGGTAGGCTGGATAAGGGGGTGTGTAGCGGATGGACCCTAGGTTTGGGTTGGGTATCATGTTGCACTGTTTCTTTATAAAATGATATGGAAATGGGCCAGGCCCAATATGACATGTGGATAGGTATGTTTTGAGAACATACGTGGAAATGGGCCAAGCCCAATTGATATGTGGTTTATTGAGGAATGGACCTAGCCCAGTATTTGAGTGTGATTTGAATGTGGGCCAAGCCCAGATTGTGGTAATTGTTAAAATGAATATATATTACTTGTTGCATTTGATAATTGGGATATTATGTGGCTAGCATGTGGGTGGATTTCAGTGGTTAACTTACACACTGAGTCTGTATGACTCACCCAATTATTTATCCAACATCGCAGGTGACATGTTGATCGGACCGGGTTGGAGTGGATACAAAGGTGGCCATGCAGAAGTAGATTTTATGCAGTAGATGTTTTACTTCATTTAATTATTTTATATTATCAGTTTTTGGGTATTTATTTGATGTAATAAAGGCCACTTTTATTTAAAGTATTCTATTTACGATTATTGAAGCTTATATTATACTTAGATATATTTTCTTCAAATGATTTATATTATAATAAAATATAATAAAGTTTTAATTCACATATTTTATATCAAGCTTAGTTTATTATTTGCAATGGACACACTTTCCAAGTTTAATAAAATTTTCAAGTTTTATTCTAAAGTCAAAGATTTTTCAAACGGTTTCCGCAGTGACATAACCAGATCCGGTTAGGACTTGTGGGCCGGGTTTGGGGGTGTTACCAAATCCTTAGAAAATATTTCTTAGAAAGTCAAATCTTAAAACCCAAATCCACAGTCGATTTTTGCAGCCTAACTCTGATACCACTAAATGTAACACCTCAAACCCGGCCTGGACGTTATGGCCGAGTCTGGCGATGTCACATTGAAGTGTTTTTTGTGAAATATGTTGTCGTTGAAATCCTCATTTCTATTTAATCACTTGTGTTATTCAATGATGAGTCAAAAACGGGTCGTTCATTTTTGAAGCATGAATCATTGAAAAGTTATTTATTCTTAAAAACGTTACTAATTTTCAAAGCGTCGTTTATTGTGGAAGCTTTTAAAATAGTTTACATTTTCGTGTGTAATTTGCTAAAAAGGTTTAATTTTTGAAAACTCGGTTGTCCCTACTACTAGCAGTTATAAATCAAAATAAAAAAAATCCCAAATTAAAGTAAAAACCCATAAAGGCCATTTATAGTAAAAATATCCCAAACAATAATACTTAAAAACATATTCAAGTACGAAAATATATGCGGACGTGTGGCCACCTCTAAGTCCCTCGCTACACCGATCTGCCTATGACTGAGGATTACCTGTAAATTAAAACAAAAGGGGTTGTGTAATCCCCATGCAATTATACAGTCAAATGCAAGCAATAACAGACTGGGCCTAAGCCCTTTACGGTAGCAGCATCAATTTCAGTTTAGGCTTTGGCCAATCTCAGTACATAACAGTTATGTGCTTGGGCCCTAGCCCATTTCAGTAACATTAATCAGTGTAGTAACATATGAAACAGTATATAAGTCCTAACCATCCAGCCTCTACACTCCATCTCCGTCCAACCTTACACTCCATGTGGGGATATAATCAACCCACCCATCCCTACACTATCGAATGCGGCACTATACAGTGATATGCAGATGGGCTGCCAGTAATTTAGGCTCGAAGCCTTTCAGTACACTTCCTCCAATCAATAATAACCCATCCCCATGCAATGCATCATGCAATCATGTCATAGTATCGTGTATGTATTCAGTACAGTCTACATAGTATGCTAAAATATAGCCTTACATGTACATATATACAAATATATCACATAGAGGCATAACAGTCATTTAGTCAATTAGGGGTCTAAGTAAGCTTACCGGCACAACAGTAGGTCTACAGTCGACTCGGGTGACCCGTGCAACCTTAACAGTCAAACAGTGAAAATGGGCCCTCGAGCCCATGTTGCTGGCCCATGTGGGTCCACATAGCCCAAAATTGCCTTGGCCGTGTGGATTACACGACCTGGCCTAATAATTTCCACACGCTCGTGGGTTCGCTCGTGTGGGGCCCACACGACCCAGTTCAGCCCGGCCATGAAACACATGGCCGGCCTCGTCGATCAATCACTCATTCTTAGGCACACGGACGAGTGCACGCCCGTGTGGCGTCGACGATCACTTATTTCGGCTTCTGTCGATTTCCATAGCCGATATTGTGTTTACACACTTGGTTACGAAAATAGCGCACTCAGTCCTTGAACCCTCCAAATCTAAGTTCAAAACATAAACAATCGATTAGTTGTAAGACCAACGAATTTAAAATGACTCTACTCGACCCACTTTAATCGCTTCGTTGACGTCCACTTACCTTGTTTGAACAACCAAGGCCTGCCCCACTTAAACCGTCGAAACTGAAAGATCGCTAGTTCCTGCAATTCAACCAAACCCTTTTTAACCAATATTCGTATGAATAGTTTAAACCAAACCTGAGATCCACTTACCAAAAATGCCAAACCACGAAGAGGGAAAGAAACTAATGGCACAATGACACCAAAAGAAAGGGCCAATATCACAGTAATTTGACAAAGAGCAGAAAAAGATAATGATCACGACAGCAAGGGAAGAAAGTAGGGAATGGCACAGAAGGGGAAGCGGAAGAAAAAGAATTGACAAAAGAGGTGAATGGAAAATCAGACGTGGGAAGGACAAGGCTGAATGGAACCACAAGATGTAGCAAACTCCCCACTATCAAAATTTGGCACAAGTCTTCGAGAAGAGTAAGAAATCAAAACGAGCAAATTAGCAAAATAAACAACGAATCCATAAGGTTGGAATGAAGAAGATCAGCAACACAAACAAGGTGTTAGGAGAAGCAGACCAAATCGGTAGAGAAAACTAGGAGGGCGTGGTGACAGAGAGGGAGAAAAATTGAACGAAATCCCAAAAGAAAACTCTATGAAAGACCAAAATTGGCAAAATGAAGGGAGGAGTCGAATTCAAACTCCACCAAATTGGGAAATTCCCTCAAACCCATAATTTCCTCCTTAAATCACTTCAACCTTCCCACTACTTAGACTTTTAGTAAAACACAAACACTAGCCGTCCATAATAGCAAAAATTTGACCCCTTTTGTGCATACAAGGATTCAAACTTCAGCCCTCAAGTAACAATATCACGCCCCTTATCCCGTAGACCAGCAGACCGATTTTAACATATATTTCTAATTATTTAATTATAAGCCTACTGTCTAAAGATAGGGGTTTATTCAAATAAAACAAAATTTTGCCCAAGCTAAGGCTTGAACCCAAGACTTCTCAGACACTCCTAGAACACATAACCACTGAAGCAGGTGCACATTTATGCCACAAACATACAAAAATAAATATGTAAGGGATTTTTTGGGGGCGTTACAAGAATTTTCTAGGTAAAGTTTATGGTTTGTTTTGAAATTAGCTATTTATAAAACTTATTTTTCCTAATTGTAATAGGTTTTACAAACTCATGTAGAATTAGGACTTATTTTAAAATAGGGACTGAATTGAAAAAAAAGAGAGTAGTTTTTGGGCTAGGTTGTTTTTAAATTTTTGTCACTTTTGGGGGAAAAAAAATAAGGAAATAAAAATATTTTGGTTAAATTCTTACTAAGGAGTTCAAACTTAGAACCTATAGGTAAGCTAAAGCCTTACCACTTAAATTAACAAGCTCACTCTTGTTGATTCTTTAACAAAAAAAAAATAATTTTAAGGCATTCTAATTCCCTTTCCCTATTTTTAAAGTAAAATAAATAACAATCTAAATTTTTATCCTATTTCTTCTAGGCCCACTTTTGAGATGTGACATGCACAGATTTGACGAAACTGGAAATTTATAGAATAGTTTAGACATCCTCCTCCCACCACGTCGAGCAATTTTTACACTAATCTTTTGTTTCATTTCATCGAGTTTTACACTCTTGTTAAACCTCATTCCTATTTGATGGCATTATTCAAATACACAACTAAGTGTTGTTTGTAAAATTAACTCATGAAAATTGACGTATACTAAGAATTGGTAATTCATCTTTGATATTACATCCATAAAATAAATTAAAAAATTAAAAAATTAGTTTCTATTACAACAATTTATACCATTTTAAAAAAAAAGTCTTTATCAAGCAATATAACTTGTATCTCATACTATTAATTATTAATATATAGTCACATAATCATATTTGTAAAATAAATTAAAAATATAAAAATAATCAAACTAGCATTATCAAATCAAACTTGATTTCTGAGGTCTAAAAAGAAAATAAAATTTTGTTGATATTCAATTTTGATTTGTAACAGCTTTTTTCTCTCTCTCCTATTTAGTTTTAAAAAAACTTTCTTTCTCCTGTTCTGTAAACAAACACTTTATTTCCTCTTTATTTTGGTTAAACCATCGAATATTTTTTTTTAGTCGAGGAAGGGACTATATAAAGAGTATTAGTGTCGCCTAGTAGTGTATCAACACTTATTAACAATCGATTTTTTTTAAGAAATTTTTCAAAATAGTGTCGCCTGACACGTCGGTTGCACCTTCTTACATTAGCTCTTTTTTTCTTTCTCAATCCTTTTTCCTATCAAGCCTATTTTTTTTTATTGTTTGTTTTATAATATTTTGAATGTATATTTTAAACGTTTTTTTAATTTGTTTTTTATATTTAAATTTTTTTAAAATAATTTTTATTTGGGATATAAGAGAGTATTTGAATAAAATTTATTTTTTTATATTGATTTAATCCAACTTATATAAAATTATTAAAATACAACTTAAATTAAATTTTATTATTTAATAAATTTATAAAATTACTTAATATAATTTAATTCGTATCCAACTTATTTATACAAATTAAATAATTTGGATAAAATTAAAATTTATTTTTATAAAGTTATTTTATCTTTTTATATGATAAATCAATAAAAAATTGATTATAATGAGTTTGAACCCCAAAACACCATACATAATAAACAATTAATTTTATTATTGTAACCGAAACATTAATTAATCTTAATATATTTTTATTAAATATTTTTTCACCTATATGTGCCATAAAACCATTATTAATAATTAGTTTTCATAAAATTCAAATATATATTATTTATTAATTTTTAATTTTTAAATTAGAATGACATATTTAAATTTAATGAAAGTTTTTTGACAAATGTATCTTATTTGAATTAAAAATTGAGGGATAATATTTCAAAATTCTTAAGCTTACAAGGATTGGGGCATAAATTAAATATATTCATGTTAAGAAAACATATAAATAATTAAAATTAAAAAAAAAACAAGAGACAACATTGGAAGCTGGTGTGGTAAAAGGGTTATTTTTAAAGCCTCTAATCTTTCAGAAATAACAGTATTTCCATGATATTTATATAGGTGATGTTATTTTATATGGCTATATAAAAAATAATTTTTTTATCTCGGATGCTAACGTGGCATGTTGCCACCAACTTTTACTGTAAATTTTAGATAAATTATGTGTTTAAACAAAAAAACAGTTATTTACGTAATTAATAAAAAAATTAAGGTTATTTTTATTAAAAAAACCGTATTTCTTTTTTAGTTCTTCAACGCAACCTCCCATCCACACATCAAAAGTCAAGATTTTATTAAATGACGTGCGCTCCGCAATTGTATTATTGCTCACAAAAAATGTGAGAAAGGATCTCTTTCTCACATGTTTTCTACCTCTCTTTGTTCGTTTTTCCTTTCTCGTTTTTCTCGTCTTTTTTGGCGTTTTTGTTTTTAGTAAATTATTTGGCTAATCACTATTGTATAAAGTCATACTGGTAATTTTAAGTTATTCGAATTCAATTTAAAAAAAATTAAACTCAACTTGGTAATTATCGAGTCGAACTCGAACAATTTGAGCTACCAATCGAGTCAAATTCGAACTTAGTAATACTTTACTTGAATGGCTAGCGAGCCTTTTCGAGCCTTTTTGTAACATCCCGAAATTTGGGGTTAGAAAGATTTTGGTTTGCTAATAAGTCAATGGTTTTGTGTAGATTTTTACGTTTTTTTTTTTTGCAATTTGGGGTGGGTGTGATAGTTTACCTTTAAGTCTCAAGTTTGAGTTCTCTTGTGTGTTAAAGAGGAATTGGTTTTATTTTAGTTTTGGTTTAAGTTTTATGTTGTTTTAAAGTTTTAAAAAATTATTTATTTTTATTTTAATTTGAAAATAGGAAGTTATCCCAAAATTTCTTTCACGTTGTTTCCCATTATTCTTCACGTTCTCCCTTTTCTATTTTCTTCTGTTTTCCTTAATTTTCAGTTTTTGCTTGTTTTCTCTTTGCTTCTTCCATTTCTACATTTTTTTTTTGTTGTCCAATGGTCAAGGGTGATTGTCCTCGTCTTTTTCATCTAATTGGATGTTGAATATTATCAATTCAAACTTGATTTATGAGGTCTAAAAAGAAAATAAAATTTTGTTGATATTCAATTTTGATTTGTAACTCTTTATTTTGGTTAAACTATCGAATTAGTCGAGGAAGGGACTATATAAAGTGTTAGTGTCGCTTAGCAGTGTATCAGCACTTATTAACAATCAATTTTTTTCAAGAAAATTTTCAAAATAGTGTCGCCTGACACGTCGGTTGCACCTTCTTACATTAGTTCTTTTTTTCTTTCTCAACCCTTTTTCCTATCAAGCCTATTTTTTAAAAAAAAAACAATCCACCGATGCCGCTAATATGTCAAGCGACACCAGTATAAAAAATATAAAATTTTTGTTTCAACTCTTTTTTTTCTCCTTGATAGGCCCTCTTTTTTTTAAATAAAATAATAATGGTGCTGTCAATGTGTCAAGTGGCACTATTATAATTTTTGTTTTGTATTAGTATAGTTTAGGCTTCGTATTTATAAAAAGTTGATATTTTTTAGGTTTCACTAGAACAGTTGGTGGTATTGATTAAAAAAATATTTTTTTTACTTTACCTGGATGACAACAATGGAAAGAAACCACTTGGCAAATGTCTGACACTCATGTTTACTATAGAAAACATCCCACTTTTACAAATAATTTGGATGTAATAACATTTTCGTAATTAATTTTTATTTTTATTTAAGTAAAAAACTCAACTTTTTGCACTTTTATATATATAGCCATGAATTGAAGAAAAACCAAGGAGAAGATTGTCCAATAGGAGCACTGTAGTTTCAAGACAGCCTAACCACCGCCAACACAATTAAAGCCTTTCCCATTAGGCTGAAAATAGAAAATTGAGCTTAACTATAATAATAATTGCCATTTGTTTAATTTTTAAAAAGTAGGAATTTAATTTAATATTTAATTGTGAGAAAAAATATTGGTTTAGAGAAAACCACATTTTATTTAACAACAAAAATGTCTCCCATAATTTTCGAATAATATAAAAAAATATGTATTCCTACCCATTGCGGGGAAGGATTTACGACCCATATTAAATCGAAATATCGCTTCATTGTTTTTTTTTAATGAAAAATTTTAAAATTTTGTTTCTGAAAATTTTATAGTTCAATATTTCAACGAAATCACTATCATAAGTTGTGTCAAGATTGTCGCTGTCATCATTTTTTGTTTCCAAAAAGCAAGTTTGTTGCAGTTTCCCCTTTCTTCGTGCTTTCCACGTTTAACATTCGGTATTTCTTTGGTTTTTTTATTTATAAAACAAACCCAAAATTGATTTATAAGTTGTGTCTATTTTTAAGAAAAGACATACCCATTTAATAACAATAAATTTTAAATGCAACATATATTAAATAGCAAAGTTTAAATGGATGAAAATTATACCCAAAAGTTGAGATTTCAAGGAGTTCACATGTCATTGAACTCGCTTTACTGAAATGCAAACAGATAAAAACTTAAATGAAAGAAACTTAAAATTACAATGACTTAAAGTGGAATTTATCCACAATATGGTTCAGGGACTAAGGTTGCAATTTCCCCTTTCTTTATTGGCTTCTTTCGCTTTTTTTATAAAATTAACCCAAATTTTTTTATTAATTACGTAAATGACCCATTTTTTGATTAAACACGTCAATGACCTAAAATCTACAGTGAAAGTTGGTGGAGCTAAAGAGTTTGACGCCACCAACATACCATATCAGCAACTGCGATAAAAAATTAATTTTTTGGTGAAGTAATGTTGAATGGTGCCACCTATATAAATACCAAGGAAATACAACAAATTTTGAACAAATAGGGGGCTTTAAAAAATTTCTTTTTTTTCTTGTGGAGCCAAATAATTTTGTGCCAAATGTTTGCTTTTATTTATTTATTTTATTATTGTTTGTTTTACAATATTTTGAATGTATGTTTTAAACGTTTTTTTAATTTGTTTTTTATATTTAAATTTTTTAAAAATAATATTTTATTTGGGATATAAGAGAGTATTTTAATAAAATTTATTTTGTATATTGATTTAATCCAACTTATATAAAATTATTAAAATACAAATTAAATAAAATTTTATTATTTAATAATTTTATAAAATTACTTAATAAAATTTAATTTGTATCCAACTTATTTATACAAATTATTTAATTTGTATAAAATTAAAATTTATTTTTTAAAGTTATTTTTATCTTTTTATATGATAAATCAATAAAAAATTGATTATAATGAGTTTGAACCCCAAAACACCATACATAATAAATAATTAATTTTATTATTGTAACTGAAACATTAATTAATCTTAATATATTTTTAGTAAATATTTTTTCACCTATATGTGCCATAAAACCATTATTAATAATTAGTTTTCATTAAATTTAAATATATATTAATTTTTAATTTTTAATTTTTAAATTAGAATGACACATATTTAAATTTAATGAAAGTTTATTGACAGATGTATCTTATTTGAATTAAAAATAGAGGGATAATATTTCAAAATTCTTAAGATTACAAGGATTGGGGCATAAATTAAATCTATTCATCTTAAGAAAACATATAAATAATTTAAAATTAAAGAAACAATAGACAACATTGGAAGCTGGTGAAGCCAAATTATTTGGCTCCACCAAAAAAGGGTTATTTTTTAAAGCCTCTAATCTTTCAGAAATAACAGTATTTCCATGGTATTTATATAGGTAACGCTATTCTATATGGCTCTATAAAAAATAATTTTTTTTATCTCGGATGCTGACGTGGCATGTTGCCACCAACTTTTATTGTAAATTTTAGATAATTTATGTGTTTAAACAAAAAAATGGGTCATTTACGTAATTAATAAAAAATTTTAAGGTTATTTTTATAAAAAAAACGTATTTCTTTTTTAGTTCTTCAACGCAGCCTCCCATCCACACATCAAAAGTCAAGATTATATTAAATGACGTGCGCTTCGCAATTGTATTATTGCTCACAAAAAATGTGAGAAAGGATCTCTTTCTCACATATTTTCTACCTCTCTTTGTTCGTTTTTCCTTTCTCGTTTTTCTCATCTTTTTTGGCGTTTTTGTTTAGAGTAAATTATTTGGCTAATCACTATTGTATAAAAGCCATACTGGTAATTTTAAGTTATTCGAATTCAATTTAAAAAAATTAACCTCAACTTGGTAATTATCGAGTCGAACTCGAATAGTTTGAGCTACCAATCGAGTCAAATTCGAACTTAGTAATACTTTACTTGAATGGCTAGCAAGCCTTTTCGAGCCTTTCTGTAACATCCCGAAATTTAGGGTTAGAAATATTTTGGTTTGCTAATAAGTCAATGGTTCTGTGTAGATTTTTACGTTTTTCTTTTCAATTTGGGGTGGGTGTGTTAGTTTACTTTTGGGTCTCAGGTTTAAGTCCTCCTGTGTGTTAAAGAGGAATTGGTTTTATTCTAGTTTTGGTTTAAGTTTTATGTTGTTTTAAAGTTTTAAAAAATTATTTATTTTTATTTTAATTTGAAAACAGGAAGTTATCCCAAAATTTCTTTCACGTTCTTTCCCATTATTCTTTACGTTCTCCCTCTTCTATTTTCTTCTGTTTTCCTTAATTTTCAGTTTTTGCTTGTTTTCCCTTTGCTTCTTCCATTTCTACATTTTTTTTTGTTGTTGTCCAATGGTCAAGGGTGATTGTCCTCGTATTTTTCGTCTAATTGGATCTTGAATCGGGTAGGTTCTGTCTATTATGATTAAGGAAAGATTTTTTTTTTCCGTTTCTTTTATGTTGTTTAATTGAAGTTCTTATAGTTTAGTTGTATGTGAAATTGAGTTTTAGAACGATTTTGTGGAGGTGAATCAGTCAACTCTTGGTGCTTGAGATCACGATTATCAGGTGTGTTTCTGAACTATTAGAGGTTATGGAATGGTTTGTTGTCAAATTACGCGATTTTTAGCCTGATTCGTGTGTTTTTATCACCACATGGGTAACCATACAGGCGTGTACTGCATATGGGTGGACCACACGGTCGTGTGTCACGGTGGAAATTAGGGTATTTTTTAGTCAAACGGGTTGGCCACATGGCCGTGTGACCTCTGTTTGGGGATTTTATCGTTTTTCACACGAGCGTGTGAGATAGCCACATGGTTGTGTCTCCTTTGTTTCCTAAATTTTGTACAATTGCACAATGAGTTACAGGGGCTGGCCACACGACCATGTAACTTTGTCACACGAGCATGTGTCTCAGCCACATGATTGTGTACCTCTTTCACATGGACGTGTCACTCTCCACACGGCCATGTAGACCCCTCACACAGTTTGGACTCTTTTACACGACCATGTGGCCCTATTTTGTAGATTTTGTTTTATGTTGGGAAACAAACTCATTTTAGTTCCTGTGTATTCTGACCCTTGTTTAAGCGTCTGTAATTTTGTTTGGGATTCTGATACAGCTTGGATTTATGTATGTATTTGTTATTATGAGTGTTAGTTTAGTTGACCGAAAGAAAAGTATTGATGTCATATGGTTGAGTTATTTTCTTGTAATCTTTACGTAATAAATGTATACTATTATTGATTCTGAACTTGTTCGACTGAATATGAACTGCTATTTCTATGAGTTAATTAGCGAGTTGTGTGCATTTATGAATTTGCATAAAAATTTAGGATTTTGGTTATGAAGAGAAGGAAGATTGATTTGGCGGTTTAACTGTAATATTTCCGTATCGTGGTTTATCGCGTAATATTAAACATATGTCAGCTTAGCTACACATTTTTATTCGAATGGCTTAGTTCCACATTTGTGGTGTGTAAGGTGGATGGGCTTATCATGGTCTAATGTGGTGTGCAGGGTGGATGGGCTTAGTTCCATAATGTTGTGTGCAAGGTGGATGAAGTGGTGTTTGTTTGGTTGAGTGGGTTTTAATTTGTTGCATTCATTTTCATATCTTAGTATAAGTTTGTCTGCAAGGATAGTAGCATTACTGCGAAGTAATCTGAATAGTTTGACATGATTAGGTAATTGGTGTGCTAAGAATATTATTATGTTATGTTTGGCAATGACACTGTTTCTATGTTTGATTATTGGATAGAGATTTTCATACTTTATCTGTAAGATTCCTTTTAAAATATCTATTTTAGTACTCCGTTGTTTGCCTTTATTTCTACTTCGGTCTCACACTGAGCTCATATAGCTCATCCTCTTAGTTTCCTCCATTTTTAGGTTAGCTTTGAGCTTGGAAGTTAGACTCGACAAATTGATAGTCTCGGAATTTTAAAGAGTATGGTTTGTTTTAATAATGTTTCTTAAAATTTTGTTGATAATTTTCAGTTGATTTGTAAGGAAGTTTATATAAATTGTGATATGGGTTTTGTGTTTGAATTTTTCATTAAATTTTGTGTTTTCGGTTTTGTACAGATTTTTCTGAAAATTTAACGCATGGTTTATTAACTAGTTTTTTTTTTTTTTTGCAACTGCTTTAAAGCTGGCATGATTTTTTGAGAAATGGCTTAAGATTTCTGTCAAAAAGTAAACAACATGTTTTCCGCTGCATCACTAGTTTAGGATTTTAGTTGACGTCAATTAAACACTATTTGCAAAGCGTAGGTTTAGTTTTTACTAAATTTCATTAAACATGCAAAAAGATTGACTTTTTAAGAGAAATTTGCAATTCAATAATGTGACCTCTAAAACTTGACCAAAACTTCAAAGTTTAGTTTTGGGATGTTACATTTAATGGTATCAGAGCCGAGATTGCTAAAACTTGGCCTGTGTTTTTATGTGTTTGCATATGTGTGTGTTAAAAATATTTTTGACAAAACATACCACAGTGTTTATAAAATGTTTTGTGTTTTGAAAATGTGCACAAAAATAAAATGGCTGAGACTCCAATGCTGGTCCATTAGAAACTCTGAGATTGTAATATTAATTCTATAAGATTAGAAAAATTGTCCCACCCCATGCAATGTAGTATGACATGCTAGTAACAACTCAGTACAAAAACAATAGACATTCTTATCATGTAATCGGTTTGATAATATCAGTATACATGCTTTATCGTGTATCCAGTTCATCAGTAACAGTAGTCATGATGTTCATGCAATTGGAAACACAATGATGAGTAACAGTAATAATATATCCGTAATTCAATGATAATAAACATGTACCAATACATGTCATGCATATACAGTAACAATCTAGTCAATCAGATTATGGATTCCAACATTGTTCATATTGCCAGCGACTCAATTAAATGAGATAAAACACTAAAAATAGTTCAGGGACTATTTACAAAATAAATTGATCAATTCACAAAATTCTAGGCAAATTACAAATCAATGGTCAAACGGCCGTGTATCCAAACCGTGTGAGAGGGTTACACGTCCATGTGGCCAGGTCGTGTAATAGACTATGGCCGTGTGGCAAATTGTAAAAGTAACCTATAGGAGGGACATGGCCATGCGGCAGGCCGTGTGGAGGGTTCTTGGCTATGTGAGATTCAAACTAACCTAGGGTTTCAGAGGTACATGGTCGTGTGAGGGGTCGTGTGGTCCACTTGTATGGTCCACACGCCCATGTGCAAGACCGTGTGGCCCTACTCTTAGACAAGGTTTGCCCCGATTCGCTTGTAAAAGAACACACACCTTTCATCGAGAGACCAATCGACATTCCTCATGCCTGGTTTTGATCTAACTCACCTAAATCAGGTCCTTCAAATGACATTTACACATGTGCTAACGATTTATTTCAATACTTATTAAGATTGTTGAAAGATTTGTCAATAATCAAAAAATGATTGTTTAATCGAATGTAGCATTAGCACCGGATATAAATATTATGAAAATTTGAGATCTAAACATTAGAAACGAGATGTGCTTACTGATTCTTGGCAAGAATAGGGATACTATTGGCAGCAATTACAAAATCAACAGAAAGAATGATTGAATGGAGAATGATTAATTTGATTCAGGTAAGCAAAATAGTTATCAACAATTAAGATGAAAATATGGTGTAAAGATAAAGGAAAGAAAATAAATAGAAAGATGGAGAGCAAATTCTATTAGGAATTAAAAAGGGGCAATATGAAAATCTAATTAAGAAAAGAAAAGAAAAAGATGATGGAATTCTAATTCTATTGGGATTTTGAGGAAGAGCAAAATATGAATTCTAATTAGGAAAGAATTGGTTAAATTCCTAAGGTTAGGGGTAGCACATGAAAATTTCCCAAATTCGGAGCAAAGGTGACAATTTGCAAATTTCCCCTATTCTTGGCCGAATTTAAAAGGAAATGGAAAGGGTAAAAGTGTGGCTTGAACTTGGATTTGTGGGAAGGATACTAGCATGTTAACCATTAGACCTAAGGCCTATTTCTTACTTAATTTTGACACTTAATTGTACATATTGTTTCTTCTTAGGAGGCTTGCCAAATTTCCAAAATAAAAGGGGAAAAAGAGGCTCAAACTTTGGTGTCTAAGAAGTGCTAACGCCTTAACCATTGAGCCCATACTCATTTCTTGTTTATATTTTTAAAATCACTTAATCATGTGCATATGTTTTGGGACGTATTTGGTGAAATTATGAAATAAAAAGAGAAGGAAGGGTTCAAACCTAGAACCTTAAGATAGATGTTCTAACTCTTTAACCATTGAGCCTCAGGCTTATTTCTTGTTTAATTTTATTTCTTAACCATATATATTTATTTCGGACTATGACTTTTCCCTAGTTTATTGAAAATAATAAAATAGAAAGAAAGAAGCTCAAACTTGGGTCTCTAGGAAGGACTCTCTAATACTTAACCATTAGACCTAAAGCCTATCTAATTTTTATTCCTAACAGTATATCTTAGTGGTGGCCTTATAAACATGTTCATTTTTCACATTATCATTTCCTTGAACTTAAGTAACAAATTTATTTATTTATCTATATTTTCCTAATAATGTCCCAGAAGGGTTGTTATGACCTCACGTTTAACCTAATTTCATGACCCCACATATATTCCTATCTGCAACTTGTAAATTTAACAATTTAACAAATTATCCCCCAAATTTGTCTTGGTGACATATTTACACATTTCTACTTTAATATCCCATTTCATGACTCCTTTGCGTACTCCAAAATTATTCTTATTAATAACTTTAGAGCAACCAAAATATACATAATATATTATTAGTTAATAAGGCATTTCATAACCAATCATTTCTACCTCAACTTTGTCAATGACTTATTTCAACACCTTTTAAACATTAAGTTTACACATATTTATTTCACAATAAATCTCATATTTATTCATCATTTTCATATTTATACACATGGAAATGGAAATTTCATAACTAATTCATTATTTCCACATCTTAATCCATGGAAATTTCCTTACATTCATACACATGCTTATTTTCATATTAATGTCACAAATTTTTTTATTAATCCTCTAAATATGTTAGAGTAGGAGCAATGGTATTCAAGGGTACTTAAACTATTTCTTAACCACTAGACGAATAACTTTCTTATTTAACAAACACACAATGATAACCGTATAAATTGAGGCTTGACCACTCTCGGTTATCACAAACCCGATTCTTCTAACCCAATTTTTGGGGTGTGACAAAGGCAATTATAGATATACAACACCATGCATGAAATTAGAGAGAGAGTGGCATTCAAAGTTGAATAAGGGATGAGTGCACATCGATTTCATCAAAACCATTGAGCTCTAAGGATTCCTTGTAGGTCATCCCTCGGTCGGTTGGTGGGTGAGACTCATCGATGAACCCTGGTGCTGGGGCTACAAATGTGTCCAATGAAGGTCCATGAAGTGTTGATTGAGATTCTTTTCACTTCGTTGTTATCCAAGTCCCAAGATCACTTGATGTATATGACTCTTGTACTTCCCATTGGTTAATATCTAATTAGCACACAAGAATATGACATAAACTATTAGTACATCTTGCAAGGAGCAAATGATAATGATAGAAAGAGATACCTCAAGATGATCCCCAATACTGATGAAAATGCTGTTTCAGGGTATGTTAACAGTGATCTAATTTCCTTTATGAGAGAGCATTTGAAGTCCCCCGTTAACATCTTGTATAAGGGAAACAAAAAAGCCCGGGTCCGTGTATTCCGCCAAACCGATAAAACCTTTGGATTGTAAAGATGTTGGATATAGATTGAAGGCAGCCACGTCGAATCCTGCCTCTAGCTTGAATTCCTTCTCGATGTAGGTTTCTTCATATCCCAAAATTATCGAGATTGCTTTAGCTAAACCAAGTTCAACCTCATGCATCCCTTTCAAGTACTCTCCAATGGCATCTCTGTCAAATATGGATCAAAATCCACCATTTTAAGATATATATATATATATATATATGTGTGTGTGTGTGTGTGTGTGTGTGTGTGTGTAAACTTTAAATTATTATAACATATGAGAAGAAAAATAGGAATAATGAATACTTGCAACGATCAGGTTTGCTAGGGCAATGATATACAGGGTGCATTACTATCTTTAGATGCTCTCTGTTTTCCCCAGCATGAGATCTTAAGCACCACCTTAACCTATCCATGGAATTCTTCTTTAAGTACTCACTTCTCTCCTCCTGATTTGTTAATTCAAAGAAATCTGAAATACCCTCCAGTGCTCCTTCTACCACCCTTTCTTTAACACCATTTATCAGCTTCAAAAAGAAAAAAAAAAACGCCTAAATTATTTGGAAAAAGGCTACCATACATGTATGTGTGAAAAAATGGAAACAATAACTAATATAATTAAGAAACAATGTTATGGTTTCAAGAGTTTAAGATTTTGATAACTATAGCCAGTTGATGTGTATATGTGTGTATTGGAAGTTGGTACAAAAAAGAAACCGAAATCTTGGCATGCTTTTCCAAGGTGTTCCAAGGACTTAGCCCGTTCATTATGATCCTTGGAAAACAACAAAGAGTAATCAATTGTGGGGATTTCATCCATGAAGGAATAATCATGGAGATGAGCAATAGCCTTGTTTTTCAAATCAAAGCTTTCTTGACCAAGCATCCCAACCGAGTGAGCCATAGGGAAAGAGAAACTGTGATGACAAGTTAAAAAGCAGAAATAAATATATTGAAGAGCTTCTTTAAAACGGGGAAGGTTGGATTTGCATGCAGGTTGGGATGCAGTTTTGCTCCTTTTATAGATCAACTCCGGGATCCACTATTTGTTTATTTTAATGTTAAAGTTATATTCATAAAAGTGATTAGTTGTTCTTTTCGCTTAATCATTTTCAAAATTAAATAATTTAATTCATCCATGTATCATTTTATTTTTGTTTTCAGAAAATTGAGTCTTACCTTTCTTTATAATTAGAATTACTTATAATCTTTCCGCAACCCATAAATAGGAAGATAATTTATTCCAGTATACTTAAATTCACATCCTCTTACATTGACAACAATACTCAAACCAATCGAATTAAAACTCAATCCATGTCTAAACTTTAATACATTTTCCTCGCTTTTATAGAAAAAGAAATCTAAATTAGCCAAGCTTACGACCTAAAATTTATAAGAATAATTTACTCTCTTATTTTTCTCCTATCAGCTTTAAAATATTTAAAATCTAACCTCATAAAAATTAATTTGTAGCAAAATGAAAAGACAAACATCTACCGAAATTAAAATCAATGAAATAAAATCCCAAAAATCAAAAGACTATAAAGATTGGTGTGATTATGAAAAGTAATTATAAGGTAGGTCCATAATCACATTCAATTTGAGTTTAGATGGGTGGTGTGATGGGGTAGTGTGTTTATCTTATTTTTTGTCTTACTTTATAATATTTAATCTTACTGTCGTCATTATTTTTATAATAATAGTAGATAAATACACCGTCGATCTAAACTCATCCTTATTAGTATAATATCATGTGAAATATTTTTACATGTTATTAAATTTTTTTTAAAAGGTTAAAGTTAAAAATATTTTTTTTGTCAACTCATTCTTTTCTACCTTTCTTCATCTCGTTCCTGTCTCTTTTAATTATAAAAAATTATAGATTGAGAAGATCAAGACAGCCTAGCAACGTTACCCAAAAAGAAGATCGAAAACATCAAGATTCATTTGGCAAAAGTTTTTTTTTTTTGTTCTTGTCTCAGTATTTTAATAAAATGCTTATTTTGTAACACCTCAAACTCGATTTAGACATTATAGCCGAATCTGGCGATGTCACATGGAAGGGATTTCGAAACAGAACTAACTCGATAAAACCTCAGACATTTAAACCTTTAATTTCTTTCGTTAATTTCCAAACAAACATTTTATTAGTCGACTCGCCTTAAAACATATTAATTTAGCAAAAACTTAGGAAAATCGTCGTGTTTAAGAAAGATAGTTCGCATTTTTAGAAAACTCTTGCTTTTGGTAAAATCCGAGTTATGTCACGTTTTATAGTTATTAAATCATAAAACCGCAATCTAACCCAATTTAAAATAAAACAGCCCATAAATTCCAAATTATATAAAACAAACCCAGAATAAACCAGAAAGTATAAATTTAGTTAAAAATTTAACCAGTTCGAACATGTGGTCACTGAGGGACTTCGCAGCTCCGATCCGCCTAGGTCTGTAGGTTACCTGTACAGAATAAACAGAGAAGGGGTGAGTTTACGTAAACTCAGTGTGTAACCCAGAATAAACCAGAAAGTATAAATTTAGTTAAAAATTTAACTAGTTCCACCATGTGGTCACCGAGGGACTCCGCAGCTCTGATCCGCCTAGGTCTGCGGGTTACCTATACAGAATAAACAGAGAAGGGGCGAGTTACGTAAACTCAGTGTGTAACCCAGTAGAAATAAGTATATACACACGCAGAATATCAAAAATCATACAGATTCATATTCGGGCCTGGGCCCATTTCAGATACAGATACAGATTTAAGCCTGAGCCCATTTCAAATGTAGACACAGTTATAGATATTCAAATCAGATATCAGAAATCAGAATCCTACCCCCATCCTCTACACACCATCCCCGTCCATCCTTACACACCATGTGGGGTTTAAAACACCCACCTAGCCCTACACACCATACTGTACCGATGCGGCACACACGGTCGTGTCCCTTTTAGCACACGGATATGTGGGTTTGAGAATTAGGGATTTTGAGCTTTGGTGTCACACGATCGTGTGACTGATTCAGGGATTTAGGGATCCTGCAAAGGCATGTGTTTCGAGACACACGGTCGTGTCTGCCCTGTACTTGATTTTAGCGAAACTGGACAGTGAGTTACACGGCCTGTTCACACGACCGTGTCCTTACTTCACACGGGCGTGTGCCTTTATCACACGGCCGTGTGCCTCCCTTCACACAGGCTTTTGGATTGTCCCACATAGTCGGGGCACACAGGCATGTGGCCCTATCTCATCAAATATTGATTTTAGGTCAATTTAATTGTAATTGTGACTCTGTGTGTTTAACCCTTGGCCAAGCTTTAGTAAGGGTAATTATGACTCTATTCCGACTTCAGTTCAGGTGATATTCGTGATTGGTTACGTAACATGTTTGATTCTGAACCCGGTTGACGGGTGTGTGCGTGCAATATG
The DNA here is from genome assembly GCA_005393395.2 of Gossypium australe. Lineage (NCBI taxonomy): Eukaryota > Viridiplantae > Streptophyta > Magnoliopsida > Malvales > Malvaceae > Gossypium > Gossypium australe. The sequence continues at coordinate 145,589,209 of CM016616.1, read as the reverse complement.
GTTCTGTTTGATTGTTTGATTAGGCGTCACTGTTCTGCGAGGTTACATTGTCGTTGAATCTTAATTTGGCTAGATGAGTATTCACCTTTCTGATTCTGACTGACTGGATGTGAATTTTGTCTCTAAATGACTGTCGGTAACCTTGTACTCTGATTTTGTTCATTTGTTTACACACATACATATGAATATAATGTTTTTGGGTGGGATTGTGAAGAGAAGTGTAACATCCAAGGTTTAGGGGCTATGCAGTTTGAGTATAATTTAGGTGTTGGAAGGTTTTTGGGTGTGCTTGGATGTGTTTAGAGGATTTAAGAATGCTTGGATGAAAGGAGAAGGCTTTGGAAAATTTTAGATTTTTAGTGTAAAAAGGGGAAACTGGGCAAGAAGGCCTTAAAACAATTTTATGGAGTTTAAGACACAAGAAAGGCATTGGCAAAGTGGCTTCATGCGCTGCTTAAGGGGCTGGAAGTAGCGCCATTGAGGTCTTGGGTTCGATTCAAGAAGGCAACAAAAGTGGTTTTAATATTTTGGATTCTGGCGTTACAGGGATGGAAGCCTTAAAAGGAGTTGGGGCGTGTTTTTGACACAAGCAGCAACTTGGCCCAGTGGTTCTTGTGCGGCACATAGGAGCTAGAGGTGAGCGAGGGCGCAGGTTCGAGGGCTGGAGCGGCATTTTTGGCGTTTTTATTTTGTTATGTGGTGATGGGCTGAAGTAGGAAGGGTTTAAAATTAAAAGGTGTGACTTTTTGGCATGAAAGTCAATGTGGCCGAGTGGCCTGGGCGTTGGGGGAGAGGCGTGCAGCAGCAAGGTCCTGTGTTCGAACCTTGGAGGCTGCAATTGGTTTTATTTTATTTTCTTTGGCTTTTTGCTAGTTGGACGGCACATGGAGTCTTCAATGGATAAGCTGGTTATGTTTCAAATTCGGTGGGAGAAAGGATTATTATTAGTTTATCTTTTATTTTTTTTTAGTGATAAAGTTATAAAATAGGAAGGGAATTTGGTTTAGAATTAAAAAGAATTTGGTGGCCGGCCAAAGGTGTTGGTAGTGTTTAATTTCGGCTGGAAGGGTGATCTTTTGGTATTTTCATTATTATTTTATTTATTTATCTACTTAGTTATCTTTTAGGATTATTATTATTAATTAGAGATAATGGTTGTTATTGGGTTATTGTTTTGATTTGATAAAGAGATAAAGTATGGATAAAATAGTAAGGGATTGGATTAATTCAAATTAAATTGAATTAGTGGCCATAGGTGATGGCCGAAACTTGGGTTCTTCAGGTGGGGGAGTAGCCGAATATTATTTAAGGGTGGTGTGCTCTCCTTTTTCCAAATTTTAGTTCACTCTTCTAAATCTTATTTCTCCTTGAATTCTTTTTTTTTTATATTTTTCTAGTTGACCGAACCTCCAAGTAATCTTTATTTCTTTTCGTGCTTTGAAATTGAAATCCTCCCAAACACCATTAACCCTTGCCGATTTCTCCTTTGGCCTTGGTAGTCAAATATTTTATTGTGTTCTCTTAATCCCTTGATAGCCGAAACCTTTAGTCCTCCATCTCTCTTCTAGTTTACCACGCTTGAAGCCGAACCTGTGAAGTGTGGTGCTGTCGACATCTAAAGCTTGTGGGTAAGTGTTCTAGTTACTTGTTTTAGTGGCCAAAACCGAATGGTTAGCCTTAGTTTTGGTATGGCCGAATGTCTCTAGGGCCAGGGTGATGCTTTATTTTGTGTTGTTTGTAGCCAGCGCCAAGGAGCTTTAAGGGGAAGTCTCTCGAGATTAGACTCATCAAGGTAAGTGGTGGTAGGGTATTCGGCCAAAGGGGCCTTTTCATGGATTTTTGTTATTAGCCGATTCTAATGGTTTTTGTAATAGGGACTTTCGGCAATCCCATAGGACTATTGGCGTTTCAGGATTCAGGTAAAAGAAGGTAGGTGATTCTTTGATATTCGGCCTTAGGCCATTGTATATGTTTATGTGTTGACCGAGTGGTGGCTATGATCTTTTTAGGGCATATCGACAAGAGTAAAGGGAAGCCTTTTTGGATCTCAGTATTTCGGTAAGGATGTTAATAGGTGATCTAGATTCGATATTTGTAGATTTTGATTGCTGTGATTAATCGTGTGGTTCTGATTAAGTATCGTCGATGGATGCGAGTGCCAGTCAAAGTGGGCAAGGGAAAACTCCCATCCCGAAGTTCAAGAAGAGATCCGTTTCTACTGTACGAGATTGGCCACCGGGGTGTGGGCCAACAACAGAAAACTATAGACAAGTGGCCGTAGTTTCGTTGAGCGATAGTGTCGGGATCGAAGGTTTAGAGCTTCAGGTCATAAGGTGTGTAGTTAGCCATTGTTTCCGGGTTTTATGTGATATCTGCTTATGTTATATGCTTACTAATAAGTGCAGTGGTAAAAGTGCAATAGATACCCTAAAAGGGGTATGACGCTGATCAGGTAAATAGCAAATTGTTAGTATTGTTGTCATTTATTTGAATATGAGTGAATGCCTATGTTTGTGAATGACATGCACATGCATCATATTGTCATTATATCATATTACATGTGGATGGGTGGGTTATGAAAGAAGGACAGGGTGTACTTCGAGTACGTGGTTGATGTCAGCTTTGTGCTACATCGTGGATTGGCGCTGACTGAGGTCGCGTTGTGGATCTTTGTGATTTGGTTCGCGTGGTTACCTTGATTGATATGGGCTTTATGCCATATCGTGGCTTGATGGATTGCTGTGTGCTCCACCGTGGTTTGATGTTAGCTATACGCTACATCGTGGATGGCATTGGTTGCCTTTTTGGAGGGAAAAGGAGAGGGTGACTCGATAGTCCCCTGGTGTGTGGTAGGCTGGATAAGGGGGTGTGTAGCGGATGGACCTTAGGATTGGGTTGGGTTTCATGTTGCATTGTTCCGTTATGAAATGATATGGAAATGGGCCAAGCCCAGTAATCAGTGGATTAATGAGAAAAGGGCCTAGCCCAGTAAACTCAGTGTGTAACCCAGAATAAACCAGAAAGTATAAATTTAGTTAAAAATTTAACTAGTTCCACCATGTGGTCACCGAGGGACTCCGCAGCTCTGATCCGCCTAGGTCTGCGGGTTACCTATACAGAATAAACAGAGAAGGGGCGAGTTACGTAAACTCAGTGTGTAACCCAGTAGAAATAAGTATATACACACGCAGAATATCAAAAATCATACAGATTCATATTCGGGCCTGGGCCCATTTCAGATACAGATACAGATTTAAGCCTGAGCCCATTTCAAATGTAGACACAGTTATAGATATTCAAATCAGATATCAGAAATCAGAATCCTACCCCCATCCTCTACACACCATCCCCGTCCATCCTTACACACCATGTGGGGTTTAAAACACCCACCTAGCCCTACACACCATACTGTACCAATGCGGCACACACGGTCGTGTCCCTTTTAGCACACGGATATGTGGGTTTGAGAATTAGGGATTTTGAGCTTTGGTGTCACACGATCGTGTGACTGATTCAGGGATTTAGGGATCCCGCAAGGGCATGTGTTTCGAGACACACGGTCGTGTCTGTCCTGTACTTGATTTTTGCGAAACTGGACAGTGAGTTACACGGCCTGTTCACACGACCGTGTCCTTACTTCACACGAGCGTGTGCCTTTATCACACGGCCGTGTGCCTCCCTTCACACAGGCTTTTGGACCCTCACACCGCTTGGATTGTCCCACATAGTCGGGGCACACAGGCATGTGGCCCTATCTCGTCAAATATTGATTTTAGGTCAATTTAATTGTAATTGTGACTCTGTGTGTTTAACCCTTGGCCAAGCTTTAGTAAGGGTAATTATGACTCTATTCTGACTTCAGTTTAGGTGACATTCGTGATTGGTTACGTAACATGTTTGATTCTGAACCCGGTTGACGGGGTGTGTGCATGCAATATGGTTCTGTTTGATTGTTTGATTAGGCGTCACTATTCTGCGAGGTTACATTGTCGTTGAATCTTAATTTGGCTAGATGAGTATTCACCTTTCTGATTCTGACTGACTGGATGTGAATTTTGTCTCTAAATGACTGTCGGTAACCTTGTACTCTGATTTTGTTCATCTGTTTACACACATACATATGAATATAATGTTTTTGGGTGGGATTGTGAAGAGAAGGAAGATTAAAACTGAACTGAATTGAACTGGCAGCTGATCTACTACTTGTTAGCCCCAATACCCAGAGGGTCGAGGGCAGTCCCAATACCCTAAGGGTCCTGGACTATGCTATTAGCGGGTTACCACATTACACCAGATAGCCCATACGTCAGCCTTGCTGCGTGTATTTATCTGATCTGGCAGTTTAACTGCACTTTACCAGTATAGTAATTTACCGCATTGCACTGTACCGCTTATACGTTAGCTTCGCTGTGTATCATCACTATCTGATATGGCAGTTCATACTGTATGTCTGTACCACGATTTAACGCATGGCACTGTACAGCTTACTAATAGCCCTTAATACCCGGAGGGTCGTAGGCAGTCCCAATTCGCTGAAGGTCGCGGACTTTATTGGAGTGCAGGGTTGGATGGGCTTTACAAGGTCCTATGTGGTGTGATTGGTTGGATGAGCTCAAACAACTCTTATATGGAGTCATAGGGGTCGGAGAGGTGTGTTGGCTGGATGGGTGGGTTTTATAACTGAACAGCATTCATACACATTGGTCTGACTGTACTGATTGACTAAAAAATACCTATGTCTATGTGCACTTCATGAACTCTAAATGTTTTGTCTGACTGATATTGCTTGTAACTGTTTGTGAGTTGTTGTGGCTAGAATTGTAATAACTGTCGGAACTTCTGTTTCGAGCCTACCATCTGGATTTGTATAGTGCTGTAAGTATGATCTACTTTTGAACTGTTTTCTGACTTTTTGTATCCAATTCTATCGTAAGACGATTTTTATCTCACACTGAGCTCGAGTAGCTCACCCTCTCTTCTGTTTCCCCTTTCAGGTACCCTTCTGAATTCTTACGCTGGACTCGGTATACGGAGGTCTAGGAAGGTCATGGTTTCAAAAGCTTATTTTGGTTCTACTTTCTAAAATTATATTCTGATTATATTATTTTTGAGCTGCAAGGTTTTATAAGACTGTGGTACAGTTTCCACATAAGATTTTCATTCGTACATTTATTCTGGTTATTTATCAGACTTAATGGTAACCTTATTGAATGGATTTTAAATGATTAAATGTTTTTGGTTTGTAAATATATGAATGGTTTTGGGAAATGGAATTAAGGTCGACTGATTTTGTAAAATTTTCCCATGATCACCTCGGTGATCAATGTAGCATCTTGAGTTCAGTTTAAACTTCTAGGCCGTGTTTAGGGTGTTACAGAATCTGGCACTTTGTTGCATTCTGACCTAGCAACTAAGTTGCTTCTCTGTAAACATGTTAGACTGACACTCTATGGTGTGTAGGGTTGGTTGGGCATCGAACGCCCTTAATGGTGTGTAGGGATGACCAAAGTTGGTGTGTAACAGATAGGGGTAGGAATATCTGCATCTGAATCTAATATGTTCTGTATGTGAAACTAAAATTGCTTCTACGTATGTAACTGATCTATTCTATATCTGAACTAATATTGCTTATGTTACCTAACTGAATCTTAGGATTCGAAAATTATCTTATAAATGAGTTCTAATTGAACAAACATCTTTTACGCACTGAATTCACAACTCATTTTGTTATTGATTGGATTTCAGGTGATTCTCAGACTTGAACGGGTCAGCGCTGTGGGAGCTCAGTTAAGCTTTTATCTTTCCTTTAAAAACTACTATTAGGAATTTCGATATTCTATGACATTATGATGTTTGGGAAGATTATAAACTTAGTTAATTGTGGTGATTGATATTATATGTTGAATAGTTCATTTTGACTGCGTTATAAATGTTGTATTCTTAATATCGATGATGTAACTCTCTATACTTGGTCTAGACATCTAGGTTGAGTTTAAGGTGTTACAATTATGATGATATGATTTATTGTATGAATTGTGAGATATACCAACTATTATGATTTTTCTTTTGAGATTTATTGGCTTGAAAATATTTTTCAAGTATTCATGCAAATCTCTATTTAATCATTAATATAATTTTAGATATACATGGTATATGAATGATAAGTTTTTCTATTAGATTTTGATACACTATATGTGTGAATTACTTCGGTGTTTTTTCTATGCCAAAATTATGAATACATGTGCTTGTTAATTATTTGGCCTTAAATCAATACATTATTTATGTTTGGCTTTGACATATATGGTTTTAGAACAAAAAAAAAGTCAAAGATTAAATTTTTCAATAATTGCTATTGTGTTATTAGGACAACATTATTTTGTGTTATTTTGGAATCTATAAAGCAATAAAATAATTAGTTTTGACCTTCGACTATTATGGAAATTTTAAATTTGAATATGGGTAATTTATATATTTCCAAAATAACTTAATTTAAATAATAAGTTACCAAAGTGACCTATGTCATTGAAATTATTTTGTTTTAAAATATAAAAGTTTGTGTGCATGTGACTTAAGTTATAGTAATATTGATCGGCCCAAAGTAAGGTTAATAATATTACATGCGCAACTGTGGTAATAAACATGTGACTATTATTCGGTTTTACATGTGAGTAATATATCAACCCAAAGTAAGGTTAAAGTTTGTGCGCATGCTTTTAAAGGGTTACAAGTCTGGCTGTTACACAACCTAGCACACAACCTAGTACACGAGCATGTAGGATTATTTAGAAGGGTACACAGCCTGGCACACGGGTATGTGGCTTGGCCGTGTGACCCAAGTTAGTGAGTTACACTAGCATGCACACGAGTTGGGACACGCCCATGTGTCCTAATTTCGAATGCCCACATGGCAAGGTCACATGGTCATGTGATCCCTGCGGTTTTGAAAATTTTCCTTGTTTCTTGAGAAAGTCTCTGAGTTTTCGGTTTTGTCTCGACTTGTTTTTAAGGTGTTTTTAGGGCCTCGAGGGCTCATATAGGGGACAATTTGTATGATTTGGATTGGATTGAATATGATTATAGATATGATTTGTAATGTTTGAAATTATGCTCATTTGATTTGAAAACTCTGGTAATGCTTCGTAACCATATTCTGGTGACAGATACGGGTTAAGGGTGTTACATTTATTAGTATCAGAGCTATGGTTTAGTCGGTTCTCAGACTAAACATAACATGTATAGAGTTTAGAAATACATGCCACTTGACTAACTGATGATTGTGTGATAGATTTTAATTATTTTGAATTGTTCTTATATGATAACAAGATGACGTCAGGATCCAATCGAGTAGGTTCTGATGAGGTAGAAAGTTTTATTCCACCTAATGATGAGGAAAGTACACGAAATGAACCTAGACCGCAAGGATCTGGGGATGTCGTATCTGATGCATTTCTCCGTATAATGCATGACATGTATGATGCGTACTTAAAGGTAAACTCTGCAGTTTTGCAACCTCAATCTTCTTACCCTCAAGGTTCGATTATGCAATGTGATCATAGAGTGTCCATTGATAAAGTTAGAAAGTGTGGAGCTGTTAAATTTTGTGGTAATGTGAATGATGACCCAACCAAGGCAGAGGATTGGTTAGAACATAATCAGAGGCTACTAGATGAAATGTTGTGCTCCCCTAGAGATTGTTTGTGGTGTACGGTATCATTATTGAAAGATCAAGCATTCCAATGGTGGTATACACCAACGTTAGTGGTGCAGAAAGAAAGAATCAATTTGGACTTCTTTAAGTCTGAATTCGAAAGAAGTATGTTAGTAAACGCTATTTGGAGCGGAAAAAGAAGGAATTTCTTGAGTTGAAGCAAGGAAGTAGGTTAGTAGCAGAGTATGAGAGACAATTCGTTCAGTTTAGCAAATATGTTCGTGAGATCGTGCCTACTGAAGAGGACATGTGTGTACGTTTCGAAAATGGATTGAGGAATGAGATTAAGATGCTAGTAGGAGCTTTAGATAACTGAAAATTTGTGGTGTTGTCTGATAAAGCACAAAAAAATGGAAGAAATTTGTGAAAGTAAAAGACAGAACAAAGAAAAGAGACAGGAATTTAGTAAACGTGGGGGGATCTAAAGCTTTCAAAAATCTAATTTTTTACCAAAGAAGATGAAGGAATCCAGTAATAAGTTTTCTACTCCGTTAGGGTTTTCAGGAAGAAATTAGTTGAGACAAAATAGTAAGAGAAATCTGGCTCCTTCAGTAGCTAGTGTGGGAAATGTGAAGAATTCAAATAGAGCAGAATGTAAGCAATGTGGACGGGCTCACTTCGGTGTCTGCAGAATTAATGATGGAACGTGCTTTAATTATGGATCTCCTGATCATTTCAAAAGAGAGTATCCAAGTCTCAAAGAGCTTATTAAAGAGCATAACAAAAAACCAGTGACCACTACTAACAGAGGTAGAAGACTGGGAAATTGCGTAGCGACAGGGGCCAACAGAGGTGGGGTTAATAAGTCAGCAACCAAATCAGAAGTCAGGGCTCCTGCAAGGACATATGCTATTCGTGCGCTAAAGGAAGCATCGGCTCTTGATGTTATTGCGGGTACATTTTCTATCTTTAATGTTAGTGTGTATGCCTTAATTGACCCGGGGTCAACACATTCATATATATACACCACATTAGTGACGGAAAAGAAATTTTTGTTGAATCTACTTATTATGATATTCAAGTTACTAATCCACTAGGTCATAATGTAATAGTTAACTTAGTGTGTCGTAATTGTCCACTTAAAGGTAAAGGTTATTAATTCTCTGCTGATTTGATGTTGTTACCTTTAGGGAGTTCGATGTTATTTTGGGTATGGATTGATTATCGTTGCATGATGTTGTAGTAAACTATAGAGAAAAACGAATTAATTTGAAATGTCAAATAGAAAAGATGATTTCAGTTGAGTTTGAAAGTCCGAAAGATATTGTTAGAATTATTTCGACTTTTTCTACTCAGAGATTGATACGAAAAGGTAGCGAAGCTTTTCTAGCATATATTCTTGATACCAGAGATTCAAAATTGAAGCTAGATCAGTTACCAGTTATTAGTGAGTTCGCTGATGTATTTCCTGAAGAGTTGCGAGGTATACCCCCTGATCGTGAAGTTGGGTTTGTGATTGACTTGGTTCCCGGAACTGCACTGATATCTATATCACCATATCGTATGGCACCAACAGAATTAAAAGAATTGAAAACGCAGTTGCAAGAGTTACTAGATCAAGGGTTTATTCGACCGAGTGTATCTCCTCGGGGCACACCTATGTTGTTTGTGAAAAAGAAAGATGGCTCTTTGAGATTATGTATAGATTACAAATAGTTGAACAAAGTTACGATAAAAAATAAGTATCCTTTGCCGCATAAAAATAATCTATTTGATCAATTAAAAGGTGTCATAGTGTTCTCAAAGATAGATATCAGATCTGGGTATTATCAATTGAAAGTTAAAGATTGTGATGTATCAAAGACTGCTTTCAGAACTCGTTATGGTCATTATGAGTTTCTAGTAATGCCATTTGGCTTGACTAATGCCCCTGTTGCTTTTATGGATTTAATGAATCAGGTTTTTCAACCTCATTTGGATAGATTCGTTGTTGTGTTTATTGATGATATATTGATTTATTCCAAGTCAGAATCCGAACACTGATAAATTGTAATTATAACATATTTTAATCCCATATTTAGCTTGTTTTTGGATGATTTATCCCTCAGTTTATGTAAAAAGGTTCTCTTAATCCTTTCTTTTCATGTCTTATACCCAGGTAAGCACCTGAGGATGAAAAGAACACAAAACGGGCCCAAAATGGAGTAAATGGGCCATATCAGGAAATACACACGACCTGGCCCAAAGAGCACACGGTCGTGCCTTGTCATGCATCTAGAACACGGCCTTACCCCAACTTACACGGTCGTGCCTCAACTTAGAAATCCAAACACGGCCTGAAGACGAGTCACACGGGCGTGTGACATGGCCGTGCCCTTGTCGTAGACTTAGACAATTTCAGTCGGAAAAGGATACTTAGGGAGAAAGAATCGCATTCCAAGAGCCTATAAATACCCCCTAAGTACCACCGTTGAAAGGGCATCGAGCTAGGCCAATGAGCCAAGCCGGAAAGGTCAGAGTTGAGGGAATTACTTGAAGTTAGCCAGTTGATTCATCCCAAGAAGCCGGAGTCCTACTCAAGATGGTGAATTTCTCCTTCAATTCCTTCAGGGAGTTTTAGGGATTTCTTATGTTTTGTTTTATCTTTTCTCTTGAGATGTTTTCTTTATTTGCTATGAACCAAACCCCTCAGATACCTGAAGGGGATGAAACCTAGATGAATCTTGTTATTGTTTCCTGAATTATATGATAAATACTTAGTTTGTTCTTAATTATGCATGCTTAATCCAAATCTGATGTGCTTAGGTGGAGGAGGAATAGACCCTGCTTAAGAGTAGATCTAGCATAATTAAGCGGAGTTGATCGAACGCCTAGAGATAGGGTTACGAGATTTTGCTGGATTAGGGTGAAACCTAATATGGAATATCCATAGATTGATTTACTGCTATTCTAGGGGGTTATTATAAGAGAACGAGAGTTCCACTAATTAACCTAGGGTTAGATGTTATTCGCCTCGAGAGAGGGTTTAATATACGTTAGGGAGTCCTACAGATCAAACTAAGTGAATAAATCGTATGGTTCAGTGTTAAATAACAAGTGAAGTCTAGGTGGATTCTTCCTGAGGGTATCGTTGTAATCAACTGAGGTTTTCGTCAAGTTATTTCCCAATTCGTTCTTTTTGTCTTTGCATCTTTAGCTTAGTAGTCGTTAAATTAGATTAAAGCAACTTCACTTTATTTTAGGCTAAATAATAAAAAGAAAGTTAGTATTAGTACTTTTAGTTCCTTTGGGTTCGACAATCCAGTCTTGCCTAAGCTATACTACTGTTCGATAGGTACACTTGCCTTTAATCGTTGTCAGAGTTAGTTTCCAGGTCTGATCATTCGTTTTATAAATTTTGAAGCTCTGATTTCAGCGATCAAGCACGCCCAACATTGGAGAATCGAACTATAGGCTTTGAGAGAAAAACAATTATACGCAAAAATTAGGAAATGTGAATTCTGGCTCAGAGAGGTTGGATTTTTGGGTCATATAGTATTAGCCGACGGGATTCAAGTTGATCCAAAAAAAAATTCTGCTGTGGTGAATTGGAAAACTCCGAAGAATGTTTCTGAAGTGCGAAGTTTTCTAGGACTAGCAAGTTACTATCGACGCTTTTGTTAAAAACTTTTCGATTATTGCTTCGCCGATGACCAAACTATTACAGAAAAATGTTGAGTTTATTTGGTCTGATAAATGCCAAAAAAGTTTTGATTAGCTGAAGAACATGTTGACCGAAGCTCCAGTGTTGACTCAACCTAAATCGAGGATAGCATATGTTGTTTTTTAGTGATGTGTCTCTAAATGGTTTGGATTGTGTGCTAATGTAGATAGGAAAAGTAGTAGCTTATGCTTCTCAGCAGTTAAAGTCGCATGAAAAGAATTATCCTACTTATGATCTCAAGTTGGCCATGATTGTATTCGCTTTGAAAATTTGGAGACATTATCTATACGACGAGAAATGTCACGTGCTCACAGATCACAAAAGTTTAAATTATTTGATGACTAAAAAAGAACTGAATTTGAGACAGAAATGGTGGTTAGAGCTACTGAAAGACTATGATCTAGTTATTGAGTATCATCTAGGGAAGGCTAATGTAGTTGCAGATGCACTTAGTCGAAAGTTGTTGTTGTTTGCACTTTGAACATTGAATGCTCATTTAATTCTGAATGGTGATGGTTCTGTATTAGCAGAATTGAAAACAAGACCCCTGTTTCTTCAAAAAATTCAAGAATTTCAAGATGAAGATCCGAAGCTGATTATGAAACGACAGTTGGCTCAAAACAAATTGAGTTTGGAGTACAGTGTTGATGATAATGATATACAGAATTTAAATTTCAAGTAATTCCGTTTTGAAACATGATATTCTCTCTAAAGCTCACAGTAGTATGCATTCTATTCATCCGGGTAGCACAAAGATGTATTGTGATGTGAAACTGATGTACTGGTGGTCGGGTATGAAACGAGAAATTTGCGAATTTGTAGCTAAATGCTTGATTTGTCAACAGGTGAAAGCAAAACATCAGGTACCTTCGGGTTTACTACAACCTATTATAATTCCTGAATGGAAGTGGGAGCGAGTCACGATAGATTTTGTATCTGGTTTTCCCTTAACTCCGAGAAAGAAAGATTCAATCTGGGTGATTGTACACAGATTGATGAAATTGTCACATCTTATTCCAATCAGAATAGACTACACCCTTAAGAGATTAGCAGAACTATATGTGTCTGAGATTGTGAGATTACACGGAGTTCTGACATATATTATTTCGGATCGAGATCCGAGATTTAAATCGAGATTTTGGAGCAAATTTCATGAGGCTTTAGGCACTAAGCTTAATTTCAGCACTACGTTTCATCCTCAGACGGACAGACAATTAGAACGAGTGATTCAGATTTTGGAAGATATGTTGAGATGTTGTATACTTGAATTTGAAGGTAACTGGGAAAAATACTTACTGTTAGCTGAATTCGCATATAATAACAGTTCTCAGTCCAGTATAAAAATGACACTGATTGAAGCTTTTTACGGGAGGAAATGTAGAACATCGTTGTATTGGTCAGAACTAAATGATTTGACCCGAGAAATAGAAGACAAAGTTTGACTTATTCAGGACTGTTTGAAAGTTGCATATGATCGTCATAAATCGTACACAAATTTGAAGAGAAAAGACATAGAATTTGTGGTTGGCGATTGAGTATTCCTGAAAGTTTCTCCGTGGAAGAAGGTGCTGCATTTTGGTAGGAAAGGAAACTTGAGTCCGAGATTTATAGAATCGTATGAGATTGTTGAAAGAATCGGCCCTGTAGTTTATAGATTAGCCTTGCTCTCTAAACTTAAGAAAATACATAATGTATTCCCGTTTCAATGTTGAGAAGGTATAGATTTAATCCCTCGCATGTGATTCCTCATAGTGAAATTGAGTTACAGACGGACTTGACACATTCCGAAGAACCAGTGAGAATCTTAGCTCGAGAAGTTAAAGAATTGCAGAATAAACGAGTACTATTAGTAAAAGTCTTATGGCATCGACATGGTTCAAAAGAAGCTACCTAGGAAACCAAGGAATCAATGAAATTACAATATCTGAATCTATTCTTAGATAACAATTTCGAGGAAGAAATTTCTTAAGGAGGAAAATTGTAATAGCTCGATTTTCAGTGGTGACGAAACAAAGGTTTTAGGACCATAAATTTTCGTCGTGTCGACTCATAAATATTATTTTTAGAATATTTATAGAGTCATTGGAGTCGAATTAAAATTTGGTTTACAAATATTAATGTTTAGATAGTTAATTAGGAGAAAAGGACTAAATTGAATAAGGTGCAAAACTTGTTAAATAATGCAATTAAATTATTAAATGGTTTAGTAATGATAAAGGAAGGACTTAAATGATAATTAAGCCCTAGTCATTATAGTGGGACGGCTAAACATGAGAAAATGAGAAAAACTAATGTGAACTAATGGTAAATTTATAAATAAAATGAAATTAAAACAAAATTTAGTAAAAGAAAAATGTTTTCTTCTTCATTTCTCAATTTCCATAGCCAAATGTGAAGTTCTCTATCTAGGAGAATCGACAAAGCAATTTCCTTGCATGTGAGTTAAATTTTTAACCTTTTCTTGTAATTATTATGTTTTTGAGATCGTTGCAACAAGGTCCAGCTAGCCCGTACTTTCGTTTTTTATTTTGTTAAAAAATTTTGAAGTTGCCATTGATGAATATTGAATTTTTTTATGAATATTATGTATTTGGAGCCTTTTTTATGCTATTTGATAAATTTGTAAAGAGATTTTTGTTAAATCTTGATTTTAGGATTAAATTGTGAAAATGTCAAAATTTTAGAGTTTGATAGTGAATTTGAGGTTTATTAGGGTTTTTTTTTAGGATCTAGAATATTCGGATAAATTATGGATATTCGGGCTATGTGCCTAGCAGGCTTTGTACTGGTGATTATTCGGGCTATGTGCCTAGTAGGCTATGTGCCGGTGATTATTCGGGTTGTATGCCTAGCAGGCTGTGCGCCACTGATTATTTGGGCTATGTGCCTAGTAGGCTATGTGCCGATGTATTGAGAATTTGCATTACTTTTGTAGTTTTCAGTTAATTAATAAATGGAACCAATGTCGAACTTATTAAGCTTTTTGATGCTTAATAGTTTCATTTATTCTTTTAGGACCTTTTGAATCGTTGCTTTGACTGGATTGACTCGGAAGTTCGCACACTATCATCAACATCTCGGTAGTCATTTTGGTTTTTTTTGTTGGTTTAAGTGGCATGTATTAGGAAAAAAGGTCTATAGTACTTAAATATTTTGTATGAATGTAAATATTGGAAGTAACTTTTTATGCTTGTTTCTAGTAAAGTTAGTTGAACTTGTGTGCTTAACCAGGTAACCCTTTTGGAACATATATAAGAAGAAATTGCATCTTTTGCTATCAATGATGATGATGGAATAATTCAAGTATGCTATGTGAACTAGCTTAGATATAAGTAGTTATGATGCTTAATTTTTTATAAATGTTTGGCATGTTTGGAAATATGGTGTGTAACATCCTGAATTTATGGGCTTGTGCATTTTGTGTAGTGTATGCTTGAAATATTAATTTAAGGATTTGAGGTGCAAATGGGGCCCAGGTTGGGGCTGAAGCTTTGATTAAATATCTTGTTTAGACACTTTAGGGGCTTAAATTAAAGTTTTAGTAGTTTAATTGACATATTGGGCTTGTGGCCCAGCAACTAGGGGCACAGTAAAGGGGAGCTATAACTGGCGTCACAAGTGCATGAGGAGGGCCCAAATTTTGGCAGCTTGAAGCCCAAGTTATAGGGCTAAAATTCGGCACTTAAAAGATTAAGGGGGGACGGCACAAGGCTATTATTTAGGGATTTATTTTATGTGGATAATAAGCAGATAAAGGCTATTTTTGAGGAGATATAAGATCAAGATAAGGGAAAAGATGAGAGCTCATCCAAGAGGCTAGAGTTGGCCGAAAATCAAACTCAGTAAGGGGGGAGGAATCAGTTTAGTATAGTCTAAGGGGGGTGTGCCGAATTCTTCATTATGTTCTCTGAAAATTCTCTCAAGATTTCTCTTTTATTTTCGATAAACTTGAACCCTCTCTTCTCTTTTCTTTTTCTGATAGAATCCAAAACTTCTTAGATCTCAATTGCCGAAACCCCACCATTCTTTTTCTCTTTTCTTTTGGCCGAATATCTCTATCCACTCCTTGCTTATATTTTTCCAATTCTTTGTTCTTCTAAAAGCCGAAATCACTAAGAACACACCTCCTGAAGTTGCCGAATTTTCTTCAGTGGGTCTGCTTGTGCCGAATTTTGAAGGAAACAATAGGTAAGTTCCGATTTCGGGATTTCAATGTTTTTTCAGCTTTTCAAAGTCCCTAGCCAAATGGCTATTTAGAAACTAATCTCTTATTTCTCTCTTATTTTCGGCATTCTGGGATCTGAAGAGGAGTCAATCGCGTAGATCTCTAAGTCATAAGTTCAGTAATACTCGAATCATGGTACTTTCGGGATTTCAAGGTAAGGAAATCTATTGATTTTAGTGTGTAAAATCGGGTAGAACACTAACCATGGCCGATGATAGGAGATGCCCTATTTTCACATCTTTTCGGCTTTTCGAACAAAGTTGTAGATCGGTTTAACAAGGGTATCGACATTAGTCAGGTGTGTAACTTCTCACACCATTAGACTGATTGCTTATATATATACATATGTAATAAATCTGTTATATTCTGTTAAATGCCAAAATCCCGGCATAATGTTTGGAAACCCAAGAAGGGTAAAGGCTAAATATCAGGTTAGTGAATTCAGCCATTCATCAGTGAATGATTCTGTTAAAACGATATGTGATATATGTCAATTGTTTTATATATGCTTGGGGAAGGGTGATTGATAGGGGAAGTGATCTGTTCTGGTGGCTTATGCCATTTCAGCCTGGTGACTCTGTCAAACTTTGACGATGAGCAGCCCACTGTAGCATGACTGCCATCGATGGTGTGTAGCAGTGTGGGTTGATTGTAGAAATCCCCAATGGTGTGATTGGCAGGTAAGGGGGGTGTGTAGCGGATGGACATCTAGGATAGGGTTGGGTTTTATGTATGTTATCTTCTATATTATGTCTATATTCTGATCTGTGGGCTAAGGCCCAATCTGATGGTGCACGAGGGTTGCACACTGAGTTTCGCGACTCACCCTATTATTTTAACAATTTCAGGTGACACTTAGCGAATCGGACCGGGCTGGAGAGGAGAGCAAGGTGGCCATGCGATAGAGAACCAAGGACTTCCGCAAAAGACTTTACTTCATTTATTTAATTCTAAGAATTTTATTTTAAGTGGGTTTTAAATATGGTTGTAATAAGGTCACGGGCCACTAGACTATTATACTTGGTTTTGGTTTTATTTTGGGCTTTCATTATTGTTAGACACTTGAGTTCTAATTAAACTAAGGCATGTATTAGGATTTTGGTTTTAATTCATAAAACAACAAATGGAATTTATATCTTACTTAAACCTATCAAGTTATTAAGTTTTCCCGAACAAAAGATTAAATACAAGAAAAATATTTTCCGAAGTTGTGACATCTTTTACAAAAATCTTTTTAGTGACATGCCAGATCCGGCTGTAGTGTTTGGGCCGGATTTAGGGTGTTACAGATTGGTATCAGAGCCCAGTTCAAAATTTGGCTCTGGGGTTTTGGGCTCAAAACGTTTTCTAAAAATGGGCTTTTGAAACATGCATGTTTTTAAATGATAACAGGTTTGTTAGCGGCATGGCACCTGCGTCTCCGGCCCAAGTCCACCAGGTAAGTATTCTGAACCATTGTGTGATATATATATATATATATATATATATGTGTGGGCTTGATGGGTTATATGGGACGTAGACTAATTAGATTAGAACTTGATGGACTTTAGGCGTAGTTTAAACAACTTCCTAAAACTCATAAGACTTAATTTCACTAAACAAACCTGTAAATAAGTCGCAAGGCTTGGGTGTGGCAACAGGCATACGCATGTCTAGGATTGGATCCGGAAGAGCCTGGTTTTTATGCAGTCCTAGTGACTCACCTCCTCTTCACTGGAATCTTACCTGGTGCGTAGTGACTGTTCACCTTAGCCGAGTTAGGGTGTGGCAACGGGCATACGCATGTCTAGGAGTGGATTCAGGGAGAGCTTGGTATTTAAGTAGTCCTAGCGACTCACCTCCTCTTCGCTGGAATCTTACCTGGTGCGTAGTGACTGTTCACCCTGATCACGAGGACTTGTTGACAGGCTAAACCTTATAGTTAAAACCCGAAAGGGAACAATCACCTTATTTTTTAAAAAAAAATTGCTAAAATACCCTTATTTTGAAAAAAAAATACCAAGATACCCATGATTTGCAAATATATCCCGATTTACGAGGCCAACGAAATTTTTCCTTAAAAAAAAAAAACCTCACCCAACACTCGACAACAACCAAAAACTCATAAACACCTGAACACTACTATTTCCTTTTGAAATCAAATTCTCCAAGATACCTCCTTAGTTTTGTAAAATTTTGAAAATTCCCTTAATTTGTGAAAATAACCAAAACATCCCTGATTTGTAAAAATTACTAAATTACCCCTAATTTGCAAAATGACCAAAGTACCCCTGATTTCAAAATTTCCAAAATACCCCCGGATTGAAAAATTACCGAAATACCCCCGGGTTGCAAAATTACCGAAATACCCCCAGATTTTAAAACTACCAAAATACCCTTATTTTATGAAATCAACAAGGAACTCTATTTTTGAAAATTATGAAAATACCCCTGTAGGATAAAATTACGAAAGTAGAATAACGAAAATACCCCTATGTATTGAATGTGGATGTATGGATGTTGTATGAATGTTGATTGTGGAATGTATGTAGTTTCTAGAACTAAGGGATGTGAACTTGAGACTGAATTGTAGATTCGAAAGAACTACTCCTAAAATTACTATTCATAAGACTGTTCGTGGTTAATCAGTGGAAAGAATTAATGATTCATAAAATTCTTAATCAGATAAACGCTAATCGGAAGAATGAGTACAAGGGGTCGAGGATGTCCGCCGCGTGGACGCAGTAGGGGTAGGATGACTTTGTCTGAGCCAGTAGGGTCTGGCCATGGGTCAGGGAACGAAATGCCAGATCCTCCAACTGTGGAGGGAGAATTACGGGATCAGGCAACCGGAGATGATGTTGTATCCCAGGCGATGTTGAGGGTTTTAGAGAGAGTTGCTGGAGTGGGCATGGACACAGGAGCCCGGAAATCTGTACCGAAGCGGCTTAGGGCCAATGGGGCAAAAGTGTTTAAGGGAGTTTTTGGTGTAGCCCCTAACACAGCTGAGTATTGGATGGAAGCGACTGAGCGCATAATGGATGACTTAGATTTCACAGTAGAGGAGAAGTTGAAAGGGGTAGTGTTTCTTCTTCAAGACGAGGCTTATCAGTGGTGGCTCACGATGAAGGAGGGTACTGCCGCAGATCGGATTGACTGGGACTTCTTTAAGGAGTCATTCCAGGGAAAGTATGTTGGGGCCAGCTATGTGGATGCACAAAGGAAGGCATTTCTGAATCTAGTGCAGGGAAGTAAATCTGTGGCTGAATATGAGGCGAAGTTTCTGCGCTTGAGCCGCTACGCTTGAGGAATGGTAGCAACCGAATATGAATGTTGTGTTCGGTTCGAGGATGGGTTACGGAATGAGTTAAGGGTTTTGATAGCACTGCAGAGAGAGAGAGATTTTGCTGTTCTGGTAGAGAAGGTTAAGATAGCTGAGAAGGTAAAACGGACTGAAAGACAGGAAAGAGATAAGGAGCGGGGAAGGAATAAGAGAAATTTTGGGCTGGAAAGAGCATCTGGGAATTCGTAGAAAAGGCCTAGGTCTGATGGGCCAGCTCGTGCTCCGACACCTGCTGCGGGGAATCAGAATCGATTATGTAATTGGTGCGGGAAAGCACATTCTGGGGAGTGTAGAAGAAGAACAGGTGGATGTTTCAGGTGTGGATCCACGGAGCATCTGATTAAGGACTGTCCGCAAGTGGATCAGGTACAGCCAACGGGCCGAGGTTCTGACCAGACTAGGAGAGGTGACCAGCCTGGACCGAGGGGTCGTGGTTCAGGTAGAGGTGGTAATGGGGCTGGTCGCGGACGTGGAGCACCTGGTAGAGGTGCAGGTAATGTAGATGCAAGGCAGTCGGGTCTAGTTTATGCAGTTCGTCGATAGGAGGATGGTGACGCACCGGATGTCATAACCAGTACGTTTCTTATTGCTGATAACCCTTTACTTACCTTGATTGATATTGGGTCAACCCACTCCTATGTTGCATGTTCGATATCTGAGACCCTAAGTATAGACTCTGAAACAACTACTAGGAAGATGACCGTGGTTAGTCCCCTAGGACAATCTAAGGTAGTGGACAAGCTATTTAAGGATGTACCGTTAGAGACTCAAGGGGTAGTGTTTCCGGCAGACTTAATGGAATTGCTATTTGGAGAGTTTGATCTTATCTTAGGAATGGATTGGTTGACTAAGCATCGTGCTAAGTTGGATTGTGAGACCAAGCGTGTGGTGTTGAGTACCCCGGAAGGCGGGGAGGTGGTTGTGTTAGGGGAAAGAAGGAACTACTTGTCCAACGTAGTATCGGCATTGAAGGCTGTTAAGATGATTCGGAAAGGATGCAATGCATTCCTAGCTTTTATTAGTGCTTTGGATGCTAAGGAGGTGACTGTCGATGAGGTTCGAACAGTCAAGGATTTCGCGGATGTCTTTCCGGAGGAGTTGCCAGGATTACCCCCGGATCGCGAGGTGGAGTTTGGAATAAAGCTACTTCTGGGTACGGCTCCGGTATCCATTGCTCCTTATCGAATGACACCAAAGGAGTTGGTAGAACTCAAAGCTTAGATCCAGGAGCTTTTGGATCGAGGATTTATCCGACCGAGTGTGTTTTCATGGGGAACGCCGGTCCTATTCATGAAAAAGAAGGACAGATCCATGCGTATGTGCGTGGATTACCGTCAACTGAATAAGTTGACGATTAAGAACAAGTACCCATTGCCAAGAATCGACGACCTGTTCGATCAGCTTAAAGGAGCTTCAGTTTTTCGAAGATTGATCTAAGGTCGGGTTATCATCAGTTAAAGGTGAAGGAAGGGGACATTCATAAGACGGCGTTTCGAACACGCTACGGTCATTATGAGTTCTTGGTAATGCCGGTCGGTTTGACGAACGTGCCAGCAGCATTTAAGGATATAATGAACCGGGTGTTTCAACCATACCTTGATCGATTCGTGGTAGTGTTTATCGATGATATTTTGGTTTACTCCAAGTCCGAGGAGGAGCATGATGCACATCTTCGTGTGGTGTTGCAAATTTTGAGGGAGAAGCAGCTGTACGCAAAGTTCAGTAAGTGTGAGTTCTGGCTGAAGGAAGTGACTTTCTTAGGGCATGTAGTTTCCACAGAGGGAATTAGGGTAGACCCTCGGAGGATAGAAGCTGTATTAGATTGGAAGCCGCCGAACTCTGTGGCAGAAATCCGAAGTTTCTTAGGATTGGCAGGGTATTACAGAAGATTTGTTGAGGGGTTCTCTTCGATAGCGGCACCTTTAACTAAGTTGTTAAGGAAAGGAGTATTGTTTGTATGGACTGACAAACAGTAGGAGAGCTTTGAGAAGCTGAAGAGAATTTTGACAGGAGTGCCAGTGTTAATTCAGCCAGAGGCGGGAAAAGAATTTACCGTTTATTGTGATGTTTCACACACAGGTTTAGGGTGTGTGTTAATGCAAGATGGAAAAGTTGTTGCATATGCGTCTCGATAGTTACGACCGCATGAATTAAACTACACTACGCACGATTTAGAATTGGCGGCGGTAGTGTTTGCTCTGAAGATTTGGAGGTATTACTTGTATGGGGAGAAGTCGGTTATTTACACAGACCATAAGAATCTAAAGTATATCCTTACCCAGAAGGAGTTGAATCTGAGGTAACGAAGGTGGATTGAACTCTTGAAGGACTATGACTGTTCGATAGAGTATCACCCGGGTAAGGCTAACGTGGTGGGAGATGCGTTGAGTAAGAAGGCGATAGTGGATTTGAGGGCGATGTTCGCTCATTTTAGCCTGTATGAAGATGGAAGTTTGGTAGCCGAAAGTAAGACCTATGTGGACAAGACAGATCAAGGAGAAGAAACTTTTGGATGATGTTTTGAGTACTCGAATCTGACAAGTGCAAAATGGTGAAGGAGAGGACTATAGTTGGAATGGTGATGGAGTTTTGTGTTTCTGTGGGAAGATTTGTATGCCAAAAGATGTGGAGCTAAGGCAAATGATTCTTCGGGAATCGCATAGTAGCCCTTATGCTATGCATCCTGGAGGAGTTAAGATGTATCGGGATTTGCAAGAGCAATTCTAGTGGCCAGGTTTGAAGCGAGAAGTTACGGAATATGTGGAGAAGTGTTTGATGTGCCAGCAGGTGAAAGCTGAACATCAAGTGCCTTCGGGATTGTTACAGCCGGTGAAGATTCCCCAATGGAAATGGGAAAGAATCACGATGGATTTTGTTAGTGGGTTACCTCTTACGCCCACTAAGAAGAATTCAATTTGGGTAATCTTGGATCGGTTGACGAAGTCTGCTCACTTCATACCAGTTCGGATGGACTATACTCTACAAAGGTTGGCTAAGCTGTACGTAGCTGAGGTGGTGAGACTGCATGGGGTACCGGTGTCGATCATTTCCGACAGGGACCCTAGGTTCACGTCACGATTTTGGAAGGCTCTTCATCAAGCAATGGGAACAAGGTTGGACTTTAGTACCGCTTTTCACCCATAGACTGATGGCCAGTCTGAGAGGGTAATTCAGATCTTGGAGGATATGCTAAGGGGTTGCATCATCGATTTTAGGGGTAGTTGGGAGGAATATTTACCTTTGGCTGAATTCGCATACAATAATAGTTATCAAGCTAGTATTCAGATGGCGCTGTATGAAGCGTTATATGGAAGGAGATGTCGTACCCCTACTTGTTGGACGGAGTTGGGTGACGCCAGGTCTTGGGTCCAGAGCTAGTCTCGGAAACAGAGGAGAAAGTTAATTAATACAGGCTCGGTTGAAGGAAGCGTCTGATTGATAGAAGTCTTATGCGGATCTAAAGCGAAAGGAGATGGAATTTGCAGTAGGAGACCAAGTCTTCTTGAAGGTATCTCCGTGGAAGAAGGTAATGAGGTTTGGACGAAAGGGTAAGCTAAGTCCTCGGTTTAGTGGGCCTTATCGAGTATTGGAATGCGTGGGGCCAGTGGCTTATCATTTGGAGTTGCCTTCAGAGTTGGAGCAGATACATGACTTGTTTCATGTCTCGATGGTAAGACGTTATCGTTCTGATCCATCGCATGTGGTGCCGATGGAAGAGATTGAAGTAAGGCCAGATTTATCTTTTGAGGAGGAACCAGTGCAAATCTTGGATCGAGATGTAAAAGTATTGAGAAGAAAGTCCGTCCCTTTGGTCAAGGTTTTGTGGCGAAATCACGGTGCAGAAGAGGCGACATGGGAGCTAGAGAATGTTATATGACAGCAGTATCTCCATCTCTTTTGATCAGGTAAATTTCGAGGCCGAAATTTATTTTAAGGGGGGTAGAACTGTAACATCCTGAATTTATGGGCTTGTGCATTTTGTGTAGTGTATGCTTAAGATATTAATTTAAGGATTTGAGGTGCAAATAGGGCCCAGGTTGGGGCTGAGGCTTTGATTAAATATCTTGTTTAGACACTTTAGAGGCTTAAATTAAAGTTTTAGTAGTTTAATTGACATATTGGGCTTGTGGCCCAGCAACTAGGGGCACAGTAAAGGGGAGCTATAACTGGCGTCACAAGTGCATGAGGAGGGCCCAAATTTTGGCAGCTTGAAGCCCAAGTTATAGGGCTAAAATTCGGCACTTAAAAGAGTAAGGGGGGACGGCACAAGGCTATTATTTAGGGATTTATTTTATGTGGATAATAAGCAAATAAAGGCTATTTTTGAGGAGATAATAGATCAAGATAAGGGAAAAGATGATAGCTCATCCAAGAGGCTAGAGTTGGCCGAAAATCAAACTCAGTAAGGGGGGAGGAATCGGTTTAGTAAAGTCTAAGGGGGGTGTGCCGAATTCTTCATTATGTTCTCTGAAAATTCTCTCAAGATTTCTCTTTTATTTTCTGTAAACTTGAACCCTCTCTTCTCTTTTCTTTTTCTGACAGAAACCAAAACTTCTTAGATCTCAATTGCCGAAACCCCACCATTCTTTTTCTCTTTTCTTTTGGCTGAATATCTCTATCCACTCCTTGCTTATATTTTTCCAATTCTTTGTTCTTCTAAAAGTCGAAATCACTTAGATCACACCTCCTGAAGTTGCCGAATTTTCTTCAGTGGAGTCTGCTTGTGCCGAATTTTGTAGGAAACAATAGGTAAGTGTCGATTTCGAGATTTCAATGTTTTTTCGGCTTTTCAAAGTCCCTAGCCGAATGGCTATTTAGAAACTAATCTCTTATTTCTCTCTTATTTTCGGCATTCTGGGATCTGAAGAGGAGTCAATCGCGTAGATCTCTAAATCATAAGTTCAGTAATACTCGAATCGTGGTACTTTCGAGATTTCAAGGTAAGGAAATCTATTGATTTTAGTGTGTAAAATCGGGTAGAACACTAACCATGGCCGATTATAGGAGATGCCCTATTTTTACATCTTTCCGGCTTTTCGAGCAAAGTTGTAGATCGGTTTAGCAAGGGTATCGACATTAATCAGGTGTGTAACTTCTCACACCATTAGACTGATTGCTTACATATATACATATGTAATAAATCTGCTATATTCTGTTAAATGCCGAAATCCCGGCATAACGTTTGGAAACCCAAGAAGGGTAAAGGCTAAATATCAGGTTAGTGATTTCTGCCATTCATCAGTGAATGATTCTGTTAAAACGATATGTGATATATGTCAATTGTTTTATATATGCTTGGGGAAGGGTGATTGATAGGGGAAGTGATCTGTTCTGGTGGCTTATGCCATTTCAGCCTGGTGACTCTATCACAACTCTGTTTCTGGTGGCTTCTGCCATTTCAGCCTGGTGACTCTGTCACAACTTTGACGATGAGCAGCTAACTGCAGTATGACTGCTATCGATGGTGTGTAGCGGTGTGGGTTGATTGTAGAAATCCCCAATGGTGTGATTGGCAGGTAAGGGTGGTGTGTAGCGGATGGGCACCTAGGATTGGGTTGGGTTTTATGTATTTTATCTTCTATATTATGTCTATATTCTGATCTGTGGGCTAAGGCCCAATCTGATGGTGCACGAGGGTTGCACACTGAGTTTCGCGACTCATCCTATTGTTTTAACAATTTCAGGTGACACTTAGCGAATCGGATCGGGCTGGAGAGGAGAGCAAGGTGGCCATGCGATAGAGAACCAAGGACTTCCGCAAAAGACTTTACTTCATTTTTTTAATTCTAAGAATTTTATTTTAAGTGGGTTTTAAATATGGTTGTAATAAGGCCATGGGCCACTAGACTATTATACTTGGTTTTGGTTTTATTTTGGGCTTTCATTATTGTTAGACACTTGAGTTCTAATTAAACTAAGGCATGTATTAGGATTTTGGTTTTAATTCATAAAACAACAAATGGAATTTATATCTTACTTAAACCTATCAAGTTATTAAGTTTTCTCGAACAAAAGATTAAATACAAGAAAATTATTTTCCGAAGTTGCGACATCTTTTACAAAAATCTTTTTAGTGACATGCCAGATCCGGCTGTAGTGTTTGGGCCGGGTTTGGGGTGTTACATGGTGAATTGGTACTTTGTTGTTAATGACATTAGGAATGTTAATGTTAGTATTTGAATGGTATGTTATGCACCATTTGGTATATTTTGGTAGGTAAATTTAATGCCATGTATTGATGCAAGTATGCTTAAAAGTTAGTTGATTATTTTGGCCATATTGGATACAATGTTATACATGTTTACATGTTGTTATTTGAGGTGCTTAAGGGCATATTGGTTGTATGTTCTTATACCATGTTTTAATAACTAAAATATGCATGATTTTGGTGCCTTGTTATGGCTTGTATATATGTGAAATTTTAGTTGTAGGTACATACCAATAAAGAGAGAGAAAAATGGCTTGTAAAATCGCCTACTTTCTTCCACACGGCTAGAGACATGAGCGTGTGTCTTAGCCGTGTGTCAGGCGACACGGCCGTGTATCCCCTGTAGCTTTCATAGGGTTGCAAGTATGGTTGTTACACAGTCTAACACAAGGCTTGGTACACGGGCGTGTGGGGTTATTTTGAAGGGTACACAGCCTGGCACACGGGCATGTGGCTTGGCCGTGTGACCCAAGTCAGTGAGTTACATAGGCATGGAAATGGGCTGGGACACGGCTGTGTGTCCTTATTTCGAATGCCCATATGGCCTGGTTACACGGCCGTGTGACCTTTGCAATTTTGAAAATTTTCCTTATTTCCTGAAAAATTCTCTAAGTTTTCGATTTAGTCCCGACTTGTTTCTAACGTGTTTTTTGGGCCTCGATGGCTCGTACAGGGGACAATTTGTATGATTTGGATTGAATTTAATATAATTATATATATGATTTCTAATGTTTGAAATTATGTTCATTTGATTTGAAAACTTTGGTAATGCTTCGTAACCCTATTCCGGCGACGAATACGGGTTAGGGGTGTTACAATCATTAATTTTTTTTATCATTCATGTTAAAAAGAATTTCAAAATTGTATATTATTTAAAATAAATTAAGCATTCAGTAAGGTTATATAATAAAATGATTATATGCTCTTTAAGAGCTAATATTTTACCTCCTTGTGATGCAAATTTTGGTAAGTTATAATATTGTTTTTATATCAAGAAGATATATATTGAATAAAACCTTCATGTGTTTTTACATTAAAGCCATATATAGAAATAACATGAGATACTCATGTATTTGTATTATATATATATTCCCCGAAGGAATACATTACACTATATGATTGAAATAACTAATGTGCTCCTACAGTAGCAATATTGTGGAAATGACTTTAAACGTATTTTCGAACTATCTCATACATTTTACTGGCTAAGCAAAATAATAAGTTACTAATGAAAAACTAAAATATTCTTCCCACTTATTTTTCTTTATTCCCTGAAGTGAATGTAACAGTACATAACAATTATGAAAAATGAAAATATAGAGGTCATGATTGTTGTTGTAATTGAGGATGTGGTTGGAGGCGTACTAATAACCGTTATCAATGTGGTTATAATAGCGATACTTCTAACCTCTAGAAAAAGAATAATAATAAAAAATAATAAAATTGTGGTCAAAATATTTAAAGATTTTGACATATTTCCTGAAGTGAATATTGCAAATAATTGTTTGCAATTTATATTTGTTTTATTGAGTTAACAATAACATTATGGACTTCACATTGATGTAGACATTTCTAGAACTAAATGTCACAATATTGTTTATATGTGAATACAAAATAAAAAGAATGACGATAAAATTATCAATTGTCAAAATTTATATTTATATTATTAGTACAATTGAAAAACATGATTAAGTAAACTAGAAGTTTACTGATGCAAATACATTTACTATTCGGTGTGACCAGTTAGACCATCCTGGATTATATATGATGTGAAAATTAATTGAGACATTTATTAAAGAACCAAAAGATTCTTTAATTTAAAGAATTCTCATCTGTTGTTTATTCTCAATGATTATTGATTATTACAAACTCACTGGTTAAAGTTGAGATTTAATATTTTGCATTTCTAAAATGAATATGGGTACATTCATCCACCATGTGGATGATTTTAACATTATATGATTTTGGTAGATGCATTTACAAAATAATCACATACGTTATCAACTCGCAACCTGTCATTTGCGAGATTGTTGTTTAAATGATTAATTTTAGATTATGCAATTAAAACAATTCATCTTGCTTATGTTGGTGAGTTTATGTCCCAAGCTTTCAATAATTATTGTATGTCAATCGGGATAAAAGTCAAACATCTTGTAACTCATGTTCACATATAAAACGATATAGCTGAATCATTTGTCAAATGCTTCCAACTAATAGCTAAATCATTGCTTATGAGAACAAAACTTCCTATTCCAACATGAGATTGTATTTAATTACATATTGTACGCATCAAGCCAATAAATTATAAATACTTCCCGTTACATTTGATTTTTGGTCAAGAGACAAATATTTTTCATCTTACAATTTTTGGATGTGCGGTATATATTCCAACTGCTCCACCACAACGCACAAAGATGAACCATCATAAGAGATTGAGAATGTATATTTATATGAGTCTCCTTATAATATTTTTGAGCTATTAATTCGAGATTTAGTTATGACATAAGTTGTTAGTTTTCCCAACATTAGGAGGAGAGAATAAAAATATGGATTAATAAAGCACTTGAAATGAATTATCAATGTCTAAGATCCTCGTACAAAGCAATGTGAACCAAAAGTTCAACAGATAATTCATTTTACAAATCAACTGCCAGATTCATTAAATCTCACATACCAGCTGAAAATGCTCCAATATGAATTAATGTCCTAATAGGGCAAACTATTAGTGCAAGAGAAAGTAATTCATACTTGAAGCGTGGAAGCCCGGTCGGTTCCAAAGATAAAAGTCCTTGTAAAAGAAAAAGAGCAAATATTCAAGATGTATATAGTGGATGCGGGGGTTCTTGAAGAGACCCATGACATAACTAATTATAAAACTCAAGAAGAGATTCAGGTATCTAAAAGTGAAAATGAAAATGATGAAAATAAAGAGATCTCGATAAGTTATGTCAATACGAGAAAAAGATGGAATAAAAAAAATGTAGTTGTCGACAACAATTTTGCTTATAATATTACTATTGAAATAATAAAAGAAAATGAGGATCCTGAGCCTAAATTTATTGAGGAATGTAAAAATAGAAAAGAATATCCAAAATGGAAAGATGTAATTCAAGCAAAATTAAATTCACTTTCTAAGCGTGAAGTTTTTTGGACCTGTAGTCCGAACACCTATAGTTGTAAAGCCGGTAGGACATAAATGGGTATTTGTGAAAAAATGGAATGAAAAAAAAAATGAAATCGTAAGATATAAAGGACGACTTGTAGCATAAGGATTTTCGCAAAGTCCCGACATTGATTATTAAGAGACATATTCTCCTGTGGTGGATGCAATCACATTGATTATAAAAAAAATATCGAATTATATTTTATAAAAAATCAAAATGAACAATTTGAGGCCTTAAACAAATAAATTATCAAATCAAATTTATCGTATTAATTATCTTTTTTATCTTATTTTTTTAAAGGAGTTTTCAAATATATATGATAGTTATGTTCTTCATCATGAAAATTAGTTATATTACCAACAAGATTCAATATGCCAGCTTAATTATTTTAAATTTAATTCAAACAAATTTATTTGATTTGAGAAAAAATCAAATTAAATTAAAATGATAAAATAAGATCTGTCAACTAAACAAGTTCAAAAAAAATTATTTAAAAGGATTAATCTTAAATCAATTTAGAGAACAACCCGTACATTTATACATTTAAAACAATAACCTAAATTGAATATGGAAATAAAGTAGACACTAAATAATATTTTAGTTCCTATAATATACAAAAATTAAACCTTAAATAATAAATTTTAATATATTAAAAATGCCCTTAAACGTACAAATTTTTATTCATAAAAACATTTAATTTTGACTAAAAGTAAATATTCTCCTTTGAAAAGTAAAAATACTATTAGACTCAAATATTCTTGAAATATGAAATATCACTATTCAAATTTCACCAATTTTCTTTTAATTTTATACGCATAGAGATTTAGATTACATCTATTATAATAACGATAAGTCTGTCGGTTAGATCAATTAGATTAGAAATTCATCAAAGTATAAATTTAGAGAAAAATATTAGATTTATTGATTCGGAAAAAATTTGATTGTACTATTTTTTTTAAAATATATTTTTATTTTAAATTTTTAATAATTTATTTAATTAAATTGAATGGACTGATCAAAGTAGACTTGATCATGAGCCGGTCTGATCGTCCAAGCTCGATCCAAAAAATTAGTCTAAAATTTTATCCAAACTTAGCCGAGATAAAAAAATGCTAAATTCGACCCAATTCAGCCTGTCTGTATTAAAAAATTTTATATTATTTTCTATATAAAAATAAATTTTAAAAACATATTACATCAAACCTACTAAAAACATTAAAATTATAACACCTCGAATTTTAGGGTTAAAAGTTTTGAGTTTTGTGGTTAGGGTCAGAGAGAAGGGTGTGCTTTTGTGTAAAGTTTCTGCGTTATAGTTTCTAAAATGGGCCTGCTGGTCTGGTGATTTGTTGTGTGTTAATTTGCCTCTGGGTTCTGATGTCAAGTCCTTGTGTACGTTTTGAGTAGTATATTTTTATATTGTTAAAAAGTAGATTTAATTTGTGTTTAAAACTAAGTATTTAGTCTTATTTTTATTTATTTTATTTTGATCTTTGGGAATCTTCTTTCTTTTTCTTTGTTTTCACGTTATCCTCTTCCTTTTTGGCTTTTATTTTATTTTTGCTCCTCTTCTTTTTTGTAAACAGTGGTGTTGTGGTATTCGAAGAGCTTCGATTTGCTAGTCATCGAGTCGGCATTTGAACGTTTTCATTCACGAATTAGGTGTGGTTTCGTATCCTTTCTTATTTATTTGCGAATTCTCGATTTGACTTTATGAGAGTTGGCAATTTATGTGTGTGTCCACGAATCGGTTATTTAAGATGATGTACCGCTATTTTCATGCTTAGAACTTGTTTGGTTTGGTACAGTTTCAAGTTATTGAGGGCTGGGAAGTGCTTAGAGAGTGAAAGCACATTTTTTGAGGTTGTTTTAGAGTGGTTTCGAAACCACACGACCGTGTGCAATTAGGCATTAGGGTTTTCGGGCAAAAATTTGGTGCCACACGATCGTGTGGCCAATTTGGGATTTTTTGTCGATTTTCACACGGTCGTGTCCCCTGGGCACACGAGATGTGTATTTGGGAATTAGGGATTTGATTATTTGGTGCCACACGGCCATGTGGCTGATTTGGGGATGTAGGGATCCTACACGAGCATGTGTTTTGGACACATAGCCGTGTCTAGTGGGTACACGGGTGTGTGAGTCCCTCACACGGCCGTGTCTGCCTTGTACTCTTTTTAGTACAAATGGACAATTAGTTACAAGGCCTGTTCCCACGGCCATGTCCCTGGTTCACACGGGCGTGTGACTCTCTTCACACGGGTGTTTGACCTCCCACACGGCCAGAGCACACAACCGTGTGGTTCTAAGTCACTTATTTTGGTTTTGTGTATATTTTTTATCTAAGAATGTGTCTGTGTGTTACGGCTATGGTTGATCTTTTGTGAGGGTGGCTAAGAATTCTGATCTGGGCTTCGGCTTATGTGCTATTTGTGACTGTTGTGTGAGATGTTTGATTCTGAATCCGGTTTGTTGGGCGTGTGTGCATATCTGCTTCTATCTGATTGTCTGTTGACGTGCTCATTGTTTCTGTGAGATTGAATGCATACATGCATTTGCATAAAGTATTTTCGATTGGATTGTGAAGAGAAGGAAGACAGTTTCTGTTCTGATCTGGCAGTTTAACTGCAAGCTTATTCGTACAGCGATTTACCGCATTGTACCGCATGTGCGTCAGCTTTGCTGCATACCATTATTTGATCTGGCAATTTAAACTGCAACATGTCTGTACAACGGATTACCGCATTGCACTGTACTGCATATACGCCAGCCCTGCTGCGTATTAATATCTGAGTGGCTTAGTCCACATACATGGTGTGTAAGGTTAGATGGGCCTTTCGAGGTCATATGTGGTGTGTTTTGGTTGGATAAGCTTAATCAGCTCTTATGGGTGTGATCGGGGGACGGAGAGGTGTGTTGGCTGGATGGGATTCATATGCATCTGTTTGAGAGTTCTGGATGCAAGACTATATGACTGTACTCTGTCTGACTGTGTGTGACTTGGTGTGCTTGAGTTGTTACGTTCTGTTGGGACGTTGGTTCCAAGTTTACTTTCTGACTCAGTGAGCATCTGTAAGTCTGTTGCGCCATTGAATTGAATTTCGTAATTCTGTTTTTAGCCCCGACTCGAACTCACACTAAGCTCGTATAGCTCACCCCCTTAGTGTTTCCCTTTGCAGGTTCGTTTCTGAAACTCTGACGCTGGACTTGGTATGCGGAGGTCTCGAACAGTCTCGATTAAAATAATTTGTCAACTATCTTTTCAGTTTTCATTTTGATTTACCGTTGATCGGTAAGGTTTTATAAAAACTGTGGTTCAAGTTCTACTTTTGAATTTTTCTTGTAATCTAATTTTTTTCATAAATTAAACTTAACTGTAATATTTCTGTTTGAAATCAAAAAGATTAAACATTCTTGATTTGTAAAGAGATACAAATGTTTGTGATGGAATTTGAGATAATTTGTTTTGTAAAATTTTCCTACGGTCACTTCCGTGATCATTGTAACCTTCGGGATTCGGTCTAAACTCCTAGGTCGGGTTTTGGGGCATTACAAAAATGAATGTTTCCCAATAAATTAAAAATACATTAAAAAGTCTTTATATTTAAATAACATTAAGATAGCTGCAAATTAGCAAGCAAATGACTCTAAAATAGTAGTAAAATTAACAATAAAATAAGAGTTATACAATATCTAAACAATAACAACAAAACAGCATCTATATAATAGCAAAATGACAGCAAAACAACTGTAGAAAAAAAATTTAGGTAGATTTTCGGGCCAAACCGAGCCAAGCTCAAGCCAAAAAAATCTTACTAGAGGCTCGGCCGGTTTAGGTCTTATTTTTTGTTCAATCCTATTTTTCAAGCTTATAATTTTGCTCAAACCTTCCTATTTTTCGGGTCAGCCTGGGCGGGGTCTAAATCAAATTAGTCAGAATCAGTTGAATTGACAAACGATGACCTAATCGATTCAATTACCGATCTGATTTTGAAAAAAAATCACTTATATATCTTACATTAAACCTAATTAAATTTAAAATCCAACCAAATTTGAGAAACATATACTCAAATTCATGATTTTGTTTAAGAAATATAGAATTTCTTACTACCAGTCCATTATATTTGTTAATATATTTAGTAGAAAGTTTATCAAACAGACAAAAGATTCCTTACTAAAGTCCCTTTCATGGCTCACCTAATCAACTTTATTTTATCAATTGAATTTGTCAAGATATGTAAATGTATGGATTAAATAAAGACCCAGTCAACACTCATTCTAGAAAACAGGAATAGAATACTTGTATGAAAACAAGACTCTTTAGTCAAGTCCTTTTCATATTTCTAACCAAATTCTGTCTTTTTCAAAAATTTAAATTGATCTGTTCATTTATTTTTGTGTTAAGTCTTGTTTTAATTCAATGTAGATTCAAAGGAGTTGACTTAAGCCTGTTCAAAAATCAGGCCAACATGGATACAAAACATTTGTGAAAAGAAAAAACCAAACCAAATGATCAATGGCATTTGAGCTCAAAGTTTTGTTATTTATCATTGTTGTAGCTGTGTTTACTTCTTTTGCAGATGGTGATGAAAATGGAGGACAAATTGAAGCTCTTCTCAAATGGAAAAACAGCCTTGAAAACCCATCACCTGCATCACTTTTTTCATGGGATATTTCTTCAAACAGTTCATTTTCACCTTGTGAAAAATGGGTTGGGATCATTTGTGATGATGGATTTGTTAACATCATCCATATCAACCTCACAAGCATGGGATTAAAAGGTATGCTCCAAGGTTTTGATTTCGTCTCTTTCCCTGAACTTGTTACTTTAGATCTTAGTAACAATTCCTTGTATGGGGTTATCCCGAAATCCATTGGGATGTTAGCTAACTTGAAAATACTTTATGTTAATGCTAATCACTTTTCTGGTTCAATCCCTTCCGCCATTGGTAACTTGACCAAGCTCAAAGGGTTGCATTTGTCACTTAATCATTTATCAGGCAACATTCCTAAAGAAATAGGATTGATTGCATCACTTGTTGATCTTAAATTGCCAATGAACAACCTTAGTGGTTCACTTCCAGCTGAAATAACCAACCTTACATCTATGAAGATATTGCTAATGGGAAATAATAGATTATCGGGTTACTTACCAGATTCTATATGTAGTGGCGGTTTGCTCGAACGATTGTCGGTGCATACGAATCGGTTTATAGGTCCTGTTCCTAAAGATTTGAAGAACTGCAGCAGACTTGTTCGAGTTCGGTTCGAAGAGAATGAATTGACAGGGAACATATCAGAAGATTTTGGTGTATACCCTATGTTGAACTATATTGATTTGAGTTACAATAAGTTCTTCGGTGAGATTTCGCCGAACTGGGGCTCGAGTCGGAATCTGAAAAGCTTCAAGGTTTCACACAATAACATTGCTGGTTCAATACCTTCTGAGCTTGCTAATGCAACCAAGTTAGAGATTCTTGACTTATCTTACAATCAACTAGTGGGGAAGATCCCAAACGAGCTTGGTGGTTTGAAATTATTGTTCAATCTCGAGTTGAATGACAATCAACTTTCAGGCAATGTTCCTACAGAGTTTGGATTTTTGTCTGAATTAGCACTCCTTAACCTTGCAGTTAATAGGTTAAGTGGTTTGGTTCCGGAAGAATTGGGACAATGTTCGAAACTATTGTACTTGAATTTGAGCAATAACAAGTTAACCGCAATGGTACCATCCCAAATTGGTCGTTTACATTCTCTGCAGGATCTTGATCTGAGCCATAACTTGTTTACTGGAGAATTGCCATCAGAACTTGGATATTTAAGCAGCCTGGAGACCTTAAATCTTTCCCACAATCAGTTCTCCGGCTATATTCCAAACACTTTCGACACGATGTCGAGTTTGACAGCTGTTGATGTATCGTATAATATGTTGGCAGGCCCTCTCCCCAACAGCAAAGCCTTCAGAAATGCACCAGCAAAAGCATTTGAACATAACAAGGGCTTGTGCTGCAATGCAATGTTGAAAAAATCCAAGAGGAAATACAGCAAAATGGTTCTGGTTTCGATTATTGCCCCCATTTTAAGTACATTGATCCTTCTGTCCGTCATTTTAGGAACTTTTTTTACTCGCTCAAGCCGAGCAAGGTATATGGTTGAACCAGAAGGAGCAGGAGAAAGGGAGAATTGTGTTACGATACGGGGTTTTGATGGGAAATTGATGTATGAAAGCCTCATTCAAGCTACAGAGGATTTCAACCCAAAATATTGCATTGGAAGAGGTGGCTCTGGAAGTGTTTATAAAGCTGTGCTTCCTACAGGACAAGTTTTTGCAGTGAAGAAACTTCATGAAGTCGATGATGACGATGAAGTGGCCAATCTGAAATCTTTCAGCAATGAAATCGATGCATTGACTGAAGTGAAGCATCGAAACATCGTTAAGCTTTACGGTTTTTGCTCTCATGCCAAGTACTCATTTCTGGTTTATGAGTATTTGGAAGGAGGAAGCTTGGCAAAGATGCTTGCAAGTGAAGAAAAAGCAAAGCAATTGGACTGGAACAAGAGGATTCAAGTTGTTAAAGGTGTGGCAAATGCTTTAACATATATGCATCATGAATGTTTTCCTCCGGTAATTCATCGAGACATTTCGAGCAGCAACATTTTGTTGGATTCAGAATACGAAGCTCGGGTTTCGGATTTTGGTACCGCTAGGATTTTAAACCCCGATTCGTCTAAGTTGATTTCATTTGCAGGCACCTTTGGATATTCTGCTCCGGGTACACCTTCTATCATCTTAGTTTTTGATTTTTTGTTCATCAAGCTATCGATAAAATCCGGTTTTTAAATAGTGACATAAACGTAATGTAACAAAAACGGATGTTTTCCTTTACAGAGCTAGCTTACGGAGCAGAAGCAAATGAAAAATGTGATGTTTATAGCTACGGGGTGTTAGCATTGGAAGTGATAATGGGAAAGCATCCAGAAGATCTCTTATTGTCTCTATCATTACCAGAATCGATTATCGGCCATCGACTTACATTGAAAGACTTGTTGGATTATCGGCTTCCGCCTCCTGAAGACCCGATTGGCGAGGAAGTTGTCTTCACGATAAAGTTAGCATTTTCCTGCCTGCAAACCAAGCCGCAATCTCGACCAACCATGCAACAAGTTTCTCAAAAGCTTTCAATTCGAAAACCAACCTTATCGGATCCATTAGAAATGATAAAACTTGAAAAGCTACTCTTCGATAAAATTCTTTGATGTGAATTGTATAATTCAAGTTATTCAAATTAAATAGTTTAGCTTGAACTTCAAATTTACAACTTGAGTAATTCAAATAACATTTATTACAAGTACAACTTTTTCTATATTAAATAAACAGGCAATGCAATACAATTATATATATACATATATGTATCTGTTTCCTGATATTAAGCAAGAACAGATAATCTAATTGAAGCAGGCCTCTTCCCTATTTATTGTTTGGGCCTTCACTGCACTAGCCCTAGTCTTTGCTTGAACTTTGATCAAGCATTTACATTTGGTCAAAATGTGCCGTCGATCCTTTTTTTTTGGTAAAGCTTGAGATTTGATCCTAATATAAAAAAAATTAAAAATTAAATCTTCTTATCTTTTTATTTAAAAAATCCAATCCAGACAGGGGCCTTGCCCCTATTCAAATGGGAAAATTTAGTTAGTAATTCCTCTCAAGTATTGATTACTCATTTTAGGGATAAATCTCAAAATTATATATTAACTTTGATTTAATTTGTAATTGTATACATGAACTTTAATTTGGTGCAATTATATATGGGAAACTTTAATTGCGGTTCAAATGTATACTTGAAACTTTAATTTTGATTTAACTATACACATTTAAAGAAACAAATACATCAATTTATTTTTATATTGGATAAATATAATTATTTATGTATACAATATATAAACATAAACTGGTGTTATATCAATAATTGTGTTAATAATTTACAAGAATTGGACCAAATCAAAATTTCATGTATAAAATTGCACAAAATCAAGGTTCATATATACAAGTGTACATTAAACCATAGTTCATGTATACTTTTGAGATTTATCCATTCATTTTTAGCCTTTTAGTTATTTGCATAAATGGAAAATTTATAATTTTAGCCTCTTCTAAACATTAATAATATAATCTAAGCCTTTTTAGAATAAATTTTTTATCTTCAACCCCTTCAAAATTTAAAAATTTTTATCTCAAACTCATTTGACAAATTTTTTGGCTTTCTCCTTGTGTCATGGGCAGCGGATCAAAGCTCATGACGAATGTTGTAACATCCCGGTGTAGCAGGCCCAATCTGCCCGGGCCCACACCATAACCAAAGCAAAATAAATAAAATACAAAATCCAAATATAAAAGTCCATTAACAGTCCATTACAACCTAAAATAAACTTAAACCCCACACAAAGCTCAAACTAATTTAAAACCCAACAGGCCCCAACTAAGTTGTTAGCCCAAGAGCACCCAACCCAAACCAGCACCCAACCCAAATGCCCAAAATCAGAAACCCTAGAGAATTCCAGAGGCTTCCAGCGCCGCGCGTGCCTCCACGCGCGTCAGCACGCGCACGCCACGCACCTCCGTACGCCACGTCCGTCCCATCCGTACCTGCAAAACAGGGGCTCAATAGCAGAGAAACAGCAAAATGTACAGAAAATATTCAATTTGTATTTCGATGGCTATTAAAAGCCATCAATATCACAATTTTTTTTACGGACTATTATTAGGCATACAAAATACAGCAACAGAAAACCAGAAACAGATATTCGAGAAAAGGTTTCTTTTTCGATTACAGATTTTTCTTTTATCGTCTCTTTTGAATCCATTTTGAGCGTTTTCTTTTTCTTTCCTTTTTCGGTATCCTAACATAAAAAAAGGGAGCTTACCTTCGAAAGTCGAACGAACGGGCGAGCCTTCTTCGTTGAAATCGAAGTAAAGGCGGTCGTCGAGGTCGAAAATACTGAAACACTCGGGTCTGGCTTTAAAAGGACCATTCAAATGGCCTGAGTCTGCTGCTAATCGGCCGATTGTCATGGCTTTAGTGGTCGGACGGGGTTTCAAAGGCGGCTGAGAGAGGGTTTGGCTTCGGTTAGAAAACAAAAAGGGAATCTAGGGTTTCGTTTAAAAAAAAAAAGCTTAGAGAGGGTTTGATTTGTTTTAACTTGGTTTCAAATCTATTCAGGAAACGGCGCTGTTAGGCTCATTGCGATAGCCCTTAAACGACGCCGTGTAAAGCAAACCGATGACCCGACCCGATTTCGGCGTAGATCCGCGCGTTTCAGTCTCTGAAGGAATATTTGCATTTTTAATCCTTCCCTGTTTTGTGGCATTATAATTAAGTCATATATGTATTTTTTATTTTCTTAATTTCACACTCGAATTTTACATAATGTTTCAATCTTGTCCTCTTCTAAACGCTATGTTTAAGAAATTAGAATATTTGCGCTTTTACTCCTTGTATATCAAGGTGTCTTTTATTCTCGTCCTACTGACTTTATGAGTTTCCTTTTAAATTAGTCATTGGATTTTGGATGTGTTTCAATTGAACCTGTCACATTTTTACTTATATTCTTATTATCGATCTATTTGTAGTTTATTTCTACCTAAAAATCGTTTTAACATATTATTTTAAACCATTTCACCCTTTTATTTTATATTTATAAAGACATTTTATTAATTAACTTAGTTATTTTTATATATTCATCTTTTGATTCAAAATTTATATGACATTCCCAGCACCTCGATAGTGCCTCATTATTTCATATATATATGTTTTAATCTATGCACATTTTTATATTCTCCTTTAACCTTTCAAAAATTTTTTTACATTAAAACAAGGCAATGTTTGTGTGTTTAGAAATTCGAGGAATCGTGTCTTATCGTGCTGGGTTTCGGTTTTTCGTTTGAGCAAATAAACGAATATCCTTCCAAAATTTATCCATGTTTTCAAAATAAGGCGATGTTTGTGTGTTTGGAAATTCGAGGAATCGTGCCCTATCGTGCTGGGTTTCGATTTTCTGTTTGACCAAATAACCAAATATCCTTTTAAAATTCCGTCCATATTTTCAAAATAAGGCAATATTGGTACGTTTGGAAATTCGAGGAATCATGCCCTATCGTGTTGGGTTTTGGTTTCCGTTTGTCCAAATAACCAAATACCCTTTCAAAATTTCAATACATGAGTTACTTAAATTTTGGGATGATCTTGAATTCGAGGACTCAAATTGTCATATCCAATCGTGCTGGATGTGATACTTTATTCCTTCGGAACAAAAGAATCTCAATATCCAATTCGAGTTATTTCAAAATCGTTTCAAACTTTTCGACATTAGGACATCAATTAATCAATTTGGTACCAATTTTGGGCGTTGTGAGGGTGCTAACCCTTCCTCGCGCGTAACCGACTCTCAAACCTGTTTTCTAGAATTTCGCAGACCAAAATATTTTTATAGGTGATCCGATCACACCTAAACAAAAAAAGATCTGTGGCGACTCTACTCCTTATTTTCAAAGTCGATCCCGTTTTTTCCAAATAAAAAGAATGGTTTCAACAGCTTGGCGACTCCACTAGGGAAACTTTGAGAGTCAGGCCATAGATTGATTAATTCTTGTTCTTTGATTGAAAATTTGGAAAATTGTTTTGAAAAATCATGTTTCTTTTAATGCATTTGCAGTAATGTCGAGTTTCATAAAATACTTTGGCATTGCATTGCATGATCGTTGTGGTCACACCTTTAAGTGGGAGTGAGAAACTATGCCTTCGTGAGGTTTTCACCTCCGCATGGGCTAGTGGACTGCTTCTGGGATACATTCGTACTTATGTCTTCGTGAGGTTTTCACCTCCGCATGGGCATAGGGAGATGTATTCCCTTGAACCGAACTTGATCCATATGAGCCTATAATGGGTGAGGATCGAGGAATCTACTGGTTCGGGTACCCTTTTCCCTAGAACTTTACCCCATATAGTGGACCGTAGGAACCCACCAAACATAGTAGTGCTGAAGTTAGTGTTTACCCGTATAGGTGTTTGATTATTTTCTGTTTGCCTTCAATTTTATTATTTGATACTGACTTGTGTATTTTGTTATGATTGCATGACATTGCATATTTAAAGAGGAGTCGATTCGCGTTCAGTTACTAAGTTAGAAGGCTTAACATGGAGAATGAATTCCTTGATAGAGTCGAGGAAAACGCGGCCGTCTGCATATGGTCAGAGAAGCTACAATTAGAGAAAGGGGACAGTTTGGCTAAAGGACACATATCAGAGCTGTGAGACTTTACTCGTGTAAGTGTATTACAAAATGAGTTGCAAGAGTTGAGAGATATATGGGCCCATTGGGACGAGGGAACTAGGCATTGGTTCTACCAGAAGTATGGCGATATACCTTATTTGTTGGATGTCAAGGTAGATAAACATTTGTTTCGAGCCATGACCCAGTTTTGGAATCCGGCGTATAATTGTTTCACCTTCGGGAAGGTAGATTTGGTGCCCACTATAGAGGAGTATACGACTTTGCTTCGTTGCCCAAGGATCCTAGTCGACAAAGCCTACTCTAAGGCAGCTAATACCCCGACTTTCGTGAAGAAGTTAACGGGTATCACCGGGATGAGCGAACCTTGGGTTACGGCCCGAATTCAACAGAAAGGGGATGGTAAATGTATCCCTTGGGCGATTTTGAGAGATTTAATCTTAGAACACCCGGATGCAAAGAAGAAGGTAGATATCTTTGCCTTGAGCATTTATGGTTTGGTGATTTTTCCTAAAGCTCTAAGGCACATAGATGAAGCAGTCACTGACTTATTTGATCGTTTGGATAAAAGAATTACGCCAGTTACTACAATTCTAGCTGAGACATTCAAATCCTTGAGCTTGTGTCGAAGGGCAGGTGAAGGAAGATTTATTAGATGTGCGCAACTGTTAATGGCATGGTTTCACGGACATTTCTGGAAGGTAGATAAGGTCTCTTACCGGGTTTTCTCTGAAGGTTATTCCCTATTAAAAGAAGAGGTAGCTGCGCAAAGGAGAAGCGACATCTCAAAAGAAAGATGGATGGCAATCCTACAAAATCTCAAAGAGGAGGATGTCGAATGGAGAGCCTTTTGGATGGTCCCCAATGAGATTCTTTATCGATGTGGGAACTTTGATTATGTCCCTCTGCCCAGAATTTGAGGAGTCACTGGACACACTTTGTTGCTTGCATTAAGGTAATACAAGTCGAGGCAATTCATACCGACGACTTATGGGCTTGCTCAATCTGAATTCTCATATAAAGCGGACAATTATGAGAAAAAGGGTTCGGGAGGTTTATGACGCTTGGAAGTAGACTCGCCTGATGAAGAGACTGGCCGTTGGTGCTATGACGACACATGTATATAATGATTGGTTCAGCCGAAGGATTAATGATAACATACCTGGGCCGAGTTTTGAAGGCACTCGATCAATAGAAGAATGCTTGCAAGTTGTCCCGTCAAAGATAAAGATTATAAGGCAGGATTTTGAAAAGAAGAGTCTTGAGTTTGGGAAAAGAATCGAACAGCTAGAGGAGGAGAAAATGTACTTAAGATTATACGTGGAAGTACAAAATGATGAGGCTGAGAAATTCAGAAAAGGAAAAAACGAGTTGAAGAGGATTTAGACAGCTTGAAGACTGACAACAAAAAGATGTGCCTATCCATGAGGACCGCTGGTTTAGGAAAAACTTCAGAACAATGGCGTCAGGAGGTTTAAGGCGAAAGGACTAAGGCTGACCAATGGGAGGAGAAGTGTAACATCCCGAAATAGGGCCTAAACGGAATAGTGGTTGCGAAACCACAAATCCGAGTTAGTAAAATATTTTAATATTATTTTCAGTGCTTATAATATGTGAATTTACATGTGTGAAAGTTTCGTGAATTAATTTTATTATTAGTGTGCTTAATTTAAAGAAAAGGACTAAATCGCGTAAAATGTAAAAGTTACAAATTAAAGTGTAAAGTGCTTATTTGATAGTGGATTTTTAATATGAGGTCCTTAAAGGGAAATTGGCCTATTTAAGGAGATAGTGGACGGCACTAAGCTTATATTATATGGTTTTCATATTAATGATAAAGGTTATAATAATAAATAAAATATTATAATATTGTTATAATAAAGTAATTGATAAAAGATGAAAGTGTTCATCTTTTCCCATTTGTTCTTGGCCGAATGTGAGAAAGAAAAACACTATTTTTGAAGCTTTAAGTTTCAGCATCTAGGAGGCTTAATTCGGGTATGTCTTTTGTTCGGTTTTTGATAATTTTTACGTTTTTGAGATCGTTGTTATGAGATCTACAAAACCCATGCTTGAATTTTTTATTTTGGTGAATATTTTGAATTATGCCATTGTTGAGAACTTGTGATTTTTGATGATTGATGGTAGATTTTGCATGTTTATGAGTAGAGGAATGATTTTTATTAAGTGATTTTCGGTAAAAACGAGCTAATTAGTAAAAGTTGTTATTGTTCATAAGTATGTGTTATAGTAA
Source organism: Gossypium australe (assembly GCA_005393395.2). NCBI lineage: Eukaryota > Viridiplantae > Streptophyta > Magnoliopsida > Malvales > Malvaceae > Gossypium > Gossypium australe. The sequence goes on along the minus strand of CM016616.1, from coordinate 145,547,399 downwards.
GAATTTGAAGTTGCTATAGAAGAGAAAAATGTTTAGCATGTTATAAAACATAAGAATAAGGGCTGAAGTTTAATTTTCGAGCCTCGGGGCAAAATCGTAAATATGTAAAAGTTTAGGGGCACAATTGTAATTTTGCCAAAATTAGAGTTAAGGACTGTTTTGATAAATATGAGTATTAAATAAGCTAAATTTGCTATTATAGATCAAGAAGAACGAAATCCAGAGTTAGATCGGGGAAAGAAAAAGATAGTGGACTAAATCGATATAGTTTATCGATTTTGTTTCGAGGTAAGTTTGCAGTAAATAAATGCAATATTCTGTTATTTTATATTTAATATTATTAAATTCCATCATTTACATATTTATTCTGTAAATTTATTATTTAAAGACTCAAGTATGAATTGACGGAAAAGCTATCGCAGAAAGTTCCGGTTGAACCTTAGGAATGTGTAGGATACAAATGTCATGACATTAGGGTTTAAGGAAATCATGTAAGACCATGTCAAGACATGGCATTGATAAGTTACTATAAGGCAAAGGTCCCATGTAAGACCATGCCAAGGCATGGCATTGGTGAGTTCACAAGGCAAGGATACCACGTAAGACCATGTCAAGACATGGCAATGGTTAAGTTTCATAAGGAAAGGTACCCGCGTATTCTTAGTATTCCAAGTGGTTCAACGGGAAAATTCAAAGAGTATACCAAGGTAAAGGTAAGACAAGTTCAAGCTAAAAAGGTAAGGTAAGACAAGTTCAAGCTAAAAAGTAAAGGTAAGACAAGTTCAAGCTAAAAAGGTAAGGTAAGATAAATTCATGTTAAAAGGCAAGGTAAGAATACAAGTTTGAGTATATTGAGTTAAAAGCTTAAGTGATCTTGATAAGAAAAGAATAAGATAATTCATTAAGAATGTTGTTATCTATTTACATGTAAACTTACTAAGCTTTATGCTTACTCCCATTCTTTATTTTTTTTTATAATATTGCAAGCCAACTCGGGGATCGAAAGGACGTCGGAGATCGTTACACACTATCAAAGGATTATATTGGTATTTTGTGACTCAAACATTTTAAGTAATGGCATGTATAGGGACTTAGCCATTTTATGTGTGTGACCTTATGATATGGCTTAGTATGGACTTGTAAATGCTTGGTAATGATTAGCCATTAAAATGGTAAATTAAGAACATGTTTTGGATGTTATGAAATGCCTAGTTGATAGTTATTTTAAAGAAATTATGTAATTATATGCAGGGGAATAGTTAGACAGAAGCAGTGACGTGATTTTGAAAAATCACCAAAAATAGTAGAAATTGAATTAGGTTGTGCATGAGATATAGAATTAAAGCTTATTGAGTCTATTTTCATACAAAGAAAACGGTGTAGGAAAAAGAGTTTTATATTATGAGAAAATTAATTTTTAGTGAAGAGAGGTTAGAACTGTCAAACTGTGTAACAGGGGAGACTTTAACTAATAAACTGTACTAATTGGCCACACCAAAAATTCTGTAAAAATTATAGTAAGAAGATATATGAGTCTAGTTTCAAGGAAAATTTACAGATCTAGATTTCGAGTTTCGTAACTCAATTTATAATTAATTTAGTGAACATGAGGCAGACAGACAGTTTCAATTTTTATGCCCAGAACTAGTAAGTTAAGTCTAGTAATGCCTCATACTCGACTCCGGCAACGGTCTCGGGTAAGGGGTGTTACAAGAAGTTCCAAGAGGCACAAGCACGAAATGAATCTGTGGAAAAGAGCCTCTCAGAAAGCCAAAGTGAACAAAGCGAGTTAAAGGCTAGAGTCGCGAAACTCGAGAGATCTGTTCATCATCATAGAAGCTGTAACTCTATGAAAGAATTAAGAGCAAGTTTGAGCCAAATTGAATAAATGAAGAAGAAGATTGAAGAATTAGAAATGGCGCCGACCACCAGGCCGTGAGGCTTTCCCAGGCGATGTTCCCTATTTACATTCCCGTCTTTTAGAAAGAGCCGCTAAACGATCGGACCAGACAGGCGCAGGTAGCTTGACCGCCTTACCCGTCATTGAAACACAAGCTGGAGACGTATCGGCCTATATTCCCACCAATGTGATCCCCATTACTGATGGACAAATCTGTTCGGAAACAGAGCTCTTTTATTGAGGAATTAGACCTGAATTGTCAAAACTGTATCGAGTCTCTAGAGGTGAATGAAGAACAATGGAAGGAAGAGCTTCACTACTCTCAGAATCAAGTCAGAGATAGGGATTACATCATGGGAGAAGCCATAACCCAGATGCGAGAGATAGCAGATTACTTGAAGACTTTGGCCTTACAAGCTGATATATTGAGCTTGCAGTTTGAGACGCGGTCAAATTGTGGATGGGAGTTAGCTTCCCTACTTAGGAAAATTAAAGTTTTAGGTGCTAGGGCAAGGCCTTATCTGTAACTTGATTTTATGTAAAAGATTTTGTTCTCTAGTAAAGTTTTCTAAATAAAATTAAATCAGAATCAGCACCTTCTTTGTATTCATGCATTGGCATTTATCTACATTTCATGCATTAAAGGTCATTAAAAGATTCTAATTAAAAATTATTTCATCATTAACCTGGACACCAGAAAAACCAAACATCCCTACGGTACCCGAACCAAGACAAAAGATATGGATCAGAGATTAGAGATTAGAGATTAGAGAAGCTTGAACAACTCCAAAAGGAGATGCAAGAAAAACTTTAGCTGCAAATGCAGGAGTAGCTTGCTAAGATCCAGCAGGATATGATGGATCGGATGATGGAATCACAAAAGAATATGATGTCCCAACTGACTCAATTACTGGCAAGAGGAATAGACAAAGAGAAAAGTCCTATGGGGATAATATCACAGAAAGTAATCAATATCCTTCTGGCTTTACTCCAACGCGTGTACATGCACCGCCAGAGAAAAGTCCACAAGGGTCATCTGTCTCTATCAGGCCGCAACAGATTCCAGCCGGAGCCTCGATACCGATGAATTTCTAGGACGGCTCAGGCTCTAACCCTGGCCATAGTCTAATCAATCCTAATGTCCCTGATTTGGACGAAGTAGCTGAATGAGAGAGGGCAAAAGTGGAATTACCAAAGCAGCTAGAAGATAGGTGTAAATGGTTGGAGGAGAAGTTTAAAGCAATAGAAAATATTGATAGCTGTTATGGAATCGATGCCAAGAATTTAAGCTTGGTCCCCGACTTGGTGCTCCTATACAAATTCAAGATGCCTGAATTCGAGAAATATAATGGGACAAGTTGCCCCGAGGCCCATATTACTATGTTTTGTAGAAGGATGACGGGATACATTAACAATGACAAGCTGTTGATTTATTGCTTCCAGGATAGCCTGGTGGGAGCCGCAGCCAAATGGTATAACCAGTTGAGTCGTGCCAGAATTGGTTCATGGAGAGATTTGGCTCAGGCATTCATGAAGTAGTACAATCATGTGACAGACATGACTCCCGATAGGATTACTCTTCAAAACATGGAGAAAAAGGGAAATGAGAGCTTTAGACAATACGCACAGAGGTGGAGGGAGGTTGCCATCCAAGTCCAGCCACCACTACTGGAGAAAGAGACCACAATGCTCATTATCAATACACTGAAAGCCCCATTTATCACGCATATGCTAGGAAGTGCTACAAAAAGTTTCTCGGACATTGTAATGACCGGAGAAATGATCGAGAACACCATAAAAAGTGGAAAGATTGAAGCAGGGAAAAACCAAGAGATCAGCCCCGAGAAGGAGGGAGAATGAGGTGAATAACACGAGCACATATAACAAGGGTCATTCGAGAGAAATCACGGTAAGCCAGCCAAAAGCAACAACCGCTACTCAACAGGGTCCCCCGAGATAGGAATCCACCACAAGGGGAAACAACGAAAGGATACAGTTCACACCTATACCTATGTCGTATAAAGAGCTGCACCAGAACCTCTTTGATGCACACGTAGTGTCCCCTTTCTACCTAACACCACTGCAACCCCTGTTTCCCAAGTGGTATGACGCAGGCGCCCAATGCGAATATCATGCTGGGATCTCAGGGCATTCAATTGAAAATTGTACCGCGTTCAAAAAAATGGTCGAGAAACTAATAAAGATGGGGATCGTAAAGTTTGATGACTCACCCGCAGCAAATGTAGCAAGAAACCCCTTACCCAATCATGCTGATCAAGGGGTAAATGGAATAAATGATGGTGGGAAGAAAGTCAAATATGAGATCACAGAAGTCAAGACCCCATTGAGACAAGTTTGGAAGGAGATGGTAGAGAGAGGACTAATCATATTGGATTCAGAGGAGAGATCCGAAGGAAAGAGGAACTACTGTGAGTTCCATAATAGAGGACATGGAATACAGGAATGCACTTAGTTTAAAGCCATAGTGCAAAATTTGATGGATAATAAGAAAATAGAATTTTTCGAGGAGATTGATAGATAAGAAAAACGAGAGGTTTATGCTTCAAATGAAGGATCGATGGAAGCAGTCCAAAAGGAAAGTCGCCCAGTTGTGATCATCTCTACCGCGAGTCATAATTCAGAAACCAACAGCATTTCCTTACAAGGATAGCAAAAGGGTTCCTTGGAACTATGACTGTAATGTGACGGTCCCAAGAAAGGAAAAACTGATCAATACTTCAGATGAATGACAGGAGATAGGTTTCTCCACGCGCAGTGGGAAGCGCTATGATTCACCAGCTGCAAAAGTCGATCCTATTGTGATAGAGAATACAGCTGAGCCTGAATCGCCTGTCAATAAGCCAGTGACTGAAAAGGAGGCAAAAGAGTTCCTTAAGTTCCTCCATAACGAGTATAGCATCGTGGAGCAACTGCACAAACAACTGGCGCGCATATCGGTACTAGCCTTGCTTTTGAGCTCGAAAACCCACCGCAATACGTTAATGAAAGTATTGAACGAGACTTATGTAACAAAGGACATCTCCGTTAACAAGCTCGATCGTTTGTTCAATAACATCACTGCCGATAATTTCATCTTCTTTAACGATGATGAAATACCACCTAGAGGAAGAGGATCCACAAAAGCCTTGCACATCACCACTCGATGCAAGGGATACACATTACCAGGAGTCTTGATTGACAATGGTTTGGCGCTAGATATTCTACCCCTATCCACATTAAATAGGCTGCCACTGGATAGTTCTCACATGAAGCCATGCCAGAATATGGTAAGGCCATTTAATGGCACGGAGAGAAGGGTAATGGACAGAATCGAAATACCACTTCTGATCGGCCCTAGTACATACGAGGTGGATTTTCTAGTAATGGATATCAAGCTTTCCTATAACTGCCTATTGGAAAGGCCATGGATTCACTCAGCGGGGGTTGTTCCGTCTACGTTGCACCAAAAGCTAAAATTGGTGACAGAAGGCCAATTGGTAACCATAAATGCAGAAGAATATATCATTGCAGCTGTGACCAGTAACACGCCATATTTAGAGGCAAATGACGAAGAGGTCGAATGTTCGTTTCGATCATTGGAATTTGTAAACGCTACATTCGTCGTCGAAGGGAACAAGATCCCAATGCCTAGAATATCCAAGACTACAAAAATGGGGTTGCGGTTAACTGTTGGAAAATGAGCCTTACTGGGGAAGGGGCTCGGAAGATACCTCCAAGGAAAGGTTGAAATGCCGCTGCTAAAAGAAAAAAGAGACTATTTCGGCTTAGGGTTTAAGCCAGACGCAAGACAAAGAAAGAAAGAACTCGAAAAGAAGCGAGAGAGGAGAAGAGCGCGGCTGAGTGGAGAGGAAATCAAGTGGGAGCCAATGACGATTCCACACATATCTAAAACCTTTGTGTTGGGAGGGGTCATTCACGCTGAGAATAAGACGCCAAAAGAAGAAGATGTTACAGCAATGTTGGGCAGTGTCTGCATTAATGCCATATTTGAAGAGACAATGGAGGGGGAGAACTTATCGGACATCCACCCCTTTGAACTTAGGAGCATTCTAAATAATTGGACTGCAGAGGAGATTCCTATAGCGTTTAGAACTATTTCAGAGTAATGTCCTAGAACACTTATTGCTCTCAGCCTAGGAGTAATAAGCATCATTTGTGAAATAGGCTTATGTTTCAAAAATCATTAATTCAATGAAAATGCTTCTGAATTTCTTGAGCAAATATTCTTTATTCTTTCCAATTCATCCATAACCATATTTTACAAGCAATCATTCTTTATTCCAAATATTATTTCATTCTTCATGATCATGCCATACAAATAATTATTCTTAAATTTATTCATTTTTATCTATTCCTTTATACCTACAACAGATTCCCGAATATCAATGACATGAGTGGTGCTGCTACTGGATCAGAATCCCCTTTTGAACAAGACACATGTTTAGAGGAATCCTAGGACTTTGAAGATGACATAGACTGTAGCTTATCTCCAGACTTGTTAAGAATGGTAAAACAAGAGGAAAAACAAATCCTACCTCATAAAGAGACAGTAGAGGTAATAACTTTGGAAGAGGGAAAGACAGTGAAGATCGGAACGTGTATAACTGAAAAAATGAAGCGATACCTTGTAGATTTGTTTCAAGAATTCAAGGATGTCTTTGCGTGGTCGTACCAAGATATGTCGGGGTTAAACACTGACATCGTAGTACACCGCCTTTCCATAAAAGAGGATTGCAAGCCAGTTCAGCAGAAGCTCCGAAGGATGAGGCCGGATATTGTGCTAAAAATAAAGGAGGAAGTCAAAAAACAGTTTGACACTGGATTCTTGTAGGAGATCAAATATTCAGAATGGGTAGCCAACATCGTGCCTGTCCCTAAGAAAGATGGTAAAGTACGAATGTGTGTAGATTATAGAGATTTGAATAAGGCCAGTCCAAAAGATAATTTTCCTTTACCTCATATTGATACTCTGGTGGATAACACGGCGGGCTACTCGTTGTTTTCGTTCATGGATGGATTCTCGGGGTACAATCAGATAAAAAAAATCCTGAAGACATGGGAAAGATTACCTTCATAACATTATGGGGTACGTTCTGTTATAAAGTGATGTCGTTTGGATTGAAGAACGCAGGAGCGACATACCAAAGAGCTATAGTGGCTTTGTTTCATGACATAATGCATAAAGAGATTGAAGTCTACGTCAATTTATGATTGCAAAGTCCCGAACAGAGGATGAACATATCCAAGTTTTGAGAAAATTGTTCTTGAGACTGAGGAAATTCCAGTTAAAGCTCAATCCTACAAAATGCACTTTTGGAGCTAGATCGGGAAAATTGTTAGGCTTCATAGTCAGTGAGAAGGGAATCAAGATTGACTTAGACAAGGTCCGAGCTATACAAGAATTACCTCTACCGCGCACTCAAAAAAAAAGTTCGAGGTTTCCTGGGAAGGTTAAATTACATTGCTCGGTTTATTTCTCAGTTAACTGAAAAATGTGATCCCATATTTCGTCTTCTGAAGAAATACAATCCAGGAGTGTGGGATGATGAATGCCAAAAAGTTTTTGATAAGGTCAAACAATACTTGTCAAATCCTCCAGTTTTGTCTCCCCCTTGCCCAGATAGGCCATTAATCCTGTATTTGACGGTGTTTGATCACTCTATGGGGTGTGTGTTGGGTCAACACGATGATTCGAGAAGAAAAGAAAAGGCGATATACTACCTCAGCAAGAAATTCACTGAGTGTGAGATAAGATATTCGCCAATTGAGAAATTGTGTTGTGCCCTGATTTGGACGACTCGGAGATTGAGGAAATATATGCTGTATCACACGACCTGGTTAATTTCGAAATTAGACCCCCTAAAGTACATGATAGATTCGACTGCTTTAAATGGAAGGATGGCCAGATGGCAAATCCTACTTTCTGAATTCGACATCATCTATGTGAGCCAAAAAACTATGAAAGGAAGCGCAATAGTAGATTTTCTAGCTAGCAGAGTTTTAGAGGATTATGAGCCACTGAACTTTGATTTCCCCAACAAGGATTTAATGTATGTAGCGACAGTGAAGGAAGACACCCTAAAAAATCATCTTTGGAAGCTAAAGCATCAAATGCTATCGGTAATGGAATTGGAGCAGTCTTAGTATCCCCAAATAGAGATCATTACCCATTTACTTGCAAACTGGATTTCGATTGTACGAATAATATGGCAGAATATGAAGCGTGTATCATGGGACCCCGGGCAGCTGCGGAGCGCAGAATCAAAGTGCTAGAAGTATATGGGGACTCTGCACTAGTGATCTACCAACTCAAAGGCGAATGGGAGACAAGAGACCCAAAATTGATCAATTACCGAAGGATAGTTATGGGATTAATTGAGGAGTTTGATGATATCACTTTTAGTTATCTCCCACGAGAAGAAAACCAAATGGCAGACGCTTTGGCCACTTTAGCTTCCATGATCAGAATAAGCAAACAAGAGGACATGAAACCCATTCAAATGAGTATCTACGAAACCCCAGCACATTGTTACAATGTACATGAAGGAGAAAGAGATGATCACCCCTGGTACCAAGATATATTGCAATACGTGAGAAATCGTGAATATCCTGAACAAGCGACCAAGAACGATAAGAGGACATTGAGAAGACTAGCCTGTGACTATGTCTTAGACGGGGAGATCCTGTATAAAAGAAGAAAGGATCGGGTACTGTTAAGATGTGTCGACGCTGTTGAAGCTAAAAAAATTCTAGAAGAAGTCCACGAGGGTGTTTGTGGAACGCATGCTAATGGTTTCACAATGGCTAGACAAATTATGAGATTCGGGTACTATTGGTCTACTATGGAAGGAGACTGCATCAATTACGCTAAAACATGTCACAAATGCCAGATATATAGGGACAAAATTCATGTGCCTCCTTCACCTTTGCATGTTATGACTTCCCCATGGCCTTTCTCCATGTGAGGCATGGACGTCATCGGGCCAATCTCTTCAAAAGCTTCAAACGGGCATTGGTTCATCTTCGTAGTTATCGACTATTTCACCAAATGGGTAGAAGCTGCTTCATATGCTAGTGTTACCAAGTCGGTAGTCAGCAGATTCTTAAAAAAGAAAATCATATGTCGATATGAAATGCCAGAAAAAATCATATCTGACAATGCGTTAAACTTGAACAACAGCACGATTGCGGAGGTCTGCAGTCAATTCAAGATTAGACACCACAACTCGTCACTGTATCGTCCAAAATGAATGGTGTAGTAGAAGCAGCAAATAAAAACATTAAGAAGATTGTGGGGAAAATGGCTGAAACCTATAAAGATTAGCACGAGAAGTTGTCATTCGCTCTCTATGCTTATCGAACATCAGTCAGGACCTCTACAGGGGCAACTCCTTTCTCGTTAGTTTACAGAATGGAGGCAGTATTACCCATCGAAGTTGAAATCCCTTCCCTTCGAGTCTTGTCAGAGCTAAAGTTAGATGAAGCTGAATGGATCCAGTCTCGATACGATCAGTTAAACTTGATTGAGGAAAAAAGGCTAAGGGCTATCCGTCATGGTCAGATGTACCAAAAGAGAATGATGTGGGCTTATGACAAAAATGTTTTCCCAAGAGAATTTCACGAGGGAGACCTGGTTTTGAAAAAGATCCTCCCCATGCAAAAGGATTTTAGAGGGAAGTGGATACCAAATTGGGAAGGACCTTATGTGGTGAAAAATGCTTTCTCCGGAGTAGCACTGATCTTGGCCGAAATGGATGGGAAAAACTTGTCCAATCCTGTAAATTCAGATTCTGTTAAGAAGTACTATACTTGAAGAGGAAAAGAAGCCAAAGTGAAAACCCGCAAAGGGCGCTTTAAGACTTTCTTTAAAAAAAATGATGAAAAATGAAAAATGAAAAGTGGAGAGGCCAAGGTGAAAACCCGCAAAGGGCGCCTTGATACCAAAGGGGTTTTGAGTCGAAAACCCAAAAAGAGCGGCTCAAATTGTGATCAGATTCTAATGAGGCATGCGGTGATCTTGCTATACCTTGAATTAAGAAGGAGAAGAGGTGTTACGTCTTGGACCATCAACAGAGTACTCTCAATCCCCTAAACACATATTGAGCAAAATGGTCTTCAGAAAGCCCACACAGAGAAGCTCAAGCTGCGATATCTGGGGCATCTACCTCTTTCCCTCATCATTTTGTATTCTAAACAATGTTTGCTTTCTTTACTTAACTTATTCTTTTTAAATTTTGTTTCTGATAAATTCCCTTTTGTCCATCATTTGTGGTTATTTTCAAGCATTTCGTATTGAAGTGATGATTAATGGACTAACAATACTTTTGCAAAAGGAGTTTTGCATATTACTCTGAAAACTTTTAAATAATACGAGAACCTGAAACAGGACTTTTATTTAGAACTCGCCAAGCCTAAGGGTTGGAAATGTTTGAGAAGGGAGCTCTGAACAGTGACCACTCTTTTGAATTTGCTGTCAAGAAAAATGTCGGTTGAACAAGAAGATAGGATATTACGTCAGTGACGCAACCTTGAAAAAAACACTGAGCAGTGACAACCCTGAAAAAGGATCATTCTCATAAAATTCTGCATTCATGCAAAACACATTTAGTTAGGAGCATTTGATTCATTCTGATTGTTGCATCCTAATCATTGTAAAAAATCATTCCCATGACATTCTGCATTCATACAAATGTCATCCATGAGACACATCTATTTAAGGGCATTTGATTCATTCCGATCATTGCATCCTAATCATTGTAAAAAAATCACTCTCATGACATTCGGCATTTATGTGAATACATTTAGTTAGGACATTAGATTCATTCCGATCATTGCATCCTAACCATTCTACATGAATATAAACACAAAACTGATTTTTACAGGACAGGTCCCCTAGAGGACGTTGTCGCAACATCAGTGAATTCGAAAATCTTGCCTTCCTGAGTAGAGCAGATTGAAGATAGCAGATCTGGCAATCCTGAAGTTGCAGAAGTAGACCAAAGATATCATATCTTGTTTCCCTGAGTTTGCAGTGGAACAAATTGAAGATAGCAGATCTGGCAATCCTAAAGTTGCAGGAGCAGATCGAAGACATCAGATCTTGTCTTCCTGAGTTTGCAGTGGAGCAGATTGAAGATAGCAGATCTGGTAATCCTAAAGTTATAGGAGCAGATCGAAGACATCAGATCTTGTCTCCCTGAGTTTGCAGAGGAGCAGATTGAAGATAGCAGATCTGGCAATCCTGAAGTTGCAGGAACAGATCGAAGACATCAGATCTTGTCTCCCTGAGTTTGCAATGGAGCAGATTGAAGATAGCAGATCTGGCAATCCTGAAGTTGCAGGAGCAGAACGAAGCCATGCAAGTCTTATTTCCTCGAAGTTCCAGTGGAGTAGATTGAAACTACGAATCTCTTCTCCCTGAAATTACATCGGAATAGGAAAGAAGTGCCAAGAAGTCAAGATTTAGCGTGACCAGGAAAGATTGACCCTTCTTATGAGTCTTTGCTCCATTCTTGTTACACGACAATGAGCAAAGAGGGGCAGCTGTAGCAGGCCCAATCTGCCCGAGCCCATACCATAACCAAAGCAAATTAAATAAAATACAAAATCCAAATATAAAAGTCCATTACAACCTAAAATAAACTTAAACCCCACACAAAGCCCGAACTAATTATAAAACCTAACAGGCCCCAACTAAGCTGTTAGCCCAAGAGCACCCAACCCAAATGCCCAAAATTAAAAACCTTAGAGAATTCCAGAGGCTTTCAGCGCCGCGTGCGTGCCTCCACACGCGCACGCCACGCGCGAGCCTCCACACGCGTACGCCATGCGCGAGCCTTCACCAGCTTGTGTCTCTACACGTACAACGCGCTTCCGTACGCCACGTCCGCGCCATCCATACCTGTAAAATAGGGGCTCAATAGCAGAGAAACAGAAAATGTACAGAAAATATTCAATTTGTATTTCGATGGCTATAAAAAGCCATCAATATCACAATTTTTTACGGACTCTTATTAGGCATACAGAATACAGCAACAGAAAACCAGAAACAGATATTCGAGAAAAGGTTTCTTTTTCGATTACAGATTTTTCTTTTATCGTCTCTTTTGAATCCATTTTGAGCGTTTTCTTTTTCTTTCCTTTTTCAGTATGCTAACATAAAAAAAAGGGAGTTTAACTTTGAAAGTCGAACGGACGGGCGAGCCTTCTTCGTTGAAATCGAAGTAAAGGCAGTCGTCGAGGTCGAAAATACTAAAACACTCGGGTCTGGCTTTAAAAGGACCATTCAAATAGCCTAAGTCTGCTGCTAATCGATCGATTATCATGGCTTTAGTGGTCGGATGGGGTTTCAAAGGCGGCTGAGAGAGGGTTTGGCTTCGGTTAGAAAACAAAAAGGGAATCTAAGGTTTCGTTTTAAAAAAAAAAGCTTAGAGAGGGTCTGATTTGTTTTAACTTGGTTTCAAATCTATTAAGGAAACGGCGCCGTTTAGGCTCATTGCGATAACCCTTAAACGACGCCGTGTAAAGCAAATCGATGACCCGACCCACTTTCGGCGTAAATCCGCACGTTTCAGTCTCTGAAGGAATATTTGCATTTTTAATCCTTCCCTGTTTTGTGGCATTTTAATTAAGTCATATATGTAATTTTTATTTTCTTAATTTTGCACTCGAATTTTACACGATGTTTCAATCTTGTCCTCTTTTAAACGCTATGTTTAAGAAACTGGAATATTTGCACTTTTAGTCCTTGTATATCAGGGTGTCTTTTATTCTCGTCCTACTGACTTTATGAGTTTCCTTTTAAATTAGTCATTGGATTCTGGATGTGTCTCAATTGAACCTGTCACATTTTTACTTATATTCTTATTATCGATCTATTTGTAGTTTATTTCTGCCTAAAAATCGTTTTAACATATTATTTTAAACCATTTCACCTTTTTATTTTATATTTATAAAGACATTTTATTGATTAACTTAGTTATTTTTATATATTCATCTTTTGATTCAAAATTTATATGACATTCCCAGCACCTCGATAGTGCCTCATTATTTCATATATATATATATATATATATATATATATATGTTTTAATCTATGCACATTTTTATATTCTCCTTTAACCTTTCAAAAATTTTTTTACATTAAAACATGTTTAAAATCGCTTTTGTTTATCTCGAATATGTCTTATATATGTTATGTGTTTTATTATTTTGCTTATCATTGATCCAATGTTTTATAATTATTGCCATCATGTGTTTTAATTCCCATTTTATATTTATTTGCTATTCGCGATTCAATAGCATTGTATTTCACTTGTAAATAATTGCTCCGCATTGTACATTATTATGCCACCGTGTTATATTCACTTAAAAACATCATGTTTGAACACTTTTTAAGCTCTAAAATCATTTTTTACTCAAAGTTTCAAACAAGGCAATGTTTGTGTGTTTGGAAATTCGAGGAATAGTGTCCTATCGTGCTGGGTTTCGGTTTTTCGTTTGACCAAATAAACAAATATCCTTTCAAAATTTATCCATGTTTTCAAAATAAGGCAATGTTTGTGTGTTTGGAAAATCGAGGAATCGTGCCCTATCGTGCTGGGTTTCAGTTTTCTGTTTGACCAAATAACCAAATATTCTTTGAAAATTCCATCCATATTTTCAGAATAAGACAATATTGGTACGTTTGGAAATTCGAAGAATCATGCCCTATCGTGCTGGGTTTTGGTTTCCGTTTGTCCAAATAACCAAATACTCTTTCAAAATTTCAATACATGAGTTACGAGAATTTTGGGATGATCTTGAGTTCGAGGACTCAAAATTATCATATCCAATCGTGCTGGATGTGATACTTTATTCCTTCGGAACAAAAGAATCTCAATATCCAATTCAAGTTATTTCAAAATCGTTTCAAACTTTTCAACATTAGGACATCAATTAATCAATTTGGTACCAATTTTGGGCGTTGTGAGTGTGCTAACCCTTCTTCGCACGTAACCGACTCCCGAACCCGTTTTCTAGAATTTCACAGACCAAAATATTTTTATAGGTGATCCAATCACACCTAAATAAAAAAAAGAACGGTGGCGACTCTACTCCTTATTTTTAAAGTCGATCCCGTTTTTTCCAAACAAAAAGAATGGTTTCGACACCCGGAATTTGAGGTTAGAAGTTTTGAGGTTTGTGGTTAACGTTAGTGAGTGGGTTGAACATTTGGGTTCAACTTCGCATTTTAATGTCAGAATGGCCTCCCGTTTTGGTGGTTAGTTGTGTGTTAATGTATCTTTAGGTCTCGTGTTCGAATCCCTGTGAGTGTTTTGATATTTATGTTATTTTATTTTTTTAAAAGGGGAAGTTACCTTTAAAATAGAAAAATAAAATCACGTTCTTCTTCATTTTTTCTTTTTCTTCCCCTTTGTTCTTCTTTTTATTTCTGTTCTTTCCAAATTTCTGTTCTTTTGATTTCTTGTTTCTCCCGTTTTACACATTTTACCTGTTGTCTGTGAAGACTGATTGTCCTTGTGTTTCGTTTTATCAGAGGTGAAGTGTGTAAGTTTTGTTCATGAGGGTTTATAATAAAATTGCTTCTATTTCTATTTATTTGTTAATGGAAGTTCTTGTAGGTTAAGTTATGTGCGAAATTGAGGTTTCCAAACAGTTGGTGAGGGCGAATCGATTGATCTTTCCTGCTTGATATCGTGTTCTAAGGTGTGTGTGTGCTGAAACGGTTTAACTTCTATATTGAATTGCGGTGAAATTCAATAATGTCTTGTATTTTATTGAGATTGGTTATTTGAAGTATCATATTGTTTCTGAAGTGCATGAAATTCTGTATGTTTTTGCATAATTTTGGGTTACCAAGGGTTAGGGATCGTTTCGACATCAAAAGCATAATTTTCAAGCTGTTTCGGTGTGGTTTCGTGACCACACGGGTGGCCATACGAGCATGTGCCGCATACGGGCGGTCCACACGGCCATGTGCAATTGGGAATTTAGGGTTTTAGGGCTAATTTTGGTGCCACACGGCCTAGCCACACAAGCGTATGAGATCTCTACACGGCCGTGTCGCCTCTGCTATTTATTTTTAGCATTTTGGATAGTGAGTTACACAAGCTGCTCATACGAGCGTGTGTCTCCTCCATACGAGCGTTTGTGGCCTTCACGTAGGTGTGTAGACCCTCACACGGCCATATGGCCCTATTTTGCATAATTTTTGTTTTAAGTCATAAACTGTCTACTTTATGTTTCTATGTAATCTGACCCTCGGTCAAGCCTCGATAAGTGTGTTTGGGACTCAATTTAGTTTGATTCGTGTATATATGTGCATTTATGGGCTTTAATTTTTATTGCTCGTTTATGTGATGAATAAGTATGAGTTTATTATTGTTGTCGTAACTAAATATTAGAATACAAGTGTAATCAAATCTGAACCTGTTCAACTGGAACTGTTAATGTTTGTTTCTGTATAATGTATGCGTAATGTCTGCATTGTTGCATAGCATGAAATTTTGGAATCTGGTTATAAAGAGAACAAAGACAGACTTAGCAGTTTTAACTGCAATACTTTTGTATAGTGGTTTACCGCACTATCCTATACGTATACCAGTTCAGCTGTATACAATTACTCAAGTGGCATAGTTCTACGTTGTGGTGTGTTGGGTGGATGAACATATTATGGTTCTATGTAGTGTGCATGGTGGACGGGCCTACCATAGCCTGTATGTGGCGTGCTGGATGGACGAAGTGGTGTTTGGTTGGTGGGGTGGGATTTTGACTTGTGCATCTGTTCACATCTGAATATATGTCTGTTTGTGTGAACTTCTGGTTATTGACAATATAGTTAATATCATGTAATATGATCTGATTTTTGCGTATGACTGGAAAATCATTTCTGTGGTTTGATATTGTATTTGACATACCGATTGAAACTTTCGTAAGTGATATTTTTATGCACATACTTGTTTAAAGTATTTATTGTGTCACTCCGTCTTTTGTCGTCTGTTCATGTTTCAGACTCACACTGAACTCGCGTAGCTCATCTCTATAGTGTCTTTCTTTTCAGGTACTTTCCGTGTTCCGTAGCTGGAATTAGTATGCGGAGGTCTCGGGTTGTCTCGATTGAAAATGATTTATTAGTTATCTTTCTAGTTTTCTTTTTGATTTACCGTATCGATCTGTAAGGTTTCATAAAAATTGTGGTTCAAGTTTTGTTTGGAATTTTTTGCTCTTTAATTTTATTTTGTTCATAAATTAAACTTAAGTGTAATTTTTCTGACTGAATTCTAAACGATTAAATGTTTTTGGTTCGTTGTGACAACTTATTTTGTAAAATTTTCCATTGATCACTTCGGCGATTAATGTGACCTCCGAAATTTAGCTTAAACTTCTAAACCAGGTTCTGGGGTGTTACATTTAATAGTATCAAAGCCAGGTTTACAAAAACTCAGCCTGTGTTTTTACGTATCCGTGTGCACACGTGTTGGTTTAAAAAAATTGTACCACAGTGTTTCGAATAAGTTTTTGAGAAACTAAAATGTTTGAAACTCCGATGCTGGTCTGTGCGAAACTTTGAACTTGTCAAATTAATTCTGTAAAATTAGAATTGTAATGCTTAGACAATTATCTTTGTATTTCGATTTTGGTATTATAGATTCTTTAGGTTAGTTTGAAGTTCGATATGGATTCTGGTGATAAGCAAGATCATGAGGGTCAATCTGGTGAGACTCCCGGGGAGTCGTCGGCTTCTCCAGAACGTGTGTCTGTTCAGGAGTCAGAAGTCAATACGGTTCAGTCAGCTACGGGTAGCGATAACTTGGAGGTTGGTACTGAGGCGTTGACTCGGGTAGTGAGAGAAGTTTTAGAGAAGGCCTTCGAGGCTAGTTTAGAGAGAATTAGAGAAATGGTTTAAGGTAGGTGTGCGAATTGTAGGAAGAAAAGAAATCGTAGTCCTTCGAGGTTAGAGCCTCGATCTGTGAAGCGTGTCAGGTCACAGCGGAATGTCAGTAAAAGTAATGTAGGAGGTTCCAGTAGTGGCACGAGTGTGTCAGTTTATGGGCATTGTAAGAAGCGTCATCCAGGCAATTGTTGGAAAAAGTCGAAAACATGTCTCAGATGCGGGTCTATGGGGCATCAGATTAGGGACTGTCCTCGGCAACATTGAGTCAGGTATGATTGTGTAATACTGTTGACTTTGTGTGCTATTGTTTGTGAATGATTTGACTTTCTGAATATGGCATTGTGTTTTTGTGTGTAATAGAAAAGTGAATTGATCTAGTTCAGTGGCTAAATGTTCTGGGTATGTATGCGAAATTTTAAGGTTTAGTATGTTTTGATGTCAGAGTGCGCAGCGGAAGTGTAGTGGTGAGTTTTGTGTTTAGACGATTGCCTTGTTAGTAAGAAATATCGGGGACGAAATTTCTTTAAAGAGTGGTGAGTTGTAACATCCCGGAATTTGAGGTTAAAAGTTTTGAGGTTTGTGGTTAAGGTCAATGAGTGGGTTGAACCTTTTGG
Source organism: Gossypium australe (assembly GCA_005393395.2). Taxonomy (NCBI): domain Eukaryota; kingdom Viridiplantae; phylum Streptophyta; class Magnoliopsida; order Malvales; family Malvaceae; genus Gossypium; species Gossypium australe. Next base: position 145,529,968 of record CM016616.1, on the reverse strand, counting down.
TTCAACTTTGCATTTTAATGTCAAAATAGGCCTGCCGGTTTGATGGTTAGTTGTGTGTTAATTTATCTCTAGGTCTCGTGTTCGAATCCCTGTGAGTGTTTTGATATTTATGTTATTTTATTTTTTTAAAAGGGGAAGTTACCTTTAAAAAAGAAAAACAAAATCACGTTCTTCTTCATTTTTTCTTTTTCTTCCTCATTGTTCCTCTTTTTATTTCTGTTCTTTCCAAATTTTGGTTCTTTTGATTTCTTATTTCTCCCGTTTTACACACGTTATGTGTTGTCTGTCAAGACTGATTGTCCTTGTGTTTCATTTTATCAGAGGTGAAGCGTGTAAGTTTTGCTCATGAGGGTTTATGATAGAATTGCTTCTGTTTCTATTTATTTGTTAATGGAAGTTCTTATAGTTTAAGTTATGTGTGAAATTGAGGTTTCCGAACAGTTGGTGAGGACGAATAGATTGATCTTTGCTACTTGATATCGCATTTTAAGGTGTGTATTCTGAAACGGTTTAACTTCATTATCGAATTGCGGTGAAATTTGATAATGTCTTGTATGTTATTGAGATTGGCTATTTGAAGTATCATATTGTTTCTGAAGTGCATGAAATTCTGTATGTTTTGGCATAATTCTGGGTTACCAAGGGTTGGGGATCACTTTGACATCAAAAGCATGATTTTCAGGTTGTTTCGGTGTGGTTTCGTGACCACACGGGTGGCCACACAGGCGTGTGCCACACAGGGGCGATCCACAAGGCCATGTGCAACACACGGACGGTCTACACAGCCGTGTGCAATTGGGAATTTAGGGTTTTGGGGCAAATTTTTGTGCCACACGTGCGTGTGAGATCTCCACACTGTCGTGTCGCCTCTATTATTTATTTTTAGCATTTTGGACAATGAGTTACACGGGCTGCTCACACGGGCGTGTGTCCCCTCCACACGGGCATGTGTGGCCTTCACATGGGCGTGTAGACCCTCACAATGCCATGTGGCCCTATTTTGCAGAATTTTTGTTTTGAGTCATAAACTGTCTATTTTATGTTTCTGCGTAATCCGACCCTCGGTCAAGCCTCGGTAAGTGTGTTTAGAACTCAATTTAGTTTGATTTTTGTATATATATGCGTTTATAGGCTTTAATTTTTATTGCTCGTTTATGTGATGAATAAGTATGAGTTTATTATTGTTGTTGTAACTGAATATTAGAATACAAGTGTAATCAAATCTGAATATGTTCAACTGGAGCCGTTAATGTCTGTTTTTGTATAATGTCTGTGTAATGTGTGTATTGTTGCATAGCATAAAATTTTGGGATTTGGTTATGAAGAGAAGGAAGACAGACTTAGCAGTTTTAACTGTGATACTTTTGTATAGTGGTTTACCACACTATCCTATACGTATATCAGCTCAGCTGTATACAATTACTCAAGTGGCATAGTTCCATGTTGTGGTGTGTTGGGTGGATGAACCTATTATGGTTCTATGTGGTGTGCATAGTGAACGGGCCTACCATAGCCCTTATGTGGTGTGCTGGATGGACGAAGTGGTGTTTGGTTTAAGGGGTAGGATTTTGACTTGTGCATCTGTTCGCATCTGAATATACATCTGTTTGTCAGAACATTTTTTTTTTGTTTGTGTGAACTTCTGGTTATTAACAATATAGTTAATGTCATGTAATATGATCTGATTATTGCATGTGATTGGAAAATCATTTCTGTGGTTTGATATTGTATTTGACATACCGATTGAGACTATCGTAAGTGATATTTTTATGCAAATGTTTGTCTGAAGTATTTATTGTGTCACTCCGTCTTTTGCCGTCTGTTCATGTTTCAGACTCACACTGAGCTCACGTAGCTCATCTCTGTAGTGTCTTTCCTTTCAGGTACTTTCCGTGTTCTGTAGCTGGACTCAATATGCGGAGGTCTCGGACGGTCTCGGTTGAAAATAATTTATTAGTTATCTTTCTATATTTCATTTTGATTTTCCATATTGATATGTAAAGTTTTATAAAAACTGTGGTTCAAGTTATGTTTGGAATTTTTCCCTCTTTAATTTTATTTTGTTCGTAAATTAAACTTAAGTGTAATTTTTCTGAATGAATTCTAAACAATTAAATGTTTTCAGTTCGTTGTGACAACTTGTTTTGTAAAATTTTCCATCGATCACTTCGGTGATCTATGTGACCTCTGGAATTCGGCCTAAACTCCTAGGCCGGGTTCTGGGGCATTACAAATGCGCATTGAGTGTCCCATATAGGTCAATTGATTAAATGGGGCTCATTTGGCCAACTTGAACTGGCTCAATTCATGAAAATGTGAAGAAACTCATCTACTTGAAGCTTTGGTGGCTTAATGAAACACATAACAAAAACTAGGATTGTCATGGTAAATATGGAAACTAATATTATAAGATTTGATTTTTTTTTTTTTTAAATCTTAGAGGATTGTGTAAATCCCTTAAGAAACTCAATTGTAGATTGACTTTAATATTGACCATCACAATTGGATATGGGGGAGCTCAATGATAATAAAGGTTTTCCCCCTTATTTGTAATTATTCCATTAAGTAATCAAATATTTTTTAGAGCATTTGCTCAAACACTTGGTGTGATATTGTTTTCTTGTGGCTTTTCTGTTTTTTCCTTATTTCTTTGTATTTGAGTTGCTTCCACTTTGTTTTCAGTGCCTTGAAAAATTTCCATTGATAATCCTCATTTTCGAGAGTTAAGCTAATTTAAGCGAATTTAAAATAAATAAATAAATCACTTAAAGTGGCACAAATTGTGAGACTAAAGTTCTAGCCCATCACTTAATTTGGATTTAATGACTTTAATTCATGACGTTATAATTCCAAATTTGTCAATGATTCCAATAATCTCTTTTTATACCGAAAATAATCAAAACACAGTAAGTTTGATTTCTGATAATTTCCTCTGAAAATTTCTCTCCCAAAAGCTATTTTCCAATGATAGAAAGAAGGCAAGCCTAGTCCGTTGATCACACAGTTGCGCTACTATGGTGTTTATCCAATTGTTGTATTCTAGGAGACAATCGTCCGACTTTACTTGTTATTCCTGTTTCGATCTTGTGATTTATTTGTTTTAAATTAATATACTTAAATATTTTTTATTACTGTGTATTTGCTAACGATTGTGCAACACTACTCATATAGCCCCTCCCTAACCCTTAAATAGGAAGACAATGCGCTTCACCGCACTTGAACTCATGTCCTCCTATACTAATAATAATATTAATGTCAATCGAGTTAAGACTTAATTAACTATTATTTAAAAATATTATTTTATATTGATAAATGTAGGTTTTTTTTTTTTTTGAATGGGGCCTTTGTTGGTAGTCAGCATTAAATCATGAATTGCAAACTTTTAAATTAAAAAAAGAAAAAGTGATGAAAATGATATGAGTTTTCATCTGTTTTACCATAGACTTTCTCAAGGGTTAGGTCTCTTCATGACATAATATTTTGCTTCCCCAATGTGTGTGGCAAAGAATCTAGTGGTAAAACTTTGAATTAGGCTAAACCTATATTTTATTTTAATTATTTTTAAAATACGGTATCTAACAAATTTGATATTCGAATCCAAATATTTCGATAATTCATACATTTTAGTATTTTTTTATTTTATATGTATTTTGTATTTTTAATTAGAAAACCTAGTATTTTCTTTATTCCCAAATTATGATTTTTTTTTTTGTAAATAAAGAAATTATTAACTCGTGTTTATGTCTTCACAAATAATTAAAGAATTAAGTTAGGTGTAAGTTAATTGAATTTGAGGATTGAATTTGAATCATTAAAAGATACATAAGACATATATGAATTATATGAGCATTAGAACTTGTGCTCGAGACTTTCTTTGATACTTAAATCAGTAAATATTTTGAGTATATAAAATAAACAAGAAGATGTCAACGGAGTAATGATAATGTGAGAAGATGATGAAAACGAGAGAGATATCTAGCTTTTATACCTAACTAAGAGGTTGCTTTGGACCTATCTTTTTGCTCGTGTGAGTTGTGAGGGAATCGTCTAATCCTTTGTGTTTTTGTTGGTTGGCTTAGTAAGACTATGCATGGGTCAATTTGTCGGCCTTGCTGTAAGTACCCAGTGATACGACCCTGCCTCATACGCTGGAGGTTGAAAAGCAGGCTAAAAGCCATGTATCTTAGGCCAGTTTGCTGCTAGCATCCTTTACTTAAACCCATTATTTTGTAAATTGTAATAATTTTTATGCACGAGTTGGGTTCAGGTTAGACTTAATTAAAATTTTAGGTTCGAAAAATGAATTTAAATTTTTACTTAAATTTGACTCGGATAAAAAATATTAAAATTAGGGTCTGACTTGGTCCACCCGTTTTAAATTTTATTATATTGTTTTATATATATAATATAAAAAATATTAAAAACATTAAAATAAATGTTTTCTATAAATTGAAAATAATTTTTTTATGTACACTTAAATAACACTAAAATAGGCGCAAGTTCATAAGCAAATGTTTTTAAAATAATAACAAAATTAACAATAAAACAAGAGGTATTCAAACAATAACAATAAAATAGTAGTACCATAATACTGAAATGATAGCAAAATAGTAAGAAAATAACAAGAAAATAGTAGAAAGAAATAGAAAAAAAAACAGCTGTTTTTTTTTTTACAAATTCGAGTCGAACTCGAGCCAAAAAAGTCTTACTCGAGGAATGGATCTCATTTTTTTGTCCAGACCTATTTCTTGAGATTATATTTTTACTCAAACTCTCTTACTTTTTAGACAGGCCGTCGAACAGTTCTACCCATAAACAGGTCTAGGCTCAAGGGCATAGCCAAGGGATAAGTAGGGGCAATTTGGTTTTTAGCCTCCCCTCCAAATTAAGAGTTTCAATTTAAACATTTTTAATACAAGATTTTTAATTTTAGCCTTCCAAATTTTCTAGTTTTATTTCGGTTCTCTTTAAACAAAATTTTTAGACTCGTCTTTGATTTTAATTCTAATTATATTAGCTAATATAACAACATGAAATTTGGAACTAATTAATGAAGATTAAGAAATAAAGAGTTGTGCTTCAATAATTTAAAAGAAAAACAATTAAATATGCTTGATGACCAGAAAATAATTAACAGAAAGAGACAAAAAGATCAATATCCATAACACATGAATGGAAGACCTGATTTCACCCTTTGAACAAACATGGAAGTCGATCATTAATTTCAATAAAAAAATATAAAGCAAAAAAGGGCAAAAAGAAAAGAAGACAAATTATAAAAATAAAATAAGATTAAAGTGGATAATTGTAAGGATGATGGCAATATTTGCCTACCCAAATCGTGTGGGAGGCATGTAAAAAGGGAATTTTATAATAATGAAGGATGAATTGATTCAATGACCCGAGGTTGACTCATTGACCCATATCACCAAAACCCAAATTTTAATTAATAAATTTAGGTGCATGTGTTTGGTTTGTTTTTAGTAATTAAATTTAATTGTAATTGTCTATCGAGTTTTAATTTGATTGATATAAGTATTAATGTTAATGTAAGAGGGCATGAGTTTGAGTGTGCTAGAGCACATTATCCTTCTATTTATGAATTGAGAAGAATTTAGGTACTTTAAAGTATTATGTTAAAAAAAAAAAAAAAGAAGCATATAATAAGATTAAACACCTTATTGGGTGCTAGAAAAAGCAAACGTCTACTTTATAAGGTACTAATAGATGTAAATACTACCACTTGAGCTAGCTTTTTACGGAAAACTCAAATACTTAAACAAACAATGGATTTACAAATTAAAAGTTACATTAACATAATATTTATATATTGATTAAATCAAAAGCAAAATATTTGTACATTCGTGTGGGATTAAAAAAATACGTTGAATGAGGCACTTATTAGTTAGATTAGGATGAAAAAAAACCCATTTAAATTAGTTTATCTCTAGGAAATTTTTAAAAGCTTTCTCAATTGACATAATTTGTCCAAGGGAAAGGGAACATTCTTTTGATTTTTAGTGGGTAATGCCCAAATTCATATGTGATCAACTTGGGTTTTTAATGACTTCATCTTCCAAATTACTAATTTAGTTCCTTGTGAGATATTTAATTAGAAATTATTATTATCGACTCAAAACTCGAATAGATTTGAGTTAGATTGTAATGAGCTCACATGATAAAGTGCATAAGACCTTATAAACACATGTTGTGTCTAGAGTAGGATACGTGTCTATATGCATGAAGCCTACCTAGTATGTCATGTCAATGAACAATACTCATAATATATAAATATACATATACCACTACTTGAGAAATAGAAAAAAACACTCAATAAAATTTAATTATGAAAAGGGAGGGGTTGGGTTTTATTTTTAGTTTTTCAACTAAATTAAAGAGAAATGAGAAAGGGAATTGATGTATATTATATGTATTAAATGAATATTTTGGAATAGTTAGAGTATGTGCTTTTATGTTATGAAGATTATTTGAAATTATAGAGGAAAAACTTTAGAAAGAGACATTCAAACTAATTTTATAAAAAAAAAATAATTTTATAATTAAAATGAAACTCGATTGATAAGTAATATCAACTTTTAAATATTTACGTATGTATACAATTTTTTTTATAGTGCATTCAACAAACACCTAAAGTCATCAAAATAAAATACTAGAACCATGTTGTAGGCTTCAAAATTTAGGTTGTCCTCAATTGCAAGTTTTAAAAATATCAATAAAATAAAAATTAATTTGAACCGTTGAAGAGAAAATGCAAAAAGAAGGGGGAAAAAATTTGTTCAACATCGAAGTTAGGTCCTTAATCCAAAGTATTGAGACAAAGCACCATTGGCCATTATTAACTTTTAGGCTAAAACCTTTAGGGACATTAATGACAGGTACGGTCAAAATATGCAAAAAAAGGGAGTTAATTTGACTCATTTTTTCCTCTTAGTTTTGATTATATATATTCAATCCAAAATTGGCCTAAGCAAATTACTCGTGTACTTTTTACCTGCCATTATTGACAGCTAATTTTTGGATGGAATTGGTGGATCAAATCAGTTAGATCGAATATTCATTAAGATATCGATCCTCGATCAAGCCGATTGAACCGACAACCGAATTGGTTAAATCATTTTTTTCTATTTTTAATATTTTTTAATAGTTTATTCAATTGAACTGGACAAGTCGATTGAATGAAAAATTAGTGATCTAACTGCTTCAACCACCGGCTTACATTTGGTATCTGAACTTTACTTTTTTCCTAATTTGGTACCTAAGCTTTTTTTCTTCAATTTTGTACCTAAACTTAAAATTTTTTTCTAATTTGGTACCTAAGTTTGTAAAACATATACAAGTTACTTCAATATACTAACAATGTTTTTTTTTTTGAGGTAGTAAAAATAATTAATGTATAATCGACATGTGGTAGATAACATGAAATTTCAATAAAAATGTATTTGTTTAAATTTAATTATAAAATATACGAAAAGTGATATAATTTTAAATTTATTATGAATAGTGAAATGAACTTTCGAACGGACTAGAGCAAGGAGTAGGGGTGAAATCAGAATTATTTTTGGTAAATTAGAATTGAGTTATGTATTTTTATGAGAGCCAAAATATAATTTTATCATTACATTAACTTATATTTTTATAATTTTAAATAATTAAAATTAAAATTTAATCATTTATTTTACTTATAGTTTTATAAAATCTAAAAAAAACAAAAAGTATTATTTCCTAATTTAGAGGGGCTTGACTCCTGTCAACTCCCCTTTATGTTGCCCCTGTGAAAGAGAGAGAAAATAATTTTAAGGTTGTGATTTGAGATAAATTTATGGATTTTACGTTAGAAAATTAATATAAGATTTTGCTTATTTTTATTGAAAATGACTTTTGAAAAATGATTTCTGGAAAATGATTTACTTTTATGAAAAGGTTAATATTTTCTGATGTTTAGATGAATCTGTATAAAATATTTGTTGTTGTTTGACAGATTTCCTGAAAATATTTCATAAAAGTTGTTCTCAATGAAACAAACATACATTTGAGATTTATGATATGTAGTGAATTGATTATAAAGTTGTGTTAAGGTAAAATTATAGTAAATAATAAACATTTATGATGTTAAAGATTAAATTGTAAACTTTATGAAATTTATAATTGAAACAAAAGAAGTGATGTGCATGAAAATGTCGACATTTTATAGAAATAAAGAGATAATTTTACGTTGATTGAAAAATCTTTTACATCGACCATCTTATTTTACATGAAACAAACATAAGTGAATGGTAGATGTAACTCTTAACCCATTCTCTTTTAATTATTTAAAATCAAAATTGCAGTTCAAATTGCAGATATTTTGCCCTACAGACCGTGGATAATCACCAACTCAAATAAACCTTACCTAACTAATTATTTACTTGTGTTTTCCTTTCGGTCTATTATTTTATAACCATATTAGTCAAATATAATATATTCTTTTTCTTGTATTCCTTTTAGTGGAAACCAATGTATTTACTCTAAGTAGGTAGTAATGAATAATTTTTTAACCGTTGAAACTCTTCGAAGAGGTAAACAATTGATCAGATTTTTAATTATATGATTAAGGTACATAGATATAATCGTGTCATCTGTTAATTGAGTTCTAACTCAATTTTACAATTATTAAAAATACTCGCTATTTATTAAATAACAAATATGTTTTAAGTTTTTTTTTATAGTTTTATTTATATATATAATGAGAATTGAATTGAAGATATGAGTTTGAATGTTTTAACTTCACCGCTTCAACTTAAAAATTTATTTGATTTTTATATATTTTTCTATAAATTTTCTTCTGCCACATGATGGATTCATGGATATGCTATAATATAGTATTCTTTAAAATTATACTATTTGAGATATTTACATATCTGCTTACATATTTTAATAAATTTATTTTTCATTAAGACTTAAATAATGGTAATTAATTTTAAATAAAATTAAATTAATGAACCTAAGGTTAATATATAATTGAATTAATATTTAATTTTGATCAAAATTAATTATAATTTAATTAGAATACAATTTTGTACTACATAAATATAACTTTAAATTTATTATTATTATTATTATTATTAGTTAAAATCGGAGAAAATGAATAAAGTAAGTATAAAATACATGACAAATAATAAATATATATAATTAGCTTTTTATTTAAAATTTACTTAGGTCCTATTTGATAAAATGTTGAAAAGAGGTAATCTAACTGAAAATTAATATTTTTAGTAATTTATATTTTTAGACATGTTTGATAATTCACAATGAAAATTACTAGATAATTTTTTTTCTACAAAAAGTGGGGAAAGTAATAAGTAGATAGGGATCTACTTATCACTTAATGAGGAATACATTTAAGGTGACCATGGGTCGGGTCAAGCTGTAACAAAATTTCAGACTTGTTTGATAGGCTCGGGCTCAACCCGCAAAACGAGTCTAAAATTTTTCTCAAACCTGGCTCAAATAAAAAAACTAAAACCCAAGCCCAATCTAGCCCGACTTGCCCATATTAAAAAAAATTTTTATTATTTTTTATATAAAAACAATTTCAAAAAATATAAAACATCAAATACATAAAAACATTAAAATAAATGTTTCCTATCAAATTTAAAAAAAGTTTTATACTTAAATAATATTAAGATATGTGTAACTTAACCAGCAAATGCCTCTAAAATAGTAACAAAATTAACAATAGAACAAAAGTTGTACAATATCAAAACAATAACAACAAAACAGTAGCAATATAATAATGAAATAGAAGCAAAACTGTGGAAAAACAACAACAAAACAATAGCAGTTATTTTTTGGCAAATTCGGGTTGGGCCAGGCTCAGGCCAAAAAAAGCTTACCCAAGACCCTACTTGTTTTCTAAATGGGCCCTATTTTTTGCCCAAGCCCATTTTTCGGGCATATTTTTTTGCCCAAACCCTCTTATTTTTCGGGCGGATGACCCGACTCATAATCAGGTCTAAATAAATTCAATGTAATTTTTTAAAATGTCAAAAAGTTTTATGTGAATTTCTCCAAATCTGATGAGGTAAATGGGTATTTTCCAAACTACAAGTGTGTTTTACCTAAATAAAATTAAATACTGTTTTGCAAACACTTAATTTAATTTAATAGTTAATCCATAGTTGTTAAGCATTGTGAGCAAGAGAATCTTTATTTCCATAAATTAATCCTAGGAAAATTAGGTTTCTAATCTTTTGAATTTTGATTAAGAGGTATGATTTAATTAAAGGTTAATTACTTAATTCTAACTAACTAGTAATTAATATATTAATAATACTAGAGGACATGAAAATCACACTTGTTTACCTTTGAACAAACATTTTTCAAATTAGCCAACAATTATAGAGTATTGGATTTGAAATTTGAAATTCAATGATAGAATATTTGACAAATATTTAAGTTTCAAAACATATATTCTTTCAAATTAAAAGATTACAATACCAAATTGCTTTGCATTGTCAATAAATGGTGGAAACTTCTTTTTTGTCTTATAAGAAAAAAAAAAAAAAGCAACTTCACAAATAAGGTTTAGTTCTACCCTTAGTCCTTATACTTTTCAAAACTTTAGAATTTAGTCTTTCTATTTTTAATTCTAGAAATTTAATCTCTCTGATTATCTAATTTAAAAATTAATTCGATAACATCGTTAACTTACTGGCTTCTGTTAAATTTGAATATATGTTATTAATTGAGTTTTAATTTTTTATAACAAACAAATAGAGGGATTAAATATTTGAAAATCGAAGTAGAATGACTAAATTTCGAAAGTCCCAATAATACAAAGACCGGAGACAGAATTAAACCTTCCAATAATTGTGATGAAGAAAAGGTTAATGATATTGGTGGAAACATCAAAATTACCCAATTTTATGTTTCACAGGTCAATTTTCACCATATTATTATATGGAATTTAAGAGGACTATTCATATGGCTGCTAAAACTTTGATTGGAAAATACGTTTTATATTTACCTTCATTTTTTTAGATTTCATATTTTGAGTATAAAATGATGAATCGGTGATATCCACGTACGGTTTCAAAATTCGATTTAAAAAGAAATTAGGGTTAGGTTAGTATTATATATACTTTTCATATTTATAATATTTATATCTAACTCGATTGAGTCTTAATTTGATTGACATTTACATTATTGTCTATGTAGGAGGATGTGAATTCGAATGTGCTAAAGGGCATTTCTTCTCCTATTGAAGGGTCTGAGAGAAGCTATGGGTTGGATGTTTAATATACATATTGTTTAAGAAAGAAAATGAAAATAATAGTATTTCATTTTATTTTGGTTTGATTTTTTTCACTAAATTCGATTCAATTTTGATTAGGATAATAATAAAATGTATTTGATACATTGAAAAAATTAAAATACTATATAAAAAATAAAATTTGAAGAATTGAATCGAATCAAATCGATGAATTTTGGTTTTTTATTGTATTCAGTTAAAATCTTTTGAATGCTAATTAATTGTATTTTTTTTCTAGAACCAAATTATAATAATTAAAATTGCTTATGGATTTGGTTAGATCAAGTTTGGATTAGTCAGCTCATGTATGATATCAATATCGTACATGTTTACTCAAACCCAACTCGGCTTAGTTTAAAATTTTGTTAATGTCCATCTATATTTGTAAATGGTTGACCAGAACACATTTAGATGCTCATGTTTTAAATTTTTAAATATGTTATTTTATTTACTATTTAGTAATTATATTATTATTTATTTTTTGTTAAATTTTTAAATATAAACAACTTAATATAAACTAGATTAGGGGTTACAACACACTCAAGATGGTGTGACATAATTATGTAATAATTTTTTTAAAAAATTGATTTAAATATTAAATATGACTTTGGTTAATATGGTAATGAATATTATGGTGATTTGAGTTTAAATCCCATCATGTGTATGTAATTTTTTTGAATTTTATATAAAAACAAAAAATCATAATTATTCATTGCTTATTAAAAGGAAAGCATTTTTAGTAATTTTACAACCGAGTTAGAACCCGGTTAATGGGTAACACTAACTCAATCAAACACATTATAATAATATAGGTTTTTAATACATACATTCTAATATAATATATTTAATTTTTATAAATTATAAATAACATAACATAAAATAAAAATTACATATTATAAATTTAAAAATGAATCAAAATAAGCTACACCTGAATTTAAATATCAAAAGTCAAACTCAATCTATATTTTAAAATGATGAATCTCAAAATTATATTATGAACTTTGATTTAATGTGCAATTTGATACATGAATTTTAATTTAGTATAATTATACATATGAAACTTTGATTATGGTTCAAATATATATACACAAAATTGAACCCTATGTGATAACTTGATGGTCAAGGGTTTTTACCGCCCTAGGTGTAGCCTGAATTCGAGTCGCGCTTATTATTTGGGTTTTATCCTGTTAATTCACCAAAAATATTATATAATTTTAATTTTAATTTAATCATTCCCATTTAAAAGAAAAAAATTCATTAATTTATTTTAAATTATCCTAATTTGATGACGTTAAACTTAGGAGGCCGAAAGTTAACCTCCCTTGAACATGTCTTGTTTGGTGAAAAGGACAACTCATTATGTTGTCTCACAATACTAAACAACTTTTGGTTTTTAAGTTTTTAATTTGAAAGGATAATTAAATAAATAAAATAAAATTAAAATCTTCGTAATCCCATTATCATGTTGGCTGTACTTCACCATTAACGATCCATATAACAAGCCAAAGCAAATATCTTTAAATCCAAAAATATATAAAAATATATTATCGTATAAATTTTAAGATGTTGAGAATCATTCTAATCCTAGTATTATTTCTATTTTTGTCCAAAATGGAACTTGCATAATTTTAATGTTGTCTTTTCGATTTCATTACAAACACTTCAAATGACATCTCACTAAACTACTAAAAGATTGAAAAAGAAAATCTTTTTCATTGGAAAACAACTTTAATCTCATTCTACTATTTGAAATATTATAATATTTCAAACTTTTTTATATTATATTGGTAACCCAATAAAATAGACTTACATTCAGAAAAATTAATGGCTCAAGAACATGAACAACTAGCTAGCACACAACACGAATAGTTTTACAAGTAGCTATTAATCCCCGATATTAGTATTCCAACGCAAATCATAAGATAGTATCAACAGAAGGCCCATCGAATTAAGGAGTTTGCTCGGACACTAGGATGAAGTCAAAAAATTTTTTTGGAGGGATCGAGATTAAGTTATATATTTTTACAAGAGTTAAAATGTAAATTTATTATTATATTAGCTTATTTTTTTATTTATAGTTTTAAAAAGATTTGATCAAATTCTAATCATTTTTAAAGGGACTAAACTATAATTTTACCATATATTAACTTATATCCAAGACAAAAAAGCATCCTCCAGCTCAGCCTTCTAAAAACAAGATATTAACCATACTATATATATATATATATATATATATATATAATAGATTTACAAATTAAGTATAATGTATGCACAAGTATAAGAATAAAATGGTAAACTACACCCAAAATCACTAAACTATTAGTAAGCTTGTATTTTGGTCATTTAACTTCAAAAAGTTACAAAAATGGTCATTGAACTATTCAAAAGTTTTCATTTAAGTTATTGGACTGTTAAAATCGTTGTTGTATGGCCTTCTTCGTTCACACCGCATACACCAATCAAAAACTTTTCTTCCCCTCATCTTCTACAATTCAGTTTTTTTCATGAAACAACTATGAATGTCACAAATTTGCAAACCAAAACCCAAATAGTTTTCTTCTTCGATATTCAACACCGACCGTCAGATTGAATTGGATTTAAGATGTGATCTTCTACTCATCGATGAGTACTCTCCGACACCGACTGGTACGATGAATCAATACCGATCGTTAAATTGTCTCTTGGAGCTTGTTAGCAAAACTTTTTTTTCTAAAAAAAAAAAAAACTTAACAATCCAATGGCTTAAATGAAAACTTTTGGATAGCTCAATGACTAATTTATAACTTTTTGAAGTTGAGTGTTCAAAACGTAAATTTACTAATAATTTAGTGACCTTAAATATAGTTTATCCAAAATAAAATGATAATTCAAATAAAATAATTTTTTTTTTCCAAATATATACCTATAAATAAAAACTCTCCTCGAAAGAGGAAGCTACGACAGTTGTCCCATCTTTTATCTTAATGATATGATAAAAGTTAAAAGACTAAATTATGTCAAATTAAAATAAGGGATTAAATCTAAAATTTAAATTATATATTTGATAACAGTAATAAAATGAATGAAATTTATTAAATCATTTAAAATTGATAATGATTTAAAAAATAATTTAATAAAATTGGAATTGTATTTATATTTTAAAAACAAAAAATTATATTTTATTTAATAATTATTTTGTAATGAAAAGAATTCCCAAGCGAAGTTGGGAATCATATTAATTGGCGTAAGATGGAAAGCTATTATTATTTGATGAAAAGTAAAATTGAGTTGTAGATAACGTCCTATAATATCGGATTCCTGGGAATCATATACATTCCAATTGAAAAACAATTTCTTTTTTAGTTAGAACAATCTCAATGGTGATCTTATCAAAATCAAAAGCTTTAAAGCTTAGAAAATACTTTAATAATTGGTTCCACTCTTAGTGATTTTCTGACTCAACCAAAAAGTATTCCATAAAAAAGCTTTTTAATGAAATGATTCAAGAAAAATATTTAAAAAATAATTTCTATTAATGAGCATATAATTTTTTATAATTAATATTGCGAATGAAAAAGTTTGTTGTCTGTAACGGTGAGGGGTTTATTGACAATGCGCACCGGCGGCGAGGAAAGTGATTGGGAAGACGTGCAAATGTAACTAGTGGAAGTGAAAAGAGGAACTCTCGTCTTTCTTGATGATTACTTTAGCTTTATGAGGTGGAGATGGTCCTTGGAAAGTGATGGTTTAGGATGAACGTTCAGTTTTGTGTGGTGCCTAGGTATATCCTTCCTTCGTAGAGAGGTTATTGGACGAGTGATCTCAAAGGAAATAGGTTAAAGAATCATCTTCGTCGGTGAGGAGAGTCTCAGACGGATGATGATGATGATGATGATGTTGGCATTAAGGAATGATACTCTTGATGATGAGGACCTTCTCTCAGTGCATAGGGTCTCGAGCAAATGGTGGAGTAAATGAGCAATCTTATTTTGGTGAAGAGGGCCTTAGACAAACAACAATGTTAAGGACAACACAATGGAATGACTAACATCCCTGGAAAGAATCTTAGACAAGTGTTGGAGGCAAGGATAAAGGAAAAGATCTCCTTTTGTGGCTATCTTGTGACAATCATCCCTTGAACACCAATATTGAGCAGACAAACATGAGAAGGCATTAGAGGTTGTCCTTTAAGGCACACATCGATGGTTAAGTCAACTATTAAACAAAGATAAGTAAAATGAGTGAAAAATAGACAAGGTATGGAGAGCAGTAGTATGCTTATGCTGCAAATATGGTGAAATAGTAAACCCTCGAACAATGTTTTAACCTCTTAAATAGTGGCTTTTGTTGGTGGGAGGCTTAGAATCAATGGCACACACACACACATAAAGAGAATACACGTGTGTGCATGTGTTTTAGAGAGAAAGACTCTCAAGAATAGAATGAGACAAGATGTGTTGTATGATGAGATTGCGATGTTGAAGGATGTTGTCACACCCCAAGTTTAGTGGATCCAAGGCTTAGACGTGTACTGGTGAAATAATTTGTTTGGCAAAGTATAATCTACCCAATTGTTTCTTTTGGCGAATAAGAGTGGGCGTATAATAACCGTCGTGTAAGTAAGTAAAGATTATGTTTCAAGTTATTCCGCTATTTAAAGGAAAAGGAATGTGTTAGCAAAAAGGGGTATTTAAGGTATGAGTTATCGCCAAATATTTATAGTATGCCTAGTTTGTTTGAGTATTGTGCTTGTTAAGTTTGTACAAAGCTCTAGTTGGGAGCCAATTGGATTGGCCGGTCAAATAATATTCGTTCAGGATCATCATATATGTTTTCTCGGAATCTGTAGGCCATTAAGAAGGACAAATTATGAATTCAAGTGACACTTGTTAAGTTCCTCTAAGGGGAAACTAGTTATATATATAAGAAGGGTTCGTTGGAAAGTTTTCTTCTTCCTTCAAGATTTCTCTCTGGTTTTTTTTAATGTCATCTTTCTTCATTAAACTGGAAGCTAAGAATTTTGGAAATAAATAGAGGATGTTTCATCTCTTGATAAGTCTAATAACTTTGCATGTTAAGCGTAAGGATACTATGAAGTATATAGGCAGTAAGTTATGATTAAGAGGTTATGTATGAGGGTTATTTGTAGATGAGATGTTTGCAATCTGTCTGTAAATGGGTTTTAATGGTAGATCCATGTTTTTTTAAGCAGTTGATGTTGTTGAGTCGTGAAAGACGTTTAGAATTAAGGATTATGACCTATAGTAAGGTGAGTCCCTAGACTCGACTATTACAAGTTATTCTAAATTCTTTATTATAGTTGATACTTCAATAGTAATGCTTGTTACTTGATTAACTGCTGAATGTATAGATGAGATCTTCGTATAATATCTATAGGTATGTAATGTGTTGTGTGTATGGATGCATATGATTCTATGAAATAATTGTATGTAAATGAATGATTGTGTTGATGTGTAGACAATATGTAAGGAATTACGATTTGATTAGGAAAATGAGCATAGTTTTCATGATTGTGTACATATGATATGTGTTGTGAGGCAAGATAGAAAGTGTTGGAGAAGTAGGGGTGTAACGGGAGTGATGAGAAATTTGTGATGTGAGTTTTGACATCGCGGTGGTATTTGATGAAGTCATCGGGACAATAAACACAAATTTCGGTACGAATGGTCTGAAGAAAGACCATGGTCATGGCACATTCTGAATATGGAAAATGAACTGCACTTATCGACTAGGGTTTCCACGTGTCCCAGGGCGATGCTGGGCAAACCTCATGTAATTGCGAGTTTAGGCAAATTCATATCGCAAACACGGCAGTTCACTTGGAGTGCCTAGGTGGCATCCAAACAGAGCCTTTGTGGCATTTTTAGTAATGCTTTTACGGCACATTCTGTTTGGCCTGTATGGTGTACTTTGTTTGGCCTTTTTTGTGGTGTACCCTATATGTCGCATTTGTGACGTATTTTGTTAGGCCCTTGTGGCGTATTCTGCTAAGTCTATGTGGTGAATTTTGTATCGCCCTTGTGGCAGGTTCCGGATAAATTATGAGAAGTTCTCTGATAGATAAGTCTCGAATAAGGATATGATATGTCTGAAGCTATTTTAGTTTGAATAGTTTTGTGAAGTAGTTGAATGAATCTATGTGTTCAGGGAGGTTATCCACCGTGGTCATCTGTTAGATTAGAATATAGATGTACTCTTAGTTATAAGAGATATACAAGTGCCCATCAGTTTGAACTCGTCCGTGTTATGTAGGATTGGGAAATCTAAGTTCCTGGTATTCGCCATATCTATTCAGTATAAAGCTTTGATTCTAGAATTATCTGGTATTTGCGCTATCTGTTAACTTGGGTATTGTTATTGGAACACCTCAAACCCGACTCACAAACCCCGACCGGATCTGGTATGCTTCTTGAGAAAAACTCGTTTTGTCGTCTTGGAAAACATGTGATTTTGAGGTAAGAGAATAGATTTGAAGTACGATCTAGTTGAAAACCGGGTTGTGATTTAAGTTTGTATATTATAAAATCGTTAACTCTATGTTTTTAGAAAATTTATATATCAAAAGAAGAACCAAATTTAGAACTTATTATTATGTTGAAAACCATAGGTATTTAGGTGTCAAAATAGTTTAATTCGGTTATCGAAAATATTTAATTATTTAGTTAAAGTTGAACGTAGCAGAATAAAAATTTAAAACGTATAAATAGAACAGTTTATGGCGGCCTTATTACAAAAACATAACCCAAAATAAATCCCGAAATAATAAAGGAAAAACATATTAAGTTTAATTAAAAGAAAACCCATATACTGAGTTAAGCAATGGCCACCACGTAGTTCTCGTTGACCTGGTCCATCACGCTAAGTATCACCTGAAAAAGATATCCCACGAGGGGTGAGTCAACAGACTCAATGTGCAACAATACACTAAAAACCCAATCAATCATAGCAATTAAGCCCATTGAAAATCACATTTAGCCATAAGCCCATAATATAGCAAATCAGACAATCATATGTACATATAAAATGAAATGCAATCCCGAGCCCAACCTAGATATCCATCCGCTACATACCACCCGTACCTGCCAATCACACCATGGGGATTACTAAATCGACCCTCCATCCGCTACACACCATCGAAGGCAGTTGCTGCAGTCAACTTGCACATCGCCCTTATAAGTTGTGGCATGGGCACCAGATAATTGTGACAGAGTCACCGGATTCATAATATGTGACCGAAGTCACCGGATTCATCATATGTGACCGAAGTCACCAGATTCATAATATGTGACCGAAGTCACCAGATAATGTGGTAAAAACCACCGGAATACTTCCCCTTTATCAATATCACCCATATGCCCATGCAATGAACATATTATTTCGATATCATGCCATATACCCCCAAAATCATAACGGAATCATACACATTTCATAATCATGCTTATAGCATTATTAACGAAGTATTAGGGGTTTAACGTACCTGAATATCATGTACCACTGAATGGTACCCGAAGCCATAATCATTCATATTACTTATTAACACATGTTTATCAATAATACTATTAATCTATCAGAAATTTAGTGTAGGGCTACACACCTTGTAAACACGAAGAACGACAGAAAACTCAAGATTTTCGGCTTTCGCTTATAACGTCGACAGCACCTACATAACACTATATGAGAAATTGATTATCACTAAAAAGATATGGCCTTTGGTCGAATATCATTATCTCCTTACCTTACTCGATTAAATCCCGAAAACCGTCACTTGCCTATGGAGTTTGTCGAAATCCTATATGAGATATGTTAGATTCAATTCTAACATAATAAACAAAAGTAAGTGGCCTTCGGCCTAAAAATCACACTTGCATTACCTTGAGTATTCAAATCCCGAAAGGTTTCCTTCCAACCGTCGGCTACAACTAAATCCCGAAATCCTCCTTCAAGGTTTCGGCCAAAGAGAATTAAAGGGATTAGATTCCTAAATTCGGCTAGATGATGATTGATATGTTTCGGCTTATGATGGATTATGAAAAGAAGAAGATGATGGAAAGAGAGTTACGGCTATGGTGTTTTGGTTTGAAGAGGTTGCGGCAATGGTGAACTTTGGAAGAAGGAGATTTCGGCCTAGACAAGGTAAATGAGAAGAGAAAAGAAGAAAAGAAAGGGATGAAAAATGGCCTTAGTGCTATGATGATTTTGGCACTAGAGAGGAAGAAAAGAAAAGAGAAAATGGTCTTCAAGGTTTTTGGTGTTTTCGGCAATAGGGGAAAAGAAACTTGAGAGAATAGGCAAATTAAACCAAAATGGTCAAAATGGAATGACCAATAGAAAAGAGAAAAGAAAATAAAAGATGCTTACCTAATGCTAAAAATGCATTCGGCTAGGAGAGGAAAGGTGGAGAGAAAAGAAAATTTGCTTTAGAGAAAACACAAAATAACCCAATTGTCAAAATGACCAACTAGCTACCAACCTACCAAAACCTTCAACAAAATTCGGTCACCCCCCTAGGCCCCCAAACCGTCCAAATACATGGACTCCAAAGTCAAAGTTTTCCACACAAAACTTTCCATAGCAATCACCTTACATTATGCCTTGTGTTCCCTCATCATTCCTTAATCAAAATGATTCCTTTCCCTAAGTTCAAGCTTACCTAAACTATTAATCATCTTGCCATAAAAATTTAAAGTCCAACTTACCAAATATAAAGCTTGGCCGACACTTGATGTAAAGAGGCAGAAAAAAAAAAGTCTCCAAAATGCACTCCATGTTATTCAAACCACTCCCCTCAAGCAACCATTCATGCGCCATTTCCACCATGCTACTAACTCCTCTTGTGCTAATTTTAGACACTTAAATTAACTTAAGTATCAGGGTCACTTGATCCACTTCACTAAATTCTCCATACTAAAAAAAAAATTATTCTAGATCCGAATAATTCCAAGCCTTCACAAGACTATATTAGGCACACAATAAAATCATACCCGAGCTAACACAAGCAACAAGATGATACTCAAATTTTAGGATGTTACAACTCTACCCTCCTAAAAGAAAATTTCGTCCTCGAAATTACCTGGCTAGAACAAGTGAGGGTATTGCTGTCGCATTGCCTCTTCCGGCTCCCACGAAGCCTCTTCCGATCCATAGTTACGCCATAACACTTTGACGAGAGGAACTGACTTCCTCCGTAACACCTTCACATCCAGTTCCAGAATCTGAATCGGCTCCTCATCGTAGGACAAATCTGGTCTTAGTTCCACCTCCTCAACTGACACTACATGAGATGGATCCGACCGGTAACGACGTAGCATCGAAACATGGAACACATCGTGCATTTGCTTCAATTCCGAAGGCAACTCTAACTGATATGCCACTAGTCCAACCCGCTTCAAAACCTGATAAGGTCCTATAAACCTGGGACTTAACTTTCTTTTGCGACCAAATCTCATTACCTTCTTCCAAGGCGACACTTTAAGAAATACTTGATCTCCCACAACAAACTCTATTTCCTTCCGCTTAAGATCTGTATACGACTTTTGCCTGTCAGATGCCTCCTTTAACCGAGCCCGAATTACCTTAACCTTTTCTTCGGATTCAGCCACTATCTCTGGACCCAAAACTTGACGTTCCCCTAATTCTGTCCAACACGTAGGAGTGCGACATTTCCGTCCATATAGCTCTTCGTACGGTGCCATCCGAATACTTGCTTGGTAGCTGTTATTGTATGCAAACTCTGCTAAAGGCAAAAATTCTTCCCAGCTTCCTCTGAAGTGTATCACACAACCCCTTAACATATCCTCTAACACTTGGATTACTCGCTCAGACTGGCCGTCAGACTGTGGATGAAATGCCGTACTGAAGTCTAATCTGGTGCCCAAAGCCTGATGTAATGCTTTCCAAAATCGAGACATAAACCTCGGATCCCTATCCGAAATAATCGACATCGGCACTCCATGTAACCTTACAATCTCTGCCACATACAACTTCGCCAATTTCTGCAAAGAGTAATCAACTCGCACAGGTATGAAATGTGCAGACTTCGTCAATCGATCCACTATCACCCATACCGAGTCTTTCTTAGTAGGCATAAGGGGAAGCCCACTAACAAAGTCCATGGTGATACGCTCCCACTTCCATTGCGGAATCTTTATCGGCTGAAGCAATCCTGACGGAACTTGGTGTTTAACCTTGACTTGCTGACACGTTAAACACTTCCCTACAAATTCTGTAACTTCCCGCTTAAGACCAGGCCACCAAAACTGATCCCGCAAATCTCTGTATAACTTACTTCCTCCAGGATGCATAGCATAAGGGCTACTATGCGATTCCTGAAGAATTCTCCGTCTAAGTTCTTCATCCTTCGGCATACAGACCTTACCCTTGAAACACAACACTCCGTCACTATTAACACCATAATCTTCCAACTTCCCACTCTGCACTTGCCGTAACTTAGCACTTAGATCATCGTCTACCAACTGTCTTTCTTTCACCTGACTCATCCATGTTGGCTTTACTTGCAACTCTGCTAACAAACTTCCGTCGTCATAAAGACTAAGATGTGCAAACATCGCCCTCAAATCCGACACTACTTTCTGACTTAAGGCATCTGCCACTACATTCGCCTTGCCCGGGTGATACTCTATAGAACAATCGTAGTCTTTCAACAACTCCACCCACCTTCGCTGTCTCAGACTCAGCTCCTTCTGAGTCAACAGATACTTCAGACTCTTGTGGTCCGTATATATCACCGACTTTTCTCCATACAGATAATGCCTCCAAACCTTAAGAGCAAAGACTACCGCTGCCAACTCTAAATCATGCGTCGGATAATTAACCTCATGTGGCCTTAATTGCCGAGACGCATAAGCGACTACCTTCCCGTCTTGCATCAGAACACATCCTAATCCTGTGTGAGAAGCATCACAATATACCACAAAATCCTTCCCTACCTCAGGCTGAATCAAAACTGGAGCTTCAGTCAAAACCCTCTTAAGCTTCTCAAAGCTCTCTTGCTGCTTATCTGCCCATATGAAAGGTACCTCCTTTCTTAACAACTTCGTCAAAGGTGCAGCTATTGATGAAAACCCCTCTACAAACCTTCTGTAATAGCCTGCTAATCCCAAGAAACTGCGAACCTCAGCTACAGACTTAGGTGGTTTCCAATCCAACACTGCCTCAATCTTCCGAGGATCCACCCTTATCCCTTCCGCAGACACCACATGCCCTAAAAACACAACTTCCTTCAGCCAAAATTCACACTTGCTGAATTTGGCATAAAGCTTCTTCTCCCTTAACACTTGCAACACTTCCGAAGATGCTCATCATATTCCTCCTCAGACTTGGAATACACTAGGATGTCGTCTATAAACACAACGACAAACTGATCCAAGTAGGGTTGGAAAACCCGATTCATCATATCCATGAACGCAGCTGGGGCGTTCGTCAATCCGAACGGCATTACTAAGAACTCATAATGCCCATATCTTGTCCGGAAAGCTGTCTTATGGATATCCACTTCTTTCACCTGAAGCTGATGATATCCCGACCGTAGATCTATCTTTGAGAATACCACAGCTCCCTTAAGCTGATCGAACAAGTCATCTATCCTTGGCAAAGGGTACTTGTTCTTGATGGTCAGCTTATTCAACTACCGATAGTCTATACACATACGCATAGTCTCGTCCTTCTTCTTCACGAACAAGACCGGTGCTCACCATGGAGACACACTGGGTCGGATAAACCCACGATCAAGTAACTCTTGGATCTGAGCCTTGAGCTCACCCAACTCTTTTGGTGCCATTCTATACGGAGTGATAGATACTGGCGCCGTTCCAGGCAACAAGTCAATCCCAAATTCCACCTCACGATCCGGAGGCAATGCAGGAAGTTCTTCCGAAAAGACATCCACGAATTCTTTTACAGTTCTGACTCCCTCAACAGCTGCCTCCTTAGCCTCCAAAGCACTGACCAACATCAGAAAAGCCAAACAACCCTTCCTTACCATCTTTTCTGCCTTAAGGGCAGATACCACATTTGACAAGTAATTTCGTCTCTCGCCCATCACCACAACTTCCTTATCGTCAAAGGTTCTTAATGACAGACGCTTAGCAGCACAATCTACATTAGCACGATACTTCACTAACCAGTCTATGCCTAAGATTAGATCAAATTCCCCGAATGGCAACTCCATTAAGTCAGCCGGAAACTGCGTCCCTTACACTTCTAAAGGCACTTCCTTAAAGAGCTTATCTACTACTACAGTCTGCCCTAAAGGACTAAGTACAGTCATCTTCCTAGGTACAGTCTCAGAGTTCACATGCAGAGTTCCAGATACTTCACTAGCGATGTATGAATGAGTTGACCCTATATCTATCAAAGCAATAAAGGGTATTCCAGAGATCAGAAACGTACCCGTGATAACATCAGATCATCACTATCTTCCCTCCGACGAACCGCATATACCAGACCTGGCTGTCTAGCCTCAAAGTTACCACCATTACCTCTACCATTTGGACCACGACCCCTTGACAGCTGCTGTCCACTTCTGCCAGCCTGATTAAAACCCTGACCTGCTGGACGGTTCCTATCCGTATCCATCGGACAATCCTTAATCATATGATCCTTGGACCCGCACTTAAAACATCCCCCTGCCTTTTTCCAACATTCACCCGAGTGCATCTTTCCACACTGAGCACAAGTACGGTACTGTCCTCCCGTAGCAACCTGCTGACCTCGCGGCCCATTAACTATAGGTCTCTTTTGAAGATTCCCGGATGACCCTGAAGTCCCATAGTTCCTCTTATTCTTATTCTAACCTCGATCCCGGTTCTGTCTCTCGGTCCGCTTAACTTCTTCAGCTATCCGCGCCCTATCCACTAAGACTGCAAAGTCCCTCTCTTGATGCGGAATAATCAACACTCGCAGCTCATCTCGCAACCCATCCTCAAATCTGACACACCGCTCATAATCAGTAGCTACAATCCCTCTAGCATACGAATTAACCGCAGAAACTCCGCTTCATACTCAGCTACCGACTTATTTCCTTACACTAAATTCAGAAACGCCTTTCTCTGAGAGTCAATGTAGCTAGCTCCAACGTATTTCCCCTCGAACTTAACCTTAAAATACCCTCAATCCACTCGATCCGCAGGAATACTCTCTTTGACAGTGAGCCACCACTGGTAGGCCTCATCTCGAAGCAGCGAAACAGCACCTTTCAGCTTTTCCTCAGCAGTGCAGTCTAAATCGTCCATGATCCTCTCGACTGCCTCTAACCAGTACTCCGCTACATTTGGAGCTACCCCAGATACCCTCCTAAAAACCTCGGCTCCGTTTGATCTAAGTCTCTCAGCTACTGACTTTCGAGCCCCATTAACCATACTAGCTCCCGCTACTCGCTCTAGAACTCGCAGCATAGCTTGCGATACTGTGTCATCTCCTCCAGTTTGCTCTTGAAATTCCGCCCCTACAGCCGGTGGTGGTACCTCATTTTCGGAACCCTGACTAGACCTAACTGGTTCCGACACAGCCATTCTGCCTCTACCGCGTCCACGACGACCACGTCCCCTAGAACTCATGTCTACTTCGCGTCTTATCTGTTTTTACGAAAAGTTTATACATTAGAGTCTTTTCACTTTCTTATTTAAAGAAAATTTTATGCAACAGAGTTTTAATCAGTGGTTTTTCCGTAGAAGTACACATATACCTAGGGTTCATGTCTCTAAAGTATAGTTTCCTTAGGCTTATCAACTAAAGTATCATACATTAACATACTCACATCAATTTATCAACAAAAGTACTTACCTGGAGGACCTGGGCCGAGAACTAGGGTGTCATGCTTCCATAAAAACCAGTTTAACCAAAACCTTTCACAAAAACTCATTTGGGCTTAATTTTGAAAACGTTGTAGACTTTAAAACCCAAGGCCGAGTGTTTAAAACTGGGCTCTGACACCAAGTTGAAACACCCCAAACCCAGCCCACAAACCCCGACCGGATCTGGTATGCTTCTTGAGAAAAACTCGTTTTGTCGTTTTGGAAAACATGTGATTTTGAGGCAAGAGAATAGATTTGAAGTACGATCTAGTTGAAAACCGGGTTGTGATTTAAGTTTGTATATTATAAAATCGTTAACTCTATGTTTTTAGAAAATTTATATATCAAAAGAAGAACCAAATTTAGAACTTATTATTATGTTGAAAATCATAGGTATTTAGGTGTCAAAACAGTTTAATTCGGTTATCGAAAATATTTAATTATTTAGTTAAAGTTGAGCGCAGCAGAATAAAAATTTAAAACATATAAATAGAATAGTTTATGGCGGCCTTATTACAAAAACATAACCCAAAATAAATCCCGAAATAATAAAAGAAAAACATAGTAAGTTTAATTATAAGAAAACCCATATACTGAGTTGAGCAATGGCCACCACGTAGTTCTCGCTGACCCGGTCCATCACGCTAAGTATCACCTGAAAAAGATATCCCACGAGGGGTGAGTCAACAAACTCAATGTGCAACAATACACTAAAAACCCAATCGATCATAGCAATTAAGCCCATTTAAAATCACATTTAGCCATAAGCCCATAATATAGCAAATCAGATAATCATATGTACATATAAAATGAAATGCAATCCCGAGCCCAACCTAGATATCCATCCGCTACACACCACCCGTACCTGCCAATCACACCGTGGGGATTACTAAATCGACTCTCCATCCGCTACACACCATCGAAGGCAGTTACTGCAGTCAACTTGCACATCGCCCTTATAAGTTGTGGCATGGCCCCCAGATAATTGTAACAGAGTCACCGGATTCATAATATGTGACCGAAGTCACCGGATTCATCATATGTGACCGAAGTCACCAGATTCATAATATGTGACCGAAGTCACCGGATAATGTGGTAAAAAACCACCGGAACACTTCCCCTTTATCAATATCACCCATATGCCTATGCAATAAACATATTATTTTGATATCATGCCATATAGCCCCAAAATCATAACGGAATCATACACATTTCATAATCATGCTTATAGCATTATTAACGAAGTATTAGGGGTTTAACGTACCTGAATATCATGTACCACTGAATGGTACCCGAAGCCATAATCATTCATATTACTTATTAACACATGTTTATCAATAATACTATTAATCTATCAGAAATTTAGTGTAGGGCTACACACCTTGTAAACACGAAGAACGACAGAAAACTCAAGATTTTCGGCTTTCGCTTATAACGCCGACAGCACCTACATAACACTATATGAGAAATCGATTATCACTAAAAAGATATGGCCTTTGGTCGAATATTATTATCTCCTTACCTTACTCGATTAAATCCCGAAAACCGTTACTTGCCTATTGAGTTTGTCGAAATCCTATATGATATATGTTAGATTCAATTCTAACATAATAAACAAAAGTAAGTGGCCTTCGGCCTAAAAATCACACTTGCATTACCTTGAGTATTCAAATCCCGAAAGGTTTCCTTCCAACCGTCGGCTACAACTAAATCCCGAAATCCTCCTTCAAGGTTTCGGCCAAAGAGAATTAAAGGGATTAGATTCCTAAATTCGACTAGATGATGATTGATATGTTTCGGCTTATGATGGATTGTGAAAAGAAGAAGATGAGAGAAAGAGAGTTGCGGCTATGGTGTTTTGGTTTGAAGAGGTTGCGGCAATGGTGAACTTTGGAAGAAGGAGATTTCGGCCTAGACAAGGTAAATGAGAAGAGAAAAGAAGAAAAGAAAGGGATGAAAAATGGCCTTAGTGCTATGGTGATTTCGGCACTAGAGAGGAAGAAAAGAAAAGAGAAAATGGTCTTCAAGGTTTTTGGTGTTTTCGGCAATAGGGGAAAAGAAACTTGAGAGAATAGGCAAATTAAACCAAAATGGTCAAAATGGAATGACCAATAGAAAAGAGAAAAGAAAATAAAAGATGCTTACCTAATGCTAAAAATGCATTCGGCTAGGAGAGGAAAGGTGGAGAGAAAAGAAAATTTGCTTTAGAGAAAACACAAAATAACCTAATTGTCAAAATGACCAACTAGCTACCAACCTACCAAAACCTTCAACAAAATTCGGTCACCCCCCTAGGCCCCCAAACCGTCCAAATACATGGACTCCAAAGTCAAAGTTTTCCACACAAAACTTTCCATAGCAATCACCTTACATTATGCCTTGTGTTCCCTCATTGTTCCTTAATCAAAATGATCCTTTCCCTAAGTTCAAGCTTACCTAAACTATTAATCATCTTGCCATAAAAATTTAAAGTCCAACTTACCAAATATAAAGCTTGGCCGACACTTGATGTAAAGATGCAGAAAAAAAAAGTCTCCAAAATGCACTCCATGTTATTCGAACCACTTCCCTCAAGCAACCATTCATGCGCCATTTCCACCATGCTACTAACTCCTCTTGTGCTAATTTTAGACACTTAAATTAACTTAAGTATCAGGGTCACTTGATCCACTTCACTAAATTCTCCATACTAAAAAAAAATTATTCTAGATCCGAATAATTCCAAGCCTTCACAAGACTATATTAGGCACACAATAAAATCATACCCGAGCTAACACAAGCAACAAGATGATACTTAAATTTTAGGATGTTACAGTTATGCTTAGTAACAAGAGTGGTGAAGAATACTTCTGAATGATCTATTAGTTAACCATCCGTATGAGTTGGGTTAGGTATTGAAATAGGAAAATAATCTGGTTGGTATACTGTTGGTATTCAATGCAGTGTGGGTATCTGCCAAAGGTGTAAGAATCCTCCAATGAATAGTGTTGTGAACAATTGTTCTGATATTAATGATCCAAGTTGTCTGAATAGATAAGAAGATGTAGTATTGTCTGGTAAGATTTGAAGTAAACCAATGAGTTAGGTTAATGATGATTTATTAAGTATGGTAAGTGGCGCATAGATATATATATATATATATATATATATATATGCGTGTGTTCGACGATGTAAGGGTATCAACCAAAGACAAATTTAGTAAATCTAAATAATCAGGAGGAAGAGTTCAGCATGAAAGGTTCAAAGGTAAATTGCATTCCCATCTCACTAAGTTCTGAACTTACAAATGGTATGTTTATGTTTCAGGTATTGCTGTATAAGTGGGTTCTTTAGGATGGACAAGTCAAGAGTACAACAAGGAAACGACGATCTGGGATATTATGCATGTAACGCCCCAAAATTTTAATTTTTGATTTCGTGTATGTGTGACACACAACTGTGTATCTGCTTCAGTGGTTATGTGTTTTGGGTGTGTGTGTGAGGTCTCAAGTTCAAGCCTTACTTGGGCAAATTTTGGTATTTTTATAAATAAAGCCTTAACCTTGTGCAAATGGCTTAAGTTTAATTGTTGGTAAGTTTATATCAGAATCGGCCTACTGGCCTGGTGGTTAAGTGGAGTGTTGGAGTGTTGGAGGTCCTGTGTTCAATTCTCTGTGATTATCCTTTTGTTGCAAAAAAAAGAGAGTAGAGTTTCGATTTTCTCTCCAATTCCCCAAAATTTTTCTGACGTTTTGTTCTTTTTCTTTTTTTTCCCTTCTCTGCCGATTCTTTCCCCTAGTTGTTGCCGAAATTTCCATTATTTTTCCCCTTCCGTTTCTTTCTTCTTCGTTTTTCTAATTGATTCGGTTTTTCATCATTGGTTGCGCGTGTTCGGTAAATAACGATTTTGTCTATTGTTAATCGTTCTTGGCTAATCTCTAAAAGGAGGATTCCTTTTTGGTGTTTAGGATTTAATCAAGGGGCTAGTGGTTTTGAATTGACGTTGTGATTGTGCGAAGTGATGGTTACTCAAGCAAGGTAAGAGTTTTGCTAGGTTTTTAGTCGAGTTCCTTCTGAAATTGGTTGATTAAAAACTAATTAAGTGATTAATCTGGAGATATGTTGGTCGATTTTTATGTTCTGGAGGCTTAGGAGTGTTTACGCATCAGAAACGATACCAGGTGTGTACTCGAAACGCAGAAAACGGGATTCGGCGAAAAGTGGAAATTTCTTGCTGTCAAGAAATAAGAGAAATAAGAGAAAATGATGCGAAAAATTGTAGAGAAAGGAAATAAGGGTGTCATAAACTTGGAAATCAACATTTTGCACTAAAATAGTTTTAGACAGCAACAGTAGTCTAACTTTGAGAAATCATTAAAAATAGTGGGAATTGAGTTAGAGGTTGAATAAAATATGAAATTAAATTATTGAGTCTAGTTTTTGTATAGAAGAAAAATTTTAAGAAATGGAATTGTAAATCATGAGATATAATAAATTTTGTGAGATAAGGTCAGAATGATTTTGGGTTCCCTTGTTCTAAGTTAGGAAAATCATCAAAAATTGTAAAAAAATAATTAGGGGCTTAAATTTATATTTTTAAATCCTTCATTATTCTATTTTCAAGAGAAACAAACGGAAACATAATTTAAATTCTATACTAAGAGATAAATAATTTTTAGTAAGGAAAGGATGAAGCTGTCAAACAGCAGAATAGGGATAACTTTAAAGATTTTACTGTACTTATTTGGTAAATTATAAATTCTGAAAATTTTGTGGCAGAAAGTTATTTGAGTCTAGTTTCAAAAACATCAAGCAGATCTTAATTTTTAATTTTGTAGCTTAAGATATAAATAATTTAATGATAATGACTCAAGTAGACAACTTTGAATGAACATATAAGTAAATAGTGAAAACATATACGAGTATTGAGCTAGCATGAGTTACTTTAAAAATGGATCACACGGCCAAGGCCAATTTAGGCCTAGTGGGCCACACAGGCGTGTGGGCCCATTTTTACCAAAATATTTTTAAGGTTGCACGGGTCGCCCAAGTCGACTGTCAACCTACTGTAGGGTCGGTAAGCGCTACTTAGACCCCTAAATGTGTAAAATTGACTGAATGATATATGTAGTGGGCATGTTAATATATGAACTGAATATATGTACTGAAATTGCATAATAGCATGTCATCTATTGTATTTGCATTGCATTAGGTTGGGAGTTGTTATTCGTAGGAAGTGTATTGAAAGGCTTTAAGCCTAATTTACTGGCAGCTCAGCTGCAAACTACTGTATTGTGCCACATTTGGTACTACTTGGAGTGTAGGGATGGGTGAGTTGATTATATCCCCATATGGAGTGTAGAGTTGGACGGAGATGGTGTGTAGAGGCTGGTTGGGTAGAATTTTGCTACTGCATAACTGTTACTACTACTGATACTGTGATAGGCTAAGGCCTTACTGCATTTCGACACTATACTGAGATGGGCTAAGGCCCAAACTATCACTGATACTGAAAAAGGGCTTAGGCCCAAGACTGTTCAACTGTGAACTGTAAATACTGATTGTTTGTTTGTTTATGCGGGATTACACACTGAGTTTACGTAAACTCACCCTTTTTGTTTAATGTGCATAGTTAATCTCCAGACTTAGACGGACCGGTGCGACGGAGGACTCAGCGGTGACCACAGTAATTTTTGGACTTCATGGTTTTCAATTTCGATTTATGATTTGATTATTATTGATTATTTGGGTTGTAATTTAAGGACCCTCTAGGACTTTGCTTTTAAATTTGGGTTTTTATTTATTTATTTTACTTTATGGATTTATACCTGCTGGTCGTAGGAAATTCGGTTTTCAATAAGTTAAAGTAATTTCTAAACGCATGATCACCCAGACTGTTTTATTAAAGCTTCCGCAACGAGGGATGTTTCAAAACAAATGTTTTAAATGAAAAAGACGACATCCTAAGTTCTAACAAAGGTTTACTAAAGATAATAACATGGAGTGTTTTCATCGTAACAACGAGGTTTAAAAAACACTATCGTGTGACATTGCCAGATACGGCCATAATGTATAGGGCGGGTTTGGAGTGTTACAATGCATATAGTGGACATTTTAAGAAAACTGATATACTTGAAGATTCTATTTTTATAAACCTTGTGTTGTATTAAGTTATGACCAATTTGATGTAATATTTTATTTTAATTTTTAAATACTTCTCTTTGTTCCTTTAACAGTGACATTTTTTTATAAAATGTTAAGAAATATGTTTAATGTCATAAATTCAAGTTGTCTATTTTGCAATTTTGCTAAGTTATGCAGAGTAAAACCCGATATCCAGATTCGGTGAAATCGAGTTGTAATATCCTGGATCATAGCTTATGCATTAGTACTAAGAAATAACATGCTTGTGTGTGGTGTTAGTGTTTCAAATAAAGTGATTAAAGCGTGTGCTAACTATGCTCATCCGAAAATTCACTAATATTTTGGGTTATATGTTTGTAGAATGCTCCACGTTTATCAAGTCATTATTTAATTCAAAGATGGTTAAACCCCACACTCCATTAGTTTCCAATTTAAAATACATTCCTTCAAGCACCATCCTCTGCCGTCCATGCTAGGTATTTAAAATTCATGAAAGCTTGAAAATTTGTTCACCATGTGCTTTATTATTTTATTGTTTCTCTTCATGCTTCAACATGGTGCTATTATTTTATACTTCATAATCTCCATAGTGCAAGCTTTTCTTTATTAAGCATGCTTCCATTCATCATGCTCATCCAACTTAATTATTTTATTATCCCAAGACCAATGCTCCACCATGCCGTCCCAAGCTTTGAAGAATAAAACAAATTCATGCAAGCATATGTAGAATGCTCCTTTATTTTAAGATGATGGAATTGATTAAATATTGGGAAGCAAAGTGGAAGCATATGGACGACAATGGGCTTTTAAGTGGAGCATGATTGTTTTGTTTAATTAAAATAAGCTTGGTTTTATAAGGCATGGAAGGCATGAACAATTAGTGGTGATTAAACAAAGGGGAAAATAAGCAAAGTGGAAGCTTGGACGGCACATGGGTTTTATAAGAGAAAATAAAGTTTGAATTTATTTTTTTTAGGTGATAAAGATGGGATAATAGGAGAGATATGAGGGATATGCTAGTGTTGATAAAGTGGTCGGCCAAGGGACACTTGGTTGAGGCATTAGGTCATGTGCAGGGGGGAGCTAGGTGCCGAATTCTTCTTTTAATAAGCACCCATTCTTTATTTCCTTCTCTTTTAGTTGTTTGCAAAAATTCCTTTCTATTTCTTTAAAAGCCGAATGCTCCTAGGTTTCTTCCGTTCTTTTTTCCTTCAACTTCAAACTTGCTCTTTTTAATAAGCCGAATATTTCAACCCTCTTTTAAAGGCCATAGCCGAATATTGCTAAGGGTTCAAGCAAGGGTTCCAACGAATTCATCAGTAAGGGTAAGATTAAGTTCGACTCTCATTCTATTTCTTTTAGGCCTGTCGAAATTCAGGAACTAATTCCTCAAATTGTTCTATGGCCGAATCTATGAAGGGTCATTTGGGATCTTGGCCTATTATCGATTTCTAGGAGGAAGGTTTCGGGTTTCCAAATCGCAAGGTAAGCATCTTTGGACAATCAGCCATGAACCTATTTTAGTAATTAGATTTGTTTCTTTAGTGTTCAAAAAGCCGAAAACTAATTTGTGAAGTGTTTGATGTTAGCCGATTTCAAGGAAGAGACACTACCAAGTTTTCGGGGTTTAGATCCACAAGGAATACAGCAAAGTTTCGGGACTTGATTCTTAAGTCAATCGACAACAAGGTAGGTTTTAAGTGTACAAATCCTACTTGGGATTTGGTTTTATAGCCGAATAGGCTTTTACTAAAGATACTAAGTGTGGCCGAATGTAGGGACTAAGGATCTAAGGCTTTAGATCGGATTTTCGGGACTTGGATTAAAAGCTTTAAGTGAATCAGGTGTGTACCTCACACTACTTCTTAATAAGTTTAAGGCAATGTTTAATATGTATGTATGTTATACGAATGTGAAAATATGGCTAAGTACCATGTTATGGTACACAGTACTAAGGTACGTTTTCCTACTCCTACTATGAGTATGATATGAATTGCTATACCATGAATATGAATATGTTAAGAATGTGAAATCGGGCCTAAGGCATTATGTTGCATGATATTGTATGACATGGGCATATGGGATATTATGAAAAGGGGAAGTGAATGTGGCGACCTAAGACCACGATATCTGAATGTGGTGTCTCATGACACAAAAATATGTATCTGGTGGCTATGCCACGAATTTTATAAGGGCGATGAGCATGTTGACTGCAGTGACTGCCTTCGATGATGTGTAGCGGATAGAGGGTTGACTTAGTAGTCCCCACGGTGTGCAGGTTGGTACGGGTGATGTGTAGCGGATGGCATATAGGTTTGGGTTCGGGTTGCATCATATTATTTAAATGCTATATGTACATGTATGATTTGAAATGCCTGAATTTGTTAAGACTTAGTGTTTGTGTACACATTGAGTCTGTTTGACTCACCCCGTTGTGGGAACATTTTTCAGGTGATGATCAGTAATGGACCGGGTCGGCAGGAGCTTAGTGGTGGCCATGTGAAGTTCAGATTTTACTTTGTTTTGGATTCTTTTTATTTTAAGTATTTTGAAATTTACTTTGGATTTATTTGATGTAATAAGGCTATAGTTGAACTATGTTATTTTACTTTAATTTATTATGTTATAAATTTTTATCAACTAAAAGATTAAGTAAATTATCTTAAAATAAATTCTAAGTGTTTTGTCACCAAAAATAAAGGGTTTCTAATATAAGTTAAACTTGTTTTCAACTCGAGCCCAACCCAAAACAAATTTTCTTTCAAAACACACAGATTTTCCAAAGTAACAAAAGAATTTTTAATCGGTTTACATCGAGGAACATACCAGATCCGGTCAAGGCTCGTGGGCCGGGTGTGGGGTGTTTCACGAGTCGAGTTAAATACGTTACAGATGTCATGATTGTTCGGGGGTTCTCTATACATGCTATCATTTGTGGCCAAGAACTTGCCAATTTGTGCAAGTTGTTGGCCTCATGCCTCTTCTTGAATGGATAAGGGAAAGGTGTACGTTTGACGCATGTATCTCTTCTAATCATTTGAAAGGGGTGTAGGCGATGTTCGTTGTAACACCCCAATTCAACGGATTAACCGACGAATAAAGATATTACCGAAAAATAGAAATAGTTACGTAAAATTAAATATAAAGTTTTCTGTACTTACGACATTCAATAAGAATTAGTAAACCAATTTTACAACACCGTTTGGCGTATTATAGATTATATAACACCTTTCCATGGTAAGATAAAAGTATGCCAAAAAACGTTTAAAACATAAAAGTTAAAATTTTGACGAAGTGTCATATTTTAGTTTATATAAACTATTATGTGAAGGAAATCTCAGGTTCACTTTATACATCATTCAAGCAAAAGAGACTGAGACTACAGGCCACCCCAATTGATACACATGTTATAAACTAAGCAATGAATGGCTCACAGACGAGTCTGTAGTCTGGCTGAGTTCCTTACAAGAGTCCGCGGTGCTTTACAAAACCTGAAATGGTAGAGAAAGCTAGGTAAGTTCAAAATAAACTTAGTGAGTTCCAAGGAAAATCAATAGCCTTTTTATTAAGGTTTCAAGGAAATGAAAATCAAGCTAAATAATTAAAACATTTGATATTACCAAATAACTTACACACGGATGCATCATTATAATTGCGTACAACCCATTGGCGGATACATATCACAAATCAATCACTATTCATTGGCAGATATTGTATGCTTCTAAGTATAAAGTCATCATTAACTTCAATTTACTTGCGAATGTAAGCTATATCTATTTACAAATCACAGGCAAATTTCAAAGTATAATCAGAGTTAGTTCACATGCTGAGTACTTGTCATAGTTAAGTACATGTCACGTGGATACCCATTCTAATTAAGTACAATTTACGTGAAGGAACTTTATAGACTACATACATGCTTTGCATGGAACAGTTCGTGGACCCCCTTCCTTGAGTTAGCTTCTGATCCATTCAATGCTATGAAGAGCAACGGTTTCATATTCATGGTATTGCTCCATAGAGCCAATATTCATTTATCCAACCGAACCTACGCAAATCCTCATTGTTAATTCGAACACTTACATGTTTCCCCGCAAGGCTGAGGCATTCACCAATCACAGTTTGTATTTACATGCCTTATTGGATGCAAATCACATATCATTTCATATTTTTCATACATTTTTCCCATCACATTCACATCTCATCAGTTTCTTCCATTTCCCCCTTTCCACCATTTCGGATATAGAGCTTGTGCTCCAAGGAAGAGTGTCCGTTTTTAATCATTCATGCACATTCAGCCAATTATCATTTCTTCCAGTTTATTAATGCATCCATGCACAATTGATTTTAAAAAAAATACTAACATATCTGAAAGACAAAATTTTTATTGAGCTAGTTGGAATTTATTAGAAGCACAAGTGAGAGGAACTCACCAGAGATTACTAGGAAAAACTTTGTCTACTCTACGAGTTCTTAACTTTTTACACTAGGGCCTTCTCCTTTTTTTGTAGCTAAATAAAATAAACATTCTATTAAATACAGAAACAATCGAAACTTAATCGTAGAAAGGATCGGTAACTTGCAATCAATTAACTAGAAGGATGTTTCCTTCACTCCAAAACTTCCAATGAAAGCTTATATAAATGATTCCAACTACTCTTTCATTCCCTAGTATTAACCTAAAGCAGGACCAAGAATTTACCAACAATTGGCTTGAAAAGGTTAGTTGCTAATCAAACTGAATAACTGGTTCCTTCTTCAAGTAATGAAGAACACTTTAAGTTTCTTTTGAAATAACAAAGATGAACAAAGAAAAGGAAAATAAAGTTTTTTTCTCTATTAATCTTCTTTCATTTTTATATAAGGATTAACCCGTAATCCTACTCTAAGCAGGATACCTAATCATATTACATGCACACACGATTCCACTAATTAGACACAATCAACGAGGCTCTCCAAGTGTCATGCAAAATGACACGCGTTTCCACACACGATTCCACTAATTAGACACAATCAACGAGGCTCTCCAAGTGTCATGCAAAATGACACGCGTTTCCTATATAAGACTTGACACCTATATTGTATATGTCTCACTTATTGTGGATACTAAAACAAACTAATATGTTCGCAACGATTAAACTCTCCGTTGGCGGGTTCGCAAACATAAGAGCTCGCCAAATGCGGAATAGGAATCCGCAAGATGGCAGAACCTGGCGGAACAATCTGGAAGTGAAATACGCCAAAATGAAACAAGTAAAACCTTCGTAGGTTCAACTAGCTCAAATGCAAGTCATTACCAATCTCACTTGGTCAACCATTTAAAATGCGGATTAAAAATTTTGGGGTGTGACATTCGCATACTCTCGTCAGTAGGCCTTTTGGGCCTCGTCCTTAAGGATGGGCTTCTACACCCAAGAAATGGGTTTGCATGCCTTGCTAAATGGCCCATTGAGCCCAACAATGGCCTATCATATTGTCGAAAGTGATTCTCTAGGTTAGAGATTGGACTCCAAAGCCCATTCTTATACCATTCTTGTTGGCTTGAGTCGGGGATCATTCATTTGGTCTAACCTAGCAACCGTGTTGATCACTAACCAGCTCGATGTTAAAATCTGAAATTAACTTTAGATATAAAAATATTTTAAATAATTAAAGGGAATATTTTAATCCAACATCAAGTTTAACTTTAGACAAATAATAGTTTTAATATTCAAATCTAATTCAATCTAATCCACAATAAAATCTAAAAACAAATTTAGATATATTTACATAAAGCGAAACTTGAATTTGAGAGAATTTGAAGATCTCAAAATTTTGGTAACCTCAATTTTACTATTAAACCAATAACTTATTAATAAATTTAAATTGCATTTTGATTTTTTTTTTAAAAAAAAACCTTCCTCCTATTGAGACATGGACACCCACCTTTTTTTTTTTTTTTTGTATTTTACGAAAAATGGTTTAATTTTAGGTTTAGTCTTTCTATTATACTTAAACCTATATATATTGACTCGTGGACACCCATCGATGCTCCTTTTCTTCTCCTTTTTTTTCATTTTACAAAAATGGTTTAATTTTAGTTTTAATCCTTCTATTATACTTAAATTTGAAATTTAATCATTCTACTTTAATTTCTAACATAATTTGATCATAGATCTTCACAATATTATTAGTTAGTCCAAATAGTTAATATAGTTCAATTTTCGATTAAAATTTTTCGAGGTTATATATAATTTGAATACTTGAAGAGCATTAGAGATAGACACATCTTTAGGGCTTGCCTTAATTTTTTTAACATTACAAGACAATGGTCAAATTTTAATTTTGGCCCCTATACCATGCTAAAACTTGGATTAAATCCATATATTTTATTTTTGACATAATTTTAGCTCCTTCTACTTTTATAATGTCATTAATTACTTATTTCAATTACAATGCTTTAGCCATTTTTTAAGAATATTGTTCCAACAAAAAAAAAAAATTCTATCATCATGACTTCAAATGTGTTTTTAAGAAAAAAAATCCCATAAGAATTTTCAACATAAATTTTTTTATTATATCACTACTAAGTAATTTTTTTTTATTTTAAAAAATCACATCATTGAATTTAACTAATGAATTTTAACGGTAATAGCAATTGTATATGAATTTTAAAATTTGAAAAGTAGAAGAACGAAATTTTTGAAAAATAAAATAAGAAAATCAAATTTCAAATGTATGAAGTGTATAAAGAGTTAAATCATATTTTAACCTTTAAATTTTTACTCCACATTTTAACATAAATAAATAATTAACCTAACACGAGTCTTAAAAATCAATGTGATGAGTTATATTTTGATGGAATTAATTTCCCTAACTTTTCTAGAAAAAAGCGTGCTAAAAATTTCCCCTTCCAATTAAGAAAAGGAACCAAAGGAGGAATAATTTAATTAATGTTTGCTTAAGAAGCCCCACAACATCTCTAATCCTAATCTTATTTATCTTCTCTGAAAAGACATGAAATAATTATCACCAAAAGAGTTAGACAACACATTACTTTTAAAATATTTTTAAAAAATTAAACATAAACAATATAATTCTTTAATTTCACAAAATAAAGTTAAAAATTATTGTATCCTTCATTAGTATCTAAAACAAAAAAAGAAAACCCAATTTTTAACTCTGATTAATAAAAAATTAAATAGATAATTTTAATTTCAAATAATAATCTTTAAATTAGAGGAAAATATGTACTTAAACACGTTCAAACTTGAATCTTTTTAATTGTTGTAATATCAGTAATATTATTTAGGAAAAAAAAACTCTAATAAAATTAGCAAAGCAAAAGAAGAATATAATAATGTCACACTTTTATCCCCTTTACTGAACACAAATTATTTAGTTAGAAATTAAAATAATAATAAAGCTCACATGCTTAGCTGTTAAACAAAAGTTTAAGCAGTACAAGTAGTCAGTCAAGTCTTTCAGCTTTTAAACCCTACTGTTCTTTTCTTTTTTCTTTAGTGCGAAAATCCGTACAAGACACGGATTATCAG
This sequence comes from Gossypium australe, assembly GCA_005393395.2. Classification (NCBI taxonomy): domain Eukaryota; kingdom Viridiplantae; phylum Streptophyta; class Magnoliopsida; order Malvales; family Malvaceae; genus Gossypium; species Gossypium australe. The sequence goes on along the minus strand of CM016616.1, from coordinate 145,491,188 downwards.
TTTTTAATTTTGGATTAATTAAATATAAAACAGAGATTAGAGTGACAAGTGGGTGTACAGATTTTCTATATCACTACACCTTGTTTGTCTCCCGAGAAAATCCCTCACATGGCAATCAAATATAAAATTTGCAAATATGAAATTTGGATTACAACAAAAATTCTCTCATTTATTTTTATTGTTGTCTTTGAGTCAAAATATGGAGGGATAGGTTGTCGGGGTCTATATTCGAGATTGAGTTTTGTTTGGTTTGAAAAATTTTATTTTTATGTTATATTTTACATAAGCGTTGAAGCACATTATTTTTCTACTTACAGAATGAAAAAAAGTTATAAATAATTTTAGATATTATTTAAAAATATATATATATATATATATGATCTGAAACGAAAAGAAAATGGAATTGCGTGCACCCAAAGGGCGTAATCAAACTTTGTCTTTGAAGACATAAATCTAGAACAAGACCACCTGTCAGTGGTGACCATCTAAAACAAAACTTCACCAAAAACTGTTTGAATATTTTAATGTCCCCAATACCCAATATGGAATCCAACAATATTTATTAATTTAAAAGAAAATCATGATTTAATGAAAGATTATTTGGACCAACAATCACTTTAACATGTAAGCAAATCTAACACCTGTTCAATTTTCATTACACATCAAAATTAAAATAATCATCCACCCACTTTTTATATTATATATTTTTATTTCAATTATGCCTTTTTAAAAGCTATTAGAAAATCATTAAAAAAAATACTGTCACATAAAATAATATTAAGGTATAAAATTTATACTTCGTAATAAATATGGTTAATAATATATAAATGAACATATTTATTTATAATGATTTTGTATAAACCCAAGATTATACTTGGCAGCGTATGAGATTCTTTTTCCTTTTTCTTTAAATTTTGTTTTGTCTCTTTTTGGCATCAAACAAATGTATGCTAATTGGATAATGTCACCCAATGTCTTGACATTCCAAATTTTTTCTTACAATTCATTGATATTGACTTTAATGTCCTTTGGATAATTTCATTGTAATCAATTTTTTTATATAATATCTAATTTCTATTATAAATATATAATCTAAAAAAATTTATAAAGAAATTATTAAAAAAATTCAATTGATAACGATATCATAATATTTTAACGGAATTCAAATTCAATAATAAGATCAGGAGAAGCTCTTAAGTTTCAAGACGAGTGTGTAAAAAAAAGTTATCAAATTCAAGGACTAAATATTAGTCTATCCCTAATTTTAAGGTTATATTGGTAATTTAACAAATGATATGACAGTATCTTAATCTGAAAACAAAGAGAGAAAAGATACAAGGGATGGTTTAGAAAATGACTGATAGGTCTCTCCTTTACTTCACATATAAATACATGACACACTAAACCTCAAATGCCACAAACAATTTGCACTAAAAAAACCACTTTTTAAGTTTCAAAAAGCATTAAATATCAAAGTGTGTTTTAAGCCTTTTCTGTTGTTGTTGTTAGTCATGTCTTGGGCAATGATGGCTGGTCACTTAGGTTGGGGTTTCATTGAAGAAGGTTGGAGAAAAGGTCCTTGGACTGCTGAAGAAGATAAACTCCTTATTGAATATGTTAAGTTACATGGTGAAGGCAGATGGAACTCTGTTGCTAGGCTTGCTGGTAAACAAACACTTGGAAATGTGACATTTCGTAAGTTTAATGTTCGAATCTTAACATTTAAAGTACGTTGTTGTTGTGTTTTTTCAGGGTTGAAAAGGAATGGGAAGAGTTGTAGGTTGAGGTGGGTGAATTATTTAAGGCCAGACCTTAAAAGGGGACAAATAACCCCACATGAAGAGAGTATTATTATCGAGTTACATGCAAGGTGGGGAAACAGGTAATAATATGATCTCAAACATGGAAATTTTTGGTCTGAAAATCGGGAATATCTTCGTATTCGATGCTCATGATCTTGATTTGTAGGTGGTCGACGATTGCGAGAAGCTTGCCGGGAAGAACTGATAATGAGATCAAGAATTATTGGAGGACCCATTTCAAGAAAAAGAACAAGCTTCCATCAGATAATAACACTTCTGATCTTAAATCCAAAGCTCGTTTGCTGAAAAGACAACAATTCCAGCAGCAACAACTCCTCCAACAACAACAACAGCAACTGCAACTTCAACAACAAGAGCAACATGAACAGCAGTTACAGTTGAATCAATTGGACATGAAACGGATCATGTCTTTGCTTGATGAAACTGAACATAAATCATCAGTACTTCCATATGTGCCACAGTTAAGACAAGAAATGGCGACTGCTGTTTCATACCCCAACACAACCGTAGAACAACAACAAGCAGGCTTGTTCTATCCTATGATGGAATTTGACGGCAACGTTTCGGGTTCCGGCAGCGATACTTCGAACGAGGTCGATGTTCTATGGGATGGGTTATGGAATTTGGATGATATCAATGGGAATTTTGGTGCAACAAGCAAAGTTAGCTTGCACAATCTAGCTACCCCTTTCAGTTAATTTTTTTAGTTAAAAAAAAACCTTTTTACCGACGAAAAAATCGTCGGGAAAAAGTTGGTAGTATTTGTCAAAATTAGAACGCTGCCGTCTGAACTAATTCCTAGTAGTGTTAGTCTTTTCAAGTAATCATCAAATGAGAAGGCCATTAAAGGTAGTGAGCCCTAGATTGATGATCAAGGTGTGAAAATGTCTTCTAAAAAGAGACTAATTGTAATGTAATCTATCAATAAAATAATCTAATTTTACTTGCTTGGATTTTGAATTTATTCGGGATTTAATATAATTACGAAATATTAGAAATTTAAAAGAATTAAACAAAATTGAGAGGACCTATATGTAAACAAAAGAAGATTGAGATGACATTATGAGATTTTTTTTTTAGAGAGAGAGAGGAGATTAAGTTAATAGATTTTATAATCTTAAACTTAAAAATCATTTGGCACATCAAAGTACAAATCTTTTTAATGGGTTCTTTTCTTAATTATGACAAAAAAAATTTATTATAAACTTAAAAAGAATCTAAAAGTTAAAACTCAAATCACGATGAGCACAACACATCACTTCTAAAAATCCTTTTAGCACACTTATGTTTTGTCTTTGTTGTCGGAATTCGACAAATTCTTCAACATTAAATTTCCTTTTAATTATTCTCTCCTTGTTTTTTCTTTTTAAAATTTTCATTTTTCTTTTAAGGCAAGCATAAAATTAGTACCAAAAAAAAATTATTTCTTAACATAGAAATAAAATTTAAAATTTGGAGAATAAAGGATGAGATTAGAAATATTAATTATTTCTTGAAAATAATATTATGAATAAATGAAATAAATAGTGGAATCTTTAATCACAAATCGTGTGAATGTATTAAATATGTTGAGGTGTATGGTTGAATCTTATGTCACAATGAAAACAAAAGGTTGGGAAGTAACTTGGAAACAAAGTGGGTGTCTTAAAATATATTTATTTATTATTAGAAAATAAAATGATAAAGATTAGAACTTGATTCTGTCTTGATTGCATTAATCTCCTATGTTATCTTTTTGTGATTTCCTTTTGTCATATGTTAGAAAAAAATATGTAGTTAATATATATAATATATAGATTTGTCATTTTCCTTGGATCCATGCTATAGTAGTGTGTCTATTATATACTTATAGCTACTAAATAGATAGGTTAATCTTAATCCACCTAATTCAAGATAGAATACACTTAATTTAAGACTTCATAATTGACTTAAAAACGATTAATGGAATGGGACAAAACCAATACACTAATTCTTTTTATAGACATGTAAAATTGAATATCATTTTTCATTTTTTTTGTTAAAAATAAAGATTTTTAAAAAAATTATAAGTTAAGGTTTTGCTGATATAAAGTTAGGATGTAGTGGTTATTGACGGTTCATTTGGTGGGTGGAGAACTGTGGGTGAAAGTTATTAGAGTCTGAGTTTTATCAGGGAATTAGAGTTTGAGTGGAAGAAGAAAGATAGTTAAGAGTACGATAAAGGGGGAAGAGAGTTAGTAGTTCCGATGTTTATGGGTCTTAAAAGGGGTGCTTCTAGTCCTTCCCTCAAACGCTATGTGTCATCTTCATATTAGTCTTATACTCCTTGAAACTCAACCGACCTACTTATATCTTGTTCTTATAGGTATAGGTTGTCATGTTAAGACAACATACATATATGTATATGATGCATGGATATCAAGTTTTTTTGTCTATATTAATAGTGTGGTCCCTACTGTATAATCAAAGAGTATTGCAATTAAATTCACTTATAAAAAAAATCCTTATTGGAAAGATTAATAAGTATGGAACAATTAAGCAAATTCTTTTAGAGTTCTATTGTTATAAATACAATATATTTATAAGTACAAAATAAATACAGATTTAAGTCTAAACAATTATATAATATAGAATTAAATCAATACAAAGCACAACAAGCAGAAAATTAGACCAAATCCACATATGGCATGCACAAGTGGTGAGATGAATATCCACACATCACAATTACGTACAGTAAAAATTTAACCTAAATACTTAATAACTTAAGACCTCTACCTTAACCAACAAACCAAAATCTTTGTCTTAAACGCCTTTTTGAGTTAAAGAAGAGAGGAGAGTTTAAATTAGAACACAAAAACTTCATTATCAATCATTAAAAAATAAAAGATTAAAAACAAAAGCATATAAAAACCCCAAAAAAATTTCTTTTTTTTTTCTCCAAGTCGTTTGCTTTTTTTTTTTTTTTGCCCAACAGAGGTGCTAGCCTTCGGGCTAGCTACTCTCGCCTTTTTCTCTTGCTCATCAACCTTCTCTTTCTTTCTTCTTCTCATTCACTTCATGTGCCTTTTCTCTTTTCAGTTTGCAGATCTATTTTGTGGGTATCCTTGTTGTCGTCACAAGTTGTGATGGACAAATAATGATGCCTATTATCGCTAAAACAGCACCGACCATCAACAATTTCTTTTAGAAAGTGGGTGACTCTTTGTTGACTTCTTAATATGTTTCTGTTTTGAGAGTATTCAGAATAATAAATGATTTTATGAGTTGGTTTGGATCCGTATTGTCTTAAGTTTTATATGTTTTTTTGTTTGTTTTTTTCATTGTTTAATAAGCCTTCGCTTTTAAAAGTTTTTGTCTACTCTTGTAGTACGCTTTTTAATTTTGCTTATGCATGTAGTATTGCCTTTGCAAGTTATTTTAAGGTTAGTTTTATCGCGTCCACTTTAGTTTGGTGGATGCTCGATTCTTTTGTTAGTTTATGCCGTAGCTTTGGACCATCCTGCGTTGATTTCCTTATTATAGTGCTTGCAATCACTCCAGATATGTTGTACTTGATTTATGACAGAGTCAATTGTCAATGTGGCATAATGTTCTATTGATGCTAAGGCTGAAGGCTTTGTTGTGTTAATGGAGCTTGTCCTTCACCGCCTACAACGGGTGTTTGTTATTTTTCCCCCTAAATTGTATGATCTCATTCATTAAATGAATTAATGAATTTCTCTTAAAAAAAACAAAAGCATATATCAACACGCTTGTTGAATTAAACGATAAGAAATTCAATATTTCTTAAATAATATCTCGAATTCAAATTTTATAGATATAAAAAATAATGTTAAAACAAGCTTATCCTATTTGGAAATCTTACCTTTTTAACTCAATTTTAAATTTAATCAAACCTAGTAGTATTATAGAACCAAAGTTGTCAATCTCAAAACCAAAAGAAAAAGAAAATGGAAAGCAAAAGCATATGAATACGGAAACCTTTAGCAAGCAGTACAATCCGTGCTTGCTTTAGTGGTTAGCATTGTCTCCCCTCCATTTCCCCCTCTTTTTTTTATTTTTCTATATTAAAGTTCGAAGTATAAAGTATATTAACAAAGTGCCCCTTTCTTATTTAATCATTTTATTTCAATCAATAATCCCATGCCAAGATTTGAAGTTTGATTCTCTCTCTCTCTTTAAGTTGCATTGCAAACATCATAATGTTTGTCATGTTACAATATTCTTTTTAGGGTTAATGTCTAATATGAAGTTAAGTTTATAAAGTTCTAAGATTCACCTGTTGATAATTTGATTACTAAAACCGAGCGTTTCGGCCAATATTAGAATAGAATTGACTATCATGAATGTAACTCCATCGATACCACCAGTTTGGGGTGTTCGAGCGGTTAATCGAACCTTTAATATTAACTAAATTAACCAAATTGTATAATTCTTTAACCGTTAATCGAATTGAAATATTTTGATTAATTCGGGCGATTAACCAAATTAATCGAAATTTATATATTTTTTTATTTTTATTAAAACAAGTATAAAATATATTAAAAAATACATTGATAATGTTCATTTGTCTTGAAAGTTAACCAAATTAACTGAATAAACCGAAAATTGAAGTCTTGAAACACTACATAATATTGAAAGTAAAACATAAATTAAATATTATAGTCTTTAATATTCTCCATTTGCATCTATTTTTTCTCTCCAAAAGATTCCATTTACATTATACCTACAAAATATGTGTAAAAAATGAGCATATAATAATTATATATGCATTTAAAAAATCAAATAATATAAACAAAAGAATCGATTATAAGTTAACAAGAATAAAATAGGGTAGGCTCTGATGCATTTCAAAAAAAATTTATACATTGGAATGATTAAATAAATTAATGTAGAAGTGATGTGGTAAAAAAATTGGATATTGTCGAGTTCTTGAATTTGTTATTCAATGTTTTTGATATCTTTTTTTGATGATGATTTTCGAATCTAATTTTGAGTGGACAACACCAACAATCTCAGCTGGTAAGAGTATCACAACACCCCATCAACAAACACGATCTATGAACTTCAATTTAGGCTCCCTAAATCACCAATTATTTCTGTATGATTGAATCTCGTGGAATAATACTTTCTACACAGGAGTTATTTTAGTGTTTAGAACACCAACAGTAAAGCTCATTTGGAGACTCCAAACTCATTCCAGCTCCAAAATTTAACCCTGGTTAAGAGACAAAAAGTAGAGAGGTTGTGTTGCCATTTTATCATTATAAAATTAATAGATATATACACAATAACACCAAAGATTGTGAAAATGTTTTAAAATAATACCTGAATAGTATCATTATTAAAGTAATATTAATTAATTACAAATTATTTTAATAATTATTAGTAAATATTATTTATTTTTAATTATTATTAATAAAATTATAGTTTGACATAAATATAATTTTAATAATTTTTTACTATTTGAATACACTGGATTATAAAACACATGCCGTCCAACATTGATTTCCTTTTGCCGGTGGCCTCTAAGAAGGTGAGAAGGCGGGAGGATGATCCAATGATGGAAGATACTGAGGAGCAAAGGGTTTCTGTTTAAGGATATGTTGACGGGTGAGCAGGCTGGGAGAGTTGTTGAGGATGATGACTTAGTTCTTAAGGAGGGTGATGTTATCATTGAGAATATAGATGGGATTCATGAACTAATTGATAAGAGCATGAAGACAGTGATCATTAAGCCTTTGTGGAGACGCATTGGCTTCACTGCACTTTTGAGTAAGATCAAACCAAAAGCCTCAGTCCAACTCATGTTCAATTTAATTATAGTGGTAATGCTTATGTTTTCTGTGAATAATATATATTTTATATAAATGTTGATAGAATATATAGACAATCTATGCTAAATTTAATATATATATATATATATATATACATGTAAATATTACAGGTTAATTGTGTTAAACTAATATTAGATTTGATCATAGGTCGCACCGATGCAGAATTTTAGGTTTGCTTTCTAGGCTCGGGTCCGACCTAAAAAATAGGTCTAAAATTTTACTCGAGCTCGATTTATATTAAAAATGTTAAATCCGAGTTTGACCGGGCTTGACCATAATAAATTCTTAAATTTTATTTTATATAAAAACAAATTTTAAAAAATATCATACATCAAATATATTAAAAATATTAAAATAAATGTTTTCCAACAAATTAAAAATATTTTTTGTCCAAGCTATGTGATTTGGGCCGGGCTTAAGTCAAAAAATTCTGCTCGAGGCTGGCTTGTTTAGAAAATGGGCATTATTTTTTGCTCAAGCTCATTTTTCGAGCATATATTTTTGTCTAAACCCTCCTACTTTTCGGACGACCTTTGGGCCTAGGTGGGTGGCTCGATTCATGATCAAGTCTAATCGAGATCGAATTGATAAAAAGTGTAAGCTTTGAAGGCTAAATTTGTTATTATACCAATAAAATAATATATACAATTAACGAAAATAATAACATTCAAAGTTGATCTGACGATCAATTTTGGAGATCGAAGAGGAAATCTATTTGGATTTTAGTTAATAAATTCATGACATCCAAAGTTGTTTCATGAAAAAGAAAACTAAACCGTAAAAGAGAAGGAAAAAAAAAAGAATTTTTGATTGGTGTAAGCGGTGCAAACAAAAAAACCACACAACATGATTTTTAATAGTCCGATAACTTAAATAAAAACCTTGAAATAGTTTAGTGAATTTTTTTTTTTCAAATTAAATGAAGTAAATTTAGTAACCTTTAACTAGTTTAACCAAATTTATGAATTTTATAATTTTTGCAGGCAACACCAGTTTACCATGAATGTATGTATACCCCTCATGAACATATTAAATATCTTCAAATTTGAATAGTTAGTTTCCAATCCGATGTAACATCGATCATCATTATTATCACCGCCAAAATTCAAATCCGAATGACCTTCTTCTTCCCCCTTACCCGCAACCTACTATTCGCTTTGAAAACCAGCCGTTATCACACATCTGCCTCTGTCTTCGACTCGCCGTTCAATCTCCTCCACTTCCTTAATCTCTCCTCTACCCATCAATGTCTCCAATTCACCAAGCAAGCCCACGCTCGAGTCTTCTTACTTGGGTTCACTCAGAACCTGTTTTTAGCCACAAAGCTCCTCTCTTTATACGCCCTTTTTGGGCACCTAACTCAGTCAAAAGCCGTTTTTGATTCGGTTCAAGACAAGAATGTTTATCTTTGGAACTCAATGATCAATGGGTATCTAAAAAGTTACTCGTACACGGAAGCTTTTGATTTGTTCTGTAAAATGGATTGTTTTAATGTAAAGCCTGATGATTTTACGTTGGCAACGGTTTCGAAAGTTGCTGGCGAAATCAGGGACTTGGTAGTGGGGAAATTGGTTCATTGTCAAAGTGTAAAAACTGGGTTCGTGGTGGATATCGTTGTTTCCAATTCTTTGGTTTCAATGTACGGGAAATGTGGAGAGTTTGAGGCGATGAAGAAAGTGTTCGACGAAATGCGTGAAAGAAATGTGGGGTCTTGGAATGCGTTGATTTCGGGGTATTCAAATTCAGGGGATTGGAGATTGGTGAAGGATTTGTGGGAAGTCGTTAAAAGCATGCAACTTCATGGCATGAAACTCGATGGATTCACAATTTCGAGTCTTTTGCCTTTGAGTAGCGGTGGGTGTACGTGGGGATGTAATTATGGGAGGGAACTCCATTGTTATACTCTGAAGAATGAATTGGATTCGTGTTTTGGTTCAGATGTTCATTTAGGTTGTTGTCTGATCAATATGTATTCGAAAAGCGGCAAAGTTTCGATGGGTAGAAATGTTTTTGATAGAATGGGGTCTAGAAATGTTTATGCTTGGACTGCAATGATCAATGGTTACATTGAAAATGGAGATTTTGAGGAAGCATTGGTTCTTTTTCAGGAAATGCAGTTGAAAGATGGAATAGAACCCAATAAAGTGTCTCTAGTGAGTGTTCTCCCTGCTTGTGGCTCTTATGCTGGTTTAAGGGCTGGGAAACAGATTCATGGTTATGCAACTAGAAATGAACTGACCTGTGATGTAGCTTTGCGTAATGCATTGATTGATATGTATTCTAAATGTGGGAGCTTGAATAGTGCTAGACAAGTTTTCGATGAAGGTTCGTTCGGTAAAGATGCTATATCTTGGAGTTCAATGATTTGTGGATATGGATTACATGGAAAGGGTGAAGAAGCCATAAGTCTGTATAACCAGATGCTTTTGCTTGGCAATAAACCAGATATGATAACGGTGGTAGGGGTGCTTTCTGCCTGCTGTAGGTCGGGGTTGGTAAATGAAGGTCTTAGCCTTTATAACACAATAAAAAATGAATATGGGATTAAACCAACGGTTGAGATGTGTGCTTGTGTTGTCGACATGCTCGGTCGATCCGGACAGCTTGATCAAGCATTAGATTTTATCCAAACCATGCCTGTTGAACCTGGACCTAGTGTTTGGGGTGCTCTTGTTAATGCTTCTGTAATGCATGGGAATATCGAGATGCAAGAACTTGCTCATAGGTTTCTCATTCATTTAGAACCCAAAAACCCTTCAAATTATGTCTCACTTTCGAATTTACATGCTGCTTCTAAAAGATGGGATGCTGTGGCAGGATTGAGGAAAATGATGAAGGAAAAGGGTTTGAAGAAGGCACCGGGGTGTAGCTGGATTAACATCAATGGCAAGACTCATTGCTTTTATGTGGCTGATAAGGCACACCCTCATTCCACTTTGATTTATGAGATACTTGATGGTCTCATCCTTTTAATGAAGGGAGCTGGTTACCCTATTGATTCTGAAGAGTTGATACCGATCACTAGTTAATGATCGAAGAGAACACTGACCAGTGGAGCCATCACAAATGAGTTATAAAAAAACAAACTGTTTCAGGTTGGTTTTATGGCATATTGTTCTATAGTGTATGCAATTTATCATCCATTTTCTATTGCTACTCTGCATAAGTTCCATTCCCACTGGTGGGAGTAATATTATAGGATGGTAGACGATGTCCTTAAAATAATCAAAAGTAAGAGAAGCTTATACTCATTTTTCTCAAACTAGGATCTTTCTTACAGTGCAAACAACATAAACCATTCAAAACTTTCTGTTACAAATTCATTTCGTCTGCACAGGTTGCAGTTGCTTTTACAAGTTCATGCCAAATCTATGGTGAACCTAATCCGATGTGTACACCTTAACCTCCAAGACAATACATATAATCTGATTGCACTCACACCACCTTCATCTCCTCTCTTTGATACTGGGTTTCCAGATATCTGAACTTGGTAATGCATAACTGATTATGGAGCATTAAAGCTTGGAGAGAATAAGTAAATGCAATGGTCAAAAGCAAAAGAGCTAATTGTATGTCAAAAAACTGCTGGGTTCATAGTGCTGATAACCCCCGCTCAATGATGGCAGCCTGACACCGAAAGGGAACTTGAGATAGAACTGATTCACAGAAGGTGGCATCATTGAGATAGAACTGATTCACAGAAGGTGGCATCAATTCAATAAAATATGGGACTTCAACTATCTGGCATTTTTCATTTTTCAGTTCATATGTTCATAAGTTCTCACAAGTCACAGCCAAGTTGAATAGCTTCTCTACTTCTGTGCATCAGATTCTCTTTCTCGGCGGTAAGCAAAAACTGAACCAACCACAACTCTTCCAATCCTTCTGGTTTTTCGGTTTCTTTTACTCATACCTTTCTTTCTTTTCTTCTCAACAGGTTGAGACATAGGAACATGATGAATCCATCCTAAAGGCAGTAGTGCTGCAAGGAACTGTATCAAAATTCCTACAGGCAAGTTGGAGTAATCACTGGATCTTATTCCAAGCATAGCAGCCAACCCAACTCCCCAAAATCCACTAACAATAGATGATAGGCACAATGCTGATGCCAAGAAAGAAGTAAGGGATCCTTCGCAACCCCGAGGACACAAAGTTGCAAGTAGCACCGAGAAAGGAAGTATCTTAAATTGTGCAAGAGTTTCTGCTAAACCCGAAAAACAAAGGGCAAACACTTCATTAGGAATTCCAATACTAAGATTGATCTCTCTTACCAAAGCAAGGTCAAGAAGAAGGGAAGATGCGTACAAAATCTGTACAACTCCGATCAACTTCCTCATGGGAATTTGTTTCCAATAACGGTTATAAAGCACAGTCAAAGAAAGAAGTATCAACTGGCCAATCACTCGCGACATTCCAATAACTGAAGGATTAAGATGTAGACATTGAGTTTGATAACAAAAGATTGAGCCTGACAGAATAGGAACCATAGCAATGGAAGCTACAATCCAAGTTAAAGGTCGGAATATGCTGTCTTCACTGATGGCAATCATAAGATCAGATAGCTGCTTTCTGATATTTTCTGAAACTGACTGTCCAGTTGGAACGGGACCCAAAGGTCGAGCTAAGCCGAGACATTCTTCACTGGCAGATAAAGAAACTACAAGCTGAATAGATAATAGAACCGAAAAAAAGAGAAACATCATCCTGGGTGGTAATTTGACTAAGAAATATCCACCTAGTAAGTTCCCCAGGATCCCACCAGCAGCTAAAGCCATGAAGGCATAAGACTGGAGTCCAGTAATTCGGTGTTTCTGGCCGTACTCTGTAATAAGAGCATCCTTTGCGACTTCTGTAATGGCTGCCCCTGTATTACTGAGAAGGACACATGCCATGAGAGCAGGAAGCGCTTGACCTGCAACTGGAAACAAAGCCAATTGACCCCAAGACAGGACCTGCAGAAGTACTGAAAGTCGGATTCTTAGTAAGGTTTGATCGGTTTTTCAATCAACTAACTGAAAACTTCTCGAATTTAAGATGTTAGATTGCTCAAGCAGTTAGTTATTTAATGTATCATCATTGCTTACAAGTATGACTTCTGCATTTCATGGATGAATTCCGAATATGTAAACGATGATGAAGAGTGCATTGAAATGTAATGGACAGAATCTGACCTAGGTATATGAAATGGTAATGCTACTTTTTTGAGTTTTATTGCCTACTGCAATGGAATATGGAAATGAATGTTTGAAATATAAGGAAATAGAACAAAAAACAGAATCAAATGCATAGTAATGGAAAAATATGAAGAAAAAGTGTTAAGAACTTGAAACAAGACAAAGGAAGGAATAAAAGAACAAAATACAAACAGTTAATCTGCAAATCCATTCAAGACCATGACAAACACCAAAGCTTGCATTAATGGAAACAGAATATCACAACAAGCATAAGCATTTCAAATTGAGTCAAAAAGAAAGAGAAGAGCATATTAACTGACCTCCAAAGCAAATATAAGGTATCCTATGAGCACCCCCAATATAGAGAGCATCTGAGAGAATTCCAAACAGAGGCTTAGCTACCATGGGTAGGTTGCCAGAGTTCTGCACAAGCTGCAATGTTGAAGGGTTCAAGTTAAGGTTATAAGCCATGTGGAAATTCAAAGCCAACCATGGGAAACACCTAAAACCCTGAACCCAATATCCCAACCCACACAAACCCAACATTTCTTGAAAGCCTTGTTGCCATAAACTTTCCTTCTTTTTCTTGCCCTTCCTGACAGAAACCTCACCAAGGTTGGTTCCTATAACAGGGTTTAAAAATTGGGTCTTGGGTTTTATACCAGGATTTTGATGGTGGAAAGACCTGAATATTGATCTTGACTGAAAGCTTGATAACTTTGAGCATCTCTCCTGGTTTCTTGGGATCTTTGAACTGATTAAAAATATTGGGTTTTTAGTGGAAATCACTGGGTAAATCATAGTTTTTGGGTTTTTGGTACGGCTTTGCCCAAAGATTGCAAACAAATGGAACCTCAACGGGAAAAAAAAGTATACTATAAATCCCACATTCCAACAAGTTTGAAGATATGTTGCTCTGAGAAGAAGAAAAGGATATAAATCCTAGAGTGTTTGAAGAGAAAGAAAGTTCTAGACAAGGGTTTAATATATAATATTATATATACATTAAACATTACTTGGTGGAATACTTGAGAGAATCAAGGAGAGAATGGAGAGGTTTCCAGCATTTTGTTTAACTTGCATTCTTGTTTGTTGGTTTCCAGGAGGGATTTTTGGAGGGGTCCCAATGGGATTTTACCTTTGATAGGTTCATCAATCTTGGATTCATGGGGTCAAATCAAAATCCTTATGAAAATGCTGACCTAATCAATCAATGGTTTGTCAACACATCTACCATTTTTGTTTGGAGATTCCTATGAACCGTTGGTTTCAATTATTCTCAAATTTTAAATATTTTTATTGGATTCTCAAATATCACTCTAATTGGGTCCTTCTGTGGCATAAAGCGTATTTAGAATATGTTAATTAATCTTTAAATAACTGTGCACATGTTGCATGGATAGTTAAGATTCGCGGAATTAAAAAAAATGATAATATCATTAAAGTTTGTGGCATGTCAAATTTAAATTATTCATGTAGTAAGTACATATACATTTAAAATGTGATTTACGTTTTCTATTAGCTTTCACACCAGATTCAAGCTAGCATAATAGCTTCATGATAAACGAAATTGAATGAAATGATATTTATATTTTGAAAACTCAATTAAAACATTTAAAAATTTGAAAATCAATTTAAAATATAAATCATAGTTTATGAAGTTGGTGCAATTAATCCGTTTTAGTTTTTTATTATGCAATTTAATATGAAATTGTTGAAAGGGGTAACTATAATATTTGAAAAGATTAATTTTTATAAATCATAAAACAAACATAAAAAATATTTTTATCATAATAAAAAAAGAACATATTATTTCTTGATTTAAATAATTTTTTTCATATCCTAACAAATGGCTTGGTACATAAGTGAATGTAGTTTGAGTGTTTAGATTCAAGCTTTATTATGTATAAATGTAATGTGTGGGTTTTATCTTAAATTTTTTTATTTTAATTTTAAATTTTTTTATTTAAATTTGAATATATTTTAATTTTCAATTTATTGTGTATAGTATTAAATTTATTCTAATTCTAATCTATCATAAATGAATTATTTGTTACTTGTACTATATTTATGATTATATTTGAAGTTATAAATTATTTTGCCCTTTCGTGGAGGCCAATTTCCCTATTTATAAGGCACGGTCCCTTAATTTGATGTGCTAGAATTAGATAGGTTCTCATGTACATTAACACGTATCTTATTCTAGGGTCAACACGTATTTTTTCAATATGAATTCGTCTACATAGTGGTGTGAAACTATACAGACGAACCATACGATGTGACGAACTATATATTTACTGAAATAAAAAAGGTTGGGTTGGTCTCAACCGAATAACGGATCGATTAGGACGAAAACCCAAAAAAAAAAACATTCTTTGACTACTGTTTTGCTTTTGGATTTTCTCTTCATTTCTGTTGGGGTCATATATGTCACGCCATTTATATGATTAGGTTGCTTCGCGAATATACCTTTCATTTAAAATATGTTTTTTTATATATATGGATGGCGGTTGCATTACAAATATTTCTTAATTAGCATGGTTGTTAGGAATAATATAAATTTGAGTACAATTAAATATATATTTTTTCTGATTTAAAAGTTGGGAAGAATTTGATGAAAGTATAAAAAATATTAAGGTAAATTATTCTAATGTTATTAAATTATTAATAAGTTTACGTTTTAGTTATTCGATTTCAAAAAATTATAAAAATGATTATCGAATTATTCAAAAGTTTTTATTTATGTCATTGAACTATTTGAAAGTTTTTGTTTAAGTCATTGGGTTATTTTTTTTTTTTAAGTTCGGCTAGTGAGCTCTAAGTGACGATTTGACGATCAGTGTGTTGAATCAATACCCATCAAAGAGTAAAAGAACATACCTTAGATCCAAGTCGGTCTAGCGGTTAGTGTCAAATATTGGAGAAAAAAGTTGTTTAGATTTTAGTTAACAAATATTGTAGAATAGAATGGGGAATGAGAGCTTTCAATTGGTGTAAATGGTGCAAATAAAGAATGTTATACATTAGCGATTTTAATAGCTCAATGAATAAAATGAAAACTTACGAATAGTTCAGTGACCACCTTGTAAGTTTTTAAAATTGAGTGATAAAAATATAAAACTACTAATAATTTAGTGACATTAGGTGTAATTTATTCAAAATATTATGAATGATAATAGCAAAGCAACAACAATGCTACATGCATGAAAGCATTAATGCCTCGTTTGGTTATTAGTGTGATAATATAAAAAAATTATTTATTACATATATATTACAATAATTAGATATAAAATAAGAAGTTAAAAAAAAACTTGGAATAACACAATAGCACTAAAACATTTAAAAGTTTTCATAATAGAACAACATATCTGACAACATGAAAAGAAAATAGTTTAAAGCCTAATACTATTTATGAAAATAATATAAAAATCTCTAATAAAATAGAAAAAAACAAGGGGAAGTTGGATCTTAGAATAATAAAAGTGTACAATGGAAATTCAAAGCAATGGCTCCCGATGGTTTAAGCAAGCCCAAAATTAAGATAAAACTTCAACTTTTTTAAAGTGGGTTTTTGAAATGGTTAATGCAAAATTCTAACTTTGAACTTGCCAAATATCAATTACTTTATTTTGGCATTTTTTTTTGTCCATTTTGGTATTTGAATTTGATAATGAAGTCTATTTTAATTGTTGAACTTAGAAAAATGTAAAAATTTGATGTGTGGCAAAATCATAGTGTTACATAATTAGGTTTACCTTTTTAAGTAATAACGTGGCATAATTTCAGAGTATTATGTCATCAAAGTTTTACATTCTTCTAAGTTTAGGGATCAAAAATGAACTTAATTGTCAAGTTCAAGTATCAAAAAAGACCAAACAAAATAAAGGGTATCAAAATGAACTTAATTACCAAATTCATGGGATAAAAATTATATTAACCCTTTTTGTAAATTCACATTTTGGGTTCCATTTCAGATATGCAAGACAAAAAAAAGAGAATTAAAATTGAAAATTTGAAATTAAAGTTGAAAATGAAATCAAAATGGAGGAAAATTCTAAAACAAAACTTGAAATTTGAATTATCAAAATTAGTCCTAAAAAGGAATTTGGATTAACTCATAACATTAGATAAATAATAGTTACTATAATTGTCCTTTTTTTTTTGTATTGTTAAAATGAGTAATAAGGCAAAGACAAAAGCATCTATTTTTTTAATTTATACTCTCTCTCTCTCTCTCTCTCTCTTTGCATTCGGCATAACACCTCAATTAAATGCCAACTTTATTAGGTTTAGTGCTACTATTTTGAAAGCTACTCTTTTGAGGCTAATGACTTTATAAATAACATGGATTAAATCAAAATTTTAAAAATAAATTTAAGAAATAAGCTTGATATAGATTCGACGCAGAAGCAATAAGGATGAATTCTTGTCTCTCTAATGACATTACAATGACAAATCAGACAACGTATTCGCACTCAAAATATTAAGATTAGCGTCCGAGACTGAAGTTACGTTGAAGAACTTCTGACACAAACTTTAAATCGAACTTACCAGAAACGAATTGAACAAGAAAGGAGAAGTTCGACCCCATACAAGATCAATTTGGCATAACATAGCAAAAAGAAATGTAGTTTGAAGAGAATAATCAAAATGAAGAAACTAAAGAAAGAACGGAGGAATGGTAGCAACAAAAATAGAAAGTAAAAAAGAAAAACAAAATAGATGTCATCCCCCCAGAAGGTTTTTGGGAAGTTTAATTAACCACCCGAAACTAACTACCACACAAAGAAATTAAAAAATAAAACATTTCCCATTGCTTTCACAATTACTTGAACATAATATCAAAGAATACACAGACTTAACTATTGAACCAGCAAGCTCATTCTTGCTATCAATTAACTAAATTTAACTTATAATCCATATGTCCAAAGATAGGGGTTTAATCAAAGTAGCAATATTTCAAGAGATAAGATTCGAACCTAAAACCTCACATACATAACCAGAACACTTAACCACTAAATCAAACCAATTTACTTATAAAAATTTTCCAAAGTCTAAACTCAAATCGAGGGATGGCCACTCTTGGTTTCAAAACTCAATTTCTTCTAACTTGGTTTTTGGGATGTTACAGAACTAATTAGAAAGAAAAAAAAAGTACAATACTTGACCTTTAGAGTGACATTAGTAGAACATGAATGACAAATGATTTTGGATCAATTTTGGAAGACATTGATACCACGAATCTATTGGAATTTAGTTATACGTTATGTGAAGTACATGATCTTTTATGGAGCAAATAAAATGGCAAGACTAAGTGTAGGTTCGCGAAAACTATTTAGGAAGCAAAATTCTTTTGACACGCCATGGATGGATAAATTACTTATTAGGAAATTACTGAGGAAATTTATAGATTCTATATCCATTATAAGACCTTGAAGAATTTTTAAATTGGATTGCAGAATATGAATTTGAAGAGAATTTGAAATTGATTGTAGAGATTTTTCCTGATGAAGATATAGAATTTGAAATAGAAAAAAAATGCAGAAATAGAAGAAAATGCAGAAATGGATTCAAGTGAGTAAAAGATAAGACAAGGTAAAAGAGAATGAGTACATAGAGTTGTACATATATGAATGAAAATTTAGAAAATTTGAGCCTATGAATGAAAAGTTTGACATATTGTAATGTTAGGATTTTGAAAATAGAAGAGATGGTAGATGATAACTCTAGAATATAGAGTTATCTTCAGCTCTTCTAGACTAATAATTCATGCAAATTTTAAGTGGTTGATAACAAATTTTGGAGTTTTTGTTATAGTTTTGTCTTTTTGGATGATACTCAGATAAATTTGTTATTTGGATCATTTTATATGTTGAAACACATAACTTTTGCAGTTTCAAAGATGGTTGGTACACTAGAAGGAAAGACAGTCTTGAAGCTCACTTATTGATGTTCAATGTTGTAACATTTCTATGGCATAAGCCATGCAGAAGTAGGTTGATATATTATGTAACATCCCGAAATTGGGCCTAGTAAGAATGGGCCCAATGGGCCTTGGGCATAGGAGTGTTTAAAATTTTTGAGAACAAGAGAATGACATTATTTCAAGTTGGACTTATTAAGAAGATGATTTTAGAAAGTTACCGGATTCTATGAAGTTTCGAGTTCAAGTTGGGCCTTAGTAAAATTTTGTGTTTAAGCCTAATAAGGAGAGATAGTAAGTGGCATCAAGGCTTATGGAAATAAAAGAGTAAATTGCTAGCATAAATGAGCATATGGAAAGGAGGTTATGGCATCAAGTGAAGTACCTTGAGGGAAGAGGTTCAAATCCCATTGTGTGCAAATTTTGACTATTATTTTTGTACTATTTCCCTAAATTTCGGCCAAGCTTGTAAATATGGCAAAATTGGATTTTTTAAATTATGGTAAGGTGGACTTATTAAATTGTGGAAAAGTATGGTAAGGAGGAAAATAAGGAAAAAGAAAAAAAAAGGAAATAAAAGAAATAAAAGAATTTGGAGAGTGGAGTAGGTGGATGAAAAAGAAATAAAAGAATTTGAGGAGTGGAGTAGGTGGATGAAAAAGGAATAAAAGAATTTGTAGAGTGGAGTAGGTGGATAAAAAAAAAGAGAAAAAAAAGAAAGAAAGAAAGAAGAGATAAAAAAAGGGGTTATGAAAATAAAGAAAAGAGAAGTATCATCTTTTCTTCTCTTCATCACCACCTAGAATTGGTAGCAAACAAGGGTTGGAGAGCTCAAAAATTTCAGCAAACAAATCCTTTAGCAAGTAAGTGATTTTGATGACTTTAGTTGATAATTTTTGTATTTTTGGAGCCCCAAAGCTTAAGCTAGCTAATGAGGGGACTAATTTGTAATATGGTTGAGAGTCTAGGGACTTGCCATGAGAGAGTTTATGCTGGTTGCAAGGTCTCAAAGTACTTTATCAAAGGTTCAATCGAAAACCTATCCCTCTTTATAAGTGACTCGGATTTTTGGTGCCGCGGAGAGCATCCCGTTACGGATTCCGAATAAGGTGTGTAATCTCATACTCTTCCGAATATATGTTTGAAATGGTGAGAAAATCTCACATCTCTCTGAAATTTTACATGAAATATTCTGTGATTCGGTAGAAATATCGAAGAAAATTGATAACCGGTATCCGTGATCAGTCGGACGTGCGTTTGATGGTAGTGATAATCATGTTTTGTAATAAAACAGTTTCGGTTAGAAGCAGTGACGTGTTTTTGAAAAATCACTAAAAATAGGAGAAAAGGAATTAGAAAGTGAATAAGATATCAAATTAAATCTTACTGTGTCTATTTTAATATGGAAGAAACGGAGAAGGAAAAGGAATTTTACATTCTGAGATATCTTGATTTTAGTGATACTGGTTTTGATTAACTTCGGGGTTCACTGATCTGTTTTGGAAAAATCATATAAAATTGTACAAAATGAAGTATTGGTTATTATTTATATGTATGGATTCCTTAGTGAGTCTATTTTCAATAGAAATAAGTTGGAACAGTATATGAAAACCGTACAGTGAGATATTTGAAATTAAGTCAAGAGAGGTCAGAATCATTGGACAGTGAAACAAGGGAAACTTTAAGGAATAAACTGTACTAAATGGCTAGGCCAAAAATTCTGGAAAACTTTCAGTAAGAAGATACATGAGTTTAGTTTCAAGGAAATTTTACGGATCTAGATTTCGAGTTTTCTAACTCGAATTATAACTAATTTAGTCAGTATGACGCAAATGGACAGTTTAAATTTGTATGTCCCAAATTACTAGTTAAGTTTTAGTTGCGAAATTACCCCGTTTGGGCTTAAAATGGATTTTTGACCCAATAGTTCCGTAGAGACCCAAATAGAGTTCTGTATCACTCGAGACGATAGTGAATCTTCGAAAACACCGTTAAATATGAAATTACTGAATTACCCTTGTAGGGTAAATTACCGAATTACCCTTAGAGAGTAAATTATCGAATTACCCTTAGTGGGTACGATTACTGAATTACGAAAATGCCCTAACGGGCCGAATTACAAAATGTCCCTATGGGCCAAACTACGAAAATACCCTTTATGGGCCAAAATGTTATAATTGCTATATGGGCCAAATGTTATATTTGCTACATAGGCCATATTTGGTATAAGCGGTGACCGATTGTGTATTTTAGTTTTTAAGGGTAAATCGATAGGCATAAGGAAGTTCCGGGATCGTGTTAAATTCAAGTAGCTAAGGATTTCGCTAAATAGTAAGGTGTGTGATTAACCCACTGTTTTCCGGGTTTATGTTATATTGTATGTGTGGTGTAAATGCTAATGTGTGCAGTGACAATTATGAATGGATACCCTTAAGGGGTATATCGAAAATCAGGTCAGTGTTAAATATTAAGAATGTGAATATGCCAATGAGAATATGTTTGTATGCCGAATAGCATGTGCATGCATCATTTTATTATGTTATGACATTATCATATGTTGCATGTGCATGGGATGGGATCTGAATGTGAAAGAAGAAAGGGTGTACATTATGTACGTGGTCTAATGTTAGCCTTGTGCTACATTAGCGCTTGATGTTAGCTATGTGCTTCATCAAGGGAGGTGTTGGCTAGGTGCCACATCTCAGCGGTTGATAGCTGTGTGCATCACCGTAGATTGATTGATATGTGGGATCACTTATGTGATCGGTGGCCTAGCCACGGCCTTGAGCAGCAAGTCTACCAAGGTAAGATATGTGGATCACTATGTGATCGGTGGATTAGCCACGGCCTTGGGCAGGGGGTCTGCCAAGGTAGGTGTAAAGGATGGACCCTAGGCTGGGTTGGGTGCATTTTGCATAAATCTGTCTGCTATGTGAATTAATGTGGAAATGGGCCAAGCCCAGTATGTGGAAACATGTGGTTGATTACACTATTATAAGAATGTGATGTGGTTGTGGGCCAAGCCCAATAAATGAAAGCATGTGATTAAATTATCTTAATATCTGTTATATGGGTTATTATATGGTTCGACATGTGGATGGAATTCAGTGGTCTAATTACACACTGAGTCTGTATGACTCACCCAATTTTTATCAAACATCGCAGATGATTTTAGGTGATCGGACCGGGTTGGAGTGAATACGAGGTGGCCCATGCAGAAGTTAATTTTATTTGTTTTCATATTTTATAATTTCAGTATTTCGATAAGTATTATTGTAATAAGGCCACTTAAGCATTTGAAGTTTATTATTATGTTTTATTATGGATTAACGATGAAATGTTATTTGCAAATGATATTATTTTCTTAAATTTATATATATATTAAAGTTTTCAAATCTGGATACTTTATGACATCAAATTTTTACTTAGCATTTTAAATAAACAATGTTTTATAAATAAACACAAATTTCTATGTTTTATTTTAAGGTTAAAATATTTTAAACGTTTTTCCGCAGTGACAAACCAGATCCGGTCAAGACTCGTGGGTCGGGTTTGGGGTGTTACATATTATAACCTTTGGATGCCCCAAATAGCTTATTGGACTTTGGCAACATTTTTTACCCAACTCAAGAATTGGGTTAGTAAAAATGTGTAGCTTGCTAAGGAGGAATGAGCTCAAATCCTCCACTAGGGAGGAAATGGCCCAACCATCTATAGAGGTGCTTAAACCATCATCAAAAGACTGGGTAAACATGAAAAATCAGCAAATAAAATCCCTCAAGTGACCATCCACCTTCCTCCACAATTCAGGCTTTCTCTCCCTTAAATTAAGCATGAATTAAGCAACTCCTTCAACTTCTTTCAAAGTAGTCCACTCATTTTCCTTAAAGCAAGGGTCGACCACATGGTTAGAGAAATTCAAGGCTTCTATTTGCTAAAAATATATTGCCTCAACAAGTATAAATAGGGGTTAGCTATTCACTCATCCATCACTCATCATCTCTTCTCTCATTTCCTATTCTTTCACTTCCCATTTGAGAGAGCAACACAAAAGTTTGAGAGGAGCATTTTAGAAGTTCTTTTGAGTAGAAAAATTCGACATCTTAAGGAGCAATTGTGCAAAGGAGCAAAACAAAAGGAAGGAGGAAAGGAAACACAAGTTGTGCTACGAAGAAACATCGGATTTGTCTTCTAGTTTCTTTCCCTTATTTGTTTTGTTCTAAATTGGTGAACATGATTTCTAAGTATTTTCATGCTTTCAATTTAATTAATCTGACTTAAATTTGTTGATTTTAGATTGATTGCATTCTCTTAGCTTAGATTGTTATTATTTTGTTAATGATGTTATGTGCTTTGGTTGCTTATTCATTCAAATAAAAACATGAACATGCTACTCATGCATTATAAATGTAGGGAAGCAATTGAATTAGTTATTTAATCCAAACAAGATTATAATTAATTGACACAATATTTGAATGGTGCATGTTTGATCATTTAACGATTGAATTAGTAATAATATTAAACAATATTGTTACCTTGCATAACCTTTTTATGATGTTTGCTTATAAAATTGTAAAGTTGATTGAATATAGAAATATGCTAGATAAATTTAATAATTAAATGGGATGACTTCATAACTTATTCATATTGGGTTAATAAATAGCTTAATTTCCATGGTTTTCTTCTGTAACTTCATTAACATTGTTTTAATAATTCTAATTAAAGAAGGCAATTAATCTAACTCATTCATGTCATAGTAATTAAAACTTGTAAATTGTTACTTATTATTTTGTGTTTACATTTCATTTATTTTTATCATACTCAGTAATTTATTTAGGTTAATTAGTCAACTAAAATCACTTTTAATTATTTTTAATCACCAACTCGTCAAGTAATAAATTTCACAATTTTCGCCTATGCAGTCTTTGTGGAGACAATACTTTTTACTTACCACTTTATTACTTGTTGACGATTGTGTACACTTACACATCATTCGAATATTTTGCAATAGTAGAAGTATAATAAACATAATAGAATAGTATGTTGATCCAATTATAAAAATTAGAGAGAGGTATAGAAAGAAATAAATATATTAGTTAAGTAAATATTCAACATTAATAAGATAATAAGAGAAAAGATAAGTTCTTAAATGAAGAAATCGATAACATAATAAATCTAAGAGATTGGAAATGTTTGAAGTTAGTGAATTCTTAAGTGGTAAAGGAAACAATTGAAGTGAAAGATGGAAGCTAAAAAACACTATAATGTGAAAGAGGCAAACTACGATAAGTAAAGTTACCTCAACGAGTCTATTGGCAGCGATCGGGCCAATGATTCTAGAGGATAACTGTAGCGATCCAAAGATTCTCTAATCTATTATGAGCTTAGGTATCTTTGGTCGATCAATGTTTACTTTTAGAGAAGAAAAGACAAAAAAAAAAGGGATTGTTCAAAGGAATAACTAAAAAGAATATAAGTAATTTAATTACAAGTGAAGATAAAGAATTTGAAAGTGAAATAATGATAATATGTTGTCGAGGAAAAAGAATAAATAATAGAAATAGAGTTTATGGTTAAGAAGAAAAAAATTTGAATTAGTTCTAATATGGCTACATAAAAGAAGAGTAAAAAAGAAAAATATTACGATTAGTGAAGTTTAAAGTCGTACAAGCATTTAATTGACATTTTGAAAAGATTTAAATGATCAGGAATAGAAGGATAAGTAACTTTGAAAGAGAAAATACTTTTGAAAACACTTGAGGAAAAAGAGAATCGTCCATTTGGAAAGAAAGGAAAATGAGATTAAGCTTTATAAGACCTGTAATATCTTTCATGTGTCAATGTTGAGAATATACTAATATGATTCATTACATGTGATTTCACTGGAAGTTATTGAAATTTTATCAGATTTGACTCTTGAGGAAGAACCAGTTAGAATCCTAACTTTAGTAAAAGTTACATGAATTGAGGAAGAACCAGTTAAATGAATTGAGAAATAAGGAAATTTCTTTAGTAAAAGTGTTTTGGAGATATCATAATGTGGGAGAGATAAATATTTACAGATATTCGAGTTATATAAATTTCGAGGACAAGATTTCTTTTAAGGGAGGGATAAATGTAATATCCTTTAAACCCCTCGAGTCAAAAATAGTGCTAATACAAGATAATACATGTTAGAATTTTTTTCCAAGGAAATTAGGTCCCTCACTTTCTTCAGAAAGCTCCTTAGTAATGTAAATAATTCTAACTCCTTCAACGTTCTCAGAAAGCTTCACAACTTTTGACTCATTTGTAACTTTTGCAGCCATTGGAGTCTTACAAACTTTCACAGTAGTACCACTACTTTCTCCTTTATTACTTCTATAGTCTCATTTTCGCTCAAGACAAAGAGCATAGGAAGACAATCAATCTTTAGGCTCTTTGACTAACCCCATCCCCATATGGCCAAGCTTCAATGCATGGCTTCACTCTAGCAAGTTGATTTTCATTAAGAGTATTGAAGTCCGCATCATCAAACATTTTAGGGCTCTTTTCCATCAAACAAAATCGTCGCACATTTCTTAAGTTATGAACTTGCTCGTATATTATAGGCAAACTTGTTTGCGACCCTTTCAACTGAGCTTCCTCTACTTCACTCAATGAATGAGGATCCCAAGTACTCCTTTCAATCGAAGGTCTCACCCAAGCTAAAGGGAAAGGAAAGTTTCCGCCACAAATTTATCCAATCTTGATGTATTTGTCCCTCATCAAACACAAATTACTAGCGGTATCATTAATGGTTGCTTTCTTTGTCCTTCGAGTAGTAAACATCATGAATCCCTTTTGATTTGTCTCACTAACAGAGGTTACTCTATATATCCGCTTAAAATGTTTACAAAGGCTTCATCTCCATGTAAGTGACAATCCAAAAAATACACCATCAAGAACCACCAAGAAGAACCCTTCAACTACCCAAGGGCCACTCCACAGGAATTCAACATTTTGACAAAAAATGGATGTAGAGATAAGTGAAAACCTATTTCAAATACATATAGAGGTAGTAGAAACCAACTATTCTCCTTCTTATGGTTTTCCATATCACTCAGTCGGTGTTTCCCCTCCTCAATCTGAAATTTGTACTTGAAATTATTGAAACAAGTAATCCCCCTACATGCTAACAATTTTCGTATCTCCTCTAATGATGCAGAATACACAAACTCTTCACTCTCAATTGAAACACTAATCGATCTTGGAGCCATGTTTCAATCAGGGTAAAATAAAATTAAGAATAGTATAGAGAAAATAGAGACGATAGTAACATACAAATAACAATTGTACCAGGTAAATAAACGAGAAAGTAAATTATATCAGCTACAGGAACAACGATAGAAGAGGCAAACTCTTATCCCTTCGTATAAGCTAAAACGAGACCTTTCAATTACTTCAAAACTTATCAAGTATGTTATCGCGCGCGCATTGTTACCTATACACAAAAAGACGCCTCAATTAGAGCCCAACACGTGTATGCAAACAGTAATAGTGACGACGGTTTCATTAAGAACCCAATAAATACACCGCAACATATCGCACATTTTTTAAACGTCATCATTAAATATACATACGAAATTTTTCCTGCCATAAGTTCATCACACTTGCAAATTTCAATTACTCAAAATTCAAATTTCAAAGGTTCAAGAATATCCCTTCACAAAATAAATTTTTTATCCAATATATAAACCTCCAACATACTACAATGAATATATCCAGCAAAATCGCAAAAATCACTTTATAACCTTCCCTCGCCTTGGGTGCAATTATTATACCCCGAATAGCAAACTTTAAATACCTCACAGTATACCCATAGAGGAGCTTGACACGTGTCTCCCAATGGATCCAACGACGTTGTGGACCCATAGTTAGTTTGCGAAATCCAGAGCTAGTTTGCGAACCTCAACTTGGCAAAGTTCAAAACAAAACGTCTCCACTGAGACTATGTAGGAACCACGTGAAGAGCTAGAGTAATTGATTACTAGTCGCCCTTAAGATGTCTTATCCTAGGACGTTACATCACTATCACTACCAAGAGTGCTAAATCAAACTTCCATGATAGTGACCTTAGGACACGTGTCAAGATTTGTCACCCATTATAAAGAACCATGGAAACAGCTCACACACACTCACGCACTCACTCCTTCAAAAACTCTCAGAATCTTCCACAAAAGATCCCTTCTCAACCTCCACCCAACCTTCCTCCGTGTAACCATTGTCCTCCTCCCTTGTTCACTTTACTAGTTAACAAAATACTTTATTAGGGATGTAATGGTAATTTACAAATTTACCCTTATTAAATAAAAATAGTATTCATGTATTTAATATTTTACAATAAACTTTATTAGTAAAAAATCTTTGGATTAAATATTTAATAATATTTTAATTGATAATTTTTAAAACTATTATTTTAATTTATAATTTTAATTAAAAAACTTATTCAAAATTTATCTTGCATGTATTTTTTTTAAAATATGACGGTACATATATAAAACCATGTATATATATATATATATATATATATATATAACTTGTTTTTGTAATGAATACTATAATGAAATTGAAATTTTGAATCAATATATTGAAAGGGAAAAGAGAGGAAAACAATAAAAAATAATTATAATATGTTAATAATATACTATGTAGATGATTAAATATGCATATTGAAAAGAAAATTAGAAAAGAAAATTCTCTTTTTAAGAATTGATTGAAATAACGAGAGAGTTGGTAGCAGAAAAGAGGTAACCCATTTTTTTTATTTTTAATATATTCATACCGTAAATCAAAATAAAATAAGGTTAATTTTGTCTTTAATATCTTTTTAACTTACCAACCTACATAGGAAAGTAACTTTTTTCACTTTTTTATGGTGCGAATCATATTGCTATTTTTATGAAAACGTTAGATTTCAAAAAAAAAAAAAATTTAAAAATGTTTAACATACCAAACATTAAAATCATTTTTTAACAAATTAAATTCTCAAAAAAATTATCGATTTCTATCCAACCAAACGTTATCGGAATTCATGTATACATTAAGTTTACAATTAGGATGATAATTGGAATCTGTGGTTGGCATTATTTGCGTTTACAGTTTTCAATATTTTAAACTTAGAAATGTGAATCAAAAGATGAATATATACGTTTTGTTGTATATTTTGCGAGAAGTTGACTTTGGAATTATATTATTCTTGAATTTATATTGAAGAAATCTTAAAATAGTTAATTATCTTTTTAATATTGTCACATAAAATCATTTAACTTTCATAAAAACAAAACTGATAAGCATGACCATATTATACAATATTTACATTTTAATTGTATTATGCATACTTTATTATCTCATCAACTGTATATACTGATAATGTTGTTAATTGAGTTTGTACCATAAATCAACTCGAAACTAACTTACGATTGATGACAGCATAATGATAAACAATTGCAATGCATTTAGTATTCTTAATCAAATGTGTTTGTGTATTTAATTTTCATTTCACTCATAATTTAATCTAATTTTTTATTTTAATATCGTGCATAACTCATGTGTTATTATGATTAATTAATTTTAAATCATACATCTCTTTATTTATTCTATATTATTTTTAAACACACGTCTATATTTTAAATACGTAATTTATACACGCATATGCGTACGATAAAATTCCTAATAATATATTATCCAAGTGAAATGGGTCATTATAGTTTGCAGCCTGGTATGTTGTTTTCTTTATACTAACATGGTTTGGTTATTATTATTATTATTATTTAAATATAATCAAAGTATAAAAATGGAATCTGTATGGTTGACATTTTTGCGTACACAGATTCTAACTCTGTATGGTATACATTTTTGTGAATCAAATATTCATTTTTCAACACATTACATTTATTTAGTGGGAGATTCCAACTTCAATGTTGTAGAATTTGCAAGAAGTTGACTTGGAATTATATTACTCTTAAATTATAATATTTAAATTAATTAAATAATAATATTAATATTCTTACATAATTCAACTCATTTGACTTTCATAAAAATAAATATAAGCATGACGATATGATATGCTCATTTTTCCTTTAAATTTATATATATAATATTACTTCATTTTTAGTTGCGATTAAATGGATGTATTTTATTTTATTTTATTGTTGATTTATTCTTAGAATCTTAGTTACGTAATTTGGATTTAAAGTATCGTCTATTATTTTTTTTTTCCTTACATCACACTCATAGATTTTATTGTATAACCTTTTTTTTTATGTCTTACTAAAATACACAAAAAAAATTGTGTTTTAAGTATTTTTATAATTTGGTTTAATTCTGCTCTTAGTTCCTATACTTTTTGCATATTTAAAACGTAATATAATTTATTAATTTCAGGAATATTCCTACTTAAATCCAATTGGTAACACCTAGTTTTCAATTTATCCGAAAACTTGAAATAATAAGTGACCTCTATTGAAAGAAATGAGAAAATTGGAAATTGAATTTGACATGGTTGAGAACCAAACCTAGTTCGGTTAAAATGGAACCAGTCGGTTCCTTAATAGGAGACATAATACTTAGCAATGGATGGTTTTCTTAAGGTTGGTAATAGCACGAGAAGGGCTATAAATAACTGGAAAATGGCTTCCCAAGGATGAATTCCTTACTGAATCTGTTTCATTTTCTTTCATTCTTCATCTTCTTCGAATACTTTGAAGAAGATTAGGCCACTAAAGGTTCTGCATGGAGTAGACTTAATGAGGATGGAAATGGAAAAGTAAGGAAACCAGTAAGATGGTAAGGTTCTTAGCCCTCTTGTGTACGTAAAAGTTAAAAATAAAGTTATGGATCTTCAAAACTATCTTAAGGGTTTTGCATGTTATGAAAGTTTAAGCTTTTAAGATGAAATACAAGTTTAACCAATAGGTTTTTTTGTTGTAATGCTTAGTTTCCAGGAGAATGGAAGCTCTGGCGTTCGAGAAAGCTAAACTGTGGAAACGATGAAGCTTTAAGTGAAGACTCCAAACTTGTTGTTATAACCTATGTTGTCTAAATATGTCTTGTTTGCATAAACATGAAATATGATGATATGTGCATACATTGCATGATTGGGGGAAAAACCTCAAAAGAATAGAGAAATTTAGGAAGGGAAATGGGAAGAGAACATGTTAGTTACCGCCACAGGCAAAGCTTCGGGCCTTGTGGAGGGAACACTACGGTGTTCGAGTATAAGGATAGGTGGTATAAAGGAGATAATAGCAAGAGGATTCAGGAAATCTGTATTATGGAAAGACGTTTACCACGACAGCGGTATCGACTAGTACTTTGAGACGACACCATGACGATGGTATATGGCGTAAGACCATATATGAAAGACGCTATAGCAGTCTAGTATAAGATACATACTGTAATACCATGGGTGAAAAAAGCCATGACAGCATAGTACAATGTTAAGGTATACAGTGTAAGACCATAGATGAAAGATGTTATGACAGTCAGGTACAATAAGTAAGACCATGGATGAAAGACTCCATGGAATCATATGATAGTACGCTAGGATGGCAGATCTATGTAAGACCATGAATGAAAGACTCTATGGCATCCACAGAGATAGTCAACTGGGACAGTAAACACATAACAAGTAGTACGTTCGGACAGTAAACACAAATAAAGTTTGTTGGGATAGTAAACAAGGGTAAGTTTATCGGGACACGAGAAATGGGGTGAGAAATGTGTAAGACCATAGCTTGGCTATGATAACCCATAGAGTCCACTAGGAAACAGACATAAAAAGTACGTCATAACCTCAAGCGCGGGGAATAAGCCTGTGCATCAAGCATGAGAAACAATGCAGGTCGAAGAAGAGTTAAAAGAAAACATAAGTATGACAAAGAGATCATCGAGAAATCTGCCAATAATAAGAAAAGTGGTAATGATATATATGAAAGTCGACAAGGCATGGGCAAAGTCCCAATAAGAAGTAGAAGGAGATGGGTAATGCGATAACTGGCCTAATTATGAAGATGTAATAGGGGAAGCAAACTCGTATAGTTTTATGAATGATGACCCGCCAGGACGATAAGTCAATTGTTCATCACATAGGACAGGTAAGGTCCCAGGTTAGTATTGTGCATAAGGCAGATTACTGGAAGTGATCCCACCACTCTTGTCAATAGGATGGAACAATGATGCGTTCGCTAGAGTGGAGAGGTTCGCTGTGAGTCAGCACAATACAAAAACGTTAATGATGTCATTTAGGACTATGGTATGGAAAAGGGGGGAGTCCACCAAGGACTAGTTCAATCGGGAAGGTCCTCCATGAAAGGTATATCCTAAGAACCCTTGAGAGGAAATGTGAGAAAGCTAATATAGAGGAATAGTATGGGAAAACAAGCATACAACTAAGTAGGTTAAAGGTCAACAAACACCTTATACGCAGTTTGTATGAAAGGAAAGAAAGACGTAAAATAATAATAGGATTTGTTGATATAGTGAGGTATCTAGATTATGGTTAAGTATAGGGTTCGACAAATAGAAGGTCCTATAGTGAGCCGAGTAACTCATTGGATCAAGTGGAGTCCACCACCCTGATAAAGAACACTCACCTTGAGCAAGCAGGGAGTTAAATTCTGTTTAGATTTGTTTACATTTGTTTCCATCATGAGATAGGGTTCGATTGTTTATATGTGACCTAGTGAAAGAATTCATTAAGTTCATTTGAACTTACAGGAGTGTGGCTGATGTTTGCAAGATTTGTGGGGTTAATTGAGGACTCAGAGGAGGGACCCAGCCAGACAGTGTTAAGAACAAGAATCGTTGGATGTTTAAAGTCATGCACATAGGAAAGAGTAACCATTGGAGGCTTTGCCCCAGGAATTGTTATGTTGTATCCTGATAGCACCCTAGGATCTGGGTAATGGGATAGTTAGCCATGATAAGAGATGTAAGAGTTTCCTTATAAATAAACGATCGAATTAGAAATAGAAATTTAAGAGACTAAGCATTTAGTGGCTTAAGGCCTTAGTTGTAAGAATTATTATTTTTAATTTCCTTATTAGATAGTTTTATTTTTAAACTGGTTGTTAGTAGCTGAGTTAGCAAAATTAAGAGTAGGTGAACCCAGACAATTTGTGACGTTTCATACTCGGATCCAGCGAACATGTTAAGTGTGGGATGTTACAAATTTATCGGTATCAAAGCATAGGTTTAGTCGATCCTCTAACCTAGAAGATTGGAAAGAAGTACCCTTATGTGCATGGCGATCAATCTGGCTAAGTCCCTCGAGTCCTCACTATTGTTAAGATTTTACATGCGATACTTTAATACATCTACCTAGATTAGTTAACAGAAAGGTAAGTACCAATAATTGAATTTAGGGAATATACGTAGAAAGTATAATTAAGAAAATATGGTAGTAGAAATTCCAGTAAATGTATGTTGAAACTATAAATAAGGAAATGCAAGTAGATATGTAACACTCGGTTTCCAATAACCCCAAAATTTTAAATAATTAAGGGACTAAATTGAAAGAACAAGTTGGTGGCCTCTATTGGAAGAAATAAGAAAGCTGGAAACTGAATTGGAAATGGTTAAGAACCAAACCTGGTTTGGCTAAAATGGAACCAACCAATTTCTTAGTGGGAGATATAATAATTAGTGATAGATGGTTCTCCTAAGGTTGGTATTAGCGCGGGAAGGGCTACAAATAGTTAAAAAAATGGCTTCGAGAGATGATTTCCTTCTCGAATCTATTTCATTTTCTCTCGTACTTCATCTTCTTCGATAGCTTGAAGATGAATAACCATGAAAAGTTTTGCATGGAGTAGACTTCATGAGGGTTCAACTGAAAGAGTAGGGAAACTAGCAAGCTGGTAAGGTTTTTAGCCCTTTCTATGTACGTAAAAGTTAATAAACAAAGTTATGGATCTTCATAATTGTCTTAAGGGTTTTACATGTTATGAAAGTTTAGGCTTTTAAGATAAAGTGCAAGTTTAACCTGTAGGTTTTGGTTGTAATGCTTAACTACCAAGAGAATGGAAGATTTAGCGTTCGAGAAGGCTAACCTATTGAAATGATGAAGCTTCAAGTGAGTTCCTAAAACTCCATGGACGCTATGATTTTATATTGTCTGAGTATGCCATGGTTGCATAAACATGAAGTATGATGATATATGCATGCATTGCATGACTGTGGGAAAACCTCAACGGGATAGATAAAGTTAAGATAGGAAATGCGAAGTGATCTTATTAAATATTGCCTCAGGCGAAGCTTTGGGCCTTATGGAGTGAACATTGCGGTGTTCGAGTATTAACGTTAGGTAGTGTAAAAGAGGTAATGGGAGGAGGATTCGAGAAATTTGTATTATGAAAAGGTATTTACCATGAGGGCGTATCGACTTGTCCTTTAGGACGACACCATGACGACGGTATATGACGTAATACCATAGATGAAAGACGTTATGGCAGTCTGGTATGAAGTACGTAGCGTAAGACCATGGATGAAAGCCGTCATGATAGCATGGTTTGAGGTAAAATATATATGGCGTAAGACCATAGATAAAAGACGCCATGGCGACACGGTGAAAAGTATAAGGTATATGATGTAAGACCATTTATGAAAGATGCTATGGCAGCCAAGTATGATGAGTAAAACAGTAACACCCTAAACTTGACCCGACCGCCAGGTCTGAGCTATAGCATGTCACATTCATTGCTAAAGCAACTACAATCAATTCATAGTTATCTTATACAATTTATGTGATATTTATCAAAATTTTATACATTCCTTAATCATACTAAAGTAAATCTATCTTTCAAATATAAATGCATTTAACAACCATATAACAAATCCATCCTATATATAAATCTATACATATATAGTTATATGACTATAAAATATAATATTAAATTAAAGCACCATATTACCACAAAACTTAGCCTATTAGGTACAAATAAATTTGGAAATAGACGAACATAACTGAGACAGAGATTATGGTTTGGATGCTTTGGTCGATGCTCGGAAATCTCGAGTTAACCTAACTTGTACACAAAGAGAACAAATTGTATGTTGAGTACAATGCTCGGTGATATTTTTATAATTTAAATATGTAATGTTAATATTAACAAATCTACCCTAAATAAACATGTGTATTTTTATGGTATGGAAAAGAGGGGAGTTCGTTAAGGACTGTGTAATAGCCCGTTTTCAGGTCAAATCAGAACAGTGGTTTCGGGACCACAAATCTGAGGCCAAAATATTTATTTTATTACTTTATTGAAATTTACAGCATGATAGAATTTTTGTGTGAAAGTTTCGTAAAGAAATTTTACTGTTTTAATGCTTAATTCAGTAAAAAAGACTAAATCGCGTAAAATGCAAAAGTTGCATTCTACTTATTAAAGGTGTTTACTTGCTATGATTTAGTAAACAAAAGGTCCTTATAATGTTATTAGTCCATGATTAGAGTAAGTGGACAATTATGGTCATCCATTATATGTTTTACATGTTTATAATAAAGGGTGTTTTGGTAAATTAGAAATTAAGTTTTTAGTTATCAACTTCATCTTAGCCGAAGTTAGGGCTTAGAAAAGTAATGAGAATAGCTTGAATCATTCGGCATATTCCTAGCTCATTAAGGTATGGTTTTAGCTCGGTTTTCGATGATTTTTACGTTTTTGATATCATTGCTTCGTATTCTAGCTAGCTCGTACCTTAAATTTTGAAATTGTTAAAGATTTTGAGAGTTTCCATTGGTGAGTTTATGTGTTCTTTGGTGCTTGAAGTTGAAATATGAATTTTTGATGATAGATTTTTATGTTTTGTAAAGTGATTTTTGACAAAAATGTCAAAAAGAGATTAAATTGTGAAATGTGAAATTTTATGTGGTAAATATGTGAAATAATGAAAGATAGGGGCTGCTAGGAGTCCCTATGAAATTCGGCTAGCATGTATTTGGATTGAATTGCTTGAATTTGTATTTTTTGTAAAATAAGGATTAAATTGTAAAAGTTTGAAAGTTTAGGGGCTAATGTGAAAATAAGTCTAAATGTATGTTTTGGACTAAATTGAATGAATGGTTAATTAAATAAGTTAATTTGAATATATTTAGATCAAGAAAAGAGGAATCCAGAATTGGATTGGGGGAAAGGCAAGATTATCGAGTAATTAAATCATTTCGTCGTTTTCATACTCGAGGTAAGTTCATATAATTAGAATCGAACTTTTAAATACTTGTAATTATTTCAAATGTATGTATATAATTGATATAATTAGAATATGAATGCCTATTTGATATAGACTGATGGTTTCCGAGTCTCGTTTGAACCGTATGAATTCGTAGGATACGAGTGACATGTCACTAGGGTTATTGTTTTGGTCGAACTCCTGCATTGTTGTGGACTCACCACAGCTCATATGAGCTTACCGATATATCAGCTCGTAAGAGCTTACTGTTTCAGCTCAATAGAGCTTACTGTCCATCAGCTCAGGAGGAGCTTACTGATCATAGCTCGAAAGAGCGAAAATGATAATGAATTGACGGATTACTGATGTATATCACCCGAGTATCCTTTGAAGTTCTAATGGGTTCAACGGGCATAAATTCTGTTTATACGGATGAAGTATTGTTTATATGAATGAATTATTGTTTATATTATGGATTGTTGATTATATGAATGTGAATGAATTGTTACATATGTTTTATATGTTACATGAATTTAGTATGAAATTGGGATAAAGGTTAAATATATGTACTTATGAGACTAACACATTGATGAATACTTGTGTTTAGACATTTGGCAAGTGAATTTGATTTACTTTGTTTAATGGTTTGATTTTGTAACAAATGGTAAGATTATTTCTAAATTATACGGGTTTACTAAGCTATAAAGCTTACTCTGTTTCATTTCCATGTATTATAGAGGTTCGATAGCTCGCTCGATTCGGATAAAGTCGGAGTTACGCATAACACTATCTAGTTGTTGATTGGTACTTATGAATTTGTGGATATATGTAAATATGGCATGTATAGGCTAGTTATGAGAATGATAGTTAAGGTTACTTGAGATATTTATCTTGTTACATGTTGTGATATGAGTTGAAGCCATGTGATTTGGCTTAACTTGATATAATATTTTGGTTGTGTTTAAGTATTCAAATATGGTATGTTTGGGCTAGTAATAGATGGAATGGAAATATGCAAATGTTATCTTGATATGTGGTTAGTATGTGAATGGAAAATGCATGTTATTATTAGGCATTTTATTACTATGTTGAATTGGTGTAATGTATGTATGAAATGTCATGAATTGGCTGCCTATTGAGTTGTGAAATGTTGCAATTTATGCTTATATTTGTATGTAAAAATAGGGTGGCAAAATGGCTTTACAAATGGCCTATTTTTGTCCACACAACAAGGACACGGGCGTGTGTCTCAGCCGTGTGCAACACACGGTCATGTTGCACGATCGTGTGTCCCTTGGTGATGAAATTAACTTAAAGTCAGTATGCTCCACCCGGCCTCACACACGGCCGTGTGATTGGCCATTTGTCACAAGTCAGTATACCCCCTAAATGGCACACAGCCTAGCACACAAGCGTGTGACTTGGCCATGTTGCATAAGCCAGTATACCCTACAGGTTTGGCACGGCCTAGTACACGGTTTAGCACACGGACATGTGGTCGACCGTGTGACCCAAGTTAGTATGTATGCCCTATTTCCACACGGCCTGAGACATGGGCGTGTCTGGAGCCATGTGAGGCACATAGCCTATTCACACAGGCGTGTGACTCTTGTATGGATGAAAAATTTCTATGTTTTCCAAAATTTTCGTATGTTATCAGTTTAGTCCCGAACCACTTCTAAAGCATGTTTAAGGCCTCGTAGGCTTTTATAAGACACAAATTGAATTGTGTTGAATGGTATTTGAGTATGAATGCATAAATGTATGAGTATTGTATGTTAAATGATGTGTATTGATCGGTAAAACCTCGTAACCTTACTCCGGCGACGGATACTGTAATAGCCCAAATTTCAACGATGTAGGAAATAGTGGTTCGAGACCACCAAATCTGACAAATGAAC
The DNA here is from genome assembly GCA_005393395.2 of Gossypium australe. Taxonomy (NCBI): domain Eukaryota; kingdom Viridiplantae; phylum Streptophyta; class Magnoliopsida; order Malvales; family Malvaceae; genus Gossypium; species Gossypium australe. Next base: position 145,454,360 of record CM016616.1, on the reverse strand, counting down.
TCGTAGATTATATTATTTAATATTTACGAGCCAAATGTAACTTTTCAAAGATTTTTGAAATAGTAAATTGTGTTTTATAAAGATTTAATTGGTCAAGAAATTGAGAAAAAGAATCGAGATCTCGGTGTTATATACCGAGTCATAAATGTTTTTATAAATATTTACGAAATGTCAATAAGGTAGTATTAAAATTTCGTTAGAAAATTTTGACGTTTGGGTGGTTAATTAAATAAAAAGGACTAAACTGAAAATGGTGTAAAAGTTGCTAAAAGGATTAAATAGCTTAATTTTCAAATGACGAAGGATCTAAAGTGCAAATAAGCCCAAAGGAGATATTTTGGGCCGCAATAGCTGAGAAAAATCAGGAAATGGGTGAAATAAGGGCAAAATTGGAAATTTGCCAAAATTAGCTAAATAAAAATGGGACCAAATTGGAATATCTAGAATTCTCTTCATTTCTCTTCATTTATATCAGCTAAAAAATAGCCATGGAAGAGGGTTCAAGCTGGTTTTCATACTCTAGCTTCATGTAAGTTTAATTCTTACTTTCTCCTTGAAATTTCTATGTTTTTGGGCTTTTACGAATGGGTCCAACTTACTATGTCATTAGTTTTTTATTCTATGGCTAATTTTTAAAGTTTTTATGGATGAGTGCTGGAAACATATGATGAATAAATATATAATTGAAGCTTTAATTTTGATATATGATGATTTTATCAAGTAAAATTGATGGAAATTTATTTTAGGACCTAATTGTAAAAGAGTTTGGAATTAATGTTCAATGCTAAATTTCTGATTTTCAAGGGTTAGGAAGTATTTTAAAATTATATAATAAGGTATTAATTGAGAAAAATTAGCCCAATTGAGGGGTTAATTGGACAAGGACTGAATTGTATGAACTATGAAATTTGGGGCAAAATGTAATCAACACTTTGCGCACTAAAACAATTTTGGACAGCAGCAGTAGTCTAACTTTGAAAAATCACCAAAAATTGTAGAAATCAAATTAGAGGATGAATAAAATATTTATTCATTTAATTAAAGATTATTGAGTCTAGTTTCTTATAGAAGAAACGGTATAAGCAATGGAATTGTAAATCATGAGATATAATAGGTTTTGTGAGACAAGGTCAGAATGATTTTAGGTTCCCCTGTTCTGACTTTGAAAAATCATCAAAAATTGAAGAAAAATAATTAGGGGCTTAAATTTATATGTTTAAAATCTTGAACGAGTCTATTTTCAAGAGAAACAAACGGGAACATCTTGCGAATCTCGTATGAAGAGATAATTAATTTTTAGTGAAGAAAGGTCGGAACTGTCAAACAACAAAACAGGGGTGGCTTTAAAGAATAAACTGTAGTATTGGTTGAAGAAAAAATTCTAAAAATTTTATGGTAAGAAGATATGTGAGTCTAGTTTCAGGGAAAATTATCGGATCTTAATTTGGAGTTTTTTAGCTCAAGATAAAAATAATTTAGTGACTGTGACATGGATGAACAGCTTGAATATTCACATAAATAAATAGTGAAAAATTATAGATAATGTTACTTACAAATGTGTTATTTATACTAAGGATGTGGAATGGAGAGGAGGAGGAGGAAAATATATGAATGATTTATGCATAAATTGATCACATGCCCGATTATAATCGATAAACGTTGAATTAGAAATGATATAATGTTTTATTTCAAATATTTATTATGAAACTAAGATTATCGTTATGGTATAAAAATCGAATTGTAAGTTCGTGTAACTTGAATTATATCCTTAAATGCTTGAAACATATTTTTATTGATGTGAATATGATTTGGATGTTTATTGTATGATAATTGATGAAGTATTGATATTCTTGATGAAAATGGAATATAAATCTCGATTGAATGAAAGGAAAATTCGATGGATCTCTGAAAAGTAATTGACAGTAAAAAGGATCTAGCCCGGACAGGTGATCCTATCCTGATATAGCCCTCCCGAAGAATATGTGTAACACCCCTTACCCGAGACCGTTGCCGGAGTCGAGCACGAGGCATTACTAGACTTAACTTACTAGTTCTGGGCATAAAAATTGAAACTGTCCGTCTGCGTCATGTTCACTAAATTAATTATAACTCGAGTTACGAAACTCGAAATCAAGATCCGTAAATTTTCCCTGAAACTAGACTCATATATCTTCTTACTATAAGTTTTCCAGAATTTTTGGTGTGGTAAATTAGTACAGTTTATTAGTTAAAGTCTCCCCTATTACACAGTTTGACAGTTCTGACATCTCTTCACTAAAAATCAATTATCTCATAATATACAACTCTTTTTCCTACACTGTTTTCTTTATATGAAAATAGACTCAATAAGCTTTAATTCTATATCTCATTCACAACCTAATTCAATTTCTAATATTTTTGGTTATTTTTCAAAATCACGTCACTGCTGCTGTCCAACTATTCCCCTGCATATAATTACATAATTTCTTTAAAATAACTATCAACTAGGCATTTCATAACATCCAAAACATGTTCTTAATTAACCATTTTAATGGATAATCATTACCAAGCATTTACAAGTCCATAATAAGCCATATCATAAGGTCACACACATAAAATGGCTAAGTCCCTATACATGCCATTACTTAAAACGTTCGAATCACAAAATACCAATATAATCTTTTGATAGTGTGTAACGATCTCCGACGTCCTTTCGATCCCCGAGTTGGCTTGTAATACTATAAAAAAAATTAAAGAATGGGAGTAAGCATAAAGCTTAGTAAGTTTACATGTAAATAGATAACGACATTCTTAATGAATTATCTTATTCTTTTCTTATCAAGATCACTTAAGCTTTTAACTCAATATACTCAAACTTGTATTCTTACCTTGCCTTTTAACATGAATTTATCTTACCTTACCTTTTTAACATGAATTTATCTTACCTTACCTTTTTAGCTTGAACTTGTCTTACCTTTACTTTTTAGCTTGAACTTGTCTTAACTTACCTTTTTAGCTTGAACTTGTCTTACATTTACTTTTTAGCTTGAACTTGTCTTAACTTACCTTTTTAGCTTGAACTTGTCTTACCTTTACTTTGGTTTACTCTTGGAATATTCCCGTTGAACCACTTGGAATACTAAGGATACGCGGGTACCTTTCCTTATGAAACTTAACCATTGCCATGTCTTGACATGGTTTTACGTGGTATCCTTGCCTTGTGAACTCACCAATGCCATGCCTTGGCATGGTCTTACATGGGACCTTTGCCTTATAAACTCACCAATGCCATGCCTTAGCATGGTCTTACATGGGACCTTTGCCTTATAGTAACTTATCAATGCCATGTCTTGACATGGTCTAACATGATTTCCTTAAACCCTAATGTCATGACATTTGTATCCTACACATTCCTAAGGTTCAACCGGAACTTTCTGCGATAGCTTTTCCGTCAATTCATACTTGAGTCTTTAAATAATAAATTTACAGAATAAATATGTAAATGCTGGAATTTAATAATATTAAATGTAAAATAATAGAATATTACATTTATTTACTGCAAACTTACCTCGAAACAAAATCGATAAACTATATCGATTTAGTCCACTATCTTTTTCTTTCCCCAATCTAACTCTGGATTTCGTTCTTCTTGATCTATAATAGCAAATTTAGCTTATTTAATACTCATATTTATCAAAACAGTCCTTAACTCTAACTTTGGTAAAATTACAATTTTGCCCCTAAACTTTTACATATTTATGATTTTGCCCCTAGGCTCGAAAATTAAACTCCAGCCCTTATTCTTATGTTTTCTAACATGCTGAACATTTTTCTCTTCTATAGCAACTTCAAATTCTTACTATAACAGATACTTATGAACAATAACAACTTTTACTAATTTAGTCCAAACTACTTAAATTCATCAAAAATCCAAAGACAAAACTTGTTAATCTAACACATATCTTTCATTTTCTACCATCAAACAACAAAAATCACAAGTTCTCATCAATGGCATAACTCAAAATATTCATCAAAATTCAAAATTGAAACATGGGTTTTGTAGCACTCGAAGAAACGATCTCAAAAACGTAAAATTATCAAAAATCCAAAAACTAAAACTCACCTAATTTTGGTTGCTAATGGCCGAATGTTTCAAACTTTCAGACTTTCTTTTTTTCTTTTCTATGTTCTGTGAAGAAGATGATATAAAGTGGTGTTTTTCTTTAATGTTTTGTCTTATTATAACATATATTATTATTCAATTACTAATTTAACAATTATTATTTAATATATATATAACTTGTACAATAAGGATATATATTAACCCATTGCCGTCCACTACCTTTTATTATTGGAAAAATTGCAACATAAAACCTCCAAATTAAAAGAACATCCACTATTTGACCCTTCTAAAAATAACCACTAAATTTTCATTTCACGCGATTAAGCCCTTTTTAGTAATTCAACACCCAAACAATAAAATTAAATCACGAAAATTTCACACATAATAATTCACACATTATAAGCACTGAAAATAATATTAAAATATTTTACTGACTCGGATTTGTGGTTTCGCAACCACTATTCCGTTTAGGCCCTATTTCGGGATGTTACAATATGTGTGAAAAGGATCTAGCCCAGAAAGGTGATCCTGATATAAGCCTTCCCGAAGAATATGTGTGAAATTGATTTAGCCCGGACGGGTAATCCAAAGTAAATGTGAGTCTGGATTTAGCCTGGACTGGTAATCCAGACAAAGCTCTATAGAGTATTTGTCATTGCAGGGGATTTAGCCTGGACTGGTAATCCCGCTGTAAGAAATGAGGTTCGCGGGAGTGTACTCTCTTACAGGGGATGTAGCCTGGACTGGTAATCCTGCTGTAAGAAATGAGGTTCGCGGGAGTGTGCTCTCTGAAAAAGACTTATGTATATATGAGTACGAATTGACGGTTAATGAGATTGTACACCATGAGTGTACTATAGGAAATCCATCGAAATTCCGATGAATTCAACGGGCTAAATATGGAAAACGGTAAATACATGGAATTATGAAATTGGTGAGCGTATTCACAAGAATTTGTCATTTGAAATTGTGATTGACAGGAAGGAATAGCGAATTGCATACTTATGTAAGGTTACAAGTATTTATCTGAAATACAAGAAAATGATGGTTATTGATATATGGAGACACGAGACTATGATAAATGAACATGGAATATGTTTGATAAATATGTTCATTCATAATTATGGAATTATGTACCTCATGTTACTATTTGCATAAAGATGATATTTCAAATACTTTGATGAGTAAAGCTCAAATTAAAATAGTATGAAATTAAGACAAATTGTTATGAAAATGTATTTAAAATACTAAGATATGGTTGCTATACGTTATATGATTACATAATGTGAAATTGTTTATATATATGAGAAATTTAATGAGAATTGATCTCATATACGTTTCTTATTATTTGTATGAAGTGTACGACTAACAATGTAACACCCCTATCCCGTAACTGTCACCAGAATAGGTAAGGGGCATTACTGGACTTGTAACTCAAACCGGAACAATAAGACTTTAACTTATCAATCGTCAACATCATTCAACACTAATCCAACATATCATGCTTAAAACAATTATATAAGCTTATACTAAAGTGACCATTCTATGTAGTCATATATATATAAGTATCTAAATACCACTTACAAATTAATCACATTTCAACATTCTTATCAACTCATCAATAATCACATATCATTCAAACTAAAATGCCAATTATAAATTTTACCACTAAATGCACACATCATATAATGTTTTCATATCAAACCAACTTTTCTTATATCAAGCCATATCACATAGCTTGATCATAATACCCAAAATTCATCTCACATTCATATAAACAAGTGAACATATAATCAACTTATTAACTAGCCTATACATGCCATATTACCCAATTTCAAAGAGTTCAGAAATACCAATTGCCTCCTGGATAGTGTGATGAAATCTTCGATGACTTCCAACCTAAGTGAGCATTCGAATCACTGTAAAATACAGAGAATAGAAAGAGTAAGCTAATAAGCTTAGTAAGCTCGTATAATTATCAGCGCTATATAAAAGATTTAACATTAAGCTTGTCATTTTAAGCAATAAGATTGCTTTTAAACCAGCCTCATCTAATTCAATATTTATTTCCTTAACAGTCATGTAATTCATGTGTAATTTATCACATCTACTCACGTGTCATATAAATTTGTCAATGTCACTTGCTTGTCAAGTGTACCATGTATACCTGTACTGATTTGAATCATCATTTCTATTCTCGCAGTATCATCTTTACAATTGAACCCTTGAGACCAACATCGAAAACCCTGTATCTGCATACTAAGTGCCATATATGTAACTAAACCATTTATATCACATATCACCAATACAATATCAATATCATAGAATTCACATAGCATTAGGTCGATTTATTTCATTACGTATAACCTGTAACACCTTTATATAACCGATAGCAGAATTATACCCGTATAAATATTAACTCATCAGTAACATCAATAATTCATAATTTGTAACAAATAATCGTTTTACTTACTTACCTAATTTTGAGTAAAAAATAAATTAAGTCATACCTGACCATCCAACTCGTCTTACACATTCCATACCACATTGGCACACAACTTTGTAAACATCGTGCCTAAAGTAATGCACCGGTATGAACCTACTAGGCATAATCCTGATAAAACTCACTGGCTCAAGGCCTGCTAGGCTTTTAGCCTGATAAAACTCACTGGCACAAGGCTTGCTAGGCTTTTAGCATGATAAATCACTAATACGAAATTCATTCTAGCACATAACTCACATATCCAAAATCATAAGTATTCATCATAATTCATACGGACTTCCAAATGTCGAAACTCAATTGAAGTAATTTTCTTAAACATGATTAACAAGGTATCACCCATTTGGCAATATCACATATAACTTCATATATTTCATTTCAACATGAATACTTACATTTAATTAAAATTCAATACATCTAATTACTTATAAACTTACTACATGGTATCGTATGTAGAGATATATATAATCATATCATTTTACTCATCCAATTTGTACATCTATCATGCAACCTTCTTTACCATTATCAATCACACAGCTTTACAATAGGTTTGATACTCACCTGCTCAAATTCAAATTTATAAATTATAAATACTTCTCAAGAAATTCAAGGAAAAAATACATTCAACTATTCCCAATTACTCGAAAAGTCGCACACTTAGTGCCAATAGTTATTTAACATTATATATCGAATTCGTACACTTAGTGCTCGATACTTAAGCTTGCTCACTTAGTGCTCAATAATCAGGCTCGCACACTTAGTGCAATTTTTACATCTGTAACCTTTTATACTCGCACCCTCTGTGCCGAAATTCAATTACTCAATATTTACCAATTCAAAATTATCAACTTTATTGGCATTCGGCAACCTCAACTTTTTTTATACATTTCAATTTGGCACATATATGTATATATAATATTTAATTTAATCAACAACAAATATTTACTTAGTAACTTACCACATACAAGGCATTTAAATTATCATATACCAAAGCTCAATTAACTCCAATATACATTTACTCTACCCCAAAGTACTTCATTACTACCAAACACAAGACCGAATATATATTATGGCATTCCATCATCATGTAATATTAATAAAATTAAGTACAAAGCCATTTAACATATCTACCATTACATACTCACAATTTGGCCGATTATCCATCATTTCTTATAACATATAATTTTTTTGTATCAATTTAATCATATAATTCAGTGACTCGTGTATCCGTCGACTATTCGTCTACTTTCCGATTTTTCTCGCTCAAAATCTTGAATTCGTTTGTCTTGATCTTAATATTAATCCCTTAGAAAGCCATGGCCGAATGTTAAAGCTTCCAAAACCCTTTCTTTGTTTAGTTATTCGGTTGAAGATGATGAAAACATAATAAAAAATATCATATGACTTTATTTTATTAAGCATTATTCCATAATTTACCAAAATACCCATGTTTAATAACCATATAAATTATGTAATTCAAGGTCCACTACCGTCCACTCAAATATGCAATGGTATAATTACCATGCAAGGACTCCCATTTATAAAGCCATTATCAAATAAGTCATTTTACTAATGGCACACATAGTTTTTGTTTTACGCGATTTAATTCTTTTTACCGAATTAACTATTTAATAGGTAAAATTTCTTTACGAAACTTTCACATAGTAATACTACCACACTGTAAACATTATTAAAATTATAAAAATAATATTTTAACTCGGTTAAGTGGTCCTGAAATCACTCATTCCAATTAGGGTCTAAACCTGACTGTTACAAACAAATGGTATTAAGTATAAGGCTCGGTTGAATATCTTAAATTGGTTTTTGTATGTATTAAATGTGGGTGAAGAATAAGGATCAAATGAGTGAGAAATATGGCTTGAAAAATAGCCTAATTTATGAAAATTAACTTTACCACACGGCCTAGCAACACGGATGTGTACTAAGGTCGTGTGACCCGAGTTCCTTCATAGATGCAAGTCAGAGGGTTACACGCCTCGGAGACACGACCATGTGAGCCACACGGCCATGCCACACGAGTGTGTCCCCAGTCACACAGGCGTGAGACCCTTGTAAATGAGATAAATTTTGGGATTTTGCAAAAAATTTCATACGATTCTGATCTGGTCCCGACTTGATTCTAATGCATGATTTGGACCTCGAGGGTTCGTTAAAGAAATTTTTATAACCAATTTCGATATTTGAGTGATAAATGATTTAAATTGTCTGTAAGTGTTCCGTACTCTTTGGTAATGCCTCGTACTTTATTCCGGCAACGGATACGAGTAGGGGTGTTACAGATACGGGTTAGAGGTGTTACAGACTGGTTCGAATGGGAAGGTCTGCCAAGAAAGGTATGTCCCAAGAACCCTTGGAAGGAAAGGCAGGAAAGCTAATATAGAGGAATAGTATGGGAAAACAAGCATAAATCTAAATAGGTTAGAGGTCAACAAACACCTTGTACACGGTGTGTATGAAAGGAATGAAAGACGCTAAGTATAGATAGGATTTGTTGAAATGGAGAGGTATTTGGATTATGGTCAAGTGGAGGGTTCAAGAAATAGAAGGTCCTATAGGGAGCTGAGTAGCTCATAGGATCAGATGAAGTTCGCCACCTTGATGAGGAACACTCACCTTGAGCAAGTAGAGAGTTAAATTATATTTAGATTAGTTTACATTTGTTTCCCTCGTGAGATAGGGTTCAATTGTTTATGTGTGACCTAGTGAAAGAACTCACTAAGTTCATTTGAACTTACAGTAGTGTGGCTAATGTTTGCAGGATTTGTGGGGTTGATTTAGGACTCAGAGGAGAGACCCAGCCAGATAGTGTTGAGATTAGGAATCGTTGGATGTTCAGAGTCGTGCACATAGGAAGGAGTAACCATTGGAGGCTTTGCCCCAGGAACTGTTATGTTGTATCATGGTAGCGCCCTAGAATCTGGGTAATGGGATAGTTAGCCATGATAAAAGATGTAAGACTTTCCTTGTAAATAAACAGTCGGATTAGAGATAGAAATTTAAGAAACTAAGCATTTAATGGCTTAAGGCCTTAGTTTTAAGAATTATTGTCTTTTATTTCATTATTAGATAGTTTTATTTTTAGACTGTTTATTAGCAGCTGAGTTAGCAAAATTAAGAATAGGTGAACCCGGACCATTTGTGACGCTTCATACCTGAATTCGACGGACGGGTCGGGCATGAGGTGTTACATAATACAATCAATTTTTTATAAGAATTGTATTTTAAAAATATTTTAATAAAATTGAAGAAAATTTTATCAAATTTTTAATATTTTAAATTACATTAATTTTTAGTACATTGCTGGTGTTACTGCTAGCATGTTTATTTAAACCCACTCCCTATTTAATGTTTGAAGTAAGCTTCCTTCATCTATCATCATGCACATGCTCTTTTTATTTTGTACTAAAGTTCTTTCAAATGGTCAAACACTTGACAACAGTTCTTAATATATTGATCTAGAGATAAATAACTTGTCTTGAGGTAATTATTTTTTTTGAAATAATTAGAAATATTATTTAATTGAAATAACATTATTTTTAACTATTTAAATCATTTGAAAAAAAAAATTATCCAAATTTATCACCTAAAAGGATCTATCCATTATAAATTTGAATTGATAGTTACAAAACAATCACCATAGGTAGTATCATTCCAAGAGACAATAATCCAATATTCAAGCTCTAATCAATATAATTTATAAAATTTTAAAAAATATTAAAATATCTAATATCTTTTAAAAAATTAGTATATTTTTATATTTTATATTGTTTTTGTAATTTTATATTTTTAATATCTTAGTATTTTTAATAATTTTGGTATTTTTCTCATTTTTAAAGATTTTTCGAATGATAATTGTGATATTAACGTATCACACGTGAAAACATATGATTATACATTAAGCCTAAAATTTAAAATACTCATACATCCAGGTGGCATCATATTTTATTTAATTACATAATTTGTATTTTCAGTGACATATTCACGTCATTTCTAATATTGTTATTTCCTTTTTTTAACGAATATTATTATTTATAATAATTTTAATTTAAGTCATTTATATTATTTTAGATTTAAAATTCTAATAATTTATTCCGTTTGTATATAATGTGATTGAGTAAATTGATATCACAGATTAACTTAATAAAATAATACTTAATAATCAATTTAAAAACAAAAACAATAAATATTAATATAATAATACTTAATAATCAATTTAAAAACAAAAACAATAAATATTAATATAATGACGTATTTATTTTTTACTATTTTTATATGTTTAAACAAAACAACTAAAAATGAAATGATTAGGGATTTATTCATAATTATCGTACCACTTTTTCTGTAATTTAATTATTAAATAAATTTTTTATAGATATATTTCTAATATTATGTTTTTCTTTCATTTACATCCTATCCTATGAATTGATGGAGGATGGGTACATGATTGATTTTTTAAGGACACTATGTCTAGAATTTTTCCTAAAATACTATTATACAAAGTTTTAATTAACATAAATAATTAAATGTTAATTACATTTTTATTTCAAAATTAATAAAATTTCCACCAATCACGAAATAGTTTTTTTTATTCCATCTCGAAAATTCAATCATGTATTATAATAAAATTTACCAATTTTACACAAATGCAAACAAAATTTTCAATAAAAGAGGAAAAGGAAGAATATTCCATATGTATATATTATTTGTATAAAAGCACACAAAATGTGAATGGAAAAGTCCTACTTTTTGCACGAAGTCTTCCTATATAAACATCAACCACTATTCCATGCTCTGCCTATAACTCTCTTTCTCTCTCATTTCCGCTCATCTTCCTTCTTTCAACCTAGGCCAATGACTACTTGTTCGGCGGACTTAGCTCCGCTCCTCGGCGTCAACGGCACCGGCGCCGCCGACTACATATGCAGCAAGTTCAGTGACGCTTCTTATGCCGTCGACAACACTTACCTTCTCTTCTCAGCCTACCTCGTCTTCTCCATGCAACTCGGCTTTGCTATGCTCTGTGCTGGCTCAGTCCGAGCCAAAAACACCATGAACATCATGTTAACCAACGTCCTCGACGCTGCCACCGGTGGTCTTTTTTACTACCTTTTTGGGTTCGCCTTTGCCTTTGGGTCCCCTTCCAATGGCTTCATCGGCCGCCATAACTTTGCTTTAGAATCCATCCCTTCTTCTTCGTTTGATTATAGCAATTTCCTATATCAATGGGCTTTTGCTATTGCAGCTGCTGGGATTACCAGTGGCTCCATTGCTGAAAGAACCCAATTCGTTGCTTATCTTATTTACTCGTCTTTCTTGACCGGATTTGTTTACCCTGTTGTTTCGCATTGGTTTTGGGCGACTGATGGTTGGGCTAGTGCTTTTAGAACAGATGATTTCCTTTTTGGCTCCGGTGTTATTGATTTCGCCGGCTCTGGTGTTGTTCATATCGTCGGTGGTGTCGCCGGTTTATGGGGTGCGCTTATTGAAGGACCAAGAATCGGAAGGTTTGATCATTCGGGTAGATCGGTGGCTTTGCGTGGTCATAGTGCGACGCTTGTTGTTCTTGGTACTTTCATGCTTTGGTTCGGTTGGTATGGGTTCAACCCCGGTTCGTTTAATAAAATCTCGAGTTTTTACACTTCCGGTAGCTATTATGGTCAGTGGAGTGCGGTGGGAAGAACGGCGGTGACCACCACTTTAGCCGGATGTACAGCGGCGTTGACTACCCTTTTTGGTAAAAGGATTTTGACTGGCCATTGGAACGTCACCGATGTTTGCAACGGCTTACTCGGTGGCTTCGCCGCCATCACATCAGGCTGCTCGGTGGTTGAACCATGGGCCGCTATCATCTGCGGCTTCGTCGCCGCTCTAGTCTTAATCGGATGCAACAAACTAGCCGAGAAAGTCAAGTTCGACGACCCCTTGGAGGCTGCCCAATTGCACGGTGGATGCGGCGCTTGGGGTGTCATTTTCACAGGTTTGTTCGCGTCTGAAAAGCTCGTGAAACAAGTTTACCCCGGCAGGCCAGCCAAGTACGGGTTGTTCATGGGCGGCGGAGGGAAGCTGTTCGCGGCGCAGATCATCCAGATTCTGGTTATCGTCGGGTGGGTGAGTGCCACAATGGGAACCCTGTTCTATTTCCTTCACAAATTCGGGCTCTTAAGAATCTCAGTCGAAGATGAAATGGCTGGCATGGACTTAACCAGGCATGGTGGACTTGCTTATGTTTATCATGATGAAGATGAATCCCAAAAAAATGGCATTCAAATGAGGAAAATTGAAAGCTTCCCAACTCCTCCTTCAGTCTAAATTTTTTTTTTATCAAATCCAAACTTGTTAAGAACATTTTATCATATTGGGTAGATTATCTTTTTATATATGTATATGAATTCCTTGAGATTGGTGTGAGATAATTGATCTTACTTGGTAGGTGGGTGGGTGGGTGAGTTTCATGTTATTTTTCTATGTAAGCTTCAAAAATGGGACTTGTTCTTAATTAGAATATTGATGTTACCTTTGGTGGTGAAGAACCTTGTTGAATACAATCTTCTTTTTGTTTTTACTTTTTCAAAACTCTCTTCTTTCTTTCTTCTTCTTCAGTGGGAAAAAAATGTGATTTCACTTTATTTTCATAGGATTCATGTGATAAAAAAAATATTTTTGGATTTATTTTATATTAATTTTATTACAAATTCTTATTATATCTATTTTATTTGATACAAAGATAATACATTTTAACTATTCAATCCCATAATTGCCTAAATTAAATTAAATTAGGACTTAATTTACGTAGCATTCTATTTTAAGTTTTTTTTATTTTTTATTAATGAGCACAGCGGGGAAGGACTCTTGGTAACTGTGATAACATTGACCTAGAATCTTGGAGCAAGTGGACCTTTTTTTCAACGAGATTTTATTTGTTTGTTCTAATCACATGGGAAAAAAATTGGATTGGAAATCTATGGATGAGAAAACTAAGCAATCTCTTCATAATTAGGGCTAATTAATTTCATTAATTTCCTAATTTACATCTTACAAAACCCAAAAACTCTAAAAAATAATTTTTTATTTAACTTTTAAATAAATATTAGTGAATACATTGAAGACCACTCATCATCTTATCAATTCATAGGGAAGCTAGTTGCCGTTTCACATTGGCAGAGACCAAGAACTGGAGCACAATTTAATTTGGCCATAAAGTCAAGGATTTTTGTTTTCTAATGCGACAGCTAAGATATGTATATGAGACATGGATTTAGATTGTCATACATGTATATATAATAAATTATATAATTTTTTTTATTTTTATATTTTTCTAATTTCAAATTTTAATTCGTTAAATTAACTTATACCATCTTTAGAATATTATACGGCAAACATATTATGATATGGGGAGTGCGATAATGCCATGTTAATTCATTATTTTCACATAATACTTATAAAAAAAATCACATCATTTTAATTAAAAGATTTAATAGATATTATTTAATATTGTCTCGAACTATGTATTTATTAAAACATCAAAAGTTCTAACTCGAATTTAATTAATTTTTTAATATTCAAAATCAAACTATTCGAGCTGGAATTAATCTGGGAATCAATAGTGTTTTTTTTTTTAATTAATGGTAAATGGTTACATTTAAGGCTTGGTGGTCAAAAGTTAGGCTTGCAACTAAAGCAAAAGCAAACAAGCAAGTGGTTTTGGTGCACATCAATATCATCAATGGTTTTTGTTTTTCTTTTAAGGGTTGGAAGTCTTTTGTTGACCCAAAATATATATATATATATATATATATTCCTTTTATTTTTTATTATATTATAGAAATTTTAAACAAATACCCAAGTGAAGAAAAAGTAAAATCAATAAACATTTTTGTCACATGGAAGTGGGATTAGCTAATAAAAGGAAAAATAAAATAGCATTCACACTTCAAATTCCACAAGTAGAATACTAAACACTTGATGGTGAACCTTTTGTGGCTTTTGTCTACAAAGGTCACCCTTTTTTTTGGTTTTATTCAATCTAAGAAATTTCATTGAATGGATGATAAAAGAGTTCACAATTTACCTAAACAAAAAAAACAACAAAAACTTTTTGATTTTTCATTGAGTGGGTGATATGAAGAAGAGGAGTGACTTTGGGATGATGCGAAAGGTAGGACTATAATTTTTCACTATTTATTTTTATACCTCTAATTTCAGCTTCTTGATATTTTTAATGTAATAGGTAAAATAATAAAATAGAGTTTTAAGTTCCTTTAACTACTTAAAATTAGGTAAAAAAAATTTTGAACCCTTAAAAGCTAAAAAAAGATTCTTTTTGGGACTCCTTAAAAGTTGGTAAATTTTTTTTAGACCCCTTAAAAGTTGAAAAATAATATTTTAAACCCCTTTCAACGTTGGGCCCTGAGCAGCCGCACCTTCAGACAATCCTAAGGTTGGGCCTGTCTAATTTTGATATTAGATCAAGCGATAAGAAGTTTGATTTTTATTAAGGATCTCAAATTTGAGCATTGTAGATGAAAAGAGAAGTGTTAGAGACCTTTACTCCTTACGTAAAAAGTCTAAAATAGAGTCATTATTATGATCAGTGAAGATAAAATAGGTATAAAGTAATTTTGACCCAAAAAAATGATAAATCTATTATACAATTCTTTCAAAATTAATGAAATTACAAAATAAAATAACAATAAAAATCACTTTTTAACTCTTTCAAAAATGTATTATTAATTTTTAACCCTTTAATGTAATTTTTTTGACATCACACCTAATCATTACGCATAGGGAAGTATCAAAAATAAAATAAAAAACAAACGCCTTTGAGTATAAAATATTCCTACAAACTATTCCTTACTCTTCTTCCCACGTGATGTTACTGTAATTTGAAGGCTTTCTCCAATGAAGTTTATGTGTTAGCCATAATAACAAGTGTTTAATGGTTGAGACATAATTAGAAAAAAAAATTATTTGATATATTTCACGTTCGTTTTACCGCTTATATTAATGTTTGTGATTATTTTTTTAATAATGTCATTTTTAATATACGAACTTAAGTTTTCTTCATAAACGTACAATGTATCTTATCATTACATGCAATTATTTATTAATATAAATAAGAGAATTTTAAAACTTATTTTTTTTATTTAAGGCTTTAAGCTTAAATTAAGGTGAGTCCATGTAATTTGATATTTGTTTTGTTGTTTAAAAAATGATAATATATTATAATTAAATTTAAATAATTAATATATTTTATCATTAATTATAAGTTAAGGTGAAGTCTACTCAAATTTGAAAAATCTTTTTTTTTCCTTTCTAAAATCTAGTATTCATTCAAAATTGGTTGCTATATTCAAAATAAATAAATAAAAAATGGGCCCTCAATTGAATCCTTTCTGATTGAAGAAAATTATGAAGATAGCTTATATAATTAATTTAATAAATTTAAATTTTGTTAACTAGTGTTCTAAAGAAAATTTTCAAAGTTGAAATATGCTTTTAAGGTTTTTGTCTTAGTATATTTGAAATTCAGCTATTTTATTTGTATTTAAAGAATTTAATTTTTCAAATTTTTAGATTCAAAAATATAATTTTATTTGTTAACATTATTAAAATTCTTATGTTGAATAACGATGCATCGCAACATTATTTTTTATTATATGGTTACCAAATGAATTTTTTTAAATCAAAATTTTGCACCAATAAATTTAACAAAAAAAATTAATAGTATTAAGAACTGAATCTAAATTATAAAAATTTAAAAGTAAATGATTAAATTCCTGAAACTAAAAATAGAACAACTAAATTTAAATATCCAAAAACTATAAAGATTTGGAGCATATTTTAATTTATAAAAGAATATCTTTGTCAAATATAATAAAAGTTATGTTAAAATATGTCATAAGTTCCTATACTTTTCATAAATTTGAAACTTAGTCTTTGTATTTTTTTTTAAAGAATTTAGTCCATCTACTTTTCAAATTTTAGAATTCAGGTCCAACTGCTAACATTGTTGAAATTATTTTGTTAAATTCAGGTTCATTACAACATCATTTTTTAGTTACATAGCTACCATGTGAGTAATTTTTTATTCCAAAATGTCACACCAACAAATTTAACCAAAAAAATTTAACAGTGTTAACAATCAGATTTGAATTTTGAAATCTGAAAAATAAAAAGACTAAATTCCTAGAAATAAAAGTATAAGAACTAAATTCTAAATTTTGTAAAGAGTATAGTGGTTAACACAAGTCATCAATGAAGTTATTTATTCTTAAGTTAAAATATGACTACAGTCCCTGTATTTTTCAAAATTAGGAATTTAGTCTTTATACTCGTATTTTCAAGAATTTAGTAACTCTACTTTTTAGATTTTAAAATTTAAGTGTAATTGTTAATACTTTTAAACTCTCTTTTTTTGTTAAATTTAGGTTAATTAAAACATATTTTTTTAATTACATGATTATCAAGTGAATAAGTTTTTTATTTCAAAATGTCACAACAACAAATTTAACCCACAAAAATTTAATAGTTAGACTTGAATCTTAAAATTTGAAAAATAAAGAAATTAAAATTTTAAAAGTACAAATATAAAAACTAAATTCCTAAATTTTAAAAAGGACAGGGAATATAGGGACATTTTAATATTTATTCCTACATTTAAATGTTTAATAAAAATTATTATTAAAAGTTAAATATCAAATAAGTTAAAATAATGATGTTGACAAGGGTGTCTCTGCCCTTTCATTTTCTATATTTCTTCTCTTTCCATCGACTGCTGTTTAGTGTTCCTTCTTTTCCCATGTAAGTGACTAGATAAAAATTCTTTTTTCTTTTTCTTTTTCTTTTTTCTGTGAATAATGTGTAAGGGTTTTATTATTTTATAAAGTAATGTTTTATCTTTATGACTTAAAAAAGCCCTTAACCAATTTTTTTTTTTTTTGAGTTTGTGCATTAAATCCACGTTCAATTAAATCTCCTCGTTAACTATTTATGTCTTTGGTTATGCTCATCGTTAAAATTAATTAACCGACTAATTAAATGGTTACACATGATAGCTTTTAGTTTAATATTTATATTTTCTCATAAAAATTCATTAAAAATACATAAAAAATTATTAAAATTAATAAAAACTTATAAATATTATAAAAAAATAAAACTTATAAATATTTTTAAAATTAAAAAATCCAATAAATTCTAATAAATTAGAAAAAAATCATAAAACTTATGAACATGATAAAAATTTATAAAAAAATCTAATAAGTTCTAATAAATTATAAAAATATATTTTTTAATAAGATTATAAAACATTAAAATATATAAAAATTCATTTATTGGAAATTAAACCCCTAAAATCAAAATGAACACATTCATTAGACTAGAGGTCATCATGGGTTGGGCTACACGACCCGGCCCGGCCCGATGGCCCGCCCGAAAAATGGGAGGGTTCGGGTAAAAATATAGGCCCGAAATATGAGTTTGGGCAAAAATGAGGCCCGTTTAGAAAACGGGTCGGGCCTCGGGTAAAACTTTTTGGCCCGAGCCCGGCCCGAGTAGGCCCGAATTATATATTAAATATATTTTTTTTTAATCAAATATACTTTTTAAATTTACATATTTTTTATTTGTTTTTTGTTTTAATATTTGTTTTAAATTTTTTATTTAATAAAAAAAGCTAAAAAACTTTACATATTTTTTATTTGTTTTTTGTTTTAACGTTTGTTTTAAAAAATTTTATTTAATGAAAAAAAACTAAAAAAATTAATATGGGTCGGGCTGGACCGGGCTCGGGTTTATCAATTTTCTTTCGGGCCGGGCTTGGACAAATTTTTAGGCCCATATTTCGGGCCGGGCTGGGCTCGGGCCTAAAAATGGGCCTAAAATTTTGTCTGGGCCCGACCCGGCCCATGATCACCTCTACATTAGACCAACTATTAGATAATGAGCCTAGAATCAATATTGTTTGAATGAGACCAAATCGGTCAATCGGATCGATTGGATAGGAACCAACAAGGGTATTGGTCTAGAAAGGCCATTAAATTGGTTGACTCGAGCACTGGGCAATTGAACTAATTTTTTTTAATTTTTTAATGATTTGTTGAATTGAATCGGACAGACCAATCGAACTAGTCGAATAGGCAAACCAATGGCCTAACTTGTTTGATCATCAATCCAGTTCTGAAAACCTTGGTCAGAATATTTCATTCTGAAATATACTAATAGTTGGATAATGAAATTGTGGTTTGATAGTATCTAACTATACCAAAAATACTTTATATTATAAATATTTAGCTAATAATTTAAACTTTTTAATGTCTAAACTATTGTACTTACAAAATTGGAGATAAAAAATTTAAAAATAATAATTTATTAATAACAAAGAGAGGGTCTCGCAATTATCATTTTATTTGTAAAATATCAAGAATATTTTATTCAACATGAAAATAATTCTGATTTGATATCTATTCTCATTATCCAACTGTTGGTTTGACATTATGTGTTCATTATGATTTTAGGAGTTTAAATGATATTTTTTTTTTATAATTTATAGTTTTTATAAATTTTAATAGTTTGATATTTTTATATTTTATTAGAATTTTTTTATATTTTTATAAGCTTTTATGACTTTTTTATAAGTTTTTGTAATATTTTGTATATTTTAAATATGTTTTTTATTAAATTTATAAAATATTTTATAATTTTTTATAGATTTTTTATAATTTTTTATAATATTTATAAGTTTTTTTTATTTTTATAAGTTTATATTTTTAATATTTTTTTAACTTTTAATAATTTTATAATTTTTTTATGATGTTTATGAGAAAATATAAGATTAAACCAAAAGTTGCCACATGTCATCATTTGATTGGCTCACTAATTTATTTTAATGGTCAACGTGGTTAAAGACGAAAATTGTTAATGGAAGGGGCTTAATTAATTTTTTTAAGTTAACGATAAGGACTTAATTGGTTACAAATTTAATATAACGGTTCAATTGATTTTTTTATTCTTAAGGTTTTTTTTAATCTACAAACCAAACTTTAATAATATATACTCTATTTGAAAATACCTTATCTGTAACACCCCTTACCCGTTTTCAACGCCGGAATAAGGTACGAGGCATTACCGAAATTGCAAATTTATTTATCAGACATTTTATTTCATTTAGCATTTATATTTGAAACCCATCAAAATCAAACATATTGTCCCATAAACATATTTATTTTTCTCGTCATGTCTTACTTAAATTTATTACTCGTCTCAACATACTTAATTACCTTGTATTAACATATTAAAGATAATCACATATTTACATATCATGATAAATATCATTCACTTGTCTCTTCTTCATAAACATAAATTAGTTAATTTATCATATCAATATTTCACGTACCATCAACTCATATTTTCTTATATCACATAATTAAGTTACATGAACTTATCTGACTAAATTTGTAGAAATATCAAGATTCAGGGTCATTTTAGAAATTTTCTATTTTCATCGATTTTTCAATCGATCTTAATTAATAATTTCATTCAATTTTACAATTTTAAATAATAAAATAATCTATTTCATGCAAATCGGTCATTTCCACGTTTTTACAAAATTAATCATAAAATTTTACTTTTATTCAATTTAGTCCCTGAGTCTAAAACATTACAAATTAGCCATGCTAGCTGAATATTCATACATATTTTCCTCCTCCTCCTCTCCATTCCACATCCTTAATGTATATAACATGCTATAAGTAACATTATCAATAAATTTCATTAATTACTCATAAGTATATTTAAAACTGTCCATTTGAGTTATAGTCACTAAATTATTTATTTCCAGAGCTACAGAACTCCAAATGAAGAACCGTTAATTTTTCCTGAAACTAGACTCACATATCTTCTTGCCATAAAATTTTCAGAATTTTTGATTTAGCCAATTAGTACAGTTTATTCTTTAAATTCACCCCTGTTCTGCTGTCTAGCAGTTCCGACCCTTCTTCACTAAAAATTAATTATCTTTTTATATAGAATTCATATGATGTTATGGTTTATTTCTTATAAAACTAGACTCATTAAGGAATCTAACCATATAAATTATGTTCCCAAATTATTTTTATACAATTTTTAGTGAATTTCTAAAGTAAGAACAGGGAATCACGAAGTTATTCTAAACCAGTCTTACAAAAATTTAAATATCTCAAAATGTAGACTTCCTTTGCTTTCTCTGTTTCTTTTATATGAAAATAGACTCAATAAGCTTTAATTTCATATCTCATTCAACTTCTAATTCGATTTATACAATTTTTGGTGATTTTTCAAAGTTAGACAACTGCTGCTGTCCAAAACTGCTTTAGTGTAACATGTTGATTTCTATTTTGTCCCTAATTCCACAATTCATACAATTCAATCCTTACTCAATTAACCCCTCAATTAAACTAATTTTCTCATTTAATACTTTTCTCTATCATTTTAAACTACTTCATAACTTTTGAAAATCAGAATTTTAACACTAGGCCTTAATTTCAGCTATTTCACAATTAGGTCCTAAAACCAATTTCCATCAATTTCACTTGATAAAATCATCATATAACAAAATTAAAGCTTCAAATCAATATTTATTCATCATATTATTTCAGCACTAATCCACATCAAATTTAAAAATTAACCATAGAATCATAAACTAATGAATTAATAAGTTGGACTCAATTGTAGAAAGTCCAAAAACATAGAAATTTCAAGGAGAAAGCAAGTATTAAACTTACATGAAGCTTGAGTATGAAAACCAACTTGAACTCTTTTCCATGACTCTTTTTCAGCTGAAGAAAATGAAGAGAATTGAAAAGAATTCTCCAAATATTTCAATTTAATCCCCTTTTTATTTAGCTAATTTTGGAAATTTTCCAATTTTCTCCCTTTTCCTTCTTTCTCTTCTCTTCTTCTTTCTTTCCTTCCCCTGCTCTCTGTTTCGTTTGGTTTCTGTTCTCTCCCCTTTTTTTTTTCTTTGGATTATTATATAATATAATATTATATAATATAATAATAATAATAATAATATAATATAAATATATAATAATAATATACTTTTTAAAAAAAATCTCAGATTTTCTAACGTTACACCGCCTCAACTAATGTAAAATGGTATAATTACCATTTTGATCCTTCATAATTTCTTTTAATCTATAATTCAACTTTTACACCTTTTTCAATTTAGTCCTTTTCATTTAATTACATATCCAAACGTTAAAATTTCTCAACTAAACTTTAATAATAACTTAATGACACTCCATAAATATTTTTAGAAATATTTATGGCTCACTTTATGAATTCGAGGTCTCAATACCTCGTTTTTTGCCCAATTTTTCTAATTAATTCTTTTAGTTCACAAAATTCAATAATTTTAAAATATTTCTAATATCACACTTAACTTATAATTATCGATTAACAAAGTTTTCTAACTTTTTCGTCAGAGTTAGTGATCTCGAATCACTGTTCCGATACTATTGAAAATTGGGCTGTTACATTATCTCTCTCTATATATATATTATACAACAAGTTTCAAGCAGATCGCATAAAAGCTAATTCAATCCTTTTATTTATAAATTATTATTATATCCCCTACCACTTAGACACAGACCAACGTAATAAGCCATTGAAATAAGCCTTTCTAACCCCCGCTGACCATCCGCTCCCCCTTGAAAATGACCTTAACCATTCGCTTCCCTAAGAAGGCCACCCACTCTGCAGGTTACTTCATCAGGCACCCGCTTTCCAGATACAAATATTTCTCCAAGTGTGAACACACCTCAAACGTCAAATGAGCCCCACTAGAGAACAATAACAACCTCATGGTATTTGGGATCATTACGTTCGCAACTCACATACACTACGCCAGTACATCCAATATCCATAGTAACGACCTGCCACGTCGCACTTTAAGACAAGAGGATCCCTCCTTTAAATACTCTTTAATGATGAAGAATTGACTCTTTAAGCATCACCCTCTACTTTGAGCAATCATCCTCTTTCCAGCAATCAACCTATCCTCTTGCCCATTTTCGCCTCTCCCCCTCTTTAGGCAAACTGACCTTTTTAAAACCATCGTATACTCCTCCTTGCCTTCAACCTTTCTCCACCCTTGTTGTATACTATATCAACAATTATATACAATAAGTTTCAAGCGGTTCGCTTAGTGGTTGATTCAATCCCTTTATTTAGATCAATACATCAATCAATTCTTGATCCAACCAATTTAACCGAATGATACAATCTAATTCCAACAACACTTGCATTGAGATTAAAATATTCCTAAAAATATTCCTTACTCTTCTTCCCACATAATGGTTGGGACGTAAAAAAGTTTGAATTAGGTCGAGTCCATAGGAATTTCATTATTACTTTTATTTAAAAAATAACAATATATTATGATTAAATTTAAATAAAATAATAAGTTTTATCTTTTTAGGCATCTAATAAAAATGTGTCACTTCATTTTTTTTAAAATTTAATTAATATCATATTCTTTTGAACATTAGATCAATTCTCCTTAATAATATTTTAATCCTAATTAGTGTTGATTAATTAAGTAAAATTAATGTAAAAAGTTAAGTATTTAGAAAGCCGCCTAGTAATTCAAATTGAGTGTAATTGCTTGTAATTACACAACGGTGGCATGTTAATAATATTTTAATCCTAATTAGTGTTGATTAATTAAGTAAAATTAATGTAAAAAGTTAAGTATTTAGAAAGCCGCCTAGTAATTCAAATTGAGTGTAATTGCTTGTAATTACACAATGGTGGCATGTTTGGATAACTATTGTGATCTGTGGGTTCCTTCAAATTAGATGTATTTGGAGCACCTCGATTACACTTTCTAATTCTTAAAGGCGTGAAAGAATTGAAGTAATTACATATATAATTACAATCAAATCCAATTGTAAAAAATTAATTTTATACAAGTTATAAAAATTATATTATAAGCATGAACACGTAGGAGTGTTTAAGACTGTTATGGCCAAAATTTTCTTTTAGTATAAGTCTTAAAAAATATATTATAAAAATAATTTATGTATTTTATAAAGTTACAACAAAAAATAATATTATTTAAATCCTAAAAAATTACTAAAGTTATGGCCAAAAGTTTTATTAAAAAAAAATTACATGTTATAAAAGTGTTATAATATATTTATTTATAAGAAATGTTATAGTTTTTTATCATAATTTATTTATAAAAAATAAATTTCTAAATGTCGAAACCATTTCTTTGACAAAACGGGAATCGACTTTTTAAAAATATGGAGTCGCCACCAATCCTTTTTGTTTAGGTGTGATCGGGTCACCTATAAAATAAATTTTGGTTTACTAAAACGGGGCTTTTGGTCTATGAATATTCGAGAAAATAGGTTCGAGAGTCGGTTACGTGCGAGGAAGGATTAGCACCCTCGCAACGCCCAAAATTGGTACCAAATTGATTAACCAATGTCCTAATGTTGAAAAGTTTGAAATGATTTTTGAAATTTCGTTTTTTTTTATGATTTTTAAACAACTTGATTGAATATTGAGTTTCCCTTATTTCGGAGGAATAGAGTCTCACATCTAGCACGATTGGATACGATAATCTGATTCCTCGAATTCAAGATCATCCTCAAGATTCTCCAAGCACATGTATTGAAATTTGAAGGGATACTCGTTCATTTGGACAAACAGAAAAAAAAATCACACCCAGCACGATTGGGCATAACTTCTTCGAGCTTTCCAAACGTACGGATATGACCCTTGCGAAACAAACACAAAAATGTTGAGATGTGATACGAAACCGGTGATTTTCATGAAATGACAAGAAAGAGGATAAACAAAATAAAGAATGCAATGACAAGAACAAAATTAAAAGATAGTATTAAAATAACAGTAACAAAGAAATTTGAAACGAAACGACGTCAACAATAATAGAAATGATATAGGGAAAGATAAATATAGTAATAATAATAATAACAACAACAATAGTAGTATGGTAATAATAATAAAATAAATAATAATGATACAAAATATGTACAATATAATATAAATATAGTAATAATAATAATAATAATGATAATAATAATAGTAAATATATATATACAACTAATACTAATAATAGTAACTAATAATAATAGTAACTAATAATAATAATAATAATAATAATAATAATAATAATAATAATAATAATAACACTAATGGCATAAATAATGATATTACATATAATAAAAGCAATGAATTTAATTAAAAACAATTAAAAATGGCTAAAATCGGACAAAATCGAAACGCTTGGGGTAAATTTGAAATAAAATAAAGAGGGAAGGGCCTGATTGAAACGCAATTATTCCATTCTTTATGCGCTGCGTTTTGTACGAGACTAATTTAAAACAGAAGCAAACATACTGGGACAGATTTGAAAATACGAAAAACTGGATTAGAAAAGAGAAGAAATGCGGAAGGGTCAAATGCGCAAATAGACCCTTCCGCAAAAACACGCGGATCCTGGCCTTGGGTCGGGTCGAGTTCGGGTTGGCCTCTTTTTGCAGGGTATAGTGGAGCAAGTGGTGGCCGACAGAGGCAGGTGCGACAATAGTGGAGGCCAGTGGGGGTTGCGGCGCAAAGGTGGTGCACGTGCCTCCACGCGCGCGGCGCTGCTAGGCTAGGGTTTCCGAAACCCTAATTTCTTCCAAAAATTTTTCTAGTTCTGGGCCTATTGGGCTGCTTGTATACTGGGCTGGACTTTGTAAATAGATTGGACTGTTTTATTTATTTTATTGGGCCCGGGTTTGGGTTTTAGTTAAAGGCCCGGGCAAAATATGGTTATTACAGCTGCCCTTCTTTGCTTATTGTCATGAAACGAGAATAGAACAAAGACAATAGAAGAACCAATTTTGCCCGGTCTTGGCGGGCTTTGACTTATTGGTCATCATCTTCTTCAAACAGCTTCAAACTCCACTGTAACTTGTTGCTTTGATCCGCTTCACTATTTAGTTATATCTTCAGGGAGATAATATTTCCTATTCCACTGCTTCTTCAAAGACATAGTAACTAGCGCCTCGATCGGCTTCGACGTGATTTCAGGGAGAATAGATTCGTAACTTTGATCTACTCCACCGGGACTTCGAGGAAATAAATCTGAACTTTTTAAACTGCTTCCTTACTATCTTCGGTGAGGCTTCGATCTTCAATCTACTCCACTGCTACTTCCGAGAGATATGACCTGTAGCTTCAATTTGCTCTTGTTCAATCTTCTTTGTCCACTGGAACTTCGAGGCAATGAATCTGATATTTCCAATTTGCTCAAGGCGACTTCAGTCTTCCGTCTGTAAGTACCTCCGCGTGTGACCCGAGGCTCAACCCCCTTCTCGTAATATGAGTTGATATTTTTGAACCAACATAAATTGGAAATTAGAAATTGAAAATACCTCAGTGTGCTACCTGAGGCTCAACTCACCTGAGTTGATTTTTTTTGAACCAACCGAAATTGAAAATTAGAAATTGAAAATACCTCAGCGTGCGACCTGAGGCTCAACTCACCTGAGTTGATTTTTTTGAACCAACAGAAATTGAAAATTAGAAATTGAAAATACCTCAGCGTGCGACCTGAGGCTCAACTCACCTAATTTGAATTTTTGAACAAACAAAAATTGAAAGTCAGAAATTGAAAATACCTCAGCGTGCGACCTGAGGCTCACAACTCACCTCTCCTAATATGAATGGATTTTTGAAAGACATAAATTGAAAAAAATAAAAACTGAAAATACCTCAGCGTGCGACCTGAGGCTCAACTCATCTGAGTTGATTGATTTTTTTGAACAAACAGAAATTGAAAGTCAGAAATTGAAAATACCTCAGCGTGCGACTTGAGGCTCAACTCACCTCTCCTAATATGAGTTGATTTTTGAAAGACAGAAATTGAAAAAATAGAAATTAAAAATACCTCAGCGTGCGACCTGAGGCTCAACTCATCTGAGTTGATTGATTTTTTTGAACAAACAGAAATTGAAAATCAGAAATTAAAAATACCTCAGCGTGTGACCTGAGGAGTTGATTTTTGCAAACAGAAGTTGAAAAACAGAAATTAAAAATACCTCAGCGTGCGACCTGAGGAGTTGATTTTTGCAAGCAGAAATTGAAAAACAGAAATTAAAAATGCCTCAGCGTGCGACCTGATGAGTTGATTTTTGCAAGCAGAAATTGAAAAACAAAAATTAAAAATGCCTCAGCGTGCGACCTGATGAGTTGATTTTTGAAAACAGATCATCTAGCGGAACTCGGATGTCTTATTTTCCTTTGGTTCAGTACAGCTATCGTCAAAACTTCTTGCTCTACTGGCGTACCTGTATGTGTCATGCGTGATGCTATCATGATATGCACGTGCTTGTATTAGATGCTTTTATGCCTATATGATTATGACATGTGCCTTGGGAAATTGATAAACAAGACCCTTATGGTAAAATCAAACCCAAAAAATATTGGGAAAATAATTACTTAATTGAACTAAAACCAGTTCATTATAAAATAGAAAAACCAATAATTCAACAAATGAAACTTGGAAAATTTCACATTTCCAATCAAGGAAATATTATACTTATATAGAAATTATATTTCAATTTAGAGAATATAAAACGTATTCTTTAAATGCTTTATTAGACACTGGAGCTACAACCAGTAGCTGTAGAGAAAATGCTATTCCATCAGAAAAATGGGAACTTATGAAAAATCCCATTAGAGCTGTTGGAGTCAATGGTATTGAAACTCTAATCCTTTTTAAAGCTAAAAATATACCAATCTACATAAACAATGTAAGATTTGTGATTCCTAAATTATTATGTTTTCATGAAATGTATGGAGATATATTATTAGGAAATAATTTTATATATCAACATTTACCATTTTCTATTGATAAAAATTTTGTAGTACTAACTACTGAAAACACTTCGGTAGAAGTACCTTTGGTTGAAAATCATAAATATATATGTGATCAAAACTTTAATCCACTTAGGAAAGAACAGATTAAACAACTTGAAACAAATCATTGGTTGTTTAAAATATTAGAAAATAATTTTAGTGAAGAACCATTAAAATTATGGAAAAATAGTCCTAGATATTGTACTATAAAATTGGAAAACCCCAATAAAATCATTAGAGTAAAACCTATGATCTATACTAAACAAGATATAGATGAATTTGATATACAAATAAAGGAATTACTAGATAAAGGTCTAATAGAAGAAACTACTAGTCCACATTCTAGTCCTGCTTTCATGGTAAGAAACCATGCAGAAATAAAAAGAGGAAAAGCTAGGATGGCTATTAATTATAAAAGATTAAATCAAAATACTATTTTTGATGGTTATTTTATTCCAAGAAAGGAAGTACTAATAAATCAAGCTAAACAAGCAAAATATTTTAGTAAGTTTGACTGTAAATCTGGCTTCTGGCAAATCATGTTAACAGAAGAATCCAGACCATTAACAGCCTTTAGTGCACCCAATGGTCATTACCAATGGAGAGTAATGCCATTCGGATTATGTAATGCACCACAAGTCTTCCAAAGATGGATGGACTCGATATTTAAAAAATATAAAAAATTTTGTGTAGTATATATAGATGATATTCTAATTTTTTCAGAAACACTGGAAAATCATAGAAAACATCTAAACATTATAGCTAGAGAGTTTATAAAACATGGAATAATATTAAGCCCTAAGAAAATAGAATTGGAAAAAATTGAAATAGAATTCTTAGGATTAATATTATCATCTGATGGTCTTAAACTCCAAGATCATATTATTATTAAAATAAAAGAATTTCCTGAAAATATTGTTGATAAAAAGCAACTTCAACAATTTTTAGGAATTGTTAATTATGGAAGAAATTTCTTTCCTAACTTGTCTAAAAAATTAGATAAGTTATATGAAAAACTCAAAAAGGACAAACCTTTTGAATGGTCTAAAAAAGATTCAGACATTATAAAACAAATAAAGTCTGAAATAAATTATATTCCTAAAGTTTATTTACCTAAACAAGGTGATAAATTAATTCTAGAAACAGATGCCTCAGAAAAAAAATTGGGGATGCGTCTTAAAAGCAAAAACAACGGCTAAAGAAGAACTAATTTGTGGATATAGTTCTGGAAAGTTTAAACCAAACGAAATAAATTATGCTATTTATGAAAAAGAACTATTAGCAATAAAAAAAGGAATAAAAAAAATTCCTAATATATTTAGCACCAGAAAACTTTATCATTAAAACTGATAATCAAGCTGTTAAACAGTTTCTTACTAACAAAAGTTTAGAAACAGTGCCTAGAAGAATTAGATGGTATAATGAATTATGCCAGTTCAATTTTGAAGTTATATACATAAAAGGTACTAACAATATGATTGCTGATTTTCTTAGCAGGCCCTATGGATAGAGGTAAACAACCTCTAAAAGAAAATGATGGATGGAGAACTGTCCATAAAAAACCCAACAAGGGAAAATCACCAATGAGTCCTAAACAGGGATTTATTGCTGCACCTTCACAAGTACAATTTTATCCTAACCAGGGATATTATGTACCATATCCAATGGTAAACCAACCATTTGGAACACAATCACCAACCCCGGTGAGTTATTTTGAATTTTCACAAAATCCATATTCAGAATATCAAAAAAGCTATTCTGAAATTATAAAAGATACAGAAGACTTGTTGAAAAAACAACAAACTCTTCATTTCCCTGAACTTAAGGATTTTTATAATCCAGGATTACCGGCAGAATATTACAATTTTATAAACAGAATATGGAAAAACCATGTTCTTGAACAAAGAGCAAATTTCCGAAAAGCTCTTACACAATTCTCGGTATTCTTAGTTGAAAAAACAACTGAAGAAAATAAATCCGAAGAATTATTACTAAAATCTATTTTATACCGAGATTGGGATGAAATCCTAGTCGAATATATGGATATTAAGGAGATAAACAATCTTCTTGATATATTTCAATATTTTATTAATAAAGGGAGAAACACTCCTATTATTAATAAGATGTTTAGAATATGTCTATATAACAAGTGTAGACAAATTTTACCTACAGATATTTTTTCAAATATAAATCGAGCTATTTGCAACCAGCAAGCTCTATTTTCAGAAACTTTTTCAAAATATTTTTCACAAGCCTATGTTTATATAAACGATATAGGAGAAAAAATTCCTACTATCAAATTTCGACTTGATCATGATCCATTTGATATAACCAGTATTGAATGGGGATTTGTTAAAGAAATAACAGTCCAAAATCTTTCTTTTCATTTACTAAAAGATTTTCCAGCAATGGTAAAATCTAGATTAACAAACTATGTTAATTTAGATGATTTTGTTTACTATTTTTATATAAAAATACACAGCCTTATTGGTATTGCTGAAAAAGAAAAAAATTTTCAGCCATATCAAATATGGATTATTCATAAAATGCTTGGAGGAAGATCCCTCTTGGCGGCCCAGGAAGATCAACAACATTTGTCAAAAACCATTGACGAGTGTTATAAAAATTATTCCCAGTATCAAATCCAAAACGGAATTGATTTAATGGCAGAAGCCCAGTTCCTACTCCAACAAACCAGTTATGAGTACTGGACTGATGGGAAGAGAATTTTAGTCTATGACACTGGAAACCACCAGGCCGAAAGACACAGAAATGAAGAAGCCATTTCGTTATTAACAAAAATAGCGGAAATGGAAATTGAAGATTATCCGTTAGCGGCGGAAATCAGAGAAGCGTGGGAAAACTGGAACACACCAGTTCCTTCACCAGAATCACTACATCTGGATGAAATCGAGGAGATGAATTTCAGAAATATCCAAGAAGGATGACACGTGGAAGAATGGTGTCCCAAAAAAGGGAGATGCATTCAATTTTGGCGGTGACTTAAAAAGAAGGAAACCACCAAAGGACAAAGATGATGTCATGCATGATGGAAGCAACCATTTAATGCAATTTTAACGTGGAAGCAACCACAACAATTTTGATAGAAGACGGTGGAAGCAACCATCAAATCAAGGTGGCTACGTGGAAAAATCATGAAGCCATTCTTATCAATATACTGTTCGGAATTCAATTGTAATTAAATTTGAGTTTAGTTTCTTCACTATAAATAGGCATTGTTGTAGCCTGAAGAAGGCATCGAATCCTGGATCGAATCCTGGATCGAATCCTGAATCGAATCCTGAATCGGATTTTAGAATAGCTTATTAGAGTTTTTAGTTTTTGCTTAAGAAATCAAGAAATAATTCTTGATCTTTCTCTTTGTAAATTATCTATTATCTTCTTGTGAAATATTATTCTACGATATTATCCCTTCCGCTTGTGCATATATCCTCCCTCCTCCCCCCCGTAATTGGTATCAGAGGAGCCCCGGAGTAACGATTTCTAGAGTTCTCATATCGTAGTGATCATTGTAAGTTTCTATCTTTTATCTTCAATTCCGTTTATTTCGCTGTTTTTATCTCAAAACCCATATATCTGTCGTTAGTCTTCGTTTGCCGTTGAGTCCGAGTGGGACGTTGTAGGCGTTTTGGAGACGTTATAGACACAGACGGTTTTAGGTACCAGGGATAATAACATGGAACAAATGGATTGTTTATACAAAGATAAAACTTGTAATCATACTATGCATATAGGATCTAAGAATGAAAATAATATTTCGGCTCTTAGTAAAGGTATCAATAGTTTAATAGATATGACGTCTATATATTTTAATAAACTATATACTAAGGTTAGTAAAGTAGAAGAAAAAATAGATAATATGGGAGTAGTAACAGATTTAGATTTGAATAGCAAGTCTAAAGAGTTATTATCCGATGTTAATAAAAAATTAGATCGAGTTATTAATACTAATAATAATATAGAATCTGATTTAGATTTAGGTCCTTTATATTACGGTAATAGTAATGTAATTTTAGCTTTGTCAGATGAGGATGAGTCTTCGGACGAATCTTCAACTAATAATAATAATAAAAAACAAAAAACAAATGAAAAAAGAGAAAAAGATAAAAAAACAAGAAAAATATGATTTTGACTCTTATAAAACTCTAATAGAACATTGGAAAACCCAATTTTCTAAAACAGAGGATAGTTATGAAAGAGCTGAATATTTAAAATTAATAGAAGAACTTTATGAAAAACATAAAGATTTGTTCGAAAAATATAATTATCACTATATGTTAGATTATGATATAATTAATGATAGTAGTCGTTCGGAAACCATAAAGAGTAGTAGTAGTTCTAATAATATGGATATAGATATTAATGTAACGAGTTATAATTCTGA
Organism: Gossypium australe; assembly: GCA_005393395.2. Classification (NCBI taxonomy): domain Eukaryota; kingdom Viridiplantae; phylum Streptophyta; class Magnoliopsida; order Malvales; family Malvaceae; genus Gossypium; species Gossypium australe. The sequence goes on along the minus strand of CM016616.1, from coordinate 145,422,416 downwards.
TAAAGAAAACACTTTAACAGAAGAAAATATAGAAAAACCAGAACCTATGGAAACTGATCCACCAGATCCATATGAATATATAATACCTAAACCTTGGGAAATTGATAAACAAGACCCTTATGGTAAAATCAAACCCAAAAAATATTGGGAAAATAATTACTTAATTGAACTAAAACCAGTTCATTATAAAATAGAAAAACCAATAATTCAACAAATGAAACTTGAAAAAAAAGATATAATTACTTTTTCACATTTCCAATCAAGGAAATATTATACTTATATAGAAATTATATTTCAATTTAGAGAATATAAAACGTATTCTTTAAATGCTTTATTAGACACTGGAGCTACAACCAGTAGCTGTAGAGAAAATGCTATTCCATCAGAAAAATGGGAACTTATGAAAAATCCCATTAGAGCTGTTGGAGTCAATGGTATTGAAACTCTAATCCTTTTTAAAGCTAAAAATATACCAATCTACATAAACAATGTAAGATTTGTGATTCCTAAATTATTATGTTTTCATGAAATGCATGGAGATATATTATTAGGAAATAATTTTATATATCAACATTTACCATTTTCTATTGATAAAAATTTTGTAGTACTAACTACTGAAAACACTTCGGTAGAAGTACCTTTGGTTGAAAATCATAAATATATATGTGATCAAGACTTTAATCCACCTAGGAAAGAACAGATTAAACAACTTGAAACAAATCATTGGTTGTTTAAAATATTAGAAAATAATTTTAGTGAAGAACCATTAAAATTATGGAAAAATAGTCCTAGATATTGTACTATAAAATTGGGAAACCCCAATAAAATCATTAGAGTAAAACCTATGATATATACTAAACAAGATATAGATGAATTTGATATACAAATAAAGGAATTACTAGATAAAGGTCTAATAGAAGAAACTACTAGTCCACATTCTAGTCCTGCTTTCATGGTAAGAAACCATGCAGAAATAAAAAGAGGAAAAGCTAGGATGGTTATTAATTATAAAAGATTAAATCAAAATAATATTTTTGATGGTTATTTTATTCCAAGAAAGGAAGTACTAATAAATCAAGCTAAACAAGCAAAATATTTTAGTAAGTTTGACTGTAAATCTGGCTTCTGGCAAATCATGTTAACAGAAGAATCCAGACCATTAACAGCCTTTAGTGCACCCAATGGTCATTACCAATGGAGAGTAATGCCATTCGGATTATGTAATGCACCACAAGTCTTCCAAAGATGGATGGACTCGATATTTAAAAAATATAAAAAATTTTGTGTAGTATATATAGATGATATTCTAATTTTTTCAGAAACACTGGAAAATCATAGAAAACATCTAAACATTATAGCTAGAGAGTTTATAAAACATGGAATAATATTAAGCCCTAAGAAAATAGAATTGGAAAAAATTGAAATAGAATTCTTAGGATTAATATTATCATCTGATGGTCTTAAACTCCAAGATCATATTATTATTAAAATAAAAGAATTTCCTGAAAATATTGTTGATAAAAAGCAACTTCAACAATTTTTAGGAATTGTTAATTATGGAAGAAATTTCTTTCCTAACTTGTCTAAAAAATTAGATAAGTTATATGAAAAACTCAAAAAGGACAAACCTTTTGAATGGTCTAAAAAAGATTCAGACATTATAAAACAAATAAAGTCTGAAATAAATTATATTCCTAAAGTTTATTTACCTAAACAAGGTGATAAATTAATTCTAGAAACAGATGCCTCAGAAAAAAAATTGGGGATGCGTCTTAAAAGCAAAAACAACGGCTAAAGAAGAACTAATTTGTGGATATAGTTCTGGAAAGTTTAAACCAAACGAAATAAATTATGCTATTTATGAAAAAGAACTATTAGCAATAAAAAAAGGAATAAAAAAAATTCCTAATATATTTAGCACCAGAAAACTTTATCATTAAAACTGATAATCAAGCTGTTAAACAGTTTCTTACTAACAAAAGTTTAGAAACAGTGCCTAGAAGAATTAGATGGTATAATGAATTATGCCAGTTCAATTTTGAAGTTATATACATAAAAGGTACTAACAATATGATTGCTGATTTTCTTAGCAGGCCCTATGGATAGAGGTAAACAACCTCTAAAAGAAAATGATGGATGGAGAACTGTCCATAAAAAACCCAACAAGGGAAAATCACCAATGAGTCCTAAACAGGGATTTATTGCTGCACCTTCACAAGTACAATTTTATCCTAACCAGGGATATTATGTACCATATCCAATGGTAAACCAACCATTTGGAACACAATCACCAACCCCGGTGAGTTATTTTGAATTTTCACAAAATCCATATTCAGAATATCAAAAAAGCTATTCTGAAATTATAAAAGATACAGAAGACTTGTTGAAAAAACAACAAACTCTTCATTTCCCTGAACTTAAGGATTTTTATAATCCAGGATTACCGGCAGAATATTACAATTTTATAAACAGAATATGGAAAAACCATGTTCTTGAACAAAGAGCAAATTTCCGAAAAGCTCTTACACAATTCTCGGTATTCTTAGTTGAAAAAACAACTGAAGAAAATAAATCCGAAGAATTATTACTAAAATCTATTTTATACCGAGATTGGGATGAAATCCTAGTCGAATATATGGATATTAAGGAGATAAACAATCTTCTTGATATATTTCAATATTTTATTAATAAAGGGAGAAACACTCCTATTATTAATAAGATGTTTAGAATATGTCTATATAACAAGTGTAGACAAATTTTACCTACAGATATTTTTTCAAATATAAATCGAGCTATTTGCAACCAGCAAGCTCTATTTTCAGAAACTTTTTCAAAATATTTTTCACAAGCCTATGTTTATATAAACGATATAGGAGAAAAAATTCCTACTATCAAATTTCGACTTGATCATGATCCATTTGATATAACCAGTATTGAATGGGGATTTGTTAAAGAAATAACAGTCCAAAATCTTTCTTTTCATTTACTAAAAGATTTTCCAGCAATGGTAAAATCTAGATTAACAAACTATGTTAATTTAGATGATTTTGTTTACTATTTTTATATAAAAATACACAGCCTTATTGGTATTGCTGAAAAAGAAAAAAATTTTCAGCCATATCAAATATGGATTATTCATAAAATGCTTGGAGGAAGATCCCTCTTGGCGGCCCAGGAAGATCAACAACATTTGTCAAAAACCATTGACGAGTGTTATAAAAATTATTCCCAGTATCAAATCCAAAACGGAATTGATTTAATGGCAGAAGCCCAGTTCCTACTCCAACAAACCAGTTATGAGTACTGGACTGATGGGAAGAGAATTTTAGTCTATGACACTGGAAACCACCAGGCCGAAAGACACAGAAATGAAGAAGCCATTTCGTTATTAACAAAAATAGCGGAAATGGAAATTGAAGATTATCCGTTAGCGGCGGAAATCAGAGAAGCGTGGGAAAACTGGAACACACCAGTTCCTTCACCAGAATCACTACATCTGGATGAAATCGAGGAGATGAATTTCAGAAATATCCAAGAAGGATGACACGTGGAAGAATGGTGTCCCAAAAAAGGGAGATGCATTCAATTTTGGCGGTGACTTAAAAAGAAGGAAACCACCAAAGGACAAAGATGATGTCATGCATGATGGAAGCAACCATTTAATGCAATTTTAACGTGGAAGCAACCACAACAATTTTGATAGAAGACGGTGGAAGCAACCATCAAATCAAGGTGGCTACGTGGAAAAATCATGAAGCCATTCTTATCAATATACTGTTCGGAATTCAATTGTAATTAAATTTGAGTTTAGTTTCTTCACTATAAATAGGCATTGTTGTAGCCTGAAGAAGGCATCGAATCCTGGATCGAATCCTGGATCGAATCCTGAATCGAATCCTGAATCGGATTTTAGAATAGCTTATTAGAGTTTTTAGTTTTTGCTTAAGAAATCAAGAAATAATTCTTGATCTTTCTCTTTGTAAATTATCTATTATCTTCTTGTGAAATATTATTCTACGATATTATCCCTTCCGCTTGTGCATATATCCTCCCTCCTCCCCCCCGTAATTGGTATCAGAGGAGCCCCGGAGTAACGATTTCTAGAGTTCTCATATCGTAGTGATCATTGTAAGTTTCTATCTTTTATCTTCAATTCCGTTTATTTCGCTGTTTTTATCTCAAAACCCATATATCTGTCGTTAGTCTTCGTTTGCCGTTGAGTCCGAGTGGGACGTTGTAGGCGTTTTGGAGACGTTATAGACACAGACGGTTTTAGGTACCAGGGATAATAACATGGAACAAATGGATTGTTTATACAAAGATAAAACTTGTAATCATACTATGCATATAGGATCTAAGAATGAAAATAATATTTCGGCTCTTAGTAAAGGTATCAATAGTTTAATAGATATGACGTCTATATATTTTAATAAACTATATACTAAGGTTAGTAAAGTAGAAGAAAAAATAGATAATATGGGAGTAGTAACAGATTTAGATTTGAATAGCAAGTCTAAAGAGTTATTATCCGATGTTAATAAAAAATTAGATCGAGTTATTAATACTAATAATAATATAGAATCTGATTTAGATTTAGGTCCTTTATATTACGGTAATAGTAATGTAATTTTAGCTTTGTCAGATGAGGATGAGTCTTCGGACGAATCTTCAACTAATAATAATAATAAAAAACAAAAACAAATGAAAAAAGAGAAAAAGATAAAAAAACAAGAAAAATATGATTTTGACTCTTATAAAACTCTAATAGAACATTGGAAAACCCAATTTTCTAAAACAGAGGATAGTTATGAAAGAGCTGAATATTTAAAATTAATAGAAGAACTTTATGAAAAACATAAAGATTTGTTCGAAAAATATAATTATCACTATATGTTAGATTATGATATAATTAATGATAGTAGTCGTTCGGAAACCATAAAGAGTAGTAGTAGTTCTAATAATATGGATATAGATATTAATGTAACGAGTTATAATTCTGATAAAGAAAACACTTTAACAGAAGAAAATATAGAAAAACCAGAACCTATGGAAACTGATCCACCAGATCCATATGAATATATAATACCTAAACCTTGGGAAATTGATAAACAAGACCCTTATGGTAAAATCAAACCCAAAAAATATTGGGAAAATAATTACTTAATTGAACTAAAACCAGTTCATTATAAAATAGAAAAACCAATAATTCAACAAATGAAACTTGAAAAAAAAGATATAATTACTTTTTCACATTTCCAATCAAGGAAATATTATACTTATATAGAAATTATATTTCAATTTAGAGAATATAAAACGTATTCTTTAAATGCTTTATTAGACACTGGAGCTACAACCAGTAGCTGTAGAGAAAATGCTATTCCATCAGAAAAATGGGAACTTATGAAAAATCCCATTAGAGCTGTTGGAGTCAATGGTATTGAAACTCTAATCCTTTTTAAAGCTAAAAATATACCAATCTACATAAACAATGTAAGATTTGTGATTCCTAAATTATTATGTTTTCATGAAATGCATGGAGATATATTATTAGGAAATAATTTTATATATCAACATTTACCATTTTCTATTGATAAAAATTTTGTAGTACTAACTACTGAAAACACTTCGGTAGAAGTACCTTTGGTTGAAAATCATAAATATATATGTGATCAAGACTTTAATCCACCTAGGAAAGAACAGATTAAACAACTTGAAACAAATCATTGGTTGTTTAAAATATTAGAAAATAATTTTAGTGAAGAACCATTAAAATTATGGAAAAATAGTCCTAGATATTGTACTATAAAATTGGGAAACCCCAATAAAATCATTAGAGTAAAACCTATGATATATACTAAACAAGATATAGATGAATTTGATATACAAATAAAGGAATTACTAGATAAAGGTCTAATAGAAGAAACTACTAGTCCACATTCTAGTCCTGCTTTCATGGTAAGAAACCATGCAGAAATAAAAAGAGGAAAAGCTAGGATGGTTATTAATTATAAAAGATTAAATCAAAATAATATTTTTGATGGTTATTTTATTCCAAGAAAGGAAGTACTAATAAATCAAGCTAAACAAGCAAAATATTTTAGTAAGTTTGACTGTAAATCTGGCTTCTGGCAAATCATGTTAACAGAAGAATCCAGACCATTAACAGCCTTTAGTGCACCCAATGGTCATTACCAATGGAGAGTAATGCCATTCGGATTATGTAATGCACCACAAGTCTTCCAAAGATGGATGGACTCGATATTTAAAAAATATAAAAAATTTTGTGTAGTATATATAGATGATATTCTAATTTTTTCAGAAACACTGGAAAATCATAGAAAACATCTAAACATTATAGCTAGAGAGTTTATAAAACATGGAATAATATTAAGCCCTAAGAAAATAGAATTGGAAAAAATTGAAATAGAATTCTTAGGATTAATATTATCATCTGATGGTCTTAAACTCCAAGATCATATTATTATTAAAATAAAAGAATTTCCTGAAAATATTGTTGATAAAAAGCAACTTCAACAATTTTTAGGAATTGTTAATTATGGAAGAAATTTCTTTCCTAACTTGTCTAAAAAATTAGATAAGTTATATGAAAAACTCAAAAAGGACAAACCTTTTGAATGGTCTAAAAAAGATTCAGACATTATAAAACAAATAAAGTCTGAAATAAATTATATTCCTAAAGTTTATTTACCTAAACAAGGTGATAAATTAATTCTAGAAACAGATGCCTCAGAAAAAAAATTGGGGATGCGTCTTAAAAGCAAAAACAACGGCTAAAGAAGAACTAATTTGTGGATATAGTTCTGGAAAGTTTAAACCAAACGAAATAAATTATGCTATTTATGAAAAAGAACTATTAGCAATAAAAAAAGGAATAAAAAAAATTCCTAATATATTTAGCACCAGAAAACTTTATCATTAAAACTGATAATCAAGCTGTTAAACAGTTTCTTACTAACAAAAGTTTAGAAACAGTGCCTAGAAGAATTAGATGGTATAATGAATTATGCCAGTTCAATTTTGAAGTTATATACATAAAAGGTACTAACAATATGATTGCTGATTTTCTTAGCAGGCCCTATGGATAGAGGTAAACAACCTCTAAAAGAAAATGATGGATGGAGAACTGTCCATAAAAAACCCAACAAGGGAAAATCACCAATGAGTCCTAAACAGGGATTTATTGCTGCACCTTCACAAGTACAATTTTATCCTAACCAGGGATATTATGTACCATATCCAATGGTAAACCAACCATTTGGAACACAATCACCAACCCCGGTGAGTTATTTTGAATTTTCACAAAATCCATATTCAGAATATCAAAAAAGCTATTCTGAAATTATAAAAGATACAGAAGACTTGTTGAAAAAACAACAAACTCTTCATTTCCCTGAACTTAAGGATTTTTATAATCCAGGATTACCGGCAGAATATTACAATTTTATAAACAGAATATGGAAAAACCATGTTCTTGAACAAAGAGCAAATTTCCGAAAAGCTCTTACACAATTCTCGGTATTCTTAGTTGAAAAAACAACTGAAGAAAATAAATCCGAAGAATTATTACTAAAATCTATTTTATACCGAGATTGGGATGAAATCCTAGTCGAATATATGGATATTAAGGAGATAAACAATCTTCTTGATATATTTCAATATTTTATTAATAAAGGGAGAAACACTCCTATTATTAATAAGATGTTTAGAATATGTCTATATAACAAGTGTAGACAAATTTTACCTACAGATATTTTTTCAAATATAAATCGAGCTATTTGCAACCAGCAAGCTCTATTTTCAGAAACTTTTTCAAAATATTTTTCACAAGCCTATGTTTATATAAACGATATAGGAGAAAAAATTCCTACTATCAAATTTCGACTTGATCATGATCCATTTGATATAACCAGTATTGAATGGGGATTTGTTAAAGAAATAACAGTCCAAAATCTTTCTTTTCATTTACTAGAAGATTTTCCAGCAATGATAAAATCTAGATTAACAAACTATGTTAATTTAGATGATTTTGTTTACTATTTTTATATAAAAAAACACAGCATTATTGGTACTGCTGAAAAAGAAAAATTTTATCAGCCATATCAAATATGGATTATTCATAAAATGCTTGGAGGAAGATCCCTCTTGGTGGCCCAGGAAGATCAACAACATTTGTCAAAAACCATTGACGAGTGTTATAAAAATTATTCCCAGTATCAAATCCAAAACGGAATTGATTTAATGGCAGAAGCCCAGTTCCTACTCCAACAAACCGGTTATGAGTACTGGACTGATGGGAAGAGAATTTTAGTCTACGACACTGGAAACCACCAGGCCGAAAGACACAGAAATGAAGAAGCCATTTCGTTATTAACAAAAATAGCGGAAATGGAAATTGAAGATTATCCGTTAGCGGCGGAAATCAGAGAAGCGTGGGAAAACTGGAACACACCAGTTCCTTCACCAGAATCACTACATCTGGATGAAATCGAGGAGATGAATTTCAGAAATATCCAAGAAGGATGACACGTGGAAGAATGGTGTCCCAAAAAAGGGAGATGCATTCAATTTTGGCGGTGACTTAAAAAGAAGGAAACCACCAAAAGACAAAGATGATGTCATGCATGATGGAAGCAACCATTTAATGCAATTGAAACGTGGAAGCAACCACAACAATTTTGATAGAAGACAGTGGAAGCAACCATCAAATCAAGGTGGCTACGTGGAAAAATCATGAAGCCATTCTTATCAATATACTGTTCGAAATTCAATTGTAATTAAATTTGAGTTTAGTTTCTTCACTATAAATAGGCATTGTTGTAGCTTGAAGAAGGCATCGAATCCTGAATCGAATCCTGGATCGAATCCTGAATTGGATTTTAGATAGCTTATTAGAGTTTTTAGTTTTTTCTTTAGAAATCAAGAAATCTTTCTTGATCTTTCTCTTTGTAAATTATCTATTATCTTCTTGTGAAATATTATTCTACGATATTGTACAAGCGGAAGGGATAATATCGTAGAATAATATTTCACAAGAAGATAATAGATAATTTACAAAGAGAAAGATCAAGAAAGATTTCTTGATTTCTTAAGCAAAAACTAAAAACTCTAATAAGCTATCTAAAATCCAATTCAGGATTCGATTCAGGATTTGATCCAGGATTCGATCCAGGATTCGATTCAGGATTCGATGCCTTCTTCAGGCTACAACAATGCCTATTTATAGTAAAGAAACTAAACTCAAATTTAATTACAATTGAATTCCGAACAGTATATTGATAAGAATGGCTTCATGATTTTTCCACGTAGCCACCTTGATTTGATGGTTGCTTCCACCGTCTTCTATCAAAATTGTTGTGGTTGCTTCCACGTTTCAATTGCATTAAATGGTTGCTTCCATCATGCATGACATCATCTTTGTCCTTTGGTGGTTTCCTTCTTTTTAAGTCACCGCCAAAATTGAATGCATCTCCCTTTTTTGGGACACCATTCTTCCACGTGTCATCCTTCTTGGATATTTCTGAAATTCATCTCCTCGATTTCATCCAGATGTAGTGATTCTGGTGAAGGAACTGGTGTGTTCCAGTTTTCCCACGCTTCTCTGATTTCCGCCGCTAACGGATAATCTTCAATTTCCATTTCCGCTATTTTTTTTAATAACGAAATGGCTTCTTCATTTCTGTGTCTTTCGGCCTGGTGGTTTCCAGTGTCGTAGACTAAAATTCTCTTCCCATCAGTCCAGTACTCATAACTAGTTTGTTGGAGTAGGAACTGGGCTTCTGCCATTAAATCAATTCCGTTTTGGATATGATACTGGGAATAATTTTTATAATACTCGTCAATGGTTTTTGACAAATGTTGTTGATCTTCCTGGGCCGCCAAGAGGGATCTTCCTCCAAGCATTTTATGAATAATCCATATTTGATATGGCTGATAAAATTTTTCTTTTTCAGCAATACCAATAAGGCTGTGTATTTTTATATAAAAATAGTAAACAAAATCATCTAAATTAACATAGTTTGTTAATCTAGATTTTACCATTGCTGGAAAATCTTTTAGTAAATGAAAAGAAAGATTTTGGACTGTTATTTCTTTAACAAATCCCCATTCAATACTGGTTATATCAAATGGATCATGATCAAGTCGAAATTTGATAGTAGGAATTTTTTCTCCTATATCGTTTATATAAACATAGGCTTGTGAAAAATATTTTGAAAAAGTTTCTGAAAATAGAGCGTGCTGGTTGCAAATAGCTCAATTTATATTTGAAAAAATATCTGTAGGTAAAATTTGTCTACACTTGTTTTATAGACATATTTTAAACATCTTATTGATAATAGGAGTGTTTCTCCCTTTATTAATAAAATATTGAAATATATCAAGAAGATTGTTTATCTCCTTAATATCCATATATTCGACTAGGATTTCATTCCAATCTCGGTATAAAATAGATTTTAGTAATAATTCTTCGGATTTATTTTCTTCAGTTGTTTTTTCAACTAAGAATACCGAGAATTGTGTAAGAGCTTTTCGGAAATTTGCTCTTTGTTCAAGAACATGGTTTTTCCATATTCTGTTTATAAAATTGTAATATTCTGCCGGTAATCCTGCATTATAAAAATCCTTAAGTTCAGGGAAATGAAGAGTTTGTTGTTTTTTCAAAAAGTCTTCTGTATCTTTTATAATTTCAGAATAGCTTTTTTGATATTCTGAATATGGATTTTGTGAAAATTCAAAATAACTCATCGGGGTTGGTGATTGTGTTCCAAATGGTTGGTTTACCATTGGATATGGTACATAATATCCCTGGTTAGGATAAAATTGTACTTGTGAAGGTGCAGCAATAAATCCCTGTTTAGGACTCATTGGTGATTTTCCCTTGTTGGGTTTTTTATGGACAGTTCTCCATCCATCATTTTCTTTTAGAGGTTGTTTACCTCTATCCATAGGGCCTGCTAAGAAAATCAGCAATCATATTGTTAGTACCTTTTATGTATATAACTTCAAAATTGAACTGGCATAATTCATTATACCATCTAATTCTTCTAGGCACTGTTTCTAAACTTTTGTTAGTAAGAAACTGTTTAACAGCTTGATTATCAGTTTTAATGATAAAGTTTTCTGGTGCTAAATATATTAGGAATTTTTTTATTCCTTTTTTTTATTGCTAATAGTTCTTTTTCATAAATAGCATAATTTATTTCGTTTGGTTTAAACTTTTCAGAACTATATCCACAAATTAGTTCTTCTTTAGCCGTTGTTTTTGCTTTTAAGACGCATCCCCAATTTTTTTCTGAGGCATCTGTTTCTAGAATTAATTTATCACCTTGTTTAGGTAAATAAACTTTAGGAATATAATTTATTTCAGACTTTATTTGTTTTATAATGTCTGAATCTTTTTTAGACCATTCAAAAGGTTTGTCCTTTTTGAGTTTTTCATATAACTTATCTAATTTTTTAGACAAGTTAGGAAAGAAATTTCTTCCATAATTAACAATTCCTAAAAATTGTTGAAGTTGCTTTTTATCAACAATATTTTCAGGAAATTCTTTTATTTTAATAATAATATGATTGTAACATCCTGAAATTTTAGTATTATTTGTGTTGGCTCGGGTATGAATTTTGTGTGTTAGCATAGTCTTGTGAAGGCTTGGTTTTATTTAGGAAGCTAGAATAAATTCTAGTATGGTTTATTTAATGAAGTGGATTAAGTGAGCTTGACATTTAAGTTAATTTAAGTGTTCAATTAAAGCACAAAAGGAATAATTGGCATGATGGTTAAGGCTCTTGAAAGGTTGCTTGAGGTTAGTGGTTCGAGTATCAAGGAAAGCATTTTGAGGATTTTTATTTCATCATAGCATTTATGGACGGTCAACTTATGTTTATGATAGGTTGGACTTTCATCTTTTGGTAAGTTGAATATATGTTTAAGGAAAGCTTGATAGTAGGGATAAGAATCTTGAAGTTATGGAAGGTTGGGGAGACATAAGGCATGGAATATGGGGGATGTTTTGGAAACTTTTTTCAAGGCTTTAGAGCATGTATGTGGACGGCATGGGTGTCTAGGGGGGTGGCCGAATGTTGTTAGGTGGTTTGGGGGGGAATAGTTGGCCAATTTTTCCTTTTGAACATCTTTTTGCATTTTGTTTTCCCTCTCCAAAAACCCTTTCTTTGGCCGAATGTTATTGTGCATTTTGTGCAAATTTAGCTTTTGTTTTAGCTCTTATTTTATTAAACCAAAAAATGCTATTTCCTTTCTTTCATCTTTGCTTTTGAAACCAAAACTTCATTTTGGTATTTTTGCACTTTTCTTTTAGGCAAAATAGGTGTTGGCCGAATCTCATCTCTCCCACATCTCTCTTTTCTTTTCTTTTTGACATTGGTTCATAAACACTTTTCTTTTACACTCTCTTGGCCGAATATTTCTCCATCTCAAATACCATTTCTTTTTCTTTTGTTCAAAGATAAAACATTTACTTCCATTCTATTTCTTATTTTCTTTTTTTTTCACTTCACCATAGCTGAATCTTCTACTTCCTTTTAGTATTATTTTGGCCGAATATTCAAGGGTAGACTCTCCTTGGTTTTCTTCTATTGATTTTGGATAAAAAGGGGTAAGTGTTCATGGACGTTTTTCTTTCTTTTCTTTCTCGTTTCTATGATGTTTTCTTGTGGGCAAAGGCCGAACCTTTGGGCATTGTTTTGCAAGGTTCTAACCATTTTTAGGATTCGATTATTCTCTTAGGCTCTTTGGGATTTCGGAAGCAATCGATTTAAGTCATTCCTTTAGCGAATCGGAGTTGGTAAGTCAAGTGGTAAGGATTCTATACTTTTAAAGTTGGTTGAGGAAGCCTAAGGTTTTTTTGGATTAAGATATGTTGTTGGTCGAATGGTTTTCATTAAAATATTGTGATATGGCCGATTGTAGGACAATGATCTAGTGCGGTAGATCGGATCTTCGGAAGTTAGTTTTGCTTTGGTGAAAGGTGTGTATCTTACACACTTTATAACTTGGTTTATATATGTATTTATGTGTGATATAACTAATCATATTATGAAAGTGGGAAAAACGATGAGTTTTGGATATGATACCATGATGGTATGAATGAGGATTCGGGTAAGTCCGTTTCGATATGTTGTTAATACATGTGGATTGAAATCATGATCTATGATTTATGGTATTTATTATATGATTCATATTAAAGTGTATTAACATGATTTGGTTATCTATTGCATTGGTATGGGCAATATGAGAGGAGGGGGAAGATTAATATCGTGTCGACGGACACCAGAGATTTGGTATCTCCAGTGATTTGGTATCACATTCGTGTCTTCGGACACCAGAGGTTTGGCACCTCATAGCGTCTCGTCCCTGTGGTTAACACCACCGTGGGTTGGCCCCACTTTTGAGATATGGGATCGACGCCAGTGATTTGGTATCACACGTGGGTTGGCCCCACAACTTGATGATTTGTGACTTTAGTCACCAGTGGTTTGGCACCACTAGTGGATTGGCACCACCAGTGATTTGGTATCACATTCGTGTCTTCGGACACCAGAGGTTTGGCACCTCATAGCGACTCGTCCCTGTGGTTAATACCACCGTGGGTTGGCCCCACTTTTGAGATATGGGATCGTCTGCCAGTGATTTGGTATCACACGTGGGTTGGCCCCACAGATGGATTATTCGTGACTTCGTTCACCAGTGATTTGGTATCACATTTGTGTCTTTGGACACCAGTGGCTTGGCACCACCAGTGGTTTGGTACCACACGGGGTAGAAAAGGAGTTATGGATGGTTAGGTTGGGTGCATTATACATATATGTTGCTTTGTTATAATTTGTGTAAGTATGTGGCATTACCCGGGAGAGGGAATATGCACTGAGTCTTGGTGACTCACCTTTTCCCTTATCTTTTCAGGTGATTCGTGAGATTGCGGATAAGGAGCCGGATGAACTCGAGGAGGCCATGCAATAAAAGTTGGTTTTATATGAACTTCCATTTGGGTATTTCATTTAATTTGGTTTTCATATTTTATGGATTTGTAATAAGGCCTGTTTAATTATGGTTTGGATTATTTTTATGTTTTGAGCATGTTTTAAATATGGTTATAAATTTTCTTGATTATTATAATAAATTGATCACAAAGTTTTCTAAACTACACAACGCGATGGTTTTTAAAACGTTACCATCGGGTAACATAAATCATTTGATAATTTTAACAATTTAAGTGTTTTCGATAATTTAAATGATTTTCAAATATTAAGTTCTACATTCAAATGCAAATGGTTTCAAAGTAATAATTCGAGTTTTTTTAAAACGATATAAATATTTTCTAACCTATGATTTATTCTCTTATTTTTTTTAAAAGTTTTATGTAATTTCAAAGTAAATTTTCAGTTTCAACTTATACAATATGTAATTTCTACAAATATAGAATTTCAAAGGATTTTTCACAAAAATTTAATTGTTAATTCGATTCTTTCAAAAATATTTTCCTCAGTGACATACCAGATTCGGTCGTGGCGTATTGATCGGGTTTGGGGTGTTATAATGATCTTGGAGTTTAAGACCATCAGATGATAATATTAATCCTAAGAATTCTATTTCAGTTTTTTCCAATTCTATTTTCTTAGGGCTTAATATTATTCCATGTTTTATAAACTCTCTAGCTATAATGTTTAGATGTTTTCTATGATTTTCCAGTGTTTCTGAAAAAATTAGAATATCATCTATATATACTACACAAAATTTTTTATATTTTTTAAATATCGAGTCCATCCATCTTTGGAAGACTTGTGGTGCATTACATAATCCGAATGGCATTACTCTCCATTGGTAATGACCATTGGGTGCACTAAAGGCTGTTAATGGTCTGGATTCTTCTGTTAACATGATTTGCCAGAAGCCAGATTTACAGTCAAACTTACTAAAATATTTTGCTTGTTTAGCTTGATTTATTAGTACTTCCTTTCTTGGAATAAAATAACCATCAAAAATTGTATTTTGATTTAATCTTTTATAATTAATAACCATCCTAGCTTTTCCTCTTTTTATTTCTGCATGGTTTCCTACCATGAAAGCAGGACTAGAATGTGGACTAGTAGTTTCTTCTATTAGACCTTTATCTAGTAATTCCTTTATTTGTATATCAAATTCATCTATATCTTGTTTAGTATATATCATAGGTTTTACTCTAATGATTTTATTGGGGTTTTCCAATTTTATAGTACAATATCTAGGACTATTTTTCCATAATTTTAATGGTTCTTCACTAAAATTATTTTCTAATATTTTAAACAACCAATGATTTGTTTCAAGTTGTTTAATCTGTTCTTTCCTAGGTGGATTAAAGTCTTGATCACATATATATTTATGATTTTCAACCAAAGGTACTTCTACCGAAGTGTTTTCAGTAGTTAGTACTACAAAATTTTTATCAATAGAAAATGGTAAATGTTGATATATAAAATTATTTCCTAATAATATATCTCCATGCATTTCATGAAAACATAATAATTTAGGAATCACAAATCTTACATTGTTTATGTAGATTGGTATATTTTTAGCTTTAAAAAGGATTAGAGTTTCAATACCATTGACTCCAACAGCTCTAATGGGATTTTTCATAAGTTCCCATTTTTCTGATGGAATAGCATTTTCTCTACAGCTACTGGTTGTAGCTCCAGTGTCTAATAAAGCATTTAAAGAATACGTTTTATATTCTCTAAATTGAAATATAATTTCTATATAAGTATAATATTTCCTTGATTGGAAATGTGAAAAAGTAATTATATCTTTTTTTCCAAGTTTCATTTGTTGAATTATTGGTTTTTCTATTTTATAATGAACTGGTTTTAGTTCAATTAAGTAATTATTTTCCCAATATTTTTTGGGTTTGATTTTACCATAAGGGTCTTGTTTATCAATTTCCCAAGGCACATGTCATAATCATATAGGCATAAAAGCATCTAATACAAGCACGTGCATATCATGATAGCATCACGCATGACACATACAGGTACGCCAGTAGAGCAAGAAGTATTGACGATAGCTGTACTGAACCAAAGGAAAAGAAGACATCCGAGTTCCGCTAGATGATCTGTTTTCAAAAATCAACTCATCAGGTCGCACGCTGAGGCATTTTTAATTTCTGTTTTTCAATTTCTGCTTGCAAAAATCAACTCCTCAGGTCGCACGCTGAGGCATTTTTAATTTCTGTTTTTCAATTTCTGCTTGCAAAAATCAACTCCTCAGGTCGCACGCTGAGGTATTTTTAATTTCTGTTTTTCAACTTCTGTTTGCAAAAATCAACTCCTCAGGTCACACGCTGAGATATTTTTAATTTCTGATTTTCAATTTCTGTTTGTTCAAAAAAATCAATCAACTCAGATGAGTTGAGCCTCAAGTCGCACGCTGAGGTATTTTTAATTTCTATTTTTTCAATTTCTGTCTTTCAAAAATCAACTCATATTAGGAGAGGTGAGTTGAGCCTCAAGTCGCACGCTGAGGTATTTTCAATTTCTGACTTTCAATTTCTGTTTGTTCAAAAAAATCAATCAACTCAGATGAGTTGAGCCTCAGGTCGCACGCTGAGGTATTTTCAGTTTTTATTTTTTCAATTTATGTCTTTCAAAAATCCACTCATATTAGGAGAGGTGAGTTGTGAGCCTCGGGTCGCACGCTGAGGTATTTTCAGTTTCTGACTTTCAATTTTTGTTTGTTCAAAAATTCAAATTAGGTGAGTTGAGCCTCAGGTCGCACGCTGAGGTATTTTCAATTTCTAATTTTCAATTTCTGTTGGTTCAAAAAAATCAACTCAGGTGAGTTGAGCCTCAGGTCGCACGCTGAGGTATTTTCAATTTCTAATTTTCAATTTCGGTTGGTTCAAAAAAAATCAACTCAGGTGAGTTGAGCCTCAGGTAGCACACTGAGGTATTTTCAATTTCTAATTTCCAATTTCTGTTGGTTCAAAAATATCAACTCATATTACGAGAAGGGGGTTGAGCCTCGGGTCACACGCGGAGGTACTTACAGACGGAAGACTGAAGTCGCCTTGAGCAAATTGGAAATATCAGATTCATTGCCTCGAAGTCCCAGTGGACAAAGAAGATTGAACAAGAGCAAATTGAAGCTACAGGTCATATCTCTCGGAAGTAGCAGTGGAGTAGATTGAAGATCGAAGCCTCACCGAAGATAGTAAGGAAGCAGTTTGAAAAGTTCAGATTTATTTCCTCGAAGTCCCGGTGGAGTAGATCAAAGTTACGAATCTATTCTCCCTGAAATCACGTCGAAGCCGATCGAGGCGCTAGTTACTATGTCTTTGAAGAAGCAGTGGAATAGGAAATATTATCTCCCTGAAGATATAATGAAATAGTGAAGCGGATCAAAGCAACAAGTTACAGTGGAGTTTGAAGCTGTTTGAAGAAGATGATGACCAATAAGTCAAAGCCCGCCAAGACCGGGCAAAATTGGTTCTTCTATTGTCTTTGTTCTATTCTCGTTTCATGACAATGAGCAAAGAAGGGCAGCTGTAATAACCATATTTTGCCCGGGCCTTTAACTAAAACCCAAACCCGGGCCCAATAAAATAAATAAAACAGTCCAATCTATTTACAAAGTCCAGCCCAGTATACAAGCAGCCCAATAGGACCAGAACTAGAAAAATTTTTGGAAGAAATTAGGATTTCGGAAACCCTAGCCTAGCGGCGCCGCGCGCGTGGAGGCACGCGCGCCACCTTTGCGCCGCAACCCCCACTGGCCTCCACTATTGTCGCACCTGCCTCTGTCGGCCACCACTTGCTCCACTATACCCTGCAAAAAGAGGCCAACCCGAACTCGACCAGACCCAAGGCCAGGATCCGCGTGTTTTTGCGGAAGGGTCTATTTGCGCATTTGACCCTTCCGCATTTCTTCTCTTTTCTAATCCAGTTTTTCGTATTTTCAAATCTGTCCCAGTATGTTTGCTTCTGTTTTAAATTAGTCTCGTACAAAACGCAGCGCATAAAGAATGGAATAATTGCGTTTCAATCAGGCCCTCCCCTCTTTATTTTATTTCAAATTTACCCCAAGCGTTTCGATTTTGTCCGATTTTAGCCATTTTTAATTGTTTTTAATTAAATTCATTGCTTTTATTATATGTAATATCATTATTTATGCCATTAGTGTTATTATTATTATTATTATTATTATTATTATTATTAGTTACTATTATTAGTATTATTAGTTGTATATATATATTTACTATTATTATCATTATTATTATTATTATTACTATATTTATATTATTATATTGTACATATTTTGTATCATTATTATTTATTTTATTATTATTACCATACTACTATTGTTGTTGTTATTATTATTATTATTATTATTACTATATTTATCTTTCCCTATATCATTTCTATTATTGTTGACGTCGTTTCGTTTCAAATTTCTTTGTTACTGTTATTTTAATACTATCTTTTAATTTTGTTCTTGTCATTGCATTCTTTATTTTGTTTATCCTCTTTCTTGTCATTTCATGAAAATCACCGGTTTCGAATAGCATCTCAACATTTTTGTGTTTGTTTCGCAAGGGTCATATCTGTACGTTTGGAAAGCTCGAAGAAGTTATGCCCAATCGTGCTGGGTGTGATTTTTTTTCTGTTTGTCCAAATGAACGAATATCCCTTCAAATTTCAATACATATGCTTGGAGAATCTTGAGGACGATCTTGAATTCGAGGAATCAGATTATCGTATCCAATCGTGCTGAATGTGAGACTCTATTCCTCCGAAATAAGGGAAACTCAATATTCAATCAAGTTGTTTAAAAATCATAAAAAAACGAAATTTCAAAGATCATTTAAAACTTTTCAACATTAGGACATTGATTAATCAATTTGGTACCAATTTTGGGCGTTGCGAGGGTGCTAATCCTTCCTTGCACGTAACCGACTCCCGAACCTATTTTCTCGAATATTCGTAGACCAAAAGGCCCGTTTTAGTAAACCAAAATTTATTTTATAGGTGACCCGATCACACCTAAACAAAAAGGATTGGTGGCGACTCCATATTTTTAAAAAGTCGATTCCCGTTTTGTCAAAGAAATGGTTTCGACAGCTTGGCGATTCCGCTGGAGACATAGGAGAGTTAGGCCATAAAATTGATTATTCTTTGTCCTTTTGTCGAAAATTTGGAAAATTGTTTTGAAAAATCATGTTTCTTCTAAAGCATTTGTTTGTCCTATAACTGCAATAATGTTGAGTCTCATAGGATATTTCTGCATTCATATTTGCATGACCGTTGTGGTCACACCTTTAAGTGGGAGCGAGAAACTATGCCTCCTTTGTCAAGACGATCAAATAAGTCAACAACTGCTTCATCCAGATGTCTCAAAGCCCTTGGGAAAATTACTAGGCCATAGATACTTAAGGCGAAGATGTCCACCTTCCTCTTAGCATCTGGATATGCCACCATCAAGTCCCTTAAGCTCACCTACGGAATGTATTTCCCTTCGCCTTTTTGCTGAATATGTGCCATGACCCATTGTTCACTCATTCCAGTGATGCTCATCAGTTTCTTTACAAAAGTTGGTGCATTGCCGGCCCTGAAGTAAACTTTATCAACCTGAGCCCTTTGATTATGAAGTAAAGCCGTGTATTCTTCTATGGTAGGTACTAAGTCCACTTTCCCGAATGTGAAGCAGCTATATGCGGGATTCCAATATTGAGTTATGGCTCGAAACAAGTGTTTGTCCACTCTGATGTCAAGCAAATAGGGTAGATCGCCATAATTAAGGTAGAAAAGCTGCTTAGTCCCCTCATTCCAACGAGCCCATATGTCTCTTAATTCTTGGAGCTCATTCTGTGTTATACTGATGCGAGTGAAGTCCCCCAACTTCGATGTATATTCCTCGGCTAGACTATCCCCTTTCTCAAGTTGTATATTCTCTGACCATATACGCACGGCCGCGTTATCCTCTACTTTATCAAGGAATTCGTCCCCCATAACAAGCTTCTATCTTAGTAATCAAACAGAGATCGACACCTTTTAATATGAAATGACATGCAAACATGGCCAAAATGAACAGGTCAGTACTGAATAAAGGCAACCAAAACAAGTAAAAGGACGTCAAACCACTATATGGGTAACTACTAAAACTTAGCATAGCTTTACTTAGGGTGGGCCCTTAAGGTCCACTATATGTGGCTTAGTTCTAAAGGAAGGGTACCCGAACCAGCAGATTCCTCAATCCTCACCCATTATAGACTCATACGGATCGAGTTCAGTTCAGGGGAATACATTTCCCTATGCGAAAACCTCACGGAGGCATAGTTTCTCGCTCCCACTTAAAGGTGTGACCACAACGGTCATGCAAATATGAATGCAGAAATATCCTATGAGACTCAACATTATTGCAGTTATAGCACAAACAAATGCTTTAGAAGAAACATGATTTTTCAAAACAATTTTCCAAATTTTCGACAAAAGGACAAAGAATAATCAATTTTATGGCCTAACTCTCCTATGTCTCCAGCGGAATCGCCAAGCTGTCGAAACCATTTCTTTGACAAAACGGGAATCGACTTTTTAAAAATATGGAGTCGCCACCAATCCTTTTTGTTTAGGTGTGATCGGGTCACCTATAAAATAAATTTTGGTTTACTAAAACGGGCCTTTTGGTCTACGAATATTCGAGAAAATAGGTTCGGGAGTCGGTTACGTGCAAGGAAGGATTAGCACCCTCGCAACGCCCAAAATTGGTACCAAATTGATTAATCAATGTCCTAATGTTGAAAAGTTTTAAATGATCTTTGAAATTTCGTTTTTTTTATGATTTTTAAACAACTTGATTGAATATTGAGTTTCCCTTATTTTGGAGGAATAGAGTCTCACATTCAGCACGATTGGATACGATAATCTGATTCCTCGAATTCAAGATCGTCCTCAAGATTCTCCAAGCATATGTATTGAAATTTGAAGGGATATTCGTTCATTTGGACAAACAGAAAAAAAATCACACCCAGCACGATTGGGCATAACTTCTTCGAGCTTTCCAAACGTACGGATATGACCCTTGCGAAACAAACACAAAAATGTTGAGATGCTATTCGAAACCGGTGATTTTCATGAAATGACAAGAAAGAGGATAAACAAAATAAAGAATGCAATGACAAGAACAAAATTAAAAGATAGTATTAAAATAACAGTAACAAAGAAATTTGAAACGAAACGACGTCAACAATAATAGAAATGATATAGGGAAAGATAAATATAGTAATAATAATAATAATAACAACAACAATAGTAGTATGGTAATAATAATAAAATAAATAATAATGATACAAAATATGTACAATATAATAATATAAATATAGTAATAATAATAATAATAATATAATGATAATAATAATAGTAAATATATATATACAACTAATAATACTAATAATAGTAACTAATAATAGTAACTAATAATAATAATAATAATAACAGTAATGGCATAAATAATGATATTACATATAATAAAAGCAATGAATTTAATTAAAAACAATTAAAAATGGCTAAAATCGAACAAAATCGAAACGTTTGGGGTAAATTTGAAATAAAATAAAGAGGGGAGGGCCTGATTGAAATGCGCGTTTAAGGAAAGGGTCCAAAAAAGCAATTATTCCATTCTTTATGCGCTGCGTTTTGTACGAGACTAATTTAAAATAGAAGCAAACATACTGGGACAGATTTAAAAATACAAAAAACTGGATTAGAAAAGAGAAGAAATGCGGAAGGGTCAAATGCGCAAATAGACCCTTCTGCAAAAACACGCAGATCCTGGCCTTGGGTTAGGTCGAGTTCGGGTTGGCCTCTTTTTGCAGGGTATAGTGGAGCAAGTGGTGGCCGACAGAGGCAGGTGCGGCAATAGTGGAGGCCAATGGGGGTTGCGGCGCAAAGGTGACGCGCGTGCCTCTACGCGCGCTGCGCTGCTAGGCTAGGGTTTCCGAAACCCTAATTTCTTCCAAAAATTTTTCTAGTTCTGGGCCTATTGGGCTGCTTGTATACTGGGCTAGACTTTGTAAATAGATTGGACTATTTTATTTATTTTATTGGGCCTGGGTTTGGGTTTTAGTTAAAGGCCCGGGCAAAATATGGTTATTACACTAAAGTTATGCCAAAAAATTATATTATCTATAAAAAGTGTTATGAAAGTTTTGGACAGTTTATAAAATCCTTTTTATAAATGTTATATATTGTAATATTTATATTATTTTTTACTTAATTTACGTATTATAAAAAGCATATAACCAAGCATAAGTCTTTCTCTAAATTAAGTTTTTATAATTAAAACTACAAACTATTTGGACTGTGAACCAAAATATTATAATGTCGGTGCTAATTATACAAATATAAAAGATTTTCTTGCACCATATTGTAGGGAATTATACAACTTGAGAGAATAGTGCTAGACACAAGCACCATAGACAACTAGCAAACTCTTTAATTTGAGACATTCAAGGTTTCAAAATATAGTTGAGAAGACATTTATTGCTCTAAAAAATTTTCTCATATTAACAACATCACCTTAGTATAATATAAAAAATATCGGATCGTACTAATACGTTGTATATTTTATAACTTTAATCATTGGTGTAATTAAGATGATTCATACTTCGTAGAATATAGTATAAATAAATGTCGGATCGTATTAGCATATTGCATATTTTACGAGTGTTTAATCATTGGTGGAATTGAGATGATTTATACTTCGTAGAGTATATGAAAGAAGGAGATTTTGATAGTTTTAATGGTGTAGATTCATAAATCGATATACATATCTCAAGCTGCCCACCATTTTTTTATTCACCACTAAAAAGAATTCATTATTTATAAATATTTATATATATAAATATTTTTAAAAGATAACGATAACTTGAAATGATACATCAAAATAGATTAATATATCGTATAAATGTTTATACAATCAATTGAATGAATCACAATGAAGTTCCTTTCTTTAAATTGCTGAGCAAATTTCGATTGTGAAGTATTTGTGCAATATATTTAAAATTTAAAGGCCAACTAAATAACTGCATTTCGATAGTTTTAATTATATAGGTTTAAATTCAGATGATAAACTCGGTCAATGATCAACATATGATGATAAAGAATGCATGTTAAATATTAAAGATGGATAATCCAACAAATATGCACTAAAAAATAGATAAAATTGTATATAATTTATTTTTCTTGTTATTTTTATTAATAATCATATTATAAACTACTTTTTTAGACTAACCTCATACATATGATGATTTTATTTTTATTTTGTTACTTGCTTAGAAATTATTTTTTATAGCAATTAATATTCTATATATATATATATATATATATATATAGATTATGTATCTATATAATTACAACTTGTACTACCAAACATGACAAAGAATTACGATGTAATTACATTTTGTTAACCAAACATGTATAGAGAATTACAATTTTTTTTGTAATTACAAGAGAGTATAATTAATATCACTAGAGATATTATTATTAGATTATTTATTAAAAATGTTGCAAAATTTGTAATATTTCATAATTGAAAAAGTAAAAATAAAACAATATAAATTTTAAACTTTTAAAATATTGATATTTTATATTATGATTAATTTGCATCGACTTTAATTTAATTTAAAAAATATTTTATAGGATGAAGAATAAAATAAACCCCATACAAATTCACTATTTATAATATGAAGAATATGTAGCTATTCAAATTTCTTTAAATTACTAAATATTTTTTATATTATTTTTATTCAATTCTGATTTGTTTTTTTTTATTTTTAAATTACGAAATATGTTTGTAATTAATGCAAAGGTTTCAAGAAATTTAATTTAATTTCATCACTAAAAAATAAAAATAATTAATCCAATGCATTTAAAAATGATTTACGAAAATTAAGGGAATGACATTTAAAGAGCTTATTTTTTTTTATAATTGTTGGGTACTATTCAAACATTGTGACACATAAATCCCCCTTTCTCATTTTTACTCTAGAGGCTGATAAAAAGTATTTGCACATTTAATGTCACGTGCCATATAAATATTATGCCATCTGTCAAACATTGACGACTATCGCCTATCCTTTTCCTTTTTTTTAAGGTTTTCTTAATTGGATTGATAGTGGTCTGGCCATCTAACTAATTTAACTAGCTCCATTAAATAAATTATTAAAAAATCATAAATTATATAAAGTTTAAAAAGATCCTACTCAATACTAATTTATCATAGATTATATTGGTATAATATCAAAATTATAGATGAATATTGATTCAACGTGTTATTTGATACATGAATTTTGATTTTATGCAATTATACACATGAAACATAGATTGTGATTCAAATATATACACGAAACTTTAATTTTGATTCGGTCATATACATTTGAAGAAATTAAATATATCAATTAATTTTTTATATTGAATAAATGTAATTATTTATGTATGTAATATATAAATATAAAATTATGCTATATCGATAATTTGTTTGTTTCATATATAATTTTAAGATTATAATAAGATGATAAAGTTTTACATTTTCTTTCAAATAAGAAAACCCTAAGTTCTTTATAATAAGAAAACCCATGCACAAATTTAATTTCATAAGATAAAAGTTGAAAGGGTAAATTTCTGTTTCGGTCATCCAACTATTTTTTTTTAATTTGGTCATTTAATTAATCGAGATCTTCTTTTTTTAACATTTCCATTAAATCTCTTATGAGAGGGAGATATGACAATTAAAAAATTAATATAATAATAAATTTAACCTTTAAATTTTACATATTATATCGATTTAATCGATTCTCAAAATTTATCTTCCTCCACCACCACTAGTTCCCTCCACCTCCGATTCTCTAAAAACAAAATTCCTTTTTTTCTTTCTTTCTATTTAAACTTAATTTATCGCTAAATAGTAATACATGTATACTCATTTTTCTAAACAATTTTCCATTTATTTAGAGGGATGACATTCCATTATAATGTCCGAATATGCATAGGGTTTATGAAGAAAAATGAATCAGAGCAACAGCGATCATGGAAACTAGTAAAGGACAAAGTTCCAAATGAAATCTGCTATAATTTCAAACAACATTTGATTGAGATAAATCAAGCAAGACGTAGATGAGAACCAGGAAAGAACATGAACTCCTAACCATGAAATTGCAAAGGTGAAATTTGAGGCGCTCCAGCTGTGGGTGTCTTGATCTGGGTGACCCGATGGGCCACCAGCAGCTTTCATACTGTTTTGATATTCTGCGATGCAGAAAGACAAGCTTAGATTGTTTAAGTGTTATGGAAAAACACACTATAAAGAGAAGAAGTAGATCGATGGGGGTTACTTATCTATGCTCTGTTGGTGGATGAACCTCACATGCTTCGACTTGTTGTATGTTTGACCATATCCATGGCGAAGCAAGCCAGTCGGCACACGTACTCTCTCTCAACATGGGTTCTTGTTTGACGATGAATAGATATGAGTTGAGGATGCCTCTTGCAACAACAATTGGAGATGGAGAAAATAGGGTGGGTTGTTGGATACTTTAATTTTCAGGCTTGTTGTGTCCCTAGGCTTACACCGCTATGTGGTTGTTGTACTTTTTTCTTTCTTTTTACTTAAGTGCCTTCTTTATTAAGACAATAATCAATAAATTAATCAAAAAAATAGTGTACTGTTTCATGATTAAAAATAAATAAAGCTTACCCTATTATAGAATATAGGCTAACTTCTCAACAAGTATGAAGACAATTTTCAAACCTCTGTGCAAAAGCGGAACACTTGAACTTCCTTCTTTTGACCAATTGTATTGGCCCGATCCTCACCACCTGTATTACCATCAATCCGATAATACTGGTATCCACGAAACATCAAGTAACCTTCAAGAATATCCAGTAGCCTTGTCATCTGAATACAATAAATTCCACAGCAAAATCATATAAGTAAGAAACCGAGAAAGTAAATGAGGACACTTACATGTAAACGATGTAAAAGTTAAAAAGGAAGAATACCATAGGGAAATATATAGACCAATAACCAACACATTCATGGACACAACCCTCAAGATTACCTGTGAAAATATCAGAACTCTAGAATCACGCTCCTTCAGCTTTGGAAGTAATTTGTCCAAGAGAACCATTTTACCTGGAAATAAAAAGCTAAGGTCAGTTTTCATTCAGCGCCAAAGAATTCAATATCTTCCAGGAAGTAAACTTATTACCAGCATTGGTAACAAGATGGTCTCCTGTTGTATATGTAGGTCCAGGTTCGGCACCTTGGAAAATGTATGGCTGATTACAACATTTACGTAGCTGCATTGCAATGTTCAGAAGATGCTTACGCTCTCCACCAGCATTTACAACTTCAAGATCTTTTTGCAGCAAAGCCCTATGGTACTGTTTCTGCATCTGGGACATTCCTACTTTCAGGATATAGTTTCCTTTTTGGGAGACAAACCTTTCTCAACATCTGATTTCAATCTACGAAGGAGATATGGCCGAAGAACCTAAAGATGCAGAGACAAAGAATGTTAAACATTTGGTTAAAATGATTCAACAATGTTGTTTTAAGCGACTTAAGAATAATCAAAGTGTTTCATGTATTTGAAAATTGAGTTATAATAGAAGTTACTTAATGCTTGAACTTAAGCCATTTTCAATTTAATGTTAAAGTTCAATCACTTTGTCCAAATAACATAAAGAGGAAAGATATTTAGACATGCGGGTATCCAACTGAATAGTAAACTATAGATGAAAATCACATAAACGCCAATACTGATAATAGTCATTTGACACCTATATATATCATTTTATTTATTTACTTCACTGGGGCATTAGGAGAGTGGAGAGAAGGGGTGAGGAAAAAACATAAAAAGAGAATGGAAAGCGAAACGTAAAAATAATAATCTCAAATTCTGGTTTTAATCCTTTTATTATCTTCACATTTGAGGCCTAGTATCAATTCTTTAATTTCACATCATTTTCTCATCTATTTTTTATAATATTAAATTTATGATTTTGATTCATTTATTATATTCGGATTTAAGATTTAATTCCTATAATTTAATTTTCTCATTTATATATTTTACGGGTTAAACTCTCAACGTGTACTCCTAATTTTTTTTACACGTGTCAATAAAAGATCATCTCTCCAAATACCAAAGTAAAAGTAGGGATAGAGCAATCTTCACAATAGTCCGAGTATCCACATTAAAAAGTTATAATACAGAAAGTATGTTGGTGTTGTGGTATTAATTAATGATAATAATAAAAAACAAACAATTATTCTAAAATTTCAATCCATTCATATTATTTAAATGGTAATAGAAAACAATTAAATAATACAACAGGTACGTGGGAAAGTACGTGGAAATGACAACTTTGTGTTGGAAAAAATATAAACTGCTCTTTACAATAATTATTCTAAAATTTCAATCACATCAGTACATTGTGTTCACAAGAAAAGATATAATTTCAAATTTTGAAGATGACTTTTTAGGAAGGAATTAATAACCCTAAATTCCTCGCACTTGAACAAATTATAATAATAATAAGCCACGCGCACGCATTTCCACAAGACTCATCTATTCAATACTAAAACGTTGTAACAAACATAGTCCATAATATGGGTGCGCTCTGCAATAAATCTGTTTGATATTCAAGAAAATGAAAGTAATGTTAGTGAGTAATACATATATAGTAACTTAAAATTCATTTGGAAGCTACTTATAATTACATATTTTATGAATACAATGTCATGCAGCCCAAATAAAGTAAAACAATCATGCTTTCTCTTGGAAAAAATGCCCATGGTATCATGAAGACACTGATTAAGGTAAAAAAAGGTTGAGGTAAAAGTTCAATATTATAATACTCTTAAAATTAATTTCTTTCCCAAATGATCCATGAAGACTCCAATCTGCATGTAATATATACACATATAACAGGGATCATACCACAAGTTGTCATCAACAAACTCGGGGCCAGTTATAAACGAAAGAAATGGAAGAAGAGGGATAGAGCGATCTTCGCACTACTTAATGACATGGGGCGGTTATAGACATGCACCGGTTTAAATTATATTTTTGTGGAATTGGATCAGTTCTATAGATGAACACATCTTAGGTTGTGTTGGAGGAAAGCTGCTACAGAAAGTTGATAAAAAATGAAAAAAAAAAAAAAAAAGGAAGGAAAATTAGCTACAACATACCATGAAGCAGAGACACGTCCATCGGATATATCATTCACCAAGCTCAGCTTCAGCTTCGACTTTGATATCTGCACAGCGTCTCTTACATTTATATACAGTTGCAGATAGCATCAACCCAAGCATAACAACCAGAAGCAAAACCAAAGAAGCCCACTTCCCATTAAAATTGAAGCTCTCCGTAATGCTAACCCTCATTGTTGCAGGTGAGCCATTGTTTGAATCCATCTAAAAATGCTTTCGCAACTCTACTTCTTCAAACTAAGAGAAAATATTTTGACTAGGACGAATGTTTGCACTTGAAGTGGGAGGATTGGAGGGTATTGTTTTAAAGAGGATGAGGGTCATTGGGTAGTAGTTAAGAGTCAAAGGTGAAGGATAAATTGCAACATTTCTGATTTTCAATTCACACTATCAGCTCAAAAAGTCAGCCAAAATTTACTACAAATAGTAATGTTATGTTAAATTACACGCCAAAATAAATTTGCTATCCTTAAAAATAATAAAAATTTAATTTAATTTTTTAAAAATTATGAATATAGTCTAAAAAAATTTTCTAGCTCTGACACTAAAAGTGTCCCCTACCCATTAAACCCGAAGCTCTCCGTGATGGTAACGTTCATGGTTGCAAGTAAGTCATTGTTTGAGTCCATCACAAAATGCTTTCGCAAACCTACTGCTTAAAACTAAGAAAATATGATGGAAGTGATTTTAATGCAGATGAAGGGGAAGATTGGAGTGTAGGATTTTATAAGCAACAGTATTCTGATGATGAAAAAGATTGAACGAAAATTGAATGTTTGTTGTGTTGTTGAAAAAGATTGTGTTTCCAGAATAGGAAGACATAAGAAAAAGAGAGAAGGATAAGAAGACAAATAAAAGTTACTGTTGTTTCTCACATGCTTGGCTGACAGTAAAAGGTAAAATTTCCGTTTAGACACTTCAATTTTTTTAAAAATTTTCAATTAATAAAGGTAAAATTGAACTTTAGCCCCCCTAAAATTATAAAAATTCAATTTAATTCTTTACAAATTAGAAAGATATAAACTATAAAAATTTAAAATTTCATCCGATCCTCTCTAAAAAATTGTCCTAGCTTCGCCCTTGTTGGCTGATTCCTTTTTCTTTTCGTTGAAATAAAATCGTCAAAGGTTACTGATTCCAAAATAGACAAATTTCATCAATATATATATATATATATATATATGAAGTTTTAAATTTTTAAAAGTTTAGATATATATATATATTATTTTATTTTATTTTATTTTTTTGATAAAAGCCTGGTCCACGTGTTTTATTTCAAAAAAAGGAGTGAAAGACAAAAACAAAAATTAACAGTAATAACCCTACAAAAAAATAGTCCATAATCCAGACCAAGTTTAAAATCTAAAAAAAAGCCCTAAGCCCAAACGTAAAAAACAAAAAAAAGTTGAAAAAAAGAATAAGACCCTGATCCTCCTTTCCCGCAGCCAGATTCTTCATTTCTGCACATCTCTCCTTCTCTGAAAGCGTTTTGTCTCGTCAGTGCACTGAAAGTTGGTCATCTCCTTTTGCATGTCTTCGATTGAAGGTGCCTCTTCAGATTAGCGATGTTACTCACTTATTTAGAAAACTGTTGACTAATTTCCTATGAATCTGAGTTACCTTCCTTTAACCTTTCTTCATGTTTCTGAGAATACCACAACTCTGTCCTTTATTTTTGAGATTTGTGTCGTCGGCTTTTCAAGTCTCCTTTTTTTGTAATCCTTAAAGCAAAACCCCTCCGCTACCTACAATTTCACCATATCTGTCAACCGCAACGACCCTAACAATCGTACTAGAGAGGCCAAAGATCAAATGAGTACCTTCCCTTTCTTTTAGTCATTCAATTGCTAAGGTATGCGTTACCGTGTTTGCTTGTCTCCCTGCATGATTAAATTGACTTGTAACAAAGTTTCGTCTTAGTCTTTTTGCATCTATGATGTAAGCACTTATTTCAGATCTGTCCTCTTCTTGACTCTGAAGTTTTTTAATAATAGCTAGTGCATCTCCTTCAACTTCGACTCTTAAAGAACCCAGATTTTGTGTAACATCCTAGAAACCGGCTTAGAAGATATCGTTTTTTGAAACCAAAAGAGGTCATCCTTGATTTGAGTTTAAATTTTGGAAATTCTTGACAAGTAAATTGGTTTGGTTTAGTGGTCCAGTATTCTGGTATCTGTGTGAGGTTTTGGGTTCACATTCTATTTCTGGAAATTTTGTCATTTTGCTTAAACCTTTACCTTTGAATGATGGTTTATAAGTTAAACTCAACCAATTAATATCAAGAATGTTGGTTAAGCGTTTATATAACCTTTGGTCTTGGCAAAAGCTATGGGGATATTTTTTTTACTGAACTACCTTGTGGGGTTAGTTTATTTTAGTTGATTAAATTTTCCCAAAACAAAAGTGTCGCTATTAATAAAAATAAAAATGGGGTGGCTATTAATCTTTTTTTAAAGGGTGTGATTGGGTCATCTTGAGATTGATCGTTAAAATATTTAATTTATTAAAACAATGACTTTGGTTTACAAAATTTAAGAAAATAGGTTTGGGGGTCGGTTACGTACGAGAAAAGATTAACACCCTCGTAACGCTCAAAATTGGTACTGAATTGATTGATTAACGTCTTAATGTAGAAAATTTAAAAAAAATTTAAAATACAATCTTTTTTATTTTTTAAAACGTGAATAAATTAAACTGGATGTTAAGACCCGCTTATTTCAAAGGAATAAAATATCATACTCAATGAGTTAGGATATGACATCTCGAATCCTCGAAACTACGTTTGTCTTTTGCCATTCAAAACTCGTACATTTAATAATTAAGAAGGATATTCGGTTATTTGGGTCGAATGAAAAATCAGAATCCAGTAAGTTAGAGCACAATTTATCAAAATTCCCAAATACAGAATATTGTCTTTATTTTTTTAGAAATTCTTACCTCGAGATAACAAAATGTCACATCCAATGAGTTAGGACACAACATCTTTGAATTTCCGAGAATAAGTTTTTATTTAACTTATGCTTTGATTTAAAAAGAATAATTGGTCCTTAGATTCGACGAGAAAATCGAAACTCAGTAAGTTATGGTACAATTCCTTTCGAATCTTAGCACGCGGGGTATTTGCTTATTTTTAAACGCAAATTTTAATGCATCGAATAAAA
The DNA here is from genome assembly GCA_005393395.2 of Gossypium australe. Classification (NCBI taxonomy): domain Eukaryota; kingdom Viridiplantae; phylum Streptophyta; class Magnoliopsida; order Malvales; family Malvaceae; genus Gossypium; species Gossypium australe. Next base: position 145,390,979 of record CM016616.1, on the reverse strand, counting down.
TGTAATATGATCATAGTAAAATGGGACACGAATTATAGTATACATGCATAATAGAGTAAAAACGAGGGAAACAATATAAATTACAATAATAAAAACAAAAATAAATAAAAATTAAAACAAATAATTTATGTAAAATAACAGGTAAAAAAATGATAAAATAAAAAAATAAAAACAAAAGCTAATAATAAATTAATAAACAAATAAATACTATGTACAATAAAATAATAATAATAATGACAATAATACAATAATAATAAATTATAAGAAAAATACGTTAATAATTGAATAATCATAATAGAAATAAATAAATAAGAATAATAATAATCATAATGAAAATAATAATAGTAGTGAAAATAATAAAATAAATATTCTAATAATTGAAAGTATATGTATAAGGATACAAAATAATAAATAATAAATAAATAATCGTAATGAAAATGATAAAATAATAAATAAGTAGAGTCTATTTAAAAGTAGTAAATAAAAATAAAATAAATATTAAATATATTAATTTAATAATATAATAATAATAGTAATAGTAGTAGTAATAAAAATAATAAATAAAAGTAATAATACTAATAAGTACAATAATAACAATAATAGTAATATTAAAAATAAAAATAATAAATATAAGAAGTACAATAATAATAACAATAATTGATAATTAATAAAAATAGTAAAAATAATAGTAGTAATATTAAAATCAATTAATTTAATAACAAAAATAACAAATAGGACTAAATTGCACTCGAAACAGAAATTTGGGGGCCAATTAGAAATAAAAAGAAAAATAACAGACTAAATTGCAATGCGCTAAAAACACGAGGGGTGAAATGAAAAATATCCCTGGCTCGCTATGCACAGCGTTTTATCCGAGGACTAAAATGAAAAAGAAATAAAATTACAGGGCTAATTCAAAAATAAAAAACTAAATTAAAAGGGGTAAAAATGCGGAAGGGCCTGATGCGCAAATAGACCACTTTACAGAAACACGCATATCCTCCCCTAGGTCGGGTCAACACGCGGGTCATAAGCCTTAAACGACGCCGTTTTGGTGCAAAAGCACCAAGGGTAAAACGTCGTCGTTTTACATGCTATATATAAGTCAAAAATTTTAAAAAAAAAATCATTCTTCCCTCATTCTTCAAAAAAAAAAAAAAGAAGAGAGAAGCTCTCTCTTCATTCCCTCTAGCCCGATTTTAGGCGAGTCCTCCAGCGAGAATTCCGGCGTCGTTGCCGCCGTGCACGGTGGCCGGAGCTAAAAAAATGTGAGTTTTTCTTTTTTTTTATTCTATTTAAATATATGTATAATAAAAAAAACTATATTTATATAGAATAGCTTCGAAAAGAAAAACAGAAAGAACAAATATATAAAAACAGAGAGAACAAATATATATATATATATAAAGAAAAAGAATGTCAAAGAACTTTTGCTTGATTTTGTTTGTATTGATTTTGTTTATTTGTCAAAAAAATGTAGAGCTTTTACAGTCGTTTCTTTTGGTTTTTAAAGCCAAAATAAAAATCGAAAAAAGAAAAAAATGTAAATACAACGTTTTTTCCTTGCGTTTTTTGCTGTCCTCTCTTGTGTTTTTGCTTCTTTTTGCAGGTGTAACCATCGTACAGAGGTCGTTCGTGGGGTGACGTGGAAGCCCGAGCGTGTGGCGTGTGCGTGGGGGGGAGGTTGGGGCGCTGGACTGTTCCAGAAACCTCTAGGGTTTCTGGTTGATTAGGCTAATTAGGCTTAGTGGGCTTTAGGGTATTTAGGTTTAGGTATTTGGGCCACTATAATTGGGTGATGAATTTGGGCTTTAAGCTCGGTTTGTAAAAAAACTGGACTGTTTTGTTTATTATTTTATCTATTTTTTATTTATTTTGATTATTTGGTTTTGATCGGGCCCGGGCCCGTACAAAAAGCTTCATTTTCTTTTCACATTGTTTCATTATTTTTTCTGAAGTTACCCTTTTGCTTCCTTCTTCATTTTCTTTTTGTGCTATGTAATGTTGCATTGATTCTGTATGTGGTCTGGCTTCTCCTTTCTAGTGCGATTAGTTGGCCGGTAAGTTTTATTTAAAGGTTTAGTGTCGAAGGTTCTTCGACGTTACTTTGATTTTGGAATGCTAGTTTTTAGCGATTTGATTGCGAGTTAACTGTTTGTTGGACAATTGTTGGTCGTTTAAGGATGAAAACTCATCCTTTTTGTTTCTGTTTTGAATCCATATCAAGTGTGTACTGAAAACCCTTATTTTTGTGAATTTTGGATGCAAAAAAATGTGGCTATTAACGCTACACGGCCTTGTGTTTGGCCATGTAACTCATTATTCATCGAATTTGAGCCACACAGGCAAGGCACACGGGCGTGTGCCCAGGTTGTGTATGGCCATGTTAATGCAGAGTTCACACAAGCAAAGGACATGGGCGTGTGTCCAGGCCGTGTAACTCACTATTCATGATTTAGTACCACAAGGCCAAGGACATGGGCGTGTTCCCAGACAGTGTGAGCCACAGAGAAAAGGACATGGGCTTGTGCATATGCCGTATGTGCCACATGGACAAGGACATGGGTGTGTGCCCAGGCTGTGTGAGCCACATGGGCAAGGACATGAGCGTTTCCCCAGGCTGTATGAGCCACACAGGGAAGGACATGGGCGTGTGTCCAAACTGTGTAACTCACTGTTTGCGAATTAAAACCACACGGACGTCGTCAGGCCATGTGGGACACAGGGGCATGTGTCAGGCTGTGTGGGACACACAGGTTGTGCCAGATTGCGTGGAGTCACACGGGCCAGTTCTCCCGGCCATGTGAAACCACATGGGCGCGTAAAGCTATATTTGGAATTTTTCCTTAGGGCTATAAGCATGGTCTGAATTGAGCGCAAGCCTACTATAAGGTCCGTACAATCTGAATTAGGCTATATAACTTGATATTTGATGATCTTATAATGAACAACTTGTGATCTGTACATATATCTGTTATGTTTAAACCTAAGTGACACATTGCATGACTTACATGCTCATTACTCTGATTCTGTATAAGCATACCATGACACATTGCATGTGACTTTGGTTGGTGTAAAACGAGGAAGTTTTTGGAAGTTTAATGATCTGCATTACCTGGTGGTTTATCCACACTTCTGTTCTGGCAGTTCAACTGTACTATAGGGGCCTGACCATATGTATTCGATCTGGGAGTTTTAACAGCAAAATACTGGTGGCACCGTCCACAGTTATCTGTTAATGTGATTTAGTTGGATAAGTTTTGGGGGAACTTTATTTGGTGTGTAGCGGAGTTTGGGTAGGATTTTTTTTATAAATCTGCATTCTGATCTGTTTGAAAAATACAACATATACACAACACACATCTTTTGTTCGGCTCTACTTTGCTTATTTTTTATGTTTTGTTTTGTTCTATTTTGTTCGGTTCTGTTGTATTACCATTGTGAAAACCTTCGTGATACTCTAGATTTATTTCGTAATAGTTATAAAACTGTTTTAAGCTCCTTGAGTGACTTTGAGTTATATATTAAGATCTGTTTATTTGTATCTGATTTTGGTTACACGCGATGTTTGATAGCTCACCCTTTGTCTTACTTTATTCTGTCAGGTGGACATCTGACTTAAGACTGGATGGCGTTCGGGAGCTCGAATTGTTTTGCATTGATATAACTGTGATTTGGTCTTGTGGGTTTGTAATTTGTTTTTGGACTTACCCTACTTTTCTTTGATAATCATGTCAGTATCCATCAATTTCCTAGCGAAACTACTTAACCACTTAAATCAACAAAAATGAATTTCTGGTATTCAAAATTAAAATCCTGAAAAGAAATCAGTTTTTAATGTATTGGTGTAACTCATCTAAGTTCGCCTTAAACTTTCATGCCCAGATTAGGGTGTTATATTCTGCCCCAAATCCAATTGTTTAGAGACATACAAGTGTCTCGGCTGCAAATGTTGTATGTGCCCATTTTGATAGGTTATTGATTTAAGCACACTACCCGACTTATCTCTAATTACACTTCATGTACATGACCTCTTACCCTGTTTATCAAATGCAACATCGAAATTAATTTTGTCGTGTGTATCCCTTGAGGGTTTCCAAAATTCCTTACCCATTGTTCTAATAGGTATTCTCTCATTAACACCTTCAATTTCGTGAATATATTTTGTAATAAATTGGATCAAGCTTGCTTCTGTTTGTATCTTTTTCTCATGTAACAATTTATTACGAGCCATCCATAATCCCCAAATGGTGCCCACTATTATTTCTCATGTAACAATCAATGAGCTAACATTTGCTTGTCACAATCTCAATATGCATGCAAAATATGAAAGACAAAAAAAAATTCAAAAGACATAATAATGAAATGTGAAATTAACTTTATTTATTTATTCATCATTCAAATAAATATGGGTACATTTCCCAACAATAATTGCATAAAATAATGCACTAAAAATAGTTCGGGAATCATTTAGGGACTAATATAAAAATAGTTAGGGAATCATTTAGGGACTAATATGCAGAAAACATAAAATTCTAGGTAAAACTGTAAAATTTAAGAAACAAGGGCACATGGCCGTGCGGCCAGGCCATGTGGAATGGCTCAGGTCATGTGGAAGGTTTACATGGTCGTGTAACAAACTGAGGTCGTGTGGGAAACGCAAAAATTAAGCTACAGGAGAGACACAACTGTGTGGCTAGGCCATATGATAAGTGAAAATGCTAGGGTTTCAGCGGCACATGGTTGTGTGAGAGGCCATGTGATCCACACGGGTACCCCACACGCCCGTGTGGCCTGGGCTGGGTTGGATTTTGCCTTGATTTTCTCGTAAAAGAACACACACCTGACTTCCGAGGTCTCGTACGACGATCCTCACGTCCAAACCTATCTTGGGATACCTACAACAAGTCTTTCGATCAATAAATACGCAAGAATTAATATCAACTTCCAAGATTTATCGAAATTATCAAGATTTTCAAGAAAACTCGTAAAACATTCGTAATCGATTTGAAAGATTGTCAAGAACGATGTTATTCCAGAATTCTAGGGTTCTACAGAATTAGAAACAAGAATGCTTAACGATCTTGGCACGTTAGAAACGAAATTGACAATGTTGCGCTTAAATCGACACGAAAAACGGATTGAATGGGTTGATTTTGAGTTCAGGATTCAAATATAAAATTTCCAGCAAAAGAAGATGATTTTTTTGAAACAAGAAAAGAGGAAATAAAAGAAAAAGATATATTTAAAGAAGAGAGAGAAAGAAATTCTAAATAGGGTTGAAAAAAAAACCAAGATTCTATTGTGATTGGGGAAGAGGACCAAATGGCAAGTTTAGGCAAATTTTAAAGGGCTAATTTGGTAAATTACCTATTCTGCCGAAATTTAATAAAAACAGAAAGAATTTGACGTGATTTAAGCCTAGGTATAGCTTTATGTTTTCGGTTTGCCCACTTTCCTATCACTTCTTTTTAAGTACTCATATTATTTTACAAGCAACGGTTTAATAATTTCAAATAAGATTGTCAATGTCCAATATGTGAAATAATATGTGATCAATGTATGAAAAGTCATTAGTTATGTACTTGTTAGTATTTTTCTTGTTTAGTAATGAAACAAAACCAAATTTTAGTGCTACAAAATTATTTTAAAGCACAAAAAGAGTTGATATATTGTTACTCTATGTTTAATGCGGTAAAAAAATATGTAAATATTTCATAGTACAAAATTAATTCAATGCTCTAGAAGAGTTAATATATTATTATTCAAAGAAACGAAATGAGTTCTAATCACTCTCAAATAAATTATTGAATTTTAAAAAATATTCACTATAATAGATATCATACTAAAACCGTGAATGAGAAAAATATTAATTTTGATTGGTTAAATCTGGGTAAAATTTTTGTATTAAAAAGCTATATTTTTTTTCTTTAGGTTATATTATACATATATTAGTATAGTTAAATTATATATATATACACTCATAATATTATTGTGTTGGTTGAAATATATTGGGTTGGATTTAGAAAGCTTAAAGGGTTTGGTTTAAACTTAAGAGGGTTTTTTTTTACCCAAAATAATTAAATTATTCAAATATTATAAATATCGATTGAACCAATTTTTTATCATATTATTCAATTGCTAATTTAATGGCTTAAATACTTTGTTATAATATATAAACTAGTTTGCATTTATGTATGATGTACAGGTTGAATGTATGTAATAACATTTAAAATATAATATATTTGTAATATTTTGAATATATTACATACTAAGGTATTAAAAGAATGATATTTTAATTATTATTTTGCAAAAGAATTTAAAGATGAAATTTGGAATTTCATAAATATGGGAATAATAAGAATCCAACTTCGGATTATGATATTGCAAATATACGGTCGTAAAAATCAAAACATGTGGTATTTAGTTGAGTTAATGTAAAATAAAATTATGAATTGTGGGTTAATAAAATTATTGCATGGGATAAGCTACACGATTAGAAATATAATTATTAGGCAAACAATATAAAAATATTAAAAGGGAGGATAACACTTAAAACACATAAAAAAAAAATTCAATGTTAATGTTGAAGCTCCTTTTTGCATTAAATAATTTAACTAAGGCTAAAGTAGAAATGTAATTTCGTTGAATCCAACAGAAATAAGTATGTGTAGCACATTCAAACAAAGTGCTAAAGTAGAATTGATATGAAGAGAATCACTACTCATGAGATGAAGCACCAATGGCAAAAAAGTTTTTTATACAATCGGTTAATACAACTTTAAAGGACATCATGAGTAATTCAGGTTCGTTTGGTGGAAAAATATTAGTGTTTGGAGGAAATTTTCGACAAGTTTTACTAGTTGTGCCACAAGCGATTCGACTTCAGATAGTTAATCATTGTTTGGTAATATCATATCTCTGGCAAAAAATAGAGAAACACATGTTAACAAAGAACAAAGAGCTAGAGAAGATCGAGCATTTGGTGGGTTCCTCCTTCAAGTTGGTAATGGAACTGACAAATCGTGCGATTTTGACAACAATAAACAACTACGTGGACAAAATCAATGAGAAGATGTTAAACATGTTCTCAGGTGATAGTAAAATATTCAATAGTTTCGACCAAGCTGTGGGTGATACAAATAATAACTATCTTAAAAAATTCTTAAACACACTTGTACCAAATGGTTTATCTCCACACAAATTGATCTTAAAAGTCAATTGTCTGATAATAATTTTAAGAAATTTGGATCCATCAAATGGCTTATGCTATGGAACAAAAACTTGCTCGAAATCAAGTCCTTTTTATCAAGAATTCCACTCTCAACTGTAGAAAATGAAATATATCCTTTTCAGTTCAAGCCAATACGTCTTTGTTTTGTTATGATTATTAGCAAAGCACAAAGCGAAACAATACCGACAATAAAAGTATATTTGCCACTACATGTTTTGTCTCATGGCCAATTATATGTATCATTATCTAGAGGGATTTTAATGTCTTCATAAAAAAATTTTAGTCAAGTCAGACAAAAAAAAAAAAGCAAAAAAAAAAAAAACCATATGCAAGAAGGTGCTATAATTTTAATTTTATAAGTAAAAATTCATTAATATAACTAATTTATTTATATCGAATTTGCAGACATCAAAACAATGAGGATTGAAAAATGAAATTATGATTATACAATATTTCCTTTTAAACATTGTATGCAAATAACATTTTATAATATTGTACTATTACTGACAAAATATTATTCATTTTAAGTATTATTTACATTAAATATGTTGTTTTTCTTATTACATTAATCACAAGAATTATACTGTTGGAAACTGGGGTGCGTAAACTTTTTCCCTTAAATATTACATGCTCTAATGAATCTGCCTCTAACAGTTGACATATTGAACTTACCAAGCTCATATGAAGTTTCCATTCGGACAACCAATCACAAGATGCTTTAAGCAGGCCGTTCTGTTCTTTGAAAAAAAGGGGGGAAAAACAAGAATGCGATTTTAAATTGATTGGTTTTATTTTAGCAATAATAATACAATACGTTTGCAAGTTGCAATAATATTATTATTCCTTCACTTTTGGTGCAGAAAAGTGCCACAAACCTTCATTTCTCTCTGCGTACATGCTCATTGGAAACTAAAAACTGATGTTCCTCACATGTATGATGTATCGAGTGTTGAAGATTCTAAAAGGACAAAAATCGGCAAGATCCTGCTGCTAAAGGTTGAAACTAAGGCTGACGATGATGAAGTTTTACACTGATGTGGCTTCTGGAGTGGGAATCTTTAAGGCAGCTTCTATATCCTTGTTGTCAGAACTTGCAAATTTCAAGAAAGTTTCAATGTCTGTAAGATTGAACCACTTCTTATGAGGTTTGGGTTTTCTGTCACTAATGGCAATGGCTTTGTCATTAGGGAAGAGGTCTCGTAGGACAAAGGCATGCAATATAGTGGTTACAAGTAGTGCTGTTACTGTAAGTGTAGCAACAATGGAGAGTGTGACACAAAGTGTTTGAGTTACAATATTTGTCACTTCACTTGAATATCTCATGGCTGCTGTCGCCGCCCCAGTCATCGGAAATGTGTATGCCCACCAAGCCAATGAGAACCTGTAAAAGAAGTGAAAATTTAGGGACTTCCTAATAGCACTGAATTATAGGTAAACAGAGATGCATACATACTTGAATCCTCGAAAAAAGTTAACCCGAACTGCCTGCAAAGGGAACAAGTTATAAGTCAAATTGTTCATATGGAACTTTTCCTGATGTTCAAAGAGGCTAAACATACCAGTGAGAAATAAAGGAACAAGGCAATGAAGTAAGCAATTCGAGCTCCATTGTCGAAGGAGCCTTGAATCGTAGCCCATGCCATTGAAGCAACACTTGGTGCTGCAACAAATAGAAAGAATACAGGATGGAGATCTTTGGGGAGTGTGTCGTTTGTTGGAAGTCTTTGATAAAGAGTTACAAAAAGAACTACGTAATGAGCTAGACCAACAGCAAAGAAGAAAATAGGTCCTTCTTTAAGCCCCATTGATGCACCCAATAGTGCTCCCACGAAGTTCCCAACGATTGAGAGATGGTTTGAAGGATTAGCCACCTTTGAAAGCCTTCGTTGACCGCCTGACATCCATTGTCCGTATATTTTAATCTCCAAACAGAAGATTGGTGTCATAAGAACGTACCATAAAGGTACAGGCAATTTTGAAACAAGTGAAGGCGGCACTCCAAGAGCTAAAAACAAAAGAGCTATCCATGGGGCAAAGAAGAAGTTGACACGGATTGGATGGTAATACTCTCGACGAACTGCTTCAAAGTAGAGAATCACTTTTAGAAGGTAAATGGAAGCAACAATGGCTACTAAAGCGACAGATATCCACCATAGGATATGATTTATAATCAAGTTGATGTGAAGAAACTTTGTAGATGGTGAAGTGGCTAGGGTTTTCCACATGATAGCTTGGCTACTAACTCCTAGACAGATACCAAATGCAGTAATGGGATATCGAAGGAGGAATGGCCAAGTTTTATTATCAGGAAGAACAATCTCCTCGGAAGCCTGTTAAAAACAAAACAATGTCAGGTTCTTCCAATAGAAACCAATGGTCTAATTATAATTTGAGGGTATTAGAAATGATACCCTTAGGGTCTCTAATTCTGGTCCTTCCAATGCATCGAAGAATCGGTCCACAGGTAGTGGCAATGGTTCAATATTCTCTGAATCTGATTCAATTTCCTGTGGCTTTCCACGTAAATTTGATAGCTGCCTTTCAAGTCTACCAGACCATGTTTTGAAGGAATCAAACCTCTTGTCTTTGAGCTTTTTGTGGTTGGGATGTTGTTGTTGTTGATTGATGTTTTTAGTGTTAGCTGAAGAATCTGGAACTCCATTTTCTAAACCCTTAGCTTCATCTACATGACAATGGTTAGTGGGAGAAGAGGGCATTGAAATACAAAGCTTCCTCTCATCACCATTGCTGGGTTGCCAAACCTTGATTTGGTTTGAGAAATTATTTGTTTCATTTTCCACCTGCAAATGCGCAAATATATTTCAAACGATTTCATTATGTTTAAGTGTAAGTATGACGGTATAAAAGTATATGTAATTTACTACTTAAAAAAAATGATTCTATTAAAAATTAACATGTTGATGTGCGCCATATATATACCATGGTGATGTACAAAAATTAGTTTTTCATAGTAGAAATAGTAGAAATTTTTAACGAAATGATCAGTTTACTTTTTTATACAACTATTAATTACCCATTTTTAAAGTAAAAAAATAAAATATAATTTAACTCTTAATATAAAGGTATCCGTAACGATGACATACTAAATAAAAAGAAAGTGGAAGTATGACAAAAATAAAAAGCTGAAAATCTTAAATAAAACCCATGAAAAATACTATTTGATTTAAATAAACTCTTACAATTTTATTATACCCAAATAAGCACTTTAAACTTTAATGTATACCAAATAAGCCCTTAATCTTCAACCTGTATCAAAATCAGCCTCTAACCTTGAATTCATACCTAAATAAATTGTTAACATTAATTAACATTTCATTTGAAATCAGCACTAAATTAGATATAACTCAAAAGGTAAGAACATTCGAATACCATAAAGCATAAGAACTTATTTAATAAAGGATAAATTATACTCACAATTACTAAACTATTAGTAAGTTTACGTTTTGATCACTTCAAAATGTTACAAAATGGTCAATAAAGTATTCAAAAGTTTTCATTTAAGTCACTGAACTATTCGAATGTTTTTATTCAATCATTGGTTGTTAAGTTTTTTCAAAAAGAAAAGTCTGGATAACGAGCTTCAAGCGACAATTTGACGATCGATACTGTAGATCAGTACCTATCAAGGAGTAGAATAACATACATTAAATTTAAATCTATCTGATGGTTAATATTGGAGATCAGAGAAGAGAAATGAGAGCTTTTGATTGTTGTAGATTGTGCAAATAAAGAAGACCATACAACAATAATTTTAACAACCTCGTGACTTAAATAAAAACTTTCATATAGTCCAATAAGCATATAGTAACATTTTTATTTTAAATGACTAAGATATAACCTTACTAATAATTTAGTGATTTTAAAAGAAATTTACCATTTAACTAAAAGAATCTGTCATATTCTTTTTGGTACATCCAAATCTAACAATTAGTTTACATATTTAAAATCATATCTGGTGACAAGGACTATACATAATTTATGAAGACAAAGAGATCCCATATTAAAGTACTGCCCCCGATCGAGAGAAACACGTTTACTATAAAAAGGGGTGCAAACTTACGCTGATGCTATCAAAGCCAGATGCATGACATTCCTTCACCTCTACAGAAGCCGGATGCTCGCCGTTATGATCCATTCTAACCTCCAAACTCGGCTGCTTCACCTGGGATAATGCGGCGTCGCTTATCTCCGATGCCGATGCTGGAAGTTCTAAAACAAATGGGAAGAACAGTGAGAAAATATAAATGGTTCCAAACCGAGTTCTGTGAGTTGAAGATGAACAATGAAATCAGAACAACAGCATATATATATGTAGGAGAAAGAAATACGATGTGGTCCAAAAAAACACACTAAGAGCCACAACCAATACACGTTTTCTAGAAAAAGGCAGTCAGGCAGGCAGACCAGATATAAATTTGAGTTCAAAGTGGGTCAGTCTTGTGCTAACCGATGTACTTTAAATTGACGCTTTTTTTGTCATTATTATTGCGGCATTATTTTCCTGGAAAAAGACAAATTGTGTTCGTTGTAGAATTTTTTTTTTTATATAAAAAATGTTCCAGCTGGTTGGAAATTAAAAAAATGGTAGTTGATGAGCCATGGGAAGCATCATTAATTACCTGTACTTTTGTTTTCTCTTCAAGAATTATATTTTCAAAGACAAACACAGTTCATCTTTGCTGTTACTAAGAAACCTGCGGTTGAAAAAGGTACAACTAAATCTAACTCTATGATCTATATCTGAATTCTGACATGATGATTAAAAAAATAAAAAATAAAACTAAATAAATTAAAGCCACCATGTTTGAAAGTGACTGAGGAAAATAGTAAAGCCTTAGCACAAGTTTATCTAATTATTAAAGTATACTACAGTTGGTCAAACAGTACGTCACGTAGTAATAAGGTAATAAAGGCCGATTTGTAACCTAAAATTTTACTTTATTCCCCTTGCGGGAATTGGATCTGCTTAAGAATAGATGGTGTGGTGAAAGTGGATAAAAGATTTGTTGCAGTTGGAAGACTATTGCGGGATCAAAGTAAAGGTGCATCTTAGATTATAACATGTATTTAGGATTTTGTTTTGTTGTTGAGAGTGAGTTATGGGCATCAAAGATGGTTTACAATTTTTTCGGAAACGGAATTATGATAGCACTCTAATTTAGACAAATAATACGGAGGCAATCAATGAAATTTAAGATCTGACTCCTAATGTTTCAGATTAGATGTTGGCAAGGAGAATTCACCAACTTTTATCCAAAATAAAATATCAAATCATTCAACATATTGTTAAAGAAGATAATAAGGAAGTGGATGGAATGAATCACTAAATTAGTACAAGTAAAGAAAGAAGCACTACTTAACTTTATGTTTAATGTAATTTTTCCCATTTTTTATCTTTTCAACCAAAAAAAAAAAAAATGGATTAGCACTAGCAAATTGGCTAAAGAGCAGAGTTAAAAGAGGGGGAAGAGAAACTAAAAAGGGAAACTATCAAATTTAGTGTTTAAACTTTACATTTTTTGCTAATTTAATCATTGTTCTTTTTAAAATTAAATTTAACTATTAACCTTTAAAAAAGAATCATACATTTTAAAAATAAGATAGAAATACTTACTAAAACATTAATTTTTTAACATGTTATCGTAGCAACTCACGTGGTAATGTATATGTATGTCGTGTTGATATGGTATGATTTGTTTTATATGCCAAGTCAAAAAATAATTTAAAATTTATAAAAAATTAAAAATTAAAAATATATAAAAGGTTGATAAAAATCCAAAATTTTTTCATGTAGAACATGTGGATTGTCATATACAATCATGTTTAAAACTTTAATATTTTAATTAATATTTTTGTTAAAAAAATAATTTAAATATAATCAAATTTAATTTTTTTTAATTATTTATAGTGAAATTTAACTCAAAAATAAAATAAGAATCAAATTAACAAAACAAAATATAAATATTGACAAGTTAAATTTGACATTATAGGAAGAAAAACAAAAGCCCAAAACATCGGTTTAATGAGTGAACTTGATTGGGCTTTTGAATAGGATTTTTTCCCCGAATTTCTCGTCTAAACGAATTATAATATTTTTTTATTTTTGAAATTATTTATATTTTAAAATACAAAAATAAATTATAAATAAAGTATATTTATTTTGAAGGTGTATTTGCTGCTTCGACTAAGTCGGATTTCAGTAGTTTTATGATTTTACTCGCTTGTGTGGACGCTAGTCAGAATGCAGCATTGCTTGCGCCATGAATTCAAAGCGGCGATCATGGAGATGCACCCCGGACAAGGCTCCAAGTTCGGACGGTATGAACCCTGCCCTTTATCAATCTGGTTGGCATGTCGTGGGTCAGGATGTGCTCAATGAGTGTTGTCATTGGTTAAATCAAGGAGCATTCCAAGATTCTATGAATGAGACTACAATTGTTTTGATTTGTAAGATGAATAAACCTGACTGTATGAAGGATCTGCGGCCTATCATTTTGTGCAAAGTCTTGTATAAAATTCTGTCGAAGGTGCTTGCTAATAGACTGAAGGGTATCTTGCCTGGTGTTATTTCTCGGATGCGATCTGCCTTTGTGCCAGGTTGTCAGATATGTTCTGGTCGCTTTTGAGTTGATCCATCATATGCGAAATAAGGGTCGAGGGAGGGTGGGAGAGGTAGCGTTGAAGGTTGATATTAGAAAGACTTACGACAGTTTCGATTGGGGCTTCTTTGAGATTATTATGCAAAGAATGGGTTTTGCCAGACAGTGGATATCGTGGCCGGGAGGTGGGGCTAATTGTGCCAAGCAGGGTTTAAGGCAAGGGGACCAGTTATCCCCTTATTTATTTATCTTGTGCATAGAAGGTCTGAGTCATCTTCTTCGCGAAGCTAAGGCTCGAGGGGATTTGCATGGAATACCGGTGAGCCGTTGGAGCCATTCTGTATCCCATCTGTTGTTTGCAGATGATAGCTTCTTCTTTTCCCGGGCTACAAGTTTGGACTATACTACTATGAAGAGCATATTGTCTTGGTATGAAGTTGCTTCTAGGCAGGTAGTTAACTTTCAGAAGTCTGAGATTATGTTCTGCTCAAATACCAAGTTACAAGATCGGAATGCTGCTACGTCAGTATTAGGGGTCTCAACACCTTTAACCATGGCCGATATCTTGGGTTGCCATTGTTGGTGGGTCGAAACAAGAGGCAATTTTTTCTTTTATTAAGGAGCGGTTTAGCAGGTGTCTTTTCTCCTAGAAGAATAACTCGTTGTCCAAATCGGGTAAGGAAGTTGTGATTAAAGCTATGGCTCAAGCTATTCCTGTGTTCTGTATGGGTGCTCTCTTGATACCTGCTAGTATGTGTGAGGAGCTGCAGAGGATGATGAATTCTATTTGGTAGGGTCGGGAAACAATGACAGGCGAATGATTCATTGGGCACCATGGGATAGGCTCTGCTTTCCCAAGAAGCATGAGGGTATGGGGTTTAGGAACCTGCATTGCTTTAATTTAGCTATGCTTGGCAAATAAGCCGTGCGCTTGGTTACTCACCCAGATTCTCTTCTTAATCGTGTTATCAAAGCCAAATATTTCTCTGATGGGGACTTTTTTACAATGAGTTAGGGTTCATGCCCATCGTACACTTGGAGGAGCATATGCAGCAAGGGACTTGCTTGCCAGTGCACCCGGTGGTTTTAGGTGGAAGCTTTCAACGATCCTTGGTTGGGAGATTATAGTAGCTTCTTTGTTGAGTCCCTACCTTTTCCAGGCATGGAGAATCTACGGGTAAGTGAGCTTTTTTCAGTTGACTGTCTGTCGTGGAATATGGATTTGCTCAGAGCCATTTTTGCTCCCATTGATTTGCGTCGTAGCTTAAAGGTCCCTATAAGATACCATAAGCAATTGGACAGGCTTGTTTGACACCATAGTAAGGACGGCCAGTATAGTGTCAAGACCGACTATCGAGTAGCAGTGAACTTAGCTACCACGGTGCATCATTATGTTGTGGAGGGACAGTTGTCGTGCCTTTGGAATAGCAAGGTCCTTGAGAAGGTCAAAGACTTTACCTGGAGAAGCCTTTCAGCTTCTTGTCAATTTCCAATAGTTTTCTGAAAACGCTGAAACGCTCGATTTCCAAAATTAGAGCCACAAAAAGGTCATTATGCCAAAAGGAAAAAATTTCTCTTCCCAATTAAAGGCTGAAACGCTGCGTTTTCTGAAAGGACCTATAAGCGGCATCGTTTAGGGGTTAACATCCTCTATATAACCTCAGCGTGATATTTCAACAAAAATAATTAAAATTAAACCAACGAAAGAAATCCCTAGAAGCTTAAAGAAAAGGGGGGAAAGATGAGGCCGATGCCGATGGAATTCGTGACGGACCCAGACGACCAAGGTTCAGCCATGGAAGTCGACGATGTTGACACACCGGAGATCTTCGGCGAAGGCGTCATCGCTTCCGACAACAAGCTCGCCGATGCCGATTTCTTCAACAACTTCGAAGACGATTTTGATGACTCCGATATCAACTAAAAAAACAAAGAAGAATCGTTTCAAGTACTCATCTATCTTTTTTTTCACTTCTTACTTTCGCTTTTTAGGGTCTGAAATTTCTTAAAACTTTGTTCAATTTAGTCGAATCTGAACTGCACTATGGAGGCTTATCTGTATGCAAATCAAAATAGTGTATTTTATAAGTTTAAATCAGTATAAATAAATATAATTTTCCTTTTAGTTCGTTTCTCTTTTACTTGTTTCTTTCTTTAATAAAATCTCTTCTTCTTCTTTTTTTTTTTTTTTTTTGCTGTTTGTTTTGACTGAGGTAAAATAAAAATAACGTAATACAAAATATATATATATAGAACGTGGACAGGTTTTACATGATTATTTGTTAATACCACTAACATCCCAATTTTTGTAGAAAAAATATATAATCAATTTTTTAATATCCTGGTAGAGTGTTTGTATAATAATGTCATTTTTTTTATGATTTTGATTTTATGAAATTATATATATGGAAATTTGATTTTGATGAAATTTTCATTTTTTTAAAAAAATAAAATTATATATTTATATTAGAACTTATCTTAATTCAATAACAATCTTAAATTAAAATTCTTATTATTTGAGTTTATTTGACATTTCAATGTTAAATTTTACAATATATTGATTGTTTAGTGACACCATTTCCATGAATTCCATCAAAAATCCGTTTGTATTTATTTGACTAACAATATTTGCACTTATAAATTATATATAAAAAAATGAATTTTCTTTTTGTTTCTTTATTTTAAAACTACCAAAAAGTCATTTTTATTACGAGGTTAAATTATTTTTTTAATCAAATTGAAAAAAAAAATTATAATCAGTTTATTAAGCTCTTAATAACGCGTGGATCCAACATGACCAATCATTTTGATTAGTTATCGATATTTATATTTACATTTACTATTAATAATTTATTAATATAAATAAATCCCGACGATTTTTTTCCGAACGGGTTTTCCCGCGGAAATAAAAACGATGTACGGATACGAGAGCCTGAGTCGCACGGACGCCTGCAAGGCGGAGCAGATAGATCTAGAGTCAGGGGAGACTCTTTACCCGGGACTCAGCTATGGCGAGAATGAGCTCCGATGGGGCTTTATCCGCAAGGTCTACGGCATCCTGGCAGTACAGCTATTGCTTACCACCGTGGTCTCAGCCTTTGTGGTATCATCGCCTTCGATCATCAACCTCCTACGTGGAAACTCAGGCCTCTTGCTCTTCCTCTGTTTAATCCCCCTCATCTGTAATGTCCTCCCTCTTTTCTTTTACCTATTTTTTGACCTTCGTACGATAGTATTTCACTTGCGATTCTTTTTATTTCAACCATGTGATTATCCGATCGAAACACAAAATTATGGTGTATTTGTTCAAATTTATTTTGATATGGATCAAAATATATTCAAGTTATCAAATCTATCATAATTATTAGAATTGATTAATTCTAATAATTCTAGTAATAGTTATTCAAATGTGTATTAGTTGCACTTATAATAATCATTGAACCCTTGTTTGTGCTTTAAGAGCTTTCCTATAACTCTTACCATTTTTCCTTTCTCTTCAGTTGGTTAATTATTGGTTATAATTAGAGGTACTCGGTCGGGTTTAATTATGATATTAATACATTTTATAATTGCTCAAACCTGGCTCGACCCAAAATTTGAGTCTAAAATTTTTCCCAAACCCGCTTATATTTGCAAAAGATTTACCCAAGCCTATTTTAGGCTCGTTCATATTATTTTATAATTTTTTTAAAAAATATTTATATTATATTATTTTAAGATTTAATAATATTATATATTAAAAAAAAGTATATAATCATCTTAATATTATTTTAATGTTTACATTAAAAGTAGTATTATATATTTAGTATATATTTTTTAATGTGTTTTAAATTACATAATATATAAAAATAACATAATATAAAGTATTATAAACTTAAAATAGGTCGCGCTCTAGTCTTGAATGTTTAAGCTTAAGCTCAACTTATATTTTAAACGGGTTTAATTTTTTTTGTCTAAATCCTCTCACATTTTAGACTGGACAGATAACCTAGCCCATGAAAATGTCAACTTATAATGCATTTAGATTGATTCATAGAGGACTCTTTTGTCTCCCAAGTAATTACTTCAAAGAATTTTAGGAGCTTTTCTTCATTTATTATGTCACATTAGCACACTTTGTCTTTATTTCTTAACTACAAAACTCAATCCATGCAGTGGTGTGGCCCTTGCACGTCTATCACCAAAAGCACCCACTGAATTTTATCATCCTTGGCGCCTTCACCGTGTTTCTGAGTCTCACAATAGGTGTGAGCTGCGCCAACACTGATGGTTAGTATCCCTACTCCATACTTGCTGTCAACAAGTTCTAGGTCTAGTTATAAATCTTGGATTCTTGAAACTAAACTGCTTTTCATTGCATGGATTCAGGAAGAATAGTGCTTGAAGCACTAACTTTAACAGCGGCTGTGGTTACATCTCTTACTGGATACACTTTCTGGGCATCTAAGACTGGCAAGGACTTTAACTACCTTGGGCCAATTTTGTTCACCAGCCTTGTGATCCTCGTCCTAACCAGTCTAATCCAGGTGAGATGTCTCGGTCTCGGTTCAACAATATACAATTATTTGTGCTTCCACATACTCGTATGTACGGTTTCATGTGTCTTGGTCATCAATCTATGCAATTAGAAGTTCAACACTATAAGATCACTTGTGCTTTCACACACTCATATGCAGGTTTCTTCCGACCTAACACGTTTTATTATCATGCAGATGTTCTTCCCACTCGGCCCAACCACTACTGCCATCTATGGTGCAATCAGCGCCTTGGTATTCTGTGGGTTCATAGTCTACGACACCGACAACTTGATCAAGCGCTTCACATACGACGATTACATATTAGCATCCGCCACTCTCTATTTGGACATCCTGAACTTGTTCATTTCCATTATGCGGGTTCTGAGATCAGGTGACAGTTAGTTGTATCATATTCACTCACAAGGTCAGGTTGGCAAGAACCGAAACAAGCTGACACTAAAATACTTTCGCCGGTGGTTTCTTCACAAGTACCAAGCCGGCTACTTCTGTTTGCAGTATTTCTAACCTGATCAGTATCATATGGGGGATATGCATAATTGGAACTATCCCAACTTTATATCATCGGTTCTTTCTTCTTGTTCAATACAACGTTTTTTTATTCTTAATAAGTTTTGCTTATGAAGTTGCTTTATTATATGTAATATTCATTGTCCATGGATCAATTTACAGATTATATTATCTTTGGGTTAATTTTCTAGTATGCCAAACATTCAAAAAAGAAAAAAAACAATTGAATTCAATAACTGTGAAATTTTTACATAATGAACTGAATGGTTGGTTGATCTTTTATCATATACAAACTATGGAAGCTGGGTTTTTAAAAAAAAAAAATCATCCTAAAAGAACCTAAATGATAATATTGCTAGCATCAACGGTTTATTTTGATTCCCTACATCAGTATCAAATTAAGCTTTAACAGGCTTATCCTCAAAATCACCATCAATATCCCAACTCAAATCCTCCTCTTCCTCTGCAACATTCAGCGGCTTCACGGATAAACCCTACCAGTGCTACCAATACTTCATCCCTTTATCATCATTACTACTCCGAATCTCCTCCATCTCATCCCACACTTCCTCCTAGCCCCTAGGGCAGCAAGTGTCTGCTTGATGCTACAGAAACATCACTATCCTTACAAGAACCTGAGTTTCTTATCAATTAAAAACGAAAACTATCTTAAAAGAATCATTAATACTATTACAGGTATTCAATCAAGCTTTAACAGGCTGATCTTCCTCGTCATCGATATCCCAACTCAAATCCTCTTCTTCCTCTGCAACACTCAGCCGCTTACATAGATCAACCCTACCAGTGCTCCCAACAATATTGTTCCCTTTATTGTCGTTACTACTCCGAATCTCCTCAATCTCATCCCACCCTTCCTCCTCAGCCATTGAATGTTGGGTCGAAATTATGGAAACATCACTATCTTTACACGAACTCACTTTATCCTCATCCTTTTTCAAACATTCCTTTTCACTCAAATCATGCTCCTTTTTCTCACTATCAACATTTCGACCCTCTCCTCCTTCATCGTCCTCATCAATATCCCAGCTCAAATCCTCGTCTTCCTCCCCCGAAATTGCTCGTTTAACGAGCTTAGCTCTCGCCTCTTCTGCCTTGATTAGCTTACTTAACTTATAAAAGTAGTTACTCCAGTATCTCTTATATTCAAATTCATTTGATTCAACTTCTCTAAAAATATCTTGAACAGCTGAATTTTCATTTATCAAATCTTCAATTTCCCCTCTTTTATCTTCCAAATTCATCCCTAATTTCCAATTCCCATAATCCTCCAAATCATCGGGTTCCGTACAGTAAGTAGTTCTACTTGATTGAAGCGCTCGAATTTGCATCTCAAAACGACTGTACCGTTTTTCATTAACGCTATTACTATTGATATTTAATTTTTTGTTTCTAGAATTTTCAGGATCGGAATCATAATCGTTAGAAGGTGATAAGAACGTATCGTTACCGTGAGAGATGATCTGAGCCGTTGATTTCCAAACGGATCTACCGATGTCATCAATAGCCTGTCCCACCGACTCGAGCTTTTCCTGAGCAACTGAGGCGCCGATGTCGAGGGAGTCAGTGACAGCGCGTGAGGCCACGCTCCTGATAATCTCGGTTTCCTTCTTCAATCCCGATCCGAGTTCCTCGAAATCCTTCCGGTAGGATTCAATCACCGATTCCGACTTGCTCGCAAGGGTTTTCACTAGGCCGCCGAAACTCCACGTGGAGGATGATCCCAGGTTTGGAGACGGTTCAGTGGGGGGATCGGGGCTTTGGGGTTGTACATCGTCGGAGAATAAAATTTTGAAGAAATCCATTGTGGATTGCACAGATTCAATTGCAAGAGAAACAAAGAAAAAAACCCTCCTTTTTTCTTGGCTTTATTTCAAATCTAATGTTTTATTAATGGGAAATTAGGGTTTTTGAAGGGACGGATGGAGGAGAATTGGGAATTAGGAGATTGCCCGTTTTGAGATGTGTCTCATTTTTTTTTTTTTTTTTTTGAGTGTTTTTGACGCCAAATTTCAAATTATACGGAAACCGGTTCAGGCTAGGCTTTTGGACCTTTGTTCGCTCCAATAATTATTTAATAATTTGGTAAATTTTCAAATAAGCCTACTGAAAATAATTAATAAAATCAATTAAGCCTGTCAAAAAGTACACCAATTGAGCTTTTAAATGTACCCAATCGAGTTTCTTGAATTCGTTTTTCTGTCGAGATCTTTAACAAACGTTAAGTAACATAACGAATTGCATGAAAAAATTGATAACGAGACAGTAAACATAGTCAGTTGATGTGGAAAAATAATGATGTAGAGGGCTTAATTGTATTTTTTTTACATTTTTACTAGTTCTTAATTGATTTTTTTTATTTTACAAGGATTTAAGATTATTTAATTGAGTCAAGACAAAGCGATAGGGGTGAGCAAAACTTAATTTGACTCGAATAAATTGATTTTTTTTAAATTTCGAGTTAATCAAATCAAATTATTTGAGTGAACTCAAATAAATACTTTGGTTCTTCAAGTTCAGTTTGAGTTGAATTTTATAATTCAAATGACTCAAAATGTTCGAATAATGATTTAAGTTGAATTTTACAGTTCAAGTGACTCAAAATGTTCAAATAACTTGAATAACATATTAATACAAATATCCCTTTGGCCCATGCCATTTTGAAAATGAGCAAATTAGTTTCTATCAACAAAAATTACAAAAAAAAATTAAATAATTTTTAAAATTTTAAATTACTTATTAAAAATTCCAAATTTTCATAATTTTTTAAATTAAAAATATTGAAAATCCTAAAAAAATCTAAAGAATATAAAAAAGAAAATTTATAAAATTTTCCAAAATAATATTTTTGAGGACCTCAACAAATAAATTACCGATCTAAGTTTATTATACTAAAGTATCTTTTATTTTGAAAGAGTTTTCAAATACATATAGTTTCAAATTTATATGCTTTAATGTGGAATTAGTTATATTGTAACAAGATTTTAATTTTTTGTTAAGTTAACTTTAACAATTTCACTCGATTCGACTCAACTCGAATTTTTTTTCACTCGACCCGATTTAAAAACAAATTCAAAAATTCAAATCTATTTAAGATGATAAAATAATACTCATCAACTCAACTAACTTGATTTTTTTAACTCAATTTAATTGAACGCTCATCCCTACAGAGCGCCATGCATTTCATCAGTGGACTTGATGAATGCTTTCATTCTTGCCTTTTGATAAACATAGTTGGAACCCTCCAACATAGGGAGATAATAACCTAAAGATCCTTCCATGTCTAGCAATTAACAACACAAAAAAAACCACCACTAGCTACATTAAGCGGGATACTCTGATACCAATTTTTTAAACAAACCGGTGCTCACTGCCTAGGAAAACAGAGTGTTTGAATGGAAGTAATGGTTGTCTTGTGGCATTGCAATAAAACAGAGAAAACAAGAACACAACAAATTGTTTACTCAATTCGGTTTACTTATGTCTGCAAATCAGTAAATCTAGTATTTTTCAACCCAATACAACAAGTAATCCAAATCCTATCACATCCCAGTATAGCAAACTATCTTTTATACATAAAAGGTTTAGATCACTTATCTCTAGGCAGTAAACACAAATTGTTCCATAATGAATAGAGAAGTGCTCTCAATACTCGATACAAAAATCTATACAAGCCTCTCAATATATAATATTTTTCAAAACTTGCTAACACACTATAGATCAATTACAATTAATTTCTCTATTAAACAACAAGTATAATAGCAAGATGCAATATAATAATAAAGACCAATTTAAAGTGAATTATAGGAGATATGTCTTCAATGCTATTCCAATCCAATTGATCCGATTCCTTAATCTGATTCCATTCAATCTTTTAAGATAAATTATTTCAAATAGATTGATTTTTATAGATACCTCCAAAATATTAACATCATTCAAAGGAGAATTACCAATTTCAAATATTTCCAGTAATAAATTCTATGCTGTTACCTATGGTACTTCAAAAATTACTTCAAAAACTCCATTGTTGACATCCTGTTGACGGCTCGTAGCATTTCATGCCAGTTGGGAAAGCAAAAAGCATCAAATATATGGAGAAGAACAATAATGTAAATGGCATAACATGTGAAGTAATAAAAGATAAAGCCAGTAAATTTAATGCTAAAACTATTATCAAATGAAATAATTCATGAAACCCATCACTTCGGCCAACTCCAAAAATAAAAAATAAAAAAAAATGCTTGAAATTATGCCAACATATAGAAGAAGAAGAAAGACCTTCTCAAGATACTCAACTTTGGAAAAGGGGTTTGATGTGGAGTGCGGTGGGACTGTCCTTGATCGCTTCGGCTACCTCTTGTGGGGTTTTGGGCCTTACCGGCTTCAAGATTGAGAGGCCAAGATCAGTATCAACAGTTAAATGAATAATATGACCCAAAATTCATTTATCTTGAGTCCCTCCCCAACTTCTCTTGATTTCGGTTAAAATTGGGAAATTAATTAAATTTATGGATCCGATTTTGTTGGTTTTTTTTTTTAATTTTCAAATTAATTTAATTAAATATTTTTAAGTAGTTATATTATATTTATAATTAAGAATATAAAAATAAACATATATTATTCAAATCTAATGATTAAAGTTGGTTAACCGATCGACCTAAAGTCGATTCGATTACCTTCATTCTCGAACTTTTTCTTTAAAATTATAACTGGTTAAGTTGGCCAAAAAAATCACATTCTCTACCTTAATCAGGGGTGTAGATTGAGAAATGAGAAAATTCCTCGAAGAATTTCATATTAGAACATTTATTGCTTTATAAAATAAAGGTTTAAGGCTGCAAAAAGCCCTCAAACTTTTTCAAAAAAATAATTAAGTTCTTTTTTTTTTCACTCATTTAGGTACTTGAACTTTCAAAATGTATCAAAAAAGCCCTCAAACTTTTTCAAAAAAAGCAATTAAGCCCCTACTTTTTTTTGCACTCAATTGGGTACTTAAACTTTCAAAATACATAAAAAATACCCTCAAACTTTTTGAAAAAAAAAAAGCAATTAAGCCCCTGCTTTTATTAAAAATTAGAAAAAAAAAGTTATAAAAAATTAAAATCAATAAAAGCTATAAATATTATCAAATTTTAATAAAAAAATTCAATTATTAAAAATTTGTTAAAAATTATAAAAAATATAAAAATTGTAAAAAAAATATATTAAAAAATTGTAAAATTTTATAAAAATCATAAAAAATTAAAAAAATATAGAAATATAAAAAATTATATAAGTTTATAAAGTCAGGAGAAAATTATACAAAATGTAAATAAATATAAATTTTGTAAATATTTATAAAAATTATCGTACCAAAAGAAGCATTTTATAATTTTTCTATAACTTTTATTGATTTTTTTTCATTTTTCGCCACATGTCACGCTATGTTGCAACACTTGATGACTTTAATTGAAAAAAAACTAAGGTTCATTAATTTTTTTTTATGATTTTTATAAAAGTTAACAATTTTTTATTTTTTTACGATTTTTATAAAAAATATAATTTTTAATCATTTTTAAATTTTATTTTTTTATAATTTTTTTTCTAATTTTTAATAAGAGCAGGGGCTTAAATACTTCTTTAAAAAATTTTGAGGGTCTTTTTTATGCATTTTGAAAGTTCAAGTACCCAATTGAGTGAAAAAAAAAAAAAGAAGTAAGGGCTAAATTTTTATTTTTCTTTTGAAGAAGTTTGAGTGCCTTTTTTATGCATTTTGAAAGTTTAAGTGCTCAATTGAGTACAAAAAAAGAAGGGGCTTAATTGCTTTTTGTTAAAAAAATTGAGAGCTTTTTACACCCTTAAGCCTACAATAAATTACATCATTTTGAGAATATTTTTGTCTTTTTATATCTTTTATATAAAAAATAAAAAAATACACTCATATAATAAAATTTGAACCTAAAACACAAAATATTTAAACATCTCTACTATATCATTTCAACTAACGTCTTTTTTACTTTTTAATCATTTTTTAATAAATATATAAATGACAGTTTACATAAATTATTTTTTAAAATGACAAGTTTAAAAAAGAACTAGAATAGTTACAAATATAGATGAATCTTGAAGAAACATAATTTATTCTAATACTATACAATATTTTACCTGACTTGAATATTATCTAGACCCGACTCCAGTCTGCTTCATAAACACCTCAATCGAGCTAACTTGATTTGCTTATTAATTAAAAATATTTTTTGTTTAAATTTATAAATTAAATTAAGTAAAAAAATAGACTTGGTCTAAATAAATAAATAAATAATCCATAACTCATCTGGTTTTGTCCTAAGAACATTGAATAGCAAAAATTCATTATATAGTTTTTTTTTTTTAACAATCTTATTATATGTTTTGATTATACCTGCTTTATTTGACACAATGTATAAAATTATCTATAACCTCTCCCCAACCTAAGAGGATAACTGTTTTAACGCACTAGAACTTACATTCTCTTATATTGACAATAATATAAATATCAATAGAACTAACATTTAATCTTAGTTAAAAGGAAATAAAATTGATTAAGTTGATGCAATGCTTGTATCATGCATGTCACATTTAAAAGCATATATTTTGATCATATAACAATATCAACATTATAATCATTATGTCACATTTTTAGCGTTTTCTTTATCTCATTAATAGATTCTTTTGTCTGCCTAATCAAACCAGATGGTGGGGGGGCTTTTTAAGTGCCTATTTGGGATGCAAGAAAACCCTATTTACCTAAAAGGAAAAGTGCTAATATGATTATCTATCAACAAAACCTATTTCATATGCAATTTTGTGATTGTCTCTCTCTTTTTTTTCTTTTAAATTCCAAGAAAATAAAATCAAATATTCGAGTATTCAAGTGTTTATAATTTTTAAGTTTTGACGTATAAATATCGTAATATTAAGTTAAATTAAGTTTGATTCAATATATAATTTGATCTTATTTAGATATTCGAGAATAATTATAACGAAGAGGTTAGAATAAGAGAAATATCTTTTTTTTTTAATTGTTTTTTGAAAAGATACTTTCCATCTCACCACCTATAGTATGATAAAAGGGTGGAGAATGATTTAAGTGGTAGAGTAATTAGAACCCTAAAATGTTGGTGGGAGCAGTAAGCAAATAAGAGCAGTATTAATTTAATTAAATAATAAGAGTATCCCAAGTTCCAAGATGTGGGCAGTGTGGTCTCATATCTTTTGGTTCACTGTCAGTCCCAAAAGCCTAATCACCATATCCAACACTTTTTTGTTCTTCCAAAATCCAAAAACCCAAACCCTGTCTTCCATTGTAGAAAGTGTAGGAAGCTTTTCCAAGAGATTTGATTGTCCAGAGATGAGAACCCCAACGTCCCCAAATAATAAAATATTAAAACCTTTTGAATTCTAAAGTTGACGGATCTTTCAACTAATATTATGAAAGAATATATTTCGAATTTATTTGAGATTCAATGTAATTATCAATTATCGAAAGTCTAAGAAAATCCTTTTTTGATTTTTGAATCAAATCAGGGATGTTTTAAATAACTAAAATCCAATTTCAAGCATTGTGGGTGAAAAATAATATTAGAAGAAAAAATACTTAATTTGATTTTGAATTTAATAGAGACTTAGGGATAGTAATTTGGATTGCAGATTTGGATATTTGTGGATATTCAATTTGTTTTTTCGGATTTGAATATTGTATATGCAAATAATACTTTGGATTCAAATCTTAAAATTATTATTCATTGCGAATGGAAATAGATACTCTAAACATCCGTTATCTGAATCCACATTACTTATTTAGATAACGAATGTAAATTCAAATATCTAAACCCGTTAGTCATAAAAGGCTTATAATTCCAATTATATATAAAAAAATTAATGGATTTAAATTTGGATATTTACAGATTTGAATTAACATTCTTCTTTACAATTTCAGATATACAATGAATAATAATATTTAATTCATATATTCCAATTATAAGTAAAATAATGGCTTCAAGTTTAAATAATTTAAAAAATATAAATACTTCATATTTTATTATCTCTAAATATGATTATCGAATATAAAAACAGACAAAAAGGTTTAGAGATGAGGACTTGAGGGACATGATAGCCTCCATGTTTGGATATGTCATGCCTTTGGCCCCTCCTCAATGTGCATTTATTAATGCCATCAAAAACCAGGTCTTTTGGGCTCTCTCTAATTTTTTATAAAATCTCTCCACATTCTTTGCCATGCATGAGTAATAATTAATCTTTTTACAATATTACATTTATATTTAAAAATAAATATTTAATACGAATATAAATAAGAATGAAACAAAAAATTGCACTTCTTTTCACTCACTTTTCAATGGGTCCACTTGTGTTTTTTTTCCTTCTCTTTTTTGGTGCAACCCTTTGGGGTTAGGCATAAGGAATGACAGCATGGTTATGTCATTACTACTTGTAATAAGAATTCCATTTTTCATAAGTAGAGGTGTAAATTCATTCCAAGGATTATACTATATGTATCTCAATATTGTTATAGAAGTTTTAAAATTATATTTTTTATATTTATATTAGAATATGTATTAATATAAAGTTAAAATATGTTTTTAATTTTTTGTATTTTTAAAATTTAGAGTGTGTTTGGTTGAGTGGGAAAATAGAAAGAAAATAAAATTGGAGTATGCTTGGTAGGAAAAAAATAGAAGAGATGGTCATTTTTCATTCTAATACATAAAAATCAATCATTCTAAATTGGAATGATAAAACGAGAGAAAATGGGAGAGTAATGTATGTTAGTTCAAAATTATGTATTAGGAGGATCATTTTCATTATAATGGATAAAAACCAATCTTTCCATAGGTGTGTTTGGTAGGAAAGATAGAGAAATTTGAAAGAAAAATGATTCCTTTCATCTATTACTCCTTAGAGTTGAAAACTAAAAAATAAAATAAAATAAAAATATTGAAAAATGCATAATTTTGAACTAACATACAACTCTCGCTTATTTTCTCCTCTCATCATTTCAATTTGGAAGGATTAGTTTTGATACATTATGATTGAAAATGATCATCTCTCGTATTTTTTTCCTCTCGCTTTTCTTTTTTACCAAGCACACTTAAAATTTATTTTCTTTTCACTTTTCCATTCTCTCTTTCTATCCCTCTACTTTTCCACCCAACAAATCACACTTTTAGTTCTTGAACTTAACAACTTCTCTCACCTTAGTCTCTGAACTTTTTTGTTCACATTAGTCCCAAAACTTACCAACTTTTCTCAAAATTGGTCTTTGAACTTGGATTTTGTTAAAGTATGATTGTGCCGTATCATCACTTCAAAAATTTAAAAGATTTATAAAAGAAATCACAATTTCTTTATAATCTTTTAATTTTTGAATAATTTTTATATTTTATGTAAAATTTTTAAAATTTTTGGGTGAGAACATTGCACACTCTTAGATTTTGCTTGATAAAGTGGAAAGAAAATTGGAATGATGAAAAATTAAAGGGATAGAAAATTAGAAGGATGGAAAATGTAAAGCCCCAAATTTGTTAAGTTTGCTTTTGTAAAATTTTGACACAATTGTGTATTTGCTTCAGTGGTTGAGTGTTCTGGGTTTGTGTGAGAGGTCTTGGGTTTAAGGCTTACCCTTGGCAACTTTGTTATTTTTGGAATTAAGCCCTATCCTTGATTGGTAGTCTTATATTAAATTGCTTGTAGCTTCATATTAGAATGAGCCTGTTGGTTCAAGTGGTAAGGGAGTTGGTGTGTTGGAGGTCCTGTGTTTGAATTCTTGTGAGAGCGTGGGAGTTCATTTTTGCTCATTTGATTAAGAGAGTTTTGGTTGAACAGAAATTCTGAGTAAGTGGGTTGTTAGTGGGAAGAAAATTAGGGAGGTTATCAAAGTCTATTTAGTTTGTTTCCTGTTTCCCAAAAATCCATTCTTATCGTTTTTCCTTTCCTTTCCTACTCTCTAAAATCCAATTTCTTTTTGCTTCTGCTTCGGTTACTATTGTTTTTCTCTTGCAACTGTCGCTGCTACGATTTTTGTGGGATTCGTTAATTGCGTGGTAAGTGAAGTTGGGTTCGTGGTTAACTTTTGGTTTATGGGGTTGCGGACAAACTTTTTGATGGCTGATAAACGGCTGTGTTGATGATTAATGTGGCGTAGGAGAAGGCGGTGAGGCAGAGGCTGTCACTCTGGAGGTTTAGCTTGCCACGAGTAGTCGATTCTGTGGGGGTAAGTTTTCGGGTTTTAGTCGTTTCGGTTTTGTTAACTCAATTTTGGTTGGTAAAGGTGTTCGGTATTCTGATTGTTAGGTTTTGGAAGGCTCGGGGGTGGATTTACATCAAAATGATACCAGGTGTGTACCCGAAACGCAGAAAAACGGGATTCGACAAAAGCTGAAATTGCAATCTATCGACGCCACACGGGTGTGTGGTCGCTTGTGTGGTAGAACGTGTGCGACAACACGATGTGTGAACGAAGAAGGCCAGGCCATGCGCAAGACACAGCCGTGTGATGGCCGGAGTGTGGCCGTGTG
Organism: Gossypium australe; assembly: GCA_005393395.2. NCBI lineage: Eukaryota > Viridiplantae > Streptophyta > Magnoliopsida > Malvales > Malvaceae > Gossypium > Gossypium australe. The sequence goes on along the minus strand of CM016616.1, from coordinate 145,361,509 downwards.
ATGGCCGAAGTGTGGCCATGTGGGCAACACGAGCTAAACCATACTGGGCGTATGGACCCACACAGGTGAGTCACACAGGCGTGTGAACTTTGGGCCAGGCCGTGGGATCCACACGGGCAAGGCCAGTTAGGGCGTGTGGGCCACACGGGTATGTGGACCCATTATATTAAAATTTTTCGTAGGGTCGCACGAGTCGTTCTAATCTACCGTGGACCTACCGAGGGGTCGGTAAAGGCTACTAAACCCTAAAACTATGTGACGAATGTACTGTTTAGAGCTCGTCTATGCCATGCATATCTGTTATCTGTTTATTTACGCATGTACTATCTATAATATTGTATGCATGTTATGTTATCTGATATTGGGGATGGGTTGATGTATATTGGAGGAAGTGTTCTGAAAAGCATTTTTGCTCCTTTTATCTGGCAGCATGTGTAACACCCCCTACCCGTATTCGTTGTCAGAATAAGGTACGAGGCATTACCAGAGTTTACGAATTTTTTTTTAAACCGAGACCATTCCTTTTTCAACATATTTTCAAAATAATTCATGCATATTTATAAGATAACTTTAACACATAAGCCATACCAATGGCTGACCTTACATTCATTTCATATTAACATCTATTTTATTAGCTTATACATGCCATTTATTTCCAAAATAAAGTTTCTTAAAATACCGAAATCTTAGGGTTGATAGTGTGATATGTCTCCGACTGAAACCGACCTCCGAGCTCTTAACACTACAAAACAGGGAAAAAGGAAATAGGGTAAGCACTTTGAGCTTAGTAAGCCCATGTAATAAGAATTATACTTACCTAATATTTTCAATACAATGTAATAAACATTCATATATCCATTCAATACGTTATTACCCTAACATACACAAGCTCAACATTCAAGTTAGTTCATTAATTTCCATGTATCAATAATATATATATATACACTATGATTGATGAGCTCATCAATATTATGATTTCCATTTCCTTGTTATTTTTCCATATTTATCCCGTTGAATTACTCGAAATTTCGATGGATTTTTTTTAGAGGTACACTTTAGTGTACAAATCCGGGTCCGTCAATTCATATTCATGTGCACACATTTTCATTTCAGAGAGCACACTCCCGCGAACCTTATCTTTACAGCGGGATTACTAGTCCAGGCTAAATCCCCTGTAATATAAACTCATAAAGTATTGTCGGGATTACCAGTCCAGGCTAAATCCCCTGCAACGACAATTACTCTAATGAGCTTGGATCTGAATTACCAGTCCAGGCTAAATTCAGACCCTAATTCGGATTACCCGTCCGGGCTAAATCCATTTTCCACATATTCTTCGGGAGGGCTATATCAGGATAGGATCACCCGTCCGGGCTAGATCCTTTTTACCGTCAATTCTTTTTCAGAGATCCATCGAATTTTCCTTTCATTCAACCGGGATTTCTTTCCCTTTTTATCAAAAATATCAATATTGCATAAATTTTCATACAGTGAACATTCAAACTATATTCACATCAATAACATACAATTCAAGCATTTAAGAATATAATTCAAGTTACATGAACTTACCTTGATACTAGTTTGTATACAAAATCTACTAATCCGGGACTTTTCCCTTTCCTCGATCTAGCTTCGTATTTGAGTTTTCCGAATCTAAATAAATAAATTCAATCATCAATTCAATACATTTCATGTTCACATGTAGCATTTTCTATAATTCTATTACTATTTTTAGTTTATTCAAAGCTGTCTACTTGAGTCACAGTCACTAAATTATTTATTTCTCGAGCTACAGAACTCCAAATGAAGAATCGTTAATTTTCCCTGAAACTAGACTCACATTTCTTTATACCATAAAATTTTTAGAATTTTTGGCTTAGCCAATTCGTACAGTTTATTCATTAAAATCACTCCTGTTCTGCTATCTAGCAGTTCTGACCTTTCTTCACTAAAAATTAATTATCTCCTTATACAGAATTCGGATGATGTTCTCGTTTATTTTTATTGAAAATAGATTCATTCAGGATTCCAAATATATAAATTTAAGCCCCTAATTATTTTTTTTCAATTTTTTATGATTTTCTAAAGTCAAAATAAAGGAACCCGAATTCATTCTGAACCAGTCTTACAAAAATCTAAATATCTCAAAATACAGAACTTCTTTTGTCTCCTTGTTTCTTTCATATGAAAATAGACTCAATAACCTTTAATTTCATATCTCACTCAACTTCTAATTCCACTTCTACGATTTTTGGTGAATTTTCAAACTTACTCTACTGCTGCTGTCCCAAAACTGTTTTCTTATAGCTTGTTTTACAATTAAGTCCTTTATCCAATTCTAACTTCAAATTCTTTCAATTAAACCACTAATTCATCATTTTATTCATCATATGCTATATTCAAAAACTCTAAAACTTCAAAAACTTCAACTTAAATTCATCAAAACTTTGTTCTAAAACTTATAAAGCATCAAAATTAAAAGAAAATGACTAAATTAACTTACCAAATTAAACTCCAAGCTTTAAAAACTCTATTCTCCCTTTTTTTTCTTTTTCCCTATTTCTTCTCTGTTTCGTCTTACTCTCTGTTTCTTTTCTGTTCTTTCTTTTACTTTCTCTTTAAATATATATAACAATATAATATAATATATTAAAATATCTTTATTATATAATAATATAATAATATATATTAAACATAAAAAAAATCTCAGATTTTCTTCACAATAAACCGCCTCAACTAGACAAAATGGCTTAATTGCCATTTTGGTCCTTTATACTTTCTTTTAATCTATAATTAAACTTTTACACCTTTTTCAATTTAGTCTTTTTCATTTAATTACCTACCCAGACGTTAAAGTTTTCTAACGAAAGTTTAATACCACATTACTAACATTTTATAAATATTTATAAAAATATTTCCTATCATATAAATATTCATGCAAATATATTGAAATAAATTTCTCTTTAAATCGAATTTATGGTTGCGAAACCATTGTTTCGATAACCTTGATTTTAGGCCATTACAGCATGGCTGCAATATATCTGGTATGTGTCGCATCGGCACAATGTGGTGTGTAGGCTGGCTGGGTGTTTTAAACCCCACATGGTGTGTAGGGATGGTCGGAGATGGTGTGTAAAGGATGGGGGTAGGATATTTGATTTTTGATTCTGATCTGCATAACTGTATCTATATCTGAAATGGGCTTAAGCCCGACTTTGCATTTGTATCTGTAATGGGCTTAAGCCTGAGTCTGTATTTGGCTGATTCTGTTTTCTATGTGCATGCTTAATTCTGTTGGGTTATACATAGAGTTTACGTAAACTCACTCTTTTTTGTTTATTCTATACATGTAATCCACAGAATTAGGCTGATCGGTGCAGCGGAGGACTCGACGATGACCACTCGCCAAAATCGTTTTATTTTTTTTAGTTTTTATTTAAGTTTGGCGTTAAGATTTGAAAGTTTGTATTTTCTGGGACTCTCTGGGCTGTTTTAAACTGTTTGGCTTTGGTTTTAAGTTTTTGGTTTTATTTACTTATAACTATGACGGTTTAAGCAAGGGTTTCTAAAATCTTGAGAACGATTTTCTAAACACAACGATTTTATAAGCTTCCGCTATAAATACGTTTTATCTCTAAATGATTAAATGAAAGAGAGCTTTGAAATTAACAATATTATAAAGGTTAAATGAACTGGAAATGGGTTTTAATTTAACGACAATTGTTTTTCAATCCATTTCATGTGATACTTCTAGATTCGGTCATAACATCTAGGCCAAGTTTGGGGTGTAACAGAAAATATAATTTTTCGTTCCATAGGTGTTTGGCAAGAAAGACGGAAAAATGAAAATAGAAAGTAATTTTCTTTCTATCCATTGCTTGGTAGAGTTGAAAAAAAAATGAAAGAAAATAAAAGGGCAAAATACCTAAATATACCAAAAGAAAACTTTATTTACGGAAAAGGGTCGGTTTTTAAAAATTTTATGGAAAATGGCCATTTCCCCACAAAACGCGTCCACGTCAGCGCGTTTTGTGGGGATGCAGCAGGAATGTGCGCCCTTGGGGGAGCGCTTTTGCCACATTAGCACAAAGCGCGCTGACGAGGACGCGTTTTGCTGATTTGGCGAAAACGCTCCCCCATAGACGTGTTTTAGCTCGTATTTAAAAAAAAACTATTCTCGAATTTTTTAAAACTTTACGAGAATAAACCTTTATAAAGGCTCAAAGTGAGAACACCATTTTTTTTAAGGTGTCATCAATTAATAAGGAAATATAACTTACAAAGGAAATTTTTATATAGTCTCAAAGTCTCATTTCCCTTGTTTTCTTGAGTAAAGTGGGATATGAGTATGTGTATATATAGACTCATGAATAGTTTTGCAGCTTGTTCCTAAACAATGTGGGATTCCTTCCTCTTTTAACTAACAACATGAGATGACATGCTACACTATATTTGATTTTTTTTTATAAAACAATTTCTCTTTTTTTATATTTTGTTAATATTTTCTTATATTATAAAATTATGTTTTGAGATCTTTAATCTTGTTGCATTTTAGAATTGCTAAAATATGCAAAAGAACTATGAAAAAAAAGAGAACAAATTGCACATATGAAACTTGTACATGCAATAATATTCTATTCAATTTTAAATGTTTAAAGTTAATATCAATGCAATTCTAATTTTAAAATAAATTTTCATTATTTAAATTTATGTTTTGTAGTAAAAGAATTTATAGGCTTTTGGATTATTTAAAAGAATATTTTGTAGTAAAAGAAAGAATATTTATATTTTGTTCTTTGCCCATTTGTTATAAGCTTTTGGATATTTGTTGTTTTGTTTGCAGAAGTTTTTTTCTTGTTTCTTCATGTTAACAAAATATATATATATAAAAAAGAGAAATTGTTAACAAAATATAAAAAAAAAGAGAAATTGAGGTGCTAGTGGTCTATTCTCCTTGCTTTCCTCGTAATTACTGGCTTTTAAACTAATTAGAGTTTTGGCTTTGCATATGATCTTCATTTATATCTTTTACTTGTTCCAGTCAAGTGTATGTGATAATGCTAGCCGTTGTTTCCTACAACACATAATCATCAGAATATGCTTATCTTCTTGGTTCAGTTGTTCATCTTTCAAGTGGTAATGCTTAATAAATTTTAAAAAAAGAAAAACCAAAAAGAAAAAAATGCCTTGAGTTTCTCTTACAAATTTTTATTATTTTTATGATGATTGTCTTTTTGTGTTGTCTATCATACGCTTTCAGGTGGTAATTGTACCTATTTGGAAGAAGGTTGATGAGAAAACAGGAGTTCTAGATGCTGCATCTTCTGTTGCAGAAACTCTGAAAAATGCTGGACTTAAGGTTAAACTTGATGACACAAATCAGAGAACACCAGGATGGAAGTTCAATTTCTGGGAGATGAAGGTATCTCTACCTTAAAATGGGCAGTACTTATATTGGTTATGTCGAAGGATAAAGCTTATTTCTTAACTCTATGTTCTTCCTCAAGCTAAAAAACCGGGATAAGGAATCTCCTAGGAAGTTCATACAACTTCTGTCCATGATCCAGAAAATGTGTATGGATGAAGTTGTGATCCATCCCTTGAGTTTTTTGGGTGCTTATATTATTTTATCATGTGATGTAGTCTGATCTTATTTGATTTGCAAAAAATATATTTGAGTTGTTTTGTTTCTTGTTTTTTATAATATAAGAAAATGTTAACAAAATATAAAAAAAGAGAAATTGTTTTGTAAAAAAAATCAAATATAGTGTAGCATGTCATCTCATTTTGTTAGTTAAAAGAGGAAGGAATCTCACATTGTTTAGGAACAAGCTGTAAAACTATTCATGAGTCTATATATACACATATCTCATATCCCACTTTGCTCAAGAAAACAAGGGAAATGAGACTTTGGGTCTATATAAAGATTTCCTTTGTAAGTTATATTTCCTTATTAATTGATGACACCTTAAAAAAAATGGTGTTATCATTTTGAGCCTTTATAAAGGTTTATTCTCGTAAATTTTTAAAAAATTCGAGAATAATTTTTTTAAAAAAAAAATACGGGCTAAAACGCATCTATGGGGGAGCGTTTTTGCCACATCAACAAAGCGCGTCCTCGTCAGCGCGCTTTGTGCTAATGTGGCAAAAGCGCTCCCCCAAGGGCGCGCTTTCCTGCTGCATCCCCACAAAACGCGCTGACGTGGACACGTTTTGTGGGGAAATGGCTATTTTTCGTAATTTTTTTAAAAACCGGCCCTTTTCTGTAAATAAAGTTTTTTTTATATATTTGGGTGTTTTTGCCCAAAATAAAATATTTGAAAAATGAATAATTTTGAACTAACATGCATTTCTCTCTCATTTTCTCTCCTCTCATCGTTCTAATTTGAAAGAATTGATTTTTATGTATTAGGATGAAAAATGATCATCTTTCGTATTTTTTTCCTCTTACTTTTCTTTTTAACCAAACATACTCAAAATTTATATTTTTTCCACTTTTTCATTCCCTCCTCTCGTCCCTCTATTTTTGAACCCAATTAAGTACACCATAATGGTTTCACTTCATCACACCTTAGCAGAATCAAAGTTCAGGGACAAAATTAAAAAAATATCAAATTTCGAATTTAATATAGATAAAGAAATTCAAAAATTAAATTGAAAAAGGAAATCAAATTCAAAACTTAAATATTTCTTTATCCTAAATAATAATTCAACTGGAACTGATTTAAATAAGTTAAATTTATGAAAAGAATAAATTAACTTTTTAAGACATGTGTACGCAGACAAAGCATGATTGGGTGGGACAGACGACAGAAAAGCTCTGCTGCTGTACTGTACACTGTACAGTTACGGGAAGTTATTATAAAAGCTGTAGGGATGAAGGGAAACGAATTAAGACACCGTAGACACTTAAACACAACACAGTACACTATAAGTTTACTAGTATTTCAAATTTCTTCAAATCCGTAAATTAGAAGATAATACTTGCATATTTAATTTTATATTTTTTTAATTGTTACAGTAATAATAATATCAATTAAATCAAGATTTATTCTATTTTAATATTTATAGTTGTAATAATAACACTTTATTTGGTTATCTATTAGGTCAAATGATGAAGAATTTAATGTTTTTTTAAATAAAATTTCGAATTCGAATATTGTTAATAAAGAAAGCAGTGTGTTAATACTTAAATTTTGTTTTTGATACTGAGTCACGGGGTATTTTAGATGGACTGATTCTTTTAATTGAGCAAGGCTATGATAGTGTACACGTGTTAATTCAAACTGATAGTTTTGAGGCGGTTCTTCAAAAAGGTCTAATTTTACTTTGGTCAGAAGAATTCATCAAATATTGTCGCGGTTCAAACAATAGAGCATTCGTCACATTTCTAGAGAGGATAATCAAAGAATTGATCGTTTGGTCAAATTGACCCAAAATAGAATAAATAGTTTACGCTTGTTTGAGATCTCCCCGTCGGAGAGAATAGTCTAATTTATATAATTAGTTTATTTATTCTTCTTTCTCACCAAAAAAGAATAATTCTAAAAGAATCTTGCCCAAATTTAAAATAAACACAATATAACAATCCAATACCGAAAAAAAAAATGGACCAAACAAAAAAAATATATCCTTTTATTTAAAAATAACTTTCACTCATTTTCATAGGCCTGAGTAAGAATGTGAGAAAATGATAAAAGATGTTTTTTTTTCTTTAATGTGTTTGTGGGGCTAACTCTTACAAGATCATTATTATTACTACCTATTTTATTTTATGTTAAAAACCATCCCTAACATCATGTCTTGTTTGACTAAAAAATCTTTAGCATCTACGAGGTATGATACTGTTGTGCCAATATAACTGGATTACGACTGTTTTCAGCCCCAAAATTTGATAACGCTATAATCTTTGGATTTTTAAGTTTAAAAATTTAACCTTTAAAATTCAATTGATAACGCTATTAATTGACTTATGTTGAATTTTAATATGCGTTATCAATTGAATTTTTATTTTGAAATTAGATATTTAAACATCGGAAGGTAAAATATTCAAAATTTAATGAAAATTTTATTAATAAAGTTATCGAAATGACTTAATTTGTATTATAGGCTCAAACTTGATACGATTTGTGATTTAAATTGTCTCTAAAGACCTGCTTGATAAGTTGGAATCGAAGTGATACAACCTAATGAAAATGAATCCAAGAGTAAAGCATTTAATCATGGAACTTAAGTTTAGTTCACATTGTTTATACAATCATATGACGGTGTTTAGTAGATCTAGCATAGGTTACTCGAATTCAAATAAGATTCGTGCTGCCTTTATAGTATAATGGAAGGTGAAAGTATTTGACAAGTACTTTTATTATATAGACCGGATCAAATTAGTTCTCCTATTAGTAAACATGTCAATTTAGTTACTATACTATTGATAAGAATCAAACAAAATTAATTTTTAATAGAGATAATATTTATTGTTTAAAAAATGGCATGAAAATATTTTTTTCGTTTGCAGTTCAATTCTAAATAAAAGATTTTATTTGTAAAACCATAAAAATTTTTAAAATATTAAATCTGATAAATAGTAAATAAAAGTAAATGAAAGAAAAACGAGAGAAAAGAAAACAAGAGAGAAGTCTATTTTTCATCCTAATATATAAAAATAAATCATTAGAGACTGAAATGATAAGAAGAGAGAAAAAAAAAAAAAGAGGTGCATGCATGTTTGTTCAAAAGCATGCATTTTTTAAATATTTTATTTTCTTTCCTCTTACTTTTTAACTCTACCAAGCAATAAATTGAAAGAAATTTATTTTTTTCTTTCAAATTTTCTATCTCTGCTATCAAGCACATCAATAAAAAGAAAAATTATATATTTCATCTTTCTATTTTTCTATACTTTCAATTTTCTATCGTTCTAATTTTCTTTCCACTCTATCAATTAAAGCCTAAATGTTTACTCCGTTAAAATCTAATCTTAATTGATTGTTTTTAATAATATATGAATTAAATTGATCTGGCAGAGTTAAAAGGATTTGCCAAGTACTTCCATTATAATGAAAGCATATCCAAGATAAATGTGGTGATGGGGCACATTATACTTCAAGATAAGAACTTAAATTTAAATATTAAAGATAATATTATTAGAGTGATAATCAGAAATTTCGAATAAATTAATCTCCATTGAGCGGATAATACCGTTTTTCTAAATAAAAGATGGTGGGCCATTTGTACAAAATTTTAACCAAAATTATTTTGGGCGCATGGTACAGTGGCACTCAGTAGAGACTCGCAAAACCAAGAAAAGGGAAACAAAAGTTACCCATTAAGTTATTTTGGGAAAGCAATTCTTGCACAAATAGTGCAACATGTGTGTGGGCAGATGTTGCGCATGCAAATCATATATGTATGGCGGCTAAAGGCAACTTGTTAGATGCCCCTATAGACATTCATATGTCGACCAACCAAAGGGACCTTGTGGGGACTATTTGTCTAACCCTCCCCAAAAAAAACATATAAAACCCCAAGGTTTGGACCAATTATATGCCAAGATGTTGGGGCACATCTTAGATTATGTGTGTAGTTGCAATGGGACCACGCCATGGTGGTTGTCGGGGGAGGCACATTCAAACTCATGAGTGGGACCAAACTTGGTGGCTTAGCTTGGGGCTTGCATGATTTGGGGTTTGGGGTGGTGAGTTTTGGTGGGAATGGTTTAAAAAGGGTAAGAAAGTGGGACCAATAATTGTTCTTAGCTTTGGGTTTATTTCAATTTACAATGTATATTTTAAATTACAATATTTGTAATTATCCATCCAATCATATTTAGGCATTACTTAGGGGTTTCATCATTTATAAGTGTCTGCTCTTTACTTATTATCCTGATGGACCTTACATAGTTTTGAATTTTGAAATAATTTATTGCACTATAGTTATTGTAGGGTGATATGAATATGCTTAGCTTAGAGTTACATGTAGGCATTTAAATCCCTAACAAGGACGATTTTGGTTTCATCTTTTGATGCAAAAGGTGGGATTTTGTTTGAGTCTTTTCAAGTAAGCTTTTGATTTCAATAAATGGGTATTATTATTACTAGTGTTATGACCATTTTTATTGATATGATAATTTTTTTAAAAAAAAAGTTAAAAATAACATGTTTTACGAATATCAATTCAAAATTTTATGTTTAGTATTTGAGATTTAATATTTTTTTATAAATATTATTTTAGTAAATAATATTGATAAATTAACATAAGATATGTTAACGGATCGAACTAATCGAAATATCCAAGATAAATTATTGTTTAAGATATAGGATGAAGAGAAATGAGAGAGAAGAGTGGGGTGCGCATGCAGCTGATGTGGGGAATGTGGTAATAATGGGGGGGCTGCCAGCCACCCATAAGTTAACATTAACATTATTCAATCATTTCCTTCCTTTAAAACTGCAAAAAAATTTGATTCTAAAACTCACCACTTCCCATCATTGCCTCTCCATCATCTTCTTGTCTTCACTTTCTTGTCCTATACCCCCCTTTTGTATTTCTTACAATTAGATTCACTTTTTATTTATATATCTATATTGTATATAAATTGATTGATTGAATTTGTGTTTTAAGTTAATTTTATATCAGTTCGGTTAATAAAATTGTTTAAAAATCAATATTATATTTTAAATGGTTCGACCATTTAAGTCAACTCATATTTTAAATGGATCTATTTTTATTTTGTCTTAATTCATTTTTCAAAGTTAATATTTTTTATTTAAACCCTCCTAAATATTAATCAAGATTTTGAGTTTTAACAAGTAACCCAACTATATTTAATAACTATGAAGTTAAAAACACCATCATCTTCAACTCTTTCCTTTTAATTCCAAAATAAAATTGCAATATCTCAAGGCATATGGTAATGGGAGCTAGAGAATGATAAATCAGATTTTTCCTCTTGAATTTTAGCATTTTTAGCTTGATTTGAATTTTTGCAGGAGGAAAAACCTGAAAAGCATGTGGAAAGATCTGATTTGTCAGGGATAGGAATGACATGGAATGACAGTTTTATACAATCACTTCTCATGGGAGCTAAGGGATGCTTTAACCTCTCAAAATTTTAATTAAATCCTCTAAGCTTAATCACAAAATCTCTCCTAAAACATATTTGTAATAATAATTTTTTTTTTTAAAAAAAGAAAATTTAGAAGACATCTATAGTAGCATCATTGCTTTTGTCTCAAGATCACCATTTCTCATTCTAATTCCACCTTTGCTTTTGAGATAATTATGACACTTCTTTTACTCTTCTTGTATCTCCCCTTTGGTTATTCTTCTCTATATGTACTTTTCATACTTCTAGACAGCTTAATTATCATGCTTAATTATTATTATAATCTTTGGTGTAAAGTTCGAAATACATGTTTTTATTTGATATTGAAGGGTTTTATTTTCATTCCTAAGATTTTTCAGTATTCAATACTCATACTAGACTTCAACTAAATCGAAATAAAGATAAATTGAATTCCTAAAACAGGAGACAAAACACTCAACATTATTTTTTCTATCTACAAAATTCAAACTCAAAACCTCCGACTATAACTTTTGGTCACTAAAAATAAAAGTTATTAAAGATTTTGTTTGAATTAGGGATACATATATCTTGTTTATCCAACCTTCAATTAATTAGATTATCACTAAGAAATCATTTTAAAATTTAATTATAAAATAGGTAAAAGGAGGATGTGGGTTTGAGTACGTTGAAGAACAGATATAATCAAAATCTATAATGAGATAATTTACAAAAATAGTTTACATAAATAAAAATATTTTATTTAATTATACATGGATATTATCTAAATTCATCCTAATTTATAAATTAAAGATAGTTTGTATGTATATGTCTATTTTTTATTTTTTGTACAAATTTATTTATTTATTTATTTTTGGTTCATGGAGAATAAAAATGATGTTATAGATTGCCTTTGATTTTCACGTACGGGGTCTCCCCTAATTCAAGGATATTCTCATTATTTAGTTGCCACGCCTGAATCCTTTTTCATATATTTTTATTTTTCTCTTCAAACTTATAGTTATCCTTAAATGTTATTATTATTTTTTTGGTTTAACTCATAAATTGATATTTAAATCATATTATTTTTCAAATTTGATATTTTTTTGATAAGTTGACCTAAATTATTTTTTCCTCAAATCGGTAACTTCGTTAGTCCAACAATTAGTAAATCCATTGGGTGTATTTTTAAAAAACATTAGGTTATCTGGACTGGGAGGACAAATTTCAAGCATTGTTAGGCATTATATAGGAAAAGAAAAAGAAAAAAGATGGAGAAATAATGTAAAAAGAAGAAAAAAAATTTAAACATTTTGGCGTTGAAAGGGTAACGAAAGAATAGTTTAAGTATCAACTTGGGGAAAATGGTATAGTTTAGGAACTAAATTATAGGTTAAGCCTTTGTTTTAAATAGACTTAAAAGTTTGATTAACGGTTGAACTAACGAAGGTAGCAATTTGAGAAAAAGGTAATTTAGGTACCACTTGCAACAAAAAAATTTTAAGTACCAAGATGGGGAAATGGTATAATTTAGGTACTAATTTATAAGTTAAGTCTTTTTTTCATCTTCTAATATTTAATGATATTTTTGGGGCATGTCGTTTTTTTAGAGATTACAAGTACAAATATATATATGAACAATTATAAAGTCGAATCAAATCAATAAAAAATACCAATGGACAAATAACAAAATATAACCGGATAAAACCAACTTAGGATAAATGCGCATAGGGAAACCGACTTGAGATAAATGCGGATAAAACATCGTGAGTGTGTCATAATTTAATATATATTATATGAATTAATGTTTTTTGACCCACACGATGATTAATTTTAGTTCAATTTTGATTCTAAAAATCTTTTCTATTTAAAAATGTTAATATTTGATCTACTCGCAGTATATAGACTATGATAACACATCATTTAAAAATTTTAAAGATACACCATCATTTTTAGATGACATGTCATTATCTGGTTTAGTGATAATGTATAGAATTAAACATTGTCGGTATATCAAATACAAAACATTTAAAACTGAGAGTAAAGTCTTAAATAAGTTATGTAAATTCGAATGTTTAAAATGTTAGGTTTTTCTAAAATAAATAAATTTACTATAGGTTTTAAGGGCACTCCCTTCTTTTTCTTTTGGTAAAATCAATGTATCTTTTATATTTGATTTACGGTTCATGAAAATTAATTTTTTTGAGGTTCGTATTCATACTTTGAAATAGTGTCATTTCCAATATTTGAATGTGAGTTCTCTCATTAGGAATACAATGTGCCTTTAAGGGCACTATTTAGTAATAACTTTATATTAAAGCATGGGATGGAAGTATTATTTTAAGGGTGCATTTGGTTTATTTCAAGTGTTACCTTGAGTCGGTAATCTCACATTTCCAACTGTATCAAGATTTCAGAATCTAGGGGTAACCTGAATTGAATAAACTTACATTCCTTTATCGATGTGATATTTTTGACAATTTAATCTCATTTTTTAATGACTTTTAATTTTTTTTTTAAACCAAAATAAAATTATAATAAAAACTAACAAATCAAATTTTCTGTTTTTTTACGTAATCTTCAAGTAAATCAACTATGCTTATTTAATTATTATAAGTTGAGAAAAATTAATTTAATCTATTATATTAAATTTTATATTTACATTCTTATTGAAATATTAATTTTATAACAATTTATCTTCTTTTTTTATCATTTAGGTCAGGGGTGAAGCTAGAAAAATTTTTAGGGGGCCGAAATTAAATGGTATATTTTTACGATAATAAAAATGTAATTTTACCATTTTAATAGCCTATATCTTTATAATTTTTAAAAGATTAAATCAAATTTTTATTATTTTTTGGGGTCAAAATATAATTTTACCATTACAAATTTAAAATTTTAAGAGGTCTATATAGAAAATTTCCATTTCAGGGGGCCAGGGCTCTTGCCAGACCCTTAGTATTCGCCACTGATTTTATTCAAATTTACCATCAAACCATAATAAATAACATGTTTTAATATTTGTTTTTTCTATCATTTCTATTAAAAAAAAAAAGCTCTAGTTGTTTACTACTCCTCTTCAATTCTAGTTTATTTATGTGAAAAGCTATAAATGAAAATAATTTATTACAGAAATGCATTCATTTATCATGAAGCTAAAATGTTATAATCTTTAAACGTAATTTATTATAAGAATAGTTTAATGAAATGCGCTTTTAAGTAACCTTAGATTTCATCAACCAAGCAATAAAAACTTACATATCCATTAATATGCTAAGTAATCTACGTTCTTGTAATCATACTATCATAAGTATATTCTTTAAACCGAACACTCTTTAAACAAGATTTAGATTTATATTTAATACATTAATAGTGTAAAACTAAATTCAATTTTATTTTCTTGGCAGGGTATAAAACTATTCACTACTTGAGAGCAAATTTAAAAATAGCAAAACCAAGCTGACCAGACATTTTTCTAATTTGCAAAATCTGATGATTGTTTGTTTGTCCTGCATTCAAACATTTTGGTCCATCCTATGATTATATATGTTTTCTGTTCTTTGAACACTGCCATGAATGACTTTTGATACAGTAAATCCTCCATCAGTTTTGACCTAAAACAAAATCAAATACCAAAAAGTTTTCAATGATTTTGATTATCCCATGCTAATTCCCCTTAGCTTGTTGTCAATGTTTGCCTGTTAACAGTAAAAAAAAATTAACCTTTCTTTAACCGGCACCCGGAAACCGGATTTTATTCGATTGATTCATGCTATCATTCTTAAAAACTAATTCCCAAACATTTGTTTTTCAAATGAAAAAACTTAGAAATGTTCATACCCGACACGAATTCGAGTAACGACGTTTCGAACTGTACAAACTCATGTTGTAATTAGTTTTACTTTACAATGAAACCCAGACAGGAATGTTGGAATAATTAGACGTTTGCATGTGAAGTAAAAAATTGAGACAAAAATCCTTGATAACTCTGGGAGAGAAATGTTGATGAAGAAACAACTAAGGCTTATGGTTATGATTTCATGTTGCTACAAATTCACCCCAACACCATCATCCTTTGATGAGTGCCACCAATTATATTCTATCCAAACATTTTGAAACACACTCCAATTCACAATCAAACACTAGTTAATGAATCTGATTATATAGATGATATATATATATACATACATACATATTACATATGGTTGATTAATGAGCTTGTTTCTGAAAAGGATAGTGCAGTTGTTTTCATAATTTGGCTTGCTTGTAGTAAGATATATGGTAAAAATATCATGAAGGTGTTTATATTAAATTTTGGATTGCATTTTGTTCCCTCTATAAAAAAATGGGCAAATTAATTCCTGTACATTATATCAAAATACATGAATCGATTTTTAATTGTAGAAATGGATCAATTTTTTAGTCAAGAAGCAGATAATTTAGCCAATATGGCTCACTTTGAAAGTCAAAGATTACGAATATTTAAAATATTTTCGTTTGGAGAGTTAGGCTTGTTAATGTAATTTGGTTCTTGTAATCTCTTCTTTTTATCACCAAAAAATCATTTTAAAAATACCTTAAATGCTACTAATGGTATATCTGTTAGATTAAACAAGTTAGTGGCTTACTTTACTCCCAAAAGGGTAAAAAAAAAAGAAGCTAAGACGGTGTTTATTTGTACACATGAATTAATGGAAGAACAGTGATTGGAACTGATTGAAAGAGAGTTGGCAATGGCTGTAGTAAAATATCAAACCATCTAAATATCAAAAGAAATGGGATAATTGGATATTTAAGCTTATCAATTATTAATAATTTAATTTAAATCCTGTTAAAATTAAAAAAAAAAAAAAAAGAAGAAGTAAATTTGCTTCGCCACAGCCTTGTATATCGTACAAGATATATATGTATATATCATCACCATCATCATCTTATTTCACTTCATTATATGCCTGCAATCATGATTCTTGGTTGCCTCACCCGCATGCCTTTCCCACTTCTCTCTCTCTAAAAACTTCCCTATAAAACCCACTCTCTCCACTTCTTCTTCAATCTTCATCCCTCTCTCTCTCTATTTTCCTCCCTTTTGATCCATTTTCCCAACTTCCACTTTGGGTTTTCCTCCTCCTTTTTTTCGATTTGGCCGAGGATCTTTTTTTAGCAATGGCTGTTTCAGGTTTCGAAGGGTTTGAGAAACGCTTAGAGCTCCATTTCTTTGGGGACGATAATGATCCAACGGTCACCACAATGGGACTTAGGCTGCTTGATTTTGAATCACTGGAAAATGTGTTACGTGTCGTTCAATGCACTGTCGTTTCGGCTGTCGGGAACCATTTCTTCGATGCTTACGTGTTGTCTGAATCCAGTTTGTTTGTTTACCCCACTAAGATCATCATCAAAACATGTGGGACCACTCAGTTACTCAAATCGATTCGGCCGTTGATTCACTTGGCCAAAAATCTCCGCCTTACGATATGCGGGTGTAGGTACACCCGAGGTACTTTCATCTTCCCTAAATCACAGCCTTTCCCTCATATTAACTTCAAACAAGAAGTTATTTACATTGAAGAAAATCTCCCCAACAATCTTTGCTTTCGAAAAGCTTCCGTTATGCCTTCCAAGAACCCTTCGTATTCGTGGCATGTTTTCTCCGCCGCTTCTGACAACGGAGCTCATTTATCCGACGGTGAATTCACAGTCGAAGTTTGCATGACGGAGCTCGACCGAGTCTTGGCTCGGAAATTCTTCAAAACCGGTGGAGACTCAGCTGCTAAAGAAATGACCGAGTTGACTGGGATCGGCAACATTAACCCTCGAGCTTTGATTTGCGATTTCGTGTTTGATCCTTGCGGGTACTCCATGAATGGCGTCGATGGTGATCGGTACTCCACGATCCATGTCACACCTGAAGATGGGTTCAGTTACGCTAGCTTCGAGTATGTTGGGTCCGTTTACGATGACCAAGACGACATTGTTGAGACCTTGAAGAAGGCGGTTCAAGTTTTCAAGCCGGCGACGGTTTCTGTTTCAACGACGAGCCATCGCCGTGAAGTTTGGACCAGGGTAGCTCATGCCATGGAACCATTAGGACTCAAATGCCGGAGTTTTGCTATGGATGAGTTCCCCACCACCGGTACTGTCGTCTTCCAAACGTTCACGGCGGCTCGCCGGAAATAAAACCAGAAAACGACGTCATCAACAACGACAACAACAAAGGTAGATAAATCGTTAAAACCAGTGAAGTAGAGAGGTTTAGTTGGGGGGAAATTTTTTTGTATGAAAAATCTAGGGGTTAAGGAAAAAGGTAAAATTCTGGTTTTGGTCCCTCAATTATACTCAAATTTTGGATTTATTCTCTATATTTTAATTTGACATAACATGATCTTCTAATTTTATAATATCATTAATTAGTTCAAATAATTAACATAATTAACTATTTTTATTAAAATGTTAACGATGATTTTTTTCTTAAAAATATCATTTCCAACCCATTGAATGGAAGAGGTAATTTTAAGAAAAAAAAGTCATAAGCATTGGAATGGTTGATTGTGTTAGTTATTTGAATAATTAATTATAATAAAAATAGCTAATTAAATTATGTCAACTTAAAATACATAGATTAAATTTAAATATTGAGTATAGTAGAGGGATCAAAAGTAGAATCTGACCTTAAAAATATATATATGATGATGTGGATGGATTTGATTGGTTAGAAAGGGTGATGAATGTGGGGTTGACTTAAGTTAAAAGGTAAAAAGTAAAAAAGAAAAGGTGATGGTTTTGGCTGGATGACGTGGCAGCATCAGAAAGGTGGGGAGCAGGATATGTGGGAAATTGGGATCACCATGATAATGCACCCCACTTAGTTTTGTCACGCCTAAAAGAATTTTGATGTTATATATTTAGTGGGGAATATGCTCATGGTTTTTTCCTTCTTCTTTTTTATTTATTTATTTATGGTTTATATGAAAATGAAAATTTTTCTTTTATATTTTTGCCTTTTGCCATTTTTTCTTCTTTGTGTCTCTTATATACGTTTTAGATGATTTCTCCTACTGTCTTGTATATAATTATAAAAAAAATAATTCGATTCGGGATTAGCTCAGAATTCGACCAGATTAATCCTTCTTGAAGGGGGAGAAGGATGGTACTAAAAATAACCCTATTTGAATTATCTTCTTGCTCTCTACTCCTAGACCAGAACACTCGTCCCCTCT
Organism: Gossypium australe; assembly: GCA_005393395.2. NCBI lineage: Eukaryota > Viridiplantae > Streptophyta > Magnoliopsida > Malvales > Malvaceae > Gossypium > Gossypium australe. Next base: position 145,343,230 of record CM016616.1, on the reverse strand, counting down.
TTCTTTACTACCATTAATACTTTGTATCAACACGTCTCAATACCTCATCTTTTTCATTTTATGTTTAAAAATTGAATTTATTTAATTAAATATACTACCCATATAAAAATATTCAAAATCTATTCACTCTACTCAACTTCGTAATAAATTATAATGTCTTATCTTTGTATTTAACCAAATTTATTAGATTTAATATAAAATAATGAGTCAAATAATTGTGCCATGAGACCCTTCATATACATTAAAAATCTTTACAATGATTATATACGTAGCTCGCATGCAATTCACCACGTATCATATTATAAAGAGATAGTTTTTTGTCCTTTTAAAAAGCTAGTCGATTTCATGTTTTTTCTTTTCTTTTTTCTTTTTTAAAAATGAATTGAAAACAATAAAATGGAAAAGAAAAAAGAAATACAAGGAATTGCTTCATGAAATAGTGGGTCAACGTTTGGTCTAACAAAAACCAAGGCCCATTAGTATAGATTTCTCCTTCAACAAATTTTTTTCACTTTGCCCCTAATAAGACTTTATAAACATGTTTAGATTAAATTAGGGTTAATATATCATTTGACACTTAAGTTTAATTTCAATGTTCAATTTGATGTCTAAATTAAATGACATCATATAGTCCAATGAATATTTGACATGTGTGGTCTAGTCTTATTGATATTGGACTTATGTAAATATATTAGGCTTATATTCATAGTTTTATAGATATATAATATATACTATTATTAATTTTGGTTAATCAGTTAATTACCCGATTTCAAATTGAAATTTAAAAAAAAAGACTTTTAATTAACTTCTGATTGAATTAAATTCTGTAATCTATCGATTAACCAAACTAATTTGAGTTGATCGGTTAATTTTCTTCTAGCCCAAATTTACACACCCTTATTAATTTTAACTAAATTATGTAATATTTTATTGTTAATTATTTATACTTATCAATGACTAACCATTGATGGCAATGCGTTAATGTTATAGAGGGATATGTGGATAGCCTAAGAAATATAAACTGTTAAAGTAAATAAATAAAATTGCGGTTTTTTCTTATTAATTTTATTAATAATCATATTCTCATACCCACTTGAACTAATATATTGTATACAATAATTTGATTTTAAGTTATGATATTTGTCCTCAAGTATTATCGATAATTTTTTTATAATAATTAATATTTGTTTTAGAATGTTATTACATATCACACTATTAAAATAATATGAAAAATTATAATATAATTACATTCTTCCAATTAAACATATCTAGTGAATTAGAGTCCCTTACAATTACAAGAGAGTAAAATTATTACCCTAATAATTGCGTTTTCATCCAGTTACTTTATAGGACCAAATAAATCCTGAAAAAGAAAAACATAAAGGAAGAAATGAAAAAAAAAATTGAATTATCTCAAAGTTAATGCCTTGTTTTAATGGCAAGGTTAAGGCTCTAGGATTTTTAAAATTACGGGATCAAGTCTCACTTTATGTAAATTATGCGTGGATTATCAATACAAAAATTAATTTTGGGGGGCTGAAGCTATATATTTTTTTGTGATTTGAAAGATAATTTCATCCTTGTATTAACTTATTTATTTATAGTTTCTAAAAGATTAAATTTAAAAAATATCATTTTTCAAGATAAAGTGTAAATTGATTATTTACTAATTTATAGTTTTATAAAATTTAAAGGGAGAAAAATGCTATTGTCCCATTGGGGTTGGCCCCTGCAAACTCCTATTGGTATTGCCCATATTTATTCTGGTTTACGTCTCACCATGTGTGAGCCTTGTAAATATATTTTGGTTTAGGTTCAAGAACATTTTTGTTAGCAATTCAATCGCGCTTTATAATAATCAATTCTAATTATAGTTATTAGAATGCATTCTTTTAAATTGTAATTGTGGCTATACTTGTAACTTAAACTAAATTTGTATATATCGATTGAAATATAATACAATTACAGATTAATTTCTTTAGAACTAGCCTGATTTGGAATTATATTGTATAAAAGAATAATTTTATAACTAACTAAATTTAATTTAATTAAAATATTTTTATTTTTACTTTTTACTTCTTTGTGATACATGATTATTTTTATTTTCTCTAGAAATCATGGTTGAAACTTGAATAATTGTGGGATGAATTCACCTCATAAAAAAAGGAACCTTTTTCAGTTATATATATTTTTAAATTTATATAATTTATTTCACCAAAAATTGAAAAATGATCCTCATAAAAAAATTTACCTCACCAAAAATTTGATTTGACATAAAATTTGAAAATGACACACCTAACATTTTTTTTAAAAATAAATTATTTTATATAAAATAAAAGAATGTTTCTCCGCCTACTAAAACCTTAAAAATTTCTAATTTTTTTATGGATAAATTATACCAACAATCAATCAACTTTGAGAAAATAATAAAACAGTTACTCAATTTTAGGAAAATAAGAAAACAGTCACCCACTAACATTTTTCATTACAAGCTAACAGAATAGGTGACGTGACAGTTAACTTGCCACGTTGGACATTTTTCTATCATCCCTCTCACACACCACCTCCCATTAAACAACAAAAACAAAAGGAGAACATGGGGCTTTTTCACCATTTTTCTTCATCCCTCTCAGCTCCCTCGCCACCACCTTTTGACATTGGCCACCTCCACAAGCCCACTATCATATAATCACCGTACCAAATCCCAACCTCTAAACATTCTAGACCCGTGAAATCCCAACCAAAAACAAAAATACCAAATAACAAGCATCCAAAATCAAACTAGCTAAAAGAGAACAAGAATCCCAAATTGGTTTGCATCAAAAGAGAGAACTAAAAAAAAAACTAAAAAAGAAAGAGAATAAAAAAAGAAGAAACCCACACCCATTTCGGGTTTTACGGGTTGGAGGCCACTAGTTCGATGATCCGAGCGGTCAAGAGTCATGGTTTGTCTAAGAAGAGCTATGGCCAAAATATGATGGACAACGAAGATTTGTTGAAGCCTTGTTTGAAGATTTGAGATTTTAATCTCTAGATTTTGAAGGCCTATTGGGAAAACTAAAATGAGATTTTAGAAAAGGCAAAGATGAGCTATTTGGTGATTATGATTGGCCGAAAAAGGCCATGAACTATGACTACTAAAGTTAAGGAAAAAAAAAAAAGGAGAAGAGAAGAAAAAAAAGGGGACAAAGATTCAAAGGAGTCACTTAGGACACAAAGATTCAAAGGGACAACAATGAACTGGGTGATAGATCTACCTTAGAGGAACAAAACGACCGTAGCTAGGGTATCTCCATTTCTTCTTCTTCTTTTCTTTCTTATTCTCTTCTTCTAGGGTTCTTAAATTGAGGTTGTTTCCATCATGGGAAGCCAAGGTGACCATTAAACATTACAGGTCAACTTTCTGTTACAGACATAAATGAAAATGATTACCAATGATTGATTTGTTATTTTACTCAAAGTTAAGTGGCTAATGATGTACTTTACCTTTTTTCTATTTTCTTTTAACATTATCATATTTCTCTCAAATTTATCTTATTCTCTTGAACACCCTAGAATTTCTTCAAGAAAGTGATCAATCTTTTTATATTTTTAGGTGGGGCTTCTAATTTGGTAATAACTTTCTTTTCTTTTCTTGTTTTATTGATTAATCTTTAGAAATTTTAGATTCTTGTGATAGTTTAGAATCTTTGTGCAAGATTTGGTTATTCATTTATTGAATAATTTTGGGATATTGATTTTGTATGATATTACTGACATCTTGATTGGGTAATTATTTTTAATGGTTAACTAATACAAATCCTTCAAGAAATTAAGATTGATTGTATTTATATAATCTCAAATTTCTTAAATATTGATCATAATTGTAGCATTCTTATTTAGAACTTGTTGTCATTATTGTGATTATTGTGAATCTTGTGGTTGAATATCGACATGTAGCATGCTCATGACAACAAAAAACAATACTTAAGTGATTTTTATTTTTGTGAAAGAAAATTACTAATTTGTATTTTGGCTTCATAAAAACATTTGTGTTTATGGCTTAGATTTATTTGTTATCAATGTTTAATAGGAATAGAAAAATATTTTAAATGAAAGTTTACTAGTGAAGTAGAGGAAAAACAATAAGAAAAAAAATAGTGAATAACTAAAGTGAGATACAAATCAATTTGAAAAAAGATCAAAAGAGTCAAGTCGAGTTTAACATTGAAAACTTTTCGATCCATCTAGGATTAAGAACTAAGATTATAGATAAAACTTTTCGATCCATCTAGGATTAAGAACTAAGATTATAGATTATCATCCAAATGATAGAGATAATATAAGAAGGGTAAATTTCTAACAACATTGACAAAAAGAAGATAATTCAACGATTTCAACACATGAAAAAGTGATGTGAATAATTGTAAAAAAGGTATGCCTTATTCAAATTTATTGGATGTGCTTTTTCTTTTAATTATTGTTTTAATAATTTTGTAATAATTTTACATTTAACCATATACATATATATATATATATATATATCGATTTATCAATAGTTAATATTTACATTAATTTATATAACTTTTTATAAACACTTTAATTTTTAAAAAATTTACCCCACAATCCAATTTTTTTAATTCCACCCCGAGTAAGAGATAAAATGTATATATATAAAGCAAAACTAAATTGAGAATTCGGTCAACAAAATGGAAAACAATAGCAAAGAAAGAAGATTTTCTGGGGGCAAATGGGTTTTCAGGGCAAGAAAATTTAACACATTATCTTCCAATGAGAAGAATTGATAAAAGTTTACAAAAATAAGGAAACAAAAGAGGGATTGATAAAAGTTGTTTACCTCTCTGGAGAGTACTTCCGGCTAGAGAATTAATCACGGTTGTTAGTGGTGCTTGGTTGCAAAAAAGAGAGAGTTAATTACACATAAAGTCACTAAACTATTAGTAAGTTTAGTTTTGGTTACTCAACTTAAAAAAGTTACAAAATATTTACTGAACAATTCAAAAGTTTTCATTTGACTCACTGAACTATCTGAAAGTTTTTATTTAAGTCAATGGGCTGTTAAGGGTTTTTTTTTTTTAATAAAAAAGTCTTGCTAGCGAGTTCTAAGCGACGATTCAATGATCGATATGGTGGATCAATATCCATCGACGAGTAAAATAATACACCTTAGATCCAAGTCAATTTGATGATCAATGTTAGATATCAAAGAAAAAAGTTGTTTTGCTTTTGGTTTGTAGATTCATAACGTTCAAAACTGTTTTATGAAAAAAAAAAACTAAACTGTAGAAGAGAAGGAGGAGAGCTTTAGATTGATATAGACAGTGCGAATAGGAAAAGTCATACAACAATGATTTTCATAGCCTAATGACTTAAATGAAAGTTTTCGAATAGTGCAATGACCATTTTGTAACTTTTAAAGTTGAGTGACCAAAACGTAAATTTACTAATAATTTAATGACCTTAAATGTAAATTACCCTAATAAATAATAAAAATCCAATATTCTAGTAAAAATATTATACATCAAATATAAGCATTTTTTAAATTTATTTTTGTTTCTTTGTTTCTATATTTTCTTAGGTAAACTCTAAAAACAATCACCTAACTATTAGCATGTTGTTTTCTGGTCACACTGATTTAAAAGTTTCTATTTTAGTCAATAATAGTTTCTATTTTAGTCAATAATGTTATCTGATTTTAATATTTTGGTCACTCATCTGTTGAATCGCTAACGGTGACTTTTTTACTGGCATAATAATAAATTTAGCCCTTCAATATTTACAGATTCTAACAATTTAGTCTTAAATCTAAAAAATTCAATAAATTTAGCACTCAACTTTAAACATTCTGCCAATTTAGTATTGATTCTTAAACATTGGAAATATAAAAAAAAACTTGTAAAAAGTAAAAAAATTTAAAAGTTCATTTTTTGATAAAAATACATAAAAATTATAAAAGCATTTATAAATAAATGAATATATTTTTCTCATTTTATAACATGAAATTTATTTATTTAAATAATTTATAAATAAAATGATAATCTTGTAAATAAACAATTTATAGGGTTTTTTTTTCTTTTTTTCAACATTAGTGACCACCATGTTCAGATTGAGTCAAAAACTATAGAATGAGGTCAAAAAGAATGAAAATCAATATTTTTAGATTGTTGCCCAGAATGGGTTTGTTATTCTGAGGTTGTGCTTATGATTGAGAATTTATAGGTGAGGATTAGGCCTTTGAGACTCAGTAAATGGAAAGCCATGTCAGCAACTCCACGATCAATTCCTAGTTTGATGGTGTAATGGTGGAGGATGTGAAAATTAACGAGTTGAGAGTAAAAGTTATTGGTGCTGGTGATTGTAGGCAAAGGCAGTGTCGAATGTTTAGCAAATTTAATGAGGACCAAGAGGTAAGGTCAGATGTATAGGAAAATTTATTATTTATAATATAAACTAAAAAAAAGGAAAACCTGATCTTTGTGGGTTTTTAATATTTATTATAAAATATTATTTTAATAAATAATTGCATTTCAGAAAAAGGAAAAAACGACTATTAATTTATTTTTAATTTTGTATATATTTTTATTAAATTTTTTGTATTTTTTATCAAAAATAAACTTTTAAATATTTTTATTTTTCAAAGTTTTTTAATTTTAAAATTTAAATTTTTAAGAAGTACAACTAAATTGATAGAATATGTAAAGTTGAGGACTAAATTTATTGAATAATTTAAAATTAAGACTAAATTAATAAATTATTGTAAATATTGTAAATATTAGAGGGCTAAATTTATATTATACCAATAAATAAAAAGCCAACGTCACTGATTTTAGTAGCCATCAAAATATTAAATTTCGAAAACCTCTGTGATTAAAATAAAAATTTTAAACCTGGATGACCAAAACAGAAAAACGCTAATAGTTAGGTGACCATTTTATAGTTTACCCTTTTTTCCTTTGGCCGGGGGACGGGGCAAAGCCAAATTCAGCCATGCACGTACGGCACGCACATCGATTTCTGCATCTTCTCTCTGCTTCTAAAGTTGTAAGCTTTGAAGCACAAGAAATCCATATCCCCCCCCCCCCGCCCTTCACTTTTAGGGTTTACGTTTTTTTAATTTTTGTTTGAGTCCCTTTAATTTCCTTCTTGTGCAGCTGATCCCTTTCTTTCTTTCCATTTTCTCAAGAAAGAGATCTTTTTGCCTTGAATTGAAGAAGGAATCCCCTAAATCCTAAAAAGGATTTCTTCTTTTCCCTAGCCTTGATTTAGGGTTTCGCTTTTTTGTTTTTGCTTGTTAAAGGGTTTATTCTTCCTGTTTGTCTTAAAACCCCAACTCTATTGTTTTGCATTTTGCACTGACCCCATAAAAATCACCTTTTTCCCCCCACTTTTTAGAGTTTTTTTTCCCAAAGTTCCCTTCGATTTGTTCTCTTTAAAGCATGTTTTCTAACCAAATTTCCATAAAAACCTAAAATGTCAGCTTCAAGAGAAACCCATCTGTCCACTTTCACCTAAAAATGCTCCTTCTTTCGACCCCGTCTGAGTTCCAGCTTCTTTCAGGCCTTTCATCAAACGCTTGAGCTGCACTTTTAGTAAAAGAGTTTTTCTTTCTTTCTTTTGTGTGTGTGTCAGTGTGTGTTTTGAAATAATGGGTTGTGCTCATGGAAAGTGTTGTAACAGAGATTCATCAACATCAGATGAGGATTCAGGTCATCATCAGAGAGGAATAAGACCTTATAAAAACAAAGACGGTCTTGCACAAAGGTCATTGGAGTTAGTTCATGTTCCATCTCACAACTTCACTTTGCAGTACTCAAGCTTAACACAACATGGTTATTACCCAGACACAACTGATAGGGAAAACCAAGATAGTTTCTGCATCAAAACACAAATTCAAGGTAACCCAAATGTTCATTTCTTTGGAGTATTTGATGGACATGGTCAATATGGTGCTCAATGTTCAAATTTTGTTAAGGATAAACTTGTAGAAATATTATCCAGTGACCCCACGTTATTGGATGATCCTTTAAAAGCTTATAATTCAGCATTTTTAGCTACGAATTCCGAGTTACGTGATAGTGAGATTGATGATGCTCTAAGTGGTACCACAGCGATAACTGTACTGGTTGTTGGGGATACACTTTATGTTGCTAATGTGGGTGATTCAAGGGCTGTGATCGCTGTTAAGGATGGGGATCGAATTTTGGCTCAGGATTTATCCGTGGATCAGACACCATTTAGGAAAGATGAATACGATCGGGTGAAGCTTTTTGGGGCCAGGGTTCTGAGTGTTGATCAAGTGGAAGGCCTTAAAGACCCAGATATTCAACATTGGGGTGATGAAGAAAGTCATGGTGGCGATCCTCCGAGGTTGTGGGTTCCGAACGGAATGTATCCTGGGACTGCATTTACAAGGAGTGTAGGAGATAGCACGGCAGAGAAGATTGGTGTGATTGCAGTTCCTGAGATTTCAATTGTTAGGCTTACACCCAGTCATCTTTTCTTTGTTGTTGCAAGTGATGGAGTTTTCGAGTTTCTCTCAAGCCAAACTGTTGTCAACATGGTACGATACATGTGAATCTTTGGAATCTATAAATTACCCTTACTTTTCCCATTTGCTTTATAATGCCATGGTATATCTATCTATACATCATCCATTTGCTTATACTTGCTTTTGATTTGCAGGCCACTGCTAAAGTGTCTTATACATTAGATTTTAATGCATGTTTATTGCAAAACAATGTTTGTAAACCTGTTTTACGCTATTGAGTTTTATAAGTAAACCCGGAAAGGAAAGTTCAAAAGAATTTTCTGTCTTTTGCTTTTTGAACTATTAGTTGACCGCTCCAATTACTGATATTATCAATAAATTAACTCATTGTCGTTTATAAGTGGCTTCTCTCAGATGTAACAATCTATGGTTCCAGCTGGTTTCGAAAGATATTTGAGACATAATTTGAGCATTTCATTGACAAATTTATAATTTTCTTATTTCAGGCGACGGCATACAAAGATCCCAGCGATGCTTGTGCTGCAATTGCTGGAGACTCCTATAAACGTTGGTTGGAGCTTGAAAATCGAACCGATGATATTACAATCATAATTGTACAGATCAAAGGCCTATCAAATGTATGAACTATTTAAATCTTTCTCTGGTTATTCATGTTCTCAATGTTTAAAGTTACATTTTTTGTCGAATGGCTTTGTCTCCTGGTCCTGTATCTTTCTTAGAAGTGAGTGAAGATCTTTTAAAATTGTGCTGTAGAAATTACCGCCTTGTACGTAATTCGAAGTGATTTGTCCAATTAGCCTGGTTGAAGTACTACGACGAGTCATATCTTGATTTAGAAGGGAGCAGAAGTTTGGACTTCATTGCTTATTGTGCCTTGCAGTTGATATAACTTGTACATTTGTACATACTACCTAATAGAAAAATTTAGGAAAGTTCTAATCTGAAAAAACTCTTTTAGTGGTCATGGATTATAAAAAGTGTGATTAATTTATAATTATTCTATGTAATCTCTTGATGTATATGTGTTAATTTAAGGGGGGGTTTTTTGCTCTTTTTTTCATTAATTGCATTGTGATTAACTAATGTTCTCTGGGATCCAGCAGTCGGGTGTTGGCACCACTGATAGTGAAGTACATTCCAGACCCTGCCAAATTGGCGGTTCCATGAATCAAAGCGCTGCCATTGTTCCACCACTGATGCATCAGAGGCCTTTGGAATCGGTTGGTCACTCGAGCTGTAGTTTTCTGAGTTTATATATATATATATTTGAGCCATCTGTTCTTCATTCACTGTGCCGCCAGATTAGTTGATTTGCCTTATACATGGTTTCTCTGTTTTGCCACTGGTGTCATTTTCTTTATAGTTGTTCCAGCATACATACAGCCATTGGGTGAGGAGTAGTCTCACTATCTCTGTTTCTTGATGATTTTTTTTTTTTTCAAATGAAACCTATTAGAGAATATGTCTTTGAAAGGTAGGAGATAAAACATGGGTTTGAACCTTTTCCTTTTTCCTTTTTTTCCTGCTATGTCGTAAAAGGAATCTTCGACTCCGAGTCATTACTAGCAAACACAAAATGCATCAGTTGATATTTAATACCGATATCTTCATCATTTTAATATGCACCCATGCTAAATAATCACGAGTCTTGCTATCAGTCTAGAGAAGAATAAAGATACATCATATTTCTTCAAATATAGATGTTCGTATCTAAACCGACAGTTCTGTTTTGGCTGGTATCAGGATGTGGGTTAGCCGAAAGGAGCAAGCAGAAGTCGTTTTTGGCATACAAGATTCTCATGGCGAATGATTTCAGCGCGCCAAGGACATCTTGCTAATGTAACACAATGAAATTTGTCAAGGTGAAGGTACTTTAGCTCTGATCTTGCACCTGTTAATCTAAACATGCAGAGAAATCCAGCTTGAAGTTGATTATCGCGACTCGACGAAACGGGGGGTCGGGGGATTAGGAAAACATGTACTTTCTATGTGAACTGTTTCCAGCAGTGCTGGGGTGATAAGTGAGTGAGGCAGGGATGATGATACCATTGATATGGCTAACTTCCCACGATGTAGTCTGTAAATTTCATGACTGTATTGATACAAAAACTACATAATGATAAAGCCTACAGGTTTTGTAATCTATTAGATTATGTTACATCCGAAAATAATTATATTTATTAATAACTTATATAAGAACAAAATGAAGGTTTGATTGACATAATAAAATCGATGCTTCAAGTTAATGTTTTAGGTTGAAAATAATACATTTATTTTAGATTGTCATTTGTATTATATTTCAATTGAATCGATATAAAATCACAACTAATAAAAAAACTGGTTTTATATTTTTATTTTTCCACAATTTTATTTGTAATTATAAGATGTGAACCCCTAAACACGGTTTTATATTAAAAGCTTAAAACCAACAAAAATTCACATTTTTTATTAGTCTATATATATTACGAAAGTGGTGGATTTAGTCATTATATGTTTATTTAATCACTGTACTTTTTGAATTGGTAAATTATAAACTCTATATTTTTCAAATTTTGAAATATTAGTCTTGGTCCAAACAATAACATGGTCCAAACAATAACAGTTAAATTTGTTTAGTTAAATTCAATTACTAATTTTTTACTATACGTACAGTTCTAGACTTAGTTTAATTTCTTCAATTATATCATTCCAAGTTTTTACAAATGACAATGAATAATGCATCGGATTTTGGAAATAGCAAATTACTTAATGAATCTAATAATTATTATTTGGTGATAATTAAAATTTTAAAATTTAAAAAATACAAGAACTAAAAATGACCAAATAAAAATAAAGGAATTAAATCCACAACTTTTGCTAAGTATAAGGACTAATAGTAGAATTTTAGTTTACAACAAACAAAAAAATTGAGCTTCCCCCAAACCAACAATCGAGATTTGTGTCTATCTATAAGATAAGAGTTCTAAGGAATTTAAACTCTATACATTTTTATCTCTTAAAATTTAAATTACCCTACTAACAAGCATTAGCTCTCCCTGAAAAGGAGGTGATCCAGCCACACTTTCCAGTATGACTACCTTGTTACGACTTCACTCCAATCACTAGCCCTGCCTTCGGCATCCCCCTCCTTGCGATTAAGGTAACGACTTCGGGCATGGCCAGCTCCCATAGTGTGACAGACGGTGTGAACAAGGCCCGGGAACGAATTCACCGCCGTATGGATGACCAGCGATTACTAGCGATTTCGGCTTCATGCATGCGAGTTGCAGCCTGCAATCCGAACTGAGGACGGGTTTTTGGAGTTAGCTCACCCTCGCGGGACAGCGACCCTTTGTCCCGTCCATTGTAGCACGTGTGTCGCCCAGGGCATAAGGGGCATGATGACTTGACGTCATCCTTACCTTCCTCCGGCTCATCACCGACAGTTTGCTCAGGGTTCCAAACTCAACGGTGGCAATTAAACGCGAGGGTTGCGCTCGTTGTGGGACTTAACCCAACATCTTACGGCACGAGCTGACGACAGACATACACTACCTATGTCTGCATTCCCAAAGGCACCCCTCTCTTTCAAGAAGATTCGCGGCATGTCAAATCCTAGTAAGGTTCTTCGCTTTGCATCGAATTAAACCACATGCTCCACCGCTTGTGCGGGCCCCCGTCAATTCATTTGAGTTCCATTCTTGCGAACGTACTCCTCAGGCGGGATACTTAACGCGTTAGCTACAACACTGCATGGGTCAATACACACAGCGCCTAGTGTCCATCGTTTACGGCTAGGACTACTAGGGTATCTAATCCCATTCGCTCCCCTAGCTTTCGTCTCTCAGTGTCAGTGTCCGCCTAGCAGAGTGCTTTCGCCGTTGGTGTTCTTTCCGATCTCTATGCATTTCACCTCTGCACCCAAAATTCCCTCTGCCCCTATCGTACTCCAGCTTGGTAGTTTTCACCGTCTGTCCAGGGTTGAGCCAGGGTTGAGCCCTGGGATTTGACGACGGACTTAAAAAGCCACCTACAGACGCTTTACGCCCAATCATTCCAGATGCATCTTGCCTTCTTGGCTTGTTTCATTCTTAATTCCATAAATTTATCAAATATAATAAAATAGAAGCAAAAACAGAATGAAACTTTGTATGCTTAACAAACCCATTTCGGAGAGCATCTGCCTGGTCCTTACCAGCCAATTTTGAGTGCCAAAATTGCTTAAATAAAATGACATCATAATCTAATGATCGAGTCGATTCCATGATTATAAGTTCATTCCATACTAGACCAGACTGGAATAGGGCTATATACATTCTCATTATGAGAAAGGGGTCATTCGAGCGTATCTAAATAGATACTATGTTTACATATGAATCCCTAAGTCGTTACATTCCATTTAAGAAAGGCCGCCTCACAAACTTAGTAGATTCTTTTTTATTCCTTGCTCTTTTTTTTTAATCCATATCACGACTACTCTTACTTGTTATTAGACGACTAAGCAATTCCTTAAAATAAAAATAAAATAAAAATAAAAAAGAGGGCTCACAAAAAAAAAAAAAAAAAAAACAAAACCTAGAACAAAATAAATAAATTATGACCTTGACGACGCTCTAGATTCATATCAGGATCATTAAATAGAACAAAATAAAAAACATATAGCGATAGGGATGGATATATCACAAAATTGGACTTTTTTTATTCTTCCCTAATTTTTTTGTTTGGCTTTTCGGGAAAACAAAATACGAAAAAAATGGGCATTTTAGGTTATGGCAAATCAGCGAATTATTGGGCCAAGCTGGATTTGAACCAGCTTAGACATTGCCAACGAATTTATTGTCCGTCCCCATTACCCGCTCGGGCATAGACATTAATTTTACTAAAAAGTTATACTAGGTCACCAAGGCTAAGGATTACAACCAAGTGAATACAAATGCAAGGGAAAGCCACTCTTTATAATTGAGCTCCTCTCCAAAACCAACAATATAGATTCAGCTATATCAATAGCCGAGATTTGTAACTACTTACAAAATAAGTATCCTAAGAGATTTAAACTCTATACATCTTTATCTCTTAAAATTTACATTATTTACGTTAATTACCTTGTTAACTCTAGTTTTATTTAAATATTTCACTGGACCACCAATGCTTATAAGCTTCTATTGAACGTTCTGTGCACAATGATTATGGGCTTTGATCCGTGGCCCGTTACACAAGCACCAGGTTCCATCGGCACCAGACAGGCTAGGAAACTGTTTCTTCGATATTGTTGAAAGGGCAAGCTGGCTCTTCTGCATCGGTTGATCTCATTGTTTGTCGTCTGGAGAACATAAAAATAATTTTACGGCATAGGCATTTAGCATCTTGGTTTCTTTGATCCTAGATACCTGACACTACAATCCGAAACATCCAGCCTCTACCATGAACTTTCTTGTTTTTCAACTCTCTCCCTCGTGGCACGATCTAAGTCAAACTCACCAAATGTGCTCCATTGCTACACAATAAAAGAAAAAAAGGATTAGAAAAACTTAGAACTACATATGCATTCTAAAAATTATACTAATAACAAATGACAAACAAATTGTGCTCTTGTTCAGCCGAACCTGCATTCCTAGTGGTAATTAACTTAGTACAGCTCCAGCTAGCAACAACCTTTGTTCACGAAATCATCTTCTGCTTCAAGTCACAAGCCGCACAAAAGAACCAGCGACCAAAGCACACTTTGATGATCCATCTTGTTCACTTGGGATCATTTGGCCCAATAAGACTAACCCATTACTTAAAAAGACTGAAGGCCCATCTACTTAATCTGGTGAATATGTAAACACTCAAGTTTGCTTCCACTTTATTTTGATGCCTTAGAGAACCCGTGATATTTGCAGTAGGGGTGTGCAAAATTCGGGTAAAACCGAAAAAATTCGGTTAACCGACCGAATTCGGTTAATCGGTCGGTTAACCGAAATTTTTCGGTCGGGGGTCGGTTAACTATTTTTTGATTTTTCGGTTAACGGTTAATTCGGTTCGAAACCGGTCGGTTAATCGAATTTTTTCGGTTAACCGAAAAAATTAATAAATAAAATTATAATATATAAAAGGCCCACTTACCCAATTCAATCCAAACTCAAATATTCAACCAAACTCAATTATCCAACCAAGCCCAATTACCCAACCCCCAATTACCCAACCCAACCAAATTATAAAAATTACAAATAATTTAATAAATAAAAATAACTTTCTAAAACTAAAACTAAAATTAATTACTAAACCCAACTTCTCCCTTAAGGCTTAAACACACGACAAAAAAAATACTTCTTTCAAGTTTTAACTCTCAAAGTCTCTATGTTTATTGTTTAACATTCTTAGCACATGTTCATAACAAATTTTTGTAGTGCTCTATGGATTCTGAAAATGGAGTTTTCAGTTACAGTAAACTTGTAAATCCACCAAATGAGAGCAAACTAAAGAGTGACAGAGAAAAATAAAAGACAAGGTTGAAACTGTCCATCTGCGTCATGTTCACTAAATTAACTATAACTCGAGTTATGAAACTCGAAATTTAGATCCGTAAATTTTCCTTGAAACTACACTCATATATCTTCTTACATTAATTTTTCCAGAATTTTTTGTGTGGCCAATTAGTACAGTTTATTAGTTAAAGTTTCCCCCGTTACACTAATCGACAGTTCTGACCTCTCTACACTAAAAATCAATTATCTCATAATATAAAATTCTTTTTCCTATACCGTTTCTTTCATATAAAAATAGACTCAATAAGCTTTAATTCTATATCTCATTCATACACTGATTCGATTTATATTATTTTTAGTGATTTTTCAAAATCACGATACAGTTGCTGTCCGAAACTGTTCCCTGCAGATTTTTACTCTTTCATAACTTCTTTCTAATAACAATCATCTAAGCTAAGCATACATAACATCTAAAACATATAAAATATTTTTAATTATGTAGTGATTTATTTCAGTTAATTCGGTTAACTCGGTTAACTCGGTTAATTCAGTTAATTCGGTTAATTCGGTTAATTCGGTTAATTGGGTTAATTCGGATAATTCGGTTAATTTTTAACCAAAAATCAAAAATTTATAATTTTCGGTTAATTCGGTAAACCGACCTAATTAACCGAAAAATTTTCGGTTCGGTTAATTTTTTTGAAAAAAAATTCGGTTCGGTTAACGGTTAAAAATTTTGAGAGGTCGGTTAATTCGGTTAATGCTAATTCGGGTCGGTTAACCGAATGAACACCCCTAATTTGCAGCATGTCGAACTCCACAACCTGACAGGAGAGATGCCAATAAGAATAATATAACACTAGGTAATAGCCAAAATCAAATCAACAATATTATTACATACCTCAGGATTAACTTGAGTTTTGCTTGGGCAACTTCCTTAAGTTGACTATCCACTACTATGTCCTGATTATCAATTTTATGTAGGTTTATTTGCTAAATCATCAACCATTCCTTGTGACACCAAACTTTCTAAAGCATAATCATATTTACTACTTAGTCTGTCTGAAGTAGAAAAATATAAGAAAGAACTTAAACATAATTTCCATCTTATGGCAAGAAACATTGCCTTGAGCCCAAACCACCTCGCAACACGGGTAATAGGGAAGTCTTGTTGCTCTGAAGACTAGCAAGAGACTGTATTGATAACTGATCAGACCACCCTAATTTATCACCCCCAATTATCATAGAGAAGAGAAAAGAGCTAGGTGCTATGTAGCACATAAGAGTAAATGCCATAATCTAAACAAGAGCAAAATGTAGTCAAATTCTAATACAGCAAAAACACTTCCTGTAGGGATGATCAAAACTGGAATATAGTATAGATTGTGAAAAAGTTACCTGTTTTGCAGGCCCAGGAATGGCTAAGAGTTTACATCGTTAGACAAAGTTTAACACCCCATTGCCGATTAAAGTTGAAGGGAAATAACCTAGCTACATTACGAGCAAATACCACCTCTAGTGTTTATCTCCAGAGTCATAAGAAGTTAACAGGGTTAAGCAAGAGTGGAACGCTTGAAAACACAGCGAGAAAGATGTCTAGAAGAAAAATACGAAATCAAGAAAGGAAGTTGATATATTCAACTACCACAAATGAAAGAAGCTCAACTTTTGATCAGAAAAGGAATCGCTTGGATTTTGCGAAAATGATTATTAAGTTCAATATCCATTGGATATGGCTGAACCAAAAATTTTCAATAATTTTGTGAAAAATTTGCAACACATGTTTGAGTTTCAATCGAAAGATACTTCGTTAATAGACATACATCACATCTATAAGAAAGAGAAGGAGAAACTCCAACTATATTTCACTCCAAAATCAAGCTCTTAACAATTCCACTTAAAGTTTGTGTCATAGATATGCTCTGGAATTTTGAAGACTAACAATTTTCATCTTCTGTTTCCAATCCTAATGAATATAATGTGCTCTCAATGATCAAACAACAAAATGCAATCTTTCCATGATAGTTCTTCCAAACTATCATATTCAAGTAACAAGCAAATCAATCAAAATATATCTAATACATATCTTTCTTAAAGGCAAGCAAATGTATGCCAAATACCAAGATAGCTTTTGATTGGAACTCAAACATGTGTTGCCAATTCTTACAAAAAAAAAAAAATTGATCTTGTTCAACCATATCTATGAATATCGATGCTTAATAATCATTTAAGTAAAATCCAGGTAACTCATTTACTAACCAAACATTGAGCCTCATTCATTAGCATGAGCTGAAAATATCAGCTTCATCATTTCTTAATTTTGTTTTTTTTTCTTTTCTAAGCATCTTTTGAAATGGTTTTTCAAGTGTGGTTCCACTTTTGCTTGGCCCTATTAACAAATTGTGACAATATTTGCATGCAAAGTGCAAACACTTGCCTTCCATTTACTTCAAGCTTATCAAGATGCTTCCAAACATTAGGCCACAACCTTCTCTATTTGGTTTGTGGGAGTGCATAAGTCTCCCTATTTGTTTTCAGAGTCTCAAGGTTTCCATTGTAAATAATCTGAGAAATTGAGAACAAATCATATATAAGACAATAGCTAAAGCTACAAATAAATTTATAAACAAATTAAAAAAAACAAAAAAAACAAAGCTACAGATTTGCTTAGGTTCTTACCCTTGGACTCACCATAATGAGATGTGCCACGGCAGGAAGTTCTCAAAAACTTTCAGCGGTGACATCACTGTATCAACAGCTTCAATTCCCCTGTAATAGAAACAAAATCCATAAGTTTTTAACCATTACAAAAAGATAAAACTTGCAACTAATCCAGTAACATGCTTCTAGATTTCACCCAATAGTATAGTTGGAATATAACAAAATTAATCCGTAGTCTAGTTAGCAATTAAAACCCTAACAAAAAAAAAAACAACATAAATATTCATCGTCTTTTGCATTTTGGGTTCCTCCTTTTAAACATAAAGATCTGAACTTTGAAGACCGAAAGAATCAAAAGATGATATGAGAGCCATAAGATTCAAAGTTTTAAGCAAAATACCTGAAGGGTATTGCAGAGGCAGAATGAAACTGAAATGGGTTTACAGATGGTTGGGGCAGTTGTGGAACCTGAAGCATCCCAGATCTCGACATCGTTTCTCACTCCTTTTTCGTGTGTATGTGAGTGAGCGTGTTCTTTTATAGCGTATATTAAATAGAGTTTATGATTGGAAGAGATCCATTTTTTTACTATTAAATAAAATAATTACTTTTTAAAAAAGTTATTTTTTAATTTTTATAATTCGATAAATGAAATCCGGTTAATTTAATCAAATTCCTGTAATATAAATATTTCTCATGTAATTAACTATTTATGATTTTAGTTTTATTGGATATGAGTAATATTTAAATGAAATATAAATTGAATTTTTTTAAAAATTAATGCTTTCATTATTTTGATTTTTTATTTCTAAATTTAATTTTTTTAAATTTAAATAATCTTTTGGGATTTTTTATATATTTTAGAATTTTTAACGATTTCTTTAGAATATTTTAAAATTTTGTACTAAATTTAGAAAAAAACATGTAATTTATTTTTAAAATTTTAGATTTTTTTTCCATTTTCTGGATGTTTTATTATTTTATAATTCTTTAACCATAAGATGAATTAACAAGTTATTCTATCTCCAACCAATTTTTCTTAATAGATAAAAAAAGAGATGAAAAAATTAAAAAGAAACAAAGAAGAAGAAGAAAAAAAAAATGAAGAAACTTGATGTACTCGAAAATAAGTCTGAACTGACACTACTAAGTACTAATATATAATTAACCCAAAATATAAATAAAATAAAATTTATAGACACACCTTTAGCTCAACCAAACATTTTTAAGTGGCCACTGTAAAATCAAGATTCAACAACAAACTCGAACCTTTTTCTTCTTCCTTTTACGGCCCAGATAGGAGGCTAAATTAAATCACTTCCCTCAGACCTCCACAGGGTTTTTTTTCTTCTTGTCCAAGGAAAAACATGACAGTAGTGCACGGTGGTTCTCGCGGTGGATATATTGTCGGGAAACTGGTGTTTCCAATCAATTACGAAGAGGAGTTTCTCAAAGACTCTCGATGCTTTGCATGGAAATTATTTGAAGTTGGCGTACGAGCGTTTAGCTGATCGTTTTGTGGACTTAAAAAATACATAGATATAGATACAGATATCACTCATGAGAAATACAGTTTCTTTTGTGGACGCAAAAGCGGATGTAAGTACATTAGAGCTTGTCGCTACACAACACGAACTCAATGTTTGAGGCATTTGAGATATGAATATGGAATCTTTTGCCACTGATGTCTCTGCCCTTCCCAATCACCTTTATGACTGCAACAATGCTTAGCTACTAGACTTTGTTGAGCAAAGTAATATCACAATGAGCATTCTCTAAAACTTATGGATGGTTGTCCATATTATCAAGATTATAAAACTTTGGGGAATCTTTAATTACCTTTCAAAGGGATTTAACACTATATAGAAGAAGTAGTATATATCTACAGTTTGAGTGAATTTTCAACTATATTGAGAAAACTAAAGCTAGTAAAATGCAGTTTCAATAACTATTAACCACCAAACATGCTTGGCAATAATAAAAGACTATTAATCAATGAAAACAAAAACGAGTACTAAAAAGTCAAAACCCTAATGTTGTATAAAGTGACAAATTACAAATATGATCGGAAGCTAGAGCTTTACGAGTGCGAAGCAGAGCAGGGAATTCATCCGGAAAGACCAGAACTGCACCATGTCGCCTTTCTTGAGTTGGTTGTTCTTCACAACACAGTTCCACGTGTTAGTGAGGACATAGAGTGAACTTGACCTCATAACCCATTTGTTCAAGGTAATGCTTGTTCCCCTCATGGATGGGTCTAACAACCACACCTGCATGGAGTTTTTGTCATCTAACTCTTTAGCCTCTGCCTCGTTGAGAAAGTCATGAGTTTTGACTTGCGAGAAGGGTATGGAGAAACGACTGGCAGAAGGGTTTATGTCGGAGAAAAAGATGGTCTTTTGTATGACCAGAACCAAACCCCTACCACCCATCTCTTCAACTATAAGTTGTCTGAATAGGGGAGGCAAGTCTGGTGGTGGGATTGGGCAAACGGATTTCTCTTGCTTCTTGATTCTCTTCGGCTTCGGTTTTGGTGCTACCTGATCGCCATCGTCTTCCTCTTGTACTGCTTTGAGATTGCGTTTCCTTTTCAGTCTAACGCTGTTGTTGAACTTGGACCTCAGCTTGAAACCCTTGTGGTCTTGTTTGCAAAGGGTTTGAGGTGGTGGGGGTGCATTGTGGCTTTTCTGCAATTTCTGTTGGTCAACATGGAGTACTTGCAGCAAGTAATCAAAAGGACCCCAATTGGGGTCAATCTTTGTATCCTTAAAATCATCAAGGCTGAGGAGCTCCATCATCTTATTGTTTTCACCTACAACAAATTATTTTCTGCTTGAAACTGATAATGATGCTTTCTTGAGATAAATGTAATATCTATCTATCTAATGTATATAAATAAGAAAAGGGTGCTTGAGGTGAAAGTAATAGTTCTTAAGCTATAGTTTTCCGGCGGGGCATTCGAATAGAGTTGTTGTTTACTCGCAGAAAGGCGGCAAAAAATGGGCAAAGGTGTAAAAAACCTAATCCCCACGTTTGTGTTTGCAATTATTCTATTCTGTTTCTTGATAACTGAACGTTAAATGCTGGTCAAAGGGACTTTCCCGATGGTCAATGGACTTTCCCGGTGGGCTGCGTTTTTTTTTTTGCATGTGGTGGTTTACTCATTATAGTAGAACTTTTTATTCTTTCAAATATATACCCAAACAAAAAGCCCTAAAGATTTGGATTAAATTTATCTCAAATGACAATCTTCTACACAAGTGAATGATAGAAAATCAAGCGGTGATAAATGACAACACTTGGGTTATTACTTTGAAAAATGAATGTCTTCGTTTATTTTGTGCATGGGATACTTGTAATATGGGTATTGATAAAGCTTGTAAGTTATCTATGAAATATAATATTTTCCTTAAAATTTTTTATTTTTCTTTTTATAACATGAATTTTTGAAAAATATTCCTCGATTGATATTGAAAATAAGATAAAATAAAATAATAAAACTTAAACCTAAACACATTTACCAACAAATTTAAATTCTACCTCTTTAACCATTAAAATGTATCAAGTATCATATTGATTGATCCTTAACTTAGTTAGCGTCGTTGTTAGCATAGATCCGAATGCGTTTTAAAAATTAGCATTTTATCGAAAACCATATAAACCAAATTAGAAAAGTTATAAAGACAAATATTAATAGCTTTTAGTTTAATAATAATTCTTATAATGTACGGTATATTAATAGTCTTTTAAAATTTTATATAATTATTCCTTCATACATACATACATTTAGTATAATTTTATTCGATTCTATGTTAAAAAACTTTCTTATAACAAATTTAATGAAAAAATTAATTTAAAACTATAAAATTTAATGACTTAATTATAAGTTAATGAGCTATATTTTAATTAAATTAAATTATTAACCTAATTAAATAGAGAACAATTATTAATTTAAAATTTAAATAAACTAATTAAATTTTAAAAATTACTCCTTCATACATTAAAATAATTTTACAGCATAGGCATTTAGCATCTGGGTTTCTTTGATCCTAGATACCTGACACTACAATCCGAAACATCCAGCCTCTACCATGAACTTTCTTGTTTTTCAGCTCTCTCCCTCGTGGCACGATCAAAGTCAAACTCACCAAATGTGCTCCATTGCTACACAATAAAAGAAAAAAAGGATTAGAAAAACTTAGAACTACTTATGCATTCTAAAAATTATACTAATAAAATTGTGCTCTTGTTCGGCCGAACCTGCATTCCTAGTGGTAATTAACTTAGTACAGCTCCAGCTAGCAACAACCTTTGTTCACGAAATCATCTTCTGCTTTAAGTCACAAGCCGAGCAAAAGAACCAGCGACCAAAGCACACTTTGATGATCCATCTTGTTCAGTTGGGATCATTTGGCCCAACAAGACTAACCCATTACTTGGAGAGATTGAAGGCCCATCTACTTAATCTGGTGAATATGTAAACACTCAAGTTCGCTTCCACTTTATTTCGATGCCTTAGAGAACCCGTGATATTTGCAACATGTCAAACTCCACAACCTGACAGCAGAGATGCCAATAAGAATAATATAACACTAGGTAACAGCCAAAATCAAATCAACAATATTATTACATACCTCAGGATTAACTTGAGTTTTGCTTGGGCAACTTCCTTAAGTTGACTATCCACTACTATGTCCCAATTATCAATTTCAATATGTAGGTTTATCTGCTAAATAATCAACCATTCCTTGTGACACCAAACTCTCTACAGCATAATCATATTTACTACTTAGTCTGTCTGAAGTAGAAAAATATAAGAAAGAACTTAAACATGAAGATTGAAAAACAAAATGTAATTTCCATCTTATGGCAAGAAACATTGCCTTGAGCCCAAACCACCTCGCAACACGGGTAATAGGGAAGTCTTGTTGCTCTGAAGACTAGCAAGAGACTGTATTGATAACTGATCAGACCACCTTAATTTATCACCCCCAATTATCATAGAGAAGAGAACAGAGCTAGGTGTTATGCAGCACATAAGAGTAAATGCCATAGTCTAAACAAGAGCAAAATGTAGTCAAATTCTAATACAGCAAAAACACTTCCTGTAGGGATGATCAAAACTGGAATATAGTATAGATTGTGAAAAAGTTACCTGTTTTGCTGGCCCAGGAATGGCTAAGAGTTTACATCGTTAGACGAAGTTTAACACCCCATTGCCGATTAAAGTTGAAGGGAAATAACCTAGCTACATTACGAGCAAATACCACCTCTAGTGTTTATCTCCAGAGTCATAAGAAGTTAACAGGGTTAAGCAAGAGTGGAACGCTTGAAAACACAGTGAGAAAGATGTCTAGAAAGAAAAATACGAAATCAAGAAAGGAAGTTGATATATTCAACTACCACAAATGAAAGAAGCTCAATGTTTGATCAGAAAAGGAATCGCTTGGATTTTGCGAAAATGATTATTAAGTTTCAATATCCATTGGATATGGCTGAACCAAAAAATTTCAATAATTTTGTGAAAAATTTGCAACCCATGTTTGAGTTTCAATCGAAAGATACTTCGTTAATAGACATACATCACATCTATAAGAAAGAGAAGGAGAAACTTAAACTATATTTCACTCCAAAATCAAGCTCTTAACAATTCCACTTAAAGTTTGTGTCATAGATATGCTCTGAAATTTCGAAGACTTAACAATTTTCATCTTTTGTTTCCAATCCTAATGAATAAAATGTGCTCTCAATGATCAAACAGCAAAACACAATCTTTCCATGATAGTTCTTCCTAACTATCATATTCCAGTTACAAGCAAATCAATCAAAATATATCTAATACATATCTTTCTTAAAGGCAAGCAAATGTATGTCAAATACCAAGATAGCTTTTGATTGGAACTCAAACATGTGGTGCCAATTCTTACAAAATAAAATAAAATTGACTCTTGTTCAACCATATCTATGAATATTGATTCTTAATAATCATTTAAGTAAAATCCAGGTAACTCATTTACTAACCAAACATTGAGCCTCATTCATTAGCATGAGCCGAAAATATCAGCTTCATCATTTCTTAATTTTGTTTTTTTTTTTTTTTCCTTTCTAAGCATCTTTTCAAATGGTTTTTTCAAGTGTGGTTCCACTTTTGCTTAGCCCTATTAACAACTTGTGACAATATTTGCATGCAAAGTGCAAACACTTGCTTTCCATTTACTTCAAGCTTATCAAGATGCTTCCAAACATTAGGCCACAACCTTCTCTATTTGGTTTGTGGGAGTGCAAAAGTCTCCCTATTTGTTTTCATAGTCTCAAGGATGCCATTGTAAATAATCTGAGAAATTGAGAACAAATCATATATAATACAATAGTTAAAGCTACAAATAAATTTATAAACAAATTAAAAAAAAAAAAAAACAAAGCTACAGATTTGCTTAGGTTCTTACCCTTGGACTCACCATAATGAGATGTGCCACGGCAGGACCGGAGTTCTCAAAAGCCGACTGCAGTGACATTACTGTATCAACAGCTTCAGTTCCCCTGTAATAGAAACAAAATCCTTAAGTTGTTAACCATTACAAAAAGATAAAACTTGCAACTAATCCAGTACCATGCTTCTAGATTTCACCCAATAGTGTAGTTGGAATATAACAAAATTAATTCGTAGTCTAGTTAGCAATTAAAACCCTAACAAAAAAAACAACATAAATATTCATCCTCTTTTGCATTTTGGGTTCCTCCTTTTAAACATAAAGATCTGAACTTTGAAGACCAAAAGAATCAAAAGATGACATGAGAGCCATAAGATTCAAAGTTTTAAGCAAAATACCTGAAGGGTATTGCAGAGGCAGAATGAAACTGAAATGGGTTTACAAATCGTGGGGGCAGTTGTGGAACCTGAAGCATCCCAGATCTCGACATCGTTTCTCACTCCTTTTTTGTGTGTATGTGAGTGCGCGTGTTCTTTTATAGCGTATATTAAATAGAGTTTATGATTGGAAGAGATCCATTTTTTTACTATTAAATAAAATAATTACTTCTTAATAAATTTAATTTTTTTAAATTTTTATAATTCGATAAATGAAATCTGGTTAATTTAATCAAATTCCTGTAATATAAATATTTCTCATGTAATTTAACTATTTATGATTTTAGTTTTATTGGATATGAGTAATATCTAAATGAAATATAAATTGAATTTTTAAAAAAATTAATGCTTTCATTATTTTATTTTTTTCTAAATTTAATTTTTTTAAAATTTAAATAATCTTTTGGGATTTTTTTATATATTTTTAGATATTTTAGAATTTTTAACAATTTCTTTAGAAGATTTTAAAATTTTGTACTAAATTTTAGGAAAAAAACTTGTAATTTATTTTTAAAACTTTAGATTTATTTTTCTATTTTCTGGATATTTTATTATTTTATAATTCTTTAAATTTTTGACAATATTTTTTTAAGAATTTTTTTTATTTTTTAGTGTTTGCTAGCATATTTAATCAAACAAAATACTTACATCATCGTACGCATAGCTAGAGGGGCTGGCAGGTTTCAATCTCTTAAAATGCAAAATTTTTTATTTAGAATTTTTAAAATTTTTAATTAATAAAAATAAAATTATACTTTAACCCTTTAAAAATAATAAAAATTTAATTTAATCTTTTAAAATTATAATTTAATTTTAACTCTTAAAAAAAATTTCTACCTTCACTCGGTATCAAATTTTCATGTTAGCATGTCACAAGAAAAAGTTACCACAGTACTTGCCACCTTCTTAAGTTACATCATCAAAATTGTAACCCCATTAAAGAAAAAAAAAATGTACATTTGCATTGTTTACATAATATACACAGTTTTTTTGTTGTAGACAATTATTCCACCATCTCCATTTCATCTACAATTTCATCATCTCATGATAAATCCTAAAGTTTAGAGATTCCAACCCCAAAACCTTCCCTCAATATAACTCATTTTATAAAATCATCAAGGCTGAGGAGCTCCATCATCTTATCGTTTTCACCGATAACAAATTATTTTCTGTATTTGCCTGAAACTGAGAATGCTGCTTTCTTGAGATAAATGTACTATCTATCTATCTATCTATCTAATGTATATAAATAAGAAAATGGTGCTTGAGGTGAAAGTAATAGTTCTTGAAATATGACCGTTAAACTATAGTTTTTCAGCGGGGCATTTGAATAGAGTTGTTGTTTACTCGCAGAAAGGCGGCAAAAAATGGGCAAAGGTGTAAAAAGCCTAACTCCCACGTTTGTGTTTGCAATTATTCTGTTCTGTTTCTTGATATCTAAACGTTAAATGCTGGTCAAAGGGGCTTTCCCGGTGGGCTGCGGTTTTTTTTTTTTGCATGGTGGTTTACTCATTATAGTAGAATTTTTTATTCTTTCAAATATATACCCAAACAAAAAGCCCAAAGATTTGGATCAAATTTATCTCAAATGGCGATCTTCTACACAAGTGAATGATAGAAAATCAAGCGGTGGTAAATGGCAACACTTGGGTTATTTATTGAAATCCAGAGGCTGATACTTGGTACTTAATGCCACCTAACATGGAACCTCCTCTATTTATACCCCGACACAACGAAGAAGGGATCAATCCTCAAGTAATATATATTCTATTAATGGAAACATAATAATTTAAATATAAGATAATTCAATATAAATTTCAACTTTTTTATTTATTATGTAAATTATTTACTATAAGTTTTTCTTAATAGAATCATACATAATTCTTATTATACTTACGATAAATTTTATTATCAAGTAAATTTAATTAACCAAATATTTTAATAAAATTAAGATTCTTATTTATAAATATAATCAATATTTTACATAAAAAATATTTAAAATAATAAATTCAATCTTCATAATGTTCATAAATCTCATAATAAAGTATAAGTAACAATTCATTGTTGATTACTTTGAAAAATGAATGTCTTCATTTATTTTGTGCATGGGATACTTGTAATATGAGTATTAATAAACCTTGTAAAGTTATCTATAAAATATAATATTTTCCTTAAAATTTTCTATTTTATTTCTTGATACTTTTTTTCTTTTTATAACATGAATTTACTATTAAATAAAATAAAAGTTATTTTTTTTAATTTTTATAATTCGATAAATGAAATCTTGTTAATTTAATCAAATTCCTGTAATATAAATATTTCTCATTTAATTTAACTATTTATGATTTTAGTTTTATTGGATATGAGTAATATTTAAATGAAATATAAATTGAATTTTTTAAAAAATTAATGCTTTCATTATTTTGATTTTTTTTCTAATTTTTTTAAATTTAAATAATCTTTTGGGCTTTTTTTTATACATTTTCTAGATATTTTAGAAATTTTAACAATTTCTTCAGAAGATTTTAAAATTTTGTACTAAATTTTAGAAAAAAAAACTTGTAATTTATTTTTAAAATTTTAGATTTCTTTTCCATTTTCTGGATATTTTAGTATTTTATAATTCTTTAAAATTTTGTCAATATTTTTTAAGAATTTTATTTTTTATTTTTTAGTGTTTGCTAGCATATTAATAAAACAGAATACTTACATCATCATACGCATAGAGGGGTTGGCATGTTTCAATTTCCTAAAATGAAAAATTTTTTATTTAGAATTTTTAAAACTTTTAATTAATAAAAATAAAAGTATAACCCTTTAAAAAATAAAAATTTAATTTAATCTTTTAAAATTATAATCTAATTTTAACCCTTAAAAAATTTTTCTACCTTCACTCAGTATCAAATTTCCATGTCAGCATGTCACAAGAAAAAATTACCACAGTACTTGTCATCTTCTTAAGTTACATCATCAAAATTGTAACCCCATTAAAGAAAAAAAAAATGCACATTTGCATTGTTTACATAATATACACAGTTTCCATCATCTCCATTTCATCTACAATTTCATCATCTCATGATAAATTCCTAAAGTTTAGAGATTCCAACCCCTAAACCTTCCCTCAATATAACTCATTTTATTAAACTTATCAAACAATAGTAACAATCTAATTCCATAACAAAATCTCACTAAAAATTAGATTTTTTTATGAAAAAATTTATTTATATGTAAGTATATGTATGGCGACAAGTAATATAAAAAAATCATTTTCATAAAAAAATTATTACTAATTATAATACTAATCATCAATCACTACTTTATAATCTATCCAAATAAATCAATAATAGAAAATTTCTTTTAAAGCTAATTTTAGTATGTTAGGAATCGACCCAACCTTGATGAAACCAACAGAAAATGCCCCAAAGGCTGAAGCTGAACTAGCTTGATGCATTGCCGTAAATTATAGATGCTGGTAACTTGATTTTGCATTGTTGGCTCATCCTTTGCAGTCAGTAGGCATGTTGTTATTTTCAGATTTGGTAGGGCTTTACAGCTCATTTCTCAATCCACTTGATCTTTCATGCACCAACAACTTTGTGCTTTAAACCTACTCAACTTTTACTGGCACAAAGATAAATCCATAGTAAGAACTAAAAGTTTTGTGAACGAGTTGCATTTATTTAATAGTTCTCTCCCTTGTTTGAAGCAGCATTCTGCTTAGTTCTGTTCTCATTTTGTGCATGACTTATTGTTTCGGTTTTCATGACTATTGAGTGTTGTCAGGCCTTGAATGGTCGAATGGTCTTGAATATTGCCTGATTTCACAATATTACCAAGTTGGTTCCCATTCTTAGAAATGTATGGATCCTAGTAGGAACATTAATTGCAATAAAGGGTAGCCAGAAGACCTGGAAATGAAAGGTAGTATCGTATTGAAAATTTTAGATAGGCCAGTCTTTTAAGGGCCGTATGCAATGTTAGTTGCAAAATAACAGTTTCATTCTGTTTTCTCCTCATAGAATAGGTTATTAGTTACTCAGTTTGCAAAGACAATGCCTGCTATTTGAAAGTGAAGAATCTCAATTCATCACGGTAATCTTTAATCAATCAGTAGATACATGGACGATTCTTCGATAATTGATATGCAGATCTCCTTGAAATCAAGCTCAAATATGAAAATTCCATTCTTGTTATTATCTTAAAATAAAATGGATAATATAAAAGTGAAAGAGCGTTAAAAACACCTATACACTTTCAGCTATGCTTTCTGGCTTCCAAGTCAGTACCATCTTTGAGGGTTTCCAGGGCATCTTTGTCCATCCCAAGGCTAAACAAAGCAGCAGCTTGGAGATAAAATGCCGTGGGCCACTCAGGAGATATTACCTGCGCTTGCATGGCATCTCCAAGTGCTTCTTGTGGCATGTCACAAAGCATATAGCATAAGCGGCGTCTGGCAAACACGGTTGGTGATACCATCATCCCTCCAATGAACTGTAGACAAGATCAATCATGTTTTAAGTGTCGAAATCATTGTCTGATTTTGATTGCAGATAATAAAATGGTTCTGAAGAATACTAAATTTGAAAATAAAATACTTACATGGGTGTAGCATTCAATGGCTGTTTCAAACTCTTTTGCTCGAAAAGCTGTACCTCCACGTTTTTTCGAATTCAGAGTTTCCTGTATCTGATCCGTCCACATTTGGAAAGAAAGCTGCAAAGCAGAAACAAACAAACGCCACTTAGCACAAGACAGTACAGGTTTATTTATAAAGGGTTGAATATGAGTACGTGTTTGGCACATGCATGTTTATTTATTTTTTAAGTTATGGAAGATTTTTGGATGTCATATTCTTATAAAGCGATGTTCAATATGTTTCAGGGTACTTAAAGAAAAATGAAGAGTAATAAAGACCAAGAACATGATACTTCTAGAGTTTATGTGTTATATCAATGCACCAATGAGCTATCAACTTGCTTTTTCTCTTCACTATTTTTACTCTGACTCAGATTTGAACAAAATAAAAAGTAAAGATTGCTAACCTCATTTGCAATACCCTCATCATCTTTGTATCCATTCTTCTCCAACATTTCATGTATTGCAGTTAGATCCATTCTGGAACAGACTGAAGTCAACTAAAGACTTGAACACATGTCCTTTGCCACTCCACTTGTCTTTCAGTCAATGATCTTAGCCAATATTTGGCACAATGTTTAAGTTTCAGTAACTTTTTTGTCTTAATGAATTAGTGTCTTTTAAGTACACAGATGCATCTCCCAGCCTACAGAATTTTTTGTTGCTTTCTGAAACACTCTTAAGTCATTTTTCGACGTGTTCAACATTATTCAGCTCACAGTTCTGCCTCTCTCTTCCCCAAGCAAATCAGTATGCATTTATGCTGCTCCTAATTCGGTGCAAAATCAGTGTTTCTCCAGCCATGGATCAGAAGTGAGAAGGGACTAAAATTCATAAACTACCAAAAAAGTAAAGATCAAAATACAGCAGGAGTGAGACTCGAAGAGAAAATTATAAGCTCATTCAACTATAGTTAAGGATGCACTGAGCACTGAGATAGGCAATAAAATACCATGCATCTTTTTAATCGAAATGGAAAATATCACCAAAATTAAGTGACACCAATAATGAGCCTCACAATACCAAAAGCTTAAATCCTAAAATTCAAACCAATATCTTACTCCATGTAGCAAAATAAACTATTTATATGAGTATTTGTGGACCACTCCCCATGCCTTGCCATGCCTTCCATCCTGCAAACAAGCACAAACCAAATAAACCCTAAGAACAGACCAACAATAGTAAGAACTGCATAATCAACTAAACCCCTATTTTTTTTTCGTCAACAACTTTATTATTAAAAAAACCAATACATTGTGCTCAGAACACCGGATAGAACCATTTAACCCCATCAGCTCTTCACATATCTCAGTAAAATCAAAACACCAATGGTTCAAAAATCATTCTTTTCAGATATAAATGAATCACTTTTAGAAACCCAACCCGAAATTTCTTTCTTGTTTTTTTCCTTGGAGGAGTAACAGAGTGAGAAAGAGAGGACCTTATAAAGATTGATCTTGGTGATCTGATATGAAACATCAGTCCAATGAGTTTTGGCCATGTGGTAACCAAGCCCCCAGTTGGGTAAGAACTGAGCTACCTCGAAGAGGTTCTTCTTCTTTTTTCTCTTGGGCTTTTTGGAAGCTGAAGAGGAGGCGCCAGGTTTTTCTGTCGAAGTCGCAGTTGAGAGGTTTCTGAAGAAGTTGAAGGAGAGTCTCAATAGCCCAGTAGTTTGATTTTGCGCAGCTCTGTTTGCGAGTGCCGTCGCCATTTTTGGGTTTTGCTTTGGTTTCTGTTCTTTACTCTGTATTAGTAAAGGGCAACTGGAGATGGGAAAGAAAGGAGCCGAGGCGTATTTTCTCAAGTACAAAAAAAGGAGTTGGAGAAGAGCATTCTCAAACGGTGTCGTTTTTATTACCGTTAGAAGAGGCATTCGCTTATTGGTATGTAAGATTTATTTTTTAGGGGTAATTAAACTAGTTGTAGGTTTAGGTTTTGTTAATTTAATTTTAAAATGTTATAAAATAATTATTGAATTATTTAAAAGTTTTTATTTAAATTGATTTGATGATAGATATGATAGATTAATATCCCATCAATGAGTAGAACATAATATAAATCCAAGTCAATCTAACGACTAGTATTGAAGATCGAATAGGAAAACGATTTGAATTTTAGTTTGCAGATTTATAATATTCAAAGTTATTTCATAAAAAAAAAACTAAATTGCAAAAGATAATTTTACTATAATGATAAAAGAACGAAAAGTACAAAATATGGAGATAAAAACTAAACCTCAAAAACCGGAAAACAAATAACCCTCAAAACGTAAACACAAAATTCTCTAAATGTGTTATGATGAGTTCTAATATCTAATGGGTATATATTTTTAAGGTTGTAAAATAACCTATTTATAGGCTAATAAATACTAAATATATTATACTAATAAATATTAAATCTTCTAGAAAGAAAATATATTTTGTTTAACTTGACTTGCAAACAATTTTTTTTGAGTCACACAACTCTAACATAGTGAAAAATTAACAAAGCAAAATTACAAGAGATGCATTAACAAGTTATTCTATCTCCAACCAATTTATCTTAATAGATAAAAAAAAGTGAAAAAATTAAAAAGAAACAAAGAAGAAGAAGAAGAAAAAAATGAAGAAACTTGATGTACTCGAAAAGAAGTCTGAATGACACTACTAAGTACGAATATATAATTAACCCAAAATATAAATAAAATAAAATTTATAGACACACCTTTAGCTCAACCAAACATTTTTAAGTGGCCACTGTAAAATCAAGATTCAACAACAAACTCGAACCTTTTTCTTCTTCCTTTTACGGCCCAGATAGGAGGCTAAATTAAATCACTTCCCTCAGACCTCCACAGAGTTTTTTTTCTTCTTGTCAAAGGAAAAACATGACAGTAGTGCACGGTGGTTCTCGCGGTGGATATATTGTCGGGAAACTGGTGTTTCCAATCAATTACGAAGAGGAGTTTCTCAAAGACTCTCGATGCTTTGCATGGAAATGATTTGAAGTTGGCGTACGAGTGTTTAGCTGATCCTTTTGTGGACTTAAAAATACATAGATATAGATACAGATATAACTCATGAGAAATACAATTTCTTTTGTGGACGCAAAAGCGGATGTAAGTACATTAGAGCTTGTCGCTACACAACACGAACTCAATGTTTGAGGCAGTGGAGATATGAATATGGAATCTTTTGCCACTGATGTCTCTGCCCTTCCCAATCACCTTTATGACTGCAACAATACTTAGCTACTAGACTTTGTTGAGCAAAGTAATATCTCTCTAAAACTTATGGATGGTTGTCCATATTATCAAGATTATAAAACTTTGGGAATCTTTAATTACATTTCAAAGGGATTTAACACTATATAGAAGAAGCAGTATATATCATACAGTTTGAGTGAATTTTCAACTATATTGAGAAAAAAAACTAGTAAAATGCAACTTCAATAATTATTAACCACCAAACATGCTTGGTGATAATAAAAGACTATTAATCAATGAAAACAAAACAGAATCCTAACGTTTGTGCCGTTGTGGCAAATATGATCGGAAGCTAGAGCTTTACGAGTGCGAAGCATAGCAGGGAATTCACCCGGAAAGACCAGAGCTGCACCATGTCGCCTTTCTTGAGTTGGTTGTTCTTCACAACAGAGTTCCACGTGTTAGTGAGGACATAGAGCGAACTTGACCTCATAACCCACTTGTTCAAGGTAATGCTTGTTCCCCTCATGGATGGGTCTAACAACCACACCTGCATGGAGTTTTTGTCATCTAACTCTTTAGCCTCTGCCTCGTTGAGAAAGTCATGAGTTTTGACTTGCGAGAAGGGTATGGAGAAACGACTGGCAGAAGGGTTTATGTCGGAGAAAAAGATGGTCTTTTGTATGACCAGAACCAAACCCCTACCACCCATCTCTTCAACTATAAGTTGTCTGAATAGGGGGGGCAAGTCTGGTGGTGGGATTGGGCAAACGGATTTCTCTTGCTTCTTGATTCTCTTCGGCTTCAGTTTCGGTGCTACCTGATCGCCATCGTCTTCCTCTTCTACTGCTTTGAGATTGCGTTTCCTTTTCAGTCCAACGCTGTTGTTGAACTTGGACCTCAGCTTGAAACCCTCGTGGTCTTGTTTGCAAAGGGTTTGAGGCGGTGGGGGTGCATTGTGGCTTTTCTGCAATTTCTGTTGGTCAACATGGAGTACGTGCAGCAAGTAATCAAAAGGACCCCAATTGGGATCAATATTTGTATCCTTAAAATCATCAAGGCTGAGGAGCTCCATCATCTTATCGTTTTCAATAACAACAAATTATTTTCTGTATTTGCTTGAAATTGGGAATGCTGCTTTCTTGAGATAAATGTAATATCTATCTATCTAATGTATATAAATAAGAAAAGGGTGCTTGAGGTGAAAGTAATAGTTCTTGAAATATGACCGTTAAACTATAGTTTTTCTGCGGAGCATTTGAATGGAGTCGAATCGAGTAAAACTATTTGAGTTAAATTAAAAAAATTAAACATGTCAAATAAAAATATTGTTTTAGTATAATTAATTTTATGTTAGAACATACCAATTTGAAATCATATATATTTGAAATTGTTTTCATAGCAAAAGATATTTGAGTAAAATAATTTTATTATATATATTATCATAATTTGAGTGAGGCAGGGATGATGATACCATTGATATGGCTAACTTCCCACGATGTAGTCTGTAAATTTCATGACTCTATTGATACAAAAACTACATAATGATAAAGCCTACAGGTTTTATAATCTATTAGATTATGTTACATCCGAAAATAATTATATTTATTAATAACTTTTATAAGAACAAAATGAAGGCTTGATTGACATAATAAAATCGAAGCTTCAAGTTAATGTTCTAGGCTGAAAATAATACATTTATTTTAGATTGTCATTTGTATTATATTTCAATTGAATCGATATAAAATCACAACTAATAAAAAAACTGGTTTTATATTTTTATTTTTCCACGATTTTATTTGTAATTATAAGATTTGAACCCCTAAACACAGTTTTATATTAAAGGGTAAATTACCAAAAAATACCCTCTATTTTTTTTCATATATATTTGAAATCATCTTCTGCTTTAAGTCACAAGCCGCGCAAAAGAACCAGCAACCAAATCACACTTTGATGATCCATCTTGTTCACCTGGGATCATTTGGCCCAACAAGACTAACCCATTACTTGGAGAGACTGAAGGCCCATCTACTTTTAATCTGGTGAATATATAAACACTCAAGTTTGTTTCCACTTTATTTCGATGCCTTAGAGAACCCGTGATATTTGCAACATGTCGAACTCCACAACCCGACAGGAGAGATGCCAATAAGAATAATATAACACTAGGTAACAGCCAAAATCAAATCAACAATATTATTACATAACTCAGGATTAACTTGAGTTTTGCTTGGGCAACTTCCTTAAGTTGACTATCCACTACTATGTCCCGATTATCAACTTCAATATGTAGGTTTCTCTGCTAAATCATCAACCATTCCTTGTGACACCAAACTTTCTAAAGCATAATCACATTTACTACTTAGTCTGTCTGAAGTAGAAAAATATAAGAGAGAACTTAAACATGAAGATTGAAAAACAAAATGTAATTTCCATCTTATGGCAAGAAACATTGCCTTGAGCCCAAACCACCTCGCAACACGGGTAATAGGGAAGTCTTGTTGCTCTGAAGACTAGCAAGAGACTGTATTGATAACTGATCAGACCACCTTAATTTATCACCCCCAATTATCATAGAGAAGAGAAAAGAGCTAGGTGTTATGCAGCACATAAGAGTAAATGCCATAATCTAAACAAGAGCAAAATGTAGTCAAATTCTAATACAGCAAAAACACTTCCTGTAGGGATGATCAAAACTGGAACATAGTATAGATTGTGAAAAAGTTACCTGTTTTGCAGGCCCAGGAATGGCTAAGAGTTTACATCGTTAGACGAAGTTTAACACCCCATTGCCGATTAAAGTTGAAGGGAAATAACCTAGCTACATTACGAGCAAATACCACCTCTAGTGTTTATCTCCAGAGTCATAAGAAGTTAACAGGGTTAAGCAAGAGTGGAACGCTTGAAAACACAGTGAGAAAGATGTCTAGAAAGAAAAATACTACCACAAATGAAAGAAGCTCAATGTTTGATCAGAAAAGGAATCGCTTGTATTTTGCGAAAATGATTATTAAGTTTCAATATCCATTGGATATGGCTGAACCAAAAAATTTCAATAATTTTGTGAAAAATTTGCAACCCATGTTTGAGTTTCAATCGAAAGATACTTCGTTAATAGACATACATCACATCTATAAGAAAGAGAAGGAGAAACTTCAACTATATTTCACTCCAAAATCAAGCTCTGAAATTTTGAAGACTAACAATTTTCATCTTTTGTTTCCAACCCTAATGAATAAAATGTGCTCTCAATGATCAAACAACAAAACACAATCTTTCCATGATAGTTCTTCCTAACTATCATATTCAAGTTACAAGCAAATCAATCAAAATATATCTAATACATATCTTTCTTAAAGGCAAGCAACTGTATGTCAAATACCAAGATAGCTTTTGATTGGAACTCAAACATGTGGTGCCAATTCTTACCAAAAAAAAAATAAAATTGAAAGAGTCTTGTTCAACCATATCTATGAATATCGATAATTAATAATCATTTAAATAAAATCCAGGTAACTCATTTACTAACCAAACATTGAGCCTCATTCATTAGCATGAGCCGAAAATTTCAGCTTCATCATTTCTTAATTTTGTTTTTTTTTTCTTTTCTAAGCATCTTTTCAAATGGTTTTTCAAGTGTGGTTCCACTTTTGCTTAGCCCTATTAACAACTTGTGACAATATTTGCATGCAAAGTGCAAACACTTGCTTTCCATTTACTTCAAGCTTATCAAGATGCTTCCAAACATTAGGCCACAACCTTCTCTATTTGGTTTGTGGGAGTGCAAAAGTCTCCCTATTTGTTTTCATAGTCTCAAGGATGCCATTGTAAATAATCTGAGAAATTGAGAACAAATCGTATATAATACAATAGTTAAAGCTACAAATAAATTTATAAACAAATTAAAAAAAAAAAAAGCTACAGATTTGCTTAGGTTCTTACCCTTGGACTCACCATAATGAGATGTGCCACGGCAGGACCTGAGTTCTCAAAAGCCGACTGCGGTGACATCACTGTATCAACAGCTTCAATTCCCCTGTAATAGAAACAAAATCCATAAGTTTTTAACCATTACAAAAAGATAAAACTTGCAACTAATCCAGTAACATGCTTCTAGATTTCACCCAATAGTATAGTTGGAATATAACAAAATTAATTCGTAGTCTAGTTAGCAATTAAAACCCTAACAAAAAAAAACAACATAAATATTCATCCTCTTTTGTATTTTGGGTTCCTCGTTTTAAACATAAAGATCTGAACTTTGAAGACCGAAAGAATCAAAAGATGACATGAGAGCCATAAGATTCAAAGTTTTAAGCAAAATACCTGAAGGATATTGCAGAGGCAGAATGAAACTGAAATGGGTTTACAGATCTTGGGGGCAGTTGTGGAACCTGAAGCATCCCAGATCTCGACATCGTTTCTCACTCCTTTTTCGTGTGTATGTGAGTGAGCGTGTTCTTTTATAGCGTATATTAAATAGAGTTTATGATTGGAAGAGATCCATTTTTTTACTATTAAATAAAATAATTACTTTTTAATAAAGTTATTTTTTTAAAATTTTTATAATTCGATAAATGAAATCCGGTTAATTTAATCAAATTCCTGTAATATAAATATTTCTCATGTAATTTAACTATTTATGATTTTAGTTTTATTGGATATGAGTAACATTTAAATGAAATATAAATTGAATTTTTAAAAAAATTAATGCTTTCATTATTTGATTTTTTTTAAATTTAATTTTTTTAAAAATTTAAATAATCTTTTGGGGTTTTTTTTATATATTTTTTAGATATTTTAGAATTTTTAACAATTCCTTTAGAAGATTTTTAAAATTTTTGTACTAAATTTTAGGATAAAACTTGTAATTTATTTTTAAAATTTTAGATTTTTTCTATTTTCTTATAATGTACGGTATATTAATAGTCTTTTAAAATTTTATATAATTATTCCTTCATACATACATACATTTAGTATAATTTTATTCGATTCTATGTTAAAAAACTTTCTTATAACACATTTTATGAAAAAATTAATTTAAAACTATAAAATTTAATGACTTAATTATAAGTTAACGAACTATATTTTAATTAAATTAAATTATTAACCTAACTAAATAGAGAACAATTACTAATTTAAAATTTAAATAAACCAATTAAAATTTTAAAGAATTAATCCTTCATACATACATTTAATACAATTTTATCACGAAGCGGGCAAGAATTTTAGGGGATGATTTCAGGATCTATAATCTATCGCATGCTCCAATGGATCTCAAGCCCCCAAGGTCCAAGAGGTGGATCAAGCTTCCGAATGAGGCTATTAAGATTAATGTTGATGCGGCGGTTTTTGACTCAGTTGTAGGCATTGGAATTATTGCGAGGGACCATGATGATTTTGTGTTAGAGGGCTGTGCAATCTTTTCGGACCTTAAGATGGATATTGAATGTGCTGAGGCGGAAGCCTTAAAGGAAGGGATTATGTGGGCTCGCAACAACAACGTCACAAGGGCTGTGTTCGAAACCAATTGTGCGAGTTTAGTTAATCGGTTTAAGTCTCGAAAGGAGGACCTGTCAATCTTTGGTTTTTGATTGAAGGAAATCTTCAAATTATTGGAGTCTTTCATCGATGTTAAGATTGAGTGGGTCGCTTGTTCGAGCAATAGAGTGGCTGATAGTATTTGTAAACTTGCTATTAACAAACGATATACCTTTCCTTTTAACATGGAGTATGGAGCACTATCCATTAACTTGTACTTACTAATACTTATTAATTCGAGGTACCGGCCTTTGGACCCATTTTTGATAAAAAATAATTTTATTCATAAATTATTCAATGTTAAAAAAAAAACTTTGTATCAATTTCAAACTCTAGAATTTAATGGCTTAATTATAAGTTAGCGAAATATATTATTTTAATTAAATTAATTATGAACACATTAGAGGACAATTACTAATTTAAAATTTAAATAAATTAATTAAAATTTTTATATTTAAATTTATTCATTTTGAAGTAGATTAATACATTTGTATAGATAGGTTTAGTTTTAAAATTTTAAAGAGTGTTTTGGTCATTCACTTCTAATAGTTAACATATATAAAAAATTTAAAAAAATAGATAGTTATAGATACAAATAGGGTGATGTTTGATCAAATTGAGTGAAAAAATTTTGAGTTAATTGAGTTCCCGAATTTTATTTTATCATCCTAACTCAATTTGAATTTTTTTTTGAATCGAGTGAAATGAAATTCGAATCGAGTGAAACTATTCGAGTTAAATTAAAAAAATTAAATATGTCGAATAAAAATTTTGTTTCAGTATAACTAATAATTTCATGTTAGAACACAACAATTTAAAATCATATATATTTCAAATTGTTTCCAGAGCAAAAGATATTTGAGTATGATAATTATTTTAAAAAAAAAATTAAAAATTTAACTTTTATATATATTGTCATAATTTAAAAAATATATAATTTTTTAAATATAAATATTTTGAATTTTAAAATTTATTTTGAATATTTGAAATTTACTTTGAATTATTTTGTAATTTTTGTTGAAAGAGACCAATTTTCTTATTTTCAAATTTGACAAGAACCAAAAGAGTATTTACACCAATTTATTATTCAAATTGTAAAATTCAACACGACTCACATCCAAAACTCGAATAACTCGATTCGATTAACTCAAAATTTGAAATATTTTTTTTCGACTCGAATAAAATTTTGCTTACCCTTTGTACAAATATCACTAATGAGAAATACAATTAATTTTTTGGGTACATGATGTAGATTAGATGTACACAAAAACGAATGTAAGTACATTAGAGCTTGTCGCTACACAACACAAACTCAATGTTTGAGGCATTGGAGATGTGAATATGTATTCTTTTGCCACAGATGTCTGCCCTTCCCAATCACCCTTATGACTGCGACAATACTTAGCTACTGGACTTTGTTGAGCAGAGTAATATCAAAATGAGCATTCTCTAAAACTTATGGATGGTTTGTCCATTATTCTCAAGATTATAAAACTTTGGGGAATCTTTAATTACCTTTCAAAGGAATTTAACACTATATATATAGAAGCAGCAGTATATATCATACGGTTTGAATGAATTTTCAAATATACTGAGAAAAAAAAAGCTAGTAAAATGCAGCTTCAATAACTATTAACTACCAAACATGCTTGGCAATAATGAAAACAAAAACGAGTACTAACAAGTCAAAACCCTAATGTTGTATAAAGTGACAAATATGATCGGAAGCTAGAGCTTTACGAGTGCGAAGCACAGCAGGGAATTCACCCGGAAAGACCAGAGCTGCACCATGTCGCCTTTCTTGAGTTGGTTGTTCTTCACAACAGGGTTCCACGTGTTAGTGAGGACATAGAGCGAACTTGATCCCATAACCCACTTGTTCAAGGTAATGCTTGTTCCCCTCATGGATGGATCTAACAACCACACCTGCATGGAGTTTTTGTCATCTAACTCTTTAGCCTCTGCCTCGTTGAGAAAGTCATGAGTTTTGACTTGCGAGAAGGGTATGGATAAACGACTGGCAGTAGGGTTTATGTCGGAGAAAAAGATGGTCTTTTGTATGACCAGAACCAAACCCCTACCACCCATCTCTTCAACTATAAGTTGTCTGAATAGGGGAGGCAAGTCTGGTGGTGGGATTGGGTAAACGGATTTCTCTTGCTTCTTGCTTCTCTTCGGCTTCAGTTTTGGTGCTACCCGATCGCCATCGCCATCGTCTTCCTCTTCTACTGCTTTGAGATTGCGTTTCCTTTTCAGTCCAACGCTGTTATTGAACTTGGACCTTAGCTTGAAACCCGTATGGCCTTGTTTGCGAATGGTTTGAGGTGGTGGGGGTGCATTGTGGCTTTTCTGCAATTTCTGTTGGTCAACATGGAGTACGTGCAGCAAGTAATCAAAAGGACCCCAACTGGGATCAATCTTTGTATCCTTAAAATCATCAAGGCTGAGAAGCTCCATCATGTTATCGTTTTCACCGACAACAAATTATTTTCTGTATTTACTTGAAACTGAGAATGCTGCTTTCTTGAGATAGATGTAATATCTATCTATCTAATGTATATAAATAAGAAAAGGGTGCTTGAGGAGAAAGTAATAGTTCTTGAAATATGACCGTTAGGCTATAGTTTTCCGGCGGGGCATTTGAATGGAGTTGTTGTTTACTCACAGAAAGGCGGCAAAAAAAGGGCAAAGGTGTAAAAAACCTAATCCCCACGTTTGTATTTGCAATTATTCTGTTCTGTTTCTTGATATCTGAACGTTAAATGCTGGTCAAAGGGGCTTTCTCGGTGGTCAATGGGCTTTCCCGGTGGGCTGCGGTTTTTTTTTTTTTTGCATGTGGTGGTTTGCGCATTGTAATAGAATTTTTTATTCTTTCAAATATACACCCAAACAAAAAGCCCTAAAGATTTGGATCAAATTTATCTCAAATGGCAATTTTCACACAAGTAAATGATAAAAATTCCAGCAGTGGTAAATGGCAACACTTGGGTTATTTCTTGAAAACCAGAGGCTGATACTTGGTACTTAATAAATTTGTAAGTAGATCATGTGGGTTTTTCTTTTTAAGCTGGGTTTGTTTAGAAATGTTGATCTTTTCGTTGACTTTTTTCTTTTTCTTTTTGGGTTTTTTTAGTGACATAGCTTTGGGTTTTTTAAAGAATATTTTTAAGAGTTTATCCTAGACGTGTTTTCGAATTTGATGATGAAAATATAAGCTTTTAACAGAATGCGATCATGTAAATAGCTGAAACATGTCCATCTTTGATCTTTTGTTGCATGAATGAGTATAGGTATGGAATGGCTTTTGAGTTTTGAAATAGTAGAATTTCATCATTCTTGATATGTATAAGTTTGAATGATGTTTTCAAATCATTATATATATATATATATATATATCCATGAAAGTTGTGTAAGCTTTGTTATTGGAAAGAGCAGAGTTTTCAAAACAAAAATTAAATCGAGCTGATTCTCAATCTCCTTTGTGCAAGATGCCTCTATATATTTTTTCTCCATAAGACACCCTTGTATACGTAATGTATATCCAGACTCTAAAGAATAGAAAACTGTTTCTAAAAGTGGTAACAATGTCAATCCCAGGCTATATTATCAAGACTCTTCGTTCTTGTTTCTGAAGCTATTTGTGTCTACACTTAGATTTATGATCCTCTATAAAAATCATAGAAAAATTAAGCATACAAGTATTCATATCCGTACCCAATATGCACTCCAGGTCAAATATACAATTGAATTCATTCTCTTGTTTCGTTTCCATTGTATCGTGTGACTTCATTGTGCTGCTTTCAGTATAGGTTTTACATTAATTTATGGAAATATATATATGTGTGCGTGGGTGGGTGGGATTGTGTGTGTTTTACTATTAGATATTTATTCATATATGCAAAGGCTTGGACTGCTGGCTTGCTTGTCTGTTTTGTGGTGTTCATGTATGTGTTTATGTGTTATAAAATTGTTAGGTGATATTCCTTTTCAGCACTTAAACTGAAGCACGAAGTTCATTGCTGTAAGCTTTTCATCGACAGATATAGTATAATTCATCCACTATTTAGCCATTACAGCTCTATCTTAGCAGTCTTAACCATGCTGCAGAACCCAGCTGTGGGTTCACTTGATTCAATCTTGCATCTCGATGAACTTACCGAAACCATTGGTCTTGAAATTCCCTACCATTTCGTCATGTAAACCACCTCCAATCACTATTGTATCTGGATTTTGTAATCGAGCTGTATCAAGTTTCATCGGTGAGATTTCATGTTATGGTAAGCTCCTTTCCCTACCTCCTTTTATTTGATGATCACCATATTCATTCCAACATTGAGATGTATATCAATTGCAAGAGGCAGAGGTTACTCACATATTTGCAGATAAAAGTTAAGGTACATAATCCATTTATAGGATGATAGAGAGTTGTTGTGGAAGCCATCTGGTTCCTTACAGATATGGTTTCTGTCTTAGCTGTTTCACTTTATCCGCCAGGATTCATCAACAATGCTACCACAATGGTGCTGTCTTAGCACCACTGGAAATGAATTTTAAGCTAAGATGGTCTTGAGATTTGCATATATAATTTTGTGATTTGCAATTTCACCCTGCATGTTTGTGTAATTCATGTATCCGACAGGTGATGGTGGTGTCTAAGCAAACTGATGCTTGTTGTGATGATGGATTAACAAAATGGCCAATTTAACATAGCTGAGGTCATGTTTATTTCAAAATCTCCTCTATTTCAATCTAAATGTAATGATAGAAAATCACCATAAAAATTCTCATGCTTCTCACCATAGCTGAGGTCATGTTTAATTCACGATTTGACTTCATCCAAATCTGTAGCTTTTATATATTTATATATTTTTTTAAAAGGACCATGTTAAAAAATAATATTAGAAATATATTGTTATTTATTAATCTGTTTTATTATACTAAATGTATACCACCGTTGGCTCTCTTTGTCGATCAGTCTCCTCTCTTTTTAGGGTTTGAAATCCAATCTAAATCTTCATTTCCTTTTCATTT
This sequence comes from Gossypium australe, assembly GCA_005393395.2. Lineage (NCBI taxonomy): Eukaryota > Viridiplantae > Streptophyta > Magnoliopsida > Malvales > Malvaceae > Gossypium > Gossypium australe. Next base: position 145,300,355 of record CM016616.1, on the reverse strand, counting down.
TCATTCCAAATTGTAGAAAATGTTAAATTTGACAGCCACAGATGCAAATTGTACTTATTGGGTCAATAATTATTATAATAATATATTTATAGAAGTTGATATAAAAATCAAATGAGATTTCAGTTAAATGGTAAAGTTAATTGTTTAAAATATCTTACGTCACGGGATTAAATCTTACATTTATGATCGAATTTTTATTGATTTATGAAATGTAAAAGGACAAAAATATCCTCATAATAATATAACTTATTTTATGCATAAATGAGTATTTTAGTAATTTTTTAATTGAGTTAGTATTTGGTTGTCTTGTAACACTAATGGCCTAATATAAATATAGTATATAGATTATTATTATTTATTAAGACCTAGAATATTGCTCTATTATTTCTTTAAAATTCGGTTTAATTAATAGTTAAGGATTTTAAAGTTTTGGTTAATTTAGTTAGTGGTAGTTTGGTTCAATTATTAACTAAACCGACTATTTGAACATCTCTACTATTAAAGTTAATTGAGTTTTAGCTTGGTTAGTATTGGCATTGTTATCAGTACGAGAGGACATGGGTTTGAACGTGCTCAAGTGTATTTTATCACCTTATTTAAGGATTGAGGAGAGATTAAAGTTGTTCCCAAATTCTACGTAATTGTAGAACTTAACTTTTAAATATTTTTCAATATAAAAAAAACTTTTTAAGGTTTTACTTATTAGACAACAATGAAATGCGAGGTTTTTTTTTTTTAAAAATGTCATCAGATAAATTGGCGACATCAGACTGAATTGTGATTATATAAAATATTTAGAGACTTGATGAAGCAATTACCCTTTATAGTCGCTGAAAAAAGAGGTGTTGCCAACGCCAAATTAAATGTTATCCAATTCCATTTTGAAATTAAATTTAAAAGGCCCTTAAAAATCTTCTCATCTTTTTATTTTTTTTAAAGTAATAAACTTAAAAAATTATATAAAATCCCTATTTAAATTACCCAAATATATTCTTAACAAATTAGGTTTCATCTTATCTATTTCTCTCTATCAAAGGTTAAGTTCAAGTAAAGGAAAAAAGTTTTTTTTTGCCAATTTTTTCCTTTTTATATATCTTGATTTTTTTAAAATTTTCTTAAATTTTAAATATTTTTGAATTATAAAATATCTCTTTAATTTTTATTAATTTTTTAAATAATACTAATAAATACTTGCCTAATTTTTTACCAACCTTAATTAAATTCAAAAAAGCGAAAATAGTCAACAATGGCTCTTCAGACATCCTTAATCCGTAGTGACAAAAAAGTTTTAATTTTTAATGTAAGAATTTAGAAAGCTTTCGTCTAAAAATATTTTGAACCACATAAAGCGTGCCAATATATTTAATTAAAAATAAAATAAAATGTTCTTCTGAAGCCAAAAATTATTTTTGTAAAAAGTGACTAAAAAACGTTCAATGCACAATAAATGATCAAATAAAATTAAAAAAAAAAAAAGCCTCAAAAATAAATCGTCGGTTATGTATATATATTTTCTTATTCTTGTCACCGATGCTTTGAGATTGGTGATTTTTTCTCAATCGAATAAACTTTGAATCGGGTAGGTATGTTTTCCGATCATCGGAATATGATCATTTATCAAATAAAACGATGCTTTGTTACCTCATCAGTAACTCAAATTATGATCATCTTTTAATTTTTCATTGATCTATTTTTTAAAATTTAGATTGTAATTGTGGATACTGATAGATTGAATTCAAGTTCTGCGGTTTTACTTGCTGGGTATATGTTAATTAATTTTGGAACCTGAACTGTTCTATTTTTAATTGATTTTTTTTTCTTTTTGTTGCAGAATTTTGATTATTGCTATTGTCAAATTTGATAGTTGAGATTATAAGGTACGATTTTCTTTTTCTTTTTCTTTCTAATATCTAATATGAAATTATCACTATTTTTAGTTTACTAGTGAATGATCTAATGAGCTTATTATGTAATTGTTTCAAATTTTAATTTTGGATTTTGAGTTGTGTTTCTGATTGGGTTTGGTGAATGGGTCATTGGATAGTTTAGTTTTTTGCATTGAGTGCTGATGATTTGATATTGTTTTTCGTTCCCAATGCAGCTTAAAAATGGCGTCAATGGGTCTTAAAGGTAGTAGCAGTGATAATCACGTATCTCCATTGCTGTCAATTCAAGAAAAAGGTAGCCGAAATAAGCGAAAATTCCGTGCTGATCTGCTGTTAGGCGATCAAAATAAGATTATAACTTCACCTCAAAATGGATGTCCGAGTTATGAGTTTTGTGCTGAGAAGTTCGAAATCACCCCAGTCCATGGTCAAGCTAGTGCATGCGACTTTTGTAGTGTGAGCCAAGATCATTCCGGCGGATTGAAACTCGACCTGAGATTGTCTAGCATGTTAGGTTCTTCAGAGGTTGGGCCAAGTCGGGCTAAAGAGGAACTAGAGGCAGATGAATTCCAAGATGCTGCTTGGAGTGATCTCACGGAATCTCAGCTAGAAGAACTTGTTTTAAGCAATTTGGATACAATATTCAAGAGTGCAATAAAGAAAATCATTGCTTACGGTTACACAGAAGAAATTGCTACTAAGGCAGTCTTGAGATCAGGCCTTTGTTATGGTTGTAAAGACGCTGTCTCAAATATAGTGGATAATACCTTAGCATTTCTAAGAAGTGGCCAAGATTATAATCCTTCAAGAGACCACTATTTCGAGGATCTCCAGCAGATGGAGAAGTATATATTAACGGAACTGGTTTGTGTTCTTCGAGAAGTCCGGCCTTTCTTCAGCACTGGGGATGCTATGTGGTGCTTATTGATTTCTGATATGAATGTGTCGCATGCTTGTGCTATGGATGGTGATCCTTTGAGTGGTTTTGCTGGTGATGGAGGTTCTAATGGGATTTCTTTTTCTTCAAACCAACCCCAGTTGAAGCCTGAAGCCAAAACTTCTGAATTGAATCTTCCAAATCCGTGTAGACCAGTTCCATCCTTTCCTTGTTCTCATAGTTCTCCACCTGAGGTACTGTCTATGGGAATCAGCAACACAACAAAATCGAAGAATTCTGTTGTTCTAAGTGGTATAGTCTCGGAGAAAGAGGGAACAAACTCTACTCCTGATAGTGCAGATAAAACTTTCAGTGCGGTGGGAACATCTCAGTTTTCAACAATGGAAGAGAAGTTTGTGGGTAGTAGAAAGACTCACTCTACCAAGAGAGAATTTCTTCGGCAGAAGTCACTTCATCTGGAGAAAAACTACAAGACATATGGATCTAAAGGGTCATCGAGAGCTAAAATGAGCAGTTTGGGAGGTTTAATCTTGGACAAGAAATTAAAATCTGTCTCCAATTCTTCTACTGTTAATATAAAAGGCGCATCTTTGAAAATTAAGGCAATGGGAGCCGATGTCTCTCAAGATAATGGGAGTCATCTTTTGGCTAATTTGGGTCCGTCTTCTTCTACATCATTTTGCTTAGATAATGATAGTAATATTTCTGCAGTGCCTAAGACCGATATAGCGACTATTTCTCCCCCAGTAAACATGCCACCTGAATTACTACCTATGAATAACCCACCTACACTATCAACTACTGATACTGAGCTTTCCCTTTCATTGCCTACCAAAAGCAATTCAATTGTAGTGCCTCCTGTTTCACATTTCAAGGTTGCTAATCCTAGCTATGTTGGGATGCCATTTGGTAATTCATTGGGGGATTGGGTCCCTCAGGATAAGAAGGATGAGATGATTTTGAAGCTGGTACCGAGGGTGCGGGAACTGCAAAATCAGCTCCAAGACTGGACAGAGTGGACTAATCAAAAGGTTATGCAGGCCGCTCGTCGATTGAGTAAAGACAAAGTTGAACTTAAGACTTTGAGGCAAGAGAAAGAAGAAGTTGAACGGCTTAAGAAAGAGAAGTTGAGTTTGGAAGAAAACACTAGGAAGAAGCTCGTTGAGATGGATGTTGCTTTGTCCAAGGCTAGTGGGCAGGTGGAATGCGCTAATGCTACTGTCCGCAGGCTTGAGGTGGAAAATGCAGCACTACGGCACGAAATGGAGGCTGCAAAATTACGTGCTGCAGAGTCGGCAGCTAGTTGTCAGGAGGTATCAAAGAGGGAGAAGAAAACTCTGATGAAAGTTCAGTCTTGGGAAAAGCAAAAAAACTTGTTCCAAGAAGAGCTCATGACCGAAAAGCGCAAGGTCACCCAACTTCTACATGAATTACAGCTGGCCAAAGTTATCCAAGAACAGTTTGAGGTATGTCTCTTCAGGAATGTATAATTTTCAAGCATTTTTTATGTTTTGTCTCTCATAGAAAACAGTAGTAATCCTTGATATACTTCATAAACTTCTATCAGTAACTTCTACAAGTTCTGTAAAAATGAGACTTGGTGAGGAAGGCATCCATTGCTTCATTAGACGGCCCAGATTTCCGAGAATCTACCTGATAAGATTTCATATTTTTTGGAATCTTACGTATTTTGAATGGTTAAAAAAGTTTCCAAACCACTTGAAGCAGGAGTGTTGATATAAAATCTTTTGCATGGACATCTCAGGGTGTCATGTATTTCGTGTTGGTTGACATTTACATCATTTAAGTGCATCAAAGACTATTGGTATACGCTTTTGTATAACAATATCAGTTGTATGATTTCAACCCATAACTCTTGTATCAGTATTAAGGTATGCTACCAGTTCGATAAAAGCAGTCCAAATGGGTGCTTTTTTTTTCTCTGTAATTATGGCTTTTGCCATGACAACTTTGTTCTCACTGAAAGTGGGAAACTATGACAGGTTAAATGGCAACAGGAACAGAAAGCAAAGGAAGAAGTAGTTACTCAGGCTAGTTTGGTAAGGAAGGAAAGAGAACAAATCGAGGCTTCGACAAAACTAAAAGATGACATGATTAAGTCCAAAGCCGAAACCAGTTTGCAAAAATACAAAGAGGATATTCAGAAACTTGAACAAGAAATCTCTCGATTGAGACTGAAAATGGACTCCTCAAAAATAGCTGCACTTCGGAGGGGCATTGATGGAAGCTATGTAAAATATATTAGCATGACTCAGAAGAAATCTCGAACCCCTTTTATCTCAGAAGTGGTGACAGATTTCCAGGACTTCTCCGGGGAGGGAGGTGTGAAACGTGAACGTGAATGCGTGATGTGTTTGTCGGAGGAGATGTCTGTGGTTTTTGTCCCCTGCGCGCATCAGGTTGTTTGCACTACGTGCAATGAGCTCCACAAGAAACAAGGGATGAAAGACTGTCCTTCCTGTCGGAGTCTCATCCAGCACCGTATTCCCGTCCGGTATGCTCGGTCTTAACTTTAATATCAAAGTGAGTTGAGTGCTCTGACTAATGTTTGTGGGAACTTTTTCCATTGAATAATGCATTTGAGTTGCTGTTTTCTCAGAGTTGAGAGTCGGAGACAAGTTGCATTAAAAGTGCAAGATACTGCTTCAATTCAAGTTCATCCTTATTTTAAGTGATCATATAAATGCTTAATAATTCAATATACTATTTTAAAATAAAATAATATTAAGAAATCTATTTATATTCAAAATTATATTTTTTTAAATTAAAGGTGAATAAAGAAAATTATTACCGTCCTACTAAACTTGTCACAGTTTGATTTTTGGTGGTCAAATTTTTTAAACATTGATAAATTATTCTTTAAATTTTATTATAGATAAAAATTTGAAAAAAAATATTATAAAAACTTTAAATAAAATAAATTTTGAATGCATTTATCATAAATTTTAATTAAATAAAATATTTAAAATAATCAAGATAAAATATCAACTATGACATTTTTACATGATAGGGAGTCCTAAATAAAATTTCTGGTTGTGACCAGAATTTGCAAAATCTTTACTTTTTTTTTTTACTGTAAACTCAGATGCATTTATTACAAAACAAAAAGCTTTTAAATAACAAAAATAATTGTGACTTCGCTCGTCTAAATAAACGGCATTTCCGCTCATACCACATGCAATATACTACTTTAGATACTCAAAATCGACATTAAATTGCTTTGATTTGAAGCAATTTGACCTTACTAGTTATAATCGAATTTTATAGTCTCTTCTGTCACTTTATTGATGGACCTCAATTGACTTAAAGAGTAGACTGTCCCTTCTCCTCCACCAGTCTTTGAATCGTCGTCAGGCCATCCTCCACCCACTAGATATCATGTTTCCGACGAAACCCCTCTTTGGCCAATAGGCGAGCAACCCGATTACCCCTTCTCTTAATATGTTAAAATTTATCTCTCGAAATCCAACACAATTTATTTCGCTTCCCATATGTGGTTACTAATCTTCGATCGATCAATGCATGTTGCTCAGAGCTTCGTTAACACCACCAAGGAATTCCCCTCAACCACCACTGTCCAAAATCCCAACTCCACTGTCCAAAATCCCAACTCCTGTGTGAATCTAAAAGCCTAAATACCAGCCAATGTCTCCGCCACCAACGCATTCGATACATATCTATTCCATAGGCAAGCTGCTTCCATTATCAGATTAGTGCTATTTCTAACTCCTTGTAGAAATCTGCTTCAAAATTTACTCAAACAAAAAGGATTCGAGGGAGACCGCCACACCACCGTCTCCTCGGGTCAACAATTCCAACTCACGAACGTATCCCAAAATGAAGGTAACAGTTTCAGTCTTAGATTGCTGCTTTCCTTCATGCACTAGTTTATTTCTCGAAAGCCAAATTGCTCAGATTGCGATTATGACTATTAATTTTTGCTGCTTACCACTCCCAAAAAATAATTGTTGAACTCAATTAGCCATACAGTCCTTTGTTTGGTTCACCCTCCAATTAATTCCAAGTTCCTGCCAAACCTGCAAGGCAAGTAGACAATCACAACTTGCATGTATATTAGTTTCAGAGTCCACACCACACTTGAGGCAAATTGCATTCGTCCGTATTCTTCTTTGATACAGACTGGAATTCGTAGGCACAAAATTATTTATAAATTTCCATACTGTAATTTTTATTTTTTTCGATGACTGTATCTACCATAATTGTCTGTACATACTTCTGGTTTCTTGATCGATGGAACTGTAACTATCCTCCTCAGTCTTGGAAAATCCCCTGAGCAGGATCCTATACCCACTTTGCACCTCGTACTCACCGGGGCTCTGAGGATAACATCTCAGTCTATCTGTAACTCCCTGCTGCACCAGTTGTATATTGAGGATTCTCCTTGCCTCCTACTTTACTCTTATTATAGAGTTGTTCTGGTATTTGTTGTCAAGTGCATGTATATAAAATAATTTTTTTTTGGTTACCAAAGTACAAAATGCTCACTCAAACTATTAGTAAATTTTTATTTTAGTCATCCGATTATAAAAGGTTACAAATAATCGTCCAACTATTCAATTTTATCTTTTCTGATTGGATACTGGTTACAGCTTTTAAAATTGGTATAGTAACAACTTTAACCCTCAACATTTATAAATTATACCAATTTAGTTTTCATTCTAAAAAAATAACACTCAACATTTACACATTGTGTAATTTGGTCCTTTTTGCAATTTTACTTTGTTTTGGTGACATTGAGGGTTAATTTTAAAAGAATGAGAAAAAATGAAAATTATTATCTTAGATTTTTTGGTGTTTTCATTTTTTTTTGTATATTTTCAATCAAATTTAACTTATAAATTTGTTATTATGTCATTTTTATAAACTGTCACGGTTAATTAGCTTGTGATTAAAAAAGACAATTGAATAATTGAGTGATCATTTTATAATTTTTCATAATTGAGTAACTTTTCATAGCTATTAGTACGCACCATGTCAATCATTTTTTTTATATTTAATATTATATTGGTTAAAAGATTAAAAAATATTATATATAATATATATAAGTAATTCAAAAAATAAAAAATATTTTAAAATTTAAAAATGATAAAATATAAATATAAATTTTAAAAAGTAAAAATAATATAAGAAGATTGCAAAGTTTATAAAAATGAAAAAAAAAGTTTTTAAATTTTAGAAAAACTTAAAATTTTTAAGCATATATTATAGAAACTTTGTATTAAATTTCATTTTTTTTTGGTAAACTACTTAGTTGATGATTCAAAGGTGAGGACAATTTTATTTTGGTCGCCCAATTTTTAGTGTGCTTTTATTTTAGTCCCCTAAAGCGTTAAATCTCTAACGGTGGTTAATTATACATGCCATATCATGTTTACACTTTCATTTTGGTTACTCAAATTTTAGGTTGCTTTCATTTTGGTCACCCAAAAAATATTTTTTAAAGTATTGATTGGGGTAAAAAAAATCAAGAATTAAAGTAAAAAATGATAGAAACTAAAATAATACATAAAATATTGTCAGATTGTACTTATTTAGCCTATTGTCGAAATTCTAAATTTCTTTTTTTTTTAATATTGAAAATTTAAATTTCAAAAAGTCAAAATGAATTGAATAAATTGTTGAAATTTTTTATCCATTGATAATATCAACAAGTTTGTTACTATAATATTAAAATTAATTAATTTAATATCCTTTTACATTTTAAAATTTCATTTTATATTTATAGATTATCATTAATGAAATCAACTCAAATAACTCATATTTAATAATTATTTATAAAACTTAAATTTTCTTTAATTATATAATCTCAAATTTTCCATGCTAAGCTAAAAATAAAGAAAAAATACTTACAAATAATTAAATTAATGATTTGCTCTTCATTTGGGTCAAGAAGGAATGAAAAATTTATGAGTTTTGCTTGGAATGGAAGATATAATTAATTAATTGAAGGATTTTTCTTTACTTTTAACTTAGCATAGAAGATTCAAAATTATATAATTAAAAGAAATTTGGATTTTGTAGACAATTATTAAAGAGAATAATTTTCATCCATAATTTTTGAAAAAAATTCGAAAACATCAAAATAAATTAAATAAATTGTTAAAATATTTTAATCCATTGATAATGATTAACAAGTACAATTTGATAATTTCTATTGTTAAAATAGAAAATGTTTAACCTAAAAAATATAAATTTTAAAAATTTAAAGGTAAATCAACACTGATAGGAGCTCGATCAATAATTGATCAAAATCAAAGATATTTTTAAAAATATTTAATTTTCAATATTTTTTAATGGTAATTCAAAATCTTTAATTTTAATAATCATGAATGCCATGTGATTGGATGTGCTGTGTGGCACGTTCTGGTTGGTTGTTACAAAAATTGAACTAAACCAAAATGATAGTTTAAGTATCAAAGTGATAAAATATATAATTTGGGGGACTAGAGTGAAAATTAAGCCCTAATTTAAGCTGGGTTCAATTCCCCAGGAAAACAGGCACTGAAATAAAACTGAAAAAGCAAACACAGATATAAACTTTTTGGCTTTTGCCTATCCGTCAAGGAACATAATAAACCACAAATTTTTTGTTTCATCCAAATCAAAATAATTAATAATTGAAAAATAAAAATAAAAATCATGCAATATAAAAACAAAAACCACTCATTAAAATACAAAAAAGTAAAATAATAGGATAAATTAAGAAAGACTGGAGTGAGAGAGACCAATGTTGGCTGAAGAATCGGATGGTTCAACTTCGACCTTTGATCTTCCCGATGAAATCTTGCAAGTATTACCCTCTGATCCTTTCCAACAACTCGATGTTGCCCGTAAGCTCACTTCCATTGCACTCTCAGCTCGTATCTCTTTACTTGAAGCCGAAACTTCTTCCCTTCAACTCAAACTCGACGAGAAAGATCAACAAATTGCTGATCTTTATGCTCAGATCGAATCCCTCGATGCTTCTTTGTCTCAAACTTCGGATAAACTCGCTAAGGCCGATGAGGAGAAGGTTTGGGTTGACTTTGGTTTCAATTAGTTTCTTTTTTTTTTTTTGGAAAAATGAAATGAATAATTGAGCTTTTCTTTTTGTTGGTAGGAGAGTTTGTTGAAAGATAATGCTTCGCTTACTAGTACTGTAAAGAAGCTTCAGAGAGATGTTTCCAAGGTAAATGTTAATGGGGTTTTGACTTTTGGTTCATTATTTGACTAAAGCTGCTAAAATTTTTAGCTTCGAATGAAATCTGGGTTATATTATAACAATTAAAGTTATACAAAATAGTAAGGTGTTTTAGCACATTGAAGGCTAATAGGGTATTTATAAGAAAAGTATTGAGTCTAATTTAGATCCAGGTTAAGATATGACTTGAATACATCTTGAAATGGGGTTGGTCAGTTTGGGTAGTCGAAAACAGTAATAGGTGTCCTTAATGATATCGTGGTATAATAATAAGTATTTGTTTTCAATAGTTAAGTTTTAGTTATTGTTAATAGGACTTGATTATTAATTAGGAAATGTTGTAATTTAATAAAAATAGAGGAAAAGGAAGTAGAGGAAAGTACATCCTTGGCTGTATGTATAATATGTTATATTAGTCAGATTCCGGTGTGAGTGTCAGATATGAGAATGTGTCCAGCTCGGTTGTATTCAATGTATTTGGGGATAATATCTCATACTCACGTCTGAATATGAGTTGCATATAGATATTTCAAGAAAAATGAAGAGTTTGAATGATATGATGGTTGAAACTTAAAACGGTGAAGAAATTTTGATGTTCATGGAAAATTCAAGAGTGCCCTTTTAAAATTTTCTAACCGATTTGTTGTTCCATGGCTCACATGGGAAGGGATAATCATATCATGATTGATTTGGAATGTTTTTCATTTTGTGGATTTTGTGTTTATGGTGCAAAAATTATGAGAATTTTGGAAATTTGAGTGTGCTCTTCATCTCTGCATACGAAACCGGCAAGGACTGATGTAGTTTGAGTTAAATGATGTTACAAAAACGGCTAGTGTAGGAGGGTTTTATTAGATAATGAAGTCTTAGATTTACTTTTCCGTGACTGTGCAGTTGGAGGTCTTTAGAAAGACGCTTATGCAGTCACTTCAAGAGGATGAGGAAAGTTCAGTAAGTTGTCTTCTGGATTGCTTTATTGTTTATCTCGAGCATTCCTTTCTAGGATAATGCTGAGAAGTTTTACTCTTGATTAAGTCTTGTTTTTGCTATAGGCAGGGGGTCCTCGTATCGTTGCGAAGCCAACACCATCGGGTATTCTTTTCATCTTTAGTATTCACTGAGTTGAGCTTGTTGGTCTTACTTGCGCAATTTGTCGTGCTATGCCTTATTACGGGGTGCCTTTCCATAGAGTTCTTTGTCAGATGCATAATTTGTTGTTTAGAGCTTAAACATCCTTTCCCCTTATGATATAACCCTTGATTTGTTTCAACTTCTTCAGAAGATGATGTAACCTTTCCTTCAGGATCTTCTTTTATCTGCAGCCAGTATTCTAGTACGGGAAATTCTTTTGCGGAGGATCATGAGGCAGATGGTAATGCTTTGCTCTCTGTTGGTTTTGGCTGGGCTGTAGATTTGATTCATAAACATGATTATTTCCATGTTTAAACCATATTGCTTTGACTATTCATTTTGCTTAAAGTACCCATTGCCGACACCTGAAAAACTGAATGTTCTGTGCCGTACGCATACCTGAGTCCAAGTAACATGGCTATAAAAATCTTCTGCGTTTGTGGATGCTTGCACAAGCATATGTTGGATCATGAAAAATTACAAATGTTTGCAACTGTGTGCACGAAAATCTGTTCTTTCCACCTTTTCTTACTCTATATGTTGTCTTTTTTCTTACTAAGAACAATTATAATGGCAGCCTCACGTCCTGGCATACCTCAGTTGCTAGCATCACAAACAAGCACCCCTCGGCTAACTCCTCCAGGTTCCCCGCCAAGTGTTTCGGGTTCTGCATCTCCAACAAGAACATCAATGCCAGTGTCCCCTAGGAAACATTCGGTTTCATTTTCTACCTCAAGAGGCATGTTTGATGATAGGCCATCAATGTCAAGCTCTGATCCCGGATCACAGATTGGTTAGCTTCGAATCTGTTCTAGAATAAGACCTTATTTTAGAATCTAATTGCTTGTAATGCTGGATTGCAATACTACATAAACAGCCGACATAGAATAATGTTGAACCTTCTCGATAGTTGATAGGGACATTTACTCAAAGAGAATGCCATCACTGAAGTTTGATGATCATATAATGTTGCAACTCGGATAAATTTTTTTTCCATAATACTGAAACCACTTTTGATGAAAGTGTCTTGAAATAGCTTAACTAATTGTGAGGAAGCTACTGTGTTTAATATTTAACATGACTTATTTCCGGATATGTTTCAGGACGGACTCGGGTTGATGGAAAAGAATTCTTCCGCCAAGCCAGGTAAATACATTTGTAACACGAAAGCATTAAATCGAGAGAATAAATTGTTGTGGACGCTTAAATATGCACAAGAAGTTATCTTCTGATATAGCACAAATATAGCCTGTTTTACAAGACAAACCGAGCAAATGTAATTGCGAAATTGCCTATCTCAGCCCCTTACATCTCTGTTTCATTAGGAGCCGGTTGTCTTATGAGCAGTTCGGTGCATTCCTCTCAAATGTTAAAGAATTTAATTCCCACAAGCAAACAAAAGAAGTATGCAACTCCTTGTCTGAAAATCCTCTTTTTTATTAACTTCTTTGTTTCATTTGTTTCTTGTGGCAGCATTTTCACCTCAATTGTTTATGTGAGTTATCCAGGAGACTTTGAGGAAGGCAAACGAGATTTTTGGCTCTGATAACAGAGATCTTTATGCAATATTCGAGGGTCTGATTAATCGCACTGTCCATTGAATCAACCGAAGCTAAACACTACCCTAGGTTTGTAAGAATCTGTTCCACTTAGTGATTTATTTGACATTATTTGGTGTAAATTTGCCTAATAAAGCCGTTATATAATATATAGAACCACTGTTTGGTTGGTTGGAAAAAACATAGAAAAGTGCATCTCAAAGGAACAAGACAGATATTTAGTCTTTAACTTCTTTGTTTCATGTTATCTGAAATATAAATGAGAATTTGTTAAGTTCGATTAGGTGGTGTATTCCACATTTTTCTCTGTTCATCATAGCTTCCTAATACAGCTGATTGCTTTTCATCACCCAATCTATCAGCAAATTGATCATAATATGCCATTGGATCAATATTTTTTAATATTTGTACTAATTTCCCATGTTTTTCATCAATCAAAATCTGCCCATCAATGGCTTCAATACCTTCAGCTATGACTTTGATGGGCTTTTCTTGCATGGTGGGTTTCAGTTTGCGTTTATCTCCAGCCATTAATATAGCTCCAAGGATTTCACCAAAGAATATATCCTGCTTTAGATAAACCCGGGATTAGAAACTGTTGTTATTTATTGATTGCAATAGCATTCGTTACGTTCGTAATTAGAATAATAACTTTACCGTATGACGGTATCTGTGATGAGCTTGCTTCAAAGTGTATAGCCTGGACAACAGACTCTTCACAAACCGTGCTTCAGGAGTTCTTGTCAACTGCAGCCGCTTTATGGTCTCGACGAACCGACTGACTTTGCGCTGAGTGCCGAGCGGAATAAGTGTAATGTTTAAGCCTGATTTGAAGACTGTTTTTGCTGCGATCGGGTCAAGGAACAGGTTGAATTCAGCATATTTATTGGAAGGAATAGTGAAGACATTTCCTTTATCAAGGCTACTTCTGCTGATATGCCCTCCTACAATATACACATTCTGCAATTTGATTTAAGAAAAAAAATCACTAGCTGATTTTATTACCTAAAAGAACAATCTTACTGGCCAATAATACTGTCAATAACCTTTGTTACTTGGACTTATAGAGAGCAAGTGTTAGATACACGTATATGTATCAGGTATGGGTCTTCTAATATTTTTATAAGTTCTTCCATATCATATCCTGGGAGAAGCTAGAAAATTGGTTTAGGGTCAGAAATGAGTTATAAATTTTAAGGGTTAAAGTACAATTTTATTATTTATTAATTTATAATTTCAGAAAATTTAAATGGTTTAAATAGCAAATTTACCATATTTTAGGCCAATGCCATTGATATAACTTACAAACATCCGAATATATCATATTTTTCTTTAAGCCTCTTACTAATATTTGTCACATACTCAAATGTGATTAGGATGATATGATTCTCTATGGAGTTTTTAAATATATAAAAATATAATCACGTATCTGAATCTATATTCATATCCGACACGTACCTGAATGAATGAAGTTGAATTTGTTCTAGTTATAATTTTTGCTAAACTTGTCAAAGGTCCATTAGTCAATATATTAATTTTTGATCCAGGATCCATAGTTTTCAATATTGAAGTCCAAATTTCCAGTGCCAAAGGTTGTCTTAGTTCAGGCTGATCTGTATCCCTTGGAGCTCCAAATTTTACAGAGTTTTCTGCTGTATACCTGCAATAGAAAATCAATGATGTAATTCAGTTCTAAGCTCAGTTTTCAACCGGTTTAACCGACGAAATCGATCAATCAATTATCTCGGTTTTTAAAACTCATACCTTCTCGGACTTCGTGGTAAGTCCCGAGCTAACCCGTAAAGGGTATCGGAATCCAGAAATCCTCCACTCCCATGTGGGATAGCCTTGGCATATTTACAGTCACCAACAAGATGGAAAATTTGGTCAGATTGGGTCATAGCGAATACATCTCCAAGACCGACTGGAATGTCATCACGTCCCATCATGTGTAGCAAATCATAAACGATATCGATTGCTGCTGCGTTGGCCCAACCTGTTGGACTCACTAATATTGCCTGCATAAAGAGAAATGCATTCGCTCGTCATATATATGGTACTCAGATTCGAATCTAAATTTTAGATATGGACGAGTTAGACATGATATATATATATATATATATATATATATATATTGATAACATTAACAAGGTTACCTTAAGGTTGAGTAGTTCCACAGGCACTTTGAGGAGATAAAACAAAGCCATAAAATCTCCGGCACTCATATCCATGTCGAAAACGACAGGTTTCCCCAGAGTTTTGTTTTTAAAATCTGGTTCGTAAAATGCTTGTCTGAAATGAGGAAATTCTGTTGTGAGATTGAACCTTGCTGTATTTTCAGGTCGATTTAAAACCTGTATTCATTTCCAGCATGTTTAAAAATGACATATCAACAGCAAATTTCAGACAAAATTCGAGAATAATAATAATGTGAAATTTATATAAGAGCTTACATCCAAAAAATTTGTGAAAAATTCTCTGTTGAGTTTGCTGGTAAGATCATGATTAGGTTTTGCCTTCGTTGCAACAAGTACACGAACTGAATCTGGACCAGTTCCCTCCACTGTGTAACCATCCTACATGATTATTAACAAAAAAGAAAAAGATAGGTAAGTATGTAGGTATGTATGTATTATCGGGCAGCCGCGAAGCTGAAAATATTTCATAGAGGAGTTAGAAGTAAATTATAAATGTTTAGGTCAAAATGAATTTTTATCCTTGTATTAATTTGTATTTTTACGATTTTTAAAAGGAGTCTAAAGCAATTCTATTACTTTTGGGGCAAGGCCACTGTTATCCCTCTAGCTTAATCACTGCTATTGATATATGTCACATGGGTTCAGGTGTGATTTTATATGCAGTATGCATCTAATATGAATATATTAAATTTTTTTTTCAAAATTTTTATATATTTGGAGTAGATTTGTGAATTAGTGATTGGAACTTGTACAACTCAAAATAAATTGAACTTGAAATGACTCAAATAACTCGAGCTTTAAAGCTAAATGACTTAATCCCAAATGACCCAAACATAAAACTATGCAGAATTGAAATTGATCTAAACTTAAAATAACTCGAACCCAATATTAACTCAAATTAGAATAACTTGAAACTTTAAAACACGAATTAATCCGGTTATTATTCACCAACCCAAAATTAACCTAACTTGCCCAACTGATAGGTCAAATTTGGAAGACTTATGGAATATTATATGCTCTAATGCGTGTATTCATGCATAATAGCATACATATTAAACATCAATATTTCAATAAGAATGAAGAATGTTTTACGATTTTACCCTGCATTTCCCTTTCCCATTCTCTACAAAGCAAAATGGATCACGAAGTCCCATCTGGACATGGCCGCTATGCAATCCACTTTTATTCAATTTAAACTTCGGAAAATGAAGCCCATCAAACAACGGATTTGAACCATCACATATTCCATAGGGTTCATTCGAAGTAACCACACTTATATTCATGTATTCCATTTCAGCAAATTCATTTTCCCCATTGTTCTTCCCATAATTACGCATGATCGACACTGCAACACCTGATGTGAACGAATCCCACATGAAATAGCTCTGCACATTATAAGAAACATGAGCCCTCAAATAAGAAAAAAATGTCACTTTTTATCGAGTTGTATCGGTGATTTTACCGTATAAAATGGGTCATCAAACCAAGTATCCCGAGCCATTTTCAAGGATTTAAAGCAATATTGTGCTTCGTAAGTCCATTGGCTCTGCTCAAATGCCTTGAAAAACTCCTCGGTTACAGGGATGGTGTTTGTTGCATCTAAAGAAACAAGAGTAACCGGTATACCTGAATGAAACACCTGCAAATAGCAATTGAAATACGGGTTTGGGTGAAGAGGCTTAACTCGAATGTAAAGAACTCGAGACTGTTCGGGATATAAACGTGTACCTGATATGCTGCGAAAGGGTCTCCGAAGATATTGAATTCGGCATAAGGATTAGTGTTGTAATCCGTGAACAGGTTTCCAGGGTCACCACATTGGCGAGGGTGGCAATGTGGGGTACCATGTTTGGGGCAACAACCTGTTGGGTTATTGGACCTTACTCCACCACCCATGACATATATATGCTCGATGTTTCGCTTTAGATGCGGGTTCTTCATGAGAAAAACAGCGAAATTCGTGTGAGCTCCGGTCACGAATACGGTTATCGGACCGGCTGATGTTTTTTCGATCATTACTTGCTGAGCAGTAGGTTGTTTAAGAGGAGAATATTTCCTGCTTCCCTGATTCCATTGATGTAGAATGTCGGACACGATGGATTCGAGAAAAAAAAATAGAGTCGGAATTTCTGTACCTGCGGAAGAAATGATTTTCGGATACCGTAGTTAGTGTCGAAATCCAATCGTCCTCCGAGGCCTACCGGAATTGCTTGCCTGTACCTACAACCTCCAGCTGTTGTCATCCCCTGATTAAGTAAATTACAAACAAAGATTCCAAGCCTGAAATTTCAGCATCCGTTGCATTCACGATCGAGAAAAACACGACTCAATTAAAAATGATATGAATCCGAAACCTACCTGTTCGATAATCGGAAGATATCCACCAACGTTCGGTAATATGGTGCCATCTTCAAGGATTCCACCCTCTCCCCCCACACCAACAGCTATGTCGTCGCGACCCATCATGTAAAGGATGTCGTAAATTTGATTCACCGCATGCCCAGCATCGGTCCATGCATTCGTGTTTATAGTGATCCCCTACATCACAATTGCAATTACAGGATTTAAATAGTAACCGCAACACGATATTACACATCCATGACCGCAATTTAAATCCATACTCCTCACCATGAGGGTTTTTACGTCGAACAAAACAAAAGATGCAGGAAAAGAGTTTAACCTCCAATTCGAATTCCGATCGGTTTAGCTTCAAGAGGTATAAAAGAGCGAAGAAATCATCGGTATCAACATCGGTATCTAACAGAATCCGACGAGGTTTGGCCGGAATAGCGTAGACCTTTGCTCCAAAAACATCAACGACCAAAACTAATATAATGATCCAAAATTTTCTCAGCCAAAACATTCTTAATTTCTCAGAGAAGAAACTGTTA
The DNA here is from genome assembly GCA_005393395.2 of Gossypium australe. Lineage (NCBI taxonomy): Eukaryota > Viridiplantae > Streptophyta > Magnoliopsida > Malvales > Malvaceae > Gossypium > Gossypium australe. Next base: position 145,282,570 of record CM016616.1, on the reverse strand, counting down.
CATCAACCTTAGAACAACTAAGAAAAGATCAGTAAGACTGAGCTACCAAAGCATGTTAGCATAATCTCGGAGATGAAGTTATGTCTTCTCTAACAGTACTGGATTAGATTCTTGCAACTTTTATGTAAGAGAAAAAGCAAAAATAAATAAATAAAGCATATGGATTTTATACATTATTAAGTTTTCATAATGTTGAAGTTGATCATATGTCACCTATGGTTACTATCATTGACTACTAATAGAAATAGCTTATTAGGAAAATTTAATGTACATCTTGGTCGTAGGTGAGAAAAACAAATGAAGAATTTCGCAAAAATAACTCCTAACTCAACCCATATTTATAATAAAAAAAAAACAATTTTCAAGATTAAGCAGATCAATTAATGGGTGCTTATACTTTTGCCTTTGATTTTGGACTATTTTGAAAAGTTATCCTACTAAATAATCACTTTTGTTTGTCTTAAATTATATTTTAATCACTTATGTTTGAAATGCTATATTTGAGTCACTTACGTTATCGTTTTGTTATGAAGTGGTCACTGTATTATTAAACTATGTTACCTTCCTAATGACAATCCTACATGGTTGTCCAAATAGGTTTTAAATGCCAACTAAGATGTCTAGTTATTGAGATGAAAATAGGTTTTTAAGTAAATAAATTTAATTTGGATTGCCACGTAGGACCGCGTTAGGAAGGTAACGGAGCTTAATAGTAGAGTGACCACTTCGTAACAAAACGATAACGTAAGTGACTAAAACATAACATTTCAAACATAAGTGACAAAACACTACACCAAAACAGACTTTTAGCGGCGTTTTTTGCCCAAACGTCGCTATAGATCTGAGCATTAGTGTTTATTTTTTGAACGAAACGTGTTTATTTTTTGAGCTTTAGTGACGTTTTTAGGAAAATGCGGTAAGCTTTAGGGTTTAGGGTTTGTATAAAAAATGCCATAAAAAATATTTTATTTTAGGGTTTAGGGTTTAGAATTTAAGGTTTAATGTTTATGGTTTAGAGTTTTAGGGTTTATGATATAATGTTTATTATTTTGGGTTAAGGGTTTATGTTTTATAGCTTAGGGTTTAGGGTTTTATAGTTTGGGTTTGGGGTTTAAGGTTTAAGGATACTATTTGAAAACTGAAAAACATTTGGAATTTACTGAGGTTCATGCCATTTTGTACTACACCCATATTATTTAATATAAGAATATAAAATATATGTTTTGTACTACACTAACATTGGTCACATGAATTCCCAAAAATTTGGTCTCGGATTATGGTTTAAGGTCTGTAGTTTAGAGTTTAGGGTTCAAGTTTTATGGTCTAAGATTTATAGTTTGGGGTTTTGAGTTTGGGGTTTAGGGTATAATATTTAAGGTCTAAGGTTTATGATTTAGGGATTAATCTTAGATTTTTTAGTGTCTAGGGTTTAGGGATATATATTGTTTGGACTGAAAAACATTTGGATTAATTTTACTAAGATTCATGCTATTTTGTACTATATCCATATTATTTAATATAAGCATATAACATATATATATGTTTTGTACTACAGTAACATTGGCGATACGAATTCCCAAAAAATATGGTCTAGGATTATGGTTTAGGGTTTACGTACGATTTAGAGTTTAGGCCAGGTGTGGATTTTATGGTCTAGGATTTATGGTTAATTTAGGGTTTATGGTGTATGTAGAGGTGATCATGGGCCAGGTCGGGCTCAGACAAAAATTTAGGCCCGTTTTCTAAGCCCGAGCCTGGCCCGGCCCGAAATATGGGCCTAAAAATTTGTCCAAGCCCGGCCCGAAAGAAAATTGATAAACCTGACCCCAGCCCGGCCCGGCCCATATTAAAGTTTTTTAGCTTTTTTCATTAAATAAGAAATTTTAAAACAAATATTAAAACAAAAAAACTGTAAATTTAAAAAGTATATTTGATTAAAAATAAAATATATTTTTAATATATAATTCGGGTCGTGCCGGGCCCTAGCCAAAAAATGTTTTACCCGAGGCCCGGCCCGTTTTCTAAACGGGCCTCGTTTTTTTGCCCAAACTCATATTTCGGGCTTATATTTTTACCCGAACCCTCCCATTTTTCGGGAAGGTTGTCGAGCTGGGCCGGGTAGCCCAACCCATGATCACCTCTAGGTGTATGGTTTAGGGTTTAGAGTTTAGGATTTAGTGTTAGTGTTTCGTGTTTGTGATTTAGGGTTAATATAATCTGAAACAAATAAAAGTGATTATTTTTATACTTTCCCTTTTAACTTTACTTAAATTTAAACATTTAATTTTTTATTTTAAAAACATTTTAAAAAAATTTACCGACATATTTACCAACGTTTCAAAATCTAATATAATTCTAATAAAACAAAATAGATGCTTTATAATGGAATCTTATTTAACACCAAAAAAACAAGACCAAGAAATTACAGTGTAAATTTTGGATTAATTATTATAATTATAAAAGTAAAATCATATATTTTTCACTTTGATCGATTCTGTCGTCTAATTAGCTATCACAAAATCAAGCACTTTTTTTAGACATGGATGGCATTATGGAAATTCTCACTTCTTGTAATAACCAAATATATAAATATATATTTAAATATAATAGTAATGATTTATATAAATAATACATAATTAAATAAACCCAATTTGAAATTAAATTAAGTTTATATTGATATCTCATGATTTTTAAATTGAAACCTTGAAATTTAATATTTATGAGATTAAAATCTTGAATTTCAAGCTTAAATTAGAATTATTTTATTCCTCAATTTACATTTTTTTAAAAATTAATAAAATAATGAATATCATTAAGATATTTAAAAACATTAGATAAATTTATAAAAATTACATTTCATTTTTTTTAATGAATATTTTCAATCAAATAAAAATAGTAAAAGGAAACAAAAGACATGTGCGTTAAATCGACAAAGAAAGAAAGAAAAGGACAAGGAAAAAAAATAGCCGATTTGGGTTAAAAATCTGCTGTTGACTTTTATGAGACAAGAGAATTTATTGGTCCACGTGTACATTAAAATTTGTTTGATTTGACAACTGGAAATCTTTTTTTGATGTTTATAAAAAGAATCTTTTATTATTTATTTATCTTTATAAGAAAAAGAGCAAGATTTGATTTTTTCCTTTTAGGGATTCGTAAATAGGGGGGTTGATAGTTGGGTTAATATTGAATTAATAAATTTAATTTAATTTATCGGTTAGTGGTTAAATTTTGTTCAGTTGAAGGTTGATTTTAAATTTTAGTTATCGATTAATCTAATTTTAAATTGAGCAATTAATTGAATTAATTGAAATAAATAATATATTATATATAATATTATTTTTTTATTAGCAATGTATTTTTTGAACTATTATTTTTTATATTAATCGAATTAAATAATATTTTTTGAATCACTAAAAAATAATAAACAGTGCATTTTTTATATATTTTATACTTATTTTAACCAAAAGATAAAAACATATAAATTCTGATTAATTTGAAATATTTCAATTCAGTTAATGTATTTGAAAAAATTTAATTCAATTAATAGTTAAAGATTTTCACATATTTTAAGTAATTGGATTTGAACACCCTATTCGCAAGTGGGTAGACACAATTTTATTTGTCTAAACTTTTTTTATATAGTAAATAAAAATCAAATTTTAAATATAATTTTAATTATTTTTTAAAAATGATCTAATTTTTTAGTGAATTACAAGATAAAGACAAAACCTTAACAACAACACAATTAAAATAACTCAAACTCTTAAAATAGGCAACACCCTGACTATTAGTTGAACGGCATTATATTTTCAGCCAATGCATCAGTTAATTTTTTCCGTTTTGACTGTTGGAATATTTTTTTCCATTAATTATAAAAGTCAGTTCATTTTTTAAGCTAAAAAAAGAACAAGGAAGGAAGACTGAGACAGCTGTTGTTAAAAGAATAGAGAAGGTAATAAAGAATTTTTTGTCAAAAAAATTCAATGCAATTTAATTATTTTTGAAGGATGTATTTTAATTAATTAACATTAAAAATTAATATATTTTTCTAAACAACATGTAAATTCATTAATATAATAATTTTAATTATTAAAAATAGTTCAAAGTCTAAGTGATGAATTTGGAAATTTTTTTTTTTGGGAGCATCGCTAGGACGAAGAATCTTCAAAGTAAAAATTGGAAAATGTTAAAAAATAAATGAAATGGGAATTTAATTATTTCAAAAATTGCAACTTTGAATTTAACATTTATTGTTTTGTTATTACAATTAAAGATTACATATTTTGTTGTGAGTTAGTTCAATTGGTATTAGTATTATTGTCAGTATAGAAGAACGTGAGTTTGAGTGTCCTTCAGCGCATTATCCTCATATTTAAGAGTCGGAAAAAAAATTATGAATAATTTTAAATATTATTTATATAAAAAAAATTGCATACTTTGTTAATAAGAGAATGTGATATTGTTTGCTTAGTCACATCAATGTAATTTTTTTATTTTTAGATTCAAATTAATATACATTTTAGATATTAGAAATTCGGAGAAAAAATATATAATTTTTCTTTATGAATTTTGAGTAATTATTTTTTCTAAATGGAATAAATAAAAATTTCTTTTATTTTTAGTCAAGAAAATGTTTATATATATCGTGGGTGAAATTTTTTTGAATATATATATAATTTTAGTTGAAATGATAAAATTGAGAATTTTTATTCTTTTTCTAAAATAATAATATTGTTATAAAAGCATGTTCAAAAATAAATTACTATTATGTTTTAAGTTCAAATTTTATTATGTATATATTTTTAAAAATTTTATATAAAAATATATAAAAAGATAAAAATACTTCTATAATAATTTATTTTTTATTTATAGTAATATTTATTATTTTATAAAAAAATTAACTTGTGTTAGAATCCCACATATTCCAAAAACTCATTTAACATTAAAGTTTGAATTCAAGTCTTAGCTCAATTGGCATCGATATTATTACCAATATAGGAGGACGTGAGTTTAAGTGCACTAAAAAATATCATCCTACTTAAACGTTGAGAAAATATCTATAAATAATTTTAAACATTATATAAAAAAACGAATTAAATTCCTTTTGGATAGCTTGCAAAAGGGTAATCCCACTAAAAGAAAGATCCTTATTTCCCACCCATTAAATGCGAATTGGCTTTATAGGTTGAGAAATAGTCCCCACATAACTTTCTTTTCAACAATGGTGGAGCTCCAAAAGTGCATGCTCATTCATATAAAATTAATATTTTAACAAGTTAATCATAATATTTTGTAATCTATTCATATATTTTAACAAATAAATAAATAATATTAATTATTTTTTCAATAAAAAACCTTAAATCATTATATACTGATTAAGATAATATTTTTAATCAATATGCTAAAAAAGTAAATTAATAAAAAAATATTAATAAATTACATAAAATATTTTACACTAATTAATTCATCATATACATATGTGTTTGTGAGGGAGGAAGTAGAAATGCAAAATTAAAAAGAAAAAGGGATTTTTTTGGTTTGAGAAGTTAAAAAGGATTAATTAGAAGATTTTAGTAATAATTGTTCTAAGGCTTTGTCTTTAAAATTTGGGCAAAAGTCACTTTTTTAATCCTTAATTATGAGATCTTTGGGCACGTATTAGAGTTTATGGGGACCTAATTCCATTATTAAACTTTAAATTGCTTGCCACCAAACACTAGTCCTGAATAACTTTCGAATTACTAGTTTAAATTTTAAATTCTTATTTTATATTAATATAATTATTAAATTGAAATAATTTTTTTATTAATGTTGTAACTATTTTGGATTTAAGTTTTGAGGTCTAATAAAAGTTTTAAAAATTTTAGAAGTTTAACGAGATTTTTTTAAAAAAATTTAGGGGTCTAATTAAAAATTTTAAATTTTTGCGAGATTAATGATATTTTTCAAACATTTTAAGTAAGCTTAATTAAAATTTTCAAATAAAAATAAGTGTAATGAGAATTTTCAAAATTTTAAGGGTCTGATTAAAATTTTCTAAAAACTACAAGGGAGAAATGAAATTTTTCAAAAATTGAGGGCCTAATTAATTTTTTTTAATTTCAAGGGAAAAACCATAAATTCCCAAAATTTTGAAGAGCCTGAGCCCTTCCGCCTTTGGTTCTCGAGTTCTTACATGGCGAATGTAAATTATGGGAGTGCCAAAGCTTGTGGTTCGAGACACTTTCTGATACTTAAGTCAATAACAGAGTTTGATAATGTAGAAAGTGAGTAATATGAGATTGAAGATAATGAAAATGGATATGAGTGAGCTCTCGTAAAACTTGATCCCCAATGTTACTCCTTATTGGTTGGTGCATGTAGACTGGTCTCACATTTGTCTTTATTCCCATCATGGTATAACAAAATGTCCCCTTTTGGTCTTAAATTTGAGACAAGTCGTAAATGACCTAACTAAGACTTGTATCAAGGTGTTTGTAAGATATGATACTTTGATCATTTGAGCATTTTGCCGATAGATGGTTGATTAGTGTAAGTTTAATAATATATTGCTTCATCCCCTGAGAAATTTGACTTATTGATTATATGAGAGCCAATTTATGGAAGTCAAATTGTTTGACTTGGTTATGCTCTCGAGGGATTCAGTATAATAGATTGATCTTTTCTAGATTTTGTGACTATCCTTCTCATATAAGATTAAAACTTGATCTTTTCCTAAAAATACAATAACAATAAAAAGGTGTAGTTTGAAAATAAAAAAATGTAACCAAATTGCTCATTCTCTCCCAAGAATTCTCAGTTTCAATGGGATTTCAATGATTATGCTAATTTACATCAGTTTTCTGTTTGGTTACTCAGACTTCTCAGTTTGTTCCAACTAATTAAATCTTCTGTTTGGTTACTGAGAAAAACCAGAGAAAGTGATGAGTTTCAAACTTTGAGATATCAACATTTACATCATAGCAGAGCAATTCCAACTTAAAAGACATATCTAATGTAGCTTTAACTTAATGTTAATTTTTATTGTAATTATTAGAAAATATTGTAACCTCTAAAAAAAAATTAAAATATGCAATAAGATTTTATACTCTTTAAAGTATTAGAATTTAGTCTTTACACTTTTAATTTTAGATATTTAACTTCTCTACTTTTTAAATTTCAAAATTTAGGTGTAACTGTTAACACTATTAAATTTTTTGTTAAAATTATATTAATTACAATGTCATTTTTTTAATTATATTACTACTAAATGTGTATTTTTTTTTATTTTAAAATGTCAGACTAATAAATCTAGCAAAAAAAAATAACAGTGTTAACATCTGGATCTGAATTTTAAAATTTAAAAAGTAGAAAAACTAATTTCTTAAAAGCAAATGGACAAAATTCCAAAATTTTGAAAAGTAGATCCCTAAAAAATATCCAAATACGTAACTGGAAATAAAAGGCAATATTTTCTTAATCAAAATCGTTATTCTTTTTTCCTCTGAAAATTACTGCATTGTATTACAATGATCACTAATGTAATAAAACAGTAAAACTAGATGCCTAATATATATATATATATATATATATATATATATCCTGAAATTGAATAAACAAGAGGGGGAAAGGCCTGAAATCATTGGTAGAGCTGCATAATCTTTAACCATAAGTAATTTTCACGGAATCCACTCATTGCTCTGTCATGACTTGGAAAATTTTCCCAGTCAGAAATTGAGAAGATCCTTGAAGCAAAAAGAACTGATCCAAAATTTTTCTTCCAAAAATCTTCTCCAAATATTCATGGCATTCCCCCCCCCCCTAAATTTTTGAACCGATATTAAACTCTCTTTTTTCCCCTTCTATGTATTGATGCATGCCTGGATTTCTTCTAGTGTTTTCCCTTTAGTTTCTGGGACAAATTTGGCTACGTATAGGATAGTCATTAAAGAGAATCCTGAGTATATAAAAAAGGTTCCTGAAACCAAACAGAAAAATCAAAAAACATGTTTCAGAGTTCATGTCTGAAAAATAATTCTAGGTTTCATTTTGGACAAGTTGAATGTGTTTTAGTTCAGTCACCTGATGAACTCCAGCTCATGAGGAAGTTGAATGTGTAAGAAACTGCCCATGCACCTAACCAGTTCACTAAGACCACCAAGCTACCAGCTACTCCCTTAACATTTATAGGGAAAATCTGACATCGAAAACATCAAGTTCGGGTCATTTCAGGTTAATCGTTTTGGGTTTGTTTTTGGGGTCATTTCGGGTTAAGGGTTGTAATGCTCACCTCAGACATTATCACCCAAGGGACTGCTCCCATTCCAATTGAGAAAGATGCCACATAAATCTGATTTCAATGAGGAAAAAACAAAACTAAAGTGAAAAAAAAATGAATAAAAAGGTAGCCTTTGGATAATATTTATGTTATGATTTACTTACAAGGACTCCACCAACAGCTAATATTGGCACCCATTCAGGCAAAAGATTGTGTTCCTGATTCATAGAAATCATGAAACAGGTTCAAAAAATTGTATAGAAAACATGAAACAATTTCATTTATAGATAATTATTAAGGCTTACTTTGAGATAAAATGAAGTGCCAGACATGAAGCAACCAAGAAATGTGCCAGTTGCAGAAACCTGCAAATGGGAGAAAAAAAAGTATATTTTCATCCCAAATTTTCCCATCAAATTTCATAAGGTAAAAAATGTAAAAGTAAATATCTGGGGTTAATTTTTTTTACCATTATCAATGGTCTTCTCCCTGACTTGTCCATTAACATTGCTCCCACAACAGTTATAGGGACCTAAATAGTAAAATAACAATGAATTTGTTTATCAGATGTTTAATTCAATCGGTTCATGCAGTCATAGCATCAACAACCCTTCCCGATTCTCGGGTTAGGGACCCTTTTGTAAGACAGAAATTAATTACCTGAACACAAGCATAAGCTATGGTTCCAGCTTTTCCTGAAGAAAGCCCTGTGAATTGTTCAGAGAGTTAATATGAAAGTTTAATGACAAAGAAGGCATTGTAATAAGGTACTTGGAAACTATTATTTACCAGCTGATGCAAAGGTTTCACTTGCATAGAAACTTATTCCATTAATTCCTCCAAATTGTTGAAACACCATTAATGCAACTCCAATCTGAAGATCATACCAAAAAGAAAAATGAGTTCTAATGGAAACCATTTAAACATAAATCTCGTATTCATCGAAGGTATAGAACGAATTCACTCACCATCACTGAACGAATATATTTTGGTTGAAACAAATCCAGTATTCTAGTTTTTGGTAGGCTTTGAAGAGTTTCAATGTACATCTGTTTATAAACCAAAATAATCGGCTGTTAGTTTAGCTTTAAATATAATTTCAAAGACAGTCCATATCCATGTTCTCCGGACCTGTTTTTTCTAAAGTATTGACACATGTTCGGATATAGGTATGAAGTTAAAAAGAAGCATCCGTATCCAACAGTTTTAGGTGAGTCCAATTAACATAGGTGCATATATATAGTTAGAAGAAAAAAAAAATACTTGAATTTCTGCAGCTTCATGGGTGATATCAGCATCTTTGCCTCTAAGTTTTCGAAGAGCAACCTGAAATTCTTTGTTTTGGCCAACCTTTGCCTGCAAACAACAATGTTTCAACAATCATATATGTATGTATGCGTGTATATCTATCTTGCTTTTATTTCCATTGAAACCTTACCAGCCATCTTGGAGACTCCGGTATGAAACAGAGGCCAACAAACAGGAAAATGCATGGCACAAGTCCTTCCAAAAAGCAAAACCAACATTTAGTCTCTAATAGTCTTTTATTTTTTCAGTTTTGATCTAAAAATCATGAAGGCTTAATTAGGATTACCAGTTAGAGCAAGTTCCCTCCATGGTATAATTGTTCCTATTAAGAATGCAACTGATGAACCGGTAACAATCATGAGCTGCAAACGAAAAAGAAATGGGATTTAAATTACGATTTCACCAGCATTCCGGGTAATATCCGGTAGTGCATATCATTCATGGCCGCTATTTAAATCACTGCATACGGTTCTACTAGGCTTTCTCACCTGATTCAATGTTGTGAGCCCTCCTCTGAGATTCTTTGGTGCTATTTCAGCTATGAAGATTGGAACCTGTTTGTGTAGTGGGAAAATTTTTTTTCACAACTTTAGAAAACATTATCTACCAGTGTATGTTTGTCAAGAAATGCATATTTTCTCAGGAAAAAAAAATAGTACCACATATGAGAAAACTCCAATGCCATATCCAGTGGAAAACCTTCCAATATCGAGTGAAACAGCTCCCTGAAATAGGATGATGCAAATTTAGGTACTACTCGTTATCCAAAAATCATAAATTCACTGAGATTAGGACCAAAGTGTAGAACCTTGGAGAAATAAACAGCAAGCCATCCAGTGATGCAAAAACCAGCTGATAATCTCATTGCCTGACATCATTAAAGTTGCAGAAATTTAGTACAACTATAACATAAACCTTTTTTCTCTTTCAATTCAATTCTGAAACATAAAATACCCCTTTTCGACCAATCATGTCTGCAATCCGACCACTAGTGACAGCACCAAGCATTGCACCAATGGTTAAGATAGAACCAAACAGTGAAAACTGGAAATTTTTTTCAATAACAAGTTAGTGTGACATTCTTGAAAATAAAATATTTAATGGATGCATTGATGTAGAAAGGAACTAACCTCAGATAGGGATAGATTAAGATCTTCACTGATAGCTGATTGAGTGGGTGCTGAATACCCCACCTGCCAAAAGAACAACTTAAACTAAACAAACCTTTTTGGTTTCTTTTTTTCTTTTTTGTGTGATTTTTTTTCATATTCTAGTTTTGGTTCCTAAAAATATTAAAAAAAGAAAAAAGAAGAAGAAGAAACATTTTAGCAACCATGAACTTTGTTTAAACATGGAAATGCCTAGAGGAAAAAGAAAACCCAGAAACAGAAAATTTTGATCTGAAAAAAGCTCTAACAAAAAAAAAACATGAATTTATTAAGTAAAAAGGAACTTACACATGATCCAAATTCAAATGAACCGCAAACAGCAACGAATGTGCAAAGCAAAACCATCCAAATGGATCCATTTTCATGATGAACAACAATTTTCTCATCATCTGCAACAATCAATGGCTTCTCTAAATCTTCAAGCCCATTGATTTCACCACTTTCAACATCTTTAAACTGCCGAATTGTCATCTCTGGGTTCTTTGTAAAAAACAAAAAAGAAAAACAAAACCAGAGAGACTCCGCAATAACTTCAAACAGATGGTGTGAGTGAAAAACAAGGACTAAAAAATGAGGGGTTTATATACAGATTCACCCGGTAAGATTTTTTACTTTTTGGGTGTGGGAATTAGATATTTTTATGGTGCATTGCTTGACTGACCCATATTTTATCGAGATTTTTTCAATAATTAGTTTGTCTGGTTGTGTATTATTGAAGGAAGATGATTAGGCAGCCATTAGCAGATAAGCTGAGAGCTGGGATTTTCACGAAGCTGTCACTGACGTGCTTTGATCGTATGTTTATCCAACAGTAGTAGTTTCATCCACGAAAGTTCAATCATTGAGCCGCCATTTTCAATTGGACCCTTCTTCATGCAACTTGATTTCTTTTTAAACACCTAACTTATAAAATTACTATGCACTTGTTTTTTTATCTTTTAAAAATATGTTGGTTGAAGATATTTTAAATTCAAGTTTCAAAGTCAGGAATTTTTAAGAAAAAATCCCTATTAAGAGTTGAATTGTATTTCTTCCTTTCTATTCAAGAAATAAATAAATTAGTCTATATACATTAAATTAAAAAGTAAATTGATTCTTTTTATTAATAATTTCTTCCATTTACAGCGGGGACTGAACTTTGAAGCCTAATAAAAATTTCAAAAATTTTAGGAATTTAATGAGAATTTTTTTAAAAAAAATGGAGTCTAATTAAAAATTTTAAACTTTTTATTAGATTCATGAGAATTTTCAAATATTTTAAGTGAGCTAAATTAAATTTTTCAAAAATTTTGGGGGCCTAATTAAATTTTTTTAAAAATTTTAAGGGAAAATCATAATTTCCTAAAATTGAGGGGGCAACGTCCCTAAGACTTTTAAACTGTCCACCTCTTTTAATTTTTACTGTTAAAAACAGACATGATTGACAGAATAACCAAATAGTGACATGTCAATTCCAGGTGTACCTTATGTTGATGTACATGAACTAATTTTTAACACTAAAATGGACTAAAATGGATGAATTTTTTAACAGAATGACCGGTTTGCTCTTTAATATAATGTACAAAGACTAATTTGCTTATTTTTTAAGACGAATAAAGAAAAAGCAATCTAACTTTTAATCCTTCATAGTACTTTTACCGAATTTTTAATTAAAAGAACTGTATTTTTTCTGGTTAAATATGGTTTAATTTTATGTTTTATATATGCTTGTATTCGATATTAGCGTTAGATATATTTGGATATTGTTGTATGATTTATACTTATTCTTTCAACAACTCGAATTTAGCTTCATCATTATCGAGTTCTAATAAACTAATTTCATGTATTTCATGCTTAATTAGAGTAGCTCACATGCTAAATTAATTTTTTTTATTTTTAATATCTTGTTTTTAGTTTTTATTAATATTTGTAAATTTTCAATTCCAATAGAAACTCAAGCAATATGGATGATTATCTTAATATAAGTTCGAAATTTAAAGATGAAACTTGATTAAAATTAAATTGATTCTTAACCTCGAATTTTACATCAAATTTTTTATTATTTAAAATCGGTTAAACTCGATTACACTCTAATATTTCAAAATTCAAACGCATATAAAAAAAATCTTAAAATTGAGTATTATCGATTTATACATTTATAAGAAGTTTTTATTAAACTATTTTTATTTCAAATATTAAAATTATTAATAAATAATATTTTTTTAAAAAATAGTGATATATGAAATACTTTTTGGGAAAAATTAATAAAAACTATATTTACACAACTTAAAACAGAATAATACGAATTATTTTTCTTTTCGAAATCATTGATAGACTACTAAAAGAAGAAAGCCTACGCAATGTATCAAAAAAGTAAGTCTCTTTTTTAACAAAATGACAAAAATTCAGTCAAAAAAAAAAACAGAAAAAACAAAACAAATCTCGCTGTATATGAGTAAAGCAAGTGAGTTGGTTAATTTTTTTGCAGACATGCTGAGTCAGAACCTACGCAAAACATCTTTAAAATTGTCAACTTGATGGGAGTATTTGCCAATTTGACCAATGTTTTTATTCCACTCAATACCTGTCCATATCCATCTTAATCTTTCTTTCAGTTGTGGTTTTAAATTTAGAATTTCTTTTATATGTAGAAAAAGTTTTTTTTTTCAATTTAGTCCTAACTTTTCACTGAATTTTGTTAATATTTTGTAATGGGGGAATTTGCTTGATTGTTTTGCCAAAAAAAAAGTGGTTTTGAGAAGAAGAAAAAAAATCATAGAAAAGAGGTTGGTAAATGAAAAATAATGTATTTTCTCGGGAAATTATCTTCCTCTTGTGAAAAGTAAAAGGTAAATTATAAAAATAATCACTTTTGTTTGCTTCAGATTACGTTTTAGTCATTTATATTTGAAATGTTACGCTTTAATCACTTATGTTATCGTTTTGTTACGAAGAGGTCACTCTACCGTTAAACTCCGCTACCTCCCTAACGGCAATCCTATGTGGCAGTTCAAGTGAGTTTTAAATGCCAACTTGGATATCCAGTTACTGGGACAAAAATAGGTTTTTAATTAAATAAATTTAATTTGGATTGCCACATAGGACTGCCGTTAGGGAGGTAACGGAACTTAAATGGTATAGTGATCACTTTGTAACAAAACAATAACGTAAGTGACTAAAATGTAATCTGAGGCAAACAAAAGTGACTATTTTTGTAGTTTAACCATATTAAAATTATACATGAACTTTGATAAAATTTGTAATGTTATTGTATACATCAAATTTTAATTTTGGTTCAATTTTCACATTTCACTAATCTAGCTATCTATGTGGCACAATTTTTAATTAAGTCATGTGTAAATTTCTGACATTACATTTTATTAGGATAAAAAACAAACAAATAAATAAATTTAAATTATTTTCCATGTGGATTCAAAAAAATAAACACACTTGTGAAAAGGGTTTCTTATTCTCCAAAATCATTTTTTTAATAATCTAGGTGAAAATAAATTTAAATAATTTGTTTATTTTTTAACTTAATAAAATTTCACATCAACAATTTACGTATGACTTAATGAGAAATTGTGCCACATGGATAACGAGGTTAGTGAAATGAAAAAATTGAATCCAAATTAAAATTTAAAGTATACAAATACACCAAATTAAAATTAGTGCATAACATTACAAATTCTATTAAAATTCACATATAATTTTTATATTTATCTCAAAAGTAAAAAGACAATTTCCAAATAAAACAAAAACATAATTTTTAGATAAAAATATTATAGTTTTCAATGTAATTAAAATATGTATTTATATTTAAATAATATATTTTATTTTATTCATAATTAAATCTATTTATTATTTTAATAATAAATTTTAGCATTACTAATTATTTTAAATGAAATATTATTTTTTTGAAAAAAATTAATATTAGTATTTTAATGATAAATATATAGATTATAATTTATGAATATTTAGCAATAAATGTGCTATAATATAAAGTATAAAAATATTAATATTTAATCATTATTATAATTTTTTTTATTTAATCATAAGTGTTCTCTTCTGCTTTACAGTTAGAGAATTATTGTACTTAGACCAAGTATGATGTAGTCTTGAAAAAAAGTTCACTACTACTTTTGATCACCTGTTAATTTAAAATGTTAATATTAAAATTAATAGTTTAATGATAAACAAATTTTGGATTATTAATATATTAATATTTATATTTAAAAATGTAAAACTGACATTTTATTAAAAATAATATTGTATTAATAAATATTTTTTCAAAAAACCCTATTCCGTGTGTTATAGAAATATTTATTTGAAATAAATGCACCTTTATTTAGGAATTTAATTTTTTTAATCTTTTTAATCACTGTAAATAAGTGGAACAAGATGTACCGAGAGACGACAAAAGGAAATGATGGAGAACCTTGGTGTTGAGGCCTGTAATGATTGGTAGGGTGAAAGCATAACGTGATGCGATGGTGGAATACAGCTAAACCATCGCTATGAATAAAATTTTATTTTTGGATCCCATTGAGATTGGCTTCCCAAAATATCCTTCGTTAAATTATTATTAAACTTATGTTTTAATTATTATATTTTTAAAAATTATAAAATGAGTATCAAAATTATTAAATGGTTAGAATTATTGTTATATGGTCTTTTCTATTTACATTAGTTGTATTAATCTAAAACTCTCATTTCCTTTCTCTTCTACAATTCATTCTTTTCGTGAAACAATTTTAAATGTTATGAATCTGTGAATCAAAATTCAAAAAGTTTTTTTTCGATCTCTAATATTGACCTTCAGATTGACTTGGATCTAAAATATGTTGTGTAGCTCGTCGATGAGTATTGATTTACCGTACCGATCGTTGAATTGTAGTTTGGAGTTCATTAGTCGGACTTCTTTTTTAAGAAAATTAATAGTCTAATGACTTAAATAAAAACATTTAAATAGTTTAGTGATTTAAACAAAAACTTTTAAATAGTTCAATAACTGTTTGTAACTTTTTAAAATTGAACCAAAACATAAACTTATTACTGATTTAGTGACATTAAGTGTATTTATCTTAAAATTAGTTAATGTAACAAAGATATTTCTTTTTTTCAGATTGTCATTAGTAAAGTTTATAGCTATCATAAGTTCCTTATAGGTGAAAATATCATAAAAGCCATTGTATTAGTAGTGAAATTTCATTTTGCCCATTTACACAAAAATAAGCAAATTAGTTTCTATAAGTTAGATTAAAGAACAAACTAATTCTTTATATTAAAATTTTCATTTATTTCTACTGTTAAAAACTAGTGTAAATAATAAAGTAACCAAACAATTGCGCTGACATGCCACCTGTACTTTATGATGTACATGGACCAATTTTTAACAGTAGAAATGGATGAAAATTTTAGCAAAAAGACCAATTTACTCTTTGATCTAATGTATAAAGATTAATTTTCTTATTTTCTAAAGTAAAAAAAGCAAAATACAATTTGACTCTTAATATAAAGGTCTCTTATTATTGATTACAATATCATAAAAGAAAAAAAAAAAGCAACAAATTGTAGCATGAGTCTTGAGAGGTTTAATTAAATATTTAAAGAAATTTAATACGGATTTTAAAAAATTATATGTTTAATTTAAAATTTAAAAGATTATGGAAATTTTAATGAGAATTTAAAAAAAATATTAGAGGTATAATTGAAACTTTTAAAAATATTAAATCGCTAAATTTAAAATTTTAAAATATTTGAGATAATTAGAATTTTCAAAAAAAAATAATAAAATATGAAGACTGAAATTAACAAATTTAAAAATTATAAAACTTAAAATTAATCAAATTAAAATATAAATGCGGCTTAAATAATCTAATAGCAAAATTTAACTCTCATATTATCGCCTAACCTAACATTTTTTTCCACCGCTCAACCTCTCCCTATATTTTCACGTCCATTTGGCTAAGTTCTAAAATTCGAGTTTATAACTTGAAGATTAAAATTTTTGAGAATTAAATTAATAGAATTTGTAAATGATGAGGGTTAAATTTGTTAAATTATTTAAAATTAAGATCTAATTGATAGGCTTAATAAACATTGAATATTAAATGTATAAATTTTAAAAAAATCATGTCATCGTTTCAGTTAACAATTTAAAGGAGAGTGACTGATCTGTTAGAATTATTAAAATAGAACTGATCAAAAATATTACTAATGAAGGTGAAAGTATTTGTAATTTGTTGACTAAAAACACGCACTAATAATTGGATGATTTAAAATGTGTTTGAATGAAGAATTTTAAGATTCTAGCACTTTAGAATTCATAATTTCAAATTGGTAGGGTTTGCAATTGCTTTGCTTGAATAAATAATTGATTCAGATTAAAAATAATAATATAAAAAAATTCAATAAGGATATCGTCAAAATTTTAAAAAAAATTTATAAATAGTTTTAATAAAATAAATATAAAATATATTATAATTAAATTAAAATAATTTTTAAAGTTTAAATTTTTATCCGGGATCATATGTAATAAATCAAGTAAAAGTAAGAGGAAATTTGAAAATCGACCTACTTAGGTGGAATTTGAACAATTAAAATTCCTATATAAAATTACTCAAAAATTTTTAAAATTCTCCGATATAGTTATCTAAATAAGTAATTCAAATTCTTCACACAAACACACCCTAATGATACAATTTACTCATTATTTTATTATTTTTACATATTCTATTAACATTTGTTAAACTATAACTTTTTATTTAAATATTTTTAATTAATGGACTTCAAGTTGGAGTGGCATTAGGAACTTGTACATTAACAGCATTAAAAATTAAGAGATGGTTGAGCAAATACTATTCAGTTTCTGCTTCAGGGGCAGTTCGTTTACAACTGTTTTATTTCTCTCGGAACATGGCGAACGCTTTGTTAATCAATTATGAATACAACACTAATATCAAATATTACCTTCATTCATATTACATTCAACAACCTTCATGCTTCCAGATGCCCCATTTTGCCGTACACGTGACAATGTCACCTGAACTCTGATTCTCTAAATATATGAAAAAACTTAGAGAAACAAATTGAGTCTATCCCTGACGGGCAAATACCTGTACCTGATACTCTGAATCCAGGTACAATGTGTCGAGGAGCAAAATGACAAGGCTGAAGCTTTCGGCCAGACTGATGTCATCGGATCAAGAACATACATTCAAGTATTTACATATGAGATCTGTGCATAACTCAATTTTGTTCGAGACCTCATTCGATAAGGTAAGACCGTTTCGACAAACACCTGCGTATCGTTACAGCAAACTCACCAACCCTGTTAGGGTGGAGAAAGACTGCACAGATCCCCAAGCAAATCACAGCAGTAGCAACTACAAACAAGGCGGGACAAGATCTCAACGTTGTGGTGGCAAAAATGGTACCACACGATTTTCTGGGGCGCTCCTTGCTAAGGTTCACATTCATAACAATTTCTTTGTTTAAAAGCGGAACAGTCTCACTTCGAGTCAAAGTAGTTGATGCCATCATTGTTTGGAATTTAGCATTAGTCCTTTCCCCCAAGTCCTGCAAATAAAACATCATTATTAGAAGCAAAATATGTATTATATGTAAAAGCTGTATAAATGACATTGGAGATTTCCAAAACCCCTCTCAGACTCTCCTCAACGGTATCTTATCACCAGGTGTTCCTCAGTAACCAAAATGAAGACAATGCAAACTTATGTTACTTGGACTTGTCACCAACTGTCCGATACTAGTATGTTCTCAAAACACAATTTCTTCCAGGCTATATCTCCATACCCATGTCCTAATAAGCACAGAACACGACTGTGGAACAGGGTACTTTAATAAAAAAGAGAAGTCAGAACAACATGCATATTACAAAGATATACAAAACCATTGTGCTTAAATTAAAAGAAAGAAAATTATATTGGCGTATGCAACAAAATTCTCAGTCCTCACCTGAGAACCATTTGGGACAAATAGGCCATCATTTTTTAAGCTGCTCTGAGAATTCCATTTTCCTTCTTGCTCGATGTACTCTGAAAGAAGCACTGGCCTTTCACCTTCTTGAAGCTTGTTATTAAGGATATCTCTAGCGTAATCCATATACTTCTTTAATAACCTTGTATCAGGATCATCGCTTCCATTAAACCCAGCCTTCTCCACCACATTCTTAAGATTTTGTAAGACTTTCTTCAAAATGACCGTTGATTTGTTTTGTATGAGAAAATTCAATAAACAATTGAATCTCTGAATTTGAAAAGAGGCCATAGTTTCTTGAAAATTCTCCGATTTAGGCTCCCTCAATAACCATGCTATATCTAAAACAAGTTCAGAATATGCTTTTTGTCGCAAAGTTGATGTTTCACACGACGACTTATTGGCAAAAATCTCTGATCCTCCCCAAAAAAGAGAGGCATCAAATCCTTGCTGTATCACCTTCATCTCAGAACAAACGTCCTTGTCCCCAATTAGGACGGGAATAAAATTTGATAATCCAGACTGATTCTCAACCTAGAAAACAATCCATAAATTTTATTACAGAAAAAATGCTCCAGTATGATAAATATATTATGTTAATACCTCACTCAGACTGATACTAATTTGTCGTATCTCATCTTGGGGAAGAAATAAAGGTTATTTCATATAATTGTAATAATCTTATAGCTTAATGGCAATAGCCAAAGAAAAAGTATTGAATGCAAGTCCTCTATCTATCCATTTAACAAGATGGACAAGCACGGATTTTAAAATGTAATGCTTTGTCAAATTTCTCTGAGATGAAACCCAAATATTGAGATAGAACTTTCACGATACCCACCTCAATGAATACGGGGCCAAAGAGATCTGATTCAGTTTGAGGGACGTATATTTTGTATAATTGATGATCACAATTAGAAGAACCCTCTGTAGCATTGTCATGTGCGGAAGCAAGACAATAATCATACGGTAGATACCTTCCAGCAAAAGATACTAGAAACCTGGAA
This sequence comes from Gossypium australe, assembly GCA_005393395.2. Taxonomy (NCBI): domain Eukaryota; kingdom Viridiplantae; phylum Streptophyta; class Magnoliopsida; order Malvales; family Malvaceae; genus Gossypium; species Gossypium australe. Next base: position 145,262,846 of record CM016616.1, on the reverse strand, counting down.
TAATTATCATCTTTCTTAAGCATTATATTATAACAGTAGACCATTCTGGCACAACACAAAAGAAGAGTTGAAATATATAAATAGGTCCAATATGATCTACCTGCCACCCTTCCCCCAAAAAAATATTAAGTAATAAAACCACTGTCATTAATGATAACAATGATGCCCTGAAATTTCAAAGAAATGTCCCATATAGCCCCAACCTATGAACTTCAATTTCATGCAGAAAAAAAGGGATCATATACGGGAGATGAGGGATTATAGAAGAGTTGCCAACAAAAGAAGGAAAAAATGAAATAAAGACAAGAAAGAGAAGAAAAAAGAAGGTAATGTCCGTACTGAAGTTTGGGCTGCAGCAAATTACTTCCACAAGCAACAAACTCCATTGGCTTGCCAGCCTCAAAACATGAAGGATGAACATAATGAAGTCTTGGGGCCTGCACCCCCATGTCAAGTTTCACCAAAGAACTTCCACCTACACACACAAGAGACCTTAATCACACTTCGAGGACTGAGACGACTAAATAAATCAAATGCAGCCACCTAGAAGACTGAAGAATTTAAACCAGGAACAAGGCATTGTAGAATAGATATGAAATCAAGCCTAATCCACTATAAAGAATTTTAAATCCTGCAACTTGCACACAGCTTAGTTGAAGGTAGCAAATGACCACACATGATGATCAAATTCACCCGCTCTACAATATCTTCCAGAAATTTTAATCATCCACTTAAAGGCTTTTCAAATGCATTAAAATGTTAAATAAAATGGAAATCATGTGTTAGGTTGTTAGTGAAATTTACATTTTATTCTTACCTTTTCTGGTACGGAAAATCATGTTGTTAAGATGAATAGTCATGAGGCCTCTCCCATGCAGCATCCTTCCAGGTGTAAAGACAAAGTCATGCATGTAGGTCATTGGATTTTCAGATAACTGTTTGAAAGAAGAAAAAATGTGGTTAATTTCCTGACGAATCTGCCTAAAACTTGAGAGAGGGATAGAACTGCAAGCGCAAGAAGATAATTTTTTTGACACAATATTTAATCAAAATGTTTGCCTGAATTCACATTGACTATTGACATTAAGGAAATACAAATCAGGGCATAAAAAATTCAAGAACAAGACATATTTCTTAAACTTCTACGAAGTAGATATTCATGAAGGCAATTCTTGCTTCGCATCCACAGTAAGCATCAAATTTCCACCGTTATAACATATTGTATCTTATGTACATTCTAAGTTATTTAATCTAATAAACCATAATACCAAATAATAATTGTTGCTGATAAATACATAGAGGTTACAAATACCAGATTAAAACTCAAGACTTCTAGAAACCATGTAGTTAAGGAAATGTAAACAAATAATTTTCTCTTATGTTATTGGCTTCAAATTCGACCATGATGTGTGTGATGACGAGTCTGCCTGGTCAAATATAGACATTATATAAGCTAAAATGATTTAAATTAAAGCCAACTGATTGAACCATTACCTTCATCCACATATTCTTTGGCATTGAAATAAACACAGTCAAGATTGTGCAACCAGGGCGGATGTAGCCTTCCAACTCAACAGGCATATCAGCCAACCATTGAAAAATCTGCAATTAAGTTAACCATATATCAATCAATTCCTCGGGTCTCTAACAGCAAAAATGGTTATATTTATTTAAATACTAAACTGTAAGAATATTCTTTAAAATACTTGGTGTCGAAGTCTTCGTGGGAATTCTGCTGGATTCCAATCATAAAGCTTGAATGACATCCTGCCTGTAGGGCACTACAATGAAACACAAAATCAGTATATATATTACCAGCAAGCTTCCTCCTATGGACAAAATTGAATGTACAATACAGCTAGCATGTAAAAATCAAAGAACCCACCATGGATGAGTAAGCAGTCCTATTGTCATGGTAAGAAGTAGAAAAGGAAAACTTCAAGTCCTCTTGCCCTCCATCAGTTCCAGTGTCAATAAGAGCTACAGTGCTATCATTATTAACAGTCTGCAACATGGGAGCTGAGCAATCTGCAGAAACAAGCCCATCCTCAGACTCAAAGGGAGGTTCTTCGGCTGTCTGGCCACTCAAGCTTAAATCATCTGTATATCACAAATAATAAATTATTTTCAAGAAGGAAAAAGTACAGGTCCTACGAGAAAGGATCATTCAATGCCATAAATCAAATTTATAGAACCTTTTCCTGCTTCACCATCACAAGCAATGTCTTCACTTTGCACAGCCCCTAGAAATTCTTTGTTGACTTCAGTCTTAGAACCAACAGGCTTCCTTCGCCGCCTATTGTTATGACGCTCTAGTTTCCTTCGACAACTTCTTTTACCTTCATCAAAATCCGACAACAGGTGAAACCTGACAAGTAATTGATAGGCAAATAAACATTTTAATACAAGAAATACCAATAACAAAAAAATAATAATAATAATAAAGGAAGAAAGAAAAGATACAGTAAGGTTCAAGCTGCAACATTTAACCAAAAATAACCATTCATTGTCTAAACTCTAAAAATTAAAAAATATATATCCCTTATAGTTCTAGTCTTCCATTAACCAAAAACACTAAGATAATATTTGGAGCCGCCTAGTAACTGGATTTGGGTGTAATTACTTGTAATTACACAATGATAGTATGTTTGGATAACTATTGTGATTGATGGGTCCCACCGAATTGGATGTAATTGAAGCACCCCAATTACACTTTTCAATTCTTAGGGGAAGGGTGAGAATTAGAGTAATTACACAAGTAATTACACTCAAATCCAATTTTAAAAAAATATTTTTATACAATTTATAAAATTATATTATAAGAATGAACACGTATGAGTGTCTGGGATAATTATGGAAAAAAATTTCTTATATTATAAATCTTAAAAAGAATTATTATAAAAATAATTTGTGTATTTTATAACATTATAACAAAAATATATATTATTTAAATCTTAAAATTTTAAAGTTATGACCAAAAAGTGTATTATAAAAATAATTTACATGTTATAAAAGTGTGATAATTTATTTATTTATCAAAAGTTATGGCCAAAAAGAATGGACATAACTTATTTATATGTCCATGCAATATATTATAACTTATGCATAAAAAAATTGTTATAGTTATTTTTATCATAACTTATTTATAAAAAATAACTTTCTAAAATTATTACAAAAATTATATTATTTATAAAAAGTGTTATAAAGGTTTGAACAATTTATAAAAGAAATTTATAAACGTTAAATATTATAAAGTTTATATTATCTTTTACTTAATTTACATATTATAAAAAGGGATATAATCTAGCATAAGTCTTTCTCCAAATTAAGTTTTGATAATTAAAGCTACAAACTATCTAGACTATGAACCCAAATATATTAAGGTCAATGCTAATTATGCAAATAGAAAAAGTTATTCTTGCATCATATCATGGGATAAGATACCATTTGAGAGAATGATGCCAGACACAAGCATCATAGACAGCTCGCGAACTATTTACTTTAAAGACAGTCAAGGCTTTGACATGTAGTTGAGAAGACATTTGTCGTTCTAAAAAAATGTTTCCCATGTTAACAACACTACCTTAGTCTAGCATAAAAAAAAAAAGGTTGGATCATACTGGCATGAAGCATATTTCATAACTTCAATGATAGTTGAAATTGAGATGATCCATACTTCAAAGACTACATGAAAAAAGGAGATCTTAATAATCTTAATGATGCAAATTCAAATTCAGATGATGATTAACTCGATCAAGGAAAAATAGATGATGATACGGAGCATATGTTATATAATGTTTATTTTTATTTTTTTTTACTAGTAATCATATTATCAACTACCTTTTTAGACTAACATAATATATATGATGATTTTATTTTATTTTTTTAGAACTTATTTTTATCATACTAATAATTTTTTATAGTAATTAATCTTTTTTAAAATTATAACTTATGTAATTATATAATTACAATTTGTAGTATCAAATATGATATTGGGAATTACAATGTTTTTTCACTTTATCAGCCAAACACATCTAAGGAATTACAATTCTTTGTAATTACAAAAGAGGATAGTAATTACAGTGTCATTCAATTACTCTGTGTTATCCAAACAAATCCTAATACAATGTTTAGGAACATGAATTTGAAGGCTTGGATTTGGAATTCATTTGCTATATAAATTGTGAGAAATATACGCATACATTATATATTAGTTAATTGAGATTCAATAGATTATATATTTGAAAGGCATCCAACTATCTACTCTGTTAAATATCTATAGGAATCAAAATCCAATCTTAAGTTACCAAAGACTACCTAATTGCAATCTGCAAATGCCATTAGACAAAGACAAGAAATTGAATTACAACTTCATGGCTAACTCGATTGTTACTTTCTCTATTTATTTTCGGCAAAATTAAATGTAGTTTTAATTATGCCTTCAATCAAACAAAAAAAAAAACTCAACAATCAACAATTAAGTATAATTCATAAGCAGATAAACTTCAGCTTAAGGCAGTGTTAAAAAAATTAGCAGAAAAATAAGAAAAGAGAGTCAAATAGAGCTTACTTGCCACACTGTTGGCAATATCTCTTGCTTTCCCCATTGATCAAAACGGTGCTCGAGTTCGCACACTGGAGACAAACTCGATGCCTTCTATGGTAACCTTTAAGTTCAGTAATATCCGCTTCGCAACCCGGAACTTGGCACCGAGACGTCCCTGACCCGACCCGTCCAGTTCGGGCTCGCTTCTTTCCCGGAGCCCCCGCCTCTTCTTCTTCAAGCTTCTCCATTTGCTCGTCAATCTCGGGGCAAGCGCAAGGCACTCGACCAGCTAGAAAATTCGAACAAGTCATCCTCGGGTCCCGCTTTCTGACACGATCGGGCCCGGACACTGGTTCCGGATCCCGATCCGGATCCGGGACTGAAGGAGACGCTTCAAACGGAGGAGGATACATGTTACCGTCGTCAAGGGAGATAGAGAAGTGATCGTCTAAGGTGAAGTCCAGGAGATCGCCCCAGTCCCAAACGGAGGAAGAAGAGGGGTCGGGGTCGGTCACCGGAAGATGCACATCCATTCGGGGATCCTTAGACCGAGTAGAGCCACGTGGCGTTGTGTTGGGAGAAGATGCAGGTTGTTCCATGACAACAAAAACCCTAGTTAGGTTAGGTGGACGCTACGAATAAACGGGTAGGCCTGGTCAAATTAATTAATTTTTAAAAATATCCCTTTTTTTTTTAACTTTTAGTGTTTCTTTTTCTTCATTTTTTGTGAAACGAATAAATAATGTTTGAAATGACGAAAATGTGCAGACTCAATCAAATCGAATATTGTAATTTTTCAATTTTTTTTCCCAAAAGAAAATTCCACTATTTCCATAATTGGTTGGATCAGAAATAGGTCGAATTATCAATACGGGAGGATTAAGTTAGTTGGTTTGTGAATTGATATATAGATTGAATTGATTTTTTTTCTAATTTTTTAAATATTCTTATAAATTTTTAATAATTTATTTAATTAAATCAGTTAGATCAATCAAGTTGGTCAAACCGAAAATCAATGGTTTGTATAGTTTAATCACCTGTATAGTTCTAAAAACTTCAAAAAAATCTATTTCATAACTTAAATGCAACTCGATATAAACAGCAAAGCCACCAAATGCCCGAAATCAAGAGACTAAAATGGCCCAAACATAACAAAACAATGACCAAGCTTACTCTCAACTCAAAGAACACAAGTTGTGAGTTTTGTGTTTTTCCATTTTATGGTTTTAATAGAATGTGATTGATAAAAATAATATTACTAAAAATATTATTTACAATGTTTGATATACATTGAAAAATATTGATTAAAATCTCAAGAAAATGATACGTTTAGTACCTTCAACATTTTCTTAGAAATATAATGTTACTTTACAAAATTTCCCTTACTAAATAAAAGATAATGCCCATGTATTTTAATATTTTTAATAATCTTTTTTATTAACAAATATTCAAATTAATTCAAAAGGTATGATTTTATTCCGTTTTAATTGAATCCATTACATGAATGCATTTGAAAAATAGCTTGCATATTAACTCAAGATAGTGAAGATCTGCAACACTTTTTCTCATTGCATTGTATGTATAAATTCAAGTGTATTTGTATATTGTATATATGTCTTGAAATTATCTTAATACTAAAATTTGATATCAATGAAAAATATTTTTTTAAAAAAATATAAGAAAAGAAAACATGAATTGTTGATACAATGTACAATAAGGAGGAGGATGTGGTGGTGGAGAAGAGATCAGTTCACCTAGTGAGGCAGAGAGTCGAAAAGGGATAAGATGATAGTTTGAAAACTAAGAAGAGAGCTAGAGAGAGAATGCTTCAAGGTTACTAGAGAGGCCAAAAAGGATCCCTTCATCATCTGCTGGATGGATATATATAGTGAAGATCCTCTTGTCTGCTAATGTGACATGATAGGCCATTGTAGAAGATTGCCATCAAAGTGTGCAAGGGGTGCAAGACATGCGAGATGTGCACCGTGGGTCCCATTCTATTAATGATAGGACGAGATTGTTACGCTTAGGTGGAGTCCATTAATCATTAGAGGCATGTTCACACCTATAAAGTGGGTGCCTCTCAAGGACACTTAGGCTTCGTTCGTTATTGCTTTTACACCGGGCTTTTAAGAGGAAAAGTGATTTTTCCTCAAAAGCAATAAAGAATAACCTCCAGTGCATGAAAATTTTTGACAGCCAAGAAGTGCTTTTGTAGCAGTTTTCAACGTAAAAGTTTTTAGCTTTTCAGCCAAGAAGTGCTTTTGGGATGGTATATTTACTTGTTTAACCTTTTTTTTTTTTATATTTTCACAAATAGACGATTTTTTTTTCACAGCAGAACTTTCTTCTTCCTTAGGAGGACTTTACTCTTTTTCTTTTTTTCTCTTGGATTGCACTTTACTCTTTTTCCTCTGGTTATTTGTCTTTTTTTTTCTCTTTTTTTTCTTTTTCTTTTTTAATATTCTAATTAAATTTAATAAATAATTAATATTAATTACTTAGAAATATTTAAAATTAATATTATATATTAAAATATTAACAATAAGTTATAATAAATTATTTTTTATATTTTTATTAAAATATCATAATATTAATTAATTTAAACTTTATTTAAATAATTATTTATTATTTTATAATATCATGTCTAAAATAGACATTTTACTTCTCAAAAGCACTTTTTGACAGCAATACTAAACACTTAAAATTTTTAAAAGTACTCCTCAAAAGCACTTCTCCACAGCACTTCTCAAAAGCACTTCTGAAAAGCATTGTCAAACTGGCCCTTACTAAAGGAGTGGATAGTTGATGGGTAGTATATGCCCCCAAGGAGTGAGCGGATAGTCTAGGTTCCATGCTCAGATCAAGAGATCTGAGGTGGCTAGTCATCAAGATGCCCGAGTGGAATTAGAGAATTAGATACAGACACTTCTCAAATAGCTTGTCATCATGACATGTGAGGTATAACATATATACCTAATAATACCACACTTGTATGACAATTAAAAGTGGGGGAAAGGATATGCAAAGTAAAGTTTGTAGAATAAGAACAAAAATAAAAACTTACTTTGAAACAATGAATGATTGATTTCATTAAATAGAGGCCAATTTTGTTTCCATTTTCATGGAAAATAGAAAATGTTGAAAATAGGTTCACTGGTTGTACTCGTTTTAAAGATAGTGGATTCATCTCATTGAGTTAGGCTCCGCAAATGTAGAGAAATTGAACTGTATAATTAGTTTGCAACTTCTTATTTTTTGTTCTATTTTTCGTAGTGCTTGAAAAGTGCCAACTTCTCCGGTCACTTCTACTCATATTTTGTTTCTTGCAATTATCGATTGTTTCAAGTCAATAATATTTTTCAATTAAAAAAATGAAAATAGAAAATATTTTTAGAAACCAAACGGAGCTTAATCCTCTCACCAATTATTAAGAGAATCACTCTCCATTACTTGTGAAAAAATATCTCATAAACGTATGTTTTATTGTAAGAAAAGCACACCTTTTTTTTTCTTTTTCTTTTTTTGCATTTCAAACATTAGAATCACATTCTAACCAATTAAAAACAATGATATATTAAGATTAAAAACAACATTACCGATAAAATTAATTGTGAAAATATTAAAATCAATGATAAAATATGTACTTAAATTCAAAAACAATTATACAAGTGAGGATAAAAAATTCGCTACTAAAGATATTAGACTAAAATTTATATATAATAAAATTTTGAAATTATTTTGTTTTTATAAAATTATATTTTAAAAAATAATATTTAAGGATAAAAAAGAAAATTAAAGGTTAAATATTGCTATCAATCTTTGTACTTTACAGAAGTAGTGGATTTAGTCCCTACACTATAATTTGGTCAATTTTAATTTTTGTAATTTTCAAAATCTAATAATATTCCAATCTACACCAAATGGTTACTGTTAAATTCACTAAGTTAAGTTCTTTTGTTTCCAAAATCTGATGCAATGAGTATATTATTATATGTGTAATGTCATACCAGCTTATTATTTTCACATATTACTCACTAAAATCCAATTAATGGATTAACAATCGTCATTTGTGTCAAGACTGAAATATCAAATTAATAAAGTATAGGAACTTAGAATGATCCAATTGGAGAATATGAACTAAGTCTATAATTGTATGCATAGAATAGGAGTAGTAATTAAACTTAACGGATTTAACTGTTATTGTTTGGGTTAGGACTAAATTTTCAAAAACTTAAAATGTACAAAGATTAAAATTGACCAAATCAAATTATAGGGACTAAATCTACAACTTTTACAAAGTATTGAGACTAATAACAAAATTTAACCAGAAATAAATAAACTCGTTGACAATTTTGTCACATGTGAACAAACTAGAGGTTCTGTGGGTATTTGAGGATGTTGAATTGAATCTTTAGATACCCACAAGAGTTGGCAAAATTTTAAGGGACCTATGATTATGAAAAAGGAAATTACAAATTATACTTTTACAATATGATTTGACACATCGAATCAAATATGATTATTTTATGCTTTCAAAAAATTATACAGAGATTTGATATTGCGAATTTAAAAACTGTGGAGTTGCGAGTAGAGAGTGATCATTAAGTAAGTGCCAAGAGACGTGAATTTTGCCGCTGATACTTTAACTAATATGATGAAAGGTTTTTCCATTAACGCTAGAATTTTTCATATTGTCCCACCGTTGGTTGATACTCAAATACGAATAGACAAACATTTTCTGCTATCCAACCCTGCCCTATTATTATAATTAGTAGTTGATGTTGTTTTTATCTTGTTACCAATATATATATACACATCATTGCATCGAATATAAACAAATTATATATACAATGTTTTAAATAATTTTCATTAAAAATCCAAAAAAATACACACACTCAAAGCCAATATAAATATTGATTTTAATATTTTACCTATACTTTACATGCATCACAAATGATGACCAACCTGAACAAAAATGGAAAGCAAGCAAACAAGACCTGTTTGGAAAGAAGGAAAATTAAGAAAGAAAATAATTCAAATCAAGGGTATCCAACAGCCATGCAAGTCTCCCAAAACAGCCTATCTTCCATTCCATCCATGACTTCCCTGCACAAGTCCATACCCAAACCAGGTCTTTCATCTCCACCTTCATCATCTTTACAATCAATCAAATCTTGATCATCACCATCATCATCAAGAAATTTAAGAATTGCTTGATAAAAATCATCGAGTCTTTCTGTACTGATCGTATCGCAGCTACACGACTCCGCATCATCTTCATCACCACCACTGCCAGCCACCGTGACCGTAGTTATATCCATGGATGATGATTCGGAATCGTGCTCGGAGTCGCCGCTATCTTCGATGAGGAAGAAACAAGAAATATCGAGCATCTTGTCGTCCATATGGTTATTCAATAATAGTGTACTACTGTTCTATTGAGACTTATAAGTTTTGGGTTGTGTGTGTTCTAAATGTTTTATTCATGTATTTATATCGTTTTATTTAATGAACATGTTGTTGTCAAATGTCAAGTGAAGCATTGACTATCCCCATTTATTTTTTATTTTGGAGTTGAAAAGGGTGTTAGGTTTTATTAGTGGGGGCTTTCATGTCATCCATCCATCTTGATCTCTATAAATCATGATGTTAGATTCTTAAGATGAGAAAATCGGAAAAATCGAATCGGTTTAATCGATTGTATTTAGAATAATTCTTGATATTTTTGGGTCTTAAATAAAATAATAAATTGAATTCCTTTAAAACAAATTATAAAATGTAATATAATAAAAGTTGGAAAATTTTTGGGGTCATAACAGATGAAATATTTATATTGAAAAAATAAAAACCCTAAGCATTTAATTAATTTATCTTAGTGTAAATTTTTTTTTCCACATTAAAAAAATATAAAATAATTAAAAATTAGAAAATATAAGAATTTTTATATTTATATAAAAAAATAAAGATTTGAATGAATTGAAACATAATGAAAAACTCTCTTTTTTTTAAAAAAAAATCTTAAATAATTATAATAAACAAAAGTTTGGGGGTTTTTTTTTTTACAATTTTCGTTTTTTTTATCAATTTTAAATTTCAATTTTTTTATCACTAATCATAGTGGATTTATAATTGGTGTGAATAAGAAATTTTAGATATTCATTAGACTCTATTTTACTTTTATAAATAATAGATGTAAATTTAAATAATGAATCTGAATATCTGAATCTATTATTCACTTTATTTTTTATACAAGGTTTAGAATGATCCTTTTCAACTTTTAAAAATGGGGATAAACATATTTTAGCACATTCGAATCTATGTCCTCTTGCATTGACAATAATATCAATATCAACCAAGCTAAAACTCAACCAACATTTAAACATATTTTTTTACCTATTAAATATATTCAAAAAATAAATTCATTAATTCATTCAAATAATGCACTCAGATTTAATATAGATAACAAATGGATTTGGATTTTAGAACAAATATACATACTTATTAGTACAAGATTTAGTTGGTCGCTCCGTTAGTCGGTTCATCTTCTTTTCTTGCATATAGGAGTGAACGTTCAATCGAATCGAGTAAAAATTTCAAGTTAATTGAGTTCATAAGTCCTATTTTATCATTCTAACACAATTTGAATTTTTTTTTTAAATCGAGTCGAGTCAAATCAAGTGAAATTATTTGAGTTAAATTTAAAAAATTAAACATGTCAAATAAAATATTATTATAGTATAATAAATTTGAATCATTAATTAGGTCTCAAAATTATTATTTTAGAAAAGTTTTAAAACTTTAACTTTTTTATATATTTTTTAGAATTTTTTAAAAAGATTTATATTTTTTTAAATATAAAATTTGAATTTTTTTATAAATATTTTGAATTTAAAAATTATTTTGATTTTATTTTTTATTTTTGTAATTTTTGTTGGAAGAGATACCAGTTTGCTTATTTTCAAAGTTGACAGAGATCAAAAGGGTATTTATATCAATCTGTTATTCAAATTATTCAAGTTGTTCGAATTGTGAAATTTAACTCGAACTTGAAACTCGAATCGAGTTATTCGAGTTGACTCAAATAATTCGAATAACTCGAAATTTGAATTTTTTTTAATTTTTTCTTTAATTTTTTCTAATCGAATGAAATTGTCCTCACTCCAATGAAACAGATGATTAGAGTAGGGAGGAACAAGTAAAAATAAAAATCAGAATATCTCACTAATAGACCCCCTCAAAAGAGTCTTTAGAAATATGCATATTACGAGTCGAATTTCGGTTCAGGCTTAATATAACTCTATAACACTTGTATTCATATTTGATTTTACAAAAATTACAGCAACCAACTATTATCTGGAAGTGGTGACGACCCACGTTTCCACTTTTGTCGTCCTTCTTACCGTCAAAAAGTCCAAAGGGAACAGAACCCTGGGTTTTTTGTTAGGTAAAACAAATCCACTTGGAACATATGTTCTTAACTAATAAGTGAGGCAATCCAATTTTATTTAAAGATACATGATTATTGGATTGACTATCTCCATTAAAACAATATTATAACCCACTAATTAATCACTTCCAAACCTGTCTATTTCCACCCTATTCAATGAAACCAAATTTCCAACTTACTGCAGATGTTCTCTGCTTCAGTCTACTAATATGATGCTAGGATGACTCAGCCTCCTATTGCTTGTATTCTAGTTATTAGAATAATCCAATATTATTCTAATAAATTTTTAATTTATGTTTTGAGGTTAAGAAAAAAAATTGAAAAATCAAACCTGTTTGGTTTGAGTTCGGTTTCGTTAAAACTTAATTTTATTCAGTTTAGTTTGGTTTTTGAATCACAAGAATTCAAATGAACTGTTATCCTCTAATCAGGAGCGAATTTAGGAGGTTGGTAGGGGCTTCGCCCCCTTAAAATAGAAAAATTTTCATTTAAGATTTTAAGTTCTTTATAATTTATAAAATTTTAAATTAAAAATGATAAATTTGTACTTTGACTCTCCAAAAATAATAAAAATTTGATTTAATTCTATAAAAATTATAAAATATAAATTATTAAAATAACGAAATTATATTTTTACTATCATAAAAAATGTATAATTTAATTCTCGCCCCCCCCCCCCCCCCCAATTTCTGACTTTGCCCCTATCCCTAAATTGTATTTCTAAATCCATCACTGATGGTAAAGTATAAAAATTAATAAATTATTTTTAAAAAAAATATTTTGGCATTATCGAACAATGTTCTAGAGAAATTAAAATTATTAAATTGCAAAAACAACTTTTTTTTTGGGGCCATCGAACCATGATTTTAATAATAAAAGTCAAGATGATGTTGAAATCAATATAAAGGTGGCTGAAATACTTCATAACAGTTAATATATTAGCTATTGGGTTCTACCGACGAACAGCCACAACTATGAATTTAATGATGTTCTTTTTCATTTTCACCGTATTGAGCACCATCTTTTGTTAAAGTTGGGATTTTTTTCCTTTTAATGTAGACAATGAATGGGATTGAATTTGATTCGATTTTTTTATATTAATTTTAGATTTTGATTTTGTAGATTTTATTTTTAACTTAATAAATTCGGTTTAATAACTTTTGGGCATAAATTTTCAAACCCCTCTACAAATATTTCTTTAAAAAAAGTTATTTTAATCGCAAACATATTTATTTTTACATAGTTAAAAAATTAAAATTAAGTATAAATTAAATAAAAAATAAAATTCAATTGTGTTTAGCTGGGTAAATTCTCAATTTTTTTTTTGGGCTATATAGATGATCATCTTTGCAAGGAAGATAAGCATGTTCAACGATAATTCGAACCTAGATTATTCTTAAGATAAATGAACCCTTAACTAATAGACCACAACTTAGGGGTTATTTTTTCAAGTCATAATGACATTTTTTGCCCTCCAACTTTATAAAAAAAAATCATTTTAATCCTCTATTTATTTTTGGCTTCTTTTAGCATTTAAATTTGTATTTTTGTCAAATCATCTAAAATGATGGAAAAGCTAACGTTTATTAATTTTGCTAACGTGACGTACATATAGATTGCCACATACATAACACATCAACATTTAATTTATTTTTTAAAATTTTAAAAAATATTTAAAAAGTTATATTTTTTAAATAATTTTAATAATTTTTAATTTATAAAAATAGTTTTTATAATTTTTTAAAATTTTTAAACTTTAAAAAATTAATTAAATATTGACATGTCATCCGCACGACAATCCATGTGTATGCAACGTTAATAAAGTTAAAAAAAAGTGAACTTTTTCATTCATTTCATTCATTTTGGGACAAATTAACAAAAAAGGCTAATTTTAAGAGCTAAAAAAGTCGAAAACATAAATGGAAGGCTAAAATAACTTTTTTTAAAGTTGGAGTACCAAATAAATCAGTATGCACCTTAACAAAAAATGGTTAGTATTTATATAATAATACAAAATATTTTTAAAACGACATTTTAAACACGATTTTAACAAAACAAAATACACAGGCAAACACAAACACGATGCCACAAGCAACCAACAAACCATGACTAGACACCTTTTGAGAAATGACAGACAAGACCAAAAGAAACGAACGAGTATTCATTGTCCACTTGAAAAAAAAGAACACACTACACCTTCATAATCACATACTTGTCTAGAAGCAATTCCTACTTTGCGTAACATGATCATGTCGTCATTCTCTTAAGGGTGACTGTGTCTCAATCCAGTAACTGCTTGAACGAGGATCGGAAGACCGTCAGTTATTTACAGTTGAATCCCCTTAACCCATATCGTTTCAAGTGTACGGAAGATATAACACTTAGGGTGGGTTTGGATGGACGCTGCGTTTACCTGCGGTTAGTGTAAAAACAGCGGTGGCGGTGAGATTAGATACTGTAGCAATACTGTAGCATGAGACAAAAAATAAACTAAATCCACCGCACCGCACCGCACTCAATCGCCCATTCAAACCCACCCTTAATCTACACAACCTCTAGAAAGAAACTTAATCTCTGGACCATAGATTCCTAGGAAGCTCAAAACTAAATAGGATGCAGAACTATCTATGACTTGGCATCTAGGCTTCTAGAAACTCTAGCTAAGTTTTGCCTTCCAAAACCTTCTAGAATACTTCAGTTAGTGGGTCAGTCCTAATGTCAAGAAACCTGTAACCCATATCCATGTACTGAACCTGTTGTGTGAGCCTCATGCTCGGGCAGACACATGTGAGTTGAACCCTGACAATTACATGAACCGGCTAAGCTAAACTCTAACTTCTATTGTAAAGTAGTTTTACTTACAACAAGAAGTTAAATTATACAGCCATGCAATGTTTATACATAAACAGAAGTGCAAGGATGTATTTTTTTCAATGTTCTTTTCCTTGGTTAGTTATAATTGTCTCATAGTATATGGATGCCATTGCCAACTCTCTTGCTCAAAATAGATTGTAATGTTCTTAACTATGGTAATTGACTAATGGCCTTTCTAGAACCTATGTTACTAAAGATTCAGGGATCAGTGTCAGAAAAAATCGAACATACTTGTGTCAAACACAAGCTGAATCTAAGTACGAACAAAAGAAACCAAACAAAGTAGTATAAGTAATCTCTCAGATAAAGATCATAGCCAAAAATATTAAGAAAGCGGAAATCAACCTTCATGACTATGTTCATTCCAAAATTTAGCCTATAAATAAATAAAACTAATCTACAAGACACGTAGTAAGAAAATTTCTAACCGAAATAATTTCAGACAAGGGATCAAAACTCAGAAGGATCAGTTCGTTATCAATGCCAGTGAACATATTTAGTTGTGCGTCAAACTTCTTGCCAGGTACATCTATTATTCAAAACAAATCAAACAGCATCAAGAATCTGTCCATAAAGGTGGCCTCCATTAGGAACTTTTTCTTTCTTGTGCATCATGATTTCTCCAAGGATTAAGAGCTTCTCTCACTGCCTGAGCTTCAGGGGAATTCTCCCAAGCTCGCTTCTCCGACTCTAGAACAGTCACTTTGTCATCTACAACATAAGAAAAGTAAAGGTTCAATCAAGAGTAATAGACAAAACACATCAACATGGCATTACAAACATACCAAGTGGTTTGTACAACCATTTGCTGGCCATAGTCGAGCCCTTATGTTTCCTCGACCTAGTTAGATACCTTATCCAGCTTCCTTTATGTTGATTAGTAAGGATTGAAGATAACAGTTCAAACCAGATCTATTTCAACCCATCATTAAGCATCCATCGAGACTAACATTCACTAATGCTTGTTGTCACTAATCATACAATCATAGGCTAATAGCAGTAAGACACTGCTTTATCTTATTAAGACTATGAAATTAGCCCTGCTCTTAACATAAATTTAAGAAATTAGCACTTGGAAATAAGAATATTTAGCACTTGGAAATAAGAATATTAGATCCATATTTACGATTTCACAGATGAAACTGGCTTTCGATATCCATTTATATGACCTAGAATTTAATATTAACCATGCATTACAAAGAGAAAACTTTGAACATGTTCAAAAGAAAATCACCCTGGAGTCTAAAAGTTTATTTGATTGGCATTAAGATTTGAGACAATCAAAGTAACTCCAAGAAAAATCCACCAATTAACAACGATAACATGAAACTAATATCGGGTGTTGCTACTACTCATTATTTTTACAAAAATTCCGACATTATATAGGATAGAATCCTCCGAATATATTAAAATAAGCTGGATACATGTATCAGACACTCAACCGGAATTTTATGAATCTCATAGACAAGTTCAAAAGCAACCAAAGAAAGGAAAAAACAATAACTACTCTTTCTAGGGTTTTGAAGAACAAAATCATAAAATGCATAAATGAAATGGGGGGAAATGGAGAGTTCTCACACAGAAGCCAGTCTTGATCATGAATAACTCCATGGAACCTCCAATTATAGCTGACCCAATTGCAATCTTCAAATACCAATCAAGAAACTTTATTGCCATTTTTTCTTTTAGCTGCAAATAATTTCTTCTTTGCTTAGTTAGATGTTCAAAATAACAAAAGAATTAATTTCTGATCCAGCTAAATTGTACTAAGTATAGAAATATAAAACTACGAACACTGATATCTAATACTTAACTAAAACTTCAAATCATTTAAAAAGAAGTTTAAAAGGAAAATTGATGTGATCTTGTGTGGCTTTGAGAAAGAGGATTGAACAGGAGTAATCTCGGAAACCAGAAATTGCAAATTGAGGCTGCGCCGCCGCCGCCGACGACGACTGAGCCCTTGTCGTCGATGCTAATGAATTGACGAGCTGGGTCTCTAAATCAGCGATGTTGGGACTAAGCTGTAAACAGAAAGAGAAACGAAAAATTAAAATGTTTTCAATTTTTACATATTAAAAAAATTGTAAAATCTTTTTTTTTCTTTTTCTAGAAAAAATAGCATATTTAATATATTCTTTAGAATTAAATTTTTTAAAATTTATTTTTACTTATTTTCTAAAATTGTATAATGTAAGGTATAAAATATTTAATTTATCATATTAATTGAAGCTATTAAATCAACCCATAATTCCTCGATTCTCCTTAAAAAATTATTAAAAAATACATTATATGTATTTATATTGACATTTTTTTATAAATATTGTTAAATAATTCTATGATTATGGATACAATTCTTGACCCTCGAATATCATTGTTGTAAGCATTGCAAGGGGATTATTATACTCAACAATCCTTGCACTAATTAAGATTAATTTGTTAAATCAATAAATATAGTATTAAATCGTGTAAGGTTGGTTTATTAAGTCGATATATATAATATTAAATTATAAAAAAACCATTATTAAAATTGAAAAAATAAAAAAACAAAAACGACAATTCATATCTTTTCATTGTAAGCATTCTATCTTATTGTCATAATTATGTTTAAATTTTTTTATTTTTTTTGCATTATGTTTAAAATATTTTTTAACTATAATATTTGATGCATTCATCGTTCATATTAGGTATTAATTTTAAAATATTCTTTTATATTACGTCATGTTTTACTTATTTTTTTGAAAAAAAAAAAGATAAGTAACTTGAAGAAAAATATTGTAAATGTTGAAACTCAAACACTATGTCCCTGGAAGGTGGTGGCTTGAACCGATTTGCTTGACCCCAAGTACATGGATCAGCAAATAAACACCAAAAAATATACATGATGTCAAATTTATGAACAAAATTGAAGAGAAAAGAAAATGAAACATACATCTTAAGCATTTACACAGCTAAACTACTTCTAAGACATGTACAGATCACTGTGTGTTCTAAATTCGATGCCTACAAAAACGATATGCCGAAGAAATCGGAAAACACACGAAGAAAATTCAGAGGAAGCTAGAAACAAAAGTAGGAAACCAGAAAGCTTCATTTAAGCTTTTGTCACAGGGTGGAACTTATTGTCTTTCTTCTCCATCTGGTCGATCGGGTTCGTCTAACATGATCTTCGAAGAGACGATGCCTGCCGATAAATACATATATGTTACGAAAGCAAAAAGCTCATCATCTCTTATAGCCGATATGGAGCAATGAAGAAAACCCTTTGGGAAGAAATCATCAGATAAAATCGCTAGCACAATTATCTTGACAACCTTTTGGGTCCAGATCAAGAATTTCTGTATCAGACTATGTTACATGGTACACATGTATGTCATGTTTTGGAGGGTTTAGATCCTAATAACTATGTCCAGATATGCATCAAACACGAGTACTTTAAAAAAAAATAAGAGTCAGAGCAAAATAATAATTAAAAGCCATGCTCCATTGTAACAAAAGCATAATGAAAGAATCAAAGAGAACAATATTTCATGATGATGTAATACGAACCTTTGGTAATCCAGCTTCTGAGTAACTATTCCATTCAGTAGCAGCTCTGAACTGTAAACGGCTGCCCCTGAAAGCATAATAGCGAGAAATTTGAATAAAAACTGAGTTTTACAAGAAAAAAGAAGACAGAGCTAATTTAAGAAACCATTATAACCTTTTTCAAGGAAAGGAACACAAATTTCGTAATCTTCTTCACATGATAGAACCAACAAATCATCTGGGATTTTGTCATCCTTCATAGAGGATCTGCCAGTTCTCTCAATTGCCTGGAATTGTTGATTAAACATAGAAGAGGAAATAAATTCTCATGATAAAACATCCATGGATATGTATTTCTGAGGGAACTGCCCAAATACCTGACCATGAACTGCAGTCACCAATCGTGAGATTGTTTCTTTACCTGGCTTTGTTTTTGGGGTGATTAAAACTCTTCGGCCCTGCATAGCTTCCACTATTGTGTGAAAATCGAGATGGAACAAAAGACCAATGCAATAGGTAAACCTAGAAAACCTCACCTGCAATAAGGGCCGCCTGCGTGCACGTGCTAAAGAAACCGGCATGCAAAAGCCAAGCTCTTTCTCTTTTTTGATATCCCTCAATATATAAGCTTCTTCATCGATGTGAATATTAACTTGTCCGATGCTTTCAAGCCATAAATGTGAAACAACTGATTTGCCAGAAGCAATCGCTTCTAACATATTCCTAGTGCGGACAAATTTATCAGTTATAAAGTGTGTCGCGTCTAAAATAGTTGATGCCTCATGAATACCTAGGCGGGCCAAGATCTGATGATAAAATTGAGAAATACGATATAGTTAAATGAGCATCTATAGCTTTACAGGTCTAACAAAATAACAAAAAAGCTAGTACCTTTTTCTGCTGTTTAAGTATATCCTCATCTAGGTGGTTGCTGAACAAGACTCGAACATCGGCCAAATTCCTTCTTTTCCTCATATCTTTCAAAGGGGAAATTGGTTCAGCCTCATTCGGGCATAAACTTCTGAGTTCTTTAATAAGTGAAGCTTTTAACAGGTTCTTCTTGCATGATTGTTTATAATATTCTTCACCCATACAAACAGGCGATGCAGCATTGATGGGTGTCAGATGGTTAGTTGGAGTAGTGCATAGAGAACCAGGTGATCTCGATTTCTCTTTTGGTGATTTATCAGAATCAACATTCACAGTTAAATTTTCTGCATTTGACAAAGAAATTGCATCAGGATTTCCACCAGCATGTGTGATTGCCTTTGCTGCCTTGGGCACAATTTTTCTTTTTGATATCATCCTCCCATTCTTTCCAGCAAAATTGCAATTAAGTTCATCTGCGTCTGAACCCTGTTTATCCAAACTTTGATGAGACAATTTCCCTTCTGAATTCTGGTCTGAAAAATACGAAAGTGGGCAAGTATTCACAGATGATCGTGCAGTCCTCCTAGTGGATGATGGAATGCATGTGCTTCTATTGTTTCCTCTCGACCTTGTCTGCATAGCAGTTGGTTTTCCATTGTCATCAGGCTGAGCAGGTTTTCGGGACTGTGCTTCCATTTTATCAGACTCACCAAGGCCAACAGGCATTTTCCGAGAGGATCTTCTTTTTCTGGGATAACTTGGTACATGATTGCCAATACTCTTAGAAATCAGTTCCAAATGAACATCGATACTTAATTTGACATTTCCATTTCCATGTTCTCCAGATTGATCAGAATGCAATATAGAAAGCTGCCCATTAGCATTTGACATTCCAGATAATTTGACATCCGTACTCCCAATTCTACTTTCTTGAAGGAAACCAACCTCTTTAATCCGTTTTCTACCTTTTTTACAATCACTGACTGGAGTTGTGACCGAGGATTCCTTCCCGACATTCTTGGAATGTTTCTCCAGCAAAACTGAAGAATCTTCATTCAACTTACTTCTCTTGGATTGTCTCGTAAATCGAGTAGCATCAGAACAAGAAACACCCTTTCTGGATGTAGAAGAAATTCTCTTCCCCTCTTTTCCTCTAAATGAAGCTTTAGAGGAGCCCTTAGATATGCTTTGGACACCTTGATTAGCTTTTGGTTCAGTAGCCGCCTCCCCATTGAATAAGGCTTCTATAGCTTCAGCAGCAATCTGGGTGTCAAAACCTACATCATTTAGTTCTTCAGCAGCACCTGTCTTAGCCCCAGTAGGTTCCAATTGTCCTCTCGAGTAATCTGAGTTAAACTGTTCATCAAACTCATTGGAAAGATTTTTTCTAAAATTCATTTGACCTTCTTGTAAGGTCTTATCATTATCTTTCAACTTGCACAACAATAATTTTGACTCAGAATGAACCGTCCTTTTATCACCGGACTTTGGTTGGTCTACATTACAAGATTCATTTAGTTTCTTTCCTTTAGGCTTCCGTAGGTTGGTAGAAGATTTCCGTGCTTGGCTTCTATTACCATAGAATTCTTCCTTCATTCTCCGATAGATGTCACCCCCTCCTTCGTCCTCCCGAAAATCATCCCATTCAAAATTCCCTGCTTCACCGGCAGTGCTTCTTTCAATAGTTCTCTTGGCCAAACTTTGCAGCCCTTTTGCACACGAAATAAGTTTCGAACTTCCCCCTGTACTCTTTCCAAAATCAACTTCGTTATCAAGTTCCATCAATTTGTCATTTACAAATCTTTCCACGAAGTCAAGTGCATTAGCTTGTGATAACTCCCCAGGTTCTTGAGAGTCTATATAACTTAAACCTGCTAATGGACCATCGCAATCAGGAGCCACAAGCAAATCTTCTCTTGCATCCGCATCTTCACTGTTCCTAGAAAGTTCTTTATTTTCAGTAAAACAATCCTCAGCAAAAAGTTTTCTTGCAGTTGGACAACCAACCCCGAAATTGATCAAGTTCTGATCTTGTCGCTGACTAATGTTCTCCACAACTTTCAGATTTAAACCCTTACTATCAACTGTGCGCTGGTTTGAAAACCGGCTATCTGTCTGGTTAGAACAAGATTCGTTGTTCATTTCCTGTAATGCTGCATTACGAGCTGCAAGACCAGAGGCCCGCACGGACGCTGAACGAACTGAAGTAAACCTTTGGACAGATCCTATGGAAAACAAGCTACGTTAATCGAGAAATTGAAAGACCACGTACCTAATACAATTGACCAATCATTTGTTCCTGCCATCCTATAATATTTAAAGATGAAATGATAATGCTTGCAAATGCGAATTAACTACAGAAAATAAATTGCTCTAAGAAGTGCTTTCAAAAGAGAATGTTACTTTATCAACATCTGGAACTCGTCATCACATTCAATGAAAAAAAGAACTTATCACAGCAATTTTCATAAGGGCATTGACTAATGATGGTAGTTTAATCTTGCAAACAAATTTTACGAAGACATATGCAGGACGAACACAAAGGATAAGCAGAAGTGCTTCAAAGTTTATTGGATCGCTAATCAAATTGTCAAAGTAATCACCTAAGACAACAACGAGGAGTTGATTTTAATAAAGCCACAAAGTATCGAGAAAGTAATGCATTCCCAACCATGAACAGGCCATAGAAAACATACCAGGTTTCCCTTCCGACACAGCTTTGACATCCGGTGTTGCTGTAGGAACATGGATTCCTGAAGAAACACAAGCACAACACCATAACTTCAGTTCAGACAACAAGATCAACTTCCTGGCATACATAACATAAAGAAATTCATAGCCAATACAACAATACTAGCCAAAACTTGGAGAATAACATACCCGAACTCCTGCATTCTTCGGTTGATGCTCTACATTGCTCTGAAGATTCCTTCTCCTCATGGCCAATTGATCGACCACAATCTCCAATTACTATCTCATCATCTGAGACCTCATCACCATCATCGAAAACCTCAGTTCCATCGGTACCTTCACCTTCACTATCAAGAACAACACTGACATCAAATGCATCCAACAATTGGGTCTCTATATTTTCACAGCAATCTAAATCATCCAACACTTGTGTTTCGCCACCAAAGTCCAACCCTTGAGTTTCCTCACCAAGGTTTAGAATTTGGGTCTCTAAACCATCCTCGACTGCAACATTATTATCATCTAAAGGAACCGTATCTTGTGGATAGTTTAATTTATCATCATCCTCATTATCATCTCTGTAACCTTTTTTTTTTTTCCAAACCAATAATTCACATTAATTTCGAATGGTTTAAAGCGTAAATAACTAATACTAGAATATTAAGTGAAGAGTCAAAGATTAAGATAACATACCACAAAATGGAGAGACGGGAAACTGTGAGTCGAATTCAAAAGGCTGAGTCTCACCATCTGCAAAATCGGTGCTTGGGTTAATATCAGAGGGTTTGAATTCCCCTTTCGTGTCTCCAATACTGCCCATTTTTCACTTCAATTCATCTGTCAATTTGTTAAGGAAAAGCCAAAACGACATCAAACCCCTAAAAAGCACACTTTTTACATTAGGGAAAAAATGGGGGAGACAATTCAACACCATGTTTTAACATTAGCTTTTATTGTTGTGTTGAGTGTTGCAAAGTGAGCGACAGCATATTCATTATGCTTTTCCAGTTTATTTGTAAATAATAATTATAATAATAACACCCTGACTGAACAAAAAAATTATGTGATGAAAATATTTAAAAGAAAAAAAAATTATTATTTTAGTTAATTTAGGAAAGGTATTGAAAAAGTCGCTTGCCTCGGCAGCTTTCGAGTTAGCTATTCTCCATCTTTTTCTCCTGTAAATTAACTTTTTTTTTTCTCGTTCACTGTATATGTCTTCTCTAATTTGCACATCTATTTTGTGTATATCTTTATTATCTTTACAAGTTGTGATGGACAGATACGATGCTTATCGCCGTTGAAACACCACCAACCATGGACAATTTTTTTTAGAAAGTAGGTAGCTCTTCATTGACTTCTTAATCTATTTCTATTTTAAGATTTTCAGAACAATAAATAATTTAATGAGTTGATTTGGAGTCATGATATCTTTTAAGTTTTATATGTTTTTTTTTATTGTTTAATAAGTTTATACTTTTAAAAATTTTTGTCTACGCTTGTAGTAAGCTTTTTGGTCTTACTTATGCATGTAGTATTGCTTTTACAAATGATTTTATGATTGGTTTTGTCGTCATTCTCTTTAGTTTGGTGGATGCTTGAATCTTTTGCCGATTTATGATTGCCTATTTGGATTATCCGAGGCTGATTTTCTTATTGTATTAAGTGCTTACAATCACTTCTGATATGTTGTGCTTGAGTTGTGATAGAACCAATTATCAATGTGCCATAATGTTCTATTGATTCTGAAGCTGAAATTTTTGTTGTGTTGATAGAACTTGTCCTTCAACGCGTACAACGGGTGTTTGTTGATTTTTTTCCCAAATTGTATAGTTTCATTCATTGATTAATGAATTTCTCTCTTTTTTTTTAAAAAAAAAGGAAAGACATTGAAAATTATATTTATTTAATTAAGCAAATATATCGATTTTAAAGGAAATTTAGTGAAATAGACCATTTTTTAAGAGAGAGAAAAATGTGTGTTTTCGTCTTAACCGTAATTTTTTCAACAACATTTTCGCCCCGGGAGTAATTTTTCCAGAAGTCAATTTTTTTTTCAAACAACTATTTTTTCCGACAGATACTTTATTTTCTATATATACCCCACTTATTTTTTTTGTTGTTTTTTTTTTCATTCAATCAATATTCTCTCGTTTCTTTCAATCCTATTCATCTATTCTCTCAATTCTCTCAATTATTTTATTCTCAATTTTTTCATTTAATTTCTCTCAAATTCTTCTTGTCTCGACTTTCTATTTTGTAATTTCTTTGATTTTATTTAATTTTCATAATTTTAAAAATGTCAATGCCTCTTATTCGTTTGGACCAAAAACACATTTTCGGCATCTAATTACAAATAGTAAAAAATATTATTACATTTTTTATTTTAATTAATATAATTCTTAACTTGTTAATATTATTAATATTTTATATTTTTTATATTTATATAATTATACTAAAGATCGGATTATCGAGATGTATATACACAATTTAAGTGCTAGGGCACCGCGCGTTATTGAAAAACACTTGGAAGAGGCGGGATTCTTGTTATCTCGCATACTTGGAAGAACCAAATTGGAGCTCGCACTTCTTAGCGCTTTGCTGGAAAGATGGAAACCCAAGCCACACATATTTCATTTTTTGTGCGGTGAGTGTACAATTATACTCAAGGATATAGTATTACAACTCGGTTGATGGGTCAGTCGTTACGAAGTAGTACGCATTAACGATTGGAGCGGAATTTGCTACTAACTATTAGGCAAGGTGCCAGTCAAGTTTAGTGGTAGCCGGATAAAAATTAAATGGTTAGAAGACAATTTCTCACATCTCGAAAACTCCTCTAATGCGATTGAAAGGCAACAATTCGCTCGAGCATTCATACTGAGGTTAATCAGGGGTTATCTAATGCTAGATAAATATCAAAATCTGGTACATTTAAGGTGGCTCCTACAACTAGTCGACTTAAAAGAAGTCGGGTGACTCAATTGGGATTAGTTGTCTTAACTATATTGTACCGATAGATGTGTCGGGCAACGAAAGCACAAAATTAAAATCGGTGGTTATGTACTCCTTCTTCAGTCATGGGCATAGTACCTATTATCATTTTTACGTCTCCGAGTAAATTTCCCTTATCAATTCCCACTTGTAATAAAGTAAGATTCATTTAATAATATAATTATCATATTATTTTTTTCATTATTATATTTTTTAAATAATGTATTATTTGAATAAATAAAATAATGGCGTGAGTTATGTGGGTATATCAAACGAGCTTAGAGATATACGTATATTGTTAGATCAACAATTAGAAGCCGAGGTTAGTTTGAATTTTTCAATTATATATTATTTACGTAAGGATTTAAAATCTAATATTAGGTACGTAATAAAATTTATAATTTTGTAGTGTAGTTTGAATGGATGTCATACTCGAATCCAAAAATTCGAGAATGCATCCTGACCCAATTTTTAGCGAATCACAATATCTGGCATGTCAAAATGTCATTGATAGTTTTTGCAATAGTTGAGATACACAAATCTGATCGAGTGATTTTATACAAAGTATTTCGCCATCACCCCAGGAGCTCAATGAACTTCACAAGATTGACTTGCAGTGGAGAACCAATGAAGAATAGCCTAAATTTCATGCCAAATATATCTACATCTAGGAACATAGGTACAATTTCATACTTATGCGCGAACCAATTGCCTGACCAAATTTGGCGACGTATTCTGATTACATAATATAGTTTAGACTTCACAATAAGGCATATTTATTGTCGGAGGAGGAAAATGTTAGATATGGTGCCCTAAGTGCAGTATTTTTGTCTAAGTACACTTGTAATTTTTTCGAATAGATTCGTTAATAAAATTATTCATAAACTACAGTAATACTTTGTATATTGTCCTCACGTTGTTTTTGCACGCAAAGCAAAATGGAAGCAAACGTTGTCTATTGGTTGTCTAATGTTTAACTGGTACTAAGTTGTATTACGTGGTTAGATCGTAATACGAAAAGACAACTTGTATTAATAGACGAACCTAAACATGTCATTAGTCTAATCAGAAATGAGCAAATCGGTTGAAAGACTAATATGTCGTCTATCAAGTCTAATTGGGGAGATATCTTGTCTTGGTCATTGGAGCGAATAACTCCCAGAAGATAAAGACAGATGTGACTGATTGGACTGACAGTAAATCGGGCTAGACCCAATAAGAATAGATCCTGGATCCATTTATGAATTTATTCACTTGTGACGTTCATAGTGTGGCATACCTAAATCTTGAGTGAATGGTGGATTATGTATGCGTGCCTCGTATACTTTTATGTAAGTAAAAGCCTAAGTTTGAAAAGATAAGGAACTGAAAATTGGTGCTGTAGGTGTACGATTTCTGCAGTACATGACATGGGTAAATGATATCCTCTCATAGGCATCACATGGTTGATGAAAAGTAAACATTGCCATGAATCATTCATCTTTGTGACGATCGACTTGATTACTATTTAATAGTAATTGACTTTTCATAAAGGAAGATGTAATTGTTACCATGAGATAAAATAGAATCATATTGGGAGAGCGGATATTATCCCAAAGAGATTAAGGATATTCTATGAAGGTAACACACTTATGACAATGATATTGTACAAGCACTGAGTTAATGCATTCCTAATGGTATGTCGTTAAGGAGAGTTCAGTCATGATATTATAGTGGAATGACTTCGTAACTAAATGAGTTTATAATTAATAGGCGAAAAGCCGGGATTCATTTATAAATCATTTGAGACCTAATTGCCTATGCCCAATCGATCCCTCCGCTAGCTCGTTAAAATCATAAATGAATTGTGTACTTGAATCGAAATAAACAAGATGAATAGAAATAGAAAAATGGAAAACATTCAGAAATGATTATGGCTTTCTCCAAAATGGAAAATAGAATCATTTAGAAATGAATTTGGTTTTCTCAAAATGGAAATGAGAAATGATTCATTTGCAAATGTACATGGATTACTTAGAGAATGAGTTTATGTTTTTGAGTTGTTTTAAAACTCGAAAATGAAAATAAACAATTCAATCATAATAAACAAGTTGAGTTGTGAAATATTGAATGTAATAAAGCCATTTTGCCCGGGCCTATTTTTTCAGAAAAAACAAAATAAAAATCAATAAATAATAGATGTCCTTACAGTCCAGTGCAAGCCCAATTTTTAATGGCCCAAAACTAATCCTAAAACTGCCTACCCGTTAACCCAGACCAAAACAGACTTAAACCCAAACAAACCCATTATACCCAAAACACTCGTGGCCCAAAAGGCCCAAAACATTAAGCAGAAACAGAAACCTAAGGTTTCCCAGAAACCCTAGGCGCAGCAGACGAGGGTTCAGCACAGTCACCATCCCCAATCGTCGCGCCTCAGTCCGTAACCCACGCCGCTTTTCGCGCCATAAACGGCCCCTGTCTCGCGCCCACCTTCGATCGCGCAGCGATCCGTGTGCAAATCTCGCATCATCACCGAACTTCTTGCTTCAAGACCTGCACAGACAAGGAAAAAGACGGAAACAAAAGCAGAACAAAGATGGCAAAAGAATATTTCCTTTTGTTTTCTTTTATTTTTTCAAAGCTATATAAAGCCCCAAAAACTTGTAAATCGGACAATACACGGATACACATACAAAAAAATAGATTCACAGAAATAAAATATCGAAACCTGTTACAGAGGTGATTCTCGTCACAAACTCATTTTTATATTACTTTTTTAATTCTATTTAAATAAACGGCGAAATGAAGGATTTCTTTTACCTTTACGCCGCTGTAAGCGACGGCGTGTGAGGCGCGTCTAGCGCGTGCGCGACGATGGCCGGAGGACTGTGGGGGCAGAGCAAATCTGAAGCCCTCTGCAAATTTTTTTTAAACAATGTTTTGAAATGATTTTTTTTTTGTTAAGTTTTCAGTTTTTATAGGTCATCGGCGCGACGTCATTTTGGTGCGTCCTATTAATAACCAAAACGACGTCGTTTTAAGCAGGGGATCCGCGCGTTGGCCCGAATACCCGGGGTGGATCCGTGCGTTTTTGCTAAATGGTATAATTACCCTTTCGGTCCTTCCATAAAATTTTTTATTTTAATTCAGCCCAATCTGTATTTTTATTTTTTATTAAATTAACCCCAATGTTTGTTTTTATTCCAATTTAATCCCTCAATCTGTTTTAAAGGTAAAATCGGAACGACGCCGTTTTGTAAAAAGGTTTAATTGCCACATTAATCCCTGGGTTTAACGCGCGTTTTTTTAATTAAATCCTTTTATAGTTATTTTAATTGCTATTTAACATTTTTTTAATATTTTTATTTTATTCCATTTTAATTTATTTTAATATTATATTTATATATTTTATTATTTATTATATATTATTTTATTGGGTTTAATAATCTATATATTATTTTAATATATATATTATTTTTATATTATATAATATTATATTATATCATACTTTATTATTAAAATTTCATTTTTGTATAAAATCTATTTATATTATATAACATATTTTATTTATTTTATTTATATTATGTGTGTAATTTTATAACTAGTATTATATATGTTTTTTATTATATATTGTTTACTATTTTTTATTATGTATAATTATTTATGAATTGAATTATGTATTTGTTATAAAATTTTCTTTTTATTATTTATTTAAAATATTATTTATACATGTTAAATAGTTTTAGAAATTATCATATTCCTTTTTCCATTATATCGTATATTCAATACTTAACAATTCTTCATTGTATTTATGCTATATTTATTTTATTTATTGATAGTATAATTTGTAGTAATATTGTTATTTATATTATTCTTTTATTATTTATAATTTGTTATTTATTTCAATATGCATGTTGTAATATCTTTCTCAAATCATCGTTTTTACAAAATCTGTTGATTTAAAACATTTTATTTCAAATGATTTTCAAAATATGGTGATATGTGATATTTGGGGAATTTCGAGAAGAATTTTGTCCTAACTTACTGGGTTCGATTTTTCTCGTGAAACTTTAAGTATTATATATCTCCCTTTTCTAAATTTATTTCAAATGATTTTCAAAATATGGTGATATGTGATATTTGGAAAACTTCGAGAAGAATTTTGCCCTAACTTATTGGGTTCGATTTTTCTCGCAAAACTTTAGGTATTACATATTTCCCCTTTTTAAGAAATTTGAGATTTATCAATTTCAAAATAAAAAACCTATTCTTGGGAATTCAAAGTGTCGTGCCTTAACTTACTGGGTTCGGACATTTTGCGTTTTGAGGTAGGAATTTTCTAAAATAAAGACGAGCTTAATTTCAAAGTTATGAGGTGCTATACCTTAACTTACTGGGTAAAGTACTTTATTTCTTTGGATAGGTAAGTTTTGGTTTTCCTTCTAATAAAAGGATCATATTTTGTAATTTTCTTTATTTTCAACATTCGGACATGATTTTATCGATTTGGTACCAATTTTTGGGCGTTATGAGGGTGCTAACCCTTCCTCATACGTAATCGACTCCCGAACTCGTTTTCTTGTTTTTGTGGACCAAAAATGTTTTAAAATAAAACGTTTTACAAGGTGATCCAATCACACCTAAGTAAAAAAAGATTGGTGGCGACTCTCGTTTTTGTTTTTAAAGTCGATCCCCATTTTCTAAACCCGATTTTAAAATGGTTTCGACATTGAATATATTTTATTGAAAATTTTACTAGGGGTAACATTGTCATAATTTTAGCTGGGGTAAAATTGGGATTAGAAAATTATTTAATTAGAAAATTAATGTTTATTTTGGAAAATAGAAAAATATGTATTGGGTTAGATTAAATTATAAAGTGTTGGGTTAAAAGTCTAGAAAGCACATATAATTGGACTCAATACAATGAGAGGCCAGAATCCCCATCATAATACATATAAGGGGAAGCACACCCTACTAGCCCCTCTTCCTCTCCTAGTTGGATTTGGAAGTTGTTTTTCTATTTGAAATAATCATCTACAGTTCAACAACGATTCTACCTTCTCTCCCTATAAATAGATGACAACGGTAGAGCTATTAACATAAATTGAAGATATTGTTACTCTACCGAAAAATAAAGAGAATTTATTCTCAACTATTATATATATTTCTAGGATAACAATTCTGTCTTTCTATTTTGAAGAGAGAATTTTCATTTTCACCCCAAAAGTAAAGAAAATTTTTTCTAGTTCTGTGTTTTAATTTGATTGGTTCGAGCCCACACTCGAAATAGTTTGTGGTACGAGAATAACGAAGAAAATTATTTTGTTGAAAGTCGAAAAACGTTAAGAATCCGCTTATCTGAAAACATAAATATGATTTCGATTCAAGGTTTGTTGCTATAAATATCACAAATCAGGTCGATTTTCAAAATTTTAATTTTTCGCTGTACAAGAAAACCATTTTCAAATCGAATCTTTTCAATAGAAAGGAGTAGACAAATTTGTCGTATAAGGCCAACACGACCCCACATGAGGCCACGATCGAGAGTACATGTGTCGATTTCATCATCATCAACTCCAACCCCAAATACTATACAGATAGGTACACTACCTCCTGATTAATGTGGTTCATATTTTTCTGATGTTTTTACTAACCTCATATTTTTCACACAAACACCACATTATGCACCATCATATCATGTATCAACACCTTCTCCAAGAATATTTTTTGCACCACCTCCATCCCTAAGAGCATATTACACGTCACTGTCATTAACAACATCAATGTATCCGCCATCGCATACAATTCCAGCATTCTGTCCACAATTGGGTTATTTAACACCATATACTTCTCGGCCGATTCGCAAACACTCCCAATATCACTGTTCTTTAGAGGTGGGTCATCTTTGCAACCTCTATAACACACCGTTTTCAGTAAAATCGGAACAATGGTTTCGGGACCACAACTTTGAGTCCATAAGAAAAAATATTTTAATATTATTTCATGGTCTGCATTATGATAGAAATATCGTATGAAATTTCGTAAAGAATTTTTTACTGATTACATGTTTAATTTGATAAAATGACCAAATTGTGTAAAATGTAAAAGTTGAATTCTAGTATCTAAAGGGATCAAATAGCTATGGAATTCAAAATCTGAGGTCCTTATATGGCAAATAGACCATTAAGAGGAGTTAGTAGATAAGTATGATGATTCATCTTTGGAAAAATTATTAAAGAAAAGGACTAAATTGGAAAGTAAAATAATAAAAGATGATAAATAATTAAATAATTAAAATATCATCATATTATCATCTTTCCTAAATTAAAATATAAGGAAACCCTAGTTAGAAGAGCTTGAAGGTAGCAAACTTATTTGGCTTAATTAGGTATGTATTTTTGTCCCGTTTTTAATGATTTTTATGTTTTCGAGATCGTAATAGTTTAATCTAGCTATCTCGGGGATTAATTTGTAAAGTTATCAAAGTACTAGGGTTTTTTCATGGATGAATATAGTTAAATTATGAAGTTTTATGATAGAAAATGAAAGGTTGTAGATAGATAAACAACTTTTGTAAAGAGAATTTTGATGAAATCATGATTTAGGGACTAAATTAAAATGATGTAAAATTCATAGAAAAATTTGGAATTTTATGAAATACATGGGCTGCTAATGTTATATGTAAAAATCAATTAGGCTTGGAATAATGATTAAATAGCATGAATTTCATTTTCCGAGCCTAAGAACAATTGTAATTAATCAAAAGTATAGGGGCAAAATGGTAATTTTGCCTAAGATGTGAATTGGATTGAATTGAATATAAATTGTATTACATTGATGTTAAATTCATTCCTGTAGATACGGATAGATCAAATACGGAGTTAAATCGAGGAAAAGAAAAAGTGTCGGATTAGTAGATTTTGCGTACACGAACACTTGTCGAGGTAAGTTCGTGTAACTAAATTGTATGTTTATATGTTTTAAATTGAATGTTATGTATTTGAAATGTACAAGTTCCATGTATATGAAAGTAATCACATATTCGACGATGACCGACAAGTATTAAGTCCTGTTTGAATAAACGAAATTCGATGGATACAGGGTTCCCGAATTGGTTGTGGTCCTGCATGTGTTGCGGACACACCACAACTCGAAAGAGCATCCCGTTATTGGCTCTCATGAGCATCTCGATATTTGGCTCTCACGAGCTTCTCGTTATATGGTTCTTGCGAGCTTCCCGTGAATAGCTCTTCGGAGCAACCCAATTGGTTGTGATCATGTATGTGTTGTGGACACACGATAACTCTTATGTATTAAATTGATGTTAAATTCATTCCTATAGATCTGGATAGATCAAATATGGAGTTAAATCGAGGAAAAGAAAAAGTGTCGGATTAGTAGATTTTGCGTACACGAACACTTGTCGAGGTAAGTTCGTGTAACTAAATTGTATGCTTATATGTTTTAAATTTAATGTTATGTATTTGAAATGTATATGTGCCATGTATATGAAAGTAATCACATATCCAACGATGACCGACAAGTATTAAGTCTCGTTTGAATAAATGAAATTCAATGGATACAGGGTTCCCGAATTGGTTGTGGTCCTGCATATGTTACGGACACACCACAACTCGAAAGAGCATCCCGTTATTGGCTCTCATAAGCATCCCGATATTTGGCTCTCACGAGCTTCCCATTATATGGTTCTTGCAAGCTTCCCGTTAATAGCTCTTCGGAGCATCCCGATTGGCTGTGATCACGTATGTGTTGTAGACACACCGCAACTCTTCTGAACGTCCCGATATATGGCTCTTCGGAGCTTCCTGATTAAAGGCTCTTTCATGAGCTTCTCGATTAATGGCTCTGATGAGCTTCTCGTTATATAGTTCGAAAGACCTTCCCATTTACATGTTTGCATGAGCATTCATGTATATGAATTGACGGATTACAGTTTTGTACACGTTGTGTGTATTACCCGTGTATCCATCGATATTTCCAATGATTCAACGGGCAAAATCTTGACATGAGAAAATATGAGTTCGAAATGAATCATTACTCGTATATACCTGAAATTCATGTGAAATACATGACTAACATGTTTGATGAGTTTATGTGTGTTTAGGCTATTTTTCAAATTACTTTGGATGTATTTTGTATGCTTACCTTAAATTTAAATGAATGGTAAGTTAATTTCCTGTTATACGAACTTACTAAGCATTAAATGCTTACTCTGTTTTATTTCCTCTGTTTTATAGTAATTCGAAAGCTCGTTAGGTTGGAAGCTTGGTGGAGACATTACACACTATCCATCGGCCTTTTCGGTATATGTAACAAACTAAATTATGGTTATAATGGCATGTATAGGCTAAATTTGGCCAATGATGACATGTATGTGTTTGGTTGAAATTAGCTATTGGTATGGCATATGATTGGTATAGTTTGATGTACAAAAATGACCCTAATATGTTTGATGTGTGTTTGGAATGGATGAATGGTGGAAATCAAATAGGCATGTTAGTGATTGATTGTGATAGTATAATTGGTAGAATATGCCTATATGTATGTATGGTTATTTTGGTAAGTTTGGATAGATGAGCATATGAGTTGATATATCATACATATGACTTGGTTTTGGATTGAATTAAATGTTTGGTATTGGCTTGTGAATGTGTTAAAGTGTTAATGTAGGTGGAAGACAAATTAGGTGAGAAATGTGACCATGGAAATGGCCTAATTTTGTCCACACGGGCGTGTGTCTCAGCTGTCACATTGGCGTGTGGTTCAACCGTGTGTCCCCTGCATCTTAAAAATTTCAAAACAGAATGCTTAAAATTATTCACACGGCCTAGCACATGGGTTTAAGGGTGTAAAAAACCTTCAAACTTAAAAATAATAATAAAAATAATTAAGCCTTTGCTTTTTTTTTCTTTTTTTTAACTCAATTTGATACTTGAACTCTCAAAATACATAAAAAAAGCCCTCAAACTTTTTCAGAAAAAGTAATTAAGTCCCTGCTTTTTTTTTTTTTTCACTCAATTGGGTACTTAAACTTTTAAAATGCATCAAAAAGACCCTTAAACTTTTTCAAAAAAGGTAACTAAGCTCTTGCTTTTCTTTTTTTTTTTGGCACTCAATTGAGTACTTGAAATGTCAAAATGTATCAAGAAGACCCTCAAACTTTAAAACAAAAAAAATAAAAAATTAAGCCATTGCTCTTTTTTTTTTTTACATTCAGTAAGGTACTTGAATTGTCAAAATACATCAAAAAGGTTATTTGACCATTAACTTTAACAGTTGACATTTAAAGTTAATTGTTCCTAATTTTTTTCAGTTAAAGTCATCTCGTGTCACAACCATAGCGTGACAGGTGGCAAAAAAATTATAAAAAATAAAAATAAATAAAAGTTATAAAAATTAGTAAATTTTAATAAAAAATATTAAAAATTATAAAAAAAACCATAAAAATTAAAAAAACTATAAAATTTTATAAAAATCATAAAAAAAAAACTATAAATGCATAAAAAAAACCCTTTAACCATTAACTTTAATCATTGACCATTAAAGTTAACGATATCAATTTTTTTAGATAAAGTCATCACATGTCGCAACACAGCGTGACATGTGGTAAAAATATAATTATACACATCATTTGATTAAATTAATTTAACTACTACTTTTAATTAAACACATCGTTTTAATTGTATCTATTAAACTTATTTGCTTTAAAAAACAATTTTAATATTAAATTTGTTTAAATATAATAAATAATTAACAAAAAAAACTGTGTTCTTAAATTTTAATACAAAACTAAAAATTTTAAACATAAATTCAACTATACTTTTATCATTTCATACTACCAAGCTGGTTAAATCATGGATTTCAAATTCAATCCAATACACCAGTTCAATTTCAACAACACTGAAAAATGTTCAAACAGTAACTGGACATATAAGCAACTGATCTGCAATTACCAGATCATATTTGATGTTACATTTTCTGGTATAGCAAAAACATGATTCAATGAGATTAAAGAACATAAGCATCCAGTTACACCTAAAGTAGTTAAAAGACATTAACCAAACTTGTCCTGTTTTAGAACCACTGTCCTGAAAAAGCATTATCATCATCATGTAAAGTACACATATAAAATGTAAGGAACAAAAACCGATGGCATTAAACTTAATAATCTTGCTACTCAAAATGCTAGAACGAAAAATAATGTGGTGGCAGTGCTGCAGGATCTAGCTCCAAACATCCTCTTAGGCTGCCCTTTCTCTCATGAGTTAGCTGGAAATACGGAATCTGATGAGAGAACCGAATCTGATCCACCCGAGGGATTTCGATTGTAACATTTGATCCTCCTTTTACTTGGGGCTTGAAAACAGAATTGAAGCCGTCGACGCGATCTAAAACTACAACCTTGATAAGGAAATAAGTTTCCTCCAAAACCTGCACTATGTCATATTCCCAGTTCTCCAAGTCGGAACATTTGATATTGGGGGTCCAGTTCCGATACAATCCCCATACCTCACCTTTTCTAGGTATGATGTTGTATTTGCCCTTCGTATCTGTAGGCTCAGCTTTTAACAAATGAGAAAAGGAATCGGTGGAGGTGTAGGTCTGGGAACCCCTTCTAATCCCGAATCTCCCGCAACACGTTGGCATGTCTGAATCTTGCCACTGAGTCGTGGTTTCTAATGGGCAAGAAAAAAGCCATCTCACATGTACTTTGAAAACAGGGGAGGACTCGACTTTCTTGATCTCACCATAATACTTTGGCAAGCCATCCTCATCACCATACAGTGCCCAGATCTGACCAACACGGAACTTTTCCTCGGCTTTGTCAGCGTCGAAATCGTAGAATTCTGATTCTGGAATTTCAAAGGATTTTGGAGCCGAAGCTGAAGGATCAGGATCATTTGATCCTGCCATTGGATCCTCCATTTCTGAAACACTACGACCTCTGCCATCACCTTCCTCCTTCAAGCCCTTGGAAACAAAAACTTCTTCAGGTAAAGAAGCTGGATCAAGTTCAAAAGAACCTTTTGGCACCCCCTTTCTCTCTTTACCGGTCAGCACAAAGGATGGAACCTTGTGAGAAAACCTGAGTAGTTCATTGGGCGGAATTAGAATTGTTTTAACTCCTTCCTTACTCATTGGACAGAAGACACTCACAAAGCCTTTGACCTTAGTCAAGTAAGCAACATGTATACCTACACCTTCACCATTCTCTGATAAGATCTCAACAAATTCATATCCATGTTTCTCGGTCCTCGACTTCCAGTTGACATTCCAGTTCATAAAAAGGGCCCAAACCTCTCCTTTTCTTGGATATATCTTATAGGTATCTCTATATGGTCCTTTTTCCCAACTTATCAAATGGGAAAACATAAGACGATCTTCAATGCTCTCAGGCTCCCCATGCTTGAACCTACCGCAAGAAACAGGTAAACCTTCACTAACCCATCGTACTGCATTCTCATCATCCGGATCTGGTTCTAGCCACGTGATCCTCACCTTGAACCCAGAGTAGAAGACTTTTCTGATCCGAGCATAGAATCTAGGCATGGCATCCTGTGTATCGTACAATGCCCAAATCTGCCCTACTGCAAAACACCCTTCTTTCTTCTCTTTGTCAAAGTCATTAAACTCAGGATCAGGGTATACAAAAACCTCCGACTCTTTTGTTTCTTTGCAACTCGTATCCGACACAGGATCATCAATGGTGGGGTTTGAATTTCCCTTAACACCATCAGCAGAAGCTTCCCTAGTTTTCTTAAGATTATCTCCTTTACCACTTTCCTTCTTACCATTGGATTGCCTTGCCTCAGAACGTCTACCCATTTTGTGGTCCTTCGCTTCATCTTCATTAGCTGTTTCTTCAGTTTCAGAGGGCAATTCACTTCCCTTGGCCCTTTTAGGAGGATTTACCGTGTCCTCATCATCACTTAAATTTTCCTTGTAAGAAACATGTTGCTTACGCCTCCCAGATCTCCGCACATTCTGCTCTCCTTGAGAATCAAACTTCTTTTTAGATAAAACTTCACCATTGCCATCAATCACCTCATCCTCCTCAGACTCAAGGCTGCTTTCGCTGTCACAGCTTTCACTGGATTCAACAGTTTGCTTCCTTCCTCTTTTCCCGTTCACTTTTTCAGTTCTGGCATCTGAAGTACCAGCTGCCTTAGGAGTAAAGGATGTAAAAACACTCTCAGAAGTAAACTTCCTCTGAGTTCCTGGATCAACTCTGGAAGCATTCTGATTATGTGCAACTCCTTGTCGAGGAAAATTTGACTGAGTCATGTTACTCGCCTGCGGGACTGCACCTGAATCATAGGCAACGAAGTTCTTGTGGCAAGCTTGACATCGAAGAGATCTGTGAAGTACTTCTGTATAATACTGGTACCTAACTGTACAGTAAGGACACTTGGTCCAGAAAGTGCGCTGGCCATTAGAGACCCCTGCTTGAGTTGGTTGTCGCTGCTGTTGAGAATTCATTCCAGAAAAGTTGGTATGGAAATTATTTTGAGCAGCCGGGTATGAGTGCCAACTTGGATTCTGCGGGGGACGACATGCTGCTGCTGGAGCTGGTCTATTAACAGTCACTCTGCGTTTCATGTCATGTGCAGATCTTTTGCCTTTATCCAAAAGAGTCCTTTGTGCATCCCCAATCAACTTAAAAGCAGCTTCAGCACCAGGAAACTTATTCTTATCCGGGTGAAGTTGCAGGGCAAATTTTCTATACTGCTTCTTGATTGTAACCTCATCAGCTGTCGGCTCAACCTTAAGTATGGCATACCAGTCCTTCTCATTACCAAACAATGGTTTCTCAGCAGCACAGTGTACATCACACACCATTATCATTTGAGAAATATTCTCCAGCTCCTGGAAAAGTTGTTGGGCCTTGATTGCAACTTTAAGAGCCCCTGAAAAATCCTGATTCTGCATCTTCTTCTCCGCAATGCCTTTGGCCCTTAGGGCCTCTTCCTTGTTGCATTCCATCACCAATAAAATCCAGACTGGAGATGGTTGAATACGCTTCAGACACAAAAGTACTAACGTTTGCTTTGATAAGCTAGTTTAATTAAATTACAACAGAACCCAGTACTCGTCCTCCGAGATAGATGATCGCTCATCCATCGGACAAGAAACTCATCTCCCACCTCCTCATGGGCCCTGTAATAGTTTATTTACAACAATTAAGAACCCAAATTGACAAAGTCAGGAATCCCAAGAAATCAAAATATTATATATCATAACCAATGTCACATTTAACATAGAAAAATTTATTTGCGTGCATGAGTTCAGTCGTGTAAAGTCTCTACGAAAAATTAAGCATCAACTAAAAGGGGTAAAAAAAAAAAAACAATGTACTTGTAGCACTCTTTGACATGAATTTAAAAGATAATACCACAGTATAAGTAATTAAATGTTCAACTTTTTCAATTAAAGGCTTCAAAGAAATAAGTCTTTATAATTGTCATTAACAAAAACCAACCAAACCAAATTTCATGCCGGAAATTATAACTAAATATCTCGAAAATATCATCACATTGAAACTTAAAATAAAATAAAAAAACTAAACCGAGACCATAGTCCATGGAACACACCAAAGAATAAGAATGATTCAATGACAAAACGAAAATTACAAAACCATGCATATCAATACGAGTTATAAAGTAATCATTTCCTTTGACATTGTTACCATGATGAGAGAAAACCAAATAAATTCCCTCTATCTTTCTCGCATTAAGACCTAAAACCCTAGTTGTTAAGAAATTTCAAACCCGTAAAACAACTAAACAGGAATGAAAACCTAAAACCCAAATTAAAATCCTAAATTCTACCCCCCCACCAAAGAAAAGAACCAACGTTTATGAAAACAAAAATAAACCAAATCCATAAGACCCACTAACAAACATAAACGACCAAGAAAACGTATCAACATTTCGGTGACGCAAACCCCAGAATAACGTAAGTCAAGATTTTTTCAAAAAAACACAAACCCTAAAACTTGAAAAACCGATGAAGTGAAGAAGCAGGGAAAGGGAACTTGCCTGTTTTAAGAATTCCAAAAGGGAAGAGAGAAAAGTCTCAACAACAAAAAAAAAAAGGAAAAAATTTTAGGGCTTTGAGAGCGGGACAGGAACCGGGGAGGGGAGGGGACTACGAATTTGGGGAAGAACACAAAGTATCTGAGTATGACTTAATTTCTCAATTGCCACTGTTTTTGTGTTTCAAATCTGGACATAATTGTGATTCTGGTCAACTTTAGGGGCATTTTTGGGATATGATTTACTAAAATGCCCTTGTATTTTAGAAAAATTTCAGTATTAGGATTGTTATTTGTATCGATCGAATTAAGAGAGAGCAATCGATTAATTCGATCGATTCAACTAAAAAAATTGAAAAATTGATATTTAAATCGGTTAATTGGCCGAATTAGGTCTTAATAGACGTAACCAAGTTAACTTGTCAATTTAAATTTTAATCGACTTAATCAACGTTCAATTGTTTAACTTCATTAAATCATGAATAGAAAAAAAAATTATTAGGGGCAAGGGTAGAGGTGGCAAAATGAGTTTGAGTCTTACTGCCTGAACCTAATTCTATTTAAACTCGATTTAATTAAAAAGTCGAAAATCTAAACTTAAAAAAACTTAAACTTGAGATTGATCTGGGCCGGAATCCAATTTTAGTAATTAAAAAATAATCCAACTATGATTAAATATTTTTATAAAAAAATCAATTATTAATTTTATTCAAATATTTTTCTTGAAAATGAGATTACCACACATCACACAAACAAAAAAGTTTGTGATATTAGTACTTAGTTTCAAGTTTGTTCTCTTTAATTATTTGTTATTGCATTTAGCTTCTAATTATTGTAATATAAATTTATACTAGATTATTTATTCTCTAATATAGATGTTTTAGATCTAATAAATATTTATATATTATTAAGTAAAATATTGAATATAAAATAAACTCAAACTAAATTCGAAATCAAACTCAAAATAATTTAAACTGAACAAATGTTGTACCTAAATAAATTTAAATCTAAAAAAATCTAAACCCGAAATAACCCGATCTAGACCTCTCAATTTGCCACCTCTAGATAAGGGGAAGGTATCGTTTATTGGTTGAACTTAGAAATGCAAATCATTTACTACTATATCAATAACTAGTAGACAATATAACTAGAATTTGGTTTAGGTTTTGATTAAAATTTTACTATTAAGAATAAAAGTAATATATATTAGAGGTACATTGAGTCAATTGGTTCGATAATGAAAATTTGTAATCAATAATCGACATGCATAGTTTATTTCAACCACTTGTCAAAATCAAATTAATCATCATAATTGACTTGATAAAAAATTATTATTAAGTCGATTTGAACTAAATTTTGGTCACACTTAGGCAGATTACACCTCAAAGTTTATTTATTCCTCTTCCTATGTTGACTCGAGCCCATCGTACATAAACACGTTCATGGATGGCGGTTTGATTTTCTTTTTATTTATTTGCATGTGTTTAAATTGGATCCGATTCGAATTGATTTTAAAAGTTGTAAAGATATTGTTATGATTAATTTTTTTTTTCATTGAATAAAAATTTATTGTTAAATATTAATTATGAGAGACTCAATGAAATTTGCAAAACTTGATAAGTATTGTCAAAATCAATATCATTTGTTAAAAAAATATTAATAACATATAAAACAATCAAATTTAAATAATTTTTTTTGGTAGAAAATTTAAATAAAATTTATGATAATATATAAAATAATCTAGTCCAACACAAATAAAATTTCTCGAATCAAATAATACATATTATTATTATTATTATTATTATTATTATTATTATTATTATTACAAGTGTTCATCTCATTTCAACCTTGTAAAATACCTTTTCCACACCTTTATAAATTGGTATAAGAAAATATTATTAAACTTGATTTTCAGACAAAAAATTAGATTGATTTTCTTCTAATTGTTATTTGTAATAGATTTAGAGCAGGTACATATATCAATTATCAGATATTTATTATTTTAATTCACTTTACTTTTGCGGATAGTGAATACGAATTTAGATATTATCTGATTTTATTTTTACCGATAACAAATTTAAATATCAAAAACTATTTAGTTTACTTTTAAAAATTTCATTTCAAAAATATTTTTATACTTACAAAAATATATTTTTTTAACATTTGTCATGTGTATATGTAATAAATAAGTTTCGGATTAATAATAAATTAAAAAATTATACAAATAAAAAATAATGTCTCCGATAAGGTCGGGTCTTAACTTTTAAAAAAAAAAATTGTCGCGGAAGGTCCAAACTAGTGATTATTTATTTGTTTGTTTTTGGTTTTTTTTTTTTTTGTGAAGGTATTTGTTTTAATTTTTAAATTCATCATAATCCGAAGAAATACATTTTGTCACATCTTATACGCATCTTAAAATTTATATCTGAAAGGAGTAATTTAGAAAATAAGAGCAAACGAAGGGGTAATTTAGAAAATAAAAGCAGGGGAAATAGTTGAGGGTAATTTGGTAAAGACCTAATTACTTGAGGGCAATTGTGACAAAAGATAAGTGGAGTAATTGTGACAAAGCAACCAAATTAAGGACAATTGTAGAAAAAGGAAAAAGAATATTGTGCTTATATATACATATATATTTGGCATGTGTTATTTTTGGTTTTATTGTTTGAGTCTAGATTTATTTGGGTTGGAATCATATTTAAGTAAAGTTCTGTAAATAATAATGATTTCAAGATTCAAATTTCATCTAAATGCTTGAATTAAGAAGACTAATTTTATTTCTTTTAACTATTTGTCGGTAAGTTAAAATTAAATCAATTATTGAACGATCAAGCTATCGATTTAGCGGTCCAACTAATTTGTCCGGTTCGATAGTCCATTCAATTCGGCTAAATAAATTATTAAAAAATAGATCCAATCAAATTTTAGTTTGTTTCATCTAGTTGGTGTCGATTTTTAAGTTAATCGATCTAATACCTTTCTCTAAATCGATTTTTAGTCTAGTCAGTATAATTCGGTTCAAACAACAATACATATTGGTTGATGGCTTGAGGTGTTTATTTATATTATTATAAAGTATATATATATAAGCATGAAATTTTAAATATTTTAATAATTTCATATTTTACTATTTATAAAACTATCCACATTTCATGTATATATATTGTCTTTTTTTATTTTGTATTTTTATTTTCACTTCTTACTCGTGTCGTGGATATCTATATTTATTTATAATTTTTATTAAATTAGTTTCATTAGTTAATGGACATAAATTCACCTATAAAATAAGTAAAATTTCTTTTTTAGAAAATAATAGAGATACTATTAGGGTTTTTTTTAATATAAAATTGTTAACAACAACCTAAAATAAATCTAGAAAATTGTATATTTGGACTTCAAATTTAAGTCACCATTATCTCAAAATCTCAATTTTACCGTTTCAACTAATTTTTTTAAATATATATATATATATTAATATATTAATATAATTTTTTACCTACATTATGAATGTGCTATAGTCAAATAATTTTTTTATAATGCTAACTAGTTTGCATATCTTGTATGATGCACGGACTTAAATTATATTATGAATTTTGGTTATAATATAAAATTTGAAAAAGCTTAAGTTTCTATTACTGAACCTAATTGTACTATCTCAAAATATTATACTAAATTGCGTTGAAATAAGTAGAAACAGACAGCGGCAAAGTTAGAACAATTTTTTAGAGGTGGATGAAATTTTAATTTTTTATAGTTCATATCTTTATAATTTGTAAAGGATTAAATTGAATTTTTATAATTTTAGGGGGCAAAGTGTAATTTTACCTTTACTAATTTAAAAATTTTAAAAAATTTTAAGAGCTTAAATAGCAATTTTATATTTTAGGCAGGGTCGGGGCCATGCCAGCCCCCTGGCTTCGCCCCTGGAAACAGATATATTAAGGGTGTGTTTGTTTGCCAGTAAAATGTTTTCCGGAAAATGATTTCTGTAAAATGATTTACTTTTTTTGAAAAATATTTTCTGGTGTTTGGATGAATCTGTGTAAAATATTTTCTATTGTTGGGCAGATTTCTTGAAAATATTTTCTGGAAAAATTATTTTTACATATATTAATAAATTTTATATACATATTAATAATTTTTTATATTTTAATTTTTTACATATATTACAATGATTTATTTATAAATAAATACCTAATTTATTTATATTTTAATTATTGTTTAATACCTGATTTCTTTGTCCTTAATTAGCAAACACATGATTCAGACAACAAATGTTAATTCTTCATTGAACAAAACAAAGCTGCTATTATTCTCAATCATTGAACAAATAAAGTAAACTATTACATTCTTTATTTTTTCTTTTCCCAAATTACTAATTACAATTCACAAGAATTCAAAAAATATGTATGAAAACAAATATACCCTAAGAAACTGCACATTAAAACATGAACCTCTAAACCATACTGCAAACGATTAAAAGATGAAGCAGTACTTCATTAGAAACAAAAAAAATTTGATTATTAACATAACTAAATTTATCCCCACCATAAAAGGATTGTCGTAACCATTTTTTGATAAAACAGTAAACGACGCGGTCGACTCGAGGTTTGAAAACGAAAAGGATGGGAGTCGTCACCGATCTTTATTTGGGTGTGATCGGACCACCTTTGTTTTAATAAAATGTCTCGGTTTATTAAAACGATGCTTTTGGTCTACGAAAATTTGAGAAAAATGGGTTCGGAAGTCAATTACGTGCGAGGAAGGATTAGCACCCTCGACACGCCCGAAATTGGTACCAAATTGATTGATCGATGTCCTATTGTTGAAAACTTAGAAATGATTGGAAAATTGATACTTTCATTTCCAAAATTTGAAGGAATTGGAAGGGACGTTAAGACTCTCTTAGTTTCGAAGAGATAAAGCATCACGTCCAGTAAGTTAGGGCGCAATACTTTAGACTCTCGAAACTAAGCTCGCCTTTTAAAACTTAGTTTTATATTGTGAAGAGGATCTCCCGTCATTTGTCAAACGAGAAATCAGAACCCAGTAAGTTAGGGCTCGTTTTCTCGAAGGTCCAAATTAGGAATATCGCCCCTATTTTAGTAGAAAAAGAAACTTATCCGAAGTATCTAGATGTCGAGTCCAGTAAGTTAGGGTGCGACATTTCGAATATCCGAGATTAAGTGTTTTGTTTAAAATTTAAATTGTGATTTCAAAAGGGATATCCCGTTGTTTAGCTTTAAACGAGAAAAAACCGGAACCTAGTAAGTCAGGGCTCGATTCACTCGAATTGCTAATACGGAATGTTGATTTAAAACTTGAATTTGCGATTTTTGAAAGGGATATTCCGTTGTTTAACTTAAACGAGAAAAAACTGGAACCCAGTAAGTTAGGGCTCGACCTTCTCGAATCTCTAAATTCGAAATATCGCCTTTATTTTAAAAAGAAAAACTTATCTCGAAGTATCTAGATGTTGTGTCCAGTAAGTTAGGGTGCAGCATTTCGAGTTTCCGAGAATAAGTGTTTTATTTGAAACTTGTATTGTGATTTTAAAGGGGGTATTTCGTTGTTTAGTTTAAACGAGGAAATCGGAACCCAGTAA
The DNA here is from genome assembly GCA_005393395.2 of Gossypium australe. NCBI lineage: Eukaryota > Viridiplantae > Streptophyta > Magnoliopsida > Malvales > Malvaceae > Gossypium > Gossypium australe. The sequence goes on along the minus strand of CM016616.1, from coordinate 145,218,247 downwards.
GTTAGGGCTCGATCTTCTCGAATCTCTAATACGAAATATTTGGTTGTTATAAAACTGAGGCATTGAGAAAAATTAGCGTAAAAGTGTGAAAAATATGATTTTATACACGAAAAGAATAAATAAAAGACACATACGCATACATACGTACAAATAAGGAGGACATATAATATATTAAGAATATTACGTATAGTAACGGTAGTAGAAATAACGATGAAATGATAATAATAATAACAACATGATAATGATGATAATATGATATGATAATAATGATACTAAGACAACAGTAAAATGTTAGTAAGACTAATAGTGAGAAGCAAATGATGATAACACTATAGAAAAAGGAAATAAAATAATGGTAACGATATTAACGATATAAGATGCGAAAACAAAAGATAGCAAGGATAATAGGCAAAGAGAATACGAATGATAGTATTTAACGAATAAACGACAAGACGTAGACATGCAATAAATATAGTAATAATAATATAATATACACGCTATATATAAAAAGGATAATATGATAACTATAATAATGATATAACATATAAGATATATAATGGTGGTAAACGTATTATGATAACAATAGTATAATATATTGGGGAATAAGTACATACATTATATAATAATACACTAACAACAACAGTATAATATATACTTATATGAATAGCAAAACTTATATGATATAAAGTTTATAATATACGAAACGATTTAATACATAGATTGGTTTTTTAGGACAGTAATAGTACAATATAACAATAATTATAACAACACTAATAATAATAATAATAACGATAATAAATAAGAAACATAATAATAACGCATAAAACAAATATAATGTAATAATATTAGAAATAAAGTAAAATAATAATACTGGTAAAAATAAATGTGATAAATAAAATAGTAAAAAATAACGTTGAGAATAATATTTAACAATTATAATAATATATTAAAATAATAATGGTAACTATAATTAAAATAAAATGTGTAAAGATAATAATAAAAAAACTAATAATAACAAAGTAATAAAACTAATAATAATAAAGTAATAAAACTAATAATAATAATAATAATAATAATAATAATAATAATATAATTTAATAATAAAATAACCAAAGTAATTAGAAATGACTAAAAATGAACAAAACAGAATACTTGGGGTAAATTTGAAATAAAATAAAGAGGGGAGGACTAAATCGCATGCGAAAACAACCAAGAGGGACTAAAATGGTCAATAACCCCTAGATTCCCCATGCGCATATCCAGTTGGCAGCTTTAGGGACCAAATCAAAAACAAAATAAAACCTGAGGGCCAAATTTAAAAGAATCAAAAGACACAAAATAGGGCTTAATCGCGCGGGACTGTGAAAGAGAGGGATCGTTTGCGCAAATATCCCTTTCAAGGATCATGTGCAGTAACTCCTACCACGAAACGGCACTGTTTTGTCCAAAACTTATAAAACCCTCTTTATTTTCTGAAAAAAAAAACAAATTTGTAACCCTAAAAATCCCTTACAGCAGCCACAGCTAGAGGTGTGCATGGGCCGGGCCGGGTTCGGGCCGGGCCCAGAAAAAATTTTCGGCCCATTTGCTAGGCCTAAAAATTTGTCCAAGCCCGGCCCGGTATAAAATTGGTAGGCCCGAGCCCGGCCCGACTAATATTAATTTTTTTAATTTATTTGATTAAAAAATAAAATATAATAAATTAAATATATTTAAAAAATAAAAATAAATATTAAAACAAGAAACAAATAAAAAATGATACTAAAAAAATACAAAAACATTAAAATTTTTCTGCTAATTCTTTGAGTTTTTAGTGGTTGATGATGCCCAAAAATGTATTTTTTTTATGTTTGAGGTTCATTGTACAAAGGAAAATCGCTGCACAAAATTTACTATGATAATAAAATAAAAGTTCTACAATATCGAAATAATATTAAAAACGATAACAGAACAATAAATACCATAAAAGATCAATAAAACATCACCAAAATAGCACCAAAATAGCATCAAACAGCACCAAAACAGCATCAAACAGCAACAAAATAGTGCCAAACAGCATAAAAACAGCAGTAAACAGCATAAAAATACAGCAGTAAACAGTAAAAAACATAAAAATAGCAGTAAACAGCATAAAAACACAGCAGTAAACAGCAGAAAAATAACATAAAAAATAGCAGTAACAGCAAAAATTATTTAATATATATTTCGGGCCGGGCCGGGCCGGGCCCGGGCCAAGAAGTTCTTACCCGAGGCCCGGCCCGTTTTTTAAACGGGCCTAATTTTCTGTCCAAGCCCATTTTTCGAGCCTATTTTTTTTACCCAAACCCGCCCATTTTTCGGGCGGGCCTTCGGGCCGGGCCGGGTGGCCCGGCCCATGCTCAGCTCTAGCCACAGCCCCCTTTATTCTTTTTCATTTCATTTTCTGTCTTCGAAACAAATGAGAAACCCTCCCCATTTTCGTTTCTTCTTCTGCTAGGATTTTAACCCAAATCACGCCGTCGTCGAACCACCACCATCCGACGGCCGCCAACGTGCGAGAGGGAGGTCGTTAACCCCGTTTCAGACAAGCCAATCGATGGAGACCAGATCCAAAAGTAAGTATCTTCCTTTATTCTCCCTTTTTTGTATCAAAAATAAAAATCAAATTGGAAAGAAAGTCAAGAAAATCGAGAGTCACCTTCAAAAAGGATCTGCTCTCTTTTGATTTTTGATATTTCGTTTTTCCTCTTTTTTTATTCTGAAAAATCCCTCTTTTACATTGATTTTCGATGGCTTTATATAGTCATCTTTTTACAATTTTTTAATCTATTTATTGCCACTTGCTTGCGTGTTTTCTCTTGTAGGTGCAACTTGAGGGCGGTGGACGTGACATGGGCGGTGCTGCAGGCGTGGCAGTGGTGGCAGTTGTCAGAGGCAGAGACGGCAACAGCATGTTTAGGAAAAATTAGGGTTTTCCTGATTTCGTTTTAGGCTAGGGTTTGTTTTTTGAAATTGGGCTTCGGGTTTGGGTTTAAAATAGGCCAGTTTTAAGTGTAATGGGCCCGGCAAATGGGCTCGTACAAGGATCATGTAAACAGTTCACATTGGTTGCTTTCTTCTTCTCAACCTCCCTTGGCAGAATCTCTGATTTCTCTCCACAAAACCATAATTTCTTCCCAACCTTCAGACTCATTCCCTTCATTCTACCTTCATATTCTTCCTCTATTCACCTCACTAGTTAACAAATTTCAATCCATCTACATTTCTCCAATTATGCAGCCACTTCTTTATAACCAAAACAAACCTACCCATTTCCATGTTCAAACTCCAACTTCAAACAATAGTAGTCTCTTGATAGAGGATAAACCTGTAGGCTTTGAGTAAGTTATAATTAAGATAATAAAATGTCCAAACAACTCCAACCAGAAAACTTAAGGATGATAAAGCTGTCTCAGATAATTTACTTCTGCCTACAAGATCAAGATCAAACACAAGCAAATCTAAGCACTTCAATCTCAAAATAACAGAAAGTGATAAGCTTCATAGATAAACATCTTAAGTAAGCAAACTCAACACATTAAAATCCTTTCGACCTAATAAATGAACTTACCAACCATTCCTTGTGATCTTGGAACCCATCCTGGTTAAGCCATTTGACAGCAATAACAATGCCAGATCCAGGTTTGGTAGCATTAAAGGAATTTTTATCGATCCACCCCTTAAACACGGAGCCGAAACCGCCTTCTCCAAGTACACTATCGGGACGAAAATTCCTTGTGGCCATTTTGAGATCAGCAAAGCTGAAACTTTTCAAATTGGGGGACTGCAAAATCTCACCCTCACTCCGAGCTGTCAAAGGTGCTGAAAATGATGAAACTTTGTTGTTGCTGCTTTCACTGCTAATATCTTTCCCATCACCACTATCATACTTTGAACTGAGCCCTGTTTCAAACATGTATAACCCCTCATACATTAATTAACCCATTTTCAGAAGTACAATAAGGTCATCTCCCACAAATTGTTAGGATGTATGTTTGTTAAGTTACTAATGAAGGTAAAGCTCTCAATAAACCAAAACTAGTAAGAAAAAGAATTATACTAGAAACCCTAAATTTTCAAAGTACAGCAATTAACAGATATATTATAGCATAATGTGGGATAATTGAAATACCTGTGTTGCTGTGGCTTTCAGCTTTAATACCGGCACTCAAGCAATTTCCCATTGCATCAAATACCTAAAAAATACAAGCCACCATCTTCAACTATTCTTTCGTAGATCCTAAAACAAAGAAAAAAATGAATCTTTGGTTTATATAACAAATCAGTATTCAGCAATGAAATGAAGCAGATCTAAGTTTTATTTAAAAAAAAAAAAAGAAAAAAGCTTCCCAAAACCATCATTTTTCATTACAAAAAAAAAGATAAAAGGTCATCTTTTTCTCTGTAAACTCAGTCGAGCCCTCGAAAACCAAAGGCCAAAACAGAGTCCCCACAAAGCTTCGAGTGCACGAGTGAGATCGAATCGGAAAATGTGCTACCCACGAGGCCACGACACAAATATCGGTGCCCTCAGACCAACCAACAAAAAACGAGACCCACTGAACCTCCTGAATTGGAGCAGAAAATAGAACCGATGAGAAGCCCGGAACAAGCCTCCAGAAACCAACACTGAACCAGAATTCCAAAAGCCCAAGATAAGCCAAACACCAGAGGCTACAAAACGCTAACAAATATGAGTAGAAATCTACCTTCGATGAACAAAAACAATAGACAGAGAAAAGGAGAAAATAACCTGTTGATAACCCAAAAAGAAGAAGCACACCGATGAGGATGAGAGGCTGACGTTGATGGACGGAGAGGAAATAAGGAGGAAATAAAATGAGAAGGAACTGAGCGGCTGAGGGTGTGTTTTCCAGAAAATGTCTTACGGAAAAAAAATCTGTAAGACATTTTACACAAAGAAGGGGAAATTTTCCGGTGTTTCTGTAATTGATTTTCCGGAAAATCAATTCCTTTGCTCAAACAAACATAGGAAAAGACGGAAAATATTTTCCGGAAAATGAAATACCGCAAACAAACAAACCCTAAATTATTTAAAATAATGGGTAAACATCTATTCCAGTTTTAAAATATTTAAATGAAGATGAAATTTGTTGATAGAAATTCAAATTGAACATGAATCGTTAATATTAACATCTTCCACATATTTTCTAAAATATGACAAACATAATAAATTTAATATGTATACGGGAACGGTTTGACTAATACGTATGATTTCAAATCCTAAAATTATATTAAAATTAAATATTTAATGTAGGTTTGTTTGTTTCACTGAAAATGATTTTTGAAAAATAATTTTTGGAGAATGACTTACTTGCATGGAAAATGTAATATTTTCTGGCATTTGGATGAATCTGTGTAAATTATTTTCTGTTATTTCACATATTCTTTTAAAATATTTCATAAAAGTTGTTTTCAATTAAATAAACATACATATGATATTTTTCTTATCTTTTCAATTTTATATCTATATATTTATATTTACATTATTTTGCATATATTAAAAATATTTTGTTAAATTCAATTTCATTACAACGTCATTTTATAGTTACGTGACTACCAAGTGAGTGTTTTTTATTTTAAAATGTGATATCAACAAAATTGACAAAAAAATTAACAATGTCAATAAATGGGCTTCATTTTTAAATCTAAAAAGTAGAGGGACTAAATTCTTGAAAATAAAGGTACAGAGTACATAGACTTATGTAATATTTTAACATTTATACTACAAAACATTTATTATTAATATATTTAAATATTTATTATCAAATAATTAATATTGAATGTTATTTAAAATTATTATTTTTAAAATTTACTATTAAAACAAAATTGAAATATTAAATAATTTATTAAATAATAATTTATATTAATAATTTATTACATGATTAAATATAAATAATTTAATATGTATATTTAATAATATTAAAAAACATTATTTTTTTTTTTTTAAATTAAAAATAAAATTTTATTAATATAATAATATTAAGCTTGATTTAAGTTATTTTTTATATAAAAATAAAATTAATTATAGAGGAGATCTTTTCCGGAAAATGACTTACACTTTTCAAATAGTAAATCATTTTATAGGAAAAATAGCTTATTTTACGTTGACCTGTAAATCATTTTCCATTGACCAGACTATTTTTTATGAAACAAATACAGAAAAACGAAAAAATAATTTTTTGTAAAATCTTTTACATGCAAACAAAATGAACTGTAATTTTAGTTCTTATTATGTCAACAATATCTTTTTGGACTTTTGACTAACACCATAGGTTGATATTTTATACAATATCATTATTAAAAATCAAAATTGAATATTTAAGGTAATTTCAGTTTTTATTATGTCGTTAATGTATTGTATTTACTGGAGCGAGTCCAGTAACTAATTGTTCACATTATGTAGGTCTATTAAGAGGTAGATGTTGACCACGAATTTTAAAATTGCTTAATAACCAATGCAAAATTTAAACTCTCGATCACTAGTTAAAATAGGAAAAATCCTTATTACAATGTATTTTTTATTAGCGTAAATATGTGAAGTTTCCAATTATTCTTTTTGGGTTTCAAGTTTCTTAATTTTATGGTGCCATATGACAAATATATAACAATGCCAATAAATACAATTTTGTCGTATGTCATTATATTACTTCAGTATATATGTATATATATGAGATATATACGTCCAACTCTAGTTAAAACCAATTTAATATAAAATACAGTTAATTAAACTTAAAATATATCCAAACCTAAATCATATTAAATAAGATTTGAACTTAAAACAATATATATACGTGAATTGACACATATTATTTCCACATGATAATACTTTAACCTAAATGTTTAAGGTAGCAAAACTTCAACCCATTGTAAACACTACCGACATTGCATTAACAACTTTTTATTAATTTTACTTTATCATCAATTAAATATTTTTATTATTTTTTTCTTCGGGTGTCTGAATTTCTAGCCATTGTTTTATTTTTGTTTTAGGTTAATTAACATATGTTATGGGCCATTTTACAAAAAAAGCCCTTTTTTAAAATTATTGAGGGAAATGGACTTATTTTTTTATTATTTACCGGAAAATGTCGAATTCTCCCAAAACGAGTCCACGTCAGCGCAATCTTAGGTGCTGTGTCAGCAAAACGCATCTCTAGGGGAGTGTTTTGTCCTTTTTTTAACCCAACAACGGCTAATTTTTTTTGACCGTTTGGGCTCCAACTATAAAAAAAAAAAAAAAAACTATACAAACCCCACTTTCATTTTTTTCGCACAAAAATCCTCTCAATTTTCTCTCAAAGCTCTCTTTAATTTTTGAAAAAAAAACTCTATTTAAAATTTTTCTGAATTAGTTTTTTTTTTAATTTAAAAAAATTTGATCGTGTTAACAATGGCCGGAGAATTAATTAGTCTCGATAATAAACACAATTCTGTTGAACAAATGAAAATGGTAAATGTTAATTTTAATTTTTCAATATTATTTAATATTTTTTTCATTTGTGCAATTTTAATTAATTTTAATTTTATATTTTTTTATAACAGTTTGTAGATCGGGTGTTGCAATGCTATATCCGTAATATGTCTGGTCCTCCATCACCATTGATAGAGAATTACCTGCAGGAAGTGGGTTTTTGGCACGTGCTCACGATAGGCCGGGGGTGCAAGTTGGATTCGAAACTCATTAGTACGTTGATAGAGAGGTAGAGACCCGAGACGCACACACTCCATATTCCATGTGGAGAGTGTACTATCACTCTGGAAGACGTGCAGTTGCAACGGGGATTGCCGGTGGATGGGTGCGCAGCAGTCACCGGATTCGTTCAATCTACTGATCGGGGAGTCGTATGCTACTAACTTTTGGGTGTTATTCCGGATAATATTAACGGAGGTCGGGTCGAGATGGGCTGGTTACGAGACACATTCCTGGAGCCGGGTAATTATTCGACTGAACTAGAAAGAATACGATATACTCGGGCATACATTCTTGAGATGATTGAAGGTTATCTGATGCCGGACTTGTCACGAAACCTCGTACATCTGAGATGGCTGCTGAAACTCGTTGATTTTAGAGTTGCTATTGAATTTAGTTGGGGGTCTGCCGTGTTGGCAACATTGTACTTGGAGATGTGCAGGGCGACGCAACCGAATAAAGCCAAATCGGAGGTTGCCTATCACTACTTCAATCAAAGGCACGGTTTCGCTTTCCATTTTTATGTCCTCGAGTGGACCACTCGGATACATTCCCACTCATAATGAGGTAAATTTTATATTATATTTTACAATTATTACGTAGATTTAAAATATAATTGTATGCTAAAAATTTATTTAATTAGGTGGAACCATTCAGCGAGTTATGTTGGAATACCTTCTTCTCTTAAATATGTACGGCTTTTATTAGACCAACGGTTGGAAGCACAAGTAAATATTAAATAAAATAGATATACATAATAAAATAGTCGATTCGCATTTAGTATTATGTATATAACTAATATTTTTACCATGTTCATATAGTTTCAATGGACACCATACGAGGATTCGGCAATTCGGGCAGTAATTCCGGATGAATTCTTTCAAAATCCGAACATTTGGCTTGTGAAGGTCCCATTGGTAAACTATGCCATTGTGGAGATACACCAGTCAGACAGAGTATTGCTACAATTTGGATTCCGTCAATCGATTCCCGTGGCACCTGAGGTGCTCGATGATGAGCACAAAGTCGACTTACGGTAGTTGCATACGAATTGGCCGAGATTCTGTCAGCATATATTAAATGTGAGAAAATCGGTATAATTATATACCTACTCGGGAATCGATCATCGTTCCAGAGTTAGCGTACGTGCCAGAATACATGTCATGGTTTAGGATCAATGGCAAGCCATATTTACTGTCGGGAGAAGAGAAGCGACGACAAAATCGTGTCCAAAGGGAACGATAGGGCCTTTTAAATCCAAGAAGAATGGATGACGACCCGGGCCCATCAACAGCGCCCACACAATTACCAAGCCCATCAACTGTTCCCACACAGTCACCAGGCCTAACACTTCAATCGACGATACCCACATCACAGCCTTTTCAGATTATGCCAGGTGCGTATTCTAGCCCTTTTATGTATCCTAACCCTTATATGTTTTCTTTTTCTAGTCATATGGAGGTTGGAATGCATGGCCCGGTTCATCTCCGTTCCCAATTGCTCCGAGTAGACCACCGATTTATAGGTCGCAGTCGCATAAGGGATTACACGAGGTGCCGCTAGGGAGCTCTTCTTTTTACCAATCCCCATCGCCTTATGGGATTCAAATACCTCCGCATTCATTATTCTATCAAGGTGAGTCATCCTTCCAACACTTACAACTAGATCCCCTGCCAGAGGAACCATAATCCCAACCGGAGCAACCACAACCCCTGCCAGAAGCTGAACAAATGAGGAATCCAGCGTGTAACCATTGCCAAATCCGGCTGGCACCGATTCCGGCTGGCACCAACATTCATTTTTTCAATATATTTGTATAAAATTTTTTATATTGTTTCATTTAATAAAATAAAAGTTATTTTTAATATTTTAATTATAAATTACTTTTATATTTTTAATAAAATAAAAGTTTTTTTTTTGAATAAACCAATATTTTAAATATTTTTATATATATTTTTAATATATTTGTACAAACTTTTTTATATTGTTTCATTTAATAAAATAAAAGTTGTTTTGAATAATGTAATTGTAATTTACTTTTATATTTTTAATAAAATAGGAATTCTTTTAAATAAGGCAATATTTTGAATATTTTTTATATTTTTAATAAAATATAAATAATGCAACATAGTTTTATTACAAAAACTATCAACTATTCTGATTTGGATATGATCGACTTGTATGACCTAGGTTCCTACACCATCTGCACAACTTCTGTTGGTTGGTTGTTTCTCGAATATCCACATTTTACGTATTCTAATTGAGCAAGGTCGACCCTTTGGTTTGCAACGTAATTCTCTATCTGGTAACAAGTTAAACGGAGCAAGCGATACAGAAAGCCACTTACGTTCATCTGGGACCGGTGGGAATATATGTCTCCAGACGTTGTACATGTATTCTATTTTGTACACTTCGTCGACGTAGCTCATGAGATCCAAACAGAGATTCTAACAAGCTACAATTACATTAGTGCATGGATAACGAAGCGCGTCAAACATCCTACAGTCGCAAATCCTATTTCTCAAGTGTACACGATATTGCCTGCCAGTAATACCTTGATGCGTTCTATCAAACTCCGTCACGCGAAACCATAGGTTGTCACAATCGTGACACACTGTGTGCATGGTGTTCGCCTACGCCTACGCCTTCGCCTTGTTAATTTCTTGCAATTCCTTCATGCACCATACATTGCCTCCCTACATTTGGCATTCATAACTCATTGCTCGCTTTGGAAATAGTACTGCTAAATGAAAATATGACTTTCGCACAACCGATGTTATCGGCAAATGACGCGTTCATTTTAGAACAGAATTTATGCACTCAGCCAGATTTGAGGTCATATGACCATATCGTATGTCGCCGTCGTATGCTTGTGTCCACAGTTCGAAAGGTATGTTACAGAGATAGTCCACGCCCTTTTCACTAACTGAACGCAAAACCGCCAACATCTCATAAAAACGATTCTTACTTATTTCATACCCTACCAATATAAGTTCATAGCGAAAATTACATACCACAATTCAATTCAGAATAAATTGAATATTACAAACGAAATTATATTAATAGAGATTAAATACCCATGTTGGTCAATTGTCGTTAATCACTTGTAGATCGATATTACTCGTAGTAGTTGGACGCAACGTGCCTTAGGCAATACCGATGGTGTGTGTGATGCCATAGGCTTCTCTATCGCTAAATTGCGGCTAGTATTTCGGTACTCTGATCTAATATAACACAGATATCAGGTTGGGGGAAGACATGTCTTATTAACTTAGAAAGAAATAAATCTCAGTCATCAGTTAACTCCCCTAGTGTTATTGCAAACGCAATTGGAAGAATTCTCCCATGCCATCCTGTGCCACAGCTAGCAATAGCTGATGGATATATCTACCAAACATAAAGGTACCATTAATTTGTACCAATGGCTTGCAGTATAGAAATGCATTTCAGCATTGCTTAAAGCTCCAAAATAGACGCTTGAACACTTGGCATCCATGGAGCAATCGGTTGTTGTAGTGCGCAGGTGTCGTTTCAAGGTCTGTTATACAACCTGGGACGTATCTCTCCAGCACTTAACACCACTGCCACACTTTATTATATGAAGCGCCTCACCCACTATTCATCTTTTCTAACGGATTCTGCTTAGCTATCCAAGCCTTGCAGTAAGAGGGCGTGTACCTCAATTGGCTACGAATATTGGCAATTAAGACCAGCACTGAAGTCTTGGGATCTGTCTTCACTATCGGTAGTATTAAGCTAGCTAACATATCTAAATCCATATTGGGATAATCTTGTGAAACACCTGTCAATGAAGTATGTTAAATAATGCAACATTACGTAATAACAGTATTATTCAAAAACCCTATATATTGTACCTCTAGCACGTTTTTGTGGACCTTTGTACTTTTTTATCTCTTACAACCCTGTCTTTTTCCTCAACGAGGCGTATATTTCCATGAACATGTACCGTCTTGCACTGCACACTTGGCCTCAAACTTATCGGATTTGGATTTAACCACATTGTAGTTAACCCCGTTCATGATATTATGTTGTTTTAATGCACCAAGAAAACTATTCTTATTGGAAAACTCATTACCAACTTCTAATTCACCTGAATACAATAATGAACTTGTATGATTACGCCTTCTGTGTGGTAGATCTAGAAACTCTAACGCATCATCTGCAGATAAATCGACATTATGCAAGTGGGCTGGAGGCGAGTACACCCTGAATCGCGGATCTTCTTCTTCTTATCTGAACCCCCTTCAACATCTTCAGGTTTGGTTAGAATAGGCTCCGGTTCAGAAAATAATGCAACTTCTGCACCATCGGGCCCGGGTTCTCGATGTGGATCCACATCGGACTCATTATTCAACCCACGATCATCTGCAACGTACGAGGTCCCCTCGTCGGTGGACGTCGTAGGGAGTACATCATCCATTCTTTTGGAAATTTCATAACGTCCCCAATTAGATGTGGATTGCAACCATTAGAAGTTGATGTCATTCCCCAGTACATATTTCCAGCATCAAACATCGACCTACCGAGGTGCATGTCCCATCCACTAACGGGGTGTCCTGCAGGGGTTGTGTATTCCATACTGCTACCAAACACGGGCGCTTCCATGTTTTGCCACCCACTAACGGAGTGTCGGACAAGGGTCGTGTATTCCTCTTAAACAACAGTAGATGTTGAAGTTGTAAATGCATCATTTGGTGATTAAAATTGTACATATAACTCAAGATAGGGTGATCCATTAGCGAGACGAGTATGCACCATTGCCTCCAATGTACGAGCACTTTTGATGTCGAACAAGTCATATGTCACGGGATCAATTGAAGCACAAAATTGATACTTAATAGACAGAACTTTCATTGGCATCGTTTCAAAGATTTTACGCCTAATTCTTTTACGAAGTTTTGTCAAATTTATGTTCTAGTTAAAAATCAGTCGCGCTCTGTTCTCCGATAAAAAAACAACGCCGTTCTCAGTGTGACGGACCTCACCATCATAGTAAATAACAGCACTAATACGTTCACTCATCTTCAATTTCTATTCTGCTTAGCCTCTCTAATTTTTCTTGTTGTAACTTACGCAACCTGAGAATGAAATTTGGCTCATTTATAGTCTAAGGCCAAATATGAACTACTGTAGAAAAAGAGCGTCCACATGAGAGCTTTTTTCAGTAATCTTGCTGACAGTGCATCTTGCTGACAGTGCATCTTGCTTGAAGCATTTTTGACACTATTTGTTCAGAAACATCTTCTCATAATTATTTTTTCAGAAACTATTGTAGAAAAAGCGCGTCCACGTATGAGTTTTTTCAGTACTTTTGCTGATAATGCATCCTGCTTGAAGCGTTTTCGACACTATTTGTTCAGAAACATCTTCTCAAAATTATTTTTTGAGAAACTACTGTAGAAAAAGCGCGTCCACGTGGGAGTTTTTTTCAGTAATTTTGCTGACAGTGCATCCTTCTCGAAGCATTTTTGACACTAGTTGTTCAGAAACATTTTCTCAAATTTATTTTTTCAGAAACTAATGTAGAAAAAGCGCGTCTACATGAGAGCTTTTTTTCAGTACTTTTGCTGACAGTGCATCCTGCTTGAAGCGTTTTTGGCACTATTTGTTCAGAAATGTTTTCTCAATTTTATTTTTTCAAAAACTACTGTAGAAAATTTTTTTATTGCTAATATATTTTTTTCAAAACCCTAAACAAAAAATTATTTAAAAAAATTAATTTATAATTTAATTAATTAACCCTAAAACACTAAACCCTAATCTAATTATTTTTTAAAATTAGTAGTTAATTTAATTAATTAACCCTAAAACCTAGTTTATTTGATTTTTTTCTTAAAAAAAAATCCTAAACCCTAAATTCTAAAAACCTAAAAACACCAACCCTAATACCATAAACCAATGCAAAAAACCCTAACCCTAAAAAAAAGGGCAAAATGCTCTCCCAGGGACGCGTTCTGCTGACACATCACCTAAGATCGCGCTGACGTGGACGCGTTTTCAGGGAATTCGGCCCTTTTCGGTAAATAATCAAAAAGTTGGCCTATTTCCGTAAATAATTTTAGAAAAAGGGCTTTTTTTTGTAAAATGGCCCCATATGTTTATACTTTTTAAAATTTAAAATTTATATTAAACAATTAATGTTATTAAAATTATTTTATTAAATTCAGGTTTATTATGATGTTAATTTTAATTTTATTGTTATTAAGTGAGTATTTTTTTCATTTAATAAAATTTTTTATTTCACATTAATAATTGAAATTGACAAAATTTTTCCATTTTGATCCTCCTGATAGTGTGGCATAATATCAGAGTATTACATCATTACATGAATCAAAGTAGGAGAAAATTGTAAAGTTCTAGTACTAATGTGAACAAAAAAAATTCAAAAACTAAATTAAAAAATTGCAAAGTTTAGGGGTAAACGTTGCTTTTATCCCTGAATTTAGTTTAAGACACACTTAGCACAACGCTTGTCACGTTTAAATCACGTGATTTCGATTTGATCCGCCACGTAAGCCCGACATTTATATAACTTTTTTTCGTTCTTTTGATTTTCAATTTAAATTATTTTCCCGCTCATTTCCACAGTTCCCTTTTTTTTCTCTCTCTCTCTTCATCTGACAAGTCGCTAAAGCCAAAAATTGGGTTTCTCAAGAGTCTCTCTATCTTCTTTCTTTCAGAAAGCTCCCAACAAAATATTATTCCCAAAACACCCTCCTCAGCTCTTTCAATTTTCGAATCAGAACCCTAACATCTTCACCATGAACCATTATCACATCTACGAAGCCATCGGTCGTGGAAAATATTCGGTAATATCTCCTTATTTCTCTCAGATTTCGTCGAAAATTTTTCATCGCTTATTCTACTTCATTTTCTTTTTCTTAATCTCAATGTTTTTGTTAGAGTGTGTACAAAGGACGGAAGAAGAAGACGATTGAGTATTTTGCAATCAAAAGTGTCGAGAAATCACAGCGGAGCAAAGTTCTTCAAGAAGTAACATCGACTTCTTTTTTTCGAATTTTTTTGATATGATTGGAATGATCAATTATGAATATTGAAAATTTAGATGCTATTGATTTGATTTTAGCTTGTACTTATACTAGGTATGATCTTTATGGATGTTAGAGCTGTTTTTTTTTCCTTTTGAATATTTGAGATAATTTGGTAACCTCGATATTTATGCTTAATTCACAGCGGAGCAAAGTTCAGCAAGAATAACATCGACTTTTTCTTTTTTTTTTTTTATAAAAATTGAGCTGATTTGAATGATTTATTACTAAGATTTAAAATTAAGATGCCATTTATGTAATTTTAGCCTGAGATTTTATTATTTATGATCTTTATAGAAGCGAGAGCTGGTTTCTTTGTGCGTGTGTGTGTAATAGTTTAACCACAATACTAATGTTTAATTACTAATGCTAATACAATATTAGCTTATATTTTACTGTTTTTACATGATCTTTTTCCATATATTTTCAGGTTAGGATACTTCACTCTTTAAATGATCCAAATATACTTAAGTTTCACTCATGGTATGTTTATTTTCCAATTTAGATCTTTACTTATAAATTTCTGGCATATTTCCAAAATTTCTCAATTTCGTTACTTGTGTGTCAAGGTACGAAACTTCTGCACATTTGTGGTTGGTTTTGGAATTCTGTACCGGTGGAGATCTCATGACCTTGTTACGGCAGGTACTTACAGGTTACCTCTGTTTTTCATTTCTTTTAAAGCATGAAAGCAACTGTGAAATTTTATTGGTCTGATTAACTGAGACAGATTCAAGTATCTCGAATGTGGGTATGCTTGTTTAGAAATATACGTTTGGGTTACATTTTCAATCTTTTTAATGATGAATTTCAGGATGGTAAGCTGCCAGAAGATTCAATTCATTTCTTGGCCTATGATCTTGTCAAAGCTTTGCAGTAAGAATATATGTTCTATTTCCTATTCAATATGCAGTTAGTGTCTTGTATGTCTTTTTCTCTTTTTAACTCTCTATGTTACTCAGATTCAAATGTGGGTGTTGGATATGTATGAGTCCTTTTGGACTACTTCCAATTTCTTTCAAGATTTTTTACGGATTAGGAGGGTCCTTGGAATGCCATATCTCTATATACATGTTTGTAAATGTGTCGAATATAGATATTTCAAAAAAAGAAAAAAAAGTTGGAGTAATATAGCTTTTGAGAGTTACTAATGGAAATGTTGGTTGTTGTTATTAGATATTTACATTCAAAAGGAATCATTTACTGTGATTTAAAACCATCAAACATCCTTTTGGACGAGAATGGGCATACAAAGGTACCTATTCAGCATAAAATAACTTTTTCATAAGATCGAGTTGCTATCATCCTACTTCCTACGCAATTGAGCTTTCATATTTGTGTATTAATTTGATGCAGCTATGTGACTTTGCACTTGCAAGAAAGTTGAGTGATATATCTAAAACGCCTTCTTCCATGGTAGGTTCATATAACCATTGTAACATTCTGTGCACCCAAGACAGAATTAAATTGCCAATTTAATCAAGTTCTTTAAGTAGTCCTTTTTCCTTTTTTTTTTTCTTGTTTCTAACTTGTTCATTGTTCTGCTTTCTACTGCTTAGCTACCACAAGCAAAACGCGGAACTCCCTGTTATATGGCTCCTGAATTGTTTGAGGATGGAGGTGTCCATTCTTATGCATCTGATTTTTGGGCACTAGGTTGTGTGCTATACGAGTGTTATGCAGGAAAGCCTCCTTTTGTTGGCAGGGAGTTCACTCAACTTGTAAAATCCATCCTCTCAGATCCGCCTCCTCCACTTGAAGGAAGTCCAAGCCCTTCTTTTGTCAATATTGTTAATTCTCTTCTGATTAAAGATCCAGCTGAGAGAATAAAGTGGCCTGAGCTTTGTGTGCATGCCTTTTGGAGGAATAAATTTTCTCAAGTATCTTTACCACCTCAGCCCGCTTTTGAAAACATGATTGAATTATATGCTAAACCATGTCTCTCAGAGCGTAATGGTGACAGATCTTCTCAAAGCAAGACCCCTCCTAAATATAGGGAAAAAGATCCAAAGGGGGCTTCAAGGAAAGATGAGAATTCTCTGGTGGGTTCAAGAGGTCATGAGACACCAGTTAAGGGTACACCAGTTGGCCGTAAAACTCAACCAAAGGCTTCTGGCAGAGGAGCGGAGGAGAAGCATAAAGATCATTCTAGTGCTATTAAGCGTGTGAATCTCTTGAGATTATCTAGAATAGCCAAAACAAACTTACAGAAGGAGAATGAGAAGGAAAATTACCGGAGGCCTGTCCCTAATAGCTCTGAGAATGAATCTGAAGTTAAAATTGAGAACACCGATATGGAACTTGATTTTGATGAGAACACTGAAGAGGAAGTGCATGATGAATCAGATGGGTCAGATGTCCCCACTTGTACGACTGAAGAGAAGATTTCAAGTCAGAATCAGGAACAATTCAAAGTGGAAGAGGGGGATAATAACGTTGACAGAGCAGACAGCCAAGCTGGGAGTAATTTGCCTGCCTCTGATGAATCAAAAACATGTGATCAGGAATCATCTTCAGATCATGTTGAAGTGGCTGCAACCCCACCTAGTGTCAGTTCTCAACACAGAAACCAGAGAATTAAGGAAAGTCCAGGGGCTGCCCTTGAGTCTGAATGGTCAAAAACATCCAATAGTATCTCCAAAGTTCTCTGGCATACTTCTGATCTTTCTGTAAGACCTGTCATGCCAAGCAGAAAAGCTGATAAAATGTCAGAGGCAATTCCTTCACTACCATTTGAGGCATTGCATCCGTCTGATTTTGTAAGAATGTCGAAGGAAAAATTGGATGCACTCAACAATAGAATCATATCAATATTTGGAAGTGCTGGCACCGGTGAGAAGCAAAATGTGATTAGATACCTTGAGATGCTTAGTAATAACGCAGAAGCAGCCAATATCTTGACTAATGGTCCGATAATGCTCATGCTTGTCAAAATGCTCAGGCTGTCCAAGACTTCTGCTTTCCGTGTACAACTTGCTTCACTGATCGGCTTGCTGATCCGACATTCTACTTTTATCGATGATGACTTGTCAAATTCAGGAATTTTAATTGCACTTAGTGATGGTCTTAGAGACTACCAGGAAAAAGTTCGAAGATTTTCTATGGCTGCTTTAGGTGAATTACTGTTCTATATTTCCACTCAAAATGAGCAAGCAAAAGATAACAACCCACTTGAATCCCCATCAAAAAACAACAAGCCTGTATCTGGCTGGCAGGTCTGTTTCATATGCCATTGCTCTAACTTTTTAGATGGGAAACCTGATAAGTGGAATCTTGATTTTTAATGATGTTGCTTTCAAGGTTTCATGTTTTAAACAAGTCAGAAACTGCCAGTATTGATGTAGTGCCTATTTGTTTCTTTCCCTGCTGATTTTTATATATGTTCCATTATTCTCCTCTTTATTGGCAGGTCCCAAATTCATTGGTTTCATTGGTGTCATCTGTTTTACGTAAAGGAGAGGATGATATGACTCAGCTTTATGCACTTAGGACAATTGAAAACATTTGCAGCCAAGGAGGATATTGGGCATCTCGTTTCACTAGCCAGGATGTGATTAGTAACCTGTGCTACATTTACAGGGCTGTGGGGAAGCAAGAGAGCATGAGGCTAACTGCAGGGTCTTGTTTGGTCCGCCTTGTTCGTTTCAATCCCCATATCACTCAATCAGTTATAGATAAACTTTCACTCAAGGATATTGCATCTGCTCTTAACAAGGGCAGTCCGCGTGAGCAGCAAATCTGCTTAAATCTTCTAAATATGGTACTGCTTGGGAGCCATTTGTTCTCAAATATAGGAAGGTACCTTCAACCGTTGGTAGAGGACAAGAATCTGGTGCCTAGCCTAGTGTCTCTCATTGAACAAGGAACTGAAACCCTACGGGGCAAAGCACTTCTTTTAGTGGCTCTTCTTTGTAAGAATGGTAAGAGATGGTTACTGCAATTCTTTTGCAATGCAAGGTTACTCCACACAGTGGACAGATTGGCAAAAGAGAAGGATAACTATCTACAGCAATGTCTAGATTCATTTCTTCATGAAGTGGCATCTACAGTTCCCGGCTTACTGGATAGTATAACCGGAGATATCCAGCAAATGATGGGAGGACGACGACATGGGCAGAACTCTGCCCTTACCAGTCGTGCTGCTGCAAAGAATAATGTTAATTTGTTCCCTGTAGTTCTTCATCTTCTTGAGAGTTCATCATTTAAAAGCAGATTGGTGACTCATCAGATCTTGCGGCAGTTGGCAAATCTTATCCAAGTTGTTGAGACACCATTTCAAGTAAGTAATTTTATCTGAGCCATCCTTTGTTCTCATCACTGATTATAAATTTTTCAGAGCATTTTCTTTATTTTAGTGCACATAATATAATTATTTGGACTTGGTGTGAATGTTGGATAGTTATGTCGAAAATAAAGAAAATATTAGTAAGACAAAAATTCCTTACAAATACTAATACAGGTCATCTTTTTCATTGACCAGGGACGGGATGATTTCCAAATAACATTGTTACGAGTTCTGGAATCCATACTTGAGGAATCTCCTGTAATTCTTGAAAGTCCTAATATTTTTACCCAAGGAATTCTTCCTAGTCTTGCTGTTCTTTACAAGGGCAACAAAGATGGTAATGCCAGATTTTTGTGCCTGAAAATCATGTTCGATGTGATGGTCATCTTCTTGAATGAACCTTCATTAAAAGATCAAAGTTCAGAGGATCTAAGATTGATATCTAATTCTCATTTTCTTCCACTCTATCCCACCTTGATTGAAGACGAGGATCCCATTCCCATGTATGCACAGAAGCTTCTAGTGATGCTAATTGAGTTTGATTATATCAAAATCCCCGACATTTTAGATCCAAAAATGGTCTCAAAATGTTTTGGATTTTTGCTTGGCGATCTAACAAATGCAAATGTAAACAATGTCAAACTGTGTTTAGCTCTGGCTTCTGCTCCTGAGATGGATTCCAAGTTACTTTCGCAGCTAAAAGTGGTTCGAAAAATTGGTAATCTTTTGGAGCTTGTATATGCAAAGGATATGGAAGACTTTCTTGAGCCAACTCTTGGCTTGTTTAAGGCTTTTCTTCTCCGCTCTAGTGGAAATGGATTCGTTTACACAAAAGAACCTACACTGTTACTTGAAGGTTCATTCGAGTCAAGTGGCTCAGTCAATCAGCAGCAATGCATTAGAGATATAATGGACTTTGGCAGCAATGTTGGAGTGCTATTGGAGTTAAGTGCATCTCATGAACCAAACATTGCTGATGTAGCCTCTGAATGTGTTGTCTTATTGCTCAAGGCAGCTCCAAGGGAAGCCACAACTGGGTTCCTAACTAATCTCTCAAAGGCTGGTTCAATCCTCGAGTCCTGGCGCAGCAAGGGCGTCTCTCACTTGCTCTTGAACCGGTTACTGCAGGCTGTTGGTTATTCTTGTAGGCAATACTTATCACATGCTATGATACTATCAATATCTGCAGCTGAAATTACACGGATTCAAGGCATTGTTTCTGAGTTGAAAAGCTCCAGTATACCTGGATTGGCTAATGTTGCTTCCGTTGTTTTCTCGGAGTTGCAGCGGCTGCCTCGTCGCATTTGAACTTCATTTCAGGTATATCATTTCTATGAATAGCTAGTAATGCTGCATTTCTTTCGCAAGGAGTAATAAACGGTACCGGACTGGTTGACAGGGAACCAATGTTATGTTCAGTCCGACAACTATGTGATAGTTATTTTACATTAAGTTAATGTTTAACATTAGAAAAACTAATATGGTTGAACTGATTAAAATGAAAACCGAAAATTTGATCAGTTTAATTTTCAATTTCATTCATTTAATATTGCTCTTTCCCTTTATCATAACTTCTGCTCTTTTTTTGAATGTTATCCTCTATAGATTAATACATTCTGAGATTTACTTGCACGTTACAGGCATTGATGAAACGACATGGAACATATTTACGGAGTTCTGGAGGGTCAAAATAATCCATGTTAGAGAGGTGAGTTATATTTTGTTAACTACTGCGCTTGGCCTGTAAATGTATAAACCATGCATGCTTCGTTTCGTACCATCATTGATATAATATCTTTTTCTTTTTGTTGGATAATTGATATAATATCATATATTCAATTTAAGTTCTTTTCGTTCCTTCAAGGCTTTATTCGAAAAAGAAATCGTCGAGCCTTTTTTTTTTGCATTTCTTTTGTCAAATCTTATTTATTAGTCAACTGTATACAAATATATTAGGTTAGGTTCTGTAAATTGTTTCTTTATGAAATAATTTTGTGGTAGTTGTGTATGTGGTCTAAACAACGAATTTTTGCTTTAAATTTTTATAGTTCAATGCAACATTTATTTTTTTATTTTTTAAAAAAAAATACAATTTTCGTTGTGATAAAATTTATGCAATAGTTTCGTGATTATGGTGTCAGTGTCACTGTTGCTTAAACTCAAAAACCATGATTTATTTTAGTGTTGCAATTGATGTTTTATTTTGAGATATTATTTTATTTGTAAGAGCTATTTTTTAGTATAATGTTTGAAAATTTTACCTTGAGTTTCATTTAAGTTAAAATATCTTTTGGGTTTTTGAATTTTTATACATTTGAAATTTAGTTCTTTTACTTTTATTTAATACAATTTAGTCTTATTTTTTATTTAAAAATGCAAGTTTGATTATTAACACTGTTACAATTTTTCTATTAAATTCAGTCATTATAATGTCATTTTCTTGTTATATGATTATTAAAAGAGTATTTTTTTATTTCAAAATGTCAAATTAGTAAATTTAATAGCGGTGTTAACAATTAAACCTAAATTTTAAAACTTAAAAAAGTAATAAAATTAAATTTCTAAAAATAAAAATAGAACGATTAAATTTCAAATCTATGAAAAATATACGAAGTTGGAGCATATTTTAACCATTCATTTATTATATATATAACACTTTTTTGAATTTTATCCTTTCCCCTTATAATTTATAATAGATTTATAAATTTTAAAAATAATTATGATTATTACACTTATATGTATTTAATTATGTAATTGATAATTCTTTTTTTGAAATTCAATTCAGTTTTTCATGTTAGTATTTTTAATATCATTGAGTGACGCGACTCAGTTCACATGATAACATTTTTGTCTTACTAAAATTAACGGTTTCTTAGTCGGTCCAAAAGCCCAAAACATTATTCAAAATAATATAAAAATATTTGATATCATTACGAATTTATGTCCAAGGATTGGTATAATCCAATTTCTTAACTTCTCTGAGTTCTTAATTCTCATAGGATTTTAGGTACACAAAGTAACAGAGTACTGTTATACATAATAAATAGAACCCTAAAAGCAAACAAACATGACATCAAGAAAATACTCTCACTATTGAGACAACAATAAATATACAATCAAAATTAATAATCAGCTAATGCTGGACAAAATTGCTGTTCTAATCAACCTGCAAAACTCTCATTAATATTAACACAAAACTTCACACTGAAATATCCAGCTGTTGAGCCGGGTTCGCCATGATTTTAGGAAATCGGTATGGCATTCTAGACTTCTTGTACCTGCTATATCAGCTTCGAGTTCCTTTTTCATTGCCACTGAGGACCGTTTTGTTCAGTGGGTGATCCGGGAACAAATGGTACAAAACCCCTTCCACCGAATACAGGTCGCATGAAGGAATCATCGAATTTTCTCCAATAATAGTGCACGGTGTGGGAAGGAGTGGTCAAGAGCATTCTCAAGCTGGATGGCCGGACCACGCTTCGGTTGCCTTGTTCAGCCTCAGATCCTTGCCCATTGTCGAGAAGTGGTAGGAAGAATGATTTAGGAGTAGTTGGCTCGGACGAAAGCATTCTCGAGAGATGTTTTGGAGAAGGAAGCAATATCCTAACTAATGGTTTAGTCATCAATCCGAAAACCTGCATAGTTTCAACAAACATAAACTTAATTGAGCTCCAAATTTCTACTATATTTATTTTACCTCGTCGAGTAAAAGGAAACATAAAAGAGATGTGGAATTAGGTGCAACAGTTAAAAGCACATTACGACTGCCATGCTACAATTAGAGCTATGACCGAGCTGAGCAGAATTCAACTCCAAATTTAGAGCCCAAAACATGGCTCAACCTTTATTGAGTTTTGCTTTTAAAATTCAAGCATAATTCGAGCTAAAACTCAAACAATCAAGTTGGCTTGATTAGACAATCTACCTTGTTCACCAAGTTAAAAACAAGCTCAATTCCTATCCTCAACGTAAAACTCAATTTATTTATGCCCAAGCTTAAGTTTGAATTAAGAAATATCTAACTAAAAAGAATGTTCGATTAAGCTTGTGAGCCACTCAAGTAAAGCATTAAGATACTCAGTTTGGCTTGCTCGACAGCTTGTGCTTGACTCAACGATGTTCGAACTAAACTAGAATATTTTTCTAGCCAACCCAAGTAGCTTACAAACATAAATGTCTCATTTACAACCTTCCTTGCAATTTGAAAACTGTGGTGTTTGGGAGGTATGAGAACAAAGGTAAGAGGTCATAATCAAGCTCTATCGAAGAATTAAAGGGATGACTTATGTCTTACCACTGTGCTGAAAAGAACAACCGTGATTGTGCTGGTTATCATCATCGCATTCCCTCGCACTTGAGTATGACCTAAACTAGTAAACTGCAAAAGATCAAATATTAGACTCATCATTACACATTTTTTTCTTTATTAGTCCCGCAAATTCATGAAGAAAACAAAAAACTTGCAATTATACACAAGTTTTCTGTCAGAACCCTTAAATTATCGATTGAATATTTTATATAGAATTTAACTGTATATAAATTTAAATAAGTTAAAATCAATTATTTTGCCCTGAAAGATTGTATGTATATAAGACTTAGGAGCACTTCTGTGCATTGAAAGATCCTACTAATGATATATAATGTTGGATTACATGAAAGAAGAAACAAGTTGAATCTTTATACCTGATTATAAGCAAGTGCCATTGAGACAGCACCGCGCATAAGACCGGCCCACCAAATGGTAACCTGCAAAATATAAGTCCACAGAGAGGTAAAAGTTTATTGATCCCGAGCCTACTAAAGATACATGTTAGAATGGTTCGAAACACATACTTGCTGTTTGAATTCAATTTTCTCATGAGGAGCTTTCTTTGTCAAGTTGGATATGAACGACAAGGGGAAAACGAAGGCTGCTCTTCCAACAAGAATCAAGCCCAGTAGAATCGAACTCACCCCCACTGATTTTCCGGGTCTGAGAAAAAAAAAAAAGTTATGTTAACTCGTAATAGAAAAATATGAATTTTGAGTTAATAGTAAGATATAAAAACAGTGTATTATTGGCCTCACCTATCACTGATAACTCTCCACTTCTCGATGTCCAAAGCATCCATACCAACATAGAGGAAGATAAAGATCTCAGCAACAAATGATAGAGTAGCAAAAGCATGCCTGCAATAATATTCGGGAGTGATGAGATACGATAACATGAAAGGTTGGCGGGTGGAAAACTGATTTAACAGTTCAAAATAACAGATTTTGGAGATTGAACATACTTTGTTGTCACTCTTGAACTTTCTGTAACATTATGCCATGTATAGTGAGACATAACAATCCCACAAAAGAATACCGTAAGAATTCCGCTTAAATAGAAAAGCTGCAAGACAAACGTTCCAATATTGTCATTAATAGAAAAGAAAAACAGTCATTGACAAGGAGGCCAGCAAGTTCTAAGAAACCTTACTTCAGCAAGCATGTATGAGAGGTAAGCCATGAGGATCATAAGAGCAACCTCGCGATCAGTTGAATGCCTGTTTTTGCAAGAAGAAAAATGATATGAAGACCGTGTACTAAACAAACCAGAACTCCTTGCCTTCATTATTATGTAAAATTAACACCACTATTGAAAGTGACCACCCATGTCCCATATATCTAGACATGAGAATATGGCCTTCCAAAAATCCTATTAATATATAGAAAAACTTAGAAAAAAGTTCAATATCCCCATGCTGTACACATGTCCATATCTGACACTCACACTTGAGTAAGAGAAACATAGATTACGGTTGAGCAAGTTCAAGTGCACTGTGCTTTTATCCTCGGCTAGTTAAATGAGGCAAACATATGAAAATTGGACTTAAATACGAACCTTCCGAAATACAGCTTTTTAATAATGAAAGCACTGAGCAGTCCAGTCTGTAGAAGATAAACAAAAATGATCACTAGGAATAATATCAAACCACAATCAAGGGTATTTTAAAACTGAGAATAGAAAGAAAGCCTCACCACAACTCCTAGCAAAGTACTTGAGATGAACAAATAAAAAAAATTTCCGACAAATTTCAAGGCAATGGTAGAGTTGATGTGAGTAAGGTCAAAGCTCTGGATTGCATTGAAAAGAACCACTGATGTGGCATCATTCACAACTCCCTCTCCAAAAACCAGACTGTACAACAAAGGTGTCTCGTCCTGATTAAGAACCTGAGACAAACAAGCAGAGGATAAATTGATTGGCGCAATTACTGTTTAACAATTTTAATGGGAACCTAGATCTCGAACATACATACTTGCAAAGTGCAAACAGAATCTGTTGCAGAAAATATTGCCCCAATTGCTGCAGTTCAGAGTAGCGAGGAGAATTAGCAAAAACATAAAATTCAACAATATATAGGAAAAAGAGTTAGCGAGGCATGAATGTTACCAAGATAGTCCCCTATCTGCAGATCACCAATATGCAATTCCTTGAAAAACTGTATGGCACCTAGCTCCCAGTAAATAAGAAAAGAAATAGTAGATATTAGGGAAAAAATTAGCAATTAGTAATTTCTTTTTAACCAGAGAAATAAAACCTTACTCTAAGAGATAAGGCCAATCAGTTAGTAATTCAGTATGTGTGCTTGTCACTAAATGTGCATGTCTGTGCAGCCAACGATGATTATAATCACAAGCTATGTTATTTAGATTCAGGTGTGAATGTTAGACATGTGTATATGTTTGAAATGGAGTTGGTCAATACTTTTTAAGTTTTTCTGGATGGTTATATCCCTATACTCATGTGGATATATGTCGAACAAAGGTGTCAAACAAGGGTAACTTCAAGAAAAATGAAGTCTCGGAGCAACATACATTGCACTTCTACAGAACTTATAAAATCAGAGCACCTTTCCCAAATTTTTACCAATAATTTGAAAACAATGTATTTCATAAAACCATCCACCTTGAACTAACCCAATAATGAGTCATACAAAAGTTATCAAAACATTAAACATACCTGCAGATATGATGGCAAAAGATATTAAAGTACCAACTGCACCAAACAGCATAATAGTCATAAAGTTGCGGAAAAATTGCTTCT
Source organism: Gossypium australe (assembly GCA_005393395.2). Taxonomy (NCBI): domain Eukaryota; kingdom Viridiplantae; phylum Streptophyta; class Magnoliopsida; order Malvales; family Malvaceae; genus Gossypium; species Gossypium australe. Next base: position 145,192,088 of record CM016616.1, on the reverse strand, counting down.
TCTTCACTTGGAATCTGGTAAAAAAAAGAAAAAAAAAAATCAATCATTGTCGTTTTAAGTAGGACCAGGTTACTCAAAGCCTATAGGTACAGTTGATGATTCCTTAATTGCTATTTTAGGAACTCTTTTTGCATTTAATGCATCATTTTTGTTAAATTCAAGATAAAAATGTATTAGTTGTATTTTTTTTTCATTAAGTACAAATAATAAGGCAAAGATTTAACATTTTCCTTTCAAGTATTATCTCCGTACAAGAACCTAAACAAAATTGAAAGTAAAACCCACGAAAAAAAAGGTTAATGCACTTTAACTAAGGGCAACCAAAATGTCCTCATATAAATGGAAAACAAATATAAATAGAGATTAACTGCAAACATCAATAACTTACCCCGCATTAAAAATAATAGGAGGAAGCAAATAAATGAAGAACAAGTCTTCACTGAAAACTAACAGGTGAGAGCTTTTTCCTCCTGTTGTAAGCAAAATTACAACTCCAGTGCACACCCCCTGCCATCAAAGAAAACCAAAATTATGAAAATTAATGCCTTTTTCCTCTTGAGCAATATAATATATATATACATATATATATATGAAAATATGTAAAAGTACAACTTACAATGACAAGAGCAGTAATGGACTCGTTCATCCATCGGCTTTCCTCTAGTAAATGACCAATCACAATACAACCGCAAAGAAGAGCCACGAATAAGTTCATTGAAACTATGGAGCTATGATCAGAGGCTAAAAGAGAGCTTAAGATCCCGATCGCCATGGTATAACACTAATAATCACGAATCTATTATTTTGAAGTGCGAGCTAGAGTTTAACTATATAATAACTTAGAGCTTGATTTTATTATTGTTATTATTCAATTTCCCTTGCGTATTTGATTTTGGATCCGAAAACTCGCATTCCAGGGACTTCCAGTTTCAGCTGCAAACCTCACTGAAAATCTGTTCAAAATAAAAAATATATATATAGTTGAAGCTTTGGATCAGTTAATTAACAATAGCTCATTCTCTTAAGTTTCTAGTTTGGTTGCCGAGAATCAGGGATTGAGATTCAAAATCCGTAAGTTTCAGGAAAAGAAAGCAAAAAAAAAAAAAAAAAAGAAAAAAAAGAAGAAGAATTCAAGCTTACAGAAATAAACCTCAAAGTCAAAGAAGCTAAAATATATATAATTTTCCTTTTCTTTTTCCTCCTCTTTTTCTTGGCAGCCAAAAGGGTTAACTCGACAGCTCAAGTTGAAAGCTTAAAAAAATATAGAAACAGTGTCAGAATCCAACTCACCTCAACTCGAGTTCTGAATCTCAAAACTGTAAACTAAGAATAAGACGGATATGGATCATAAAACTTCAACCGAAACCTGACTCGGAAGAACGTAAGCAAAGAAATGCTGAATTTTCTAGTTCCAGATGCTAACCTTACCGAAAATCTGTAGAAAATTCAAAAAATAAAAAACGGAGTTGAAGCTTGGAACAGTCAATTAACGATAGCTCATATTTTCAAAGTTTCGAGTTTGGCTGCTGATAAATAGGAAATGAAAGTGAGGAATTGAGATTCAAAATCCGTAAGTTTCAGCGTTAAACAAAAGGGAAAGAAAGCAAAAATAAAAAGAAGAAGAAAAGAAATAATTCAAACTTACAGAAATAAACCTCAAAGAAACGAAAACGCATCTTATTTTCCTTTGCCTCCAGTTTTTCTTGCCAGCCAAACAGAGTTAATTCGACGGCTTAAGTTGAAGCTTAAAATATTACAGAAACCGAGTCGGAATCCAACTCAACTCAACTCGAGTTCCGAATCTCAAAACTGTGAGCTGAGAATATAAAGCATTTGGATCATAAAACTCCAATCGGAACCTGATTCGGAAGAACTTCAGCAAAGAAATGCTGAAGAAATGTTTTTAAATTGAAATATTTTATTTCCTTAAAAGGAAAAATAAATGAGTGACTCACAGAGAAAAATACAGAGTACTACAGTTCAGATAGTGAAAAGGAAAGCGAAGAGATTGGAAAAGACAGAATTGTACAATAGACCTTTGGAAAAGACAGTTTAAAGTCCTAAAACGATTTTAACCGTTGATGATAATCTAGATTGAGAAAGTATTGTAAGTAAATGGTGAGGATTGTTTTGTTGTTGTGGTATTGGGTTCACACGATAATTCCTTTTAAATCTTCATTGATTGGGTAGAGAATAGCGGAGGCCGGAGAGGGACGTGAAAGGAAAAGAGCAAATAAAAGAAGGTACGCATGTTATGATTTTGTCGACTAAACGTGTCAATGGAAGATATTTTTCAATATTTTTTCTAATATTCTACTAAAAATCAATTGAATTTTTAGCTAAAATAAATATCTTTTTCTCCAGGTTTGAATAAAATATTAAGTTGAGAAAAACAAGTTCGAAAAAATAATCCATATAAAATAAAAGTCATGCTCGGACAACATTTAAAATTATCATTATAATTATCGAAAAATTAAACTCCACCACATTATTCATGATTTTTTTAATTATTTAATATTATTTCAATAAATTTTTTATATTATTAGTATATAATTTTAATATTTTTTTTACTCTGAACCCAAAACCTTAAATTTAAACTCTAAACATATACCTCAAACTTTAAATCTCAAACATTAAATCTTGAACCTAAATTTTAAACCCTAAACTTAAATTTAGGGTTTGGTGTTTATGTTTATGGTTTAAGTCTAACTTTTTATTTAAGGTTTAGGGTTTAAGTTTGAGTTTGAATTTGGAGTTTAGGGTTCAAAATTTTGTGTTTGACGTTCAGAGTAAAAAAAAATTACCAAAATTATGTGTCTATGGCATGGAAAAAATTCCTGAAATTTCATTAAAGAATTAAAAAGAGACTATAAATGATGTGGTGGGAAGGGTACATATAATAATTTCTCCCAAATAACATTTGTTGCTGGCATATGATAATTTTTTAATTTTGATTCTTAATTTTTTATTAACATTAAATTTAAAACTTGAAAAAAAATTCAATTTGATTTTTGAATTTGTGTCATGTCATCACTTTATTATTTAAAAAATGTGTATAAAATCTAAAAAATATGAAGGTTATAAAGAAATATAATTTCACAAAAAATTAGATGATGACATCCTCATATTTTAATGGAATCCAAGTTAAAGGATCAAATTAAAAAAGATATTAAATTCCAAAACTAATATAGACCAAAAAAAAAAAAAAAAACTCTCAAACCAAAATGAGAACCTTTCTAAATCTAACAACTAAATATTGTTTTATCCCTAACCAAAAAAATTTGGTAAAATTTCAATATTAGTCCCTATACTATGCATAAATTGTTCTCTATACTTAATTTGGTCATTTTCAATCCTTGTACTTTTTAAAATTTAAAATTTTAGTCCTGATCAAATGAAAACTGTTAAATTCATTAAGTTCTGTCATATTCAAAATTAAATGCAATAAAGTTATTATCGTATGGGTAATGCCATGCCAACTTCCGATTTCCACATATTACTCTAAAAAAAAAGTTAATGAAGTTAACAATTTTGGTTGCATTAGAATTGAAAATTTAAAATTCAAAAAACGAAGCGAGAGAATGATACAATTAGAGAATATGGATTAAATCTATAACTTTGCACGTAGTACATAACTAATAGCATAATTTAACCAAACAAAATTTACTTCTATCATTTAGTTAGGACTAAAATTTCAAACGAAAAGTACATAAATTAAAATTAATTAATTCAAAAAATATAGGGCCAAAATGAATTAAATTAGAGTATAAGCACTAAATCTTAAATTTGATGAGAAGAATTTGTAAACTTTGTGCGAACAACAAACAACTTCAAAGCATGGTAGTAGATAATAGGGTACGAGGCATTACCGAAATTGCAAATTTATTTATCAGACATTTTATTTCATTTAGCATTTATATTTGAAACCCATCAAAATCAAACATATTGTCCCATAAACATATTTATTTTTCTCGTCATGTCTTACTTAAATTTATTACTCGTCTCAACATACTTAATTACCTTGTATTAACATATTAAAGATAATCACATATTTACATATCATGATAAATATCATTCACTTGTCTCTTCTTCATAAACATAAATTAGTTAATTTATCATATCAATATTTCACGTACCATCAACTCATATTTTCTTATATCACATAATTAAGTTACATGAACTTATCTGGCTAAATTTGTAGAAATATCAAGATTCAGGGTCATTTTAGAAATTTTCTATTTTCATCGATTTTTCAATCGATCTTAATCTATATTAATAAATTTCATTCAATTTTACAATTTTAAATAATAAAATAATCTATTTCATGCAAATTGGTCATTTCCACGTTTTTACAAAATTAATCATAAAATTTTACTTTTATTCAATTTAGTCCCTGAGTCTAAAACATTACAAATTAGCCATGCTAGCTGAATATTCATACATATTTTCCTCCTCCTCCTCTCCATTCCACATCCTTAATGTATATAACATGCTATAAGTAACATTATCAATAAATTTCATTAATTACTCATAAGTATATTCAAAACTGTCCATTTGAGTTATAGTCACTAAATTATTTATTTCCAGAGCTACAGAACTCCAAATGAAGAACCGTTAATTTTTCCTGAAACTAGACTCACATATCTTCTTGCCATAAAATTTTCAGAATTTTTGATTTAGCCAATTAGTACAGTTTATTCTTTAAATTCACCCCTGTTCTGCTGTCTAGCAGTTCCGACCCTTCTTCACTAAAAATTAATTATCTTTTTATATAGAATTCATATGATGTTATGGTTTATTTCTTATAAAACTAGACTAATTAAGGAATCTAACCATATAAATTATGTTCCCAAATTATTTTTATAACATTTTTAGTGAATTTCTAAAGTAAGAACAGGGAATCACGAAGTTATTCTAAACCAGTCTTACAAAAATTTAAATATCTCAAAATGTAGACTTCCTTTGCTTTCTCTGTTTCTTTTATATGAAAATAGACTCAATAAGCTTTAATTTCATATCTCATTCAACTTATAATTCGATTTATACAATTTTTGGTGATTTTTCAAAGTTAGACAACTGCTGCTGTCCAAAACTGCTTTAGTGTAACATGTTGATTTCTATTTTGTCCCTAATTCCACAATTCATACAATTCAATCCTTACTCAATTAACCCCTCAATTTAACTAATTTTCTCATTTAATACTTTTCTCTATCATTTTAAACTACTTCATAACTTTTGAAAATCAGAATTTTAACACTAGGCCTTAATTTCAGCTATTTCACAATTAGGTCCTAAAACCAATTTCCATCAATTTCACTTGATAAAATCATCATATAACAAAATTAAAGCTTCAAATCAATATTTATTCATCATATTATTTCAGCACTAATCCACATCAAATTTAAAAATTAACCATAGAATCATAAACTAATGAATTAATAAGTTGGACTCAATTGTAGAAAGTCCAAAAACATAGAAATTTCAAGGAGAAAGCAAGTATTAAACTTACATGAAGCTTGAGTATGAAAACCAACTTGAACTCTTTTTCATGACTTTTTTTCAGCTGGAGAAAATGAAGAGAATTGAAAAGAATTCTCCAAATATTTCAATTTAATCCCCTTTTTATTTAGCTAATTTTGGAAATTTTCCAATTTTCTCCCTTTTCCTTCTTTCTCTTCTGTTCTTCTTTCTTTCCTTCTCCTGCTCTCTGTTTCGTTTGGTTTCTGTTCTCTCCCCCTTTTTTTTTTCTTTGGATTATTATATAATATAATATTATAATAATATAATAATATAATAATATAATAATATAATAATATAATAATATAATATAAATATAATATAATAATATACTTTTTTAAAAAAATCTCAGATTTTCTAACGCTGCACCGCCTCAACTATGCAAAATGGTATAATTACCATTTTGATCCTTCATAATTTCTTTTAATCTATAATTCAACTTTTACACCTTTTTCAATTTAGTCCTTTTCATTTAATTACATATCCAAACGTTAAAATTTCTCAACTAAACTTTAATAATAACTTAATGACACTCCATAAATATTTTTAGAAATATTTATGGCTCACTTTATGAATTCGAGGTCTCAATACCTCGTTTTTGGCTCAATTTTTCTAATTAATTCTTTTAGTTCACAAAATTCACTAATTTTAAAATATTTCTAATATCACACTTAACTTATAATTATCGATTAACAAAGTTTTCTAACTTTTTCGTCAGAGTTAGTGATCTCGAATCACTGTTCCGATACTATTGAAAATTGGGCTGTTACAACTCTTCCCCCCTAAAAAAATTTCGTCCTCGAATTTCCTTATTATTTTGATCATGAACTTCATTATTTCTATAATTCTATAGCTCCTTTACGCACATATTTATCTAGTTTACCATTTATATCCATTCCATATCCTTTCAGTTTGCAATTCATTTTTAATTCAATATTGCGAGCATACCTTATAACGAAAATTACTTACCTTTTTATAAGAGACCCAATAGATTAAACAGAACACTTAAGATATATGAAACAAATATAGAAGTGTATGTTTACTAAATGTAACATATTTCAAAATTTACTAGTCATTCTTAATTTACTAATAATTCTTATTATCTGCTTCACATATCATTTTTTTTTCATTTTTTTTTCAATTCCAATTTCACTTCAATTTATTCACAACTAAATTTAATTTCACTTTCTCATTAATATACAATTCAATACTAATATTTATCCATCACTTAATTCAATTTCCATTTAATTCAACAATAACACTTACCTCATACTTCACTTATTATACGCATAATTTAAATTTAACATTTAATATTAAATAATAGACATCAAACATGTAACAATATAAGTCATATGTGTTAATTTATACTTTAATTTTATACCTCAACAATAGTCTTTCATCAAATAGCCTCATATACCGTCTACATTATCTTTAATCAATTCATAAACCTTTGGTTCAAGTTTCAATCTCATATATCGATTTTAATTCATAATTCCACTTTTTCATACGTTCAATCGATCAAATTCATTCAATTTTCTCATTTCATTTATTCAACTGATTTCAATATCAATAATTTGATATTTTAGCAAATTCATGAACCCTAAGTTCATGCTTCAAATCTCACAATTCAATTCGATTCACAATTCAACTCATAATTTCTTTCTCATATTTTCAATAGTTCAATCAATCTTTTTTTTTTTTTTCAGTTATTCACCCTACTAACAATCCGGACTTTGATGGATACACGGATTCCAACCCAAACACACCAGTACGGCACATTGTGCCTAAAACGGTACATAGTACCTGATCAGTATACGACACACGAGGTGCCTGATACGACACACGAGGTGCCTGAAATACGACACATAGAGTGCCTGATTTACGACACATAAAGTGCCTGATCGGCAAAGCCGATAAATCCCGTACTCTTCCAAATTCTATGGCATGCCAATTATATCCGACTAGTCCGACAAGTTAATAGGGAAATCAATTCTCATTTTTAATTTCACTTAATATTCATATCTACCCCTATTAACAAGACTCGGACTTTGGCGGATACGCGGATCCAACCAAACACACCAGATTGGCACCCAGTGCCTCATCGGATAGTTCGAAGCAATATAGTGACACCCAGTGTCTTATCGGCCCAGCCGAAGTAAAGAGGTACCCAGTACCTTATTGAATCTATCCGAAGTAAATAATATGACACCCAGTGTCTCATCGACTCAAGGTCGAAGAATCCCTGAATACTTCCAATCCTATGGCATGCCATTTGTATCCAATCTAGCCCGATAAGTTAATAGGGTATTTAAATCATCATTCATTTTTTTTTTTTCTATTTCAAATTCACCTTTCCATTTTCTAATCAGTATACAATTCAGTACCAATACATATTGCAAATATTCACATATAATCAGACTTCGATTCAATTCCAACCACCTTTCAATCAATACACGATTCATATGTTTACACATATTCATAATTTAATGCATTTTTATTCAATTCGTATTTTTAATTTATTGTCCAATCAAATTTAAAATCACTAATTACTTTCCAATCAATATACATTTCAATTACTCACATATTTTCTTTATTTAATTTAATTTGATTCAATTCAAATCACTTTTAGTTTCCTATTAATATACCTTCAAATATTCACATAGTTCATAATTCAGTTACGTAATTTAAATAACTTTCTAATTTCCAGTTCATTCTATTTTCACTTCTTATTTCAACCAGTTTCACAATATTACAGTAATTCATTACATCAATATTACAGTTTTCTCGTCATGTCTTACATAAATTTATTACTCGTTTCAACATACTTAATTATCTTGTATTAACATATTAAAGATAATCACATATTTACATATCATGAAAAATATCATTCAATTATCTCTTCTTCATAAACATAAATCAGTTAATTTATCATATCAATATTTCACGTACCATCAACTCATATTTTCTTATATCATATAATTAAGTTACACGAACTTACCTGGCTAAATTTGTAGAAATATCAAGATTCAGGGTCATTTTGGAAATTTTCTGTTTTCATCGATTTTTCAATCGTTTTTAATCTAAATTAACAATTTCATTCTATTTTTGCAATTTTACAGTATTCGACGCCGGAATAGGGTACGAGGCATTACCGGAATTACAAATTTATTTATCAGACATTTTATTTCATTTAGCATTTATATTTGAAACCAATCAAAATCAAACATATTGTCCCTTAAACATATTTATTTTTTTCTCGTCATGTCTTACATAAATTTATTACTCGTCTCAACATACTTAATTATCTTGTATTAACATATTAAAGATAATCACATATTTACATATCATGAAAAATATCATTCAATTATCTCTTCTTCATAAACATAAATCAGTTAATTTATCATATCAATATTTCACGTACCATCAACTCATATTTTCTTATATCATATAATTAAGTTACACGAACTTACCTGGCTAAATTTGTAGAAATATCAAGATTCAGGGTCATTTTGGAAATTTTCTGTTTTCATCGATTTTTCAATCGTTTTTAATCTAAATTAACAATTTCATTCTATTTTTGCAATTTTAAATAATAAAATAATCTATTTCATGCAAATTGGATATTTCCACATTTTTACAAAATTAATCGTAAAGTTTTACTTTTATTCAATTTAGTCCCTGAGTCTAAAACATTACAAATTAGCCATGCTAGCTGAATATTCATACATATTTTCCTCCTCCTCTCCATTCCACATCCTTAATGTATATAACATGCTATAAGTAACATTATCAATAATTTCATTAATTACTCATAAGAATATTCAAAACTGTCCATTTGAGTTATAGTCACTAAATTATTTATTTCCAGAGCTACAGAACTCCAAATGAAGAACTGTTAATTTTTCCTGAAACTAGGCTCACATATCTTCTTGCCATAAAATTTTCAGAATTTTTGGTTTAGCCAATTAGTACAGTTTATTCTTTAAAGTCACCCCTGTTCTGCTGTCTGGCAGTTCCGACCCTTCTTCACTAAAAATTAATTATCTTTTTATATAGAATTCATATGATGTTATGGTTTATTTCTTATAAAACTAACTCATTAAGGAATCTAACCATGTAAATTATGTTCCCAAATTATTTTTATACAATTTTTAGTGAATTTCTAAAGTAAGAACAGGGGATCACGAAGTTATTCTAAACCAGTCTTACAAAAACCCAAATATCTCAAAATGTAGACTTCCTTTGCTTTCTCTGTTTCTTTTATATGAAAATAGACTCAATAAGCTTTAATTCCATATCTCACTAGAATTCTAATTCGATTTATACAATTTTTGGTGATTTTTCAAAGTTAGACAACTGCTGCTGTCCAAAACTGCTTTAGTGTAACATGTTGATTTCTATTTTGTCCCTAATTCCACAATTCATACAATTCAGTCCTTCCTGGATTAACCCCTCAATTGAGTTAATTTTCTCATTTAATACTTTTATCTATCATTTTAAACTACTTCATAACCTTTGAAATCAGAATTTTAACACTAGGCCTTAATTTTAGCTATTTCACAATTAGGTCCTAAAACCAATTTCCATCAATTTCACTTGATTAAATCATCATATAACAAAATTAAAGCTTCAATTCATATTTATTCATCATATTCTTCCAGCACTAATCCACATAAACTTTAAAAATTAGCCATACAATCAAAAACTAATGAATTAATAAATTGGACCCAATTGTAAAGTCCAAAAACATAGAAATTTCAAGGAGAAAGCAAGAATTAAACTTACATGAAGCTTGAGTATGAAAACCAGCTTGAACTCATGGCTATTTTTCAGCTGAAGAAAATGAAGAGAAATGAAGAGAATTCTCCATATATTTCAATTTGATCCCCTTTTTATTTAGCTAATTTTAAAAATTTTCCAATTCCCCCCCCCCTTTTTTCTTCTTTCTCTTCTCTTCTTCTTTCTTTCCTGCTCTCTGCTTCTTCGTTTGGGTTTTTCTGTTCTCTATTCTCTTTTTGTTTATTTTATATATAATAATATAATAATATAATAATATAATATTAAACATAAAAAAAATCTCAGATTTTCTTCACAATAACCGCCTCAATTAAACAAAATGGCTTAATTGCCATTTTGGTCCTTTATACTTTCTTTAATCTATAATGAAACTTTTACACCTTTTTCAATTTAGTCTTTTTCATTTAATTACATATCCAAACGTTAAAATTTCTCAACTAAACTTTAATAATAACTTAATGACACTCCATAAATATTTCTAAAAATATTTATGGCTCATTTTATGAATTCGAGATCTCAATACCTCGTTTTTGGCCCAATTTTTCTAATTAATTCTTTTAGTTCACAAAATTCACTAATTTTAAAATATTTCTAAAATCACACTTAACTTATAATTATCGATTAACAAAGTTTCCTAACTTTTTCGTCAGATTTAGTGATCTCAAATCACTTGTTCCAACACTATTGAAATTGGGCTGTTACAGTTTAGGTCAAATTCTCCTATTAGACTCTTTACTTTATGTAAATTGTGGGTTTAGTGCTTGTATTTTAATTTGGTCTTTTTCAATACTTGTAATTTTAGAATTTTTAAAATTTAGCCTTGACCAAATGGTAGTTATTAAATTATGTTATTTTCAAAATTTGATGCGCAAAACATATTATCACATGTATAATGCCATGTCAATTTACTATTTCCATATATTGCCCACAAAAAACTAGTTAATAGATTTACTAATTATTGTTTGCATTAAGACTGAAATTTCGAAATCCAAAAACTATAGCGACTAAAAATGATCTAGTCAGATAACATGGATTGAATCTATAACTTTACATATAATACAAGACTAATAATATATTTTAACCAAACAAATTTAACTTCCACCCTTTGGTCAATGCTAAAATTTCAAAATTTGAAAAATACAAGGACTTAACTTAATCAAATTAAAGTATAAGTACTAAAATTATAAATTACATAAAGTATAGGGTCTAATTGCAGAGTTTTACCTAGAATTTACGTAAGCGCGTAACTCGGTTCTTAAAAAAATTAAATCAAGGGTCGGTACATTTGTTGATGACATGTTTTATTTAGTATTTGCTGTATAAAATTCCCTTCTATTAATATTTGCATATTTTATAAATACCTCCAAATAAATTTTTTATTAAAAAATATTTGACTGGGTTGAATAAATTAAACTACCATAATCTTTGTTTAGGACTCCACCCTTAAGGAAAGAGATATATAAGTAATGTTTGGTGTTTTTCGTGTTATGATTTTAATAGAATGTGATTCTTTAGAATATAATTTTTGCGAATGTAATTATTGAAAAAAATACTTTACAATATTTAATATACATTAGAAGATATTGATTAAAATATTATAAATATTACATAATCACGTTTGGTTCATTAAATGTTTTTCTATATATTCATGTTTTTAATTTTTATAATAAATTTTAATTGATATTTTAATTTTAAATTTTAAATTTATAATGTTAATTGAAAACAAAATTATTTCAAATTTGTCCTACATATATTTTCTAAATATAAAAAATGTACATGTGAAATCATGTATATATAAAACTTGTTTTCGAATAAATTAAAAAAACTTCTGTATACATAATACTTGTGAAGAACCCGTTGAAGTAATAAAAAAAAATCAATTAGTAGGATAAAGGAAGAAGGCAATAATTTTTTTTTTACTTTATTAATAAGACTAATACCTAAAACAATATAAAATAAAGTTAATTAATATTTGTTTGAATTTTTAATCTACAGGGAAATAACTTTCTCACATTTTATTAGTAAAGTAACTCTTCAAGGAAAAATTAAATTTTAAAGAAATTAAATAAAATTGGATATATCAAATATTAAAATCACTTTCCAACAAACAAAGTTCTCAATAAAGTGTCCATTTTTCATTATACCAAATGCTATCATAGTTTATCTCCTAAATAAATCTCTTTCTTATTTATTGCTTTAATATATTACTTTAAATGAGACAAATGTGATATATCAAATATGATGTTAAAATCGAATAAATATATTTAATTATAATTTAAATTAAATTAAAAATTTGATGAAATTTAAATTTAAATCCAACCAAACATTTTAATTTAAATCGATATTCAATTTTCTCTGTTTTATTATTTTGAGCCCTAACAAACAATTTGCCATGGAACCAAAGAACCAAAGAGTTCCTTTATGTTGCTTTTAAATAATTATAGGTTTATGATATTTATTATAATTTTTTTATAAAATAATTAGATTGAATTATAAATGTAAAGAAGATTTACAAACATCAAAACTCTTATCATAAAACAAAGTAAATCAAATTTTTTATCATAAATAATTATCAAAATACTTATTTTAGTAAATCTTCACTTATAACAACATATTAACTTAGGACGTGTTTGATAAACCATTAAAAATTTTTATTTCATTGAAAGTGAAAAATTTTCAACCTTTAATTTTTTAATTGTGTTTGATAATTATATTAACTTTTTTACTTAATATAAAATTTTTAACAAAAAAATATTGAATATGTTAAATAAGTAGATCACTTAATGTTAAAAATATTAAATTGATTTTATTTTTAAAATAAATTATTTCTTCATTTTTTTAAAATATTGAAATATTCAAATTTTATCTTTAATTTTATCCAAAACTATTAAAATAAAATAAATAATACAATATCAATAAGATTAAAATTGTGAAATAATAAATTTTATCAAACAAAATAATTATATTCAATATTAATATATCAAATAATTTTATAATATAAAATCAATAATTATAAAATTTAATATTAAAAAATTAATACTTAATATTTTAATTTATAAAAGAAAATCTTACTTTGAATCTTTAAACATTTGGAATTGATTGAAGAATTCAACTCTTTTTTTTTTTTGTAATTATTAGTAATTTATATTATCATTGTGGGTACTGATTTAACACAATTACTAAAATACAACATAGATACAAGTTGTTATAATACCTAAAATTTCCAATCGGAGAAAGAACAACACGTGACTTAAATTATGCCACAAATGACCTAAGCAATCAATTATTATTGTTATTTTAAAATAACTACCTTTTTATTTGCTTGTTTGTCTACTTTTCCTTTCTGTCGCTTTCTGTCTGAAAAACTTACCCTAGTCTGAACAACAAACAACCTGGTGCGTGGTGGTCCAGTTCACGTAAGCGCAACCGTAACTAAATTCTAGAAAGGAAATTAAATCCCGGTCGGTACAGATTTTTAGGTATATACAATTGGATTAAAAATATTATTATGCATTTTTATTAGATGTGTCAATGGTCTGTTGTATTTTTATATTTAAAAATTATTTTAATTTAATGTTTATTGTATAAATTTGTTGATACAAAAATGTGGTCTTGAAATATTGGAAGTAACTCACTCGAAAAACCAAGAGTCGTAAATGGCATTTAAGGTGGAAGAGAAGAGGGGGTTGTACATAGTTGGTGGTTTTGTGTCTCTCGTCATGAAGTGGAGAGGTTTTTAAGGGAGATATTTAGGTTACATGTTATTTTTTAATAGGTGGGTTGTCATTTACTTTAGATTCTTGTTAGGTTGACTATGTAATTTGATGTGACGCGGTTTAGAATATATTAATAATAAGTGATAATAAATTTATTGAAGTGATTGAGTTTAATGTGATTATGGCCTTAAGTGAAGCATAGTATTCGGTGGGATAATCCCCTTAATAAAATTTAACGATAAATATATAATAATACACCTAGACGAAGTGAAAGGTATAAAGTGAGATTGCTTGAGACAAAAGATATTGATGAAGTCCCTATGTCGTGAGCTAGGTCTATTTGATTTATGATTTTTTTTGCATATTTTCTCTTGCAAAAATGGTGGAAATTCTCGTAAAATTTATTTATGATTTGATTACTCTTATAAAATTCACATGAGATTTTGAAGGCAAAGAGTAAACTCAAACATTCTTAAAAATGTTAATTACATAGAAAGATTAAATGCCTCAAGAGGCTTTGTCCCTAAAAAGTTTACACCATAATTAGTGTCCAGTAAGCCTATGAAGGCTAGTGCATGTCGAGGCTAAGTTGCCTCCTCCTGTTCGCTCTCTAGCATTTAAGTACTTCTAATATTTTTACGTGTTTAAATATGAATAACAATTTTCTCTTTGTTAATAGTATTGTTTTTTTTTTTTTTTTTTTTTGGTTTTATGGAACTTAGTACAATGTAATAATGTAGCATGCATCTAGCGGTGTTGTTGCATAAACAGATAATGTGCAAGTGTTCAAGTATAATGAATTTAAACACTTTTTGCCATGTAGTCAACAAAGTAAAATATATTGGGAAATCCTTTAGTGCTTTAGGAACCAAAATCTTTTTAGTCATGTACAACGAATGATTAGTTTAAGGCCTAGTTTAGGAATGTTTCTTAGAAGTATTTTTGAAAAAAAAAATTCTAGGACAAAACATTCTTAAATAAGCTGTTTTTTTGAGAGAAAATATTTTTCTTAAGCAAAAAATTAGCCGAAAAACACTTTCTTTCAAAAGATGAAAATTTTAATTTTTTCTCAATATATATATATATATATATATATATATCTATTTCTAAAAACACTTTTGAAAAACATTCTTAAACTAAATGTTTAATAAACACTTAAAATGTGAATGATGCTTGAGGAAATTGTGCATTTAAAGTAGCAAAAGATGCTTGAGAATACTAATTATTTAAGAAAGATAAGGTGACTAGAAAGACGAAGGATGGTTGAAAAAGTTGTGTGCCTGAAAATGTGAAGTATGCCTGAAAAGGTTATGTGCTTGAAACGGTAAGGAATGTTTGAAAATCCATTCTTGAATGCTAGGGTAATATTTATCCCTATGAGACTTGAAAAAAAAAAAGCGCTAATTATTTGTAATATGATAGTGATATGATGCTAATGAAGGAATGTCTAAAAAGACTAAAGGGCAAAAATGAAGTGTGCCTAATAAGCTAATCGGGCTGCAGGTGTACCCCGAATCTGTGACCATGAGAGCGCGAATCTGTACCCCGACTTTACACTGCAAAATCCATTCGGGTTAAAGTGCCAAATAAGCTAATCGGGCTGCAGGTGTCGACCAATCGCAATACTAAAAACATGAGCCACATCGTGCGGAGACAACAACCCCTCAACAAAGCTTCGCTCCCAACCCGTCCCATCCTCGGTCATAAGCATCTTTAAGTACAGCTCTTCAAGCCCCTCAATCGGCACCTTTTCAACATAAAACGTAGCCTCATCATTCAACCAAGGATCATTAAAAACCTGTATGGAAGCTCCGTCCCCCACACACCACCAAAATCCATTCCGAACAAGCTGCTTAGCCGCATAAAGACTCCTCCAGACAAAAAAAAGGTTACTATCTTCGCTTGCATAAAAAAAAACTCACCCGAGAAAGTATCTAGCTGTGAAAACTCGACATGAAAGAGAATCGAGGTTCAAAACGAACCTAGAAACTTGCTTGTCAAGCATTACTAAATTAAAACAGTGCAAATTTCTGAAGCCCATAACACCAAATTTCATTAGTTTTCCTTTAATAATGAATCAAAACCATTAAAAATTGGAGTGAAATTATAAAAAATATTACAATACTAAGAGAATGGAAGATAACTTAAAAGATATAAAGATGTGGTATTGAAATCCTTTATATTATAAAATCTTGACACTATGAATAATATTATTATTACTAAGTGAAAATAATCTATGAGATTCCGAAATATAAAAAACAAATGTGCCATCATAATAATTAATAATTATAATTTAAAAAAGATATTTTATAATTTTATAATTTAAATTTTAGTAATTAATTAGATTTATTAACAAATTATTTAATTTAATAATAAATATAAAATTATACACTATTAATATATCAAATAATACATAAAATTAAATAAACACTACGCTAATATACAAAATATCTATCCACTTTTGCCTTATCTTGCCGGGCTTTGTTTTCACAGGAGAAAGATATGGAAAAAGAAAACACATGTAGTAAAATTTATGTAGATATTTGTCCAGATCAAGGAATGTAGAGTGGGTTAATTATCCTTTTGATCCAAATTATAGAATAAAAATTAAAATTTAAAATATGCTTTAATTTTCTTTATTTTTTATATATTTGAAATTTTAGTCTTCATACTTTTACTTTTAAGAATTTAATCTCTTTATTTTCAAATTTAAAAATTTAAGTATAATTATTAACATTGTTAAAATTCTTCTACTAAATTTATTGGTGTGACATTTTAGAATTAAAAAAAAAAGCTCCTAATAGCCATAAAACAAAAAGTGACATTATAATAGACTTAACTTTAATAGAGAATTTTAACAATTCTTAAAAATCTGCATCAATATTTTAATTAGACTAACACATTTAAATTGTCTGATGATGTTATAAAAATTGAGACACTAAATTATATAAAAATTAAAATATAAAATTAAATCACAAATTTAAGTATAATATAGAATAAAAACTCAAATTTCTCCATTATTATATTCTTTAAAAAAAAACAGAAGGTTTTAAGTATGTAACATGTGTCACATAAGTTCCTGTATTATAGGGGCTACATCAAGATAATCTCTTTATTATTAAATGAATTAATTTAGTCCTTTTATTATTAAAAAAATTAAATGAATCCAAATTATTATAAACTTAATAAGTTTAAATGAATCCAAATTATTATAAACTTAACATTTATTGTATAAAAATGGCTTAAGTTTATTATTATTTAATTGTCGTTCAATTCCAAATAAAAGATTTCATTTACAGAACCATAAAAAAATTTAAAAAATATGAATTTTGCTAGACAGTAAATGATTTTTTAAAACAGTAAATGTTAATTTTATTCCAATTTGATCTTATTTGATTCTTTTTAATAATACAATGACTAAATTGATCCATTTACTAGTTGGGGGACTAATTTGATCATGTCCCTATAATAGAGAGACCTCTCAAATACATTCACTATATAGATACCATATGAATGTACGAATAATTGAATTTACTTAATCATATTATTTTTTATTTTTTAAGTTACAAATACAAATACAAATACAATTTCACTCATTATAGAACGCGATCCAACCTATAACAAAAATATATATGTACCAAAATTAAATAATTTTAGGGTTGTAGAGCCCAAATTTTGCTCGGGGCCCAATAATAAACCGGAGCCCAAACCAACAATAGTCCAAATTACAGAGAGCCCAATATGGCCCGAATGAATAAAACCCAAACAAAAAAGGCAAACAGAAATTATTAACCTTAGCCCAAATTACAAGGCCCAAAACAAATAGGCCCAAAATACTAATAGTCTGTAGCCCAACAAAAACATTTCAGAAAATGTTTGGGTTTTTGAAACCCTAGCGCCGCTGCCTCCTCGAGCGTTGTACCCGTGCCTCTTCCCGAAACGTCTCGTCCCGAGGCCCCTGACGCACCCTCTGCGCCTTACACGGAAATGGCAAAATTGCCTTTCCTTCGCCTCGTTGACCTTTTGAAGATACCTGCAAAAGAACAATACGACAGAGCAAAGAAAAACAAGAAAGCAGAGCAAGAAACAATAGAAAAAAAAAACATTGTATATTTTATCTTTTCAATCTCGGTTATAAAGAGACCAAAAAATGCGTGTAACAGGGGGGAGGATTTTCGGAATAAAAACAAAAATACGAACTATCGAAAATTGAAAGCAAAAATTGAAGGTTAATTTTAGATCCTTCCGTTTTCAGTTTTAGCATTCTTTACTGTCGTTTTATTTCTATTTTTTATCTTTTTATTTTTTTATTTTGATGTTTCAAATCTTTACAAATGAAACGATAATAAAGAAAGGGAAAGGGGGCCTTAACCTTCGCGACCGCAACGTCGGGGACCGCCTTCTTTGTTGCCGGAACTTGGCCTGAAGAGGGATGTAGAGGACATTTTCCCTCTGTTTTGGGGCATCGAGGGTCGAGCCTTCGAAGAGGGCTACGAGCGAAGCACTATGGCCTGCCTCCGTGTGTTGTCGGCCACCAGATGCAGTGGTGGTGCGACGGAGCGCCAGGAAGAGCCCAAATGTCGAGAAAAGAGATGGAGAAAGGAGAGAATGGGGGGTTGTGGTTGCTGCTCCTTTTAATTTTTTAGGGTTAGAATGTTTTTTCAGCAAATTTGGGTTTAAATACCCTTTAGAAACGACGTCGTTTTATGGGTTTCCCCCAGGCACCAAAACGGTGCCGTTTTTGGGGGAACCCGTGAGACCCGACCCGTATAGCAGGGGATCGGCGCTTTTTTCCCTAAAATGGGTAAATTCTGCTTTTGGTCCTCATATGTTACACCCCATCTTAATTGTGTCTAATTTCATTTTTTTAAATCTTTAATTTTGCCCTTAATTTGCATGCCATTCCAATTTAGTCCGGGCTTAAACGCTGCGCACCAGAGGTTTCGGGTATTTGCTCTTTAGATCCCTATTTCCCTGTGCGCGTTCTAATTTGGTCCTGGGCGCCCCTTTTGTACTTTATTTTTTTTATATATATTTACCTTTTCTTTTTATTTTGATTACAAATTAGTCCTTAACCTATTTAGTTTATTTAATTCTTTTCAGAACTGTTTAGTATAGGGATAAAATGTTTTAGTTATTAATTATTTCAAAATTGTTTCTATTTATTCTACATTTTTAGGTATTAACCATTAAACTATTTTGTCATATACCTATGTTATCATTTTTATTTTTTATGCTATTATTCTTTATTTTATTAGTGTTGTCTTATTATTATTATTATTATTATTATTATTATTATTATTATTATAAACTTGTTTATTTTTATATTTTCAAGAGCATATTTATTTTCGCTTTATATTGTTATAAACATATTATTATGGTTGTTTCAATATTAACATATTTTGCTATCATATTTGCATTTGCTTTTGTTATTATTATTATTTTCATTATTTGTATTATTCTTTTTATTACCATTATATTAATATAATACTACTGTTATTATTACTATTATTCTTTTTATTTATTGGCATATTACTTCACTCATTTTATTTTTATCATTATTCTCATTATTATTATTATTATTTATTTCACATATTATTCATTAGTTTCCTCATTAATCTTTATTTAATACATCAGGTTTTAAAATGATTGATGTTCCGTATTTAGAAGTTCGAGGAATCATGTTCAGTCGTGCTGAGTTTCGATTTCCCGATCATCTAAATGACTAAATATCCTTCTAAAATTTTGACTGTGTTTTCTTAAATAAGGCAATATTTCGTGTTTGGACATTCGAGAAATCGTGCCCAATCGTGCTGGGTTTCAGTATTTTGGTTAGGCCAAATAATGGAACATCCTTTTAAAAATCGCAACGTATGAATTTTGAAAATCATGAAATGATCTTAGTATCGAGGATTGAAACATCGTGTCCTATCGTGCAGGATGTGATATTTCATTTTTTCGGAACAAGAGAATTTCGATATCCAATTCGAAGTATCCAAACATTTTCTAAAGGATTCGTATTGTTAATTTTTTTTTTCAAATTCCCAACTTTCGACATTAAGACATTAAATAATCAATTAGGTACCAAGTTTGGGCGTGACGAGGGTGCTAACCCTTCCTCGCACGTAACCGACTCCCGAACCAGATTTCTCAAAACTTTGTAGACCAAAAACATTCTTTTAGTAAACCAAAATGTTTTATTAAAACAAAGGTGATCCGATCACACGAAATAAAGATCGGTGGCGACTCCCCGTTTTTATTTCCAAAATCCAAGTCGACCCCCCCGTTTACAAAAAATGGTTACGACAGCTTGGCGACTCCACTGGGGAACATAAAGAGAGTCACGCCATAAATTGATGATTTTCTGTCCTTTATCGAAAATTTGAAAATTCAATTTGAAAATTTGATTTGAAAATTACGATCCTTTTGTTGCATTTGTTTGTGTCATTGCATATGATTGTTATTTTATTGCGTACATTGCATTGCATAACCGTTGTGGTCGCACCTTTGAGTGGGAGTGAGAAACTACGCCTTCGTGAGGTTTTCACCTCCGCATGGGCTAGTGGACTGCTTTCGGGATACATCCGTACCTATGTTGTAACACCCCTCACCCGTGTCCAACTCCAGAACAGGGTTCGAGGCGTTACCGTACTTCAACATTCACAATCATACAAAACAGGGTTACCAAATTTCGACCAAAATTTAAAACTTTTCAAAGACATGCATTTGACATTGTCATCTATTTAATCACTTATACCACATAACAAGACATTAACACATACCATGGACAAATAGGCTTATAAGCCAAAATCATTATAAGCCACATCTCATGGCCATAATCAACAAATAACTACATGCCAATACATTTGGCTAATCACAACAACATCCATCATAGAAAAACTAAGTCCCTATACATGCCACTCACTTGAAAACATTTAACATACACATGCCAATACTCCAAGGATAATGACCCGATAGTGTGATACTGCCTCCGACGATCTCCAACGCTAAGCTGACCTGACAAAGCTAAAAGAAATGGAAAGGAGGGAGTAAGCTTTACGCTTAGTAAGCTCGCATGAAAATAATAAGCAATGTGATAACATGTTATTTTCATATTCTTCCTATTTATTCAAATTCCAGTTAAGCTGTTTTCTTGAGTCACAGTAATTAAATTATTTATATCTGGAGTTACGGAACTCCAAATTAAGATCCGTAAATTTTCCATGAAACTAGACTCAAATATCTTTTTACCATAAAATTTTCATAATTTTTGGTTTAGCCAATTAGTACAGTTTATTCTTCAAAGTCTCCCCTGTTCTGCTGTCCGACAATTCTGACCATTCTTTACAAAATCTAATTATCTTTTTGTACAGAATTAAAATGATGTTCTAGTTTGCTTCTTCTAAAAATAGACTCAATAAGGAATCTAATCATATAAATTATGTCCCAATATTATTTTTGTACAATTTGCAATGATTTTTCCAAGTCAGAACAGGGGATCTCGAAATCACTCTGAACCAATCTCACAAAAATCTAAATATCTCAAAATATACTAATCCTTTGCTTTCTCTATTTCTTTTATATAAACATAGACTCAATAAGCTTTAAATAAATGTCTCATAAAACTTAAAATTCAATTTATACCATTTTTGGTGATTTTTCAAATTCACCTCACTGCTACTGTCCAAAACAGTTTTATTGTAAAATTTTGCTTTCTCTCACTTTAGTTGTGTTCATCACTTGCCTATACCAATCTTTCCAATTTCCGATTACATATCGAGTATATTTTTCATACGTACATTTGCCACATTTCTCAATTGGTCACATTCACACTTGCACTTATTCATAATATGATCGCACCAATCATCATTAGTAAATTATCTCGTTGAACCCCTTCGAAAAACACCCGATACTCGGTGGTCTGAGCACATAGCTCCACCCACACATAATTTGGCTTTCTTGTACACATGGTGAAGGTCCCTTATCACCCATGTGACCTAGCCATTCCATCTCGTAGCTCTCTTGTCTACATGGTGTCCAACACTAGGAACCACTCATGTGACCTAGCTACTCATAACCCGTAACTTTCTTGTACACATGGTATACACACAGTATTACACATGTGACCTAGTTACATATGAAATTATTATCCCGTAGCTTTCTTGCACACATGGTGAAAATCCCTTATCATCCATGTGGCCTAGCTACATATCAAATTTTGCCATTTCGTAGCTTTCTTGTGCACACGGTGAAGTTCCCTTATCACTCGTGTGACCTAGCTACATATTATTCGTATCTCTCGGTTTTCCGAAGGTTCAATCGAGAATTTCGCATTCCATACATTTTCATATTGTAGTTATCACCCAATGATTTCCATAATATCTAGCAAAATAATTATTTGATAAAGTAAAATAAATGCATTATTTACATATAAACTTTCCATTTCACATAATAACCATAGTCATAGAAAATACCTTTAAGCACAACATTTCAACCCATTTTCCATGTCACCTATGTCACATTTTATCAGAAACATATTATTAAATCAATTCACCAACATAATATACTAAACATGTAATTTATAAAAATCAATTTAATACCACAATTTAGGTTTCAAATATACATTACGACATTATTGCATTATTATTAACACACCAACTTACCTCGAATGCCGAAACGACCATTTTACCAACTTTCCCGATTTTCGATTTTCCTCCAATTCTAGGTCCAAATCTCATTTTTTGGGGTCTAAAACATCACATTTCACTTATTTAATTAATGTACTATTCAAAACAGTCCTTAACTCAACTTTTGCAAAATTACAATTTTGCCCCTAAACTTTTACATATTTACACTTTTTCCCCAATACTCGAAAATTAAACTTCAGCCCTTATTCTTATGTTTTATAACACGCTGATCATTTTTCTCTTCTATGGCAACATCAAATTCTCACTCTAACATGTACTTATGAACATTAGGTATTTTTTACCGATTATGACATTTTACTCGTTTTCACATAAAACCGCTTAGTAAAAGTTGTTTAACATAATTTCAGCCTTCATATTCTATCATAAAACATCAAAATACACACTTTTCACCTATGGGTAATTTTCCAAAGATGAACCCTAGCATGAATTATTGGTAGCATAAGCTAAATCGAGCTACCGGGACTCCAAAACCGTAAATAACTTGAAAAACGGGGCTAGAACGGACTTACCATAAGCTTGGAAAGTTGAGAAAACCCTAGCCATGTCTTCTCTTGGTAAATTTCGTCCATATGAAGAAGATGGACATATTTGGCATTTAAATTTTGTTTTTAATTCATTTGATTCACTAAATTACCAAAATGCCCCTTTAAAAAAATTCTTTTGAAACATACCCATCTATGTCCATTTTTGTCCACCAACTTAACCAATGGTCTAATTATCATTTAAGGACCTCTAATTTAAAATTTCATAACAATTGGACATCTCTAACATGTGGAACTCAACTTTTGCACTTTTTACAATTTAGTCCTTTTGACTAAATTGAGTGCCCAAATGTCAAAATTTTCGAATGAGATTTTCACGAAATCATCCCGTGAAATTGTAGACCATAAAAATATAAATAAAATAAATTTCTCAACATCGGATTTGTGGTCTCAAAACCACTGTTTCATTTAGGCCTTATTTTGGGATGTTACATATGTGCTTCGTGAGATTTTCATCTCCGCATGGCCATAGGGAAATGTATTCCCCTGAACCGAACTCGATCCATATGAGCCTATAATGGGTGAGGATTAAGGAATCTGCTGGTTCAGGTACCCATTACTTAGAACCAAACCGCATATAGTGAACCCTAAGAGCTAACCGTAGGTAGAGCCACGCCAAACCCTAGTGGTCACATGATTAGGTACTTTATTCTGTTGTTCATTTCTCTTGTGCTAACGTGTTTCTTTTGTTTTGACTGCATTGCATTTTACCATCATAAAAATGAGGTGTTGATTAATATTTGATTGCTAAATAGAGGAGTTTGTCATAAGGAAATGGGTTACTTGATAAAGTGGATTATAATACAGTCGTCCGAATAGGGTCCAAGTAAACACAACGAAAGAAGACTGATAGTTCGTGAAAGAAAACAAGACTTCGCTTCATTGCTCGAGGATTCAAGCCAACAAGGATTATTCGAGAGCCGTCACGTCTCAACTCTTTTAAAAGAAGTTAATGAGCATTGCGGGGATGAGTAAACAATGGGTTGTAGTCTATATCAATCAAAAAGAGCTTGTGAAGGCATCCGTTAGAGAATTCGCGAGATTCGATCTTAGCACACCCCAGATATGAAGAAAGGGGTGAATGTCTTCGCTTTGAGCATTTACAAACTGGATGTTTTCCCTAAAGCACTGGGGCAGGTGGATAAGGCAGTTTCAAACTTGTTCGATAGACTTGACAAGAGGGTCACGCTTGTCCTTGTAATTCTGACCGAAGTATTCTGATCTTTGAATACATGCCGAGGAGCAGGTGAAGGAAGATTCATTTGGATGTGCGAAACTCTTGTTGGCGTGGTTCCATAGCCGTTTTTGGTGAGTGAAAAGGGTTTCTTATCAAATATTCTCTGAGAACTACTATCCATTGAAAGAATTAGTGGCTCAAATAAAAGAGATAACGAATCATTGGCAAACAATAGCATTTCAAGCTGACGTGCTAAGTTTGAAGTGAATTAGAATCAGATTAGGGTTAGGAGTTAACCTGGCTTCTATGAAAGTTAAGGCTTCGAGCATTAGGGCATGGCCGTATTTGTAATCTGTTTTATGTAAAGAAATTCGTTTTCTAGAAAAGTTCTTCTAATGGAATTGAATTCAGAATCAACACCTCTCTTTCTTTTTGCATTCATTCCATGCATTTGCATTGCATTTCATGCATTTGCATTACATCATATCACATGCATTAAAATTGGTAGAAATACCTTAATTAGGAGAAATTATTTCAGTTAACCTAGAAGACATGGAACAAAGGTTGGAGAGATTAGAGCAAAGGCAAATATGGATGCAGGAGCAATTGGCTGAAATCCAACAGGATATGCGAGAACAAATGAATATGATGAGCCAATTAACGCAGTTATTAGCTGGAAGGCTTAAAAAAGGGGGTGACCCAGTGGTCGACTGTGTGGATGATGATGAAGACATCGTTTATTATCCAATAAGTGTCTCGGCTCAACTAGGCGTGTCTCCGCAAGGGGCACCTGTCATTATCAAACCCCAATGTCAGATTAATACCTCGGCACTGTTGAACTTCTCGATAGGTTTAGGTTTTAACCCGAAGGATGATCGAGCCAAATCGGTTGTACTGACAGAAACAAAAGAAAAAGAAAATACTTTTAAAGCCCCGAAGAAAAAGGAAAATAAAGCGAATAGTACGAGAAGGTATAATAAGGGCTATTCAGAGCCGATTACAGTAAGCTAGCCAAGGACTGTAACTACCAGCCGTCAGGTCTCCCCAAGACAAGAACCCGATCCAAAATCGAACTCAGAGAAACCACAGTTTGCACCCATCCCGATCACGTATAGGGAGTTGTACCAAATTTTGTTTGAAGCACATGTTGTATCCCCTTTTTACGTGGAACCAGTACAGCCTCCATACCCTAAATAGTATGATGTGAACGCCCAATGTGAATACCATGCAGGAATCACAGGGCATTCGATCGAGAACTGTGCGTCTTTCAAAAAGATAATCGAAAGACTTATCAAGATAGATATTGTAAAATTCGATAATCCCTCTGGTACAGAAGATTCGTTACCCAACCTTTCTGTTAAAGGGGTAAATATTGTGAGGGCCACGATCGATAGCGACATGAGATCAGGAGTACATCAAGTTCAGGGCTTCAGCGCAAAACCTGATATTGGAAAATCTAAACATTAACGATGTATCCAAAGAGGGAACCGGGGAATAAAATTTTTCAGGCGTCTGCCTTTACATACTTGGGAGTGTTTTGAACAATGGGACTGTGGAAAAGATCCCTGTATTTTTAGAACTAATTCGGAGTAATGTCCAAAACACGCTTATTGCTCTTAGCCTAGGAGCAATAATAATCTTTTGTGAAATAGGCTTATGTCCTAAATCTTTACTTCAATAAAAAAATGCATTTTTGTCTCACATTGAGCAAATATTCTTTTATTCCTTTATTTCATTCATGTTCATACTGCATAAATAATTATTCTTAGATTCATTTGTTCTTTGAATATTCGTTCGTACCTACAACAGGTCCCTAGATATCAACGACATGAGCGACGTTGTTACTGACTCCCTTTTTGAATGAGATATGGGTCTAAGGGATCTAAGGACTTTAAAGATGACAGAGATCGTATCTATCTTTTGATTTGTTAAGGATGGTAGAACAAGATAAAAATAGACTCTACCTTGCAAAAGGTCAGTGGACGTTGCGAGATTAAGAAGGGGCAAATATCGAAGCCTAATTCACCACAAGGTGAGACATCATTGAACTATTTTCAAGAATCAAGATGTTTTCGCACGATCATATCAAGGCACGGCAGACTTCTGAAACGTGGGAATGTTGATAAGGTTGGAACCCATGTTAATGGTTCTACAATGGCCAGGCTAATTAAGAGGTTCAGGCTACTGGTCTACCCAGAAAGGAAAATTGCATCAAATGACAAATTGAGAAAGATATGATTTATGTACCTCCTCCCTTTGGTCTACATGTGTGACACAGAGATTATGAGGCCGATCTTGTCAAGAGCATTTAGCCGACACCAATTCATCTTCGTGGGTGTCAATTTCTTCACTAAGAGGGTAAAGGTCGCTTCATATACCAATATTACAAAGTCGATAGTCATAAAAAATAATAAATAAATAAAATAATAAAAAACAATACTGACAAAAAAAAGTAAAAAAAGATCACATTTAACCACATAATGTCAAAAGTCTGCGGTTTATTCAAAGATTAGGTGCCATATATCAGTGCAACAAAGGCAGCCAAAAAAAAAAACACTGAGACTTGTAAAGATTGGCACACAGAAGTTACTATTTACCCTCTATGCTTATCAAATGGGGCAACACATTTCTCATTGGTTTCGCCCATTGAAGTCGAAGTTCCT
This sequence comes from Gossypium australe, assembly GCA_005393395.2. Classification (NCBI taxonomy): domain Eukaryota; kingdom Viridiplantae; phylum Streptophyta; class Magnoliopsida; order Malvales; family Malvaceae; genus Gossypium; species Gossypium australe. The sequence goes on along the minus strand of CM016616.1, from coordinate 145,164,968 downwards.
TTGTTCCAAGTTTTATTAGAACTGAAGTTGGATGAGGCAGAATGGATCTAATCCCGATATGATAAATCAAATTTGTGAGGAAAAGTTAATAGCTATCCGTTATGGTCAGATAATGCGGGTTTGCGACAAAGAGGTTCATACTAGAAAATTCCCAAAGGGGGACCTGATATTGAAAAGATCCTTCATGTACAAAAAGATTTTAGAGAAAAATGGAGGCCAAACTAGAAAAGACTTTATGTAGTGAAAAAGTCTGTTTTGGAAACTTTGACCAAGACGGATGGCAAAGACATGCTCAAACCGGTGAATTCAAATTTCTATCTAAAAGGAGAGGCCAAGGTGAAAACTCGCAAAGGGGCACTAAAAAAAATCAATCAAAATTTTTCAATCAAAACGAAGAAAGAAAAGGAGAGGCCAAGGTGAAAACCTGCAAAGGGCGCCTTGAGACCAAAGGGAATTTGAGTTGAAAACCTGAAAAGGGCAGCTCAAATTTTGATCGAAAGTGAGGCATACAGTAGTCTTGCTATACTTGAATTAACAATAAAGAAGTATGCTACATCTTGGGGCATCGACAAAGTACTACGGATCCCCTAAACACATATTGAGCTTAAAATGATCCTCAAGAAGTTGAGACAGGGAAGCTCAGGCTACGATATATGGGGCACCTAGTTTCTATTTTAAATATTATTATTTGTGATTATATTATCCTTTTCAAAATATGTTCACAATAAATTTCTTTCTTGATTGCGATTGCTATCTTTGTTTAACTTATTTGTTCCGAGCTATACTCCTGATTAATTTCCTTCTTGTCCATGGTTATGATCCTTTTCAAGCATTTTGTATTGAAATAACGACTAGTGGACTAATAATATTTTCATAAAATGAGTTTCGCATATTTCTCTGGAAACTTCTGAATAATACAAGAACTTGAAATAAGACTACTGTTTAAAACCCATCAAGTTTAAGGAAGAGTCTAAATTAAGGCTATCTCCTTGGATTTTCTGTTAAAAATGATTGGCGATACAATCTTGATGGAAAATGGGCAATGTTAACCCAAGCGTAAAAGGGGAATATTTCTAAAAAAAATGATATTCTGCATCCATGCAAATATCATGCATACACATTTGGTTAGGTCTCCCGGGGAGTGATCAGCCGATACCTTTGATTGGCAGCCGGTTGGATGGAAGAAGATGCAGATCCTATATTCTGGATTTATTGCAGGTTGAATTGAAGATGAAACAAATTCTACACCCTTGAGTTGCTGTGGAATAGGTCGAAGATTGTAGATCTTGTCACCCTAAGCAGTAGGGAACCAAGATCGAACGGCAAATCTGGTCTCCCTAAACAGTAGTGGAATAGATTTAAGCCACCAGCCCTATCTCCTTGACCAGCAATGGAATAGGTCGAAGATTGTAGATCTTGTCACCTTAAGCAGTAGGGAACTAAGATCGAAAGACAGATCTGGTCTCCCTAAGCAGTAGGGAACAGATTTAAGCCACCAACCCTATCTCTCCGACCAGCAGTAGAATAGGTCGAAGATTGTAGATCTTGTCACCCTAAGCAGTAGTAGACCAAGATCGAATGGCAAATCTGGTCTCCCTAAATAGTAGTGGAATAGATTTAAGCCACCAACCCTATCTCCCTGACCAGTAGTGGAATAGGTCGAAGATTGTAGATCTTGTCACCCTAAGCAGTAGTGGACCAAGATCGAATGGCAAATCTGGTCTCCCTAAACAGTAGTGGAACAGATTTAAGGCATCAGATCTTGTCTCCCTGAGTTTGCAGTGGAGCAGATCGAAGATAACAGGTCTGGCATTCATGAAGTTGCAGAAGCAGATCGAAAAATATCAGATCTTGCCTTCCTGAGAGTGCAGGGAAGCAGATCGAAGATACCAGTCTGACATCCTTGAGTTTGCAGTGGAGCAAATTAAAGATAGCAGATTTTGCCTTTCTGAGAGTGCAGTGAAGTGGATCGAAGATATCAGTTTGGCATCCCTGTGTTTGCAGTGGAGTAGATTGAAGATAGCAGATCTTGCCTTCCTGAGAGTGCAGTGAAGCGGATCGAAGATACCGGTCTGGCATCCCTGAGTTTGCAGTGGAGCAGATTGAATATAGAAGATATTGCTTTTCTGAGCGAAGCAGATTGAAGATAGCAAATCTGGCAATCCTGAAGTTGCAGGAGCAGATTGAATATAGTAGATCTGGCAATCCTGAAGTTGCAGGAGCAGATCGAAGACATCAGATCCTATCTCCCTGAGTTCGCAGTGGAGCAGATTGAAGATAGCAAATCTGGAAATCCTGAAGTTGCAGGAGCAGATTGAAGATAGCAAATCTTGCCTTCCTGAGAGTGCAGTGAAGCGGATCGAAGATAGCAAATCTGGCATTCCTGAAGTTGCAGGAGCAGATTGAAGATAGTAGATCTGGCAATCCTGAAGTTGCAGGAGCAGATCGGAGACATCAGATCCTATCTCCCTGAGTTCGCAGTGGAGCAGATTGAAGATAGCAGATCTTACCTTCCTGAGAGTGCAGTGAAGCGGATCGAAGATACCAGTCTGGCATCCCTGAGTGTGTAGTGGAGCAGATTGAAGATAACATATCTTGCCTTCCTGAGAGTGCAGTGAAACGGATCGAAGATACCAGTTTGGCATCCCTGAGTTTGCAGTGGAGCAGATTGAATATAGCAGATCTTACCTTCCTGAGAGTGCAGTGAAGCGGATCGAAGATAGCAAATCTGGCATTCCTAAAGTTGCAGAAGCAGATTGAAGATAGCAGATCTGGCAATCCTGAAGTTGCAGGAGCAGATCGAAGACATCAGATCCTATCTCCCTGAGTTCGTAGTGGAGCAGATTGATGATAGCAAATCTGGCAATCCTGAAGTTGCAGGAGCAGATTGAAGATAGCAGATCTGGCAATCCTGAAGGAGCAGATCGAAGCCATACAAATCTTATCTCCTCGAAGTTCCAGTGAAATAGGTTGAGGCTACAAATCCCTCCTCCCTGAGTTTACAATGAGGATCAACCCGTATTTCTTTAAAGTTTTAGTAGAGAAGATTAAAGCGACGAATCTCTTCTCTTGGAATTCTTGTCTCGTTGAAACTTTAGTGGAGTAGATCGCAATTACAAATCTCTTCTCCTTGTAATTACATTCGAGCAAAAGAAAGCCAAGCAAACCTTATCTTCCTGAAGTTGCAGTGGAGCAGGTTGAAATTACCAATTCTTATCTCGTTGAAGTTCCAGCAGAGAAGATCGAAGCTACAAATCTCTTCTCCCTGAAATAACCTTCGAGCGGATCGAAGCATTAATTCCTATACTTCCGAAGTTGCAGTGGGTTAGAGCGAGGCTACTTGAAGAAGAAGAGAAGCACCGAGACTTAGTAAGACCGGGCAAAATTTGGTCCTTTTAAAGATTTTGCTTCGTTCTCGTTACACGACAACAAGCAAAGAGGGGCAGCTGTAGAGCCCAAATTTTGCCCGGGGCCCAATAACAAAACCGGAGCCCAAACCAACAACAGTCCAAATTACAGAGGGCCCAATATGGCCCGAATGAATAAAACCCAAACAAAAAAGGCAAACAGAAATTATTAACCTTAGCCCAAATTACAAGGCCCAAAACAAACAGGGCCAAAATACTAATAGCCTGTAGCCCAACAAAAACATTTCAGAAAATGTTAGGGTTTTTGAAACCCTAGCGCCGCTGCTTCCTCGAGTGTTGTGCCTGTGCCTCTTCCCGAAACGTCTCGTCCCGAGGCCCCTGATGCACCCTCTGCGCCTTACACGGAAATGGCAAAATTGCCTTTCCTTCGCCTTGTTGACCTTTCGAAGATACCTGCAAAAGAACAATACGACAGAGCAAAGAAAAACAAGAAAGCAGAGCAAGAAACAATAGAAAAAAAAATGTTGTATATTTTATCTTTTCAATCTCGGTTATAAAGAGACCAAAAACGCTTGTAACAGGGGGGAGGATTTTTGGAATAAAAAACAAAAAAAATGAACATCGAAAATTGAAAGCAAAAATTGAAGGTTAATTTTAGATCCTTCCGTTTTCAGTTTTAGCATTCTTTACTGTCGTTTTATTTCTATTTTTTATCTTTTTATTTTTTTATTTTGATGTTTCAAATCTTTACAAATGAAACGATAATAAAGAAAGGGAAATGGGGCCTTAACTTTCGCGACCGCAGCGTCGGGGACCGCCTTCTTTGTTGCCGGAACTCGGCCTGAAGAGGGATGTAGAGGACCTTTTCCCTCTGTTTTGGGGAATCGAGGGTCGAGCCTTCAAAGAGGGTTACGAGCGAGGCACTATGGCCTGCCTCCGTGGGTTGTCGGCCACCAGATGCAGTGGTGGTGCAACGGAGCACCAGGAAGAGCCCAAACGTCGAGAAAAGAGATGGAGAAAGGAGAGAATGGGGGGCTGTGGTGCTGCTCCTTTTAAATTTTTAGGGTTAGAATGTTTTTCCAGCAAATTTGGGTTTAAATACCCTTTAGAAACGACGTCGTTTTATGGGTTTCCCCCAGGCACCAAAACGGTGCCGTTTTTGGAGAACCCGTGAGACCCGACCCATATAGCAGGTGATCCGCGCGTTTTTCCCTAAAATGGGTAAATTCCGCTTTTGGTCCTCCTATGTTGCGCCCCATCTTATTGTGTCTAATTTCATATTTTAATTCTTTAATTTCGCCCTTAATTTGCGTGCCATTCCAATTTAGTCTGAGCTTAAACGCTGCGCACTAGAAGTTTGGGATATTTGCTCTTTAGATCCCTATTTCCCTGTGCGCGTTCTAATTTGGTCCTGGGCGCCCCTTTTGTACTTTATTTTTTATATATATTTACCTTTTCTTTTTATTTTGATTACAAATTAGTCCTTAACCTATTTAGTTTATTTAATTCTTTTCAGAACTGTTTAATATAGGGATAAAATGTTTTAGTTATTTATTATTTCAAAATTGTTTCTATTTATTCTACATTTTTAGGTATTAACCATTAAACTATTTTGTCATATACCTATGTTATCATTTTTATTTTTTATGCTATTATTCTTTATTTTATTAGTGTTGTCTTATTATTATTATCATTATTATTATTATTATTATTATTATTATTATTATTATTATTATTATTATTATTATTATTATTATTATTATAAACTTGTTTATTTTTATATTTTCAAGAGCACATTTATTTTCGCTTTATATTGTTATAAACATATTATTATGGTTGTTTCAATATTAACATATTTGCTATCATATTTGCATTTGCTTTTGTTATTATTATTATTTTCATTATTTGTATTATTCTTTTTATTACCATTATATTAATATAATACTACTGTTGTTATTACTATTATTCTTTTTATTTATTTGCATATTACTTCACTTATTTTATTTTTATCATTATTCTCATTATTATTATTATTATTATTATTATTAATTATTTCACATATTATTCATTAGTTTCCTCATTAATCTTTATTTAATACATCAGGTTTTAAAATGATTGATATTCCGTATTTAGAAGTTCGAGGAATTGTGCTCAATTGTGCTGGGTTTCGATTTCCCGTTCATCTAAATGACTAAATATCCTTCTAAAATTTTGACCGTGTTTTCTTAAATAAGGCAATATTTCGTGTTTGGACATTCGAGAAATCGTGTCCAATCGTGCTGGGTTTCGGTATTTTGGTTTGGCCAAATAATGGAACATCCTTTTAAAAATCGCAACGTATGAATTTTGAAAATCATGAAATGATCTTAGTATCGAGGATTGAAACATCGCGTCCTATCGTGCAGGATGTGATATTTCATTTTTTTGGAACAAGAGAATTTTGATATCCAATTCGAAGTATCCAAACATTTTCTAAAGGATTCGTATTGTTAAATTTTTTTTTTTAAATTCCCAACTTTCGACATTAAGATATTAAATAATCAATTAGGTACCAAGTTTGGGCTTGACGAGGGTGCTAACCCTTCCTCGCACGTAACTGACTCCCGAACCCGATTTCTCAAAACTTTATAGACCAAAAACATTGTTTTAGTAAACCAAAACGTTTTATTAAAACAAAGGTGATCCGATCACACCAAATAAAGATTGGTGGCGACTCCCCGTTTTTATTTCCAAAATCGAAGTCGACCCCCCGTTTACAAAAAAATGATTACGATAAGGGTCATTTTGATTGGCGTTTACTTGCAATGCAATACATTTAACTTTTTTTTTTCTTAAACTACAATATCTAATATCACCATTGTTTTTACATTGATCATAAGTGAACGCATTAGACATCACGCATCTAAAAAACCTTTAAACTAAAATGGGATGGAAACCACGGTAAAATTTACATTTACGATATATATCAATTATAAAGGAGATTTTTATTTATTTTTTATATTAAAATTAGTAAGATTTTATTTTCTAAATATCTGAGAAAATATAGGCGGAGAAGGGCCATTGGGGGAAAGATAAGAGAGGAGATATTATTGAGGGTGGGTCCAATACCAATAGTTACATATTACCAAACTTGTTAATTGATTATGTATTTTAATTCCGTAGCCAAAAAATATATATATATTTTAATTGATTATGCTGGATTAAGATAAAGATTTATAGACCTTTTGATTATTAATTTAATAAAAAAATATTTAGAAAAGCAAAAAGAAAATAGAGATGATCACAAAATCTTATACTATTTTGTTGAAACTTATTTTATATTTTTATATTTCTTCTCAGAATGAAAGTATGTATATATTTCTATTTATAGAAAACCTTTGTTTACTTCATGTTACATTTTAGTTATTTATGTTTAAAATATTACGTTTTAGTTATTTACGTTAACATGTTGTAACATTTTAGTCACTGAACCGTTAATTGCCGTTAACGGTGCAACGATAAGCTAACGCATCACATTAAATCATCATTTCAAACAAAAATGTTAGGTTAAATTATAAAATTGGTTCCAATAATTTTTTCCTTTTATGTTCTTTTAACTTTTCTTTTTTCTTTATTTTTCATTATTTTCTGCTTCTCCCTTTATTTTTCTCCCTTCCCCATATCTTTTAAGTACTTTTTCTATATTTTCTATTTGTTAAAATTAAAGGGAAAAAAGAAAAGGAAAATAAAGAAATAAAAAAAATTAAACTGTTCAAAAAAATAAAAAATAGAAATAAAGAATTCAAAGATTCCAATTCTACTTTGGTCAACAGAATTTACTAGCTCTTGACATCCATAGGAGAATAGAGATTACAACATATTCTTAAAAAAGAAATGAAGTTGTAGATGACCTTATCAAGATGGTTCAAGACAAGAGAATAACATAACCTTAATTTCTTATATTTGTGTCGCTTTTTCTTAAAAAAAAAAGTAAGAAAATTATATTTTGTAACCAATAAAATATATGGAAATGCTCTTACTTTAAGCCGAATAAAAAAAAAAGTAATTAATAATATTACTTCATGGTTCAAATTGAACTGAAATATCTTAAACAATTGTCTTATCCAATATTCTCATGTATGATATCTAAAAGGTCTTATCTATTTGAATAAGATATTTTCCTAAAATTAAATGAATTTTATTACAACCTTAAAAAAAATTCCAAAATAATAAGAAGAATTATTTTCCTTTCTATGATTAATAAAGTAAAACTTCACAAATAAATTTAAGATTATGTCGTTTATATTTAGAGTATAGTAAATTAATAATAATAATAATAATAATAATAATAATAATAATAATAATAATAATAATAATAATAATAATAAAACACTTGATAACAAGCTAAAGTAGCTTTTAATTTTTTTATTCAAACAGAATAAATAATCACTCAAGTGAAAGGAAAAAGTTTGAATATTATATTTTAAAGAAAGAATCTTTTTACAAAAAGGGAAACCAAACAAAACTTTTCCCTCTTAAAAGATCTTTCCCAAAACAAACTGCCTTTCCCTTTTTTTTTTAATAAAAAGACTAAAATATTAACAGATATTTTAATTATTTATTTTAAATTACTTTTTAAAATATTTTAAATAAATTACATTTAAGGTTATTAAATTATTATTAGGTTTATGTTCTAATTATTTAACTTTAAAAAATTACAAAATTATCATTGAACCATTTAAAAATTTTTATTTAAGTTACTGGGTTGTTAAAATTATTATTGTATAACTTTTTTTGGTTGTACCAACTACACTAATTGAAAGCTCTACTTCCCCTTTCTTTTATAAATTTTTTTTAATGAAATAACTTTAAATGTCATAAATTTATTAACCAAATCCAAACAACTTTCTTCTCTAATTTCCAATACTAACTATAAGATCAATTTGGATCTAATGTATGCTTTTCTACTTCTCAATGAATACTGATCTATTATACAAATCGTCGAATTGTCGCTTAGAGTTCTCCAGCCGAACTTAAAAAAAAATTTAACAGCCCAATGACTTAAATAAAAACTTTCGAATAGTCCGATAACTATTTTGTAACCTTTTAAATTAAGCAACTAAAGTGTAAACTTACTAATAGCTTTTTAAGTTAACCCATAATTTTTTTTATGTTTTATTTGTATTAAATAAAAGTTTACTTTGGGTTATTGCACTTTTTGGGCTCAAACTTGTCAATTATTTTCAATTGGAGCTTAAATTATTTTTGGTTCAAGTTAGTCCATGAATTTGATAATTGTTCCCATATTGGGGTCTAAACTTTTTTTTATGTCCTTATATTTTCTTAAAAATTGTTCAAATCCTAGCATGAGAATAATTATCAAATTTAAAGACAAATTTAAATAAAAAAGATTTAAACCCCAAAAGAACAATTATCTAATTTGATTTCAACGTGGAAACAAATTTTCAATTGAGCCCAAAAAATTGGTTTATCTCTTTTATTTATTTTTGACACAATATCTAAAATTTTTCCTCAACTTATAAATAAGAATATAATGCATTTTAATACATTTAAACCCAATCTTCCTATATTAACAAAAATATCTGTATCAATTGAGCCGAGAAAGTAACAAATACTTTAAACAAGGATAAAATGACAAAAATTATATTGAAAATCTTTAATTAACACTCATCCCTATTCAATACTTATATTATAAAAAAAAACCTGTAACCCCCTCATATATCAAAAAAAGAAAAGCTTTTATTATTTTAGCTTTTTATGTACTTATCTGCTTAACAAAGATAGAAAATAAAAAAAAAACCTCGAAAATTTCCAAACTTTAGTTTTCAATCCAAATCCAAATCTCAAAAAATCTTTCTTCTCAGTTTTTCATGCAAAACATAAACTAGACAATTATCACCAACAAAAATCTTCAAGCTGGTTGTTAAAGCTTAAATTTTAATTCATGACATTGAAGTTCATAGCAAGGCTAAGGTCAAGCGGGGTGGTGGTTCAAGACCAAGTGGAAGTGCCAGACCAAGCGGCGGTTGACGGCGGCGGCGACGGTGAGGACTGCTGCTGGGCCAAACTGCCGCCGGAATTGTTAAGAGAAGTTCTTTTAAGGATCGAAGACTCTGAAACCCGTTGGCCTCAAAGAAAAACTGTGGTGGCTTGTGCCGGCGTTTGCAGTAGTTGGAGGCTTATCGTTAAGGAGATTGTTAAATTTCCTGAAATTTCAGGAAAATTAACTTTTCCCATCTCAGTTAAACAGGTTTTTATATTTACTGTATAAATTGGATTAAACTCCTTTGATGAATGAAATTGTTAGTAATATTATGAATGGAAGTATTTTTAAATTTATATATTTCACGGTGAGCAGTATTCGATCTTCTGTAATTGGAATCTCTTTGCAGCCTGGTCCTAAGGATGGTCTCCTCCACTGCTTTATAAAACGGAACCGATCCACTCACACATATTTCCTTTACCTTAGTTTAACTAATGGTGAGATTATTGTTGATGCCTTACTCGGATTCGGGTGTGAGTGTTAGATATGTGTCATCTTCTAAATTGTCTTTTCATATCTCTGTGGCAGCACTAACAGATGATGGGAAGTTCCTTCTTGCTGCTCGCAAGCATAAGCGTCCTACACACAATGATTATATCATCTCTTTACGGGCTGACGATATGTCAAGGGGGAGCAGTTCTTATGTTGGGAAATTGAGGTGAGTAGTTACTCGACTCTAATGTGAGTGTCATATGCAAATACGTGTCTGACATGGATATATATTCAATTTATACATCTTTGAAAGCTCACAACTTATATTCATGTCTGGATATGTGTTAAACACGGAGGTTGAATACAGATGTTTTGAGAAAAAAAAAAGTTTGAGCAATGTAAGCTATAGACAACAAATTTATGTTTTTATTTTTCTTTTTGGCAAAGATCAAATTATTTAGGGAACAGGTACACCATCCTTGCTGGTCAATCAGCTCATACTGGTTCAAAGATGGCTAAAAATCACTCTCCTAGGCTACCAAATTTGAAACATGCTTCATCTAAAGTCCATTTGGTCAACTATTCCACGGCTCATATTTCATATGAATTGGAAGTTTTTGGTTCGAGGTAAGAGTTTTTTGTTATTTTGCATAAGGATTTGATGATTTCTTAAGTACCCGTGTCAGATATGAAAACACCGAAGCATACATATGTCAAAACACATATCCGTACCCAAAGCTGCTTTTAAGTCCGAGTAGGTGATACATATATATTTTATATGACTTCTAGGGGTCCAAGGAGAATGCAATGTATCATGGGTACCATCCCAACCACTCCGATCCCACCCGAAGAGCCAGCTCAAGCCCAGTCAGAGTTTTCTGGCCGCAATACGGACATATTCCAATCAAATCCGATTGTTCATTCAGAACCAGCTAGCATGGGCAATTTTCTATCAGGATCATTGTGTGATCAAAAGAATGGTGCATTGGTGTTGATAAACAAGGTTCCAAGGTGGAACGAACAACACCATTGTTGGTGCTTAAACTTCCATGGACGAGTGACAGTTGCTTCAGTTAAAAACTTTCAGTTGGTGGCTTCTCCAGAAAATCAAAAGATCGTACTTCAATTCGGGAAAGTTGGGAAAGATTTATTCACCATGGATTACCAGTATCCAATATCTGCATTCCAAGCATTTGCCATCTGCCTTAGCAGCTTTGACACTAAGGTTGCTTGTGAATGAAGATATCTATGTCCGAGTTCATATTCAATAACAATTAAAAATAAATAAAAACTCGATCCAAAATTTATTTGATTTTCATTTATAAAAGGGAGAGTTAAAAGAGAATTGGTGTATATAACGTAAATATTTGCTTAGCAATGTCTTTGCAGTGCTCAGTCAAATGGTACAATCTTTTTTTTTTTTTTTTCCCAATCCAATATCTTCTGGTACCTTACAAGGATGCTATCTACACATAATTGTCCTCTCTACTCAAGCTGATTGCATGTGGATGCTCAGATTTGACCTTGTATGTACAGAATCTGTGGCTGTGGCGGTGCCTTCTTTAGTAGGCAGATTGCCTGAATTAAGATCAGGTTGGTTCAGTTTCCGGACAAACTCAATGAACAAAGGAAAATGCTCCGGTGCGAAGAATTGAGCTCCAATCCTCTGGAAAATGAACGAGTCATTAAGATTCTCACTCAACATGTTCTTCTTGATCTGCTTAAGACCATCAGGAGCTCCGACAGTCGAGTTCTGGCCGGAAATTCCGACCCCGTGCTTGTTGCAAGCTGTACCAATTTCAGCAAGTAATGATTCAGGGCTTGAGAGAGATTCCTTAAGCTGGTACTTATCTGACTGGTCCATCCCAGGCAAGATGATTTTGCATGAATTCCTTGCAAACATCTCTGCAACTTCTTCGTAGCCTTTTCTCGTGGCAGTGTTATAGAAGCCAGCTGTGAGCTCGGAAGGATGTGAGCGGGTTCCATGCCAAGAGTGCATCAACGGGACTTTCCCGAAAATGTTCACTGCACTATCACTGAAAACCGAAGAGGCAAGTGAGAGTAGGCGGTCTCCATGAGCTATGAGCTGGCTTGAGTACCAAGAAAGGAAGAAATCACCATAAGGACTTTCCCAAGATCCACCATGATCCTTGAAGAAGGTGTTTGCAGTAGGCAACTCACTGTAAGCGGGCGCATCATGAGGGCCACCTAGTCCCCACTTTGGCTTTCCGCATGCTTCGGCATGTTGCTTAAGAAGGTGAAGCATGTTTTTGTCATAACATTGGAACTCCCCAGCTCCCAGAACTGTGTCACTTTTGGCAAACCCACGGTGAGATGGATACCGGAGCTCACCATCTGGTCCGAGACCCATTGTGATTCCCTGCAAAACCACAATAAAGAAGCCATTAACATCAAAACAGGGTCTAATGACATTGCCTTATTTGACAAGCAAAACCAACTACCGTGATCGTAGAACCGATGAAAGCTGAAAAAGCCGACTTGAAGCTTTCACAGAAATCCTGATACACTTGCATCGGAGTCTTCCCATTAAGAACAGCAAGCTCATCAACAGCCAGTGAAAGGCATCCTCGGTAAGGCTTTCCAGCTCGATCCTTGAAGAAGATATTGGACTTGGTTTTCCCAATATCAAGTACCCACTCGGGAAGTGGGATCTTAGGTTGACTGGAAGCGTGAAAGCAGAGTGTTACGTTAAGTTTAAGACCTGCTTTCCGAACCATCTCGGCAATGGTAAGGTAGCCAGACCAGTCGTACTTTCCCATCGACTCATGCTCGACCACTCCCCACCATATATGCAATTCAACACCTTCCAAACCGAGAAGTTTCAAAGCTTTAAGCCCCGCTGATATTGCTCGAAACTGGTTGACTGTACCACCAGACACAACATCTAGAGGCAGGCCGGCGAATAATCTTACTCTATTAAGCTGCAAAATGAAACAATCGAATAACCTCGATAAGATTTTTTAGTCGCTACCAAAAATGTTAATTTTGTACAATTATAGATGTTTATAAATTGGGTCAATTGGGGTTTGAACCTATTTATGAATGATATTAGTAGATTTTATATTTGCACAAACTCGATCTAACTTTAAATATGTTTAAATTTATTCAAATTTATCTATATTTATAAATTACCAACTCAAGAAGTTATAAGTTGGCTTATATTAATTTTAATTTAATATTTAATATTTAAAAAGATTTTTTATTAAAAGCTTAAATTTAGGCAAGTTACTAACAATTTTTCTTTGTCTATATAGTATTTTATTATCATAGATTTAATTTTATGTGATATAAATTAAATAGTATATAAAAATAAAATAAAAGTATGTTGCAAAAGTATAAACAAGGACGGTTAAATATTTTTTTCAAAATTATTTTTATCTCGTATTTTTATCTAAATTATCTCATATTTTAAATAAATCTTTGCGTTTAACTAAATAATTCAACCCATGAATAGTTACAAGTGGAAAATGTAACACCTATCAATGTATTTTTAAGTCAATTTTAACAGCAAGGTAGAAAATATGGTGATTTATTTAATTTTATTTATTTAATATTTATATTTTTCATATATATATTAAATTTTATCAGAAGTAAGTATACGAAAGTATTTTATATTTTATTAAAATATATAATTATTATATTAATTGAGTGGCAAAAATTTTTTTAATAGATTTATTTGAAGATTATATAAAAATATAAGGAGATAAAAATATATTATAAAAATATTAATTATCTATTTTAATAATTTCATAATTAAATTAATATTTTAAAATAATAATAATTTAAAAGCAGAAACAATGGAAGGAAGCCAAAAAAAATAAAAACTTACAGTTTTGGATTTTGTAGAAGACTTCGATTTAGGGAGGGGATCAGATTGGGCAGCTTGCGCTGTTATTCTGAGCCCAGATTTTCCCCACCTTAATGGACTCTCAAACGAAACACTGTTTGGTTTTGGGGAAAATAGTTTCTCATTAAATTTCCCGAAACTAAACCTTGAATCCCTAAACCCTAATTCTGTTTTAGAGTTTGTTGCCTGAGAACAAATCCTAATTACCGAAACCTCCATTCCCCAAAAATTCCAATTCCGAAGACCCAAATAAAACTAATGAAAAATTTATCCCAAAATAATCAAAAAGAGATATATTAAAACTAAAAATCAAGTCTTATTTTAAAAAAAAAACAAAATCAGGTTTACAACCAAAGAACTTCAAACAAAAAACCCCAATGAAAAACAGGGTCTCTGCTCTCAGATCTCAAGCTGTAAACCACAGAAAGGAAAAAAAAAATCTTCGAACTGAAAAATTTGGGGGATGAGTGAAAGATTAGAAATGAGGGCTTTTATAATAATTTTTTGCCCTTGTTTTGGGGGGGATGCAGCTTTTTTCATGGCTGATGGCTGGAGCTCGTTTCTTATATAAACGTGTTTTGCGTAAAAACAACAAAAATGGCGGGTATCTCTTCTACTTTTACGTTTCGTAGTCTACCAAAATCCTCACCCGCATAATTAATCATTTTTTACCTGGGTTTAATTAACAATTTCTTTAGCAAAAAAAAAAAAAGTTATTCAAAAGAATTTTAAAATATATTTTAATCTTCACTTTTTTATCATATATAAATAAAATATTTATTTTTCTGCCAGAAAATAAAATATTTATTTAACATGGCTAAACTACGAAAATAATTACTTTTGTTTATCTCAGGTTATGTAACTAGAGGTGTGCATGGGCTGGGCGGCCTAGCCCAGCCCGAAGGCCCGCTCAAAATGTGGGAGGGTTTGGGAAAAAATATAGGCCCGAAAAATGGGCTCGGACAAAAAAATAAGGCCCGTTTAAAAAATAGGCCGGGCTCGGGTAAGGTATTTTGGCCCAAGCCCGGCTCGGCCCGAATTCATTAAAGGAAAAAAAAAACTGTTTTTTTTACTATTATTTTCTTATTATTTTTCTCCTTATTTTGCTACCATTTTACTATTATGTTTCTATTATTTTGTTGTTATTGTTTAAATATTATATAAAACTTATTTTATTATTAATTTTGTTATTATTTTAAAGACATTTGTTAATTTTGTTATTATTTTAGAGGCATTTGCTAGTTAAGTTGCATCTATTTTAGTGTTATTTAAGTCTACATAATTTTTAAAATTTATTTTTAATTTGTTGAAAAGTATTTATTTTGATTTTTTAATATTTTTGATGTATTATATATATTTAAAAATTATATAAAATAATATAAAAAATTAATACGGGCGGGCCGGGCCGGGTCAGGCTCGGGTTTTAGCATTTTTATATGGGTCGGGCTTGGGCAAAACTTTAGGCCCATTTTTTGGGCCCGGCCCGAGCCCAATGAACGGGCCTAAATTTTTAGTTGGGCCCGGCCCAAACCGGCCTGGTCCGGCCCATGCACACCTCTATATGTAACACTCCAAACTTTGAATGTTTGACTAAGAAATGCTAGCGTAATTAAATCTCTATAGATGTGACTTTGTGCTCTGTATATGTGTTTGAGGTCAGGGGTTCGAGTCGTGTTTTTAAAAAGTTTTGCTATTTTATTCTAAACTAACCTCTATATTTGAATTGTTGACTTAAGCATAATTCTGTGTAAGTTTGTCGGGTCTTGTGTTTGAGTCTCGGCCTATGCATTAGGGAATATTTTTTCTTATTATCGGAATTCTGGTTGGTGTTTCAAACATTAAATTTTAACGTTTCCTCTTCTCCCCTCCCTTCTTCAATTTCTTTTTCTTTTCTTTTTCATTTTTCTTGTTTTTGTTTTATTTTCTTTTATTGGTTGCCGAACTTCCTGTTCCTTATCTGCTGTTCTGGTCGAGTAAGTGCAATTTCCGTGATGTTAATTGAAAGTTAATTGTGTATTTCTGTTGTGAATTCTAAGAAACAATGGTCTCGTACAGTCGAAATAGTTTTGTGTTGGTGGGTTGAATTCTCTTCGTTAAGCGTTCCTGGTTTCTTTATTTTAGGCGTGCGTGTAACAATCCGTTTTTCAGTGGTGTCGAAAACAGTGATTTTGGGGCCACCAAATCTGACGAGTGAGTTCATAAATATTATCATTTAATCTTTACGAGTTAATTATGGTTTTAAAGGTTTTCGATTTGATAATTTATGTTGTATAAGCATTTATTAAGTTTAAGTGATTTTTTAGAAAATGAGGTATCGAGACCTCGTTTCTATAAATCGAGCCGTAAATATTTTTATAAATATTTATGGAGTGTCATTAATGTGGCATTAAAGTTTTGTCACGTTCCAATAATTAATTAATTAAAAAGGACTAAATTGTAAAAAATGTAAAATATGCTGAAATAACATTTAAGTGATGAAATAGCTTAACTAATAAAGGAGGAAGGACTTAAGTAAAAATTATTCCCTAATTAGTATAGTGGGACGGCAATTTATAGGAAATGATAAAATAATGTGTTTTGGATGACAATTTTGTAATTTAATGAAAGTTTAAACAAAATTAAAGAATGAAAAACAAAAATTTCTTTCATTTTTCTTCTTCAATGGCCGAAAGCCATAGCCAATGATGTGAAGCTTCGGTTTTGGGTGTTTTCTATGAATGGTAGGTAATACCAACTCGTTTTTTTTTTGTAATTTTTATGTTTTTGATATCGTTGCAACTAGGTCTAATTAGCCCGTACCTTCGTTTTTGAAACTGTTAAAGATTTTGAATGTTTCCATTGATGAATCTAGTGATTTTTTTATGTTAGATTATGAATTTGAAATGTTGGTTGGTATTTAAAAGTATTTTGTTAAGGGATTTTTGATACATTTTCTGATTAGGGACAAAATTGTTGAAATAGTAAAAATACAAGGGTTTGTTATGAAATTATTGCAAAAATGGGATGTATTGAATGCCATGAATATTTTCCTAGCTTGGATTTGCATTAAAAATGATTAATTTGCATGTTTTAGGTCCAAGGATTAAATTGAATAAATGTAAAATATTAGGGGTAATTTTGTAAAAATGTCAAAAATGACTAAATTGCATAAAATGAATTATTTTATTGTCTAAATTAATAAATTGAATGAAATTATTAATTTAGATCAAGATCGAGTAGAAAATCAAAGAGAATGAAAAATTACCAAAAAACCCCTGTACTTTGATATTTCTGCAATTTAGCTAGGTAAGTTCGTTATACGATTATTATTAATTGTATTGAATATTTCATACTATTTCATTATTGGTTAAAACTTAAATGTTATTTAGCCATGTTTTAAGAAATAGAAATGCGGTGATATTCGGGCTCCGTGCCTAACAGGCTTTGTGTTGGTGATATTCGGGTTCCGTGCCTAGCAGGCTTTGTGCCGGTGTATTATATCAAGCTTTGTGCTTAGCAGGCTTCGTGCCGATGTGTTATATCAGGCTTTGAGCCTAGTAGTCTTTGTGTTAATGTATTGTAACAGGTAAGATGTACTGAAAATATTATTTTCATTATTCGATTTTATTTAATTTGATTCAACGGGTATGAAAAGGGAGAGATAGTTAAGTATTCAAAGGACTTATGTCATGAATCTATGGAAAGGAATAAAAAGGTAATGTTCAATGAAAATATGTTTATGTTCATGAAATTGATGATTACAAGTGATTTTATTCATGTATATGACTTACCTTATGATATTTCGAGTGAATTATGAGTAAATGCACTAACTTGTGTATTGATGATGATATATTTATGCTTATGTCTTGTGTTATACAAATGATACGAGTAAGGACACGTAATAAAACGGTAAGTTAATAATTGAGATATAATATGATAATGTAAATGCATTGATGAGTTAAAGGGTTTACTTTCATGTGAGAAATTTACTTAAGTTATGGATGAATTTATCTAGGTTGTGGACAAATAAACTAATTTGTGAGTGAGTTAATTATGGTTTGATAAATCTTGAGGCATTGGTATAGGTTTATGTTTACCTTATAAAGTTCATTATTGAAATGGAATGTTATGTTTAAAATTTATATGAGCTTACTAAGCTTTCATTGCTTACATTGTTATTTTTCCTTTACTTTTCAGATTATCGGAAGCTCGATCGGGTTAGAAGCTAGTCGAAGATCCATCACACTATCCATTGATTTTATCAGTAGATTTTGATGTCTTAATTAAGGTTATAATGACATGTATAGGTGGAATTGTGGTATATGTTAGTCTGATGAGTTTGGCATGTATATATATAATCTGGAATTGGCTAGATTGGCGTCATTTAGACAGTTTTGATGCTTAAATGGTTGGTGTTGGAATGGCCAAATGAAAGTATACTTTGAATGACCAATTTAGTATGTTTGGTTGTATTTTGGAATATGCCAATTATGCTATGTTTTGGCATAGAGACAAAATAAATGATAAATGGTAAATGTGCACATATTTAGATTGATTTGATAATTATGTTTGGGGTGCCTTTTGGCATATTGGGTGTATGGATAAATGACATATTGAATTGATCTTATTATGCATATTTTAGTTATGATTGAAAGCTTGATTGTATGTGCAAATGTTTTGTATGTGTGAGCATGTTTTGTATGTGTGAGCATGTTTAGGGTGAAAGAAATGGCTTGAAAATGACCTCTTTCTCATCTACACGGCCTAAGACACGGGCGTGTGTCTCAGCTGTGTGTGACACAAGGCCATGCAACATGGCCGTGTGTCCTCTGCAGGTTTTTAAAGGTTGCATTTCGAGGGACGGCCTGGCACACGGGTGTGCGGCTTGGCCGTGTGACCCAAGTCAGAGAGTTACATGGGCATGGATATGGGATGAGACACAGTCGTGTGTCCCTACTTCGAATGCCACACAGCCTGAGACACGGGCGCGTGTCTCAGGCCGTGTGATCCCTGCAGTTTGATTTTTTTCTTTTTCTGAAAAATTCTATATGTTTTTTATTTAGGCTCCGTTTGTTTGCCAGTAAAATATTTCTCGGAAAATAATTTCTGGAATATGATTTACTTTTATAGAGATGATTTACGTTTTTGGTGTTTGGATGAATTTGTGTAAAATATTTTCTGTTGTTTGGCAGATTTCTTGAAAATATTTCATAAAAATTAAATGAAACAAATATATATTTAAGAATTTATTATCTTTTCATTGTTTAATTGAGTTTATTATATATATATATATTAATAAATTTATATTTTAAATTGTTTTTACATATATTGCAATGATTTATTTATAAATAAATAAATTAAATTAAATATATAGTAATACTCAATTATTAAGCTAGAATATTAACCGTCATAAATTGAAAACAACCAAAGCAAATAAATTATTTCTAATTGTGTTATAAAAAAACAAAAAACAAAAATTGAATAATTATAAATTAGCTTCCAAACCACAATTAATACTAGAAATTAATAATATTATCCAAATATATAATTAGTAGTACACCACATGTTAACAACAATATTGTCTAAGTGCACAACCAATATTACACCACATTAAAGTATCAATATTACAACCAATATTACACCACATTAAAGTATCAATATTGTCTAAGTGCACAACCAATATTACACCACATGTGGTGTCTTATTCGCAGTAAATTGTTCCAAAGCATTAGCAATTTTGCCAAGTTGTTCACCCACAAATTTAATTTGTTCATCAACGACACTTTCTTGAGCATTTTTCCTTTTACGTTTAGATGTGCCAGATGAAGATACTTTTGTTCTTACCTCCTTAGTCTCTTCATTGTCGCAATCTATAGGCACTGAATCTTGGTTACCATAATCCAAATCTATGTCAGCAAATGTTCTGGAAAAACTCCTTATTGCCATATCTTTGCCAACAACCAAAGCCATTTCATCATAATGATCAATGCTTTTATTCAAAAATGGTTCATACTTCTTGTGTGCCTGTTGGATATTATACGCAATTAGAATAACAAGTAAAAACAATTGAAATATACTTAACATATATATACATATATTACCATCACTGCTGCATCATATGTCGCTCTATCACATGTGATCATTTTCATGTTATCATCCCATCCAAAACAACTTTCAGCCCAAATTGTGCATATAATCTGCCACTGGTTTTTTACAATCCTCAAATGATTTTCCACATGCTTCGCATCGCATTGGACTTGAAATCTTTCAGAAATAGCTACGATAACTCGATTAATAGAAACTACTTTGAAAGTGTTAGAAGGCTTATTTCCTTTCTAGGCTTCCTCTGCTAAAATTTCAAGAAAAAGATATTCCATCGGTTTTGTCCACTTGAATTGCTTGGAGGTCCCTTCTTTGTTGCCCTTACCCATTTTACATTAATAATTGTCATTGTCAATCATTTCAATATCCAACAAGCTTAAAACATAATAACTTCAATATCTAACAAATTCAAGACATAATAATTTCAAAATCCAACAAACTAATTTCAATATCATTATCCGGCCAACATTAAAAAAACAATTTTAATACTAAAACATACATAACATGGAAACAATAACCCTAAGCCCTAAACCTACCTAATATTTCTAGCCATATAATCAGTCCACATAGTTTGTGCAATTTCCTCTCTCTTAGCAGACCATTCTCTTGCTTCTTCTTTTTCTTTTCGTTTCATAAGAGTTGGCATTATCAAATCAGACTCAGGCTTCTCGTATAATCCTTGAACTAGGATCAACTCCCATTATATGATTATGAATGATACAACAAGCCAAAACTATATCTACTTGAGTTTGAAAATTCCAAAATGGTTCAACATCTAATACACGAAATCATTTCTTCAAAATCCCAAAAACACGTTCAATAGTGATTCACAATGATGAATGACGAAAATTAAAGAGTTCCTTTGCATTTTCAGGCCCCTGAGCACTAAACTCTTTTAATTAATATCGGACACCACGATATGGGGTAATATATCCATTTCGGATGCCATATCCTGCATCAGCAAGATAATATTCTACAATTTTACAAAACATAATTATTACTAATAAATTATGAGCTTACTAGAACTATTTGGTATTTAATGTTAATTCTTACCTTTCGAAATTTTTAATCCTTTTGGGCGTGAAAGTGCATAACTTAAAATACGAAAATCATGTGCACTACCTTCCCAACCAGCTAGAACATAGGAAAATTTCAAATCAAATGTAATGACAGCCAATACATTTTGTGTCGTCCCCCCTTTACGGCTACGAAATCTTCCTTGAATGCTAAGTGGAACAGATGCATGAACATGAGTTCCATCTAATGCTCCAATACAATCTTTAAAATAAGGATAAAAGATTGGATTGTTTCTGATTTCATTAGGAGTTGACTCATCAGGTAATCTAATAACTAGTTTATACAATTTCAAAATAGCTCTCAATACAACCCTAAAGTACCGGTGAATTGTCTCAATTGATCTATAATCTCTAGATCCAATAACTCAAAACCTTACATTATGACCAATTATATGTAAAAATATAACTACTTGCTCCCTAATATCCACCGATTTAGTTGATTGTAACAAATTATTCCTACTAAGAATATCACACAAATTAAAAAAGGCAATCAGTCTCATCTTTATCACATCAATACAATGCTGGTCACCACTATATAAAATAATATTAATATAATTTTCTCTTTCATAATCTCGATTCACACGAGGTTGAGAAGCAATTTCCTTCCTGTTTTTAATTTTTTAATCCAAAGAGCCCCAAAAGCTAAAACTGAAGCCATGACTCCGACAATTGCATTTTGATATTAATTACGATCCATCTACACAAAATAATGCCACACAAATATTTGATCACTACAAAAAAGATGCAAGCTTTTCATAAGATCACACAAAAGTAAAGCACAATAAGTTGCAAACAGAGACACTTGTTGAAACAGATAATGGAATCATGGTAGAAATTATGATTTTAAGTAAACTTCAATCAAAGATAATGCATAAAATGCCATGTACGAAATAAAATATACAACAGGTATACAATCAAAATCATTATCTTTTCCAAGAAGAAATTACCTTTTTATCAAGGCTGATAGCTTTGGTACAATCTATTTCTGCTTGGAGGAAACTGAAGGGGAGGGAAAAAAATCAAGTACCAAAAAACCAAAGTGGGTGTAGTTAACTTATTAATTATATATATATGTGTGTGTTAAATAATTGGCTTTAGCAGTTTTTTTCCCTTGACCTACCATGGCTTGTATTTTAAGTTGAATTATTCTTTTTTTATTTATTTATTTAACGATGGGATCGAATTCCATGCAACATAATTGGTTTAATTTTAGCCTTCTCTGTTAAAGTAGGTGCTTGAAATTCAAGCATTGGCCATAAAATTTGAACAGAGTCTATCAGCTTTTTTGACAGGCTTGTTTAACGAATATGGAGAAGACAACATAAGGATATCTGAAAGTGAAAGTCCAGCATAATATAAAACAAGGTCTATCAGCTAAATTTTAAATCTAGTGGAGATTTGGCAAGTCATTTTAGTGGCAATCCAATCACTTGGGACAAGAAAGATGCTTAATTCCTTTCCGTTTAGTTGCTTGCCTATATGGAAAGAATACATATATATAATAGTGCAAAATGAAAATGACGCGCATTGCGAAACTAATTCAATTAATTCGTACACACATTTTAGATCTAATTATGCTGCCAGTCTCTGCACTCTTTGAACATTTGAAATTTAGTCCCAATCTTTTTTTATTTACCAAAAGTTCCAAGAATTTAGTCCCTTTACTACCCATTTGATTTAATAAGTGTAGTCCAATTAACAACATCATCTAAGGAATTCCTTTAAATTGGATTATATGATGTTTTTAAAATACAAATTTTGCTCACATAGCTAATATTATGTGTAGGAAGTCAAATAAGCAAAGAAAAATGTTTAAGTATGGGGTTTTAAGGTTCGTTCTGAATACAAGATTGTAAGGTTTTTCATAACTGTTTCAAAGAAGATGGATATATATTTGCTTAAATGGCTCCCTTGAAATTTTAGAATGGCCCTATGAGTTACTCTTTTAAAAAGAAAAAAAAATCAAATATAAAGGAAGTCCTCCGAGAATCAATTGGAATAGATGAACTAATAAAAGAGTAAAATTTTACCTTCCTAGTTCCAGATATGCTGCGGCCCTGTTGCTATAATATGTTGCGTTGTTGCCACTAAGCTTGATAGCCTCAATATAAAACCAAATAGCATTCTACCATTGCTTATCTTTGTATGCTTGGTTGCCCTAAACCAGAGAATTTGTAAACAGAAAAAAAATATTTAAGACAAAGGAGAAAATGTGCAGGAAAAAAAAAGGGTTGTGCAACAAAGCTAACTATGTGATACATACACTTGAATCTAAGAAACAATACAAGGATAAACCATACAACAAATCATGTATCGAGAACATATGCAGGCCTTAGTGAAATAAGCTCAGCAAGAGGGCAACATATGCACAATTTAACTAAAAAAATAGTTTCCTCTGTTCCTTTTCGGAGTTAACAATTAATAGTAAGCACTGTGATCAAATTTCTTATAGCTGTAACAACTTTCTAGAGCAATCTTACATCATTTAGAAAAGTTTTCTAGCTGTTCAGTAGCATAATCTTCACATCATTTAGAAAAAATTACACTATATTACAAAAAATAGAAAAATTTACCCTATTTTTTATTATCTATATTAGAAAAAGTTTTGGCTACTGATATAAGCAGACTCATCAGAAACAGAAACCAAATCTTTCTCCATATCTCTCTCACTCCTTTTCATATCAATTTTCTGGAATAAATCACAACTCTTCCCTAATAAGTACAAAAATAAACAAAAACAATCACATATTTCTTTTTTTTTTTGTTTTTACCTTTGAGAGAGGAAGATGAATGCCGTCGCTGACTGGTGGTGTAGTGCAGATTTTGAAAACGAAAGGCGAAGCTAGGGAAAATCAAAGATGAACACCGGCGTCTGGTGTTGAGAATCCTTGTTGGCTGACAGCAAGCAGAAGATCAGGGTGTCAAGGATGGGGGTAGGGGAAAGGGAAGGGGAAAGGGAAGATTGGGACGTTGAGAATCGTTGTTGGCTTCTTTTCCTGAAAATGTCTTACCGAAATAAAAAGGGTAAGACATTTTCCAAAATTAAAGACTTCTTTTCTCGTGTTTTGTAATACATTTTACCTTAGGAAATTATTTTCAGCCAAACAAACATTGGAAAAGGCTGAAAAGCTTTTCTGGAAAATGTTTTACTGGTAAACAAACGGAGCCTTATTCCCAACTTGTTTCTAATGTATTTTTAGGGTCTCGAGGGCTCGTATAAGGGACAACATGTATGATATTGATTGACTTTGCTATGATTGATGTTGAGTTATTAAATGATTAAAATTTTTGATAGTTTTGAAATGTAAACTCCGGTAATACTCCATACCCCTATTTCGGCAACAGATACGGGTTAGGGGTGTTACAGTGCGTGTCGAAAGTAGCATTTCCCAATAGACTAATTCGAGCAGGTGTCATTGATTCGCTAGTAAGTGTCGGTTTTGTTAGAGGTTTCTTGTCGAAGTTTTCGACATAGTTCAGTAAGTGTTAAATTGTGTGAATTTCATTGTTTTAGTAGATTAATTGATTCTGGTTAGCTAATTTAGGCTTCAAGATTTCTCTACGTTGTTTCTTCTCAAAACTACTTCAGGTGCATACCGAAAACCCGAGTTTTTACGAATTTTAAATGCCAAAAAACATGGCTGTCGACGTCACACGATCGTGTGGTAGGCCTTGTGCACCACACGGTCGTGTAGTAGATCTTGTAACTTACTGTTCACGAATTAGAGACGTACGGGCTAGAGGCACAGACGTGTATCCAGACCGTGTGACTCACTGTTTGCCACTAGAGGCCACACGGGCATGTGTCCAGGCTGTATGACTCACGGTTTGTGATTTATGACTATACGAGTAGAAGATTAATGTGTGTGTCAGGCCATAGGAGACACACGAGTGTGTGCCAAGCCGTGTGAAAACACACGGGCGTGTGGCTCAGATTTTGGATTTTCCCTCTGTATGCGTCGTTTGAAATGATTGCAGGCCTTCTATAGGGCCCGTATGTACTAAATTAGACTGTATGAGCTATGATTTTGTAATATGAGACTGAATACTGAGAGATCTATTGTATATTGCATATGGTAATTGTTATTGTTATTGAATTATTCTGTATGAACATTAGAGCTTTCGTAAGCTCGTATAAGACCAAAAAATGGTCGTATATTGCATCATATGTTTATAATACTCATAAATAAATGTTAATGGTAAAAATTGAATGTAATTGACCTTAGTTGCTTCAGCAACGAATGTGGCATATTGTAACTTAGATCCAATGATCGGGTCGGGTATCGGGTGTTACATTTAGTAGTATTAGAGTTATAGGTTTAGCCTATTCTCGGACTAAATTGAGCTCATAATTGAGTCTAGAGATATATTCCAAGGTCGAGTCGAGTTTGACTCAAAATTTGGATGTTTATTTTTAAATTCCTCTATTTTATAACTAAAGATGTAAAAAGAATCGAGGAACGTTGTTAATGATGATATAAATATCAATGACCACTCCATTGAGAGTGAGAATAAGATTGAAACAGAGGCACTTGGCGTTGATTCAGTCGGTGCTCAATAGAATAGAGCTGATAGACATTGACAAAAAGGTCGAGATGATGAGAATTTTCTCTTCACGATTGCGAAAATCCTTTAGAGAGTAGTGGGAGCTACTCCGCAAGTTGTGCCAATAGCTGTAGCTCGGTGAGCCTTGATAAGGGAGTTGCGAAAATATAGAGCAACAGAGTTTAGAGGGTTGAAAGGTGTCGATTCATCCTTAGTCGAAATCTGGTTAGAATCGACTGAACGGGTCTTGCAACAATTAGAATGTTCACCGCCAAAGTATGTCACTTGTGTGGTATCTCTCCTAAACGAAGAATCTTATCAATGGTGGCTAACTGTTACACGTCATGTGTTAGTGAACCAAATCACTTGGACATTCTTCTTGTCTGAGTTTGAGAAGAAGTATATCGGTGAATTATATTTGGAAGATAGAAAGTAAGAATTTATGATGTTGAAGCAAGAGAATATGCTTGCAGTCAACTATGAACAAGAGTTCTTGTGACTCAGCAAGTATGCTTTCAAGTTAGTGCCCACAGAAGAGGAAAGTTGTAAGTGATTCCATCGGGGATTGCGAGATCAACTCTGAGTTCAGTTGGTCTTACATAAGCTTAAGGAATTTGCTGATCTAGCTGAATGAGAAAAAATGGTTGAACAAACCTTGGGCTTAGATAAGAAAGACGAGACTCATTGAGCATTCAGAAAGAGAGTCGAGACTATAGGTTTACAACCCCTACCTAAGCAAGCTAGAGAGTCTCAAAGTTCTTGGAAATCGGTTTCATCGAATGTCAAATACGAGAAAGACTAGGTTAAACAATCATCAGTATCTATTGGCAATGTTGAGAAGTAAAAAAAAAAAGGACGTAAGTATTCTGAAATTTGAGCTTTATGGAAAAAAACATATAAGTGAGTGTGGGAAGAAAACATTAGTATGTTTTGAATAAGGATCCTTAGAGCATATCGCTTGAAATTTTTCGAGAAGTGTTAATGATATTTCTGTTGCTACCCTAGGATTTGCATCTATAGCTAGAGGTTGGAGAATTGCCCGTGGTGGCTTAGTTGCTAGGGGTAGTCATCAAAGAGAAATCGATTCAGTAGTACATATTCCCTATTACATTTCAAGTAAATTTTGGGGGACGAAGTTTCTTGAAAGGGAGAATTGTAACGACTTGAAATTTAGTGGTGCCGAGAACTGTATATTGGGAACTTATTTCTGTAAATCGAGTCCATAAATATTAAATATGGTTATTTATAGAGTTATTATATAGATGAATTAAAATTCAATTATGTAATTTAGTCAAAAACTGTGGTTAGTTAAGGCCCAGAGACTAAATTGTAAAAGTTTAATCATTATAAATTTTTAATTAAGAAAAAACTTGGGGACTTAGATAGTAATTATCCAAAAGTCTAATGTAACACCCCTAACATGTATGAGTTGCCAGAACATGGTTACGGAGCATTACCAGAAATTTCAGATCAATTAAACAGATATTTCGCATTAGATAACATACATATCATAAATCAATCATAATGTCCAGTGTAAGGGACTAAACCGGGTACTCAAAGAAATTTTCTCAAAAAAATTTCAAAATTTTTCCAAAGTGTAAGGGACACATGCCCGTGTCCCAGGCCGTGTGGACATTTGAAATAGGGACATATGACCATGTCCAGGCCGTGTCCGTACCCGTGTAACTCTCTGACTTGGGTCACACGACCAAGCCACACACCCGTGTGCTAGGCCGTATGAACATAATGACTTGCATTAAATAGGTGCAAGGGTCACATGCCAAGCCACACGCCCGTGTGTTAGGTCGTGTGAGAAATTTTGAGCATTCTGTTTTAAAATTTAAAGATGCAGGGGACACACGTCCAAAACACACACCTATGTGCTAGGCCGTGTGTCATACACGGCTGAGACACACGCCCGTGTCTTTGCCCGTGTGGACGAAAATAGGCTATTTCCAAGCCACATTTCTCACCCAATTTGTATTCCACCTAAATCAACACTTTAACACTTTCACAAGCTAATATAAAACATTCAAATCAAGCCAAAACTAAGTCTTATACATGACATATCAACTCATATGTTCAATTATCCAAACTTACCAAAATAACCATACATACATATAGGCATATTTTACCAATTTATACTATTACAAACCAATCATCAACATATTAACGCCACTTTTTACATATCAAAACATACCAATTACAAGCCATACCAATGGCTAATTTCAACCACACATACATGCCACTATTGGCTAATACATGCCATTATAACCAAAATTTAGTTTGTTACATATACCGAAATGAGCTGAAGGATGGTGTGATGTTGCTCCGACCAGCTTTCAACCAATTCGAGCTTCCAAATTACTATAAAATAGGGAAAATAAACTGAGTAAGCTTTTAAAGCTTAGTAAGTTCTTATAACATAGAATTAAACTTACCATTATTTCACACGTAAGGTAAGTAAACTAAACATGCTCAAACCATTTTGGCCAAATGCCTAAACACATGTCCTCATCAAGCATGTTAGTCATGAGATTCATGTAACAATTCATACTCACAAATGTACATAGCCGTCAAGTAAGTTTCATACACATGTATCTTTCATCCCATTTTTCAACATATCAAATATCATTACTTTCATGTATTTCAAGCATATATGGTAACAATTCATTTTGTACTCATGTTGTTACATATCAGAATTTCGCCCGTTGAATCATTTAAAATATCGATGGATACACGAGTAGTACACATGAAGTGTACAAAACTGTAATCCATCAATTCATATTTAGGAATGCTCATACGAGCATATAATTGGGAAGCTCCTCCGAGCCATGTAATGGGAAGCTCATATGAGCTGTATAACGGGAAGCTTTTGCGAGCCAATTATTAGGAAGCTCATATGAGCCATAAACGGGAAGCTCAAGAGAGACAAATATTGGGAAGGTTCAAGCGAGCCAATATTGGGAAGCTTCAGAGAGCCATTAATCGGGAAGCTCATAACAGTGCCTTTAATTGTGAAGCTTCGGAGAGCCATATATCGAGACGCTTATAAGAGCTGAGGTGTGTCCACAACACATGCAGGATCACAACCAATCGGGATGCTCCGAAGAGCTATTAACGAGAAGCTCACAAGAACCATATACCGGGAAGCTCATGAGAGCTAATAACGGGACGCTCTTTCGAGCTATGGTGTGTTCGCAACATATGCAGGACCATAACCAATTTGAGAACCCTGTATCCATCGAATCTCATTTATCCAAACGAGACTTAATATTTATCGAGCATGTCGGATATGTGATCAATTTAATATATATGAAATTTATACAATTCACATATACAACATTCAATTCAAGCATATAAATATACACAATTTAGTTACATGAACTTACCTCGACAATGTTCGTGTATGTAAGATCTACTAATCCGATACCTTCTCTTTTCCTCGTTCTAACTCCATATTTGGTCTATTCGGATCTATACGAATGAATTTAACACCAATTCATATTCAATTCAGTTCAATTCACATCTTCGGCAAAATTACCATTTTGCTCCTATATTTTTATTTAATTACGATTTCGTCCCTAGGCTCGGAAAATGAAATTCATGCAATTTAATCCTTATTCCAAGCCTAACCAATTTTTACATATAACAATAGCAGCCCATGTATTTCATAAAATTTAGAATTTTTCCTTGAATTTTACATCTTTTCAATTTAGTCCCTAAATCATGATTTCATCAAAATTTCCTTAACAAAAATTATCTACCAACAACCTTTCATTTTCTACCATAAAACTTTATAATTCAACTATATTCATCCATGGAAAAATCTTAGCACTTTGATAACTTTGCAAATTAATCCCCGAGATAGGTAAATTAAGTTATTACGATCTTGGAAACATAAAAATCATTAAAAACGGGACACGAATACTTACCTAATCAAGCAGAAATGACTTGCTTGAACTCAAGAGCCATAACTAGAGTTTCCATGCATTTTTATTTGGGAAATATGATAATATATGACATTTTTATTTATTTTAATCATTTATCATCATTTATTATTTCTCTTTCCAATTTAATCCTTTTCTTTATTTTATTTTCCATGGATGAATCATCATACTTATCTACTAACTCCTCTTAATGGTCTATTTTCCATATAAGGACCTCCAATTTTGAATTCCATAGCTATTTAATACCTATAACTACTCGAACTCAACTTTTTCATTTTATGCAATTTGGTCCTTTTATCAATTAATCATGTAATCGATAGAATTTTCTTAATAAAATTTTTATATCATATTCCTATCATACTGTAGACCATAAAATAATATTAAAATAAGTTTTCTTCTAAACTCAAATTTGTGGTCCCGAAGCCACTATTCTGATTTTACTGAAAACGGGCTGTTACATTTAAAGTGGTTTATTCCACTTTTGAATAGTTGATAGTGGAATGTGATGATGGATGGTTATTAGACTAATTAATTAGGGTTTAAAATAAAATAAAAAGTTTAATTAAATGTTAATAAAGATTAATTATATAATAAACTTAGAATAAAAGTGAAATTGGTGGATGGAGATATGAAAAACTCATTTTCTCCAATCAAAACAAGAAAAACAAAAAAGGGACTCCATTTTTGAAGCTTAGGGAATTCAGACATTTAATTGAAGTAAGTCCCTAGCAATTTTTTTATGGAAATTGAATCATAGGAGCTTGATTTAGATAGCCCGTGTACCAATTTGGAAAATTGTTAAAGTTTTTGAAACTTGCTATTGTTGAGAAATGGATGGAATTGGTGTGAATTTGATAAAAATTAAGCTGAGATTATGAAAATGACTAAATTGTAAAGCTTAATTGTTAGTTTCGTACATTAGGGACCAAATTGAATAAAATGCAAAAAATATTATGAAATTTTTGTAGGAATAGAAAATAGAAGGTCCCTAATGAATATGTGTGAAATCATATTTTAATCTGAAGCTTTAAATCGAAAGTTATGTTTGTTCTGGGTTTAGGGACTAAATTGAATAAATTGCATAATGTTTTTGGTTATATATTTTAATATGAATTGGATGGATTTTGATATTTTTTATTTATTGAATTAGTATTCGTAGCAAAAGACGACGTCGGGCCGTCTAGAGGGAAAGGAAATGTGAGATTCAATGACGAGTGACGCGAGCTTCTGGTTTGTATTTATATGATTTGTGACCAATATAATGATTACATATTCATGTTAAATTTCATTATTTAGTAATGGTGTGAGTATATAATGGTTATATGGATTAAATTATGGTGATTGATATGGTTTATCGAGATAGAGAACTAAATTGAATAAATAGAAAGTAGCATGATTTAATTGATATGTGATAATTGATATGAAATTGAGTTGAAACATGTTATATGATGTGTTGGAATGGTGAATTGATGATGAATTAAGAATGATGGAATGTGAATTGAACTATGCGATGAAATTGAAAAGTTGGTTACTGTATTAACTGTTCGGGCGGAGTCGAATATAGTTGGCATGCTATAGGATTATATTGTGTATGGGTTTATACTTCGGTTTAGCCAATGATGCACTTATGTGCTAGCATATTTTCTTCGGTTCATCCGATGATGCATTTATATGCTAGTACATTTCCTTCGGTTCATCTGATGATGCACTTATGTGCTAGTATAATTGATTCGGCTTATCCGATGATGCACCTTGTGTGTCAATATGATTTCTTCAGTTTATCCGAAAATGCACTATGTATGCTAGTATATTTCCTTCATAAACATGCAAACATTAAGTAGAAGGAAGTTTCCTTCCGTCTAACGATCGATAGAAGCCTATACAAATGGTTCCTACCACCTTAACATTCCCGAATATTAAACTAAAGAAGGACTCAAGAATTTACTAGTAGTTGGCTTGAAAAAGTCAGTTACTAATCAAGCTGAAAGCTGGTACCTTCTTCACACAACGAAGAACATACTAAGTTTCTTCTGAAAGAACAAGGATGAACAGAGAAATGGAAAATAAATTCCTTCTCTATTAAGCTTTCTTCCTATTTTATAGGAATTAGCCCGCAATTCCACTATAATGGGTTAACTAATCACTTTACATGCACACATGTTTCCACTAATTAATCACTATTAACGAGGCTTTACAAGTGTCATGCAAAATGACACTTTTCCTACATACGACTTGACACTTTTCTTATACTTGTCTTATTGATTGTGGATTATAAAGTAATATATCTATGCACCATAATTGAACTTGCCAATGGCGGGTTCACAACGGAAAAGTTCACCAAATGCGGAATAGGAAATCTGTAAGATGGCAGAACATAGC
Organism: Gossypium australe; assembly: GCA_005393395.2. NCBI lineage: Eukaryota > Viridiplantae > Streptophyta > Magnoliopsida > Malvales > Malvaceae > Gossypium > Gossypium australe. The sequence goes on along the minus strand of CM016616.1, from coordinate 145,133,226 downwards.
ATAAGATTTCACAAGAGAAACTTCGCCAAATGAAACAATTCATTTCTCGCAAATTTGACTAGCTCATATGTGAGTCAACCGACCAAAAAACATATTAGAAAAACTTGGGGTGTGATATATCCATATAAGGTTTATGGTTTGAATGAATCAAATGATAGAAATGGACTTACATGTTAAGATTAGTTCTTTAATTGTATGATCAATTTGATGAATTGGTTGGAATGAAAAGTTTATGGTAGTGCCTTGTAACATCCTAGGAAGGGCCTATGCATTTTTCAGATCAATTGTATGAAATGACAAGTCTTAAGTATTATGAATAAATTTTTGATACTTTTGGAAACCTAGAAATGAATGAAAATGGAAATGAAAATGAAAATGGAAATGAAAATGGAGATGGAAATGAAAATGGAAATGGAAATGGACATTTTTGGAAACTTAGACATTTTTGGAAACCTAAACATTTTTGGAAATGATCCAAAAATGGAAACTTGAACATTTTGGGAAACTTGGATATATGAGAGAAATAAAGGAGTTTTATTCACATAAATATGTGAATAATAAGAGATAAATAAAGGAGTTTTATTCACATAAATATGTGAATAATAAGAGATAAATAAAGGAGTTTTATTCACATAAATATGTGAATAATAAGAGAGAAATAAAGGAGTTTTATTCACATAAATATGTGAATAATAAGAGATAAATAAAGGAGTTTTATTCACATAAATATGTGAATAATAAGAGATAAATAAAGGATTATTTTCTAATGAGATAATTGAGGAGATAATTGATGGATTAAAGGCTTTTATCTTTTAAATAAAAGAGATAATATTATCAAAAAGAGGAGTGGTGGCCAAGTAAAGGACTCCTAGGCTGATAACTTTGGCTATAAAAGGAGGACAGGAGGGCTACTCATCAACATTTGCTCCCTCTTCCTCTCTGCCGAAATTCTCCCTAGGCAAAACCCCTCTCTGCCGAATTTTCATTAAGCAAAAATCCCTCTCTTTTTCTTCTATTTTCTTCTCCGTTCTACTGTTAAGCTGAATCTTTGTGGATTCTAAGAAAGAGGGCAATCATCCACAACATCAAAAGGGGATTTTTCGGGAAATCTAAGGATCTAAGGTAAGGATTATAAATATAAATATGTGGTTAAAGATTATGATTCACGTTTTCAAAGTTAGATCTAATCTAACACGAAGTTATAGGATTTCAACAAGCTTATAAAGGAATCCTCTTCAGATTTGGAATCCCATCATGAGGTAAGGGATATTCGGCCAAGGCATAATTTGTTTAAGTGTTTTCCATTATTTCAAAAACCGAAAACTGACATGGTTACATACCTAGTATTAGCCGATTTCAAGGAAGAGGAATTCTAGCAACTGTTGGGACTTGATTAAATCAATTCGGCAACTAGGTAAGTAATTCTACTTCTAGTAGGATTTGGTTTTAAGACCAAATAGGTTTATTTATATGTTTTAATTAATGGCCGAATATAGGAGTGAAAGATCTAGATCGGTAGATCGCTCTACGGGAATTCACGGAAACTATTAAGCGAAAAAGGTGTGTACTCTTACTAACTTTCAATAAATTGCATGGCAATCATTAGATATGTAAATATGTAACAGTACGTGAATGTGGCTAAGCACCACAAATGTGGTAAGGAGTACCCAGGTACGTTTCCTACTTTTGATAGGATTGTGAATGTGATATATTTTGAACATGTGATTAGTAACATGAATGAAAATTAAGTATGTGAAATATGTTATGAAATAATTGGGGCATTCGGGATATTTGCGGAGGAAGAAAGTGAAGGTGATGACTACGGTCTCACCAACGTAAAGTGGTGACTACGGTCACATAAAGTGAAAAGTGGTAACTTCGGTTACATCCAGTGAATACAGTGTCTAATGACACAACATAAGCGGGCGATGAGCACGTCGACTGCAGCGACTGCCTTCGATGGTGTGTAGCGGATGGAGGGTCGACTTAGTAGTCCCCGCGGTGTACAGGTTGGTACGGGTGGTGTGTAGCGGATGGACAAATAGGTTTGGGTTTGGGTTGCATCATCCTTTATTTTGTATGAACATGATATTGATATGACTTGTATGCCTGATTTGTTGGAAATTAGTACTATGTACACATTGAGTCTGTTGACTCACCCCGTTGGGGAATTATTTTTCAGGTGATGAGCAGTAATGGACCGGGTCGGCAGGAGCTAAAGGTGGCCATGCATCGCTTGAAGAAATTATTTGGAATGTGGACTTTATGAAATTTTAGTACTTTAACCTTTATTTTGGGTTTGAATGATGTAATAAGGCCATAAGGCCCAGTTGGATTTTCTTTATTTCTGTTTATTTTTATTTGAATATGATACAATTTATGTTTGATTAAAGATAAGTAAATTTATTCTTTTAAAATAATAAACCCAAAAATTTATTTTGTCACCTTATTTAAGTTGGATTTCCAGAATTTATTAAATAGGTTTCAAATTAAGCCCAACCCAAAACAAATTTTTAAAATTACACAAATTTTCTCTAAGTCATTTAGAACATTGAAAACCGATTTATTTAAGGAACATACCAGATCCGGTTCAGGCTCGTGGGCCGGGTGTGGGGTGTTTCATGCCTAAAGTGCTAAAATGTGATTTTTTGTCTTTAACATGTTGAAAGTGAGCTTGGCCAAATGGCTAGGTCATTTTGAATTGGTATAATTTGAATTAATGCCAAACAGATAGTCACGTCACGACATTGAGCATTTGTTATCACGACGAAATCAAATCAGTATGTTGCTTTGCGATGAGGATCCCCTGAAGTCATGACGTCAAATCGTGATTTTGGAAACATTACAATTTGGTCATAATTCGGCCTCGGGTTTGCATTAAACTTTCATAAGCTCATATAAAACTCAGAAATGGTTGTATATCGCATCATATGTATATAATACTCGTAAATAAATGTTAATGGTAAAAATTGAATGTAATTGATCATAGTTGCTCTGGTAATGAATGTGGAATCCTGTAACTCGGATCCGACAATTGGGTTGGGTATAGGGTGTTACATTTTTCAACCGCAACAACAATGCCAAACTAACCTTTAAACATACTTAGAGCTGGCAAAATAGGCCTGAGCTCGAAAGCTCACCCGTGCCAATTCGAGCTCTTGTCGATCTGAGTATATTATTTGGGTTTGGGCTTGCTATAATATATTTGGGTTTTGGAATAAATATTTTAAAATATGAGTATTAGGTTTATAAATTTAATAAGAAAGATAAAAAGTTATTCAACTGTTATTTGTCAATATAATATAATAATGAACAATAAAAATATTTTTGTTAATTCATATAATAGAATAGAATAATAAATTTTACATATAATAAGCACTTTGATTATTTTATATAAAAGAATAGTATTAAATATATTTTTACGCTTTTTATAAGATAAATTTGAATTGTGGTGTCATTGTATAAAAGTAAAATAAATTATTACATTCGAAATTAAAATATTATAACTTATAAAATTCAAATTATTTAGATCTGTCAGAGCTCGCCTGGCTTGATCCGAGCCCGAATCTAAAATAAGCCCGATTCGTACCCGTTCGTTTGCCAACCCTAAACATACTTGAACAATTGAGCCCACATCCTTATTATTGTTGTAATAGCAATCCTACTTACTGAACTAATGTTGAATCAATGTTACCATAAACGTTCTAAATTCAAGGATTATGCACGCCACAGGCTTACTCTTATTTTTAAAAAATATATTATATTATATTATATTGTGAGAATAACTTATATCAGGATGATCTTAAAATATATAATTTTTAAGTATCAATAAAATAATATCACATAATCAAATTTTAAAGACACAAATATTATTCTATACTCAATCATATACGATATCATGTCTAATTTAATTTAACTTTAATTAAAATAATTAAAATTTTAGGGGAAAACATAACAAAAAATAAATAAAATTTGAAAAATCTTAAATCAATAATTAAAAATGAAAAAAAACTAGTAAAAACTCAAATTTTGAAAAATTATAACCACCATTGGTGGTTTTATCAAATTATGAAATTTGATTAATTGTTTTTTTAAAAAAAAGAAAATTCATTGCATAAAATAAAGACAATTATAAAATTTAAAGGATTAAAAAAACTAAAATGAATTAAAAATTATAAAATAAAAACATATTTTTTATTTATTAAAATTTATAATTTTTAAGTAATTTAATTAAAATTTAATTAAGTTAGAGAAGATATAAAATATGGACGAATGCATAATAAAATTTGTACACTTTTAAAAGTTGATGATGTGACATTTTATTATTGATGCCTAAAAATTATGTATTTTAGAATCATCTTAATATAGTTTATTTCCTTATATTATTATTTAAATTTATGATAAAATTATATTTTCTTTCCTAAAAAAATTATTTATTTTTATATTTTTATAAAAACTCTTTTACTTTAAATTCTATTAATTTTTTTAGAATAATTTATCTCTAAATGAAATACAAATAAAAAGTAAATCATTAACATATTTTCTACAAACTTTGCATTTTATTTTGTTAATATATACAATGTTATGTTTTTCACTTGTAATTTAACATAATTTTAAGATTAATTGGATCAAGATTAAATTAGTTCTTAAACTTCAAAATTTTAGATAAATTATTAAAATATCAATATCATATCAATTAATTTTCACCTTGTGATATATACATTAAAAAAAAAGTAATAAATTAAAGATAAATGTGATAATTGTTGACATAGAATAATTTAAATTCAATATTGTGTAGAATATAAAAATCATAAGGCTAAACTATAAAAAAATAGTCACTTATGTTTGAAATGTTATGTTTTAGTCACTTACGTTATCGTTTTGTTATAAAGTGGTCACTCTATCGTTAAACTTTGTTATCTCCCCAACGGCAATCCTACGTGCCAGTCCAAATGGGTTTTAAATGCCAACTTGGATGTCCAGTTGTTGGAATGAAAATAGGTTTTTAATTAATAAATTTAATTTAGATTGCCACGTAGTATATTTAAGTTGCCATTTAAAACCCATTTGGGCTGCCACGTAGAATTGTCTATAGGGAGGTAATGAAGCTTAATAGTAGAGTGACCACTTCATAACAAAATGATAACGTAAGTGGCTAAAACGTAACATTTCAAACAAGAGTGACTCAAAATGTAATTTGAAGCAAACAAAAGTGGCTGTTTTATAATTTACCAAATCATAAATAAAATGCATAATTGACATTAATCATAACCCCAGCATTTCTTATGAGTTTTAAAAACTAATGAATAAGAAAGCTCACATCATGGATGATATGATGGTAAAAGAGATATCATAGGTTTTTAGGTAGGTTCTTATATTTCAAATTGGAAAGCAAAAAAGAAACATCCCAAAGTCTTTTAGTGGTTTTCGTGTTTTAAGAGGATTCAATTAACTACACGTTTTCCTTTTGTCCTTGATTAATCCAACCAAACATTTAATTATCAATGGGCATTCATTTTGTTTTGTCTTTTTTAATCATATATGTATATTCAATAATTTCATTACATGTTCTAGTTATATCGGTTTTTTTTAGAATGCTTAAAATTATTTATAATCCCTCCTCAACTCATAAATAGGAGGATGATGTGCTTTAATGTACTCGAACCCACATATTTTTACATTATTACCAATCAAATTAAGACTCAATCTACCGTATAAATATTTATATATTCTAGATTTGATGAATAATTTTTTTGAGAAATTTCATCAACATTCATCCTACTTGCTTGGTTCCTTTGAAAGTAAATTCCAAACCAAACTATATAGATTGAAGTGAATAGACTTTTATTACACTCGTAATTTTTATATAGAGTATTCAAGTATCGTATACATCATTAATCCCATTATTTGTGGAAATTACCTATAATGACAAACTTGTAAAATGATTATATTTAATATAAAGAGAATCATTGTTCTTCCCCCTATTTTTTCTTTCATTGTTATTTAATTAAGTTAAGTTATGTTTCTACATCTCCAAGGAGTTTTGAAAAATCCAATTGAAAGGTAGGAAATTTTTGGACGAATGGCATTCCTTTGTACGTGTTAAAGAGTCTATCAATGAGAAGGTGCGGGGAAAGTTTGAGTTCAATGATGTAAGGGCAATTAAAATTCTTAGGAGTTATAAATCTGTGTATTGATAGGGTAATTCATTATTTCTTGAAGTTTGATCTCCCTTCTGGTTGAACTATATAACCAAAAGAAGCCATGAATTAGAATATATATATATATATATATATATATATATATATATAATGTGTAAATTTAGATTGTCCTCGAATCTCATTGAATTTGAAATTAATTTCTATGGAATCAAGAGAATCAAAAGTAAAATCCTTCTAATAAGTGTGGTTTTCCAAGATTCAAACTTATCTTCTCATTTTTAGAGGGAGAGTCCACTACCACCTCAACATTAATCATACCTAAAATATTATGTATTTTATATTAATCTTGCTTAAAATCAAACAAAACTACTATAGATTAAAGTGGATAGGCTAGGATTGCAATAGGAAAGAGCTAAACAAAAATAAACCCAGATTTTATTAGTGATCTCATTTATCAATCCTTGTATAATTCGTATATTATATATTTATGTAAACTTTAAAAATACGTGTATTATGTCATGTTTATATTAATGTTTATATCATATCATTTTTTTTATTCATACGTGTTTATGTAGATCAAAGCAGTTACTTTTTTATTAAAATTTTGTCCAATGAAAAATGTTATATTTAATTAAAGAATTCAAATGTGCTAATGAGATTTCGAATTCATATTTAATTAACGAAGCATATGGACATTAATACGAGAATAACATATATTTTACTTAATTATGCATAAAATTAATCACTAATGTCGTAACCATTTTTGAGGAAAACGGGAATCGACATTGGGGTTTTGAAAATAAATAAAAACGGGAGTCGCCACCGAACTTTTATTAGGTGTGATCGGATCACCTTTGCTTTAATAAAACATTTTGATTTACTAAAACGATGTTTTTGGTCTACGAATATTCGAGAAAATAGGCTCGGGAGTCGGTTACGTGCGAGGGAGGATTAGCACCCTCGCAGCGCCCAAAATTGGTACCAAATTGATTAATCAATGTCCTGATGTCGAGAAGTTTGAAAAGATATTGAAGTCTTATTTTATATTATTTTTTTTTAAAAAACTTGAATGAATATCGAATTTCCCTTGTTTCGAAGGAGTAGAGTCTCACATCCAGCACGATTGAACGCGATAATCTAAGTCCTTGAATTCAAGATCATCTCCAAAATTTTCCGAACACATGCAGTGCGATTTCAAAAGGGTATTCGTTCGTTTGGTCGAACAGAAAATCACACCCAGCACGATTGGGCACGATCTCTCTGAATTTCCAAACTCACGAATTACCTTTGTGAAACCCCTTTTATGAATTTAAAGTGAAGTGTCGGGTTACAATTTTAAAATGGCCATCCTCAGGGAATGATGAAAACGAGAGACTAACAACGCATGATAATAGAAGACGCAATAATAAAGACTACAAGAAATGACGCTGAAATAATAACAATGTCAATATACTAGTAGTAATAATAAGGACACAAAATATATACAATATACTAACAGAGATATAATAGTAATAAAATGTAATATTAGTAGCATCATAATAACGATAATGAAAAACAATATGGGATATGTACAAGATACTAATGTATATATAGTAATGATAATATAATAAAGTTAATATATACAAATAATAAAATATGTGCATCATGATAATGATAATAGTGATGGTAATAATACATAGTATCTAACATATTAACATGAATGTAGTAGTGATAATAATAGTAATATAATAATAGAATAATAATAAAAATAATATACATGATATATACAACATACTATTAAAAACGACAATATGGTAACAATAATCATAACAATAATAATATAATAACAACAATAATATGAAACATATACATATATAATATACTAGTACATACATAGTAATAATAATGATAATAATGATATAAATTTATATACAATATAATGTAGTTATAGTTATAATAATGATAATAATAATAATGGTGATATTAAAATATTAAAATTAATAACAAATAGTAGTAGTACAACTACAAAAAGATAAGAAATGGGCCAAATTGTAATCAAGATAGAATCAAAAGGATCAAAACAGTAATAAATTAAAGGGGATAGGGGATCGGGGACTAAGGTGTAATATGCGCGCAACCTGGAGGGTTTAAAACAGCAATAAACCCCTTCGCTGAAATGGTGCGTTGAATTGGACGAAACTGCAAAGGAGTCTAAGAATGGAGGGACCGATTGCATAAATAGTCCATTTGAAGCGGAAAGGCGCGGATCCGGGTCGCCCAGCGGGTCGACGCGCGGACCCTGCCCTTCCGAAACGGCGTCGTTTCTTCTTAGTCTCTTAAACCTAGGTTTTTATTCCATTTTTTTTTTAGCCCACAAACAGAAAAGAAAGAGAACCGAAGCGAAGAAGGAGAGGTTTTCCTCTGCTAGGGTTTGGGGAATGACTCCCGGCCACTCGTCGCGCCGCCGTCGTCGATGTTATCGACGGAGATCCCGAAAGGTAAGAAACTGATCCCCTTTTTATTCCTTTTTTGTATTTCAGACTTTATATATACATATATATATATTTTCGAATGACAAAAAAAATATATATATAAATAGAAATATACCTTCGAAAATTCACTTCCCCGTTCTTAGTGTTTTAGATTTTTCGATCTCTACTGCTATCCTTACGTTTGCGATTTATTTGTTTGATCTACTGCGATATTCTGTGTTTTCTTCCAAATCTGTTTTTTTCTTTTTGATTGATTGCCCGAAAAAAAAAAACCATCCCTCTTACATCGTTTTTCCTTTGATTTTATAGCCCCCAAACAGTATGTAAAAAATAGATAAATAAATACAATTTGTTCTGTGCCGTGGCTTTGTTGTTCTCTGTCTGTTTTCGCAGGTATGGGCGTGAGCGATGGTGGGGGGTGTCAGTGGAGGGCGCATGGCCGTGGTGCGCACGTGGGGGCACGACCGAGCGGAGGCTGCTGTGCTGGAAGAACGGCGCTAGAGATTTTAGGGTTTCAGAAACCCTAAAATTTCCATAAGGCAGGTTACCATTTTGGGCCTGTTTTGGTTTGTAAATTGGGCCTTGTTAGCCCGGGCAAATTTGGGCTATGACAGCTGCCCCTCTTTGTTCATTGTCGTGTAACGAGAATAGAGCAAAGACATAAAGAAGGCCCAAATTTGTCGGGATCTAATAAGTCTTGCTTCACTCGGTGCCTTTCTTTGTCAGGTAGCTTTAAACTCCACTGTAACTTGTTGTTCTACTACACTGCTACTTCCGAAAGATAGGGCTTGTAGCTTCAATCTGTTTTATTGTCTTGTGAAGTCTTCAGGGGGATAATATTTGAAATCTTCGACCTATTCCGCCACTGGTCAGTGGTAATAGGATAATCTTCAATCTATTCCACCGCTGGTCGATGGTAACAGGATAATCTTCGATCTATTCCACTACTGGTCAGTGGTAGTAGAAAAGTCTTTTGCCTATTCCACTACTGGTCGGTGGTAATAGAATAATCTCCGGTCTATTCCACCACTGGTCAGTGGTAATAGAACAATCTTCGATTTATTCCACCGCTGGTCGATGGTAATAAGATAATTTTCGATCTATTCCACTACCGGTCAGTGGTAATAGAACAATCTTCAGTCTATTCCACTACTGGTCAGTGGTAATAGAACCATCTTCAGTCTATTCCACTACTGGTCAGTGGTAATAGAATGATCTTCAGTCTATTCCACTACTGGTCAGTGGTAATAGAGCCATCTTCAGTCTATTCCACTACTTGGTCAGTGGTAATAGAACCATCTTCAGTCTATTCCACTACTGGTCAGTGGTAATAGAACCATCTTCGATCTTCAATCTATTCCACTACTGGTCAGTGGTAATAGAACCATCTTCGATCTTCAATCTATTCCACTACTGGTCAGTGGTAATAGAACCATCTTCGATCTTCAATCTATTCCACTACTGGTCAGTGGTAATAGAACCATCTTCGATCTTCAATCTATTCCACTACTGGTCAGTGGTAATAGAACAATCTTCGACTTAGTCCACCGCTGGTCGATGGCCGTAGGATAATTTTTATATTGCTTCCATCAGGAGGTTATCAATCTTCAGGTCGCTCCACCTGAACTTGTTACATCGTTCTTTGAGGGACCTGTTCTGTTAGAAAATGATGATGATGCGATGCTCGAAACGACTCAAATGCCCCTATCTACATGTGCTATGAATGACATGAGAATGATCTTTTTTACTATGATTAGGATGCACTGATCGGAATGAATCTGATGCCCCTGACTAAGATGTGAATGAATGCGTGAAGATGATCTCTTTGTGACGGATCACCCTGCTTTCTTGGTTTGATTGGTCTCTTTGGGTGGGTCACCAATTTAGGTTCTGATTGCCCCATGCACCTGGTTAGTTTTGAACATTGCTCCCTTTTTGGGTTCTTGTAACGATTAGAAGTTTTCAGAGTAGTATGCGAAACTTTCTTAGTTTGAACACTGGTGGTCCGTTAATCGTTATTCCAATGAAAAAAGCGCTTAAAAGTATAATCATAAGAGATATTGAGGGTAAGGCTCAAAATGAATAGATTGACCAAAAGATTAGATTTTGACAGGGTATTTTCTAACTAAACATGTTGCAAAGAAGGCAAGAACAAGTGTCCAGATATCATAGTATGAGTTCCCCTGCACAAAACTTCTTGAGGACTCCTTTTGAACTTAATAGGCGTCTGGCGGAATAAGAAGACTTCACTGATGCCCCCAAGTCGTGACGTTTCTTGTTAATTTTGGCTATAGCGAGGTTACCGCATATCCCCTCCAATCAATGATTTGGATCGCCCATTTTTGGGTTTTCGGTCCAAGACCCCTTGAGTCACGAAGTGCCCTTTACGGGTTTTCACTTTGACCTCTCCGTTTTTTTTTTTTTTAGGCGAAGTATCTCTTGACTGAATCTGAGTTCACAGGGTTCGGCAAGCTTTTGCCATCCATTTCTGTCAAGATTAGAGCTCCGCCGGAGAAGGCCTTCTTTACTACATAAGGTCTCTCCCAATTTGGCATCCATTTTCCTCTAAAGTCTTTCTGTATGGGAAGAATCTTTTTCAGGACGAGGTCTCCTTCATAGAACTCCCTAGGGCGAACCTTTTTGTTGTAAGCCCGTATCATTCGCCTTTGATACATTTATCCATGACGAAGGGCTTTTAGCCTCTTTTCCTCAATTAGGTTCAGCTGATCGTACCGAGATTGAGTCCATTCTGCTTCGTCCAATTTTATCTCAGCTAAGACCCGAAGGGAGGGGATCTCAACCTCTATCGGAAGTACCGCTTCCATTCCATAAACTAAAGAGAAATGAGTTGCCCCGGTAGAAGTTCTAACTGATGTCCGGTAAGCATAAAGGGCGAACGGTAGCTTCTCGTGCCAATCTTTGTAAGTCTCAGTCATCTTTCCTATGATCTTCTTGATATTCTTGTTGGCTGCTTCGACTGCACCATTCATCTTCGGACGATATGGTGATGAGTTGTGATGCTTGATCTTGAATTGGCTACAGACCTCCGCTATCGCGCTATTATTCAAGTTTAATGCGTTGTCAGATATGATCCTTTCAGGCATCCCATACCGACATATGATCTCCTTTTTTAAGAACTTGCTGACCGCTGATTTCGTGACATTTGCGTATGAAGTAGCCTCTACCCATTTGGTGAAGTAGTCAATTACCACAAAGATAAATCGGTGCCCGTTCGCAGCTTTTGGTGAGATCGGCCCGATGACGTCCATTCCCCATATAGAGAAAGGCCAAGGGGATGTCATGACGTGTAGGGGTGAAGGAGGCACGTGAATTTTATCTCCGTAGATTTGACATTTGTGGCATCTCTTGGCATAGCTGATACAATCTCCCTCCATAGTTGACCAATAATACCCGAACCTCATGATTTGTCTGGCCATCGTAAATCCATTAGCATGAGTCCCACAGACACCTTCGTGGACTTCCTCGAGAATCTTCTTGGCTTCAACTGCATCCACGTACCTCAGCAGTACTTGATCTTTTCTTCTCTTGTATAGGATTTCTCCATCCAGGACATAATCATTGGCCAATCTTCTCAACGTTCTCTTATCATTCTCGGTTGCTTGATCGGGGTATTCACGATCCTTCACGTATCGTAATACATCGTGGTACCATGGGTGACTATCTCTTTCTTCTTCTTCGTCGATGTTGCAGCAATGTGCCGGAGCCTCGTAAATGCTCATTTGGATAGGCTTCACTTCTTCTGCTTTGTTTACTTTGATCATGGAAGCCAAGGTAGCTAAAGCGTCTGCCATCTGGTTCTCTTCTCGTGGGAGGTAACAGAAAGTGACGTTGTCAAACTCTTTAATTAATTCCAAAACCAGCCTTCGATAGCTGATTAATTTGGGGTCTCTTGTCTCCCATTCACCCTTCAGTTGGTAGATCACTAGCGCAGAATCGCCGTATACCTCCAACGTTCCAATTTTCCGTTCAATGGCTGCACGGATTCCCAGGATGCACGCTTCGTATTCGGCCATGTTGTTTGTGCAATCAAAATCCAACTTGCTAGTAAGAGGATAGTGATCTCCGTTGGGGGACACCAGGACTGCCCCAATTCCATTCCCCATCGCATTTGAAGCTCCGTCGAAGTTTAGCTTCCACGGGTACCCTTTCTTTTGGACCTCTCCTTCAGTGGCTGCCACATACATTAATTCTTCGTTTGGGAAATCGAAGTCCAATGGCTCGTAATCTTCTAACGCCCTGCTGGCTAGAAAATCCGCTATTGCACTCCCTTTTATGGCCTTCTGATTTACGTAGATTATGTCGAACTCCGAAAGCAGAATTTGCCATCGGGCCATTCTTCCATTCAGTGCAGTTGACTCCATCATGAACTTGAGAGGATCCAGTTTGGAGATAAGCCAAGTGGTGTGATATAGCATGTATTGTCTCAATCTCCGGGTTGTCCAAACCAGAGCGCAACATAACTTCTCGATCGGCGAATATCTTGTCTCACATTCTGTAAACTTTTTACTGAGATAGTATATCGCTCTTTCCTTTCTTTCTGACTCATCATGTTGGCCTAACACACATCCCATAGAGTTCTCGAATACTGACAAATACAATATTAGTGGCTTATTTGGGCATGGCGATACCAGTACTGGGGCTTTTGACAAGTAATGCTTGACCTTATCAAATGCTTTCTGGCACTCCTCGTTCCATACACCCGAGTTGTGTTTCCTAAGGAGGCGGAATATGGGGTCACACTTCTCCGTTAGTTGTGCGATAAACCGGGCGATGTAGTTTAATCTTCCTAAGAAACTTCGAACCTCCTTTTGGGTACGTGGTGGAGGCAACTCTTGGATAGCTTTCACCTTATCAGGGTCAACTTCAATTCCCTTTTTACTAACTACAAATCCCAACAATTTTCCGGATCTAGCCCCAAAGGTACATTTGGTCGGATTGAGTTTCAGCTGGAATTTTCTCAATCTTAGGAATAGTTTCCTCAAGACTTGCACATGTTCTCTCTCAGTTCTGGACTTCGCAATCATGTCATCTACATAAACTTCGATCTCCTTGTGCATCATGTCGTGGAAGAGAGTCACCATGGCCCTTTGATATGTTGCCCCTGCATTCTTTAGTCCGAAAGGCATCACTTTATAACAGAATGTCCCCCACATGGTAATGAACGTGGTTTTCTCCATATCTTCGGGGTGCATTTTAATCTGGTTATACCCAGAGAAGCCATCCATGAAAGAGAAAAGAGAATATCCGGCTGTGTTATCCACTAGTGTATCAATGTGGGGTAGTGGAAAGTTATCTTTAGGACTGGCCTTGTTCAAATCCCTATAATCCACGCACATTCGCACTTTTCCGTCTTTCTTAGGGACAGGCACTATGTTTGCTACCCATTCTGAGTATTTAACCATTTGCAAGAAACCGGCATCAAACTGTTTTCTGACCTTCTCTTTTACTTTTAATAAAACATCTGGCCTCGTTCTTCGAAGTTTCTGCTGGACGGGTTTACACTCTTCCTTGATGGGGAGTCGATGCACCACTATGTCTGTGTTTAACCCGGGCATATCTTGATATGACCAAGCAAAGACGTCCTTGAATTCTTTGAGTAATTCGATGAGGTCTTGCTTCGTTTTTGCGGCTATACCAGTCCCAATTTTCAACTCTTTTCCTTCTCCTAGGTTCACCATTTCTATTGTCTCTTCGTGGGGTAGGATTTGTTCTTCGCCTTGCTCTACCATCCTTAACAAATCAGGAGACATGTTACGATCTTGGTCATCTTCGAAGTCTTGAGAATCCTCCATGTCCGTATCTTGTTCAAAAGGGGACCTTGAGTCGATAACAGTGTCGCTCACGTCATTGATATCTGGGGACCTGTCAAGAGGGCAAAGAAAGGCGCAGAAGCAACAATCTAAGAATGGATGTTTATGTGTATGACTATGAATGGAGAGTAAAAGAAAATTTGCTCGAAATATGCATTTTATTGAAATAAAGACGTTCGGGCATATGCCTATTCAACAGAGAGTCTCTCATTGCCCCTAGGCTTAGAGCAACAAGCGTGTTTCGAACATTACTCTGAATTACTCCTAAAAGCTACAGGAATTTCTTCTATTGTCCAATTGTCCAAAACGCTTCCAGGAGCATAAGGACGAATCCCAGATAAAGCTCTTTCCTCGGACCTTTCTTCCGATACGGCGTTGATGGTTAAGCTCCCCAACATTTCTTCCGTTGCTTTTCTTGCTGCCATGCCTCGGTCAGGGTATAAGATTCCCCCCGAGACAAACGTTTTGGACAGAGGAGGGAAAGTCATTGGCTCCCACTTGATCTCTTCCTCATTCAGGCGTGCCTTTCTTCTCTCTCTTCTTTTCTCTTCTTCTCTCTTCTTTTGTTTCGCATCTGGCTTGAACCCTAAGCCGAAGCGGTCTCGTTTTTCTCTTTGCGTTGGCACCTCAGTCTTTCCTTGCAGGTTTCTCCCGAGTCCTCTCCCGGGCAAAGCTCCCTTCCCAATTGTCATTTGAAGGCTCATCATCGTTGACTTGGATATTTTAGGCATAGGGATCTTGCTGCCTTCGGCAACGAAAGTTGCGTTGATAAATTCCAATGACCGGAAAGAACATTCCATTGCCTTTTCATCTACTTCAATGTATGGAGCGTCACTAGTAACGGATGCTATGATATCTTCCTCTGCGTTGATCGTGACCAATTTACCTTCCGTTACCAATTTCAACTTCTGGTGCAGTGACGACGGTACCGCCCCTGCCGAATGGATCCAAGGTCTCCCAAGCAGGCAATTGTAGGAAGGTTTAATATCCATCACCAAGAAGTCTACCTCATATGTATTCGGGCCAACTTGAAGGGGTATATCAATTCTCCCCATGACCTTTCTCTCCGTTCCATCAAATGCTCTTACAATGTTATGGCATGCCTTCATGTGGGAGCTATCTACAGGTAACCTATTCAGTGTGGATAGAGGCAATACATTTAGGGCTGATCCGTTATCAACTAGCACCCCCGGCAGCGTGTACCCTTTGCAGCGCGTGGTTATGTGTAAGGCTTTTGTAGATCCCATGCCTCCTGAAGGTATCTCGTCATCATTGAAGAAAATGAAATTGTCCGCGCTTATATTACCGACGAGACGGTCCAACTTATTAACAGATATATCCCCTGTGACATATGTTTCATTTAGTGCTTTCATCAACGCATTTCGATGAGCTTCTGAGCTCATGAGTAGGGCCAGTACCGATATACGAGCGGGCTGTTTGTGCAGCTGCTCCACAACACTATATTCGCTGTGTTTAAGGAATTTTAAAAACTCCCTGGCATCGCTCTCTGTCACGGGCACGTTGACGAATGCTTCGGGCTCGATGGTTTCCTCTTCTCTTCGCTCAGTTGCCACCGCTTTCCCTTTGCTTGCTACCGTACTTGTGTTCGGGGCGTAACGTCTCCCACTACGTGTAAAGAAGCCTCCATCTCTATCTTCTTCTGTAGCATTGACCGGATTTTCTCTTCCAGGGATTTCTACCCCACAATCGTAGCTCCAAGGTACCTTTTTGTTGTCTTTGTAAGGGGTAGCCATGGGTTTTTGAATTATGACCTTCGGTGTGATCGATATTTCAGTCTCCCCCATCTTTGGCCGTGATATAACTACTGCAGGGTAGTTGCCCCCATAGACTTTCCTAGATGTCCCTTCCTTCGGTATGTCGGCCTCTCTCTTTGGCGTGATTTCGACCGCTCTAGGTCGTGATATAACCACTGCAGGGTAGTTGCCCCCATAGACTTTCCTAGACGTCCCTTCCTTCGGTATGTCGGCCTCTCTCTTTGGCGTGATTTCGACCGCTCTAGGTCGTGATATAACCACTGCAGGATGATTGCCCCCGTAGATCCTTCTAGCCGGTCCTTCTTCTGACGCGTGAACTTCTCCTTCTTCTAGATCTCCGATCTCCTCATAGAATTCTATCTCTTTGTTGTCCATGAGCCCTTGAATGAGAGTCCTGAACACGAGGCATTCTTGAATATCATGGCCCGTCTTGGCGTGAAACTCGCAATAATTCTCCGCTCTTTCAATCTCTCCCCCCGGCTGTTGGGTGATTAAGCCTCGGCTTATCATTTGCCCCCAAACCCATCTTAGCGGGGTTTTTATTTCATCGACGTTCGTTTTTACTTTCTTCCCTACCTTCTCCCCCAACATGTTCACACCGTTATTAGCATGGTTGGGTAAGGGGTGCTCTGTGTCGTTGACTTTCACCACACCCATTTGAATAAGTTTCTCAACCAGCTTCTTGAATGCGAGACAACTTTCAATTGAATGTCCGACAACCCCAGCGTGGTATTCACATTGCGCATTCGCATCGTACCATTTAGGGTACGGGGGTTGTATGGGCTGTAGGTAATGGGGGGCAACAACATGCGTGTCATATAGTTTTTGGTACAGCTGCCCATAAGTCATGTAGATCGGAGTGAATTGGAGCTTCTCTACATTAGGCTTTGCACTAGGTTCTGGTCTATGCAGCCTTGGACGATCAGTGATTACAGTTTTAGGTTGATTCAGGGTGCCTGCTTTGTCATGGGCATTCACGTTATTTATGTCACCCTCTCTTTTCTTCAGAGTCGTTTTTCTGGGGCCTTCCCCTGTTTCTATCTTGCCGCATCTGACTGCGTATTCTATCCTTTCCCCACATCTCACAA
The DNA here is from genome assembly GCA_005393395.2 of Gossypium australe. NCBI lineage: Eukaryota > Viridiplantae > Streptophyta > Magnoliopsida > Malvales > Malvaceae > Gossypium > Gossypium australe. The sequence continues at coordinate 145,115,900 of CM016616.1, read as the reverse complement.
TTTCTGAGAAATCGGTCATAGAACTTCCCAACATGTGGTTGATGAAGGGGGCCTTCAAGGTATGAATGAAGAGTGTGGCCGCTTCTTCTTCTAAAAGAGGTGGTTGGACCTGTGTGGCTACCTCTCTCCACCGTTGCGCGTACTGCCTGAAGTTTTCGCTTGGTCTCTTCTCCATTGTTTGGAGAGTGACTCTGTCAGGAGCTATATCTGCTATGTGGCCATAATGTTTCATGAAGGCTTGAACTAAGTCCCTCCATGTTTTGATTTGGGTGCTACTGATTTGATCGTACCATTTAGCCGCTGACCCAACCAGGCTGTCCTGAAAGCAGTGTATTAATAATTTCTCATTATCAGCATATCCCGCCATTCGTCGACCGAACATCTTCAGGTGTGCTCCCGGGCAGCTGGTCCCGTTGTACTTTTCAAAATCCGGAGTTTTAAACTTTGGTGGAAGCACTAAGTTTGGGACCAGACTTAGTTCTTTGATATCGACCCCGTAACGAGTTTTAGACTTCTCTATTGCTTTGACTCTTTCCTCTAGCCACTTGTAGCGATCTTCCATTTGCGTTAAAGGTTCAGCCTTCATTTTTTCCTTATCCATTTCGTCAAAATCCGGTACCATAAGATTAGTGAGACCGTCTCCTGGGTTGGACCCTGAGCCTATTTGGAAATTCACGGGAGATCCAATGTTGATTTGGCCTTGTTGAGGCCTAATAGTGACAGGTGGCCTCCGGGGATGTTCCTCGTGTTGCGAAGGCACTTGTGGTAATATAGATTCTGAAGGATCATCTTCGTTCTCCCCTCCAGTGATGGCCATGGGGCTTTTCCCTTTCCCCAAGAGCTGGTTCAATAGTTCAGACATTTGAGATATCTGAGCCTTCATGTCCCTCTGGGATTCCTCCATTTCTTGTTGGACTTTGGTTAAGTGCTTTTGCATCTGTGCTTCCATTTGGTCACTCATCTCTTTCTGGAGTTTTTCTAATTTCTGATCCATTTTCTTTATCTTAGTGCGGGTGCCGTACGAATGTTCAGCTTCCAGTTTTCCCTTTCTTCACTGTTATGAATCGAGTGTGTCAGACTCTTTTCTATGTATGTGACATGATGTGAATGCATGCAATGCTGATGTATGGAATGAATGCAAGCCAAAGAGTATCAATTCAGATTCAATTTTGTTTTAGAAAGCTTTTATTGGAAAAGAAAACCCTTTACATAAACTGGACTACAAGTAGGCTTTTGCCCTAAGGCCTAGAGCTTTGATGCTGCTAAGCAAAGAGATTAGCTCTTGATTATGATGAGGTTGTAGCTCATATTTCACACTTAGTATATCGGCACGTGCCGCCAGAGTTTGTAGGTAATCAGCTACTTCTCTAATCTGAACTATGGCCTCGCTCATAAGGTAATTTCGGCTCCTAATTTGATCATGAGAATGGTGAATTTCCTCTTTCCCACGCTCTTCTTTGGCTTCGAGAAGTTCCACCCGTAGTTCATAACTGTGTAACGCTGCTTCCAATTCCTCAACCCTATTCTTCATTTCCTCGATCCTGTTTAGGCTTGACTTTAACTCGATTGCGGTATTACGGCTTTGGCAATGATGGAGGACCCTCCCCAGTTCAGTTATTTTATCTTTTAACTTAATTCTTTCGTTCAGGCTTTCTGCTAAGTCTTCCTCTAGGGTCTCCTTCCGTGTTCGCATTTCCCGAAATTTTCTTTCCCAAAAGTCAGCTCTGGCCCTTCCTTCTTGGACTTCTTGCTGCCACTGTTCAGAGGTCTTTCCCAATCCAGCATTCTTTATTGATAGACGCATTTTCTTGTATTCGGTTTTCAAATTGTCTCGATCTTCCTCGACTTTTCTCTTCTCCTTTTTTACTCTTTCTGTTTCTGACTTCTGAACATCCACATCCAGTTTCAAGTACATCTTTTCTTCTTCTAGCTTTTCTATCCTCTTTTCGAGCACTAGGTTTTGTCTCTCGAAGTCTTGTTTTATAATTTCTAGTTCCGACGGTACCACTCGTAAGCATTCTTCTCTAAGTCGGGAGCCCTCCGTGCCTTGTTCGGGGACGTTATCGTTAACTCTTCCCGTCCTCCACCCGTCATATTCTGGAGTCGTCATTGGTCCCGCGGATAATCTTTTCATCTTATGCACTTGATTCCAGGCGCCGGACATCTCTTTGGCCTTTTTCTTATAGCTTTATCCATTATATGCAAATTCACTTTGGGCTAGCCCGTTTGTCGTTGGTATGAACTGTCTTGACCCATACTGCCTCAGTGCGATCAAAGGAGCGTACCCAACAGCTCCCCAAATTCCGAGCAAAGGAACCCAGTCAAAATTTCCACATCGATAGAGGATTTCATTAGGGATCATCCAAGGGGCCCTCCACTCAACGTCCTCCTCCTGAAGATTCTGAAGGAGCGTCATCCAGTTTTCCTTAGGTATGTCATCTTTTCTTGGTGTAGCTGCTATTTTCTTCAACGGAGAGTGGTTCTCAAAGAACACGTGACGAGACACCTTTTCCATCTTCCAGAAATGGCTGTGGAACCATACAAGCAATAGCTGTGCACATCCAATAAACCTGCCTTCACCCATTTTCCGACATGCATTCAAAGATCTGAACGTTTCGGCTAAGATTGCAGGCACGGGTGTGATCCCTTTGTCCAACCGGTCGACTAGATCCGTAACTGCTTCATCTATATGTCTTAGAGCCTTAGGAAAAATCACTAAGCCGTAAATACACAAGGCGAAGACACCAACCTTCTTCTTCACGTCTGGATGTGTTAAGATCAGGTCCTTCAAACTCATCCAAGGTATGCATTTGCCCTCGCCTTTCTTCTGAATTCTGGCCGAGACCCACTGTTCCTCCATCCCTGTGATATTCATTAACTTCTTTACGAAGGTAGGGGCATTGGCGGCCTTAAAATAGACTTTATCGGCTCGAGCTCGTGGGCAGTTAAGCAAGGTTGTATATTCTTCTACGGTAGGCACTAAATCCACTCTCCCAAAAGTGAAACAGCTATAAGCAGGGTTCCAAAACTGAGTCATGGCTCGGAATAGATGCTTATCTACCTTAATGTCGAATAGGTAGGGTAGATCACAATAGTTGTGGTAGAACAGCTGCTTCGTCTTATCATCCCATTGATTCCATATCTTCTTTAGTTCGCCGAGGTCGTTTTGCGTAGTGTTGATGCGTGTGAAGTCCCACAACTCTGACACATACCCATCGGCTAAACTGTTCCCATTTTCTAATTGCATTCGCTCCGACCATACGCGGACCGTAGCATTGTCTTCCACTTTATCAAGGAATTCGTTTTCCATAATGAGCTTTCTTAATTTGGAAACTGATCGTGAATTGATACTCTTCAAACCATGGAATGACATGCACCAAAATAAAGTAGACAAGTTGGTATCATGAAACAACGTTTAAAGCAAATAACAAAAATCCTATCCAGGTGACCACTAAAGATTGATATGGCTCTACCTAGGGAAGGCCCTTAAGTCTCTCTTCATGTGTTTAAGTTCTAAAGTCAAGGTACCCGAACCAGCAGATTCCTCGGTCCTCACCCATTATAGGCTCATACGGACTGAGTTCGGTTCAGGGAGATACATTTCCCTATGGCCATGCGGAGGTGAAAACCTCACGAAGACATAGGTACGGATGTATCCCGGAAGCGGTCCCCTAGCCCATGCGGAGGTGAAAACCTCACGAAGGCATAGTTTCTCGCTCCCACTTAAGGGTGTGACCACAACGGTCATGCAAAGATGAATGCGAAAATTTCCTATGAGACTCAACATTATCGCAGTTAAAGCACAAACAGACGCACCGAAAGGAGCAAGGTTTTTCAAAATGACTTTCGAAATTTTTGACAAAAGGACAAAGAATAATCAATTTTTACGGCCTGACTCTCTTATAATCGGTCCTAGTCTCCCCAGTGGAGTCGCCAAGCTGTCGTAACCATTTTTGAGGAAAACGGGAATCGACATTGGGGTTTTGAAAATAAATAAAAACGGGAGTCGCCACCGAACTTTTATTAGGTGTGATCGGATCACCTTTGCTTTAATAAAACATTTTGATTTACTAAAACGATGTTTTTGGTCTACGAATATTCGAGAAAATAGGCTCGGGAGTCGGTTACGTGCGAGGGAGGATTAGCACCCTCGCAGCGCCCAAAATTGGTACCAAATTGATTAATCAATGTCCTGATGTCGAGAAGTTTGAAAAGATATTGAAGTCTTATTTTATATTAACTTTTTTTTAAAAACTTGAATGAATATCGAATTTCCCTTGTTTCGAAGGAGTAGAGTCTCACATCCAGCACGATTGAACGCGATAATCTAAGTCCTTGAATTCAAGATCATCTCCAAAATTTTCCGAACACATGCAGTGCGATTTCGAAAGGGTATTCGTTCGTTTGGTCGAACAGAAAATCACACCCAGCACGATTGGGCACGATCTCTCTGAATTTCCAAACTCACGAATTACCTTTGTGAAACCCCTTTTATGAATTTAAAGTGAAGTGTCGGGTTACAATTTTAAAATGGCCATCCTCAGGGAATGATGAAAACGAGAGACTAACAACGCATGATAATAGAAGACGCAATAATAAAGACTACAAGAAATGACGCTGAAATAATAACAATGTCAATATACTAGTAGTAATAATAAGGACACAAAATATATACAATATACTAACAGAGATATAATAGTAATAAAATGTAATATTAGTAGCATCATAATAACGATAATGAAAAACAATATGGGATATGTACAAGATACTAATGTATATATAGTAATGATAATATAATAAAGTTAATATATACAAATAATAAAATATGTGCATCATGATAATGATAATAGTGATGGTAATAATACATAGTATCTAACATATTAACATGAATGTAGTAGTGATAATAATAGTAATATAATAATAGAATAATAATAAATAATAATATACATGATATATACAACATACTATTAAAAACGACAATATGGTAACAATAATCATAACAATAATAATATAATAACAACAATAATATGAAACATATACATATAATATACTAGTACATACATAGTAATAATGATAATAATGATATAAATTTATATACAATATAATGTAGTTATAGTTATAATAATGATAATAATAATGGTGATATTAAAATATTAAAATTAATAACAAATAGTAGTAGTACAACTACAAAAGATAAAATGGGCCAAATTGTAATCAAGATAGAATCAAAAGGATCAAAACAGTAATAAATTAAAGGGGATAGGGGATCGGGGACTAAGGTGTAATATGCGCGCAACCTGGAGGTTTAAAACAGCAATAAACCCCTTCGCTGAAATGGTGCGTTGAATTGGACGAAACTGCAAAGGAGTCTAAGAATGGAGGGACCGATTGCATAAATAGTCCATTTGAAGCGGAAAGGCGCGGATCCGGGTCGCCCAGCGGGTCGACGCGCGGACCCTGCCCTTCCGAAACGGCGTCGTTTCTTCTTAGTCTCTTAAACCTAGGTTTTTATTCCATTTTTTTTTAGCCCACAAACAGAAAAGAAAGAGAACCGAAGCGAAGAAGGAGAGGTTTTCCTCTGCTAGGGTTTGGGGAATGACTCCCGGCCACTCGTCGCGCCGCCGTCGTCGATGTTATCGACGGAGATCCCGAAAGGTAAGAAACTGATCCCCTTTTTATTCCTTTTTTGTATTTCAGACTTTATATACATATATATATTTTCGAATGACAAAAAAAAAATATAAATAGAAATATACCTTCGAAAATTCACTTCCCCGTTCTTAGTGTTTTAGATTTTCCGATCTCTACTGCTATCCTTACGTTTGCGATTTATTTGTTTGATCTACTGCGATATTCTTCTGTGTTTTCTTCCAAATCTGTTTTTTTCTTTTTGATTGATTGCCCGAAAAAAAAAAACCATCCCTCTTACATCGTTTTTCCTTTGATTTTATAGCCCCCAAACAGTATGTAAAAAATAGATAAATAAATACAATTTGTTCTGTGCCGTGGCTTTGTTGTTCTCTGTCTGTTTTCGCAGGTATGGGCGTGAGCGATGGTGGGGGGTGTCAGTGGAGGGCGCATGGCCGTGGTGCGCACGTGGGGGCACGACCGAGCGGAGGCTGCTGTGCTGGAAGAACGGCGCTAGAGATTTTAGGGTTTCAGAAACCCTAAAATTTCCATAAGGCAGGTTACCATTTTGGGCCTGTTTTGGTTTGTAAATTGGGCCTTGTTAGCCCGGGCAAATTTGGGCTATGACAACTAAAATTAAATTGATCAAGAATTTCAAAATTTTTAAAAATATTTAAAAGTTTTCGTCATTATCATTATTAACATATTTAAACAAAATGCTGTTGTTTTTTTTTGGGCATATACGACCTTTAATTGGGTCATCCCAACCAGTTTCGACCTGGTTTTATTAATTGGTCATCTCCAATATACACACAAAATTTAAAAGATCAAGACAGAAAAAGATTACTTATACCAATTGCTAAAAATCTATGAACAATATTAGATGTACCAAATATTTTTATGTAAAACATGAATATGTGTATAAATATTAAAACATGAAAAGTTAACTGCAAGCAGAATAAAAGTTAAACCTTCAGTATTGATGAATAGTGTTTTTTTTTTTCCGTGTATCAATACTTCTATGCTCTTAATTATTCAGATGGTATAGATTCTTCAAGTTGTTGAACGTTGGGACCTTTTACATTGATATTTATATATAGGCATAGCTTGTAAAGTTTTTCCATAAATTCTTTTTTGATATTTTGCTTTGTAGAAATTAAAATATTCATCATCTATAATAGTGACTAATTTTCTTGTCGTTGGTCTATTTATTATTTGTTAATAAAGTTTAATTTAAACGAGGCTCCATTGAAGAACTAAAGAAGCACAATTAATAAAGAATTTAATATATCTTTGTGATAGAATAAAACAAACAAACAAAATAAATTAACTACACAATGATTCTTTGAGCAAGGCTGTCACTTGCTTGAGCAATAGGAAAAAGTTCTAGCATCTCTCTTGGAATCTCCTCAAATGTCTTTAATCTTTGATTTGTATCAAAAGCTATTTTGGTCAAGCAGCAGTTTTATTATAGTCCCTAGGAAAATGTTGAATGACCCAAGATCTTAAGTTCACCAACAAGTGATGAATATGTCTAATGAGGGTAGAATTTGAACTTGTTAGAGAGGGATCCTGAATGGCCTTGACCACCTCCAAGCTATCGATTTGAATCATCACACCATCATACCGCCTGTTTTGGATGAGAGCCTGTAACACCCCTAACCCATATTCGTCGCTGGAACAGGGTTACGGAGCATTACTGAAAATTAACATTCATATCAGAAAAACAAGTATAATCAATCATATTCAATCATATTGTCCCTTATATGAGCCCTCGAGGCCCAAAATATGCATTACAAACAAGTCGGGACTAAACCGGGTTGTAACAAGCCGTTTTCAGTCAAATCGGAACAGTAGTTTCGGAATCACAAATCTAAAGTTAAAATAATTATTATATTATTATTTTGAGGTCTACAGTATGATAGTATGATTGCATAAAAATTTCATTAAGAAATTTTACCGTTTGTATGCTTAATTCTATAAAAAAGATTAAATCGTGTAAAGTGTAAAAGTTGTATTCTATTAGCTAAAGGTATTTAATAGCTATAGAATCTTAATGTAAGGGTCCTTATAAGGGTAATTAAACCATTTAAATGGATAGTGGACATCTATGACATGGTTTTATGGAAATTTTAATAAATCATTAAGGTTAATTTTGTAATTAAGTAAAATAAGTTAAATTAATAAAAGAAAAAGATGAAATTAAAACATCATCTTCTTCAAATTACCTAGGGATAACCGGCCACCATTGTTAAACTAAGGAGGAATTTTCGGCTAAGTTTGCTTGCATTGTAAGTGATTTTTGTCCCGGTTTTAATGATTTCTATGTTTTTTGTAGTCGTTGTAGCTTAATCTAACTAGCCCAGGGACTAATTTGCAATACTGTTAAAAGTATAGAGTTTTACCATGAATGTGTATTGGTTGTTATTGATGCTTGATGGATGAAAATGAAAATTTAGTTATAGTTGAACAAGTTTTGTAAAGTGATTTTTGTTGAAAATGTTAAATAGGGATTTATTTGTGAAATGTGAAAATTATGTGGTAAATGTGCGAAATAATGAAATATATGAGCTGTTATGTGTCTATATAGAATTCGGCTAGCATGGGTGTGGACTAAATTGCATGAATTTACATTTTTATGAGCTAGGAACTAAATTGTAAAGAAGTCAAATGTTCAGGGACAAAATGGTAATTTTGCCATAACATGAGAGATTGGATTGAATTGAATAGAATAAATATTAAAGTGGTTAAATTTGATTATATAGATCAAGAACAACCACGGTCGGAATTAGATCGGGGGAAAAACAAAGTAGTGGATTGATAGGTCGATTTTTTCCGTATTAATTCGAGGTAAGTTCGTATATTAATAAGCTTTAAATTATATACGTTTACATGTAACACCCCAAACCCGGCCTATGCGTTAAAACCAGACTTGGCATGCCACACAATTCGAATTTACGTCCAGTCATCAATGCTTTTAATGAAAACAATTTTTTCAAAACGATTTTGAAGACGGAGTTTATCAAAAATTGAGATTTATTTGAAAACCATGATTTTAAAACATGAGAGTTTACAATTTGATTTTCAGAGAAATAATTGGTTAACAACTTAAATAATTGGTTGAAATAAATTTATAAAAGAGTTTTCACGGAAATTTTACGAGTAAGTGATATTTAAGAAAAACCCTTTTTATACGTAAGTTTAAGAAAACATTTATAAGAATTAAACAGTCCCATTTAAGTAACTAAAACATATTAAAATCCATCCACGAATAAAAATCCATAATAATAATACTAGAGGCCTTATTACATCGCAATTGAAATAGTACTTAGATAAAAATACTTAAAAGAAGTTCAAAGTTTTTTTATAACTCATTATTCGTAGTATGGCCTCCACACGAAGTCATCCCCGGCCCGAGCCTCCATCAATTACCTGAGAAGGTTAAGAAAAACAGGGTGAGTTACTAAGAACTCAGTGTGTAACCCACTTACCGTGATCATTGGGCCAAAACCATTTAAGCATTTAATTGGGCTTGAGCCCATTTACAAATGTACAATATACATAAATCAAATATAAAATATGCATATGATATGCAATTCCCAACCAAGCCTAATTTCCATCCGCTACACACCACCCGTACCAACCAACACACCTGTGGGGATCAAGTCAACCACCCCGCCAACACACCAATAGCAAGCATTAAGCCAATTATAATATTTGTGGCAGAGCCACCGAACTAGATTGTGACAGAGTCACCGAACTAGATTTTGGCAACAGGCCTTTCTTCTCTTCGTCAATTATCCCAACCCATGCAGTCATGTATATATATATAATGCTTAAACAATATATTCATAAGGTAAATTTCAACAAAAAGCCCATATTACAAGTTATCAATTTGGCCCATTAGTCAAAATAACAATTTGGTCCATTTAACGATCTAGCAAATTTTGGCCCATATAACAAATACCAAGCGGCCCATATAACAACATATCACATTTGGCCCATAAAGGGTATTTTCGTAATTCGGTCCATAGGGACATTTCGTAATTCAGCCCATTAGGGGCATTTTCGTAATTCGGCCCGTAAGGGCGTTTTCATAATTCGGTAATCATACTCACTAAGGGTAATTCGGTAATCTCGCAACCCAAGGGTATTTCATAAATTTTACCCACCAAGGGTAATTCGTTTGGGCACAAAATTGAAAACTGTCCATCTGCGTTATACTGACTAAATTGACTATAACTTGAGTTAGGAAACTCGAAATTTAGATCCGTAAATTTTCCCTGTAACTAGACTCATATGAATTTTTTCTATAATTTTTTCAGAATTTTTGGCTTAGCCAATTAGTACAGTTTATTCTTCAAAATATCCCCTGTTTCACTATTTGACAGTTCTACCCTCTCTTCACAAAATCTCAGATATCTTATTGTACAGAACTCAAATACTGGTTTTGTTTGATCCGAATAAAAATAGACTCACTAAGGATTCTAATAATATAAACCATGTCCAGTAATTATTTTTCTACAATTTATAATGATTTTTCCAAGTCAGATCAGGGGATCACGTATTCATTCTGAACCAGTCTTACAAAAATTTAAAATCTCAAAATACAAATCTTTTGCTTTCTATATTTCTTTATAAGAAAATAGACTCAGTAGGATTTAATCTTATATCTTATTCACTTTGTAATTCCTTCTATCCTATTTTTCATGATTTTTCAAATACACATCACTGTTTCTAACCGAAACTATTTTATTACAAAACATGATTATCACTACCATCATACGCACGTCCGAGTGATCACGGATGTCGGTTATAGGTTTTCTTCGATATTTCTACCGAAACACAGAATATTTCATGTAAACTTTCAGAGAGATGTGAGATTTACTCACCATTTCAAACATATATTCGGAAGGGTACGGGATTACACACCTGATTTCGATTTCCTAATGAACCACTCATCGTTGACCACTATGTTCGAAGGTTGAATATATCGAGTGATTTATCCCTAAAACATATAGTCGATTATTTCAAATTTTTACTCCGTTAGCAACCAATCAAATATTGAATAATATCAATAATCCATAAGAACTCCTTACCTTATTAATATTGGATCCGATTTTCTCCGTTCGACTTAAGGCTAGAATGATGTTCGGCCTCCCACTATATCACTACAAAGAAGAAAAAGATCTTGTTGAGAGAGAATAAGGTGATGGTCTCGGTCAAATGACCATCCCGAACCAAAACATAGATTCGGCATTAAGAGAAAGAAAATAAAATATTGAGAAGAATACTTACCGATTGATCAAGAGGTGGATGTTAATATGGATGAGAAGAAGAAATAGAGAAAAGATGAAAGTTCGGTTATGGAGGAAAATATATGTTGATATTCGGCTATGGGGAATAATTGTAATGGCCTAAATTCAAGGTTATCGGAACAATGGTTTCGTAACCATAAATCCGATTTAAATAGAAATTTATTTCAATATGTTTGCATGAGTCTTTATATGATAGGAAATATTTTTATAAATATTTATAAAATGTTAGTAATGTGGTATTAAACTTTCGTTAGAAAATTTTAACGTTTGGGTAGGTAATTAAATGAAAAGGACTAAATTGAAATGAAAGTAAAAGTTTAATATAGATTAAAAGAAAGTATAAAGGACCAAAATGGCAATTAAGCCATTTTTTCTAGATTGAGGCGGTTAATTGAAGAAAAATCTGAGATTTTTAGTTAAATATTATATATTATATTATTATATTATTCTATTATTATATATATATATAAAGAAAAGAGAAAAGAAACAAAAGGATAAAACAAAGGAAGAAACAGAGAGCAAACGTGAAGGGAGAAAGAAGAAGAGAAAAGAAAGAAAAAAGGGATAATATAGTTTTTTAAAGCTTGAAGTTTAATTTGGTAAGTTAATTTAGTCCTTTTCTTTTAATTTTGATGCTTTATAAGTTTTAGAATAAAGTTTTGATGAATTTAAGTTGAAATTTTTGAAGTTTCAGAGTTTTTGAATATAGCATATGATGAATAAATGATGAATTAATGGTGAATTGAAAGAATTTGAAGTTAGAATTGGATAAAGGACTTAATTGTAAAACAAGCTATAAGAAACAGTTTTGGGACAGCAGCAGTAGAGTAAGTTTGGAATTCACCAAAAATCGTAGAAGTGGAATTAGAAGTTGAGTGAGATATGAAATTAAAGATTATTGAGTCTATTTTCATATGAAGAAACAAGGAAAGAAATAAGTTCTGTATTTTGAGATATTTAGATTTTTGTAAGACTGGTTCAGAATGAATTCGGGTTCCCCTGTTTTGACTTTAGAAAATCATCAAAAATTGAAGAAAAATAATTAGGGGCTTAAATTTATATGTTTAGAATCCTGAATGAGTCTATTTTCTATAGAAATAAACGGGAACACCATCGAATTTCTGTATGAAGAGATAATTAATTTTTAGTGAAGAAGAGTCAGAACTGCCAGACAGCAGAACAGGGGAAAAATTTGATGAAAAACTGTACTAATTGGCTGGGATAAAAATTCTGGAAATTTTTGGTATAAAGTAATGTGTGTCTAGTTTCAGGGAAAATTAACGGTTCTTCATTTGGAGCTCTGTAGCTCGAGAAATAAATAATTTAGTGACTGTGACTCAAGTAGAAGCTTTGAATAAGTTAAAAATAATAATAGATTATAGAAAAATGCTACATGTGAACATGAAATGTATTGAATTGATGATTGAATTTATTTATTTAGATCCGGAAAACTCAAATACGAAGCTAGATCGAGGAAAGGAAAAAGTCCCGGATTAGTAGATTTTAAAACGAACTAATATCGAGGTAAGTTCATGTAACTTGAATTATATCTTAAATGCTTGAATGTATGTTATTGATGTGAATATAGTTTGAATGTTCATTGTATGAAAATTTATGCAATATTGATATTTTTGATAAAAGGGAAAGAAATCCCGGTTGAATGAAAGGAAAATTCGATGGATCTCTGAAAAGGAATTGACGGTAAAAAGGATCTAGCCCGGACGGGTGATCCTATCCTGATATAGCCCTCCCGAAGAATATGTGGAAAATGGATTTAGCCCGGACGGGTAATCCGAATTAGGGTCTGAATTTAGCCTGGACTGGTAATTCAGATCCAAACTCATTAGAGTAATTGTCGTTGCAGGGGATTTAGCCTGGACTGGTATCCCGACAATACTCTATGAGTTTATATTACAGGGGATTTAGCCTGGACTGGTAATCCGCTGTAAGGATGAGGTTCGCGGAGTGTGCTCTCTGAAATGGAAATGTGCGCACATGAATATGAATTGACGGACCCGAATTTGTACACTAAAGTGTACCTCTGAAAATCCATCGAAATTCCGAGTAATTCAATGGGATAAATATAAAAAAAAATATGGAAATTATGGTATTGATGAGCTCATCATCGTAATATATATTATTGATATATGGAATTAATCGACTAACTTGAATGTTGAGTTTGTGAATGTTAGGGTAATAATGCATTGAGTGAGTATATGAATGTTTATTGTTTGTATTGAAAATACTAGGTAAGTATAATTCTTGTTACATGGGCTTACTAAGCACAAAGTGCTTACCCTATTCCTTTTTCCCTGTTTTGTAGTGTTAAGAGCTCGGAGTCGGATCAGGAGACTCATCACACTATCAACCCCAATATTTCGGTATTTAAAGAAACTTTAGTTTGGAAATGAATGGCATGTATAAGCTAATAAAATATGTTAATATGAAATGAATGTAAGGTTAGCCATTGGTATGGCTTATGTATTTAAGTCTCTTATAACTATGCATGAATTATCTTGAAAATATGTTGAATTAGACTGGTCTCGTTTTAAAAAAAAATTGTAAAACTCTGGTAATGCCTCGTACCTTATTCTGACAACGAATACAGGTAGGGGGTGTTACATTTGTGGTATCAGAGCTACGGTTTAGCGGTTCTAGGACCGATATAGCAAATACGGATTAGCTATACATGCCATTTAATTATTTTTGATAGTGTGATATCTCCTGACCATTAAATTGTGTTTTCCTTATAGTAATGTCCTCTGACCGAGCTCAATCTGAGGAAGCGGAGTCATGCTCCGGCTTCAGTACAAAGAGAAGAAACTATAACAGTAGAAGGCCCGGTACAGAGGGTCAAGGGGAGGAGGCAAAGATAGCCTTCTTCCAAATGATGAATGAATGGTTTTCAATACATAAGAACTAACCCTGTAGTGCAGCAGCAACTCACGCTCCCCCTCCTGCTCCCCCGGTTCCCGAGATTCCACAGACT